>CAWUFW010005815.1:10000-1265162 GCA_963921515.1 Calotriton arnoldi
TAAGACTCGGTCCAAGTCCTAAAAATAAAAAATAAAAGCCATAAGGGGGTGGGGTAGGGTAGGGGCTAGAGGGACCCCGCCTGCAAACGCAGCAAATTTGTGGAGGATTTGCAGCAAAAGGAAATGAAAAAAATTAAATTAATTAAAAGAAGCTTCCTTTTTAAACCCTCCGGGGTGGGCCAGGGCCCTGATGGGTCAAGGCATGTACCCCTCCCTTTATTAATGAATCGGCCCCGTAATTATAACTCGTGCCCTAAGAGAACTATAACTTGCGTCCCTGCCATGCAGAGTTTTCCCATCAAAAATTTCATTTCAAATGTTTAAGTGATATTATCAATATAAGATGTCATAAATGATTTAGTATGTGGGGTAGTTAGCAGCGCATGGCGAGGGCGTGAGTTAGAATTACCTTAGTACATGAGTTATAGTTACTTGAGATAACTATAACTCGTGAAGTTCCGTGGTTTTTAGAGTTTAAAATGTTACGTTGTTACTGAACATTTCACCTAACTATAACATTACTTTAACCTTTGCTTTTTCAGTGATATATATATATATGCACCCACACACAATTATCTTTGTCTGTTCATACTTCCCACCAACTTGTAAACCAAGATAATTAACGATCTACTAGATTTCTTTTAATTCAAAATGAAAGTTCCATACCAATTCCGCAACATGATTATGTTACAACCTTGAATGGAAACTCCATCTTACACTTGCTCATGCATCATTTACATCTCATAAAAAAATAAAAAGTACTTCTGAAGAGCTCACAGAATGTAAATTTACATCACCTGTATTTCACATGAGCAACCAGATGTGCCTATATTTTCTATTATTATAGTATTGTTTGGTAGGAACCAGTCAATACAAAGAGACACATCAGATGACTCCAACTGCAAATAGACATCAGGAAATCGTCTAACTTTATACAACTGGTATATTTGCTCGACAGAGAGAAATATCTCTTGGCCCTTTTTTCTCTTTCGGTAAGAATGTGTGCAAACGAATAATACAGCTTGCTTCCAGGTGGCAGAACTTCCTCAATCAGTTGCCATCTCTCCATTCCTTGTTAGGAGGCAGCATTCATGACCTCCATCTGATATTACATGGAGGAGAAATCTTTCTGTCAAATCCATATAAATCCAACAAAACCGGTAGGAGTTATGAGCAGCAGATTAAGGATCATTCAAGGTATATTGTGATCAACTTGAGACAAAAGAAACTCTGATAAACGGTTTATTCATTCAATATGCTGCACAGAAAGGGCAGAGCATCTTTATTTGGCTCCAACGGACAAGAACACCCAATTCCTTTTAATCAACTGTCTTATTAAAAAGCAGTGTAAAGAAGCAGATACAAAGGGAAGGGACATCATACACAATGTTAGCTTTGCATAGGCCATCAGTGTTATTTGGAAAATGTCAGTATATTGGATTCAATCCGACAGAAATTGACTTTTAATGAGTTACTCAACTAATAATCACTTTACCCCCCTGGTTTACAGGAAAGTGTGGATTGAAATAAAAAGAGAAACAGAGAAAGGAAACAAGGGAGGTAAAAGGGTGGGAGAGAAAGAGGAAAAAAACACTGGACAAACAAGAGGGAGCAATATATACAACAATAAAATACATAATGAGGTAACCATTTATTATAATTCTGAAATGTCACTGAACGTTTTCATGAGATGATACGTCGCAAGGCTAAAAGTCAAGTGGTTTGAGAAGGTCATCAGAACCCCAAGATGGCACTGTTGGAATATAATACATAGATTAGCCATTATGACTGTTTGATAGGTGTTAATTTATTTGTATTTCAAGGCGTAACTTGGCTATTTCTGCATGAAAAGTAATTTTTCCCAAAACATGAAACAGGTTATTGATAACAGTAAACTAAATACTGCAACATACTGTCTGGCTGTAAAAACAGAAAACAATCCTAATTCATTTAAGCTGGAAGGAGGAGCATTAGTGAAGTAGAATTTAATAATTAGTTTTGTTTAATCATAATGTTTACCATTAATATGCAGTCAGACACAGATGCCTCAAAGTACCTTAATAGTATATTTAGGAGAGGATTTACAATAGCTCTTATCTTTGTGCAAACAGCAGGTGCTTCATTGTTGTGTATGTTCAACTTTTGATTACTTCTCATGCGTACACAGCTGATTAACAGTACAGGTTTTTATCAATCCAAGACGACTTCATGGTGGGAGACTGAAGAGACTAATTGGCTCAGAAGAAATGAAACTGAAACACTAATTTTTGGGTCTTCTCTTTGCTGATTAAACAAAGCGGGATTTATTAAAATACAAAGTATGGTTTTAGCGTTGCCCAGTCAAAAAAATATTAAAAAGGAATTAAGGCAAAAGAACACATTTTCTAAGGTCCTTGCCGGAGGAAAATTGCTATTCTCAAGAATAAATTTAATTCAATGCAGTTCTTGTGAATTATATAAAATAATTCACGGGTGGACAACATACCTACAATGCGATACCAAAGAAAGAAATGTAACTTATTTGTAATGCTAGTTTTTGCATCATAGGTATCCTCACCAAAGTCATAAATGTAAAATATTACCGGGATCCTGGAACACTTATTTTTAATCATTATGAATACAATTTGAACTGGAGGTGGACACTTCAGCCTTCCAAAAATATGTGTCACCTCCATAGCAAAAACAAAACAGGTCAGCTTTTACTGTCTCTGGAATAGCCTATTCAAAAGAAAGACTACATTACAGCACTTGGCTGAAAAATATGGCACATTAGTAACAGGAACCTCAAGACCCTTCTATTATAGAAGAAAGAAATGAAGAAAAGTGACGTCTGCTGGGTCAAGGGTTCATAAGGTTAACAAAGATGTACTGTTTCTTCAAGGAACCAGATATTTCCATCTCTCAGCATGCACTGTACTGGCAGTTTGCCTCACAGCCTTGGTTCTTTTCACTGGCTTGGGCTGAGAGCACATTGGAACACTTCAGGAATGTTTTCGCCTTGTTCCTCAGAATTACAGTTTTTTGTCTCCTTCATTCGAAGTTGTATACACCTGGGAACCATTTTTCTGCTTTTGTATACATTTGTTTAGCAGATTTTCTTCACTTAGCCTTCACTTTTTGTGATGTGGCTCTCCTGAGGACGTAAGAAAGGTGCCTCAGAGCCACACTGACTGCATGGTTTGTTTACCCACTGTGCACTCTGTTAAAGACTGAGTTTTTTCAGAAACAAACAAAAGACTATTGAAGAACAGAGAAGAGGCAAGAACTTGAAGACCTTAAACCAGAAGATGAAGATCCAAGCAGATAAGGTGACATCAACAACATCACCATGACTTCAGGCACTCCTGGCCGGTTCAGTGGCAGATCAATGTCAAGAGAAATACCAGCAGGCAAGCCTTCAGTTCCAATCCAGCCACTATCAACACCACCAACATTAGGGCCTTCCCATTGGCCCTGTTGTCACACACCGGCAAACAATTTGCCATCAAAGCGACATTCAAGATTGACATCGGAACATTTGGTATTGATGCAATAGACTTCAAGGCATACCATGTTGCAACTGAGCAGACTGACATTAAGACACATCTCACCATCTTGCCTTTCAGACTCTTTCTGGTATTCTCTTTTTCAACACTGCTATCGCCCTAACCTGAAAAGATGTCAAGAATGACCATCCCTGCAGAAGAACTTTTTGGGTATCTCTTGCTGCTCTGGACATATCACAAGGGTCAGTCATGGTGCAATAAAACATCGCCATCTCTCCAGTATGGAACATGTCTGCTTTTCCGACACATCCATCTTAACTGACTGTTCCAGCACATCAGCCCCCTCCTTTGACACCAGGGAGACCAAAAAGGAGATGATCTCCATACATCTCTCCACCACAACCAAGTCATCATTCCAAGGACTCATACTCTTCATACACATCCACTTCACTATCAGCCTCACCATTGCGAACCTCATCTCTGGATGCCTTTATCACATTTTAAGATGTTTTTATTAAAATAGCAATAAAACTGAACGTTCATTAGATGTTGGGAATGGGAACTAGAACTTGCTGGGTTCTTAAAGGAGCAGTGTATAATTTTTAACCTTATACACTCTTGACCTAGCGGATAACCTTTTCCTTCATTTTTCTCTTCTATAATCCAAGGATCTAGAGGTTCTAGTTACTAATGGGACAAACATTTCAACTAAGTGCTACGATGTAGTCTATTGTTTTAAATTGGCTACTCCAGAGAGAAAAAAAACCTGTAAAAGCAGACTTTTTTTTTACTATGGAGTGGACATCTATTTTTGGAAGTTTGAAGTGTGGCCCTTCAGTTCAAGTTGACACTGATGAAATAATTGTTCTGGGGCCCCTGCAATATGACGGAAAATACCTCTCTGAGCGAGGATCCTACTATGCATAATTAAAGATAAATATATGTATGAGAAAGCGAAGAGATGGCTATATATTTGGGGTTTGTCTATAATGGTCCTATTTTGCAACCAACAGTGTGCCAACATAGTAAACCAAAATGTTGAAGGTTACGAGGTTTGTATGCGACATCAGCATGTCCAGATGGCTTGTTAGCTGATAATACAACTTACCTGTTTTGCATTTTTAGATTACTTCTTTATGTTGATACAGTAAGCATGTAAAAATGTTCTTTCTCTGTCAGAAAAATATTTATGATAACAGCATGTTAAATACTGCGCTACCTTTTGGTCTCTTCTTGAACGTTCAGCTGAACATTTGACTTTGATCGGATTTATAATGGTGTTTGTAACTTAAATGACAGAGTTTAAGCTCATATTTGGAGCTAACTATTAGGTTTGAGGCAGAGCACCCCAATATGGTTGATCCAACTTGTATTTGGGTTACTATCAGGTTTGACTACCTACTAATGACAGTCTTGTGCATGCTTTTCACAATTATACCCCACTCCAGGGCCTGTAAATTTGCAAAATCAGTTCATGAAGCGTTATATTTGCAGAGTAAGCTATTTAAACCTTGCACAGTCTTTTTTATCATCTGTCAATCTCTACTGCCTGCTTCAAGCAGTTTATAATATAATATATACATGCTTGGCTAAGTTAAATGACAGATTTTGCTGCTTTATCGGGAAAACATTAAACGCATGTTACTGTTAATTCTGTGACTTCTTTGAAAGATATCTGAGAGTGAAAAACAAAGGATGTTTATTCTCTATATAGAGCAGGGAGCTTGGACAGGTATGTCAAGAACAGCTAAGATATGTCACTAATTAGAGTAAGGGCACAAAACGCGTGCTCTGTGCTATATTTCACTAGGATACGTCAGCAATATTTTGGCCACTTTTAAAACTATGTAACTACTGATTATTACAAATGAAGGTTTATGCATATGAAGAACTTGTTAACCATTAGATTGGCGTTGCACGTTTTCGTGCTCTGTAATTAAAGCCCTGGACTTTTTTTTTAAATTAAGGAAGTTTATTTGCAAATATTTTATTAGGATTAAATACATTGTGCCCGATTCAGAGAGAGTAGTAAATCTACACTTGAAGCTTTACTGCTGCATGTGAGTATAGATTTACTATTTTCTGGGATCCACAAACATCCCCAGAAATCCACATTGAAAGCCGACTCTGGCACAGGTTCCAGGCATATTCCTAGGAATGTCATGTAACATTCGCAGCGAGATCTATTCAAACCTCTCCATACTGAAGAACTCAACCGTGCGAGAATAGTATCCCCCTGTGCAAACCATATTATTTTTTAAATACACGCGGAAATTATTTTTCCTCTGGGAGAAAATTCATCCATTCTCTTTTCCATCCTGCAAAGGATTTACACTCGCCCTTGGGTGGAGTAAAAATCCTCGTTTCCAGGGTGTTTACGGGGAATAAGAGGTATTTGGTAATAGCCACCAATGTGCACGTTTGTTATTGTTCAAAAACTTCAAAGGCTAACCATGCCTTGGAAAGACCATTTTCTCACTCAATGAGCGGGATTTAGGAGTGAAGAGATCTTCGCACATGTAAATGACTTTAGGTCAACCAGAAATCCCTTTGTGAATTCCTGGCAGTGTAAAAAAGGCCCATTTAGTCATAAACATGCTTTTACGAGAGAATTTACCTTTGTCTTTGTAAATACAGCCCAATAATTTAATCAGTATACAACTAAATATGATTGCAGTTTTAATTATTCTGTTTATTTTAACTGGAATAAACATTATGTAAATAAAAAACAGGAGTAGTTTGGCCTAATTAACACATTGCCTGCGGCAGGAATTCCAGCCCGGTGCTGGACATTCCAATCGCGGGCGTGGTCATGACGGAACCCAGCCGTCATGCGCACAGGCCACCCGTGGCTCATGACGGCTGGGTTCAGTCATGAGCATCAAGTTGTATTTGTTTCAGACTAATTTGATTTAGATCACACTCAACTACCACAGTTGACACACTTGTCTGTTAGATAGTACACTCCAGCATACAAACACATTCACAATATAGTGTGCTGTAAATTCCATTTTATTGACTTTTAAACCAATGATGCTGTTGCTACACAGTATAGTCGAATGATATTCCCTAAAATAACCAACATAGAAGATTTTATTTTGAAAAATGTGGCGACCTACAAAAAAAGAACTAAAATAAAACATATGTTTTGAAATAATAAGGAAGAGACAGTCTCTTTTGTAAACACGTCTCTCAATATGAGCTAGTTGTATCCGATTGTATATCTGAGTGGAAACTCTATCTCAAACAAGATACAAGATATCTCCACTTTAAAAGGTCCTTTTGAGAATCAAACTTTATATGCTAAAGAAGGATACAAACAACATAGATTAAATTTACAAAAACTAAATTGTTTCTCGGAAAAGAGCTTTCTCAGGTGGGGTACTTTATTTACAGCCTTCCACTCATATTTATTACGGAGTAATAAATCTGATATCCATGTAGGAGGGGCAGAAAAACAAATCTGGGAATGGGAGAAGAATGATAACCTGTACAGAGACTGGAGGTGAGAGTAGTAGGCAGTGCCAGAGTTTCTAGGGGCAAATCATGTACCCCTTGGGGAGAGGGTGTGGCTTAATGGCTAGGGCGGCCGACTTTGAAGCTGGGGAACCAGATTCGAGTCTGGAAGGAGGCTCAAACATCCTGTGGTTCTGGGCAAATCCCTTAATCTCCCCGTGCCTAAAAATGAATGCGTCCATCTGTAATGCAACTGGTGCTCATGTAAAGCGCTCCGATACCTTCGGGTCAAATTTGCGCTATATAAAAACTGCAAAAAAAACAAACTGAAGAACTATGTACAATTTGTTTTCCACAACCAACTGATAGGTGGAATTGGGATTAGAAGAATGCGACCTACCGGTAGTTCCTCTCTTGGAGTGAGAGAAACACATGTACCAGTATTTCAGCACAATTCTGTAGTACACAATAATGTAAGTTAGGACTTTTACTGAAAATTATTTAAAAGCTTTGCTAAAAGCTCACAGATATGAATTTATACGTCTTCAGATAGATTTATTATGTTTCGTTGCTAGGCATTCCAGTGCACGCGCCTCTTTTGACTTTCTATTGTTAATATTACACAATAAAGCATCCAAGAAACGACAAAGTATATTTTGGAAATTCAATAAGTAATTTAAGATTATCCTCGTGATAAAGCAATGTAGAGGCTCAACAATTAAACTTGCGGTCTTTGGCTCCCAGAGGCCTGTGCTTGCACCTCCATTCAGAGCATAACTGTGTTGCATATATTCAGTACACATCTTAAACCAGAGTTAAATAATTTAACTGATGGTCACCTTCATTGTGCTCCCAGGGATGATAGCTGGAAGCTTTGAGAAAGAAGGCGATTTGAAAAGGCAAGAGCTGCTGGGTAATGCAGCAACATAGATTTGGGAAACAGTACAAGACAAGGGAGACAATAGAATGAAGAGATGGTTGACGGTTGTAAAAAGTAAGGATTTACGATCTGGTAGACCGTTGACTGTTCAAAGTAAGTATTTACAATTTTGTGGTTTATATGTTGCTGGTGTACAATAATAGGAATTCATTCTTATATTGATGAGGTAATGGCACATTGAAGAAAAACAGTTCTCTGGCTTTTGATGTTCCAGCTGAGCTGTAAATGTAGACATTATTAACAAGGACTAACTACATAAGGGCCATAAACATAGCACTAAACAATCAATTATCTGTACCACACTACGTTAGGTATTGTAAAATTAATATTGATTTAAAGTAGTAACAATGATAGATTTATGTCACACATTACAAATAAATGGCTGTTTGCCTCATGGCTTAATTGTGTTCTAACGGGACACAAAATTGATAAATCATCAACTAAAACAAAGATTTCACTTCTATAAAAATAAAATCTCTTGAAACCACCCGCAACTCCAAGAAGATGGAAACTGCTGCAATTTGTGCTGGGTTGGAGTTTAAGTCGAAATATACGTTTTTCTAATGCAAATCATTTTTATGCAAGTATAATTAACAAATTCCAGTCGTTTTAAAGTCTGGGAGCTGCACTGCCAACAGTCGGCCTGCTCCACTCACATATTGATAACGTGCCTTCAAAGAGAGACAAAGCTGTGCAAGAATCCACGAAGAGTGGATCCAAAACAGCATGACATTCTCTAAGACAATCAAGTATACTTCCCCCATCATGCCAGGGGCTTGAAAATCTATCTAGCCACTACAAGCAGCTTTCTAAAAGGTTAAATAACGAAGTAGAAAGTGTAACATGCAAGACTTTGAAGCACAGCTCCTTAAGTCAATAGGAAAGATATTCTACTGGAAAAGAAGGCATTTTGTGGTCGTCAAGGTAATTAAAGAATTGTTCATGTTCTAGGCAGCTTCTATTCTGAACTTGAGCCAGCCAAGTTACCATATTCTCCAATAACAAATACCATATATGTATTGTAGCATAATCATGGTCCCCGTGGGTGCCAATGCAACTGTTCACCATATAATGTTTAATGCACCCAATCTATTGCCACCTCAGCTACCATATGAAATCAAATCTTACATCTGCCCATGTCGGAATGTTGTTGAAAATAATTTATAATTTTTATAAAAGTTAATAACCTGAAATCCAGGAGCGTGCCTAACTGCTACTTAAAGAACACTGGTCCCAATAACATTAAAGAAGTTCTAAAACAAGCAATTAGAAACTACATTCTGAGCACTGCCTACAAACCAGCATGTTTTGGGTTTAAAGAAGTCCCCCATCAACAGCCACATCCCCATCCTTCCTCTACATCTTTGCTATCTAGTTTTATGCCGTCTGTGGATTTTTCGCTGAACATGGGTCCTCCATGTCGCATCATGAGTTCTGTGGCCATCTTGACGAAGGCCTCCTCCACATTGCTTGAGTCTTTCGCCGATGTCTCTATGGCACTGAGGACGTCCCAGTGTTCAGCCATGGCCTCTGCTTCAATTAGCCGTACCTCTCTGAATTCACTGAGATCCAACTTGTTTCCTGTCAATGAGATCATTTAATTAAGCTCAGTTAAACTTAAAAAAATTAATGACTTTCATGATTACAAGCATAGTGAATTTCTATATTTCAAACTACCAGAAAGTGAACAGTTTTGGATCATTGGATCTAGTACAGTTTGAGAGCATGAGGATGTGATGCATACTAATGACATTTAAATGAAATCTAGCAAAAGGACTCAATTATAAATGGTTTTTGTTTATCAAAGTATACGTTACCCAAGTTTGGTTCCATGACATAATTTCGGATCACGTTTCCTGGATTACACCTAATTCTCAGATTTTCAGCCGGTATGAAGTTGTGGTGTGTGTTGCAACCTTGTGGCAGAGTCAGAAACAACTTTTCAAAGGATTATGCCGTTGGTAGCAGGGATTCAAGTCTAGTAATACTTATATATACCTATATTACCTATGCTGCACAGGAAACCTCAGCTCCCTCTATAGGATTGTTTAAACAGCTGGCTAGGCAGAGGGAGTTAGTAATGGCAGAGGGCCCGACTACCATGGACGTATGTCACTACATTGTGACTAATCCATAGAGAGCCAGAGTACCATTAAATCACAAGACATTACTATGTAGCAGTAAGCTGATTTTTAATATATATATATATTTTTTTTCTTAACTTTTTTACTCCCCTATAAAACTCAGACTTTAAAAAAATAAAAATTGGGGGTGGAAAGGTGATCAGATTTTAGTCATACTGTAACTCATTTGTTGGTGGTATACTCATTTTAGGAATTCTGATGAACCATGTTTGAGAGAAAACGGGTTTCTTTCATGATTTTCTTATAGAGGTTATGGAAGGTGTATACTCACTATAAAGAAAAGGTCAAAAAAACTAAAAAAGAGTGGGGAGCTGTTGTACCCCAATCTAAACAAAGGGGAGGGGGAAGGGGCATGGGAAAGAAATCTACTTTCTTAATACTGCCCTCACACACCTTACGGTGTCATGCTTCATCATTGGGCCATATCCGACGCCCAGGTGCAGACCAACACACTGGGCGGAGCGCAATTGTTTTGTATAGAAAAGTGGTGAGGAAAGAAAATATATATACAGGTGAAGGAGAAGAGTAGTTCCTTCAAGAAGGGATCAGAAAGTGCAAAACAAATGATAAAACTATCTGAGGGGAACCTAGGTTACCTTTATTTTTGGTCACCCTCGATAGGGTTAAAAATATATAGGATACACCGGGGGAATCAGTACCTCTATATCCTCTTTGCAGGAACCAACATGTTTCGGCCTTTAATGTATGCCCCCAGGGGTCACAGCGGCCTTCGTCAGGGTATTGATCCCTTAAAAACGTTCTTGGTCTAGACCCACATTCAGGTCTTAGTCACTGGATAATCTCCATATCTCACTCTTATGCAATCGCCCAGAGGAACAGAATAACTGTGAAATAAAAACAAAGAACAAGCTAACATTCAAGTTCCCTTGTTATCTTCCCTACATCCTAAGTACCCCTCATGTGCTTTAAAAAAAGGGTTGCCACCACCACCCTAATCATTAATATATAGCCATCACACTCGTGTGGTTAGGATAAAGGACAAATGAATTTAAAAAAATTTAATAGCCCCCCCATTTTGGTCGTGACCAACATACATTAATTAACTTTCGGTCAGTGTAAACCTAAAGACGTATTATCTGCATTAAATCTTGCCATCATGTCACCACATCTGTGCATAAAGAATCTTACATGCACTCATTTCTTACCCGAGTTTCACAGCTATTGGCTGAACCCAGGACTGCCGTGGGACCGTGATCCAATCGTCACACTCTATGGGAACACAGAATTAGGGAGGACTGCCTTCATACTTCTGAGGATTATTAAATGTCCATTAAAAAGCTCTGTGCCCTTCATTTCTACTGCTCAAAAAACGACAGCTAGCTCCAATCACAGTGAACCGGACACTCGTATCTTGCAATCGAGATACGCCCGTGCACTGCTCAGTGCATATACCTCTCTAAACGGGCATATATACACCCTGTTATATCAGTAGTTATACAGGATTACTCATACCTCCATTATATGCCACCCAATGTCCGGTAGCCCAAAAGTGTTTACTTTTCAGTGCTTAAAACCCCACTTACTACTCCAGGATCGATGTATAGTTCTCGGCCCACTCTGAATCCACCGACGATACCGGTGCTGTTTTCTCTACACTTTTTAAACGTCCTAACGCGTCTATCGCATGGGCACGCTCACGTGTGGGATGTCACTCTAACCACTAGACTACTGCTAGTCTTACACGCCGTCGTAATCCACCGCGGCCATCTTGAAGTACCGCTCTATTCTCAGTGACTACAATATACCCATGGGATGTTACTCTTGCAGCTTCCCTATTGCTACATCCGCCCTTCACCATTCTCTATGGCGGCCATTTTTGAATACTGCGATGTTTTTTATTTCAATAGTATTCAAACGAATGAGCTGTTCACCTCTCGTAATCAGCTCATTATACCTTAACTCTCATTAGTTGTTTTGACACACCTCAGCTCATTATTGTTTTAACACACCACTCAGTTAATTTCTGAATTTCTTGTGGGAAAGCTCAAAGTGTTCACTGTCTTTATTTATTTGTAGTATTCGTAATCTTCAGACTGAAACATGCAATGCTATATATATGTATTCAGTTGAGTATCCCATTATTTATTCATAATCCCAAACAGTTGGAACCATGGAATACCATCGTTCAGACCCCTGTGGCTGCTTCTCAATCTATCTACCCATCGTTGTTCCCTAACCAATAAAAAGTTGTAAATGTCAACTATATTCGGTGGGATAAAGGGTCTGTCAAGTACTGTCCAACTTATTTCTTTTTCTGTGTGGCCCAAATCCTTAAAATGTGCGGTTAATTTTGTGTTGGTTTTACCTCACACTGTATCGTACTCATATGTTCCAATATGCGGGTTTTGACCAGACGGGTCGTCATACCCACATATTGGAGAGCACTACTGAGCACTTCAAAAGGTAAATGACTCTGTCTGTGTTACAAGTTGTTAAAATTCTATGTTCCCATGGGTATCTCAGGCCAATATCTATACTTTTGCCATTTATAGAGGTGGAACAAGCCTTACAATACCCACAGGCATAATGGCCTGTAGCCGCAGGTAGACCCCGCCTCAACTCTTCTCTGTTTTCCTGATGTCGTGGGATTCTGGGACGTGTATTGACAATAATGTCCTTAATACTGCTACTCTTCTTAAATGAAAAGAGAGGAAGTGGTTGGTTAAGCCCATTAGAGTTAAGTATACGCCAGTTCTTTGTCACCACTTTCTTCATGATATTTGAGGTGGTATTATATGTGGTAACACACACACTTCTCTCTGCGTGTTCTTTCGCATGTGTTTCTAGTAGAACTTCTCTACTATTATTCCTGGCTCTTTTCTTAGCCCTCTGTATAGCCCAATTGGGATAGTCTCTTTCCATCAATTTATTGCTCAGGAGATCCGCCTCCCTTTTGAAATCTGTGATTGAAGAGCAGTTCCTGCGTAACCGCAGGAACTGCCCATAGGGCAGATTCTCCCTAAGAGCTCGGGGATGGAAACTTTTAAAAGACAAAAGGCTATTACTATCGGTGGGCTTATGGTAGATGCTACTCCGAAGGCCATTGTCTTCCGCTCTGATGTCCAGATCCAAGAATGCCAACGATTCACTCGACATATTCCCAGTGAAAAAAAGGAATTGATTAATTCCATTGAGCCATCTCAAAAAAGCCTCAGCTGTGGTTTTATTCCCTCTCCAGACAATGAAAACATAGTCGATATATCGACGCCATACCCTTATTTGATTCTCGATAGGGATTGGTCTGGGAATAGATGTTCCTTTCTTCAAAGTAAGACACATATAAACAGGCCAGGCTGGGCGCACAGGCACTGCCCAGGGATGTTCCGTGGACTTGTAGATAAAAAGTATCTTCATATTTAAAGAAATTTTTGGTAAGGGCAAGTTCCAGCAAGCTGAGAATGAATGTTCTCGGTGTCTGATATTCCCATTCCTCAGAGAAGAGTATGTTTTCTATCACTCTGAGCGTCTCTTGTTGGGGAATATTTGTGTACAAGGACTCTATATCGAGTCCAATTAATAAATACCTGGTAGAGTCAAACTCAATCTCTTGAATGAGATTCAATACCTCACGGGTATCCTTTAGATATGCTGGCATTTTCTGTACTAAAGGACGCAGATAGGTGTCACAACATTTTGACAATGGCTCTAAAATGGAATTCATCCCTGAAACAATGGGTCTTCCAGCGGGCGGTCGCGTAGTCTTATGCACCTTTGGAAATATGTAAAAGTACGGCACTGTGGGTTGCTCTTTTACCAGGAAAGTGCCTCTTTGCAACTAATCCAGCCATTACCCAATGCCTCCTCTATATGGGTGGCAATTGATACTCGAAGGGCCTCAGTTGGATCTTCCCTCAAGATTTTATAATTCCTCTCATCATTTAACAGACGTAGACACTCATTATTGTAGGTCTGTTTGTCCAACACAAAAATAGCTCCGCCTTTATCGGCGGGCTTAATGATTATAGTAGGGTCGTCTCTGAGTTCTTGTAGGGCCTTTTTCTCATCGTTATGCAGGTTAAAAAATGGTCTCCCTCTTTTTTCTGTCTCCCAGGATGGCCTGTTCAAAAACCCCTACTTCTGGGGGTAATTGTCCCAATGTGGGTACAAAGGTTGACTTATTTCTTTGTCCTGTGTCCCCATCTTCTTCCGAGGTAGACTCTTTTCCTTCAAAAAAGACCTTCAACCTGACATTACGAAAAAAACCTGCGAGTTCACACTTCAATTTAAAGGGATCTGTCAGGTTTGTAGGGACAAAGCCTAGGCCTTTGGATAAAACCCTCTCTTGCGTAGCCGTCAGTGTTATACTACTCAGGTTCATCACAAGCCATGGTCTCTGCTGCTGCCTGGTTCCCCGTCCCGAGACATACTGCGTGTCACCCGCTGGTTCACATCGTCCCATTGTACCCTGTTGGTTTTCTGTTTCCCCCTCCCCCTCCCTCTGCCTCTCGCTAAAAAAGGCTGATATTCATTGGGGAAGAAGCGTGGGGGTTCCATAGGATGGTACATTGGTGGCCGAAACTTGTTGGTTCCTGCAAAGAGGATATAGGGGTACTTATTCCCCCGGTGTATCCTATATATTTTTAACCCTATCGAGGGTGACCAACAATAAAGGTAACCTAGGTTCCCCTCAGATAGTTTTATCATTTGTTTTGCACTTTCTGATCCCTTCTTGAAGGAACTACTCTTCTCCTTCACCTGTATATATATTTTCTTTCCTCACCACTTTTCTATACAAAACAATTGCGCTCCGCCCAGTGTGTTGGTCTGCACCTGGGCGTCAGATGCGGCCCAATGATGAAGCATGGCACCGTAAGGTGTATGAGGGCAGTAGTAAGAAAGTAGATTTCTTTCCCATGCCCCTTCCCCCTCCCCTTTGTTTAGATTGGGGTACAACAGGTCCCCACTCTTTTTTAGTTTTTTTGACCTTTTCTTTATAGTGAGTATATAGTTGTGGATGGGGAGTTAGAAAAGGCTCATTCCCTAGTCTCTCCTTTTCTGTGATTTTCTCGTTATGGAAGGTGTGCCAGAGGCTAAAATGAGAGGCCATGTTCACACTGGCTTTCTCAGCCATATGAGAATCAAGTCTGAATAAAACATGAACTTCTAACAGCGCAGCAAGCAGGTAACTGCCCAGTGTTCAACTGCATCTTCCCACAGTGTCGTTATGAACAAATAGTGTGCTAACATGTTGTATTTATGACAAAACATATGGCACACCTGAAGCCATCTTGGATTCAAAGCTGTAAAACATAAAGCATTTGCTCTAGAAATGAACAAAAGTAAAGGGTTCTTTATGGTATAGAAATTAGGGTTAGTGCTCTAGAAAACTAAAAGGAGGTCATATTTTCTAAAGTTCTCAGATATGTTCCTCACCTATTTTAATAAAATATTCTGAAATGTCGAGCGAAACGTGCTTCCAACACCAGCAGCAGTCTCTCGGTTAACTCCTTAGTAATCAACTGCAGCGTCAGCACAGAGTTGTAATGAACAACTAGAGCACTAAACTTTTTTAATCATTTTTTTATTCAAGACAAAAGCGAGGCACTCCTGAAAGCTATTTTGTTGGAAAAGGAAATGCTGAATTTAAGCCTTTTCTGAAGAGCAGGCCGAAGAAAATGGTCAGTGAGATGTGAATGCAAGCATGAAAACAGAGTAAAAAATATGAGGGAAGGTATGGGTTTTTAGTAATTTGAGTCATAATATATTTTCAAAAGGCTAAAAAACTGTTTAAGAGAGAGGTCTGCGTAAGTACAGTATCCCCGTTCCACATCGGATTACTCAACATACCCATCTTTTCAGTTGCTTAACAGCTTCCTAATTTTAAAACAGTAACGTGTGTGCGTGTGTATTATATATATATATATATATATATATATATATATATATATATATGTAAGACACCTAGTGGCAGCCGCCACTAGGTAGTTCTAGTTAGGTCTCCTTTTCCATAGAAAGAGAGGTATTTTTATTTGCTAATAACTTTGGTCCCCATTTGATAAATCTTCATAAAACTTTCCCCCCAAAAAGTTCATCCACGCGATCTCTGAGAAGGATGCTTCACTTGGTGCCTGTGGTCTTCCACAAGTCAACTGTCCATGCCCTTGTCACCGCCAAATTGGATTATGCTAACAGTCTTTACCTGGGACTGCCAGCATACCTTCTACATCGACTGCAGATAATCCAAAATGCAACCACGCGCCTCATTCTCAAGGTTCGGTCACGGTAATCGGTGTCTGCTCACCTTCACCAGCTACACTGCCTCCCTGTGGCCTGCTGAAACACTTTCAAGGCTCTAATTTTTGCCTAAAGAGCGTTCGAGAACAAAGGACCTCTGTACCCGAGGTGCAGACTCAAGGCTTACTGCCAGATTAGATCTCTCAGTTCTAACTCACTCTGATTTCCAAGGATCAATAGGGCTAGACGTGGGGGAAGACCGTTCACTTTCTTGACAGCAAAACTGTTGACTTTACTGCTGTCCAGTTTATGGCTTGCTACCTCAGAAAGGATCTTCAGGAAAAGCCTATAGACCTACCTGTTTAGCGCTTAGTCTGGGACTCAGTTGCTTACTCTGATCTTTAGGGCAGCCCTTGTTTCGCCAGCGCCAGGATGCTCCTCCGGGAGCAGCCATGTGCTCTACAAATATCATTATTAGCCACCTTAGCTCCTTCCTGGAAAGTTTCAAGGTGATACGTGAAGCGGGGTTCGAGAAAAATAGGTGGGGGGGGGGTCCAAAACACAAACTCCAAAAGCATTTTATATAGACTTCTTTAGACAAGGCTACAGCAAACAGCTGAATGGAATTACACCAAATTCTTGGTACGCACATTGTGCTTTTTGTGATTTGATGTAAATCTGTTCAGTAGCTTTTGAGGAAATAAGGGATACAAATAATTGTATATCTGAATGGTTGGGTGAGTAAGAGTCTCGAGAGAGCTGTAGTTTAAAAACAGAGCGTTCTGATTGGTTCAGTAAGCTTTTTTTCCCTTGGGCCATTTTGCTCCAGTGGGAGTCAAACTCCTGCGGGAGTGAGTGCTCTGATTGGTTCAGGAAGCTTTTTTTCCCTTGGGCCATCTTGCTCCCGTGGGAGTCAAACTCCTGCAGGAGCGAGTGCTCGGATTGGTTCAGGAAGCTTTTTTTCCCCTTGGGCCATCTTGCTCTCATGGGAGTCAGACTCCTGCGGGAGCGAGCGCTCTGATTGGCTGCGAGCAACATGAGAAAAAGGTTGCTGTGAGTCATTACAGGACTCCGGAACTTAGTCCCCTGTCCTGAAGTAAAAAAAATAATTGTATGAGGGGGCATGGTAGGGATACCCTGACCCCATACGCCTCATGGGAAGGACTCAAAGGGACCCCGCCGGAGTCAAAAACGAAAAAAAATCTACAAAAATCCCGCAAAACTTGCAGAATAGAAAAAAGAAGGAAAAAAAGGCCAGACGGGCCACATATATTATGTTTATCCGGGGCTGTATTCAGGAAAAAGAGGGAGGCTGCGTGGTCCCGCTCCCTGAGCCCGAGAGGCCCGAGGGAGCCAAACCCTGGGGCCGATTACTTTAAGGGAAGGGGGCCGCGTGGCTCCCCTCCCCAAGCCATTAATGGCCTGGGGGACCCCATTCCCTGGGGCCGGCTTAGTAGCTACGTCCCAGGACATAGCTGAATCCCTCCCCGCAGCTGCACGGGAAGGGAAACCTGTGTCTGCTCTCGATAGGCAGGAGCATTTTTGAATTTCCCACCAAGGGGGAGCAAACACCAAGTCCACTCCCAACAGGTGGGAGCTTTGAAAATGTTTCTACCCGCTGGGAGCAGACTTTTGATCTGTTTCCCTGGCAGCAATGAAGCGGGTAGGGAAACCGAGATAAATATTGCTCCTGCCCGGAAGGAGCAGCATTAGGAGCTACTCCCTCCGGGCTTTAGCAAGCCAGCTCCTGCTGTATGCTGGGAGCTGTCTGGGGGCCGGATTACGTATCCTAATGAAATATTACTCTACATAAAAAAAAAAAACCTAGAGATTCACTGAAAAGGTTTAAGTAACGTTATAGTTACGGGTGATAAAAAGATGTTTTTTTTATTTTTTAAATCTTAGAAATTAACTCTCATGAGAAATACACTACTGAGTATTAAAAAGTATCTACTACGCACAGTGTACACTCTATGCAATACTTGTCCAAAGAGCGACTATTCACTTAAAATAACCAAGGTTTGAAGGTGCTAAAGATCATACTACCTGAAGCCTTCATGCTGTGGAGAAAGCTTTACAGATGGCCCATCTGCAGAAGCAGAACAGGCACATTTACATAGGTTAGTAACTGGTGCACGCAGACTTTTATGTTAAGTAGAAATTGCCATTCTGAGATGATTCTGTCTAATAACTCAAGGCTGTTTACTACACTTCGTGTATATAGCATGTAGAATCTTTGCCCTGCTGGAAACTGTTTCAGCAGTACCAGAAAAGTTGTGTGGAACCTAATGAACACAAGTCAACTGTCACCAGCACACAGAGTTACTCTTCAATAAAAGATTAACGTGTTCAATACCTGTACACACCTATGGAGCATTAGGAGCACATGTGTTTTGTAAACACTTATACCAATTGCCTGGACACAGGCTGGACAAAATGAGATCGAAAGTAATATGGTAGTTACCCGTCATTATTTAAACTATAAAACAAACAAGCACACTCATTGGATGATGTCATCAGTGAGGTCATCAGTGGCGTCATTTGTGGGGTCATAAGAAGTGCATTGCGGGGGGCGCAAGTTATAGTTAGCTTTGCTAACTATCACTGGTCAATTTCTGTGTTTTTTTTAATCAAAACATTAATGATGTCACTGACAAATTCACCCAACTATAAAGTTATTTCGACCTTTGGTTTTTTCCAGTGAATTTCTAACTTTAAAAAAGCTAAAAACACCACATCTTTTTATCACACCTAACTGTAACATTACTATAACGTTTTTTCCCCCGGTGAATGAATGAATATATATATATATATGTATATATATATATATATTCCCTAACGAGTGTAACATCATCCCGTGATCAAGGTCCGAGTGGGGGGACCGAAACGCGTTGGGCATGGCAGAGTTTTATTTGCTTGAATAAACCGCCATAAAACCTGAAGACCGAGTGTGTGCGACCATTATTGCCGAGAGGTGAAAACTGTTTTATATTTACCGGCGTGACCCTGCCGGATGATAACGCACCGCCCCTGAGAAGAGCGCCGGCGTCCATACTGTGGGCTGCAACTTTAGAGATATATATATATATATATATATATTTATATTTCTTTTCACTCTAAAAGGCCAAACTGGCATTACAGTTTGGTGCTAAGACCTTAACTTATGATTAAAAACAAAGCTTCAGAAATAACAGTTAAAGTGATATATTTAGGTGTTGGAATGAGACATATGCTAACTTAAAAAAAAAAAACAACAAAAAACACCACTGAAATATGCCAGTCATAGTTTATAATTATATATTACATATAATTTCACTCATGACATGATAAATGGCATCACCGATGACAGCTATTATAACATCTCAGTCATTGCCTCTGGCCAGACCCTAAAACCAATCTTCATCAGGACAAGTTTGACACAAAGCTGAACCTGTGGCCAGGGTCTGTGCTCACCCCTCACCCCCCTCACTCCTCACCCCCCCAACAAACGGCCAACCCTCACTATGCACAGACATTGGACATACACAGTGGAGTTTGTCTGCAAGGCCTGGTGTCATACCAGACACACATAATAGAGGTTGGGGAGTCCTCTTGCCATTTGGGCAGACCCTGTGACCAACTCTCTGAAACCACCTAACACTGTACTTGCTCAGGTTTCAGCCCTTCAAAGCAATGTTCTACTGTTCAATGATGTACAGCAACCAGCACTCCACAAATGACCTACCCCTAGTGCTCCCACACTTTGGGTGAATACAAGTAAAAACAAAATGACATCCATTAAACGTACTTCACTTTCGAAATAGCAAATTTGCAATAGCAATTTCTTTTGCATCCTTTGAAAGCTATAGACAAGCTGATAAGAATCCAACCACTGGTTTAAGTTGTTGGATTACTCCTCGTTTAAAAAGTTTATAGCACATTCTCGGAATCATTGGTTAATCTCATTAGTAATTTGAACAATGGTATTTAAATATAATCAGTGATGTCATCAATGATGCCATTTAACATATGTTCTTATGCACATTTTGTTCTTTCTCTTTTGTGTGATCACTGGGTACACTAGGCACTTATAATCTTCAGTGTCTGTATCTAGAGCCAAGCTTAGAAAGTATTAATTGTGAATATTCAATTTCTGATTTCTGGATAAGAACTCTGCTATTATTCAGAGTTCTAGGCTAGACGACATGGTTTCTTCTGTTTACATGAATCTTTTCCAGTGATTAATTCCACAGAGAAATACGATATTGCGTTTTGAAATGAAATTAAATGAAAGAGATTTATAAAGCGCGATACAATTACCCGAAGGAGTCAAGGCGCTAGCTCATCAGGTGAAAATATGCCGTAGGATCTTAGTTCAGAGTCAGAGATTGAAGAGCCAAGTTTTTAAGGCTTTCCTGAAAGCCAACAAGTGAGTTTCGTCTTTTAACCTCTGGGGAAGAGAGTGCCAGGGTCTGGTCGTATCGACCAGAAAGCTTCTACCGCCCCAGGAGCTTTTCCTGAACCTGGGAGTCACCAGATTGTGAGCTTGAGCTGAACGTAGATGGTGCGTAGGAGTGTACCGTTGAAAGTTCTGCTTAAAAGAGACTGGTCCTGTGTCATGGGTTGCTTTAAATGCTATGCAGAGAGCCTTGAACTCAATACGTCTCTTCACTGGTAGCCAGTGTAGCTCTTTTAGCGCGGCAGAGGCAGACTTGTGCTTGGGAATGTCCAGCAAAAAGCGCGCTGCGACAATTTGTACAATCTGTAATTTGGTTAGACATTTAGTCCAGAGGTTGATCAAAAGACCGTTGCAGTAATCGGCTCTGGACAAAACGAGAGCAGAGATCACCAGCTTACGTAAATTGACAGGGATGAATGGAAGGATCTTTCTCAGTAATTTTAGTGTATAGAAGGATACAGAGGTGACCTGGTTCACGTGGCCTTCGAGTGAGAGCTTGGAGTCAAAAGTGACTCCCAGGTTTTTTACCTTATATGTAGGAGTAGGTAATGTTTTGACTGAGTCCTTGGTGAACCACTGTTTCAGTACATATGTTCATACCCAGGTTCCCACTGGCAGATGGGTTGCTTGTATGTCTTAAGGTTGTGTACAAAATATAATTACAGTCCTGTTCATGTCAGTGTCCCATGTAAAAATGATCTGAATAAAGTAGTCACGCCTCAATAAAATCTATGTTGTGCGTACAACAGTGTTTAATTTAAGCCGGTGGGTCACACTGACACTCATTTTTTAGACCAGCGGGGTCCACCGGCACTTATTTTTCCGTATCAGACATTCCTCGAGAGCAATATAGGAGAAAACACACAAATGAGAAAGAAGGAAGAGAGGACGGAAAAAACGTCAACAAGGGAGAAAGCAGGAACCTGCAAGAGTGAGATAAAGGGAGAGGGAGCGTCTTGCAGTGGATTAAACAGCCATTAGGTGGATTCAGGACTACGCAGCCTTGGGATTTGGAGCAGGGACATTTAATTGCAACGGCTGTTGTCTTTTGATCAGTGATTTGGGCACCGGCATCTGTTGTGTTACAAATAAAGTCCTGCAGCACCATCATAGCCAAGCACACATGTAGATTTGAGGCGCAACTAGGAACAGAGGTGTGATCAATGTGAAAAGATGAGCTACGTTTTCAGGTCCGAGTACAACCCTATGCCTGTTACAAATAGTTTAAGACACCAGCCTGAATCTAGCTTAGCTTTCTTTCAGAGGTGATAATCATCAAAAAGGCGTTTCCTCTGAAAATATTTTGAAGCCTGCCAAAGATAACGGCTTGATTATTAACAATGATAGTATATTTTATAGATTCCCACAAGGAGTGGAACTCTCATTGAGGTGACTAGATGCAACAGACACAGAAAATGTAGCATACAGTAAGGGCTACCCAACCAATACATTGATCAAAGCGTAATCTATTATGAAAAGAGACCAGTGGTTGTTCACTGTGGTGAGCAGACTTCAAATAATGTTATTGTTTTCTAACTTTTTAAAAGTCAAACAGCATTTACACAGTCATAGCACTCTACTAGAAACTGATAAAACATTGCAGCCTCTAGTTTTGCTAACTGGATTGGCTCAGATGGCCCCATGAAAACAAGTTCATGCTACAGGAAAAGTCCATCAGCGCCATGGTATTCAGCGGAACTTCGAAAACTAAAAGTTAAATGCAGGGCGCAAGAACGAAGATGGAGTAAAAACTATAGTATAGATGAGAAGAATAAATACAATCTAGTGATTGCAGAATATAAAGATGCGTTTATTGCTGCAAAAAACAATTATTTCTCAATGAAAATTGGTTTGGCTAAAAACTCTGCTAGGGAACTTTTCAAAACGGTCACTGCTCTTTCCAAATTTGATCACAGTAAGGAGTTTACTCCCGACCAAGCATTTTGTAATAAAATAGCTGAGTTTTTTTCAATCAAAAGTAATACTGTTTATGAGGAATTTTCGGCCAATCACAAGGCCAAATATACGTCTGACTCAGCCTCTCTTTCTTTTTCGCTGTCAGACGATAATTCTAACAAAATACGGAACAGATTGGGTATCTTCCCTTCATTAACTGTGGAGAGAGTTATGAGGCTGCTGGATAACACCAAATCAGGTTCCCCCACTGATCCATGTCCACCTTTTGTATTGCAAATGGTTCGAGAAACGATCGCTGCCCATCTTGTTTTACTCTTAATCAACGTGCTTAGCTCAGGGCAAATTCCAGCAACATGGAAAAAAGCAGCGATGCGTTCTATTTTAAAAAAAACTTTCCAAGACGCTGACGTCAAGAATTATCGGCCTATATCCTGTCTGCCGCTGCCTACTAAAATCCTGGAAAAGTCCATAATTGAAGACCTGATGGCCTTTTTGGAGACCATGATCTTTTGGATCCATCTCAACATGGTTTCAGGCCACAGCACTGCACAGAATCTGCTTTGTTGATTGCCGCGGAGTTGATCTGCAGGCAGGTGAACAAGGGAGGGAGGGCTGCTCTAATCCTACTGGATCTCTCGGCCGCATTTGATACGGTTAATCATCATGTGTTAGTCAACCGGCTGGAGACAGAAGGAAGAAAATCTGCATCCCTAACCCTACTCTCTTCTTTTCTCTCACATAGAGAACATACTGTGAAATTCGGAGGGCACACCTCTAATCCGTTTTCTCTCCCTTGTGGGGTGCCTCAAGAATCGTCATTATCCCCAACATTATTTAACATCTACATCACCCCAATGGCAAGACTTATTCAATCTCATGGTTTCTCTGCCATATGCTATGCGGATGATACGCAGATAGTCGTATCAATTACATCTGATGCAAATAATGTGGTCAGTCAATTTAACAACTGTTTCGCGCACATCACCAGCTGGTTGCATGAGAACCATCTAAAGTTAAACACGGAGAAAATAGAGGTGATACTTTTTGGGAACGAACTCTCCTTCTGAAATGACTCCTGGTGCCTGTTGATTCCGGCCCCTGTCCAGCCCCAGTCTGTCAAGTGAAAAATCTCGGGGTCATGTTCGACAACCAGATTTGTTTCTTTGAACAGATAAACCATATTACATCTTCGTGCTTTTATCTTCTAAAGATACTAAAAAAAGATCTTTCCCTTCATTGCATTTAATATGCAAAAAACAGTAATTGTTGCTTTGATCCTGTCCAAGATTGATTATTGCAATGCTCTCTATCTAGGAATAGAAAAACTACTTCAATCAAAGCTTCAGTCTCTGCAGAACGCAGCAGCTAGGCTACTATTAAAAATCCCCAAATTCAGCTCCATATCTAACAGCATCAATGACCTTCATTGGTTCCCCGTTCAGGACCTGGTCAAATTCAATGCATTGTGCACAAGGCATTGCACAGACTAGGACCTCAGGGTTTCCAGAACATTTTTGTTTGGTGTGTCCCTCAACGCGATCTAAGATCTTCCAGTGCTCAGCTGGTGGTCATCCCTAGGGTGAGGAAGGCCAAGAAGAGTGGTAGAAGCCTCTCCTACTTGGTGGACAAACTATGGAATTCCTTGCCTTCCTCCCTTAGGTCTCAACTGAATAGGCTCTGTTTAAGAAAACCTCTCAAGACCTAGCTCTTTGCCCCCATGTCCAAGTAAGTCTCTTCTTTTCTTAGATCAGCGGCAGCATTGTTTTAGCGCCAAGACGCCTCACCATTTGTGCGTTTTGGAAATACTTTACTTACTTAGTTATAATGAGGTAATGTATAGAAACAGCCTACAAGAATAAATGTGATTGAATTTTAAGTCACTGTTTTAAGTACAAATACTTTGTATGAAGTACTCATGGTGATCAGGAAAATAAAAGTGCAAACTGTGTATATACAAGGAAAATTAATGGCCATGACTCATCATCTGTTAGAAACCCATTTGTTAGGATTATCAAAACAAATTCATTTTTTGGGGGAAAATCAAGTACCAAATCTAAATGCATTGAAGAAGAAAGTAGTTAGACCCAAGGAATTATTAAATGGGTCGTCAGTACAAGGACACAACGAAAAAATACGTAGTCGAAGGGTCTCTTTCTAAAGCAATTGGAAGAGTATACCACAAATGGTAAACACTTACACACTTAACGGTCTAGATAACAAGAGAAGTTTCCTCTGCAACATTGTAAATGTGTAAATAATTAGTTGCGTTGATAAATTATGATGATCAGTTCTATGTGGTTTTACTTTAGGTCCTTCAGTTGTCGTGAGGATGCCTTGTAATTGCTATTAGGCTGAAACACATCAACAGGAAAGGAGGCAATATTTATAAGATATAAGAATTAGGCAAGTACTATGCGATGTTTATATGATTGAAATGAGAAAGTGGTTATTTTATAGGTTGAGTTACCCTCCTTTAGGAAACTAGACATTTGCGGTAAAAAACAATGTCTTGTGCCTAGCACTACATGTAAGGGTCCCCCCACACATATTTGTTTGTAATTGTATATACTAATGTGATATTGTGGAGAAAAGATTATAAAGAAGAATAAAAGAAATCAATGAATGATTAATAACAGAGTACTTATGAACCAAGGAAAACCAAAACGTATTCAAATATTGATGAGTGATTAAGTTAGATAGCAACAAGAGGTTGTGACTAAATGGTACCCACTATATAACCAAACTACATTAGTCCACAATTGGGACAATCTTAAGCTTAAAAAATAAGATTCAGGTTTAACACTGTGTGATGGTGTGTGAATTATTTGCTGCTCACTATCTTTTCCAAAACTGTTGAGAATTGTGTCCAATGATGCATGGGGCAATAGCCCCAACTTTGAAATACAAAAATAATAATCCTGTGGTGGAATATTGATTCTGTCAGGACCGTAGGCTTCGGATTAGGCTGTTCTTTCTTTACTTTATTACTCCAACAGCCATTAACAAAAACATAACCAAACTACATTTCCCATGAGCCCATGGGAAAAATGGATATAGAAAAAAGTCCAACATATTGTCCAATCCTGGGCCAGGATGGCCGGTGACCTTCCCCCGAGGACGCTCTACCCTCCTCTTTCTTCGCTGCTCCAGCAGCACAGAGTTAAGTCAACATTTCTCGCCGACTTTAAGGTAATATTTTGCTTGATGCGCAAGGTTTTCTTGTTTTAATTGTGTCTGGCGCGAGCGTCTGGTTTAAGAGATTACAAGCTTTGGGCTTTACTGCCTCACGCGGTTTTGTATTTGCTTAATAAGTGTTTTTTGTGTCACCGCGGGAGTGCCTCTCGCTCCTTACGCAATCTTCCTCAGAACCGGCAGGCTCTGATGCGGTGCGGCCCTACCGCCGCTAGGGGACCGCGTCTTTGATCTCAGCGCTCTTGATGGTGCGTTACCCCCCGCAGCCGGCGAGTCTCGTTGCCTCAGTTCAAGGAGTGCAATTGACGCGGGGAGACTCGCTCGGCGGCGTTCTTCTGTCAAAGGCTAATTAGCTGTAATTACAGACACACGGGGGAATATATTGTTTGAAGAATAGGCAAAGCCGGTTATAAAAGAGCCCCTGCCTGGAGCATTACACCCGTGCCTCGGGTAAGATTTTAATTGATTTCAGGGACTCGCCCAGGCAAATAATCACCCTCAGTATTAGTAGGGAGCTACGGTCCCAACACTGATATGAAATATACCCTAAGGGTTATTCTCAATTACAGGGAAATCCCCTCTTGTTATCCACTTATCAGTTAAATATTGTCCCAAATCCTTGAACAATGGAGGATTTTAAAGGACCAATATTATGAGGAAGAGGAGGAGGAAGTCACATACCTACCCATTGACGATAACTTTTGTCAGGTTATGGACTCCTCCATCCTCAAGGCGGTTTCGATGGTGGTGGCGCCCTTGGAGAAGAAGATTACGCAGTTGCAGGCCCAGTGCCTGAAACCCCTGGATTCCAGGGAAGGCCAGTGGGGGGCACGAAACTCCCTACCTCCAGGGTAGCCCTCCACCTCCGCCCTTGAACCCAAGAGGAAACTCGCCGATGACGCAGGGGTGGACACTGATGCATTTGCGCGCGTGAAAAAGGCTTTTATGGATGCACAACCCCTCCCCCCTCCATCTACTCCCCAACCCTCAGAGGATCTGGCGGGACCCTCGGGGCTTCCCGACACTCTGCCTGCGGCGGATCAGGACGAGTCCCCCCCAGACCTCTAATGGGGATGGCGACTCGGGCAGGCCATGGCGCCCGGCGAGATCAAACCAACCTTCGGAGCCGGATGCATGCAGTGACATGCTAAACCCGGACGACCTACTTCATCCCCGGTCAGCTGAATGGGTTCCAACCCCTAAAGTGGCTGCGTATATGGCATCTAGGCTTCACAAGCCCTTGGATAAAGAGGTTAGAAGCTGCCTTAAAGCAGAATGTCCGAGACCGACACTAGAGGGAAAGGTAGCCCTCACCCCTGAGGTAGATCCTAAAATGGCCACCTTCCTGGCGAAGTTTATTAGGGACCCTAACAAGGGCATTGATCGTTCCTGGAGAGCGTGCCAGGATAAGCTCCTGGACACGGCAGGCCCTTTAGCTAAAATCTTAGACATGGCGGAAGATGCCAAGTCCTCGGGCACGCTCATCTCTCCCGAGACACTCTCCAGTTGGGCCCAGAGGGCAGTCATATTCTTGGGAAATGCTAATGCAGCCATTTCCACGGAGCGCCGCAGATCCCTGTTAATTAAAATCGACCCGAAGCTGGGGGAATTGGCCACCTCGGAGGCTGGGCCTGTGGCGGAAGGCAATCTTTTTGGAGATCCTTTTGTCAGGGAGTTGGGAAAATTTGTCAACACATTCAATTCCCTGGACAAGGCCCAGTCCTCTATCAAGCGTATCTTCACCCCGCGTGTTTTTGGGGCAGCTGGTCGTGGCAGGGGGCGATCGACCGGCCGTCCTTACAATCAAGCCTCCTTCAAGTCGGCAGAACCCCGCTGAGGACAGTGGCAGGACCCCAACAAGTTTGGGAACTTCTACCCTACCAGACTACAGCAACGTCGTAGAGGAGGTAGAGGAAGAGGAAACGGCAGCTACAATAACCAACAAGGCGAGCGTTCAGAGTTCGGTGGATGTAGTAATAGGGGGCAGGCTGCAGTGTTTCTACCACAATTGGGTTTCTTTAACCCCAGACGCCTGGGTGTTGCAGACAGTACAAGGTTTTCAGATAGAGTACGCCGAACATCCTACTCAGCGTGTTCACCCGAGGCCGCTCTCCTTTTCAAGGGAACAGAGAGATCTGATAGACAAGGAGGTATCCGACTTTGAGGAAAAGGGCAATTGTCACCTCGACTCCTCATCCCCGGGGTTTCCTCAGCAACATCTTCTTAGTGGAGAAGCGGAATGGGGGCTATGGCCTGTAATAAATCTCAAGGACTTCAACGGGTGGCTAATTTATCGCCACTTCAAGATGGAGGGTATCCACCTCCTCAGGGATCTCCTCCAAACCGGGGATTGGATGGTCTGCCTGGACCTCAAGGATGCGTACCTCACGATCCCGATACACCCCCCCCCCACAGGTGTTTTCTTCAGTTCCAATGGAACTCACGGATGTTCGAATTTACGTCCCTTCCTTTCGGTCTGTCCTCCGCTCCGTGGTGCTTCACCAAGCTAATGAAGCCGGTGGTGGAGCGCCTCAGATCGGAGGGGATACGGATGATTGTTTATTTGGACGACATCCTGTTAATGAATCAGTGCCCCCGGCGCTTGATAGCCCAACTACGCAAAACCAAAGGGGATGATGGACGGAGTGTTGAACATTGCAAGCACTCACCCCCAGTCAACTGATCTGGGTTTAATCCATCATCATTCTTTAGCTCACTCCGCCACCCCAGTTCAGACATGGCCATATGCAAATCAGTCTGACCCTGTGCCTCATGGGAACAGTCCAGCCCGAACTGCCAAGCCATGTCTTTCCTGGACCGGAAACAAGCATCCTGGGACCGGTTTCTGGCTTACAGCCATCATCAGCCAGGCTATCTTGAATCCAGTGGCAAAGTGAGCAAGGGACCCACGTCTGGGCATACCCTGCCAACTTAGGGCGAACATAGCAAAACCAAAGGGGATGATGGACGGAGTGTTGAACATTGCAAGCACTCACCCCCAGTCAACTGATCTGGGTTTAATCCATCATCATTCTTTAGCTCACTCCGCCACCCCAGTTCAGACATGGCCATATGCAAATCAGTCTGACCCTGTGCCTCATGGGAACAGTCCAGCCCGAACTGCCAAGCCATGTCTTCCCTGGACCGGAAACAAGCATCCTGGGACCGGTTTCTGGCTTACAGCCGTCATCAGCCAGGCTATCTTGAATCCAGTGGCAAAGTGAGCAAGGGACCCACGTCTGGGCATACCCTGCCAACTTAGGGCGAACATAGCAAAACCAAAGGGGCTGATGGATGGAGTGTTGAACATTGCAAGCACTCACCCCCAGTCAACTGATCTGGGTTTAATCCATCATCATTCTTTAGCTCACTCCGCCACCCCAGTTCAGATATGGCCATATGCAAATCAGTCTGACCCTGTGCCTCATGGGAACAGTCCAGCCCGAACTGCCAAGCCATGTCTTCCCTGGACCAGAAACAAGCATCCTGGGACTGGTTTCTGGCTTACAGGCGTCATCAGCCAGGCTATCTTGAATGCAGTGGCAAAGTGAGCAAGGGACCCACGTCTGGGCATACCCTGCCAACTTAGGGCGAACATAGCAAAACCAAAGGGGATGATGGACGGAGTGTTGAACATTGCAAGCACTCACCCCCAGTCAACTGATCTGGGTTTAATCCATCATCATTCCTTAGCTCACTCCGCCACCCCAGTTCAGACATGGCCATATGCAAATCAGTCTGACCCTGTGCCTCATGGGAACAGTCCAGCCCGAACTGCCAAGTCATGTCTTCCCTGGACCGGAAACAAGCATCCTGGGACCGGTTTCTGGCTTACAGCCGTCATCAGCCAGGGTATCTTGAATCCAGTGGCAAAGTGAGCAAGGGACCCACGTCTGGGCATACCCTGCCAACTTAGGGCGAACATAGCAAAACCAAAGGGGATGATGGACGGAGTGTTGAACATTGCAAGCACTCACCCCCAGTCAACTGATCTGGGTTTAATCCATCATCATTCTTTAGCTCACTCCGCCACCCCAGTTCAGACATGGCCATATGCAAATCAGTCTGACCCTGTGCCTCATGGGAACAGTCCAGCCCGAACTGCCAAGCCATGTCTTCCCTGGACCGGAAACAAGCATCCTGGGAACCGGTTTCTGGCTTACATCCGTCATCAGCCAGGCTATCTTGAATCCAGTGGCAAAGTGAGCAAAAAAACAAAAACAAAAAAAAAACGATGGATTTAGGCCCAGATCTCTGTACTGGGGTGAATGTATGACATTGTTCTGCATTCTGTCCATCAACTGTTGTTTTTGCATTTGTCACCCCGAGTGGGACGGGTATGCCCAGACGTGGGTCCCGTGCTCTCCATGCCACTGGAATCAAGCTATCCTGGCTGAAGAGGGGTGAAACCCCGAAACCGGTCCTAGGATGCTTGCTTCCAGTCCAGGGAGGACCTGGCTTGGCAGTTCGGGCTGGACTGTTCCCATAGGGCACAGGGTCAAGACTGATTTGCATATGGCTGGGTTCAAACTGGAATGGCATGGTGAGCAAAAAAACGATGGATTTAGGCCCAGATCTCTGTACTGGGGTGAATGTATGACATTGTTCTGCATTCTGTCCATCAATTGTTGTTTTTGATAGCCCAACTACAGCAGACGGTAAGCCTCTTGGAGTCCCTTGGGTTTGTGATCAACGAATCCAAGTCGGATCTCATACCCTTTCAGAAGATGCAATTCTTAGGTTTTCTAGTGGACTCGGTCGAGGCTACTCTGAGCCTTCCCTCTCGCAAGCTAGCGAAGATCAGGCACGAGCTGCGACGCACTCTAGCCAAACCCACGATAACTCTTCGCCAACTCGCAAGGGTAGTTGGCCTCTTATCGTTGTCCATTCAGGCCATATTTCTGGCCCCTTTGCACTACAGGGCTCTTCAGCGTCTCAAAGCCTCACATCTTTGCAAGGGCCTTACTTATTCCCAGCTCATGCCCCTCTCGGAAGAGGCCAAAACAGAACTGCGATGGTGGATCTCGCACATGGAGGCTTGGAACAGCCGGGCGATTTTCGGGTCACAACCCGACCTAGTGATAGAGTCCGATGCAAGTGGTTCAGGTTGGGGTGCCCGCTGCGGGGCTATTTCTACCGGAGGAAAATGGTCCTCCGCGGAGCAAGGCCTTCATATCTATTGCTTAGAGCTGATGGTGGGCTCCTTTGCGGTAAAATGCTGGACCAAAGACAAAGCCCAATGTTGTGTCCTTCTCAAAATGGACAACGTAGCAGCGATACGTTACATCAACCATTTAGGGAGGACAAGATCCAGAGCATTATCGGATCTAGCACGGGACCTCTGGATGTACTGCCTATCCAATCAGATCTTCCTTCCGGGGACATCCAATCAGGTTGCGGATTGGTGCTCCCGCCATTGGAAGGACACCAGCCTATGGAAACTACGTCCGGGAGTATTTCACGAGCACCAATCCCTCTGGGGCCCCTTCTCGATAGACCTCTTTGCCTCTCGGCTGGACACCCAGTTGCAGAGGTATTACAGCTGGTGCCCGGATCCGGAGGCCTTGGCGACGGATGTGTTCCTGCACGACTGGAGTACGGAGCAAGGCTACGCCTTTCCCCCCTTTGCGATGATAATGAGGGTGTCATCCCAGATAAGAAGGCAGCTAGCGCATCTGGTGTTGATCACCCCGATATGGAGGTCACAGGCTTGGTTTCCAGTTCTGATGGAACTTTCTTGGGATTTTCCAATCCGTCTACCCCGGTTTCGGGATCTCCTCAAAGATCCACAAGGGAATCACCATCACCTCCTCCTCTCGGGGGGCCTTCAACTGATGGCCTGGCGGGTTACAGGCAACGTTGGAAGGTGCCAGCCCTTTCGAAGGACGCTGCCTCATTACTCACAAGATCCTGGGCGGAGAGCACTAACAAGAGGTACCGTTCCGCTTGGTCTAGACGGGGGAGTTGGTGTCTTCAACAACAGGTTGATCCGATGGGGGCGGACGATGTCTATGTCCTTAACTTCTTAGCTTCTCTGGCCAAGGAAGGCTTGGTCTACAGGTCAGTTAACACCTTCCGATCTGCTATGTCGGCGGGCCATATGCCGGTGGACTGTCACCCTATTGGGGAGCACCCGCTCGTGTGCAAACTATTGAGAGGTATCAGGCTATCCAGGCCACCAGAACCTCGGGAACTCTACCCTTTGGGATGTCAATAAAGTCTTAAACCTGTTCCGATCATGGCCATCGAATAAATATCTTTCTAGAAAACAGATGTCGGCGAAATTGGCGACCCTTTTATGTCTAATATCCTGCTGCAGAGTTTCTGATGTACGAGCCTTAGACCTTACGGGTCGAGTATTCACTCCGGAGGGAGTTACTTTTCACATCTCCAGAAGGACGAAATGTAATTCAAGGTCAGTGTCTTATCCCCCTTTCCCGGATGTCCCAAAGTTATGTGTGGTCAGAGCACTAAAAGCCTATGAAGTGGCGACAGTCGACATACATCCTCAGGGCGTCAAACAATTGTTTATAGCTCTTACTAAACCACACGGGGCGGTCTCCTCCCCTACGATTGCGAGATGGGTTCGCTGGGTTATGCAGGAAGCAGGGATAGACACTTCTCTTTTCGGAGCCCATTCAGTCTGGAGTGCAATGGCATCGAAAGGTTTTTCTTTGGGGGCGCGGTTGGAAGATATCCTTAATGCCGCAGACTGGTCCTCAGACTTTACCTTCAAGAGGTTTTACTTCAAACCAGTGTCATCACTGGCGTCTCTGGTGGTAGATAAGCTTCAAACTAGCCTAATCCGAAGCCTCTGGTCCTGACATAGAATGAAAAATTTCCTAGCTATCGTAAAGGAAAGTCTCAATTCTATTAAGGACGCGGAGGCCAGGATTAGACCACCCGATTGAGAAACCCTCCCAGAACATCCTCGTAAGTGTGGTGAGTAACTAGTTTTCGATTCTCTCTGGTGATTGCTAGAGCATTAAGTGTTTCTTATTCTATGCTTGTGGTAAATTATCATTGTTATTGAAATATGTTCAAGTTGTTACATATTGCGGAATCTCAACCCCATTTCCTTATTTGACCTAGGTTCGGACGCCAATAAACAAGAATAATTTGAAGACTTGCAGGCTGCGGTCGCACGAAGAAAGAGAAGGATAGAGCGTCCTCAGGGGAAGGTCACCGTCCAGCCTGGCCCAGGATTGGACAACATGTTGGACTTTTTTCTATCTCCATTTTTCCCATGGGTTCATGGGAAATGTAGTGTGGTTATGTTTTTGTTATTGGCTGCTGGAGTAATAAAGTAAAGAAAGAACAGCCTAATCCTCGCCTCCCTTTCCTTAATAGAATTGAAACTGTCCTTTACGATAGCTAGGAAATTTTTCATTATGTGAGATAGCTGAAAAGGTCAAGAGAATAAAAGAGGAATGCACCAAGTGTTTTTGCTGCAGAAAATAATTCTGGTGATATCTCCCTTCCTACTTGCATATCCAATCTGCACAAGAGAAAGGGACGAGTGCCTCCTTTCACAGAAAAGAGCAGTATTTTTCTATGTTGCTCAGCACCAACGTCCTTGAGAATGTAGGTAGGAATGTTTTAAAGGTCCAAAATGTACTTCACCTACACATGCTCTTAAGTCTAAGGCCACCAAAATAAATGTCTGGCCGGCGTAAAGGTAGCTCATATCACAAGGTTTGGTAGTCAATTATTCCAAATGAAGTGTCTTTCTTGTATCTGAAATGATAAATATTTGTTCTGTAGATTCCTAATCTGATTTCAGTGAGCTGCAAGGTGCAAATTAAGTCAGTTCATGTTAGGCCTGGTATAAGACAGTATTGTGTCCTGTATGAAAACTATTCTTTAATATATCGAAAAGCTTGCTCTAGTGCTGTATACAGCACACAGGCTAAATGATCTGGATCCTCCAGAATGGAATAAGGGATGACTCAAAAGTGAGAATCCCAAATCAAAAATGGAGTTCAAAATATTGTGTAGACGGTGCCGTCTGCCTAACTTAATATCTCCCAAGGGTAAGCCAAATGAGCCAGTCACCCACACAAGGATACATGTGAATCTCTTGCAGTTGCAGGAATGTGGCCACTGGTGCCATAGTTGTGAAGAGCATTGGGAACACAATGTGGTTGAAAGGTGGTGTCTTGTAATGACAGCTGATTTTCCACAACAAACATATGGAACTGAAGAAGGTAGAATCTTGTAGGGGAAAGAAAATCAGTGCTTTTCAAATCCATAGATGTGTGGTAGTCTTCCTTCTATTTGGGTGTGAACACACACTGAAGGGGAAAACAGCAAAAGAGATTGAGTAGGTGCGTCGGTGAGGTACAGAAGGTGAAGCGTGTCAGACAAAGGTAGGCAATAGTAGGGCAATGGCTTTTGAGTGTGTGATTTGGAACACATGATAAGGTGTTGTGAACACAAAAGGAAAGAACAAGAGGGGAAATCTAAGTAGATAAAAAGGCGAGACGAAAACAGAGGAGAGATTTGAGGAAGGCAAATTGAAGACAATGAGAAGTTTCACACTTCTCCCACACCCAATAACGAAATGTTAACATGGGTGGAGGAAGAGGGAAAGAAGGAGTAGCAGAAAAGACAAAGTAAGCCATAGAGGATTCAATAAGAGGTAGAAGATTATCTGGTTTGGGATGGGTGCATTGCAAATCAAGCCCCCAAAATGTACACGTCAACACAAAATCAGTAAGCAATTTTAGTCATGAAAGGAATTAGTCTTGTAGGATTTGGTTTGCAAAAATGGGTGACATGGGAAAGATCTGTCACAACTGCATTAATCTTAATTGGTTTCCATCAGAATTACATGTCTCTAGAAATCTACCGTAGCAGCTACTTTTACTTTACACTCTCAGGACATGTGGAAAGGGAAATAGATAATAACAACTGATATGTACCCTTCACATACAGTGAAATGCTTAGTTAAGAATGTTCAACAGAAAGAGCTTAATGAAGATAAGTAAACTTTCAGAAAGTTAGCTGTTTTTGAAAATTTGTGAGTCAAACAGTATGCTTCTTCCTTACTGTGAGAGAGTCTGAAAGTTCTAAAGATCTGTGAACCATGGAACATACTAAAAGACATGTCCAATTAACTTCTACTGCTTACTTTTAGGTTACCAAACCCAAGGCATTCTTTGCTGTTTGGGTTTGGTAACCAACACAACATACTGCTTTGAATCACAATACCTTAGTCACAATTGAGCTAACATTATAGACGTTTGAACTCACCAATCAGCAGCTGTACTATGTTGGAACCAGCATACTTTCTCACATCTTCAATCCAATGAGGAATCGAATTAAATGTTCCTCGCTTGGTGATATCATATGCTATGATAGCTCCATTGGCGCTTCTGTAATAACTCTGTGTGATGGTTCGAAATCTTTCCTGGCCTGCTGTGTCCCAGATCTGCAACTGAAAGAATGCCCAAAAGTCAGTTGAGTTATTCTACTCCTGATTGGGTTTGTTCTGTTTGGTGAAAATCTGTGATGATCAACTTGACAGACAAGCCTTTTTTACTTCCATCTTGATATTTGGTTACTCTAGTACCACATCTCCTGCATTGGATGCGTCCCAATAGGTCACTAGTGTGCTTTAATCATGAATTCATTTTTTTTTAAAAAGGAATTTTTCTTAACCTTAATAGATTCATACATCTCATGCGACTATACATATGTAAGTTCCATCATTTTTAGCCGTTCCTCTAATAACATTTGAAAACAATAGCGTTTGAGCACCCAGTTCTATTTTATCATACATGGGTAACTCATGCCCTCTTAGTATTGGTTTGTTTGTGTTACTAATGGCAATTACACCTAATTTCTGTTATAATAATAATGATGATCAACATTATTATAGCTTGTTTTTATATAGTACTTCAAATTGCACTTTAGCTGTTTTTAGGCACATTAAATTACAGATGTTACTATTACTCAAATGATCAACCATGCAGGGATGGAAGTATGAGGTGGACTTGCCAAGATTTGAACTTCTGATCTGCTTATTACTCAAATGTTAGAGGCAAGTACTTAACTCGCTGAACCATCATGCCGTCTATCAACTGTAGTTTCACTGTTATGAAACTGTAGAAGATGCAAGACTTTAGCCAGAATAAAGAAGTTACATACCTATAACAGATGTTCTCCAATGTTGCTATCTTTCATAGATTGACATGCTTGAATTCCCTGCCCTCAGGCTCGAAATCCCAAGTAAATTAAAACAGCAGTAAACATGTGAGGTAACACACACCACTTCTCTAGAATTGGTTAGTTTCACAGCGTCATTTCTAAATTGATCTTGGCAAGCAAATTAGTTGAACCAGGGCATTTAAAGCACTTGAAAACATTTGCCATCGAAGTGACCGGGGTATATGTCTTAAACGAACATTTATTTTGGGGGGTTGTTAAATGTCAAGACCTATACAGCGTGGCTGTTAACAAAGGTACTTTTGCTTCATTAACATGATATTATATTGCATAAAGCGGAAAACAACAATAAAACATATCATTTTTAAAACACTGAACCAGCCCACTTTTCATTCTCTTTTACTGGTGAAATATGGAAGATATTTCGTACTTAAAATACTGACGGGTGACTCTTCTGTTCTGTGGAAAAGCAAACTGTATTCTATAATGTCAGTTATGACTTGTTGTCTGCTAATGCTGCATACTATTTGTGCCTGTAGGTTTCCGATTTGCAATGGCTTCATTTCTCTAGCTGCTGTGATCATTGAAAGAAACCGAGTTAAACGTTCGTTTTTAAATAGGCCCGACAGTCTACTCACTAACTTTATTTCTAAGAGGCTGTTTAAGCTTTTTTATTCTGCAAACATAGTACCTGGGTCAAAAAAAGATACCCGTGTGCGAGTGACACTTGTGCAAGGAAAACTGCGGTGCTTGCAGCCTGTCTGAGCTCCGGTTTCCTCCCGAGTGGCTGCTCCACTTGTAGAGGGCCTCACAATGTCCCTCAGGCCAATCTTCGCTCAAGGTACCCTTTTTGTTTTTATTTTCTACCTTCAAGACCTTTTGTCATCGATGGGACAGTCGATCCCCTGACTTTGCCTGACCACATTGCTGAGATGACCTGGCGCGTTGCCCCAACTTGACTCTGAACTTAATGACTATGAGACCCTTTCTAAACGTTGGGTCCGTTTACTCTACCTTCATAGCCCCCGCCTCAGTTGGTCTCTCCACGATGCTGGACCACTCCTGGACAATCGAACTGGTCCCCGACCTGTACTTAATCACATCCCTCACCTTACCTTGATCCTGCTCTCCCTCCAGGACATGTTCTCTTTGAACTTTCCCTCGACCGTGGAGACCCTGCTATTTGACCGAGGCCCGGTGGAGCTACCTGTTAGCTGAAGAGGAGATGGGCGGTGGATTCCCCCTCGGCCGTCACCTACCCAGCCGGACTTTGGGCAGACTTTTCTTCGTCTCTCTGTCGTATCCCCCTCCTTCCCATTCACCCTACCCCCTTCCCCCTCTACGCTCCTTTCCTCTCGTCTTCTATCCCTTTTATGTTTTTCTGTTGAGACCTAGCTATTTGACCGATGCCCGGTGGGGCTACCTGATAGCTGAAGAGGAGATGGGCTGCGGATTTCCCTCCCGGCCGGACCTTGGGCAGACCTTCCCTTCGTCTCTCAATCGTATCTATACCCTACCCCTTTTTCCCCTACCCCCTTTCCCTTCCTCACTCCATTTTCCTTTTCTTCCATGCTCCTTAAAAGTTTTTACTGGTATCTTTGGTAACTTGTAACTGATGTATGTTTGCAACTATGTGGAACCTTATGTAAAGCGCTCTGATACCTTCGGGTCTAGCCAGCGCTATATATAACTCTTTAAATAAATAAATAAATAAAAATTGCTAAGACGGCCACAGGCCCACAAAAGTTTTTTTAGTTATTAGTGCATTCACATCAATGAAAAGTATCTAAACGTCAGCCAACTAGATGTCAGGTCCAACCGCCATGCAGACAAGTGACTTGGGGCAGACAAAGATAAGAGGCTCATTACCGTTTCAGAGTCCTCGGGGGCTACAGAGAGCTCAGATCACCTAGGAGAAGGAACCAGTGGAGGCGTTAACAACCAAGGCCCTAATAGTTTTTTAGGCCAAACCCCGATAGGTACAGACAGAGGCAAGGGGAACAGAGGCAGGACCTGAAACCAATATTCAGGGGATCGCCAAACTTGGAGGCGATACTACAAATGGGGTCCGGACGGCCAGTAGAAGACAGCACAGAGACAACAAGCTGTAGATGGTACAGAGACAATCAACACCTCCCAGTGTATCCCTATCTTTAATCTAGCCCGTCATATACTTAGCACAGAGGCAGTATCCTTACTTGGCAACGGCCTATCCTTTTTCCCTACAGAAAAAAACAGACTACTTTAAACTCCAATCTGAACTACATAGATTCTTCAGAACAGTCAGATTTAAACAATTCTTTTCTGACAAAGATACCCCTCCTGCTGTTTCTGCATCCCTCCTTCCACCTTTATTCCTCCCAATGCAGAGGATGTAGCCTTACGGCTAGAGCGGTTAACCTCGAAGCTGGGGAACCTGGTTCGAGTCTCGGCAACAACGCTCAACATCCTGTGATTCTGGGCAAATCACTTAATCTCCCCGTGCCTAACAAAAATTAATGTGTCCTTCTGTAACGAAACTGGTGCTCATGTAAAGCGCTCTGATACCCGATGTCTCGGGTCCAGTTCGCGCTATATAAACTCTACCCAATTTTTTTTTTTTAAATGCAACAATGCCAGCAGAAATACTGGCGCTTGAGAAAGCAGTCCTTAATGACATTAAAACCCCAAGAACAACAAGATCTTTCACACCATACAACATCACATTGTCAGTAAGACAGGCACTGAATAAACTTAAAAAAGAGGACTCCATATTATTAAACCAGCCGACAAAGGTGGTGGAATTGTTATTCAAGATAGAAAAAGCTATGAGGCTGAAATAATGAGACAACTGTCTAATACCAACCACTATAAAAAAAAATGCTCTCAGACCCTATTCAGGAGATAAGGACCAGAGTACTAGAATCCACAACCCGAGCCTTAGACTCTGGTTTCCTCACGAAACAGGAGTTCGACTTTTTGAATAAAAAATCTCCATGGACCCATGTTCTTTATACCCATCCAAAAATCCACAAAGAATCTAGCTCCCCACCGGGGAGACGGATTTTATCAGGGTGTGACTCGATCTTCGAACCACGGGAGAATATATAAATGTCTTCATCAAAGACTCTGTGCCCCTCCTTGACACTTATGTACGTGACAGTACCTTCATGATTAACCTCATTGAGGGTCTGGCATTTGATGCCACGCAAGAAATATTAGTGACTCTAGACAAAGAACCGCTCAACACTAACATTCCACAACAATAGAGTATTGAGGTAATAAAAAAGATCCTCAAAACCCGACCAGCTCCAGTTAATGTACCCACTGACTTCATCATAGAACTTCTGGAGACAGGTCTCACGACAAACTACTTTCTGTTTAACCAAGATTATAACCAGCAGTGCCCAGGCACTTCTATGGGAGCAATTTGTGCTCCAAATCTAGCCAATCTTCATGTAGGCCAATTTGAAGAGATTTTGTGACGAATGAGCAAAACCCCTTCCTAGCCAATATCCAGTGCTGGAAGAGGTATCTTGAGATATTTTTCTGGTATGGAAAGGCACCCAATCTGACTTGTCCGCATTCATACAATACCTTAACAATAGTGAACCCTTTTTAAAATTTACATTTAACCACAGCAATCAGAGTATTCCCTTCCTTGATTTGGAGATAAGACACTATGAAAACCATCTCATTGTCTCTTTATAGGAATCCTACAGAACGTAATACCCTACTCCCGTACAAAAGCTTTCACCCTAGAACCTTGAAAGATGGTCTTCCTTATGGACAGTTCCTTAGACTGCGCAGGAATTGTACCCTTAAGGGAGATTTCTTCAGAGAAGAGACCATCCTTAGTTACAAACTTCGTGAAAGAGGCTACCCCAAACGCCTAGTGAGAAACTCTATGAAATGAGCTTCGTATAGCCCAAGGGAACAGATTCTTCAGGCACAACCCAAACCTAAAATGGAAAAAGTTGTCTGCGTTACCACATTTTGCCCAGAGACCAATAAGATAGTGAAAATCATCAAGAAGCACTGGTCTATACTCACTACAATGGAGACATTTAATTAACCTTTAAATAACTTCCTCTCTTTTCTTATAGAAAGGGTAAAAATATCAAACAATCTCTGGTTCAAGCCAACACAGACAAGATCAAACAGAACACCACCACCCTGTCCACATGGGGCCTTGAACCTATCAAAGGCCACTACAGATGTGGGGGCTGTACCTCATGCGATTTCACTTTGAACACTAAAATGTTCACACATGAGCGTGTCAAAACAACGTTACAACCAGTCGCGGCCGGTATGACTCGTGGGTGGGGGGGGGGCGCGCAGGGGGGGGGGGTGTTAATTTAAAAAAAAACAAAAAAAACTTAAGTTAACTTACCTTTGCGTTTGCCGGCCCGTCCCATGTCTGAACAGGAAGCAGCCACAGGTAGCCTCCCTCCCCTCCCCTAAGCCAATAACAACGCTGCAATGGCAGCATTGTGATTGGCTGGGACGCCGACCCCACAGGCGTCTATGGAGAGGCCCTTTTCTCTATGTAGGCTGCATGCAGCCTACATAGAGAAAATGCAGAGTGCGTATGACAGGTTTGCCCGGCCCTGGGGCCGACCAAACAGTCAGCGCACTTAGAGTGGGCAAGCCACTCCTCCCCTGGATTCCAGCAGACCCGTTCGCCCCCAACCAGGAATACCCTTCTGCTTTCTCGCAGTGCGAGAAGCAGAAACATAAAATGGTATTTAAAATACCATTTTATGTTTCTGCTTCTCGCACTGCGAGAGCAGTGGGGCGACGCTCCTCCGCGCACATGGAGGAACCGCCCCTGGTTACAACAACATATGAATTGTGCGTCCACTAATGTTATATACTGCACATGGTGTCCTTGTGAATTAATCTATATAGGCCAAACATCTCAACAAATCAGAGCGATAATTTCCCAACACAGATGCAGAACCCGATGCTCTGTCGTCATGGCACCTCTAGTTGCTCATTTCCTGGAGAAAAAGCACACCGCGGATAACATCAAATGGCAAGTTCTGGAGCAAGTGACCCTACCACCTAGAGGAGGAGACATCAAATACCTCCTACAAAGACTGGAATGCAAATGGATAGACACCTGTGAGGCTATAAAATATGTTTTAAATACAATTGAAGAATGGCATAATTTCGTGACACTAATGAAATGATATGCTGACCCCTCTACAATGCCATTAATCATGATGTCCTTATATGTCCAATGATGTGATATATTGTCTTCTTGTGTTCATCGCTATCCATGCTGCAGCATGCACACTTTGTCAGAAACATTGTCATGAATGACATAACTGTGTAACACCCACAAAACGGACATGCTTACCGTTTCTCTAAGCCAGTAATCTTGATGTATGTATGTATCTCTTGAATAGTTCAATATATTTATTTTCCATGCATCCATAGGTTTACGATCTGGGCTATTATGCCTTAATGGTAGGGCCCGTTACTTCACACCAATAATTAGCCAATAATCATTAAGCCCCTCACGATTCCCTCTACATATGTAAACGTGACTGTATTCTCAGCTAGACACTTCTAGCGGCACAGTAATGCTCTGGGTCCGTATCATTCCTCCCCAACATCTGTTCTCAATAAAATAAGCCCTAGACCCGCTTTATGCATTGATTTTAATACAAACTGACAGCCCCGTGCCCCTGGATCAGGTCCGCCTTAGCCCTATTAGCACTGCATTGTAATGAGCTCTAGGTTGAGCACTGGGTTGCTCCCACCAACACTCAATGTGTCCTGTCCTAGCCCAGAGGATACGACACCACTTAGCGCTCAAAGGCTCAGGGTTTGAATCCTGCGTACGCATATTCCTTCTTTTAATTTTTTATAACTTGTAATTTCAAATATCAGGATTTGTTCCTTTTTTCCAGTATACATTGCTCAGGCAATACTTGGATATCCAACTCAGCGGGTTTGCCGGTACCGTTCTTCTCAATTCCTCCACTCTGCACCATGAGGTAACCACGCTCAACAATACCCCCCTCCATGAGGATGCTGTGTGGGCAGCCATCTCTCCTTTATCTTCCCGACTCTGGCGAACCGGCCTCATAGATTGTTTTTCAACAGGGAGAGCAGCCTCGTATAGAACCGCTTGCCGGTTTCAATAGGAAATAAGCCTGGAATAACCCACCCTTGTTAAATCAGAGTGTTCTTGTTCTTTAGGTTATTGCCTTATTGAAGTTAGCCCATCCCAGTTGCTATCCTAATTTACCTCCACAAGACCCCGTGCTCCTTTATTTTCACAGGAACTAAAAAGAGCACTGCTGCCCCCTAGAAGTCCATATTAGATGATCTTTCACCATCAAGGAATGATCACTGTTGCTACTCCTTAGTGGTCCCTACCATGTGGATCAGTTCATCTACAATCCCAGCCAGTATGTATTCTTTCATTTACACCTTTCAACTTAATCCGGTTCCACCAGACCCTTAATCAATGCCATTCCTGTCTTTCCCAGACCCCCAGGCAATTTCAGTTCTGATGAGACCCTTTTATCCTTCCAAGGGTCAAAACGCCATCGTCACATGTACAAAGACAGACTGTTTTTCATTATTGTGATACAATGATTAATTCCCAGTGTCTTAAAGTGTATTGAAAATAAACTGCTGTCTAGATATAAAGTAACCAATACACCGTATATGTTCATATTATTTACAATTTATTATATAAATTAATGTGTTCCAAAAATAACTTATCGGCATGATAAATGAAAATCATTCAATGATATGAAATGATTCATAATGTGTGAGATTTTAAGCATGTCGAATAATGTAGACATCACACATTTGTATATAATTTGCACCTTACAAGATGGCGCCCACAGAATCGAATGAAATTCTGGAATTCTATGACCCCTACACGTTGCATTGTGGGTATGTCACATTGTGTTATTTATGGTAAGAAAACAACATGGCGCTTGATTGTGAACAAGGCTGCGTCTGGTGACCAAAACGCGTTGTTTGTTCAGCGTGCCTGAAAATAAATTCAATACCAGAAAAACTCAGCCTGGAGTGCCGCTTTTCGTGTTCAAATTGGAGGACGGAACCTGTATGATTGCTATATATATATATATATATATCTATCACAACTGCTTGATGGCATATCCCCTGAGTGAGCGCTTTATTTTCTTTCAACTTTATAGTATGTCCGGTGTGCTCCGCCGGCTGTAGCGCTCCAACTACCACAGGGCGAGGGAGAACGGAAGGAGCAAACTGTGGCATGGATGGATGGATAAATATTATTTTTTTTTCAAAAAAGAAACAAGTACTCTACCTCCTGTACCGTGTAAACAGGCCCACCAAACGTACATAAGTGATAATTCTTTATTTTGCAAGTCTCGTAGCATAACGTGTTACGACTCTTAATCGGATGCAATTAGTGAGAGTGACCACACTTTTGGTCATTTTAAAAGTAGCTTCAAGAACAATGAAGATGGACACGGCATTGAAGCATTTTAACCGATATTTAAAGTGGCAGTGGATCAGTCATTAGTGTGTTATATACGACTATCCACGGGAAAACAGTGTGTACTTTCAAAATTCCATGCAGTTGTTAGTCCACTGAAATGCAAAACATCGCATTCAACACTTTTCATCACTGTATTCACTTCACTCATTTCCTGATATCACGAGGACCACAACAACCTTGATGCTTTCCAGTTGTCTCCATACAATGTCCCAGTCCTCCAATGCCTTATTTTTGATTAATTCCTCCATTCTTAGTTACAGGTCCTTAGCGCACCGTTAAAGGAGAAGATTTCACATGTGGAAGAGGCATTTGGTATCAATATGATGTCGAAGGTGAAGTCACTCATTTAGAACCCAGTTAGTTCTATATATATATCCATATCACAATGGCAGTCGCCACTGGGTAGTTATATTTAGATCAGCATTTCCATGGGAAATGCGATTTTTGTATTATTAGTAACTTTGGACCGTTTGATGAATCTCCGCGACACTTTCCCAAAAAGTGCTCTTGATTGCCTAGTTTATGCATGGAAAGTTTAAGGGTAATCCGTCAAGCAGTGGCCAAGAAAAAAGGGGGGTCACAAAGTGCAAAATCCCAATGCATTTTTCAATAGACTTCTTTAAGAAGCGCTACCGCAAAACCTGCTGAACCGAATTACACCAAATTTGGAGGAAGCTAGATCTTGGTCCTCAGATTGTGATTTGGTGTAAATCCGTTCAGTAATTTTTGAGAAATGAAGGTTAAAAAATAGTTGTATATCTGGACGGTGGGTCTGCGAGAGACTCTCAAGCCTCACATGCGAGTGTCAATTTAAAAATAAAGCGTCCAGATTGGCCCATGGAGCTTTTTTTCCCAAGGAAGTCAGACTTTCGTGGGAGTGAGCACTTGGATTGGCGGCTAGCAACTATGCCTGGACGTGAAATTCTGTTCTGCTTGCAGTGTTTTCCCCGCTCTACTTAGAGCACAGAGTTCCGAAAAACTATGCAGAGCGGAGTTTTTTTCCTCGCTCACCAACGTTAAGTTGGCGAGTACGAGCAAGGAAAATCTTAATTCAGGTCACCTCTCGGCGAGATTGCTCAATGCGGGCGGTCGCGGATAGTCGCTACTGCTTGGTTGAGAAACCTTCCATTCTGGTTGAGGAAGCTGCCGCTCGAGTAGAATATCTACTTGAGCGGCAGAAAGAAGCAGCGCCCTCTTGCACTGCACGCAGTGCCGTTCGCACTGATTTTACAGCGTGGGACAAACACCGATGCTAAAAAGCGCAGTGGAGATTTCTCGTGATTTCGCAGAGCGGAAGTCCACCAACTACGCCCCTGCCTACTAGCAAGATGAGAAAAATGTTCTCGGGACTTAGGGACTGATTACGATTTTGGCGGACGGGAGTGAGAGCAAAGTGAGGGAGGGAGAGTGGGAGCAAAGTGAGGGAGGGACGGAGGGTGGGAGCAAAGTGAGGGAGGGAGGATATAATGAAATTGTAATATGTAGGACGGAATATCCATCACGTTTGTGACGGAGTAATCAGGCCCTTAGTCCCACATCCTGAAATAAATAAAAAAAACAATGTAAGGGTGAAAGGAAGGGGCACTCTGCCCCCCCCACCCCAGCCCATGCCCTTGGGGAGGAGACCCAAAGAGACGACCCAGAGGCTCAATAAATCAGCACATTTTGCTGCAATTCCACAGGATCGCAGCAAAACAAAAACAAAATTGCAGCCACCATATAATTATATGGGGAGAGGAGTGTCAGTAGGTCCCCCCTCTCCAACCCATTTAGGGCCCGGGGACACCATCCCCGAGGTGGTTGCAAGGGGAGGGAGGAAGCCTCGTGAGCAAGGGGAGGGTGTCACATGAGCAAGGGGAGGGAGGGAGATAGCCACATGAGGTAAGGGAGGGAGGAAGGGAGCCATGTGAGCAAGGGGAGGGAGGCAGCCACGCAATCAAGGGGAGGGAAAGAAGGTGGGAGCCTTGGGAGGGAGGGAGTGCCATGCGAGCGAGGGAAGAAGTGCCATGCGAGCAAAGGGAGGGAGGGTGGACTTGCCACATGAGGAAGAGGACGGAGGGTGGGTAGGGTTGAGATCCAGGTTATAACCATGTTGGATAATGTCCAACACCCACTTGTCTGATGTTATTGACTGCCAAGTGGGAAGAAACTGCTGTAGCCGACCCTGACAGGTGTAGGATAATCGGGGGGGGGGGGAAATGATTATGGAGTCACCGTTTGTTGGCAGATGGGGAGGTACGGGTTGGTGTGCCTTTGCCCCGACCTTTGGAGTTGTTACCCTTATAGCTGCCCTAGTAAAATCATCTAGAAGGCGAGGACTGATTTTGTTGCCTGTATGAAGATGTGGAGGCATCTGTGGAAGTGGTTTTTGAACCACCTCTGTAAAAAGAGCAGCAAAAGGAACCTCTATTGGAAGGTGTCTGAAGTGCTCCAATGGATTTAGCCACATCTGTGTCTTTTTTCATCTTCTCTTCATCCACTTGTGGGCCGAAGAGATGTTGTTTATGAAATGGAACATTTAATAATAACTGTTGAACTTCTGGTTTAAAACTAGAGATACGCAGCCAGGTGTGCCTCCTTAAGAGGACACTGGTATTACTCCCTGTAGCAGCCGTGTCAGCAGCATCCAATGCTTACCTTATGGAAGAATTGGAAATTAATTTTCTCTCCTGCACTAGATTCTGTCCCTTTTTCTGATGCTCCTCTGGAAGATATTGGAGTAATTCCTCCATCTCATTCCAGTAAGCTCTGTCGTATCTGGCAAGAAGACCCTATGTATTGGCTATACGCCAGTGATTGGCGGATTATGCAGCAACTCTTTTGCCTGAGGAATCTATCAACTTTGACTCTTTGTCAGGAGGTGGTGCTTCATCTGTGGTTTGTGAGTTTGCTCTTTTACGAACATTGGACATAACCAATGAGTCTGGTGAAAGCTGACCTCCAATAAAAATTAGGTCAGATGGTGGCGTTTGTACTTTTTGTCCACCCTAGGTGTAATAATGCGTGAACGTGCAGGGTCCTTAAAAATACCCTCTGCATAGCGTATCATGCACCTTAACATCGGAAGAGATTGAAATGGTTTGTGTGTAGTCCCTAAGGTTTCAAATAAAAAGTCCTCTTCCAAGGCTTCTTTGTGTAAAGTGACCCCATGATATGTAGCTGCCCTGGTTATGAGCTCCTGATATGAGGTGTTATCATCAGGAGGTGAGAGTTTTGTAGGATAAAGATCAGGATCTGTGTCTCATGGAGGGTCTATATCATAATCCTGCCAGGGGTCTGGTGGTGCTTCATAATTATCATCCCCTATAACCGCATCTGTGTGAGGATAACCTTGAGGTGTGATATTTAGAGGGTTTGGAGGTAAAGAAGGTACCAAGGGTACAGGTGAATGTGGTGGTAGAGAAGACGTAGGAGGAATAGGGTGCAGGGGACTGGTAGCTATGTCCTTCTTTTACAAAGGTATTTTATATCCAGTGTCATGTAGGAACAAAGTTTGCCTTCCATGTTTTCCTGTAGTTGCTCGATATCTTCTTGACCGAAGATATCAGGAGTGTCTTCTCTATTCCGCCTCTGCATGTCTCTACGTCAAGCCTAACAGTCCCTCAAGGTCTTTTTTTAGATCAAAACGACCGACAGGCGTCACAGTCTTCGTCTTTCTGCGCTGGAGATAAACATAGATTACAGACTTTGGGAAGGTCAGTGCGCGGGTACTTAAAGAGTGGCACAGAGGGCAGAATTGAAATGGAGTCCGTTCCATCAGTGGATTACGTCGATGGAGCTGGTATTGAGGAGAAGGTAACCCGGACGGGCTAGGCCCAAAGAACGCGGTTGGGGTGTTACGACCCGATGAGTGAAGTCTTCCAAATTTCGATATGCGAGGGATAGAGAATGCGCTCGAAACAATACTGACAAGGGTAGAGTGGTTCCGCACTGAAAGGATCCCGAAGAACGGTTTTGAACAGGAGTGCCGCAATACACTTCCGAACCCGATGGCCGAAAGCAAACAATCTAACAATAGAGTTGATGCCCATGTGCACTATTACCAAGAGGAGGAGTCATCTTACCTTGCGGCTTGAAAAACTTCTTTGAAGAAAAACAACTTGCAAACACGCAGACCCAACACTAGAAGGCAGGAGTATGCAAGGCAGGAGTATGCAAGGCAGGAGTATGCAAAGCATGTGTATCAACAGCACACATGCCTCGAACAATAACATTCACCGATGCCCATAAGATAAAATCAAATGGGAATGTGTGGCCATAAGTCAGACAGATGGAGACAAGCTCCCTACTGAAAAAAACAGATAGTTGCTATCCATAAATGTACAGAGGAAAATCACTATTAAGACAGCAGCCCAAACTATATACAAGGAATTGGAAGATGTAGAGGAACCACCCAAGCCTTCAAAGGAGCAAATGCTGCAGTCACAAACCTAATGCATGACCACTCACATAAAGTGAGCCTTCGGACCACGAATCAGGAAACCCCCAAAAATACAGTTGGCTAGGAAACAACCCAGGCATGAACATGTGCTACGCCCCATTCAACAGAAATTCCCCAAATCCCTAAAGCATCATATATTTTCTAATGTTCCAAATGCCAATCCTGCGATTGTCACTTTAAGCATTGGAAGAAACCCAAAACTTATACATAGGCGTGGAAGAGATAGTAACATCTGGGTCATACATACTCATATGCCCCACAAAGGCACCACCCCATGTAGACTACATATTATACAAGCACAATAAGCTGACTGACCAGAACATCTAGTCCACAAACAAAGAAACCCACTAGGATGAAACCACCAGGATAGGGGAAAAAAACTCAGGACCAAGTGCCTGAGACCCAAAGCACAATCCTAACTGATAAAGACTTCGGAACAAAAGCTACACCACCAGGAATTAAAACTACAAATGGTTACTGCCCAGTTATGACAAACCCAGGGGACTAATGCCCAAAGACACAAATACAAGTACAACCTAGTGGAACTTAGTGATGAATTCAAACCTGTTCACGATATGTTTTATCAATGCCCTTCCAGGACTTGGAACATGATAATTCATCCATAATACATGCAAATCTGGCTCTAAAACAACTCCATCACCATTATGAGTACTCTTATAAAACTATTAACAGACCTGAAAGCACATGGTGGCAGTAGTGACACAGTGGACCTGGCACAAAAGAAGGACAAGATAAAATCACATTTAAATAATGCCCTAGTTAGAAGATGCACAGTCACTGCACACACTTCCCACACTTAAGCAGTCATCATCATCACTTTATTTCGCCAGTTCATAAAAAAGGCATAAAAATTATTCTATATACAATAAAATTTCCTACCATAAAAGAGTACATGAATATATACTACACAATTAAAGCAATACGAATTAAGACAGCTTGATAAAACATTCATTCAGATAAAAATGAGACAGTAGGAACATGTATAGGAAATCAAAATCTTATTTGCATTGTCCCACATTGCCAATCCTGTTTCCTCTTTTTCATAGCACACCAAAAAAACGAAGTCAGACAATAACAGGTGAAAGGATCAGATAATTGCTTTAAGAAATATAGAGCTGGGCCACATTGAATTTGAGGCTACGCCTGAGTGGGCAGATATACCTCTTCCTTTCTTCACTGTACAGACTACAAAAAAATAAGAGATGAAGATCACATTGTGGTGAGCTAGCATCAGATGGGCAAGCAGAAAGGGCAGCCATAGTGTACGTTTTAGAAGGATAACCCAACATAAGAGGCATATAATTCAGTCGAAACCTCAATAAAAGGTCTATGTTGGGAATTTGTCACAAAAAATAAATATGTGGGATCTTTTTTGTTTATTCTGGGTGCTAGATGGTATTGTTTAACCCTAGACCTGCTGCAATTGGCCTCCAATCTCACTATCCTCTGCTTTCCTATCAGTAATTCTTTCAATTTCGACCTTGAAAAAGTCGTACAAAAAAGCAGATTGTCAAATAATTTGGGCAAACCGATGGAGTAGAAGCTGCTCTTAACAGATTGCAACCAATTTATTTTACATACACCATCAAGATTAAAGCATTCTCTCAAAATTTCTTGTGTAAGCTTTAACGATTCCCTTCTCCACACTGAATGCCACAAAATAGGAGGGGCAGATCGAATTTGATCCGTAATAAAGGGAACATCCAATTCTGTGTGACAATTATAGGAAGAGCAGGATTGAGGAACCCCTACCAAACGTTTCCAAAACTATCCTCGATTCTCTGTAAGGTAGATATAGTGGTGGTTCCCCAGACAGCTGCCCCATACGTAGCAACAGAAGTTGTTTTTGCTCCGTATATCTTTTTATTGTCTCCAATGGTTTGGACCCAAGCTTTTTTATAACTCTAAAGAGGGCCCCAATACTTTGTTCCATCAGGAGCCCTCTGTTAGCCACCATGTTTTGCCATGTATTTTTCGAGTCAAATAATTCCCTCAAGTAGCAAAATGTGTCCACCACCTCCAATTTTCTCCCTTCTATGTTCCATCTAGGCAGTTTTTTGGGTCTATCTCCTGTCACAAGCACAAACGACTTGGATTCATTAACTCTAAGATCTAAATTCTTCATAAAGTTAGTAGTCACTTAAGCAGTCATTTACCATTCACCGAGCTCAATGCTCCAGAAAAGGTTTTTGCTTCAGGAACCAATGGCTTTGATGTCAAAATATGTGGACAATATTACATTTTAAAAGCCTCCATTTTCACTAAATCATGGAAATTAGACTTCACTCGCGTTTGTTGCATTCAGCTCAATTTTGAATTGACTATTTAACTAATGTCTTTATCTCTTTTTTGTACCCCTTCTTCCTTTGCAGACAATCAGCTCTTAATCCCTTCTACTCTCTTATCTCCATCTATTCTTTCCCCCTTCACTCAGACTTTCCACCTGCAGATTGGCTCATTTACCTGAGATCTGATCTTTACACTCCCTATCCACTCTGTCCTGCCCATTGTCTTTTTAGATCTCTCTCAGCGCTTCACATTCGCGGACATCATCTTCATTCTTCTACTTTTTCCAATTTCTATCTAAAGCCTTATATTCAATAAGTGCAAAGCCAAAAGATAAAAAACAAGAGTTAGTCTTTTTAGCATTCAGAATTAGAAATTCTGGGTCATTTTTCTTGTTTGTCCCCATCCCACTCAAAGCACCAAAAAGTACAATTAGGTACACAAAACAGACAATTCCAATTCTAAATTCCAAATCATGATCCGCAAAGTGGGAATAATTAGAATAAATAGAATCGTAAACTGCATTAACAACAATGTTGTAACTTTAAGCCTACGGGTGAAAAAGTGGAGTCTCTGGGCTGGCCATGAACAGTGCAGCCAACACCTACAAACTCTTCAGTAGTTTGTGGTTATTCACAAGTCTTTCACATAGCTGCTTGCTCCCAGATACAGTTGCAAACCTTTTTGGGCGTAACTTTATGCTATTGTGTTTTCAAGGCCTGCAAAAGTGGTTGCCGATATATTGGAGGACACTGGAGGAAAGAGTTGAGGACCCCTCGTTTGGGAGGTGCTGAGAGGCAGGAACCACTGACTCTGCAAGGATCCACTAAGGCAGAAACCAGAAAAGCAAGGACCTCCTCCTGTGGTGGTGTAAGCACAAGCACAAGCAAGGAGAACCCACATGAGGTCAGTCCCAACATACAGCCAAGGAGGACAATGAAGAAGAATCTAATTTTAGGAAAGGCAACAAACAAAGGTACGGTTGAAGGGAGGCACAGTCAGATATGAATCTGGGAGAGTGAAGAAATTTGTACTACTAATCATGGCCTTAGGGAGTTGCAATCGAAAACGCTCAGAGTGTACAGCATGATGAAAGGGATTGGGAGGATTCCCACAGCAAATATGGGGAAGTAAAATGGGCAAAACCAGGCCAGAAACAGTGGGGGAGGGCAAGAGATGTACTCTCTTTATACAACTAATCTCCCTGACAACATGTTTATGAAAAAAGGGGGAACCTCTAAGGATATTCAAGACACTAAATTGTTATGTGCCCCACTGTCATTACAAAATGTAGTACCATCACACTTCTTGCTTAGTGCTCATACAGAGGCTGGACAATCTAATCAAATTGATGGTAATGACGATGTGACAATAATGCAGATTTAGTAGAATCACAAAGAACTCTCGCTTCCTAGCTTTGAAATCCATAATAATCAATAATGTTTGTGTAGCTTTACCCTAAAAAGGTGCAGACCTCATAACTTCACCACACAAGCCAACATGTCAGAAAACTGTAGTACAACAGAATGAATCTTGAGAGGAGTACTCTAAAACGTCAAACTCAAGTAGCCAGGAAACGCTTGAAAACTACTTTCATACAAAAATATTTTTTTGTATTAGTAAAGTACCACCCCCATGCCCCTAAGACTGCTTTCATATAGAAGGCAGCTTTCAATTACAAAAAGGGACCAAGTGATGACCTTAATCAGTTTTCGAATTAAAGAAGCTGGAATTAGGGGCACAAGACTACTTTCATAAAGAAGAAGGCTTTCAATTACAAAAAGGGACAAAGTGATGACCTTAATCAGTTTCTGAGTTAAGGGAAACAAAGAAGCTGGATCTGCTAAAAAGGCACAAGGGGCACGATCACACAAAAAGTCTTAAAGAAAGAGTCTAAAAAGACAAGAGCATTATTAACCTGGAAGAAAGGAGACCCTTGCAATAACAAGTGTATAAGGAATTCCAATATTAAACTGGTTGCAATGTGTAGTAGAGAACCGTCTAATGAGCAGAAGAGGAAAATGTAATTTACATGAAAATTAAACTACATTTCCAAACGCAGTTATTTTCAAGTCTTCCTCCGAGTCACAAACATTATTGGAATTTTAAATTCTACAGAATCAGTATTGTTGTACATCAAGCCCACTACACATGTGAAAAAATATAGGAGAGATTCCGCAGCAAGGCAAATAGTAGGATGTCAAAAGTAAGGAAAGCTGGGATTAATCTCCAAACTCTTATTAATTCTAGATATAGCGTGACAATGTAATATTATACAGAAGGAAACAAGAGAAGAAGTCCAGTCCTCAAGAACTCAATTAGTAACTGTGAATCAGAAGTTAGAATCTCTTGCTCAACAACTACAGAAAGCGGAAGAAAGACAGGCTCAAGTTAAAGAAACCCCTTCATGAATGGCAATTTGTAAAACACTAGAGCAATTACTAAACTGAAAGGCAAGAATGAAGACCTCAAGATCAGGAGAGGTAACAGAATTTAAGGTTTACTGGTGTGCCAGAAAGGGGTGCAGGAGAACATGGCACTTAACTAGTACCTCGACAAGCTAATTAAAGAATCAGGACTATTGTCTCCCGAAGAAACTGTAAGGATTTAAGATTTGCAAGGGCACATTGCGTTCTGTATCATAAAACCATAACGTGAGGCACCTCCGTCTAAGATTCTTGCTATTTACCTAGATTACAGCATAAAATAGCAATTTTGGGGAAAGCCCAAGCGAATAGACTTAGGCCCTATTCCGGTATCACATTATGTATTTTCCTAGACAAATCTTAAGAGACCACACAAAGTAACAAAGAGATTAGGGCCATTTTGCAAGATTTAAAGCATATGAAAGCCTCAAAATAAACAGAGTTTTGTGCCAAGACAAATATATCATTTTGTGGCGGTATAAGTTAGCAAATAAAATTAAATCTGGGTCTCGATAACAAAGAAAGGAGTGGGCGAAGGGCATAAGAAGAAATAATTACTTAATGGTAAGTGAAACAAATTAGTACAACATCTTATGCAGACATCTTTATGCGTCTGGGGGTGCATGTTATAGTTAATTGACTAAACTGTAACTGGAGTATTTCAGTTTTAAAATTAGGGGCTAAAACAGTTACAGAGCTAGACTATAGATCTGCCATATTTCAGTGTAATTTATATTTTTTTTAACATTAGTTCTTGTCTCATTTCAAAACCTAACTATAACATCTCATAGATATATATTTAGCTGCATAAACAGAGAAGTGCCACGAGATGGAATTTGTGGTCACAGTGCTACTAAGAAGCGGAGTATTTTGCGCCTGTTCACCTCCCTTTAGGCACACACATACTTCCTACACGAGACATCTCCTTGAGGATAGTCAGTAGAGGCTCCTGCCTTTATCCTCAACAATCCCATTAATCATCAATAAGAAGAAGGCTTATGTAGGGATACTGATAGGAGGGGATACTATAGCCAGACAAATTAGATTTAAAAGATGCATGGGGATATAGGCGTCCCCTGGGACTGGATTATTCACATCATTCTGGTGCACACCAGACATGCCAGAATAGATCTAGCCATGGTAGACTAAGGTTAAATGCGGTTGAACAGGGTCAACAGTGTCCGATCATAGCCTGGTCACTGACACATTTCAATGGCCTACTCGTAGAGAGATAAGGGCCCTTCAGAAAACAAAGAGAGGTAGTAAGGTTAGTTTGGGACGCCTTGAAGGCAATGTTACATAGTGCATTCATTAAGCACGAGCCCGCCTGAAAATAATGAGAGAGGCTGTGTTAAATAAGCTAACCCATGAGTCACGGGAGGGGGAACAGCTGCATAAAATAACCTTCTCTAATAAGTTGTCCCCATCTCACAACTATGAGAGATGAAATCCGCACTCTGGGGAATGATCAGGTGAACTATGTACAGGCTAAACTGGGCTTGCGGTTTTACGAGGGTGGCAACAAATCCATTCGACTCATGGCTAACGAACTGAGAGCACATCAGGCACACTGTCATACTGCGGAAATACAAGATTAGACAAGCTCTTCCCATTTGTCAGAAAAGGAGAAATTGCAATGCCTTCAATGCTTCTTTCAGGCATTTTATAAAGTTGAACCAACAAAGATTTAAGCAAGACTTCTATCTGGCATCAGTAGGCCTGACTAGACTTTGTGGAGCACAGCCAACTGCATTAGGTGCCCTGACAACCAAAGAAAAAGTCTTTATGGTAATTAAGGAACTGAAATCTGCTAAAGTCTCTGGCCTAGATGGTTTTTCGACTGCTTTATATAAATTCTTTGTATCCTTGCTAATCACTATTTTATCTAAAATAGTCAAGCTTCTCCAACGAGGGGGAGGTAATATCCTCTATGGAGAAAGTAATTGTCATGCTACACCTTAAACCAAACAAGAATCCCTTACAGTGTGCAAACCAAACAAGAACCCCTTACAGTGTGCATCTCACCGGCCCATATTACTGCTTAATAAAGATGCAAAAATATTTATGAGAATTTTAGCTAACCACCTTGATGGGGTGCTCCTCTAGTTAAACCATGCTGATCATGCTGGGTTAATCAAGAGTCACAACTGCATTGACAATACAAATAAGGCGTCAAAGTAGAAAAAGGCTTGACCGGGTGGACTGGGGAGCTAGGATGGACACTCTGGATATTTACCATAGAGAATAAGAAGACACTGGCTGAGAGAAAGTAAACAGTCCCTCATGCACTGCATTGGAAGGCCCCGACATCAGCAGTGGAAAGATGAAACTCATCAAACATAGGAATAGGGAAGAAATTCATCAAATCAGGAAGAGGAAACTGTGATAGCCAAGAAAGCTATTGAATTATGAGCAAGGGGTGAACACAAAGATCAATGTAAATCTGTATTGGATACACCAGATCTGTAGCAAATACTTGAAGAGGAGCAGTATGCACCAACCAAACCTCAACCATTTTCATGTGTAGGTGTGTATAAGCCTACAAATCTTTAACCTTAAAAAGGAACTCAGTATACATCGGACATACATAAGACGAGTATACGCATTTCAGACGTTTATACATTGCATAAACATTTAAACAATCAGGAATATAGCAGAAGTGTATCTTCGAATGAGTAAATGTTATGCATATGCTCTTTCTAATTTTTTCTCCAGAGACAACAATTTTCCCCACAACGAAAGTCTTTCTCTCACCACTGTTGGGGGTATTCGCACCATACTCCCAATCTGAAAACCGATTTACTTCAGCCTTTACCAGGAGTAAACCAGTGTGATGGAGTGGCAACTAAATGCAAAAGTGTATAAACCCAACAAACCTGAAAGTTGGTCATAAAGGCGGAAACAAAAATAATAATCGCTATTCAATACTGCTCATTCAGCTATTGAAATAAGACAGCAATCACCCAGCAGTCCTTCTCTAAGCAGACACGCACTTGGCAAGCATCCACGAGTTTGACCTCATAAATGCAAACCGGTGCAATCTGTTTTTTTTTTTTTTTTTTTTTTCTGAAGCAAAGCATGTAAGTATTAAGCACGCCACACAGGAGCATTAAACCTTGAAAATGTGCTTTGTATTTTCCCATTTTCATAGAGGTTATCACAAGTACAAAATAAATACACAGAAAAAACGCTGATAGAGAAGCATATCTATTGGCACCATAAACTGCCATTTCCATACATGCATAAAGAGTACACTTATTGAATATGCCAATGTTTGCTTAATGTTCTGTAGGAGCGACAAGTTATGCTAAGAGGCAAGATTGACATTCCATAGGATCATAGATTATGTAAGTGACAAGTCATTTTTGAAAAGCAAGATTGTCCTCCTAGTGCTTTAATACGAATAGTATAAGCCTCTCTGGAAGTATGAAGAACTGTACTGCTGGTATAATGGTTGGTAAACACTATGTAGCCTGCTATTGCACTGCTTGTGTTCCTATTGGAGGACATGTGTGTGCTACAGGTGAAGCGGTAGACAGCAGCTGAGCCAGATCTGCCTACAGTCTGTCAACACACACTGCAGACTTGTGTTCAGGAAATACCAACAGTGTTATTTGTCTTAGATCATTGGCGGGAGAGGTTAATGCTTGGGCAAAAAGAACAGAGATGAACTACAGAAGCCTCACACAAGAGATGTCAACACCTCTTTTACTCACTCGATTCATAAGGCACAGCTACACAATAATTGGAAGCATGCTGTGGTAAATGAAGATGCAGGGTAGCCAGTAGTAATGGTGAAACAGGATAAAGTTTATTTTCAAAGTAGGAGTCTCAGGTTACGGGTACAGATGTTAAGAAGGTTTCAGGAAAGCCCCACAGGGAGTAGCATCCTTTCTGCTCAGCCCACGCACTCCAACTCGCATTCACTCCACCAGGCACACATCAGCATTCTATTACCTCACACTCATAGTGGCTGAGCAGCAGGGCACATACAACTACGAAGAGAATGCATGGCATAAACATGAAGATACCACACACCTCCCTTCTATAAGGAAACAATAGAAAATAACAATGCAGATAAGATGGTAATACTCAACATCATAAAATGAAGACGAATGATGGAAGGAAAAATTCACGCACACACTACATAAAATAAACTGACAAGAGAAAGAAATAATAATATTGCAAGGTGAAAAATAGCAAGACATATTAAAATACACTCTCTTCCCCCCTCAGCTGATAGAAAATATTGAGATGCAACGAAAGTGACACCCCACACCAGAATCATTGACTCCACAACATAGCACAAGGGTGCAATACGTGTCCCACAATGGGTGCCATACACCTGCAATAAGCAAAACATATGCCCCTGCGGGTGCAATACATATGCCCCAAAGAAAAGGTTTGAGTGCAACACAAATGCCCCATCACCAGCAATAGTAAGAAGTAGTAATGTAAGTACTGTTTGGTTGCAACAAACAAGCCCATCACAAATCAACGTATAGGTGTATTTACTATGTCCCAAGACACGTAACAATTAGCATGGTTTGGGCGCAATGCAAATGCCCATCACCAGCAACATAAATGTAAGTAGGGTTTGGGTTGCAGGAACCCTGCCCCATTACCAGCAACAGTAAGAATTGTTTAGGATGCAAATAACATGCCCCAGCACTAGTAAAAGTATGAAACGTATGGCCGCAAAACATAACCCTCACTAAAAGTAACAGTAGGTAAAATTTGGACAAGGTTCAACACACACCCTATACGGCCAAAACACATGCTGCACACAGTAAAGTAGACATACTGATTTAAAAAAAAATCTACACATGCAATACATGGCAACAAAATAAGAATGGCAGAAATGAAAACATGGCATAAATAAACAAGCAGAAAATCAAACTTAGCATTCACAAGATGATACAGAACTTAAAAACAGGAATATAACAGGTCATGCAATAGTGTGTGGAAGTGCTGGAAGTCTAAAGTTGAAAGCACTGATCTTGGTATAAGCGCTGGCATTCCAAGAATGCAAAGGGGCGGGCACCGCTGGTACAACCCAGTGATCTCGCTAGACCCAAACTGAAGAGTACCTTTTAAGTCTGCCTGCAACATGGCAGCACAAAGTGCTTCAGCTGTAAATTACTCACAACTCGCTATCCAGTGTCCTCACAAGCCGTGGTTACAGAGGTTGCCGTCGACGCACACTATCAAAGGAATATGTCAAAAGCGTCACCAGCAGGGCTCCCAGTGATGAGTAGCCACATAAGTCACAAACGTTGCAACATCACGAGCAGAGGCGGCGGCACAGTAGAGTGAGCCATTGTTATGATTCGTAATGTTCCCCAATATAGGCCTGGGTAGTCACCTAACCTTTCACCTACATTTACCGTACCATTGTACTACATAACAGGTATGTGCTGACCTTTTACCTAGTTAGGTGCTACATTAATGTTGTGTAGTTTTTTTCCCGAAAACTACCCTAATTTATTATGCACAAGGTTTCTCAGAATCACAGCAGGAGTATCATCTTCTACATCTCCTGCATAAAAACTATGTATAAAGGTCATCCCTATCGTTATCCTCGGCTGACATGACACAGCAAAGTAGAACCCCTGAGGGCACCTTTTGGGTATATAAGAACCATATCTTTGCTGGGACAGAGAGAGGGGAAAGACTTCCATGCTGACACGAGATGCTGAGGTTCCTGCACGCTTACACTCCAGCACGCAGTGGACTGACATCCCTCGCGGGGTGTCCATCTCGAGACCAAGAAGGGGTCCTTCGTTCTCTCACTTCAGGTAATGGGGTTGGCTCCATCCTAGGGGGATTCTTGGCTATACACCTACACACATGCCAGGTACATCGAGTTAGGGTTAGCATCGTGTCTGGACACCAGTCCCACAGTTTATGTTGTCTAAACGCGCAGATCCTAAATAGATTTATAGGAACTACACGGCGACACCATCATCAGGGAAACGAGGAGCATGGAGAAAGTGGCTGCATTCCTTTGACGCTCTACAGCCGGTGTTCTGGCTGCTTAAGAGAATGTACAGCACGCTCACAGTTTCAGAAGGCGCTTCTAGTAACTGGCCACCTGGTAAGCGCTTCTGCAATACCAGTGTTGCGCTGATCACGCGCTACTCGTGGTGCAATGGTATGATTTAAAAAGTAGAAATTTAGGCCGTGCTGATTGAAATAGCACTCGCACTCTCGAGATATGGGACTCATTACATGTCCCGCTGCGTTTGGGGACACAGTCAGTAGTGATTTAATTACCTAGACATTCACCTCACAGCGCTGCAGATGCAGACTCACAGCTGATAACCGCCATAAATCACACGAGTACAACGAGGGTTCAGCAGGCCAAATCTTCCGCAGTTGCAGACCATAAAATGCAAAAGTAAGTTGAAAGCAGGCTGCCGATTGACATCAAAGCACGCCACCAGTCCACTCCAAAGTGAATCTAATTAAATGCTGCCAGTTCAATAAAGCGCTGCCACCTGCTCACTTCGCCTGTCACACTTCCTGCACTCCTTTCATTAGCAGGACTGTCGACAACCTAACTGTTGTTGGTAAAAAAGTCCACAGAAACAGTCTTTGCTTGTTGATGAAATAGATGGACATAAGGATAAACGCCCCAAACTGCAGTCGATCAGATGTTAGAGACACCGGTGGGGCCTTCAGGGCATTTCAATTTCTTCAGGTTGCACTAGTTTTAGTATTAGGTATCTTGTATACTTTCAGGTAATCTTCAGATGTAATCTCCTCTCCTCTCATGTTCCTGCAGTAGCTCTGTAGTCTTCATGCTAGGTCCTTTTTAGGTCTTGCGCCTAGCGGTGCACTGCGTAGCAGTGCTCGCGCAGCGCGAGACATTTAGTATGTGAAAAAGGGGATTCAGCACTGAACTAGGAATCGCACGCGCTCGTGCGATTCCTTATGTGCTACCCCATAGGCCGTTTCGTGCGTCATTGTCTAAAAGACTGCACGCACTTGGCCAAAGGCGGGCGCATTGCTCCGCCCATGGCCTATTGGTGTCTATTACGCGCTTGGTGCGCGTAATAGACACCAATAGGCCATGGGAGGAGCAATGCCTTTTGGTGTCTATTACGCGCTTGTTTACCCTCTCGCGGCCACGCCGCCCCTCCCCTTGTTTTAGCTTTCTGTTGACCGAGGTCAAGCTTGTATCCAGCTGTGAGTGAGTTGGGCTTTCCTGCGTGTGAAATCTAAGCTTTGCAGATTTGTGATGAGAATATTAACTGTGAGGTATTGGAGGGACATTGAATTCACAGACGGCAAAGATTTTTAGCACAGTAGCGAATTTTAGGTGTGGGCTCAATGAGGAGCTACGCTGCTGCAGCAAAAGATTTTGGAGCCAGGACCAGGCACGTTCCAGGCCTTATGGGGTTGAAAAAGCAAGGTCGGACTTGATTGAAGAGTAGTGTAATTGCGTCTGCAGTTCGCAGCTCCGGTAAGGTGGTCACGCACTTGGGCTCTTTCCAGGGCCTTAATGCCTACCGCGCTTTCTCACTTATCACTTGTCTGACAGAGGAATGCTGAAGGGGAGCTTCCTGGTGCTCGGCTGCGGGATGAGGAGTCGAAGGTGGTGTCGATGAGGTCACGTGAAGTGACATAACTTACCTGAGCTCGCGCTGCCGCTACAGGGAAATAGCTACGGTAAACAAGCTCGACGTTCTTCACAGTGCTGGTGTATGTTTTGAGCAGAGATAGTTTTCCCTGCCCGGAGTCGGATGTTAAAGGACGGTTTGGCTGGCGTTTTCTAAGAGGGGTCCAGTGCAGGCCTGCTTTCCTCTGTGGCTCCCCAGAGCTGTTGTTTTGGTTGCGCAGTTAAATCTTCAAAGCGTGAGAATGAAAATTGCTTGCAGTTTTCCAAGACTTCCGCCAAAGGTTCAGCCCATAACAGAAAGTGAAGTACCGCTCACACTGTGGGTATCTTGTACGTGTTCACTAAGCATTTGTAATGCATGTATCACACTTCCCTGCACACTTAAACTTACCTGAATGACCCTGGTGTAACTGGTGCAGAAATTGTGGAAAGCTGCACCGTGGTTGTTGGGCTGACGAAGAAATACTTTTCATAGAAGATGAGTTTCCATGCAAAGAAAAAAGTAGAACATATGTATTGTGCACATTTTGTGCTTTTTAGTCCTTTTAATCCTAAATCATTCTCACTTCCTTTAATGCATTCTAACATGATGATTTTAGACTACCATTCTCCAATACTGTGCAACCTTCATATTGGTGCGGGCTGTGCCTTAATAGCAGAAGTGGTGCATCCTGCAAGAGTCTGCACGATCGCTTTTTTCAGTGTGCCACACACTAGCTCAAAGGGCTGAAAATGATATTAATATTGCATTTCATCAGCATTTGCTTTCAGCCATATAAAGGTCCTGGCAGTGAGCTAGCATCCTTTTGTAGAGATATTGCCCATCTTTTAAAGCCACACACTTGAAGCAAACAAAATCTTGCACGTAGGGCCCAGCCATGCATACGTCCAGCAGTTTCAGCACGAGCGTCCTCCTGTAGCTCTTTTGCCTCTCTTTGTTCTATTCTACTATTCTGAAATTTGTTTGTGACTTTATGGCAAGTTCTTTTTTTATGGCCACCCAACACCTGACCAGTTTTATGAATCGTGTGTATCGTAAATAGACTGTAGAATAGACAATACAACACCATTTAGAGCAAATATATATATCTAAAACAGCAGATAAAACACACCAACGCTAAACTGTTCATTTAGTGCTTCATTCTGCAGTTGCTGAGTGCTGTAACATGTGTTGCTATTGCCCAGTGAAATGGCACTCAGTTTACAGATTTCTAAAGGATGTGTACTTCACTTGCCCTTACCAAAGTTCAATCTTGAGAGTTGCCAATAACCACAGAATTCAGTGCAAACCATTTTGCAGAACCATTTCCCGTTTAGCCTCTGGCATCGATTATGATTTTTTTACTGTAGGGCCCGCCTGAGATCACCCAGTTGCCAAATTGCCAGTGCCCCTCTACATCATTGCCTATGAAGCGACAATGACTTCAATTCCTCCTTGCTTCTCACCACTTCAGTTTCAAACCCCATCTAATTATGCTAGTGCTTCTATGAGTCCCTCACACGTTTCCCTTTCAGAGTTTAAGAACTGCTTCAGTCCGTAGTTGTGTATTCCTGGTTTGCCTTCCTGTTTTATCTTGGCCTTATTTGAGCCACAAAGAGGACAATTGAACTGCATTGAAGAAACATTTGATTGACCGAAGGCCAGTCACGTCAGTCCTGCCCTTTGCTTCTTGTAACATGCGTTTGTACTAACGCTTTTCTTGTGTCTCTCTTATCTCGAGGAAGAGAGAGAATCTTTAATTAATCTGATCAAATTCTGATGCATTGTTTATTGTACTTAAATTCTTGCGCCTTATATGTTGTTTGTGTATCATGTGAAACCTTCTGTCCCCAGCTGTAATTCTCTTATGAATTATTTATTGTACTTAAATTCTTGCGCCTTATATGTTGTTTGTGTATCATGTGATACCTTCTGCCACCAGCTGTAATTCTCTTCTGATGTTTTTTGTAGCCGTACCAATACTGTACTTGTGTCGAGAGTCAAGTAGCATCGTTTGTTTGTACACTGGGAGCTTCTGTACAGTATGTATAGAAATGTACTGTAGCCTGCGAGGCCAGGCACTGAGAGCCTTCACCTCAGACACAGCAATCCCTCCACTGATATGGACTGGTGCTTTCTCCCTTTACATCCTCCCCTCCCTCCATGAGGTCACTAGTAACGCCCTCTACCTCCTCATGGAAGATGGATGTACCAAATCCTTCTCAAATAAAATAGGGATCCTTTCTTCTCCCAAGAAAGAGATATGGCCAGAAAAGGCACGATCAAGACTCTCCAGTTCCTGAGACCAGGCTGTGAACTGCCCCTTCTGAAAGAATCGAGCGTTAATAGCCAGGAGCTAAGGTTGCGACTGCTGCACACACTAGAGTCTGCCACTAAAAGGGAGATAGGCTGTTCCATATCAATCAGCATATAACACACGCAAGCGCATTCGGCTGGCTCTGCTATATGCCTTGTAAAGATAGGTGTGTCGTTTATACATCAGTTTAAACAAAGAGAAACATACAATGCATGTACACACAGTACATTTCCACAATTATAACTTATTTTGAAGTAAGAAGAAAATCCATTTTCTTGACCATCTGCAAGGCAGAGAACCCAGAAGGGCTGCTGAAGAAAGGGCAGTCCAAGCAACATTGCAAGCAGTAAGATTCCTGCAGGAGGGGCAGAAGATTAGGGAGTGAAGACTTTGCTTGGCACCTCCCGACCCAGAGATATCTCATTTCAGTTTGTCACAGTGCATTCCAGAGTTGATGGGAGGCGGAAGAAGTGTGTGTTGGCTTCTTTCTGCAAGAGTTTACAAAATATAAAGTTGGATATTATTTTAATTAAGCATCCACATTCTAGAAATCTATAATGTGATAGATGGTTGAACCGGTTCACTGACAGAATTTCGAACACAAAATATCGTGTGGACAGAATATCGTGTCCAAAATATCGAGGACAAGAATATCGAGTAGGTAAGTGCAAATAGATAGGTATAAATTTACTATTCTTAACTACAGATCTACGTACCTTGAAGATATATATATCGTCAAAGTACATATATGTGGAGTTATATATAGTAAAACTTTACTTACCCATAAGAAATGAGCTTCACGATATTCTTGTCCTCGATATTTTTGACACGATATTGTGTCCGACGATATTTGTGTTTTCGATATTTTGTCCACCCACCGGTTGAACCGCTATAAATAATACAGTAATATACAAATATGGTGTAGAACCAAAATGAAAACTTACAAAAGTCTACAGTATTGCATTGTGATCCAGTGAAAGGAAGCACCTTTTTTCATCTTCATGATTTAGGATTATCTATTTAGAAGTACCATACTTGTTTGATACAATTTTAGAGGACTCAGTATCCCTTTTGTCAGCAATAGAATGTTACTGCCATTGAAATCTAAAGATCCTTTTTATTTTTTTAAGTTGATTGCCTTTGGGTCTTATGGAAATCGTAGACCTCAGCATTTAGTATATGAACAGTCACTATAGTAAACTTACACGTATCCTTTCAAATAAGGACTGCAGGCCAATAAGCCCACATCCATCATCCATCATATTTCAAAGACCCATGCTGTTTGGTTTGCCTAATTCCACAAATAAATGAAGCAATCATATCACTATTAAATAGAGTACTTTTCTGGTATTGTATCAGCTATTGCCATTCCAAAAGAAATTATGTCTGTCTATTTCCTCTGAACCCCAAGCAGACGACCCACACTTTTCATTAATCTTCCTCATTGTGGATCCTTTGTTTATTTATATATGGACATTTGTAAAGTGCAGCATACACTCTGTAGGAGTCTCTTTGCGCTGTTGTACAATGAATTATGCAGCCGGAAGAGCAACATTAGATGCCCTCTAAAGCCATCCCTTGAATAGTGAATGGATGGGACGCAAACGGTCCAACGTTGGCGGTTAGAGTACATACAGCAAGACTTTTACTTTTTTTCTGAATCTGATTTAAGTTGACTCAGCACTTAAGGAGAATGTGTGCTGATTTCACAATTCTGCAGCTACACTTGAAAGGCTGTTCCACCAAATGTCTTGAACTTGGACTGGATAGTAAGGCATGGGATTAATATTGCAGTGTTTGAGGAGGGGAGTTGCATTTTGTGAGTTTCCATTTAGTAAAAGAGATCCATTGTTATAGAATCATAACGTATTAGAATTACTGACGTCTGGCTGATTGATCAAAACATCTAAAAAAAACTGTAGCGGATAATTCTTCCCATCTAATGGAACCAAAATGAACAAGCATTTGCAATGTAATAGGTCTCGCATTTACGCGAGTTTGAGCTATTGACATTGCAAAGGACAATGCCTTTTATTTTTGTTTTTGTTTTTAAAACACAAATAAAAGGCATTGTGATTTACAATCCCAATAGCTTAAACTTGCGTAAATGCGAGACCTATTGCATTGCAAATGCTTGTTCTGCTTGTTGCCATTGTGGTAAATGAAGATGCAGGGTAGCCAGTAGTAATGGTGAAACAGGATAAAGTTTATTCTCAAAGTAGGAGTCTCAGGTTACGGGTACAGATGGTAAGAAGGTTTCAGGAAAGCCCCACAGGGAGCAGCATCCTTGCTGCTCAGCCCACACACAAACTTTCATTCACTCCACGAGGCACACATCAGCATTCTATTACCTCACTGTTAGAAATTGGATCTCTGGTTGGCTAAGGCTTGCGCCAAAGCCAGGCAGAGACCACCACTCTAGTCAGGGCGAGGGAGTTACACACCAAAGATACCCCCTGCTCACCCCCTTGGTAGCTTGGCACGAGCAGTTAGGCTTATCCCGGAGGCAATGTGTAAAGCGTTTGCGCACGCACACAGCAACAACATACCAGGCACACCACAAAAAGGAACTCCACACAAGGTTATATCAAAAATAGCCTTTGTATTATCATAAAACACATTAGAATAGTACTCACATAATATACATCGTGCCACCTGGCACGGGGTCATATTTACAAGGGATTATTTACACCTGACAGGGCCAACTGGACCACTGTCAGAACCAGCACAAAGCGAACTTAGTAAATGTAGCACTTATAATAAATGTAGCACACATCATAAACGTACAACCAGTAATCACTGATAACCACTGTACTCAGCATCAGCCTGTAACATAAACCACATTATGCACAGTATCACATTAGGCGCGAATTACATTCTGCACCAACCTCATCAGTCTAATATCTTAGACCCTAACCTCCTAAGCATAACTCACATTAGGGGTAAAACTCACAGTAGAGAATCATCTCACTAGCATAAACCACAGTATGCAAATAACCTCATACATAAAACCACATCTAGAGGCATAAATCAGCGTGCGTGAACCATACTACATGCATCACATTTCCTAGCACCACCTGATCACATTAGCACATGACCTCACAGTAAAAACCATATTAGAGGCATAAATCACATTTAGGGCCTGGCGCCCTATAAACCCACCAGTCCCCTGGCCAACTGGCCATCTCAAAAGGGGCTCAAATGCCCTGTGTCCAGAATGTCAGGGCGCTGCCAAGGCAGCAGAACAGAAAGCGCGTCATTGCGCTGGGGCAGAGGAGTGCATCTCACTCCCTTTTCACACAACATGCCCCCAAGAACTAGCAGCCTAAACGTAGCAGCTGCCCACTACTTGCTGGGCAACTGTGAATATTAAGTAAGGAGCACGAGCACCGACAATGTGCTCCGATCTGGGAGCCCCCACTGGGCTCTTGGGACTGGAATCTCCCCCACGACGTTGCAGCTGCCCTCTAGTAAAACGGGGCAGCTGTGTAAAGAAATGGCCACACAAAGGGGGGAGAGCATGGGCCCCTCTGGGCCCTTTTAACATAATTATGCCCATCGTTGGAGCCACATGGGGCTCGAAAACCATCATGCCCCACGTTGGAGCGGCCCGCTGCCAGACGGGGCCGCTCAAGAAAACTAAACACGGTGCCTTCACTGGCACCACCAAACTGCGCCCATCGGTGGAGCGGCCCTCTGTCAGCAGGGCCGCTCGGGAAAGAGGCACCGGCGTGGTGCCTCGACTTTGCTCCCCCCTGCCAGCTCCACTCACCGGCTCTCTCTCGGGCTGCGGGCAGGACTCCTCTGGTCTCCTCGGCGGGACAGGGCTCTGCTCCTATCTCCTCTCTTCACCCGGGCCCCCTCCTGGGACCCGGGACTCTCGATCCGGCCCGCGAGTCTCTGCACGGCTTCTCCCCGGCCGGGGGAAGCGGAAGTGGAGCCTCCGAGGCTCCGGCTGACGTCACCGGCCCCGCCCACGTCCCAGGCAAGGTTGCCTGACTTCCTGTGCAGCGATCGGGCCGCGGCGGTGATTTCTTCTCGGCGGCAATGAGGGGTAGGCTCCCTCGAGATTTAAAATATAAAGCAGGGTGGGCCCCTGCTATTTAAATAGCGGCATAAACGGGGTGGGCACCCGCAAGTAAAATATAAAAATAAGCGGGGTGGGCACCCGCTCGATCACGGCAATGTGGGGGGAATCCCTACGCTGGGGATTCCCCCAGGAGCGATGGGCAGATCGACGCTGCTAGGCTCCAGCGCTCCCCTCTCCTAGGGGATTTGAAAGAAAGTGCACACGAGGCGCTGTAAGGCAGAAAAGGTCCTGGGTCCTGGAAAACAATTCTCCCAGGTTCAAGGGGCATAGCTGGGCCCAGGGAGGCCAGCACACAGGGCCCTCCAGCAGGGAGGTAAGCCCCCATGGCGGTTCCTCCTGGGCCCCAGCAGCAGCAAACCCCCCGAGCAGGATTCAGGAACTGGACAAGAACATTTTCATGGGGTCACAGCCCCTATATTTATATGCCCTTTTCCTTTGTGTCACAGCACAGGGCTTGGGGATACCAGTCAGAACTGGTTTAGGGGAGCTTTGGAGCATTTTGTTTTGCTCAGCTCCTCTCTCCTTTGTCAGGTGGGGGCTCAGGGATTAGACGCACCACAGGGGGCGGAGCCAGCATTGTGGAGGGAAGGCACAGCCCTATTCAGGTCCCAGGTGCAACTCCTCCCACCCATCTACATGGAGATCTCTCCATTCAGCCCTGCGCTGACTCCACCCTGCCCCTCCTGGAGCCACACACACCTCCCAGCCCCTGTCACTCACAAGCCAGACATGCAATTCACATCAGGCAGGCAGACACAGAGCACACAGAAATGCCAACTTCTAGAAGTGGCATTTCTCCACCAGTAACCATAAATCTGCGCACACCATTGCGCAGCATTTATTCACACAAATTCATACATACTAGACTTGACCACACTGCTCCTCTCATACCAGGAATTACCATGGACACACTTATCCCCCATGCATTCCTATGGGAGGGCAGGCCAATCTCACCACAAGTACACAGAGAGTGCACGCACTTTCCACTGGACCACAGTGCGAAAGTGCTCAGAAGCCTAAAATCACCAACACCAGGTTACAGACAAGGCAAAAAGTTCAGGGGTGAACCTGCCAAAAAGGGCCAAGTCCAACACAACCCCCTTCCAGCCAAAACGCAGGGCAGACCAATCACCACTGTGATGGGCTTCCCTGCTTGGGGCGATAGAACACGGACGCGGGCCCGCACTGCAGGGACACCCTCCGGTTCTACGCCACTCTGAACCCATGTGGTTCCCTCTGAAAAAAAACTCTCAGGACCAACTAGGCTACCCCACTGGTACTCCTTAGTTGTCCACGGCCAGGACCAGGCCCTAGGCCACCCAGACGTCACTGGTCCTTGCCAATCCAGAGTGGGGGGCAGTAACCCCTGGCATCCAGTAGCCATTCTCCACTCTCCCTTCTCAGTGTAGTTCCAAACTACCACTGATCCTTCAACCTAGGTTCCGCACCCTCAGGCTGACCAGAGGTCACAGGCGAAGCGTCTCCTCACCCTACCTCTACTTCTGGGATTGCGCACTCTCCCAGGAGAAGCACCCTCCAGAACACAACTCTCCCGCCAGTTCAGGACCTCTCTCCATCAACTAGTCTACCACCTGGGATCTACATTCACCGGATGCACCGGGGTCAGAGGCAGGTACTCCCTCCCTCTGCACCCCCTTCCAGAGTCCGATACCCTCCCAACTGGAGTGGTACCCCCTAGAAGGCAAACCGGCCAGGACACTGATTACAGCCGCCCTGCTGTCCAGGTCAGGAAACACCTACTCCTGGCTCCCCAACCCAGGGACGGTACCCTTTGGTCAGATGCCTGGCGAACCAGGACTTCACGGGGAGCACGCATGCCCCCCCGAGGGTGACACATGACTAATGTGTCGTGTGACAGTCTGCCTGGCGCAGATCTCACGACCCCTGTCCATCTGACAGTGCGCGAAGATCCCCCAGGACAGAAGTGGCGCCACCATGGTCAATCATTGGCGACTCAGCCCTTCTGGCTGGCCCCTGACCCACCGGTTCTTCCACTGGGGACGCTTTCCCCCTCTCACCCCTCACTCTGGACTTCTGCACCCTCCCCTTGGGAGTGGCACTGCCAGACACCGGGATCGCTGGAGCTCTGGTTACAGACACTCCACGTCCTCTAGACACTGGGAGATCCTCCTCAAATGGCCTACAAGTACAGCCTAGGCCCCCGACCTGGTGTTCCCTTAAGAAACCATCCAGGCCCTGGGACTGGGTTTCGGGCACCTTGGGACACAGCCCACACTCACTCCTTCTCCTCTGAGACAGGACGTGAGCCCCTACACCCCTCCCGCTACACTGGGACCTAGCTGGGCTACACTGAACCTCTTCCACCACACAGGACCGGAAGATACCCGAGCCACTCTTGTTGGAATCACTCCCCAATGCCTCTTCAGATCCTCTAACACGGGAGGTCCCCCACACAGAACAGTCCAACAGGACAGACTAGGTTCCTTTCCTGGTGTTCCATCTAAGAACCATCCAGTACTGGAGACTGAGGTTGAGGCTCGGAATACGGCCCAGTCTCACACCTTCCTCGCAGGACATGATGTGAGGCCTTGCAACCTCCTCACTATAACGGTACCTAGTTGTGTTCCTCTGAACCATCTCCGCCACGCGGGTTGGGAGACACCTGCACCATTCCTCTAGGGTCACTCCCCCATGCAAGCTCCTTATTTCAAAGAACTCACACCCAATCGTCCAGTGCAACACACCACTCATCCACATACGCCCCCCCCCCCCCAGACTGGTGAGACAGTATCTTACTGCCCCTGAATCTCAACCTATCCCCCTCTTACTGGGAACCAGGTACCATACTCTGGGGAACTGGGAATGGGACTTCCTGCACTGGACTTCATATTGCTGCCACCACTGGATCCCACCCTTACTGGGGATTCCAGAAAACTCACACTGCACTTAAGGGATAATCTACCCTCCCAAGCCAGTTACTCCGTGCCAATTAAGTTACCACTGTAGGCCAATCCTAGAACCAGCAGACAGCACAGGGGCAGTCACTCCCTCAGCTTCAGGCCAACCCAAGAAATAGCACGAAGGCACAAGGGCAGTCCCTCCTTCAAGATAGCAGTCTGCACAAGGGCAGTCACTCCTCCAGATTCTCTGGTTTCTGTCCTTGGCAGGACCCCCAACTCATAGTGCAATAAAACACATTTCAAAGAAATGACTCTTAAAACAAACTCAGAAACAATAATCCCTTTCCATGTGACTATCTAAAATGCAGAGCTTTGTAATGCAGCCAGTTGTCGCTGTGGTACTGCGCAAACGCAAGTCCTATCCTCACCGCTGACAACCAATGTTAGAAATGGGATCTCTGGTTAGCTAAGGCTTGCGCCAAAGCCAGGGAGACCACCACTCTAGTCAGGGCGAGGGAGTTACACGCCAAAGATAACCCCTGCTCACCCCCTTGGTAGCTTGGCACGAACAGTCAGGCTCATCCCGGAGGCAATGTGTAAAGCGTTTGCGCACGCACACAGCAACAACATACCAGGCACACCACAAAAAGGAACTCCACACAAGGTTATATCAAAAATAGCCTTTGTATTATCATAAAACACATTAGAATAGTACTCACATAATATACATCGTGCCACCTGGCACGGGGTCATATTTACAAGGGATTATTTACACCTGACAGGGCCAACTGGACCACTGTCAGAACCAGCACAAAGCGAACTTAGTAAATGTAGCATACATCATAAACGTACAACCAGTAATCACTGATAACCACTGTACTCAGCATCAGCCTGTAACATAAACCACATTATGCACAGTATCACATTAGGCGCGAATTACATTCTGCGCCAACCTCATCAGTCTAATATCTTAGACCCTAACCTCCTAAGCATAACTCACATTAGGGGTAAAACTCACAGTAGAGAATCATCTCACTAGCATAAACCACAGTATGCAAATAACCTCATACATAAAACCACATCTAGAGGCATAAATCAGCGTGCGTGAACCATACTACATGCATCACATTTCCTAGCACCACCGGATCACATTAGCACATGACCTCACAGTAAAAACCATATTAGAGGCATAAATCACATTTAGGGCCTGGCGCCCTATAAACCCACCAGTCCCCCTGGCCAACTGGCCATCTCAAAAGGGGCTCAAATGCCCTGTGTCCAGAATGTCAGGGCGCTGCCAAGGCAGCAGAGCAGAAAGCGCGTCATTGCGCTGGGGCAGACACAACATGCCCCCAAGAACTAGCAGCCTAAACGTAGCAGCTGCCCACTACTTGCTGGGCAACTATGAATATTAAGTAAGGAGCACGAGCACCGACAATGTGCTCCGATCTGGGAGCCCCCACTGGGCTCTTGGGACTGGAATCTCCCCCACGACGTTGCAGCTGCCCTCTAGTAAAACGGGGCAGCTGTGTAAAGAAATGGCCACACAAAGGGGGGAGAGCATGGACCCCTCTGGGCCCTTTTAAAATAATTATGCCCATCGTTGGAGCCACATGGGGCTCGAAAACCATCATGCCCCACGTTGGAGCGGCCCGCTGCCAGACGGGGCCGCTCAAGAAAACTAAACACGGTGCCTTCACTGGCACCACCAAACTGCGCCCATCGGTGGAGCGGCCCTCTGTCAGCAGGGCCGCTCGGGAAAGAGGCACCGGCGTGGTGCCTCGACTTTGCTCCCCCTGCCAGCTCCACTCACCGGCTCTCTCTCGGGCTGCGGGCAGGACTCCTCTGGTCTCCTCGGCGGGACAGGGCTCTGCTCCTATCTCCTCTCTTCACCCGGGCCCCCTCCTGGGACCCGGGACTTCGATCCGGCCCGCGAGTCTCTGCACGGCTTCTCCCCGGCCGGGGAAGCGGAAGTGGAGCCTCCGAGGCTCCGGCTGACGTCACCGGCCCCGCCCACGTCCCAGGCAAGGTTGCCTGACTTCCTGTGCAGCGATCGGGCCGCGGCGGTGATTTCTTCTCGGCGGCAATGAGGGGTAGGCTCCCTCGAGATTTAAAATATAAAGCAGGGGTGGGCCCCTGCTATTTAAATAGCGGCATAAGCGGGGTGGGCACCCGCAAGTAAAATATAAAAATAAGCGGGGTGGGCACCCGCTCGATCACGGCAATGTGGGGGGAATCCCTACGCTGGGGATTCCCCCAGGAGCGATGGGCAGATCGACGCTGCTAGGCTCCAGCGCTCCCCTCTCCTAGGGGATTTGAAAGAAAGCGCACACGAGGCGCTGTAAGGCAGAAAAAGGTCCTGGGTCCTGGAAAACAATTCTCCCAGGTTCAAGGGGCATAGCTGGGCCCAGGAGGCCAGCACACAGGGCCCTCCAGCAGGGAGGTAAGCCCCCATGGCGGTTCCTCCTGGGCCCCAGCAGCAGCAAACCCCCCGAGCAGGATTCAGGAACTGGACAAGAACATTTTCATGGGGTCACAGCCCCTATATTTATATGCCCTTTTCCTTTGTGTCACAGCACAGGGCTTGGGGATACCAGTCAGAACTGGTTTAGGGGAGCTTTGGAGCATTTTGTTTTGCTCAGCTCCTCTCTCCTTTGTCAGGTGGGGGCTCAGGGATTAGACGCACCACAGGGGGCGGAGCCAGCATTGTGGAGGGAAGGCACAGCCCTATTCAGGTCCCAGGTGCAACTCCTCCCACCCATCTACATGGAGATCTCTCCATTCAGCCCTGCGCTGACTCACCCTGCCCCTCCTGGAGCCACACACACCTCCCAGCCCCTGTCACTCACAAGCCAGACATGCAATTCACATCAGGCAGGCAGACACAGAGCACACAGAAATGCCAAATTCTAGAAGTGGCATTTCTCCACCAGTCACCATAAATCTGCGCACACCATTGCACAGCATTTATTCACACAAATTCATACATACTAGACTTGACCACACTGCTCCTCTCATACCAGGAATTACCATGGACACACTTATCCCCCATGCATTCCTATGGGAGGGCAGGCCAATCTCACCACAAGTACACAGAGAGTGCACGCACTTTCCACTGGACCACAGTGCGAAAGTGCTCAGAGGCCTAAAATCACCAACACCAGGTTACAGACAAGGCAAAAAGTTCAGGGGTGAACCTGCCAAAAAGGGCCAAGTCCAACACTCACACTCACAGTGGCTGAGCAGAAGGGGACATACAACTAAGGAGAGAATACATGGCATAGACATGAAGATACCACACATGCACTATAGGTTATTGGCCTTTTATCATAAAAGTTCACATCTTTTAAAACATTGCTATCTTGTATTGCAAACCGTAAACATATTACAATATATTAGAACATTTGAATGCTGGGGGCTCCATTGAAAACAATGGAGTGCTCCGGGCTTCTAATGGCCAGTAAAATCACGAAGCTCCAACATTCCAATGTTGTCGTTCACAGCTGTTGCTGTGAGCAAAGGCCTCAGGGAGCCTGAGGGGATTTCAATCCCCTTGGGCTCCCTGAGGCCTTTGTTTTTATTTTTTAGAACATTCTGCAATCTAGTGGCGGAATGTTCTAATAGCCTTAGAGCCCTCCATTGCTGGGCTATACAGGCCATTAAAGTCCTGCTGAGGAGCAGGTCTTTAATGGCCGGTATAGCCCAAGGCTATATTAAATTGTAAACAAATAAGAAATATTTATTTGCATAAAGGAGTTTTCATAAGTTCAGAAGTAATCCTTTCAGCACAAGCTTCTTATTTGGAAATTGTCTTTTTCAATTATGCTCCCTTTCACTTATAATAGGTCAAGTTATGTATTTCCTCCATGTTTTTGTAGTAAGGTATCCTTTCTATGCTCCTATTGGATTAAATCTTACGTTCAATTACACGTATCGTTTTTTAACACCAACAAAATCACACAGTACACTATCCTGTCTGGTATGTCTAACTTGTTAAAATGTTAATTTATGTATTTATACGGTATTTCTATAGTGCAAATCTTTGCAAAAGGCAACGGTCAGAGACAAGCATAAAGTCAACGAATGGTAGGAGAGGTAGCTGCGACGTAGACGGTATAATGCATTCTGATGTACAGTTCTTTAAAGTGGTGAGTAGTCATCTCTTTCCTAAATTGAAGCAGCATTGGGAACATCCTAATGGATACACAAATGTTGTTCAAGATTCTGGGTGCACAGATGTAAAAGGCCTGCTGCCTTCTTTTTTTCTTTTTTACTCTTCTTGGTCACCAGTCGGATGGTGTTCTGGCTGCGAGTGTGTAAAGAATTACAAAGATAGGGAGCTTGGCTGCAAGGAAATTACATTTTACTGTAGCTACCTTAATCAGAATCACAGCTATGAAACCGCATCATGCCATTCCTCTGCAATGTTTTCTTCTTTTCCTGAATTAACTTCTAGGAGAATATACTAAGAAAGCAAGATGCTTAATTCTAAATCAACAAGATGTAGGCTATTTTAATGTGGTTTGTGATCCCATTACAGACACCACTAAGTGCAGAGACAAAAACAGTTCTCTTTAATCAGACCTGCATCTGTAACAATCACCAATAAAAGATATTAGAACATTGAAATGTTGGGAGCTCCACTGAAGACAATGGAGTGCTCCGGGCTTCTAATGGCTGGGAAAAGTCTAGAGCTCCAACATTCCAATGTTTGTCGTTCACAGCTATTGCTGCGAACAAAGGCCTCATGGACCATGAGGGGATTTAAATTCCCTTGGTCTCACTGAGGTCTTTGTTTGTTAGAACATTCTGCCCTCTAGTGGCGGAATGTTCTAATAGCCTTATAGCCTGCTGTTGCTAGGCTATACCGGCCTGGGTCGCTTCCTTATTAAAAGGCACTCGCCTTCGGCTCGGGCCTTTAACAGTGGCTCGGGCCTTTAATGCTGGGGCAGGCCTTTAATGGCTGGTATAGCCCGCTACGGCGGACGGCGGGCTATAAGGCTATATTCTAGAATGTTCCTTTGTTTGATGTCAACTTGGGTTTTAAGATGTATTGTGGTATCAATCACTGGATGGCCCATTTTAGGAATAACTCCAAGTTCATGGATTCCATAGGCAGAACTTACGGGAGAGAAATTGCTTTACAAAACTATATTTCAATACTATACTTTTTAGATCTAGATGATACACATGCCCAAATACAGGGGCTGAGCAGATTAGTTAAGAAACTATTTTGACCGTTCTGTTCCTTGAACAATGTTCCCAGCATAAATCATCTGCTGGGTTAAAGTTGAGGATTGTCTGTTCCACAGTCTCCTTTCTGTAGTTGATTTGTATATGAAAAAAATCAGTGAAATCAATCAAGACTAATACTTCTATTTCTGGATTCTTTCAAAATAAGGAGGCGTCTTGGTATACTGGAAGAGGACAAAGATTTTGTTTTACTGTACATTTACCTTAAACCATCTATGAAAAGAACAGATACTAAAATTATTCAACAATTATTTGAGATTTATATAGGTCTGATCAAGGAGGAACAACCAGGTCTTTGACTCCGCTATCAGCCAGCCACTCAAGGCCTGGCCCGCCTGTTCCCTCCATCACATTAAGGCTACCAAAAAAACTACCACATTAAGGCTATCAAAAACTCTCTCTGCTTCCAGGAGGTGGGACCACTCGGATTCGCACCGAGCAGACACTTTTAAGCACCAAGGCCTCACCGGGACGCACCTTCACTCAGTGTCGGGGCTGGAACAAAAGCCCCAGAACTCTCTCTGCTTCCAGGAGGCGGGGCCACCCGGCTTCACACAGAGCAGGCGCTTTTACGCACCAAGGCCTCACCGGGACGCAGGACTCGCCTTCCCTCCGTGCCGGGGCTGGACCACAAGCCCCAAAACTCTCTCTGTTTCCAGGAGGCGGGGCCACCCGGATTCAAGCTGAGCGGGCACTTTTAAGCACCAAGGTCTCACCGCGGAACAGGACGTGCTTTCACTCAGTGCCCGGGCTGGACCACAAGCCCCAGAACTCTCTGTGCTACCAGGAGGTGGGGCTACCCGGATTCAAGCAGAGTGCAGCTTTTAAAGACCACGGCCTCACCGCGGGACGCCCCGAACATGCAGCAGGCCCGTCTGCACGTGTCCAAGGCTGAACCCCCTCCTCCACCTCTTGTTCTTTTCTCCACTGTTTTTTTTTAAAAATAAACTTTATTGGCATTTCAAAAAATACATGAAAGTTCATTGACAAGCATAGACCGTACAATAGCACTTCCAGCTGGTTCGTGCTCCGCTGGTCATTATACATATTTCTGTAACTTCAAATTAAAACATAATACACTGATGTTGCGGTCTTTAGGCTATGTCACTCTCCCGCTCTGTGATAAATCCCTTTTAAAATTGAAGTTTCCTGCTTATTTACTGTTATGCCAACTTTTCCCTTTAACTCCCTCCTCCCCCCCTGTCGGACATCTGTATTCCTTCTGTCTTTTGAGTAATGTATCGTCTGTTCAATTATCCTATGTTTGTGTACCTTATAAGGTCTGTGAGTTGGTTTTCCCAGTCTGTGAGTTTGCTACTAATGGGGGCTGTAAGTCAGTTAGGGACACATCCTTTACATCGCGGTGATTACACCGCGATGCATTTAGAACGCTGCCATTACAACCCAAGCGTTACATCGACTTGCACTGGAGGGCGCTATAACCTAAGGAATAGTAAGATTTACTATTCCAACACCTTCCCTACTGTACGTAGACTGGTGTTGGAATAGTAAATCTTACTACTCCTAAGTCCAGCGCCCTCCAGCGCAAGTCGTTGTAACGACTTGCGTTGTAAGAACTGCGATGTTACATACCGCGATCATTTTGATCGCGTTGTAACATCACATATTCGTCAGTTATCATTGCTGTCCAAGCTTGGAAGTCATCTACTAATTTTTCGTCTCTCCTGAGTTGTTTCATTCTTACTTCCCCGACAGTTGCCCATTCGCACATGTCTTTCAGCCATCTATTGTATTTCGGGGACGTCGGTTTTTGCCATTCAATTGCAATGCGTCTTTTTGCTATTATTAAGCCCAGAATCGCAAATTTCCTGCTCAACTTCTTGTTTTTTGGTGTTGGGAGAAGGCCCAGTATTACTGTCCGCACCTCTCTAGGGACCTCTCAGTCCGAGGCAACTCTAATCCTCTGCAGCACCTCCTCCCAGAATGTTATCACCGACGGTCATGACCACACCACATGTAGGAAGTCAACTTCTAGTTCTCGGCATCTGGGGAATGCACTGGAGCGCTCTGGGTATATTTTGCTGAGAACTTTCGGAGTTAGATAAGCTTGATGGATATAGTTATACTGTATTAGCTTAAAACGGGCATTTGAGCACCCCTGTTTTACCCCTTCATGTATTCTTCCCCATTCATTCTCTGTTATGTGTTCTCCCGTCACTTCTTCCCATCTCGCCTGCAAGGGGAGTGGTTTCCTTGGGAGGTCCTCGTGAATCGCTTTGTATAGGTGGGTTAGCATATGCCGTCCTTGCGCCATATTCAACATCACCTGTAGCGTTCTCGTGATCGGCGGTTCCTCCGGGAATGTTGGCCATATCTCACTGGCCACCTGCGAGATCTTTTCATATTGTAAATACTGTCCTTTGCTTAGATCAAAGGAGGTCTCCGCATTTTCCCGTGTGATAAACTGCCCGTTGTGGTATAAGTCTCCGATCGTCGGGCATCCTCCTGTTTTCCATTTACGGATCGACATTGATTCCGCGATCTTAGCAAACCTTGGAATCGCCCACAGAGGGGCATCAGGCGCATATGGTGCCTGCCTCACCACTCTTCTGATTGTGTTTTCCCAGACCTCCGCGACGTGCCTAATAAGGTACGGAGATGCACCGTAGACTCCTCTACCTCTCATTAATAATTCCGGTAGGGTACCTCCCTCATATGACCCCTCCAACAGTCGTTTTTCCCAGTTATCCTGGTCATCCAACCAGTGGATCGCATGCTATAGTTGTGAGGCCATATAATAGTATTCAATACATGGGACCTCCACCCCACCCATTTGCCAGGGCCTCTGTAACGTTGAGAGACTAACATGCTTGCGTTTGGGACCCCACAACAGGTCTGTCATCAGGATATCTAGTTTTTTAAAAATACTGGATGGAATTTTATACATTGAATTTTGTAATGCATACAGACATCTCGGTAAAATGACCATTTTCGTAATCGCAACCTTTCCCATAAGAGATAAGGGCAAGTCCCTCCAGAATCGCACCGACCCCCGGATCCCTTCTACCACCCTGCCTATATTTAGCTCCAGGAACCTTTCAGCCGGGTGAGCCAGTCTAATCCCCAAATATTTAGGGGGGGTCCTTCCTCCAGGGCAAGCCCACCGCAGGTAGCGCGTCCATCGGACGATACCCCAAACACCCCAGTGGCAGTAATTTCAATTTCTTTGGGTTTACCCGGAGGCCAGACACCCTTTTGAATTCCTCCAGAATAACTAACAAAACAGGGATTGCGCTAGTTGGCTGTCTACAATACACCAGAGTGTCGTTGGCATACATTGAAACCACATGGCTAGTATTCCCCACTTTGATTCCCCATTCTTTTAATCAATTTCTGAGCGCCCAATCCAGTGGCTCCATGGCCATAGCAAATATCGGGGGGACAGGGGCCAGCCCTGCCTTGTACCCCTCTCCAGTTGGAACGCCCTTGAAATTCTACCCTCTGTCTTCACCCTAGCGCTGGGCAATGTATAAAGTAATTATACCCTTTTAATAAACCCCGGGCCCACGCCCATTTTTTGCAGTGTTGCCCATATAAAGGGCCAAGCCACCGAATCGATCGCTTGTTCAATGTCTAGGAGGACTAAGGTGTGTTCCTCCTGCATTATACCCAGGTCGTGCCATACATGGGCTAATCGTCTCAGATTAAACATGGTGTTGCGACGTGGGATAAATCCCGCTTGATCTGGGTGGATCAGGTGCGACATATGGGGGAGAAGTCTGCTTGCCAGAATGCCGTGCAGCACCTTCACATCTATGTTTTGGAGCGAAATCGGTATGTACGAGTTCAGTTGCTGTGGGTCCCTGTCTTGTTTTGGGATCATTATCATTAAGGCTTCTCGCATAGAGTCCGGCAATCTTCGTGCGTGAAGTGCCTCGTTGTACACCTCCACTAATCTGACCACTAATATCGGTGCAAATTGTTGGTAAAATTCCGCCGGGAAACCATCATTCCCGGGTGATTTCCCAGGTTTTAGGCATTTAATAGCCCCCAGTATCTCTTCTCTCGTGATCGGGCCCCCTAGAGTTTCTTCCATCCCTCGATCTAATTGCGGTAATTCTACAGAGGACAGAAACTCCTCTATTGCGATACTCGAAGGTTCGGTACCCTTCCCATACACCTTAGCCAGGTGCTCAGCGAGTATTTCAATGATCCCCATTTGCGTGTACACCGGCTTCCCAGCCCCATCCTGAAGTTTCAATATTGGTTCTGTGGACTATTCCCTTTTCAATAATCTGGCTAACATGGCCCAACTTATCTCCCTCCCAGTGTAGGCGCTGCCGGTACGCCGTGTAGTCATGCTTTTCTAGCCGTTTCCATGCCTCCAACAATTCAGCCCTAGCTTCGCACCACTCCTCTCGCCTCTGTGGGACTACGTGTAGCTTCTCCTCTAGACTGGACAGCCTACGTTCCTGATCATCTATATCCTTTATTAGTTGCTGTCTCACCCGTATGCCGTATGTATACAGACCTCACGAAGGACCACCTTCGCGGCGTCCCATTCATATGCCCTGTTCGAGGCAGAGTATGTGGTTAATGCTGTCGATATCGCCCTCTCGAATGGTGGGTCCAGCAATGCCTCCGCCCTGAGGTGCCACGTAGGGATAGCCGGTGTAGGTCTATGGCCCTCAAAACTTAATAGAACCGGTGAGTGATCCGAAATGCATCTTGCTTGATACGATACCCCCTTAACTTCCCGAGCTAATGGTGGTGAGACGAAGCAATAGTCCAGTCGGCTAAATGTGTTAGTGGCTGGCGTGTGGCATGAGAATGTTTTCTGTGTGGGGTTACGTTCTCTCCATATGTCCGTGAGTTGCATTTCCCTGAGCATGTCCGTCAACGTTCCAGTCATATGTGGTTTGGTGTGCAATCGTGGAGGCTCCCGGTCTAGGTTTCCATCTTAAACTCAATTTACGTCCCCAAGCATTAATATCGCCTCCCCCATGAATGGCGCGGCTTCCGCCATAACAGATGGAAAGAAATTGGACAATCTATATTTGGAGCATAGACATTAATGATACACATTTCCCTCCCCTCCATTGTGCCTTGCACAATCACATATCTTACTTCTGGGTCCACTAGCTGATCTAAACACTTGATGGGAACCCCGGGTGCCACCCAGACAAGAACCCCTCTTGCAAAACCGGAATAGGATGTGGCATATAACTGTCCCCTCCACCTATTTCTCATACACGGAATTGCATCCCCCCACACGAGTCTCCTGTAGGCACGCTATTGACACTTTCTATCTTTTCAAATATGCATATACCCTTCTGCGTTTCTCAAATGCTGCCAGCCCCCGAACATTCCATGTAAGAATTTTCAAAGACGTAGATGCCATTTCCAGCATGACATTTCGTCCCCCTTCCTCCCAGTGTCGGTACTCCCCCTTTTACAGACTGTTAGTGGAGTTGAACTGTCACTCCATCGAACCTGAACAGAAGCCGCTGCTGCTTCAAGGACATCCGACCTACCCCAACTTTTGGAACTAAATAAACATCCCTACCCCCTCACCCCCTGGGCAACCTGGCTACACCCCATGCTTCCCTTGCACGGCAAGACGGGACTCGCCTTAGTCGCCCCATACTCCCCTAGCTAAACAATTTACAACTGAACAGGGACTATGGCTCCAGCGGCACTATAGCACACCACCAAGCTACCTTAAACTTGCAACTTTGCGAGCCAGGGTTTCACCCTAACAAACCTGCAAGCGACCGGACAGTCAGTCGGGTGTGAGGCAGAGCCTCTAGCTCCCAGACCGCGGCCCAGTCCCTAAGGGGCATGAACAAGACCCCCGCCGGTTGTCGCACCTCCAATACCCAGCACATCCCCTTGTTTATACAGACTTTCCACTGTCAGCTTTAAAATCACTTATCTGATACTGCATGTTTAAGTCGCATTGTCCCCTCTCAGCTTGCATCTTCCCTCGACAAGAGGGTGTCCAGCACCACGTCCTGTGAGCCTCCCTCCGAATCCTGGGCCGCCTCCATCTGTAAAGGTCCATCTGAGTGTACTCGAATTCGTCCTGGGCTGATGTCTCGCTCCTCTTATGTCTTCCGGGCGGGCCGGGTTCTGTCGCTTGATCGTCCCCTCCTTCGCCTGGATCTGTCAGATCCCCCCCGGAGCGCCAGGTTTGCGTCCGACAGGCCCGCCTCATCCAGCCATGAAGTTGGTGCCTCCGCCGACTGAAAGAAGCACGACTTTCCTTTGTGCTCTACCCGCCGCTTGGCCGGGTAGAGCAGACTATACTTCAGCCCATCCTCTTGCAGCCGGCGTTTCATTGCCAGGAATGTCCGCCTCTGTTCCTGGACCCGCTGTGTGTAGTCAGGAAAAATCGCAATAGAGTGACCTTGGTATGTTAGCTGTCCCTTCGCTCTGGTGGCCTGGAGGATAATGTCCCGGTCCCTATAGTTAAAAAAGCGGGCTATGATCGCTCTTGGGGGGGGGGGTTCCTGGTCTAGGTGGCGGACCCAGCGCTCTATGGGCTCTCTCGATATTGAAGAACTTAGATAGTCTCTTGGGGGCCACTTCGTTAACAATCCAATTCTCCAGAAAGAGATCCGCGGACAGACCCTCCGCCTTTTCAGGAAAACCAATGAAGCGAGATTGTTCCTTCGCGATCTACCTTCTGCATCCTCTGCGCGCTCATCTAGCTGCACCACTCTTTGTTGTAATCGCACCATCGAGTCCTTGAGCGAGCTGACCTCCTGCTGCATGGTCTCCACATTTTGCTTCGTGGCGGATACCCTAGCCGAGACCTTGTAAAGATCGCATCTCAGGAGATTCACCTCTATTGCTACGGCGTCAATCCTATGTACCATATCTTCTCTAGATGGCTGGATCGCTGCCATAATCTCCGCCAACGATGGAGACATATCCGGAAGACGTTGCGTTCCGTCCCCCTGTTCTTCTAGGTTCGCTGTCACCCCGGCCGGCTCTGCAGGGCATGGCTGTGCGTAATTGGAAATTTTATTGGACTGTACCTTGTTGGCCTTCTCCTTCACCATCTTGCCAGTTATGTTCAGGACCAGGGGGTCCAGTCAGAATCCAGTATTTGCTTTGCTGAAGGGCCACTCCGCGGTAGGGCGCTTCCTACTCGCTTTCCCCCCAGATATGTTAGTCACCCTCCTTTACTTTATTGGGGTGCTTCGGGGGTCAGCTCGCCCCCCCCTCTCGCTCAGGCCTTGAAATGAGCAATGTCTCTGTGCGTCCATCCGCACAGATTAGTCTCGGTAACTCTGGCCCCGCCGCCGGCCGTGGCACGACTCAAGCTATCACAGCTTAGAGGCCCAACTGCGTCTCTGCTCTTCTGCTATGGAGCCAGCTATGCGTTCTATATTGATATTGTGGGCCCCACTAGCCCAGCCTGATGCCCGGTTTGTTCCGGCTCCTTTTTATGTTTGCTCTTGTTTTTTGTTTTGGTTTCTTTATAAAAAAATTATTTTCCACCTTTTTTGTGTGCAGTGGGCCGCCGCGGGTCTCCGCCGGGCCCGCCCCTCTCAATAGGACCAATCCAGGCGGCAGCAACGTTCGACTCAAGGCCTGTCTCCTTGTATGGGGGACTCCTCCTTATCCCCACCGCGGTGTCAGTGCTCCCCAGGTGGGTAAGAGCAATAACACTGGAAGTACTGACCTGGGCATTATTGGGCAAGTTGGGCCTGCTTTACAGGGAAAAAAGTCTATTACCAACTCAGGCTATCTGGCCTATCATGTGAATACTGCAGCCTCACACAGCTTTCCTACTTGTAAAGACATCTAATAGCTACCCCCCAGAATGTACCCTCTATGTTGTTTTAGAAAATAGCCACCTATACATCATAGTATGAAGAAAGATGGTATGCCCCTAAAACGCAAAACTACATATTGGCTGAAGAAATCCTTGGGGTGTTGGGGTGATTTGGCAAACTAAGTTATTTTCGCCCGTAGGGTGGGTTGGTCTACACCAGAAAATTCCACGGGAGTTTGCATGGTAATTAATCTCCAAAATCCACACACGGGTGGCTTTTTGTTATCCTCGTTAAGGTACCTAGCAGATAACAGAAACGCCATCCATGCTCAACCTCTGGGTATTTATTTAGACCTCACCTGAATAATACCGACCACAAGAGTGCCTTAATAGACGGTCACTGGAAAAGCAAGCTAGACACAAAGTGGCAATTTATAACAGATTTGATAGCGGACACCCTTAAATGAAGTAGATTAACTGTCCAGCTATGATAATGATCCATCTGATCTAACCTGTCCTACTCCTTCTCTTACATCTTCTCCACCAACCCTTAATATAAGGAGCCCAACACTGCACCCTCACACTGAATCAACAACCTATAGGGTCCACCCACAAGCAGTTCATCTTAGGATCCTTTCATGGAATATTGCTGGTGTCCACAAGAAATTATCAAATACACACTAGCTGCTATTTATTAAGAACTATGAAAAAAAAATTTTTTTTACAAGAAACATGGATTAAGGATAATTTATATGTGGAAGGTTACTCTTCTTTTATTCAGCCAGCTGCATATTCATTATCAAGTAGAGCAAAGGGAGGTTTGGCTATGCTTATTTCAAATAAACTCTTCTCAGCTCACACTAGGTAACTATGGTCTTCTCCCCATTTTCTAGTGGTTAGGATTTCTTCTAAAGGCTTTCTTGATATTTTACTTGTAAATTTTTAGAACAACATTTTTAATCCGAAACACTGATGCTATTGTCGATTTTGCAAACTTTTTTAAAACTTTTTTTTCGGCTTGTAACTATAACACGCATATAATTTGGGGTGGGGATTTTAACATCCAAATCTGCGAGCTTTGTGATAAATCGGTATGCGGCTTCAAAGCCATAAATTCAGATGATATGACCCACTCCCAACACTCTCGGAAAGGCGAGTTATTAAATGATTTAATTTTAAAATATAACTTATCATTTGTTACTGACTATGGTCCCCACAAGATCCTACTCGCCCAACCTATATTGGCAATGGGAAAGGTAGCACAATTGATTACGTCTTAGTTTCCACAAACTGTTTTATTAAGGTTTTGAACTTCGCAGTTATTAGTAACTTCATTAGCAATCATAACCCCATTGGCCTCACGCTGAACATTACTGCACAGGTGCCTCACAACATAAAAACAGTCTGGATCAATTAGATTCTTCTCTAATAAATGAGTAAGGACAAGGTCGGACAAAATTAGTCCCGATCTCTTTTTTCACGAATTAGTTACAAATATCCTCTTGACTGGTTTGTTTAGACTCTGATGTTAATTCATGCACTATTATGGACAGCTTTGCCTCCTATGTCACTTTGTATCCACTAAACTATCTGCGAAACCATCAGGCATTCCTACCCATTTACATAGCTGGTTCAATTCAGCCTGCTCTGCAGCTCATAGAAATTGGAAAAAAAGTTTTACACTCTTACCCTAGCTCTACATCAGAGGTGAAAATTGCACATAGGGAGTATAAAAAAAATCGTTTCAGAGCGGAAAGCAAAATTAGGGACCCAAACTCTGAATGACCTCATGGAGGCAGCGAACTTAAATGATAGCTCCAAGTTCTGGAAATGTATTAATCTTTTCACAGATACATATACATCGAATATAGAGGCCTTAAATCCCATGGAAGATTGGGTATACACTTCTCAGACATTTTCTCCCCCGATCAGCATGAGGCGTACTCCACCTACCCAGGCGAAGATATCGTAAGAGCCTTGGAATCAACATGGCAACTCTATCTTTCCATTTCTGTCTCTGAGGTCTCGAACACGATAAAACAGAGCCCCACAGACAAGGCCTCAAGTTCAGGACGTAGTCCCAGCCAACATTTTCAAAGATAAAATCTCATTTTGGGCCCCTCTGATTACAAATATATTGAGATCAGCTGTGATGAGTCCCATACCAAGCTCATGGAAAGCCGCCACAATAGTCCACATTTTTAAAAAAGGTATGAGTCCCAACCTTTTGTTATCGCCCCACCTCAATTTTAGACTCCATCACTAAGATTCCTGGCCGTGTGTTATTATCCCTCCTGGAATCGTGTGCGGAAAAACAGAATAGCATATAGGAAGTTCAGTTCGACTTCGACTCAGGAATAGGCACAGTGGAACAATGTTTTAATCTATATTTACTAAATGGTAAATATATTAAGCAAAGTAGAGGGGCTCTATATTTAGCCTTTATGGACCTCTCCTGCGCCTTTCACCTTGTGAACCGATCTAAATTATGGGATCTATTGGAGAATATGGGGGTAGAGAGGGAACTTCTGAGTTTGGCTAGGCGACTACATGAGACACCTTTGTGAGGGTGCGTTTTGGTCAGGGAAGAGTGTACTCCACCTACCCCTCACAATGGGGTATGAGAAATGGATGCATACTGGCTCCTTTTTTATTTTTATTATACATCAACAAGGTTGAGAGCTTTTATTCATCTAAAGGCAAGGATTTGCCCAAGATGGGAAATCGGCATATACCAATTTTGTTATACGCTGATGCTGCTGTCTTTATTGCAAGGACAGCTAATGATCTTCAATTGCTTTTAGACTTGTTTGTAATATTTATGGAAAACTTGGATTTAAAGGTTAATTTCTCTAAATCTTTTATTGTGACATGCGGCCCTCACAAAACAAAATCTAAAACGTACTATATAGCGGAAACCTCAGTGGCAAAAATAAAATCTTTTGATTACATGGGTATCCTTTTTAACTCAGAGCTAAGGTGGGAATCACTCTTAAAAGTTAAGATCCCAACAATTTGATGGTGCTACTAAGGCTCTATTTCGTTTATCCTCTAGGTTGGGAGCCTGACCAGTGCGGGAACTGGTACAGGTTTATAAAAGTAAATGTGTATCAGTGGGGCTTTGTGGAGCAGGCATATAGGGCTACAATAATTAAGTGTTATTACAAAGGATTGAGAATAGATTTATCTGTAGACTCTTTGCAATGCCACACAGCACGGCCACCTTTATTGGCCACACCGAGCTAGGCCTAACATTTATTGCTGATACAGCGGCCTTGGCCCGCTTGCTGCTATGGTTTAACATATGGCGTAAGCCTGAGGCAGGTTTAGTTTGCTTATTTTTGACTGACTGCCTGGGCCTAAACAACAAGGACTGTATACCCTGGATAACCTATATAAGACAAGCCTTTATCAAATTGGGCATACTTGAGCTTTTTCAGAACCCTGCCAGTATTGACGCTAGATCAAAGGAACTTGAAAAAACTCTACCAAAAGTGGTGTTACAATGAGTGTATCAAGAAGGCACAAAGCATGAAATCTGTCTCCTGCCATCTACCTGTTTTCTCGAACCTTGGGATCGAACCTTACCTAATTTTTATACCCATTTCCCAACTATAGATACTATCTTACCTGATTACGTCTGGGTAATTAAAAAATCTTGGTCAAATACACTCCAAAATGCCCTCGCAATATGTTGTCAGATCAAATCACTGTGCATTTTGTATTATTTTGCCCTTTGTATGCTGCCCCTGGAAATCCTTTTCAGTCCCCATGTTTCGCATTTTAAACTTCAGTCAGCACCTGCTGGCAATGACCTATTTACAGTTCTTATGTTCCCCACTTATCTGCCACGCTGTGATTAACTTTATTAGAATGGTTTTTAGCATCAAGAAGTGCTATGGAGATTCATTATCTGCTTGAATTAGGAACATGGTTATCCAATCTATTTATTGAATAGTGTTCATAACATTAATAGGAAATACCAGTCTATATTATATGAGGTTTTATAATGGCTATGATTAATTGCTGTATTTACTTACTCTCACTTATGGTATATTTGCCGAACAAAGATCAATTGACTGACTGATTAACTACCAGAAAAAAAAATGCCACTGTATAGTATAAAAGCAGTGCATGCCCCCATGTGCCCCTGAGGGGAGTCAGGGCACATGATGGTCCTAGAACACAGGCTCTGCTGTACCTGAAGGTCACAGCCACCTGCTCTATTTCCTTGTTTATTCGCAGCCTCGTCCAGGTGTCCAAAAAACGAACAATCAGTTGTCCTGAATAGAGTCAACAGATCCAGGTACATTGCCATCAATACATTCAATACCATCTTTATTTAAAAAAAAACAAAAAAAAAAAAACATTGTTCTCTCCAACCACAACCTACATTATAGATGTCTTCAGCTCACAAAACTACAGGACCCAGCACAGCAACTTGATAAATCAGCCAGGAAGAGGTGAACCCATCACTGAGTCACTGTACATTTTAGGAGCAACCTATGTTTAACTCGTTTGAACTTCTCACATGCCTCTTTTAGACAGATACACAGAACATCGCAATCCAACTCGCCTACCAATCAATCAGCTCCAACCTAGCATTTAACACCAACATATCCAGCCACATCAAAGAGGTCCCCAAAAGCCAAATAAACAACAACCTCCTCAATGAGTTTGAACTTCCAAATGGTGCGGCTAAGAAGGTCATCAAGGAGGTCTTCTTCAACCTGATGGGCATAGCAAGCATTATGCATCGCCACGCTTTTCATCCACATCAACAAAAACACATTCTGCACAGCCCTCACCAACATTACATGACAACCCCTACTGCATATCAACTGGACCACTCACATTATCCTTGACCTATACCTCCAATACTCATGAAGTACAACCAAAACTGATAAAGATTATGTAGGAAAGTAGGATCTGCTTTTATGGTTACCCCCACTTTTTGCCTGGTGCTATGCTGTTTCTGACTAGTTTGACTGGGATCCTGCTAATCAGGACCCCAGTCTCTCTGCTTTCTCCCTTAAATTGCTATGGTAAGTACTTGGGTACATCCCAGATTGGATACTGGGGTACCTTTATAAGTCCCTGGTATATGGTACTAAGGTACCCAGGGCATAGGTACCCCAGGGGTCCCATAGGCTGAAGTATGTATTATGCCACCTATGAGAGACCATTCAAACTGTCACTCCAGGCCTGCTATTGCAGCCTGTGTAAGCTGGTGCTAACACCACTTACTACAGATATAGGTTCCCTATATCTAGGGCCACTGCACTTAAAACATATGTCACCCCTAAAGCAGGCTTTTTCAATCCTGAAGGCAGGGTGATCTGTTCTAAGTGTGAGGGTGCCCCTGCATGAGCAGGACACCCCTACAGCCTTCGGAGTCCATTCTCCCGGGTTGTGAGACAGACATATAACATATAGAGGGGCATCACGTCATTACGCGATGACCATCTCGAAACTGGCTGTAACAAGCCCTGTCATGTTTGGTATCAAACATGTTGGAATCATACCCCCACACCGTAAACGGTGTGGAAGGTATGAGTCCAAGCACAGTAAAGGCCCTCCGTTAGGCTCTCAGTACTCCCGGTACCAGTCTTCTAGACCCGGACAGCACAACATGGCTGCTTCCGACCAGAGACACGATTCTGCCCTCCTACTGCTGAGCCAAGCTTGATCAGGGGAAGGCAGAACAATAGGTATCCTGTCACAGGGAGGTGTGACCACCTCCCAGACAGGGTTTAGTGTATTGGGGCCAGGTGGGAGCGCTTGCAACTCAGTCTGCTTGAAGGGCACATTTGGTGCCCTCCTTGCATAGTCCAGTTCATACCAGCTCAGGGAGCCGTTGGCTCCCGCTCTGGCGTAAAACTGGACAAAGGACATGAGTATCCTCGCCACTGTCCAACCCATCCCCTTGGAGGAAACCTTGTATCGTCCCAACTCTTTCCTTAGGGTACTTAAGGGCTTACCTGAGGGTGGGTCCCTAGATTTGTCGTGGGACACAATACAATTCAGACACCACTTCAACTTCGACCGTCTGGGCACTCTGGACTTCGCTCTGGGCATCAAGGCTGCAACCAGGAAGACTCCTGCTGCTCCTGATCTCTTCGCCCTGCTCGTCTGCTGCAACGTCCGTGCCTGTGTTTCATACAGGAAAACTTCCAAGACCTGTGGGCAACCAAGACACCTGAAAAAAATCTCCTTTGAAGTGAATGAGTCAGTTCCCTGCATCTGCAGGCACCACAACTAAGCTGACTGGTCTGCTAATCCTGAACTCCCACGGACTCCGAAAGGCTCAGCAACACAGGTGGTGGTTCTTCACATCCCTCGAGGCCTGCCCTGTCCTCTCACCAAGTTTGAAGCCAGTATCCCTCGTCGGAGCCGCAGGAACCGAACCCCTGTTCACCGCGTCGACTTGCAGTTGCAAAGGCTTGTTGGCTTCCTTCCACCAAGATCTTCGGGCTCCAAGTAGCCCCACCCTCAAGCATCTCCAGTGAACAAGATCTTCATCCTCACCGCATCACTTGCATTGTGGGCCTGCTTCTTTGGTAAGCTCCTCGAGGTCGTCTGGCAACTCCAGTGCCTCCGGCCTGTGGGTCCTATTGAGGGTCACCTTTGAATTCCTTGGGCTCCCCTGATTGCTTGGGGCCTGCCCTGACTCCCCTACTTGTGGTGAGTCTCCTGGACCTTGCTGGTCCCGACACTGTACCTTCTTCGCTTTCCATGTTGTTTGAGGTTGCCAAGGCTTGTTGGTGCTCCAGACGGACACCGACCCCTCAACTCTCGACATCCGACGTGGGACAGCTCGTGAATGGCTCCTGGTCTTCTACAGCGTCGCCTGGTCCTCACAGCTGCAGCTCCAAGGTCACTGTCAACTCTCCTACAGCACCCGACATCGGTGGGCATTCGTCTTCCGTGCCTCCTGGTCACTTCCAAGGGGCATAGACTCTATCCCCTCTGCTTTCAGGTAATTCTCGACTTGAATCCACCTTTGGGTTCCACCGGACACTTTCTCCTTCTCCAGCAGCGGCATCTTCCTGAAGTCCTCCATTTGGTTCGACAGCGGTTTCCAATGCCACTTCACATCTATGCACCCGGCTCCCCTGAGGCAGGTATCCTGGTTCCTTATATATCCACGGGTGGGGTGGCTCTCCAACCTTCTGTCTTCCACTGGGTTTCTTCAGGGTCCATCTTCTTTAAAATTCCAACCGCGCCTTACATGCTGATTTATACAGAGAACGCGGTTGTGTTCCTACACTAGATACTCACCTTGGGTGGTTCCTTGGGTCCCCGGCACTTCTACGTCCTCCGAGTATTGTCTTGACTCGAGTCGGGGTTCGCATACCACTTCTTTAGTATATGGCTTGGTCTCCCCCTGGGGACCACAGTGTATTCTGTGCTACTTACCTGTTTCTATTACAAAGTATTGTGTATATCTCCGGCTAGGAGATATTTGTATGTGTTTATAATAAATACATATTTTTATAAATACACTGATTGGTTCTTTTTCATTTATTCTATACCTAAAAGATTATGTTCTGGTAAAACAAGTTGCTTTACACTCCTTCTGAACTAAGCCTGAAGGCTGCTCTCCACAGCTACCACTTAGATAGCGTTCTAAGGTTGTTTAAGACCACTAAAATCACCATAAGGGTTGTCTGGATCAGTGCAAGGTGTCCACTTACCTAAGATTACATCATATACTGAGCCAGCCTCTGACAGATTATCAGTAGTTTCTTCAGGACTTCACCACAAGATGCTCTCCATTCTGAACCAAAAGCCCTGGCAGCCTCATCTAACAATAGGAAAGATGCTGAAACCCTGCTAGCGGACATCAGCAGTCCCTAACAGAAAACAGTGGACTGTCATGCCCTAACAAAACTCTACTCCAAGAAAGCCAAATAACCCACACCTTAGTACAGGCAGGATTTCGACAGCCCAAAAAATCCCAGTCTCCAGAAAAAGATGTAGAGACACACATATATTAAAAACATTATCTAATCTCACTGAAAAAACTCCACACCTCTCTCAGCTAGATAATTACAGAGGCTAAGGCAGTCTGCTACAAGAGGGTCCACCTCCTGTCTACTCTATCAGACAGCAATATCACAGGACAAACAGATTACCTCGACAATGTAACCACTACTGCAGAGGAACCTGAAATAGACATTGCCTTAGATAGTGGACTAAGAACCCAAATCGACCTTCACACCAACATTACTACCCAGCAAACCCACAGATTTATTATATGCAGCGGACTTAACCGACTTGGAAAGAATTTGCCAAATACTATAAGAAGAAAATATACCTACTATCAAATACAACTCAGCAAGAGAGACAGGCAATAAACCCATTGAAACAGAATGCAAAGATTGTCATTGAGACAATATTGGTATCTTTCATACAGATGATTACATTAGAGAAATAGAACAACAACTGGACAGAACCATATATGAGGAGCTTACCGCCCTACATTCGAGATACAAGGATATTCTACAGAAATCATAACACGTGGCCTGGCAAGAAGACTTCATCCTGGCCTCAACTGACAGGGTGAGGCTTTATACATCAAACATCAAGATGGAATAAAGGCAATCGAAGAAGTTCTCTTCACAAGATCAGCCCATTTCTGGGAAGCAAACAAAATGATTATAGAAATGCTGGACCTCTGTTTATCAAACAATGTATTTTCTTTTAATGGGGATATATACCTACAGAAGCAAGGCACTGAAAGTGTGCAATATTTGCACCACCGTATGCTTGCATCCTAATGGAAGAAGTGGAAAAGCACTGGCTATGAGACAACAAATTCCCGGTCGTATACTGGGGACATAGACATAGTCGTCACCTGGCTGGGACCGCAAAAACTCCTAGGGACTCAGAGGATTACAGATGAGAAATCCAAAGAACATTGTCTATTTCAAAACATTATGAGGACTTCCTTGATCTCAACATCTACATTGAGAATAATTAAAGACATTGTGAAACCCATAGGGAAGACACAGCATTGAATTGAATATTTCATGCAAAGAGTTGCCACCCATTTAAGCCAATACAAAACATCCCAAAAGGCAAATTGAGATGGGAATATAGAAACTGTATTAAAGAAACAGACTTCAAAATGTAACAAAAAGAAATTCAACACTGTATAAAGAAAAGGGGTCACAGCCAAAATATAAAGGAAACAGCAGAAAAGTTTCAAAAATACCCCGGACACTGCTACTACAACCTAACAGATATGTCACAGGTACAACAAAGAAAGCCTAAATCAGATTCATAACCACTAACAGCAAAGGTCATCATCTTGTGAGAAAAACCTTCCATAAACTGTTGTTTCAAATTAAGAATTGGTTTCAACAAATGTATCTCTCAATAGCTCTTTCCGTTTCAACATGGCGGTTTGTACAACTCATCATTGCTCGTCCCGTGCCATATGCTCTTAAATGCATTGTATAATACCTCTTAATTAGAATGTCACTCCAGAGTGTCGCTTGCCATATACACTAAAATATACTATTTAAATAACTCTTGACTAGGATGTCACTCCAGAGTGTACAAACATCCCAAATGCCAATCGGGTCAAAATCTTTCTGATTTTTCTAGTGATTCTTAGTAAAGAAAAAAAGAAGTAATGGAATGATTTTCAGAACATAAGCTGCCATATGATAACTTTCTATATTGTAACTTTGATTTCAACTTGCGTATCACTCGGCTGTTCTCCCCACTCCAGCTTGGCCGCCAAGGTTTGCACAACTCATTGCTTGTCCCCTACCACACACACTAAAGTATACTTTAACAACTCTTTAAAAGTGTGTTACTCCAGAGTGTTTAAACGTTCCATATCCCAATCGGGGTCAAAATCTCTTGTATAGCCTATTAACTAACAAGTCAGGCCTCCTCAAAATTGCCATCTGACTGGGGCGAAAACATTACTTCCACCCCTCACAGACATTTTTGCACAAATACGGCGAGATTTAAAACTGGGCATCTTTGACCGGTTTATACACCGCATTAGGACTGATCACTGGAGGACTGTTAGGGCTGGATGCCCAACTCCCAACAGAGGACTGAACGGAAAGGTAAGCTGCAATAAGTATTTGCCAATCTGTTAATACAGAGACAAATGTGCTGTTGGCTTCTATCTCTCGTACCACTCCTTAAGAGATTATAAACCACTACAAAATCAGCTGCTGTAATTTGGGATGTCTGAATTCCCGCTCTCAAAGTTTGAAACGTGTTTTCATTTTTCCAATACTATTATCTATACGTCCCAAGGGGACAACATAAAAATACTCATGACCCCTACTGCTATTTTCTCTATAGATTGTTACAAATATATGCACAGCAAAAGGTAACTGCCACTCTGCCACCCACAGCAGTACCATTACTCCCATTCCTAGCAAAACATATCTGTACTTTACACCCCCGATTTGAAATATTGGCATTTTTACTCATCAAGGGGACTTTTCATACCTCTGACACCTACTGAGGGACAATTAATATTCAGACTTTTAATATCCCAGACACATACAGAGGTAATTAAAATTCCTAGATCTGTAAGGCAGGGTTCCCCAATGTTGGTCCTGGAGTGCCGGATCCATGGCAGATGTTTGGCATATCCACATTTAGATAAATGTAGTTATCTTAAAAACCTGGCATAGATCCGGCCCTCCAGGACCTACACTGGAGAACCCTGCTCTAAGGCAATGCTTGCTTCTTTAACCCTTAACCGACACACACAGTTGCTGTTGCCCTCTTGCTCTTTGAAATATGTACAACATGGATAACAATGATATTTGAGAACTATAACATCTGCAAATTGACTCTTCTTTAAGGCATGTTAGTAAAACATCTGAATAATCCTCCATACATACATACATAGATCAGTGTATCAGGACAACTCAGGAACTAAATCAAAAATCCCTAAAGACCATATGCCCTATATCTCTCATCTGAGCATGTGTGTTATATAACTTAAAACTAATGGAATTGTTTTGCCCACCTAAGTATCCCCTAGATGGCCTATGTTTACCCTCACAAATTTGCACCCGAGTACCACCACAATTTACAGGCCCCTCTTTTCATTTGCACTATTCTTCTCCAGGAATGTAACAAGTTTGAAGTTCAACACCTGTGTGGACCATGCATCTAAAACAACATGTTTTAATATGCTTTTATGATGTACATGCAGTTTTTTTGCCTTGAATAAGCCCTAAGATTTCATTCTGCAAAGAGTGAAACACGTGTTGGCTGTCCGGTTAAGTATAAAAGCCTTCTGTTTAATAAACAAAAGGAGTACCAAAACCAAAAAGAGCTGTTTATTTTATTTGTTCAATAGAAGTAATTGAATTTAAGGAGAACTGTATTACTAAACAACGCAAAAATGTTTTCAGTGAATGCATTCTTGGAAACCATGTTTAATTATTAGAGGAGCAGAAGACCCAAATCCCCTGAACGCACTTTTATTTATCCACCCATCAAAATATATATTTTAAAAAACTCAGCCTGCACAAATATGGCACAATACCTTCTGGTTCTCATACACACTATTGTCTGCTACAAGAATGTAATCAGAGAGGCATCCAACAGATGGAAGATATTCTTCAAGGCAAAAGGTAATCATGTTCTGGGTGGACCCCACAACCGAAACTGCCACTCTAAGAAATAGTTTGCAACCACAGATGACGTCTTCAAAGTCAAGAAAAATAAGATCCAGCAACATACCAACTCCTGACCTTCCAACTATGATCCTGTCAAGCATCGCACCCACATGACCTGCATTCAAATACGCCGCTTGCATACAACCTATGTGCTTAATCCAGTCGCTGAAGGCCACATCTTACATCCTATTCTCAAACAAAAAGAGAAATTAGAAGACACATTGACACCTTTGTGCATGCTATCATGTCTGAGCAAATTATGCCTCTCCTCAAAAAGTCAAACTTAGAATGAGATCACCTCAAAAACTACAGATTAATAATACAGCTACTATTCCTGGTAAGTGTCATTGAAAAGGCTGTCACAAGCTAGCCACATGAAGCAATCAAGTGCATCATCCTCCTACAGGTTTGTTATTCAGGCTTCTGGTCATTTTGCAATATAGAAACAGAGACCAAGGTGGCAGACTATGCTATGTAGATTATAGACCACTCTTTTTTTGGCAAGCTTAACCTCTCCTCTCCATAGCCTTCAACACAGTAGATCATCAAGTCATGCCCGGCATACCCGCACCAATAATGAGTTTTTACAGCATGTTTCTGCAATGTATCTAAAGAATGGTGCCTTCATGATGGGCTCCTCCAGGTCGAAGCCCATGCCCAGAATTTGCAGAATCCCCCAAAACCCCCTTCTCTCACCCGCAATATTTGAAGTGTACATGGAGCCCCTGGAAATTGTACTGGTAGATAGGGAGCAAGAGGATCTCTACCAGAAAACAAGAACCGTAGCATTCTCCAGCACACCAGTGAAACTCAATTTTACCCGAAAGCCTTGTCCTGCAACAACACTACACAGCTGAAAATGTCTTGCAAGCCTTCCAGCCTAGATGTTCAAGGTCTATCTCAAGCCAAACTAAACATAGTATGGTGAGATACTGGATAGCTTCACGTAGCAACTCACCCGTGGCACTAAATTCCTGGGCTTATAACTCAGTACCAACTTCATCTTCTGGATGCATAATGCAAACAAGACCAACTACAGTACTTTATCTGCTAACAAGATTAATTAGCATAAAACAGAGGTGCTCCCTATTCCTTTATCTTGCCAGAAGGAGCTATTTCACTATGACATTTTAAATGGGCTATGAAGGGGTTGAGATATCTGGGTGTAAAACTGCAGCGAAGCGATTGATATAGACCGATATTATATCAATACTGGGAAAGATGGAGTTGAACATTAAAAATGGTCACTGCTGAAGTTTTGGCTAAGGAAAGTGCTTTGCCGCCTGACTTCCTAGATCTCTTCAAAGTGCTGCTGTCTTCACTGCTGTCTTAATTTCCAAATTCCATATAGAAACTTTAAAGTTTTATATTGGGAGATACAGGACACTATAAAATAGCAGAATAGGTTATGTTAAGTAAACAAATGTGATTATATTTTCATTGAGGCATATGGTTAAGAACTGGAATGAATGCCTGTGAAATAGGGTGATATGTTTTTATTCACACTTTGGAAATGCATCTTTTCAACTGAACAATAAAATGCTAAGTTGGAATAATTGTATGAAAATTTGGATACTGAAAAGGTTTAGCACTTACAGACGGGGGAATCTACCAGATAACTTTGAATACCTGAATTAAAGTGTTGTCACAGGAAATTTGGTTTACCATATGTTTGCTACAGCAACAGAAAAACTTACTTCTGGCATATGCCCTTTGCAAACTGTCTTTAAAAGTTGACTATACGGATAAGGTTAATTTGGAAAAATGCTGAATTCAAATGAGTGAGGAAATTGGGATGAACACTGACATGGCTCAATAGGGTAAGATATGTAATGATATGGTTGACCATAAGTTGGATCAAGGTGTAGTTTTATACAGGCTATACTTGCAACCAGTCCACAGTGCCAGGCTTGAATTGAGGGACTCTGATGTGTGGGGAAGCAGGCTTTTTTCAGGTACTTTTTAACATATGCTGTCGGTATATCAAAGGATGGTATGTTCTAGATTTAGGTACTTTGTGAAAGGGACCTGGAACTTGTTACAAGGTTAGCAAGAGCACTGATGATGGTCTTATTTAATTTTCATCTGTAAACTTCATACGCTTACGATTGTACAGAAAACAAGGGTACCTGAAGCTTTAGTTACGGTTAAAAACAAATATTGGAGGTTCAGAAATCTTGATCATCAATTGATTACATTCTAGATTTACTAGTATTTGAAAAATACCAAAACATTATGTATGTACCAGTGAATAAAACATTCTGTGAATTTCAGAAGGTGAAAATGAGAAGGTGTGGTCTGTGTTCAGTAAACTGAATACAGTTTAAAACTCTTCTACCATGTTTTATTTCCCTTTCTTCCCCTCTCTCATTTTTAGGTTAAATTCTCTTTTTCTCTCACCTCACCTTTCTTTTTTCTCCTTCCTCTCTCCTTCATTACTCATGTTTCAGCAATTGTCTATCACTCATTGTCTGTGTCTCGGATAGACTTTGTGTGACTACTATAGACTATTGTGTTTATTTGAACCTCTTAAGAATGCAGCAAGGGATAATGACCTCATTGTTGCTGTGGATAAACTTTGTGCCCATCTTAGAGACGGGAGACACTACAGAAGTTATCCATTGAAATCCATTCACTGCTTCCAACACTATAGCTTACACTAACTGCACTAGGAGACCAGAGAAAGTTAGGATTCAAGACACATTGTCTTGGTTGTTTACTTCTCTTCACAAAGATCAAATACATTCTCTCTCTTTCTCTCTAAGTTCCCGTTCCAATCCGAGAGAGTCATATCTCATTGAGGCCTATGAATTAACCTGACATGGTTGTCCTAGGGTTTTGCTCTAATTTATATTCTAATTCACAGCTAGTCATTCATCTGTATAAATAGGCCTCTGGTTCTGTCGTACAGGCAAGGGGCTGTTTATTGGCCATAATCTCTAGCCTTCTAGCACTCGTGACCAACTGATCCTGGTGTTGAATTTCGAATCCCTGTAAGTCTTTTCCCTCAAAGCTCATAGGGATGTGGTGGTCCACTCCTGCATGCAAATGCTTTGCTCTTCAAGGCTCTCCCTTTTCTGCCAAGATAGCAACATGTACTGTGATACCTTTCTGTGGATTTTCCAGATTAGATTACTTCAACCACATGTATCAGGGCCAGGTCTCCTATTCCCAGAATTCAAAATTGTGTTGTCAGAATAGTTACTCACCTGAGTAAGTTTGTTCATGTATCCACAGCACATAGAGGACTTCTCTGGCCATCAACTGAGCAGGCAGGCAATCTATAGGAGTGGTCCTGTCTGTCTATCTGAGATTTTCGTATAATACACTCGTAAGAGTGCTCTGCTCATGCAGTTAATTCTATCTAGATGTTAAGCCCGAGTGTTGAGGGGGTATGTTCTGAGGATTTTTGGACTAAAAATAAGGAGTGTGTTTCTGGTGCCTCTTCAAGGTACCGAACGTCAGTCTTCTTTCACAAACACTTTAAAAACCTTCCTTTTTAGCTAGTCATGGAGTAAACATGCATCCAATAGTTTTAAAAGTTTAAGCTTTTTTTTGTTTCCTGCAGAAAATAAACCATGATGTCTTTCTAGTATTAGTGTGCCCTAGAAACAAAGCATCCAATCAATCATTACAGAATGGACATGCTTCTCAGCACATTTGGCGGAGGAACATGATTCTAATATGCTTGAGCTGCTTTTATACTTTTAGCAAAGTATTTAAGTGATGAATTATGCAAGTACATATAAATTGTAGAACTCTACCGTCAAAGAAAATGGATGCATTTCCAAATTAAAGACTGTCCTGGAAGAATACAAAGAACATATCAAATGGAATGAATTATTTATGTGTAACCTACGGCTGCTTTTTATAACATAAGGAATGTGGAGGTGAGCATCTCATGACTGTGGAAATTTGAATAAAAGCATTAGGGGCAGTAATACATTGTATATTTGGGGATTAGCGGAAGTGGATTGTAGTAGTAAAGAGAGTATAAAGTAATCTCAGCTTTATTGCTTAGAAATAGACAAAATTTCATAATATTGGAATTACATTTATTTTAAAACTTCACATATTGTGTGATATGTTGATCTTATTTCCACTAAAACTGTAAAATTGAATGCCAGTAATCTGTTTACTGTATTACTGTTTAAAATAATTGAAAGATGTTTAGAAAGATCAACTCTACGATCTAAAATATGGGTCATTAGATTAGATTTAAATCGTGAGAAATGTCCCAATACTAATTCAAGAACTCTTCCACCATATTTTTCCTAAATATGGAGTCTTCAAATTATATTTCCATATTAGACCTGTGTTGGGGCAAACGTCCTCTGCATAACTTGGAAAAGCTATGTCACCCTGCTGTTGTTTTCTGGCCAGCCTATGGTTTTCCTCCACTCAACTTAACAATCTGCAAGTTCACTGGTTGTGCACTACGTTTTTTTTACTCTGATATTGTTCATCAAAGCTAGGTTCAGCACACACGGAGGTGCCGGAAGTGAACCCCCAACCTGAGTGATCGTGGCTACTGCCCACCATTCCAAGCTATGAGGTGAATGGCAATGGAGGCACTGAAGTTAAAGTCCAGAGGTAAATGTCTTTTTACCTAAACCACTACAGAAAGACTGTGCACTTTCTCTTCCTGATAAAGTTCAGTCCATTTAATGTAAACTATAGTCCTTTCCCCATATTGATGTGTTGCTGCAGTATATTTGAGGTGTGAACATGCTTCATTATAACCGAGTGAATACACATTTGGGTCAAAGAGTAAATGGGTCTGCAAGATGGTGACTCCTGCATGCCCTCCTTTGTCCATGGTGGACATGGCTGCTGGCACATCACTGGACTCAGGACCTCCTGCCGAAATCAAATCTTACTGGTTGGTTGCAGGAAGGTTGCCTCCCACTTCTGTTGCTAAGTACAATTTTCCCTTACTACAAAGAATCCCACAATTCTGTCCTCCTGTGTTGCTAGCTCTCACGTAGCAACCCTGCCCTTTACTCAAGCTCTATCTGACTAGGGATAGTATCCAATCACGCCAACTGGACATTGAGGAGATCCTTCACACAAGTGTGGGGTAGATTCAGTGCAGGAAAATAACCCTTAACTCACTCAGGCTGTGGCCAACCTGGATTCCTAGAACACCTTGTTCTTGAGCTCACTGAAAGATGAGGATTGGGCCTCCACAGTTAACTGAAAATCCTGCACGAGGACCATCCAACAGAAGATTTACTTGGAGGACAACACAAGAAACGGAGACTGCTCAAAAGCCATAAGATCATACAGCCTGGCAAGCTTGGAAGCAAGACAAAGGCGACAGACATGCATGAAATGGTTTGTGTAACTAGAGAGATTTCATACATCAATACTAATCAGCTTACATCCTCTTTGAAGTACCTTTAGGCTGTCCATATCTGCGCTAACTAGGGGGAAGGATGAAACTGGAGGATCTGTACTTTGATACATGGGCATATAATGTGGTACTGTTGGCTTCAGTAGGCAGCCCAATTCCAGAATTATTTGAACCATCTTTCTAGTCTTTACTATTCTAGAGAGATCACCACTTCAAGTTCATAATCCTAAAGTGCAGTTACCCCCAAGAAACTGACAGACCGTTTGGGTTTCACTTGGTAGCCGCAGTCGTGTGAATGATGCTGCTGCAACCAAAAAGTATTCACCAGCAGTGTCCGTTTGAGATATGGGCTCTACAAGTTTGTACTTATGGGCGTGCTGATCAACTACTTCGGTCACAACTAAAAAAGCAGCTGGGTCTTTAATTAGTCTTGAAAACTGAACTATGTTCTTGACTGAAAATTGGTTTCGGTAGATATTGAAGTAGACATCAAGAGCCTTCTCATTCTAAATACACTGAGTCTTTTGGGGTGGGGATTGCTGTTTAGGCAGTTGGTTTTTGGGAAGAGGGGAATTATTTTACTATTTCTGAACTGGAAACTCTATAGCTAGGTCATCAGCCAACGGAGTTATTCAGTGTTGAACACAGAGATAGGAACCAAGGAAGAACAGTGACAGACAAATAGCAAAGTTCCGACACAATGTTAATATTGTCTGGCACCTTTGTCCCACAGACACAGACTTTGCAAGTAAACCTATTAGTAAATTCGAAGGGTGTGGAAGTTCTCAGTGTTTGTATGAATGCAGCCACACAGGATTATATTGCCCTAGTACAAATATTAGAGAAAATCTATCCCCAAGTTTAAACACAATAACATTTGAGAGTAATCTTGCCTCCAGAAGGTGTCAAAAGGAATAGCACTCGTTACATCGCATAGAAATACCACGCATGCCTTTACAACGCGGGTATTACTACGCAATGTCAATTACAACGAGTACCAGTACAACGCAAAATTTTACCACGACTATACCTTTACCGCGCATGCCATTTCAACACCAAGGCATGCGTGGTAAACGTATACTCATGGTAAACGTTTGCAAGGTAAGTGACTCCAACCTACCCTACACTAATCCCTAATGTTGTTCCACTGCACGAGCCTCCCCCGACCCCCAGTCCTCTCCCTACAATAACACTACACTACCCTGCACAACCCCCCGACACTACACTAATTCCCCGACCCTCCCCCGACCCCCAGTCCTCTCCCTACAATAACACTACACTACCCTGCACAACCCCCCGACCCTACACTAATTCCTAAAACATTACCCTACACTACACACACTACCCTAAACCCTAAAATACTACCCCCGCACGACCATACCCCTACCCCCAGTCCTGTCCCTACACTCTAACACTACCCTGCATGACCCCCCTACACTACCCTAAATCCTAAACCACTACCCTACACTACACAAACACCACAACACTACCCTAAACCCTAACACGCTACCCCCAGCACGACCCTCCCCCTTCCCCCAGTCCTGTCCCTACACACTACACTACCCTGCACGACCCCCCTACACTACCCTAAACCCTAAAACACTACCCTACACCACGCAAACACCACAACACTACCCTAAACCCTAAAACACTACCCTACACTACACAAACACCACAACACTACCCTAAACCCTAAAACACTCCCCCCGCATGACCCCCAGTCCTGCCCCTACTCTCTAACACTGAAATGAAATGAATGAATGAAATGAAATTTGTACTTGTAAAGCGCACTTATACCCCCAAAGAGGTGTCCTGGCGCTGTACGCATACCGCTGTGGAACCCTTCCTGGCTTTTCCCTGTGAAATGTCCAATCCTGGGCACCCCCAGGGTGAAGCCAGGCATCCCAGCGCTGTTGGGGCCGTTGTGGAGATTAAGCAAGCTATTGCCCAGAGTTGCAGAGTGGGACCCATGATTAGAATAGGCACCGAGGCGAGAATTATCAGGTCCGAGGAAATTGAGCCCAAGACCCGCCGAGGCGGGAATTGAACCCTGGTCCCGGGCCAGATCTTTGCATCAGGGTCTGCCGCTCTAACCATTGAGCCACACTACCATGCACGACCCCCTCGACACTACCCTAAACCACACAAACACCACAACACTACCCTAAACCCTAAAACACTACCCCCAGCACGACCCTCCCCCTACCCCCAGTCCGGTCCCTACACTAACTCTACCCTGCACGACCCCCCCCGACACTACCCTAAATCCTAAAACACAACCCTACACTACACAAACATTACTACACTACTTCAACACTACCCTAAACCCTTAAAAAGTAACCCCAAGCACAATCCCCCTTACCTCGCTCTCCTCGTGGTTCCTCTCTCCTGGTTCCAGCGTCGACAGAGGGGCGGTGCACGTCATTGTGAGGAAACGGAACAGCCCAGTTTTCTCACAACGATGTGGATAACCATTACATCGCATGCGTTTTAAAAGCGCTTGCAATATAATGGTTTGCGTTATAATGGTAGTCGTTGTTACATCGCATGCGTTGTTACGCATGCGATGTAACAACTTGCGTGGTAACTTGTCTGAATTGAATTGTCTGAATCGAATTTAAACTCGTTTTGCACTACCTCTAGCCTCAAATTGAATTTGAACTCGTTTTGCACTACCACTAGCCTCGTTAACAGCAGGGATCCCCCCCCTCCCTTACAGGAACTATAGAGTTAGAGTGGGACCTGGCCACCATAGAGTTTTGATTGAGGATTGGAGGTCGGCGGTCAAGTTGCCGACTCCACCTCGCATTTAAATGAGCACTCAGGGCTGGGCGCGCCGCTGGCGCGCCAAAGGCAAGCCCGTCTGCGCCCGTCCGCGCCCAAACGGGACCAGGGGCCAGAAAATCTGGTCCACATAATATAGGTACCCATATATATTCTAGGAAGCAGCTACTAGAAATTAGGCCTCAACCACATAATTCCTGTGCGCTCCAGATAGGAACTCATAACTCTCCTTCCCCTATGGTTTCCTGCCCCACCTGCGGTTATATGATAACCACCAACACTGGGCTGACAAGCCAAGCGCGAGTCAATACCTATAAAGAAAGTAGCTGGAAGATGGGATTGATAAATGCTCGTTCTATGTGAAAACATCTGTCTGAAATCAGAATCATGCTAGAGGAAGAGCCTCTAGATATATTGTTTGGGACTGAAACCTGGCTTAACACCAGTTCAGGTCCTGATATCCATCTTGCCCTTCCCCATGGCTATCAACTACAAAGGCAGGACCATATTAATAGAGCTTGCTGTCATTCATAAAGAAGTATACAAATGCACCCTATCCGACTTTGCACTTCCTGATTGTGAAAGCGCTCAGTTTCGTTTAGCCCTTTCCCCCACACATACATTTTCAGGGGTATTGATTTATAGGCCCCCAGGTGCTAGTAACAGATTCTTAGAGGCGCTAACTGATCAAATATCCAGCCTTACTATAGAAAAGACTCGATTGACAATTCTCTGTGATTTTAATCTTCATGTAGATAAGCACGATTCCAATCATATTAGACAGCTTCAAGGCGACATGGAAGCACTGCAATTTACCCAATTTGTAACTCTACCTACCCATGAGAAGGGCCATACTCTGGACCTTATTTTCTCTAATGATCCACAACTTACAGTCTCTAAACCCTTGCCAGTACCTTGGTCAGATCATTGCTTAATTACCTTCACCTTACCTAGGCCACTGCAAGGGCACACATCTCTAGTTCAAAGTCTCACTAAGAGGAGTTGGTCTAAAGTGGACTCTAAAACATGGCAAACCACCCTCAAGGAAAATTCCCCTATCCTCTCGGGGAACTTAGACGAAAAATACCAGCAGTGGGAACACTGGATTACTCAATCCGCCAATACCTGTGCACCGAAAAGAACCTTTAACAGCAAACCTTCCTCTAGAATCACCCCATGGTATAATGAGCAGCTTCTCACACTAAAAAAACAATGCAAAAAATTAGAGAGAGGTTGGAGGAAAAATTATGACCCCTCCCTCAAATCTGACTACAAGCTGCTAATCAGATCATACCACAATGAAATGAAGTTAGCCCAATCCAAATTCTATGGAGAAAAAATAGCCCGGGCAGCAAACTCTCCTAAGGAATTGTTTAAGGTAGTAAAAACCTTGTTTAACCCACACAAAAACACAAAGGCCCCCCTTACTTCTATTAAAAGATGCAATGACATCGCAGCCTATTTTTCTAATAAGGTGACTAAACTATACGATCAATTCCCAAAAAACAGGGAATCTATCACTGTTATAACGGCTAAATCGCCCCCGACATCTGCCCTGGCCTGTTTTCCCAGATTAGAGGAAGAGAAGGTCCGACAGCTGATTAGGACAATTAAATCAGGTTCTCCATTGGACCCAGTGCCCCTCGTGTGCTACTGGACGCACTGGATATTCTTTCACCCTCGGTGACTGAACTTCTCAATCTCTCCCTAGATTCGGCGTTAGTTCCAAAAGCCTGGAAACATGCTATCATCAAGCCACTCCAAAAGAAAGCCAATCTCGATCCAACAATTTTGAATAATCTCCGTCCAATCTCCCTCTTACCATACCTGGGTAAACTCCTGGAGAAACATGTTAACCAGTCTTTGTCTAACTTCCTGGAGTCCAATGATATCTTCCATCCTACCCAGATGGGCTTCCGAGCCACATACAGTACTGAGTCAGCTTTACTGACAGTTACTGAAGAGCTAAAATCCACACTTGATGAGGGTCGGTCTGCCGCCATCCTCTTGCTAGATCTCAGTGCCGCTTTTGACACTGTGGATCATGCTATTTTAAAAGTGAGATTGGGGGAAGTGGGAATTCAGGGAAAAGCCTTGGAGTGGCTTGCCTCCTTCCTGGATAATAGATCTTTCCAGGTGATGGAAGGGGACTGCGCTTCAGAGCACCTCCCTACCACATGTGGCGTCCCGCAGGGCCTCGTCCCTCAGTCCGACTTTGTTCAATGTTTATGTCCGTCAGTTGGCTGAGCTGGTACAGGAATTTGGAATATCGGTGGTGTCATACGCCGATGACACCCAATTAGTGGTGTCCTTTTCTAATGGCTCTGAATCTAGTAACAATCAACTACCCATCTGTCTGGAGAGAGTGGTGAGTTGGATGTCCAACAGCTGTCTTAAGCTGAACGGGGGGAAAACGGAGCTCATGTTGCTCGGAGATCCAGGTATCCACTCACCTCTGATACATTGGCCCAAATGTATGGGAGATCCTCCTGTCGCCAAATCCGCAATAAAAAACCTTGGTATTTGGATGGAGGACTCCCTAACACTGGACTGTCAATCCAAGAAACTTTCAGGGATATGTTTTTCCCTGCTCAAAATGGTAAGGAAAATCATTAATGTAATCCCTGAGCAGCTGAGGAAAATGGTGATACAATCCCTCCTCATCTCACGTTTGGACTATGGAAACTCCCTCTACCTGGGTTCACCTAAATATGTCATTAGGAGGCTGCAAGTGGTACAGAATGCGGCCGCTAGACTCTTGTTAAAGATCCCCAACCGCATCTCTGCTAGGGAAGCACTTAAATAGCTCCACTGGCTACCCATTGAAGCTAGAGTTAAGTTTAAAACTCTTTGCATCGCTCGTAAAGCTATTAACAATTCTGCGCCGGAAAAACTGAGGAACCTGATATCCAGGTACATTCCTTCTAGACATCTCAGATCCGGCCAGCAACAGCTCCTCAAAACTACCAGAGTTAAAAGAGCCAGATGGGGAGGTAGATCTTTCACCCATCTGGTACCAAAGTTGTGGAATGCCCTCCCACTGGAAATTCGTGCTGCCCCAAACAAACTAGCTTTCAGGAAGAATTTGAAAACCTGGCTTTTCCCACAATAATTAGGCATTGGCTCAGCTTGTTCACTGTCAGAGCTCTTTTTAGCGCTGGGAAGCCCTTGGGCAGCCATGCGCTCTATAAATCCAATAAATAGAAATAGAAATAACAGCCTCGTTGTAATGGCTGTTTACCGTTAAAAGGCCAGTCAATAGGTCTAATAAAGGAACCAACAGCAGAAGGGAAACAGCTAATCTTCTGCAGGTTTTGCTCATCAGGATTGAGCTTTTTTTTGCAGTGTTTCAGTTGAGAGAAGACGCCTTGTGAGAGGAATGCATTGATGATTTTAAGGTCAAGACGCCATGTCTCTGAACAACAGAATTTGGCCTGTGCAGTTAGAATAGTGCTGTCTAGGAATTAATAATATTTGATTGACAGGGTGTTGAGGAGAAGATCAATTTGACAGAAGGTTACTACACAGAAATGACATGCAGTGTTAGGCAGTTCAGGAGCTCATGCTCTTGAAGGTTTGAAGTTAAACTTTGATCTCTTCAATAGTGTCCTCGATCAATTTGCCAGCGCTGCCGACAATTCCTACTGAAGGAATGGTGGAAGAGGGCAAAGTGTGTTTGACAGTGGCAAACAGGACTCATTAGTAGTTCATGTTTACGATCAGCATTTTGCAAACAGAAGCATATTCCTGTGTAATTTTTTGTAGGCTTTAAGGAATTCTCTGGATCTTTAACGTGTCCCCATTTTTTTCTGGAATCTCCTTAATAGTGCTTTGCTGGGGTTCACAGACAGGAGACCATGGTTTAGAATGTTGCCCTCTAGAGCTAATGGAGCCAAACAGTCTTTGATCAATTTGGAGTTTGACAGAAAAAGGGCCTTCAAGGTCTTCCCTTGACATCAGGTTTTCTCTTCTGCCTGTCCTTATATAATTTAATCCCTGCATCCATAGAAAACGTGCACTATGGGTGTGTCTGTAACAAAACTCCTGTATGATTTCAAAGGGAAACTTACAAACCTCAAGCAACTGGTCATCTGAAGATGCCTTAGAAAACATCCAATAATCCCCTTAACCTACTGGGGAAGTCTGATAGGTCGCACGCCAGCTGGCCAACACTGACCTGCAAAAATGCTGTGACAGTTAAGTAATTTGTTTCTTTTGTGTTGTGAATCCATTACAAATTCACATGCTGTTCATTAAGTGCCAATTAATCTGCAAAGGTAAGAGAGGGTGTTGAGGTTGTTGCATTATTAAAAATAATATAATAGTTAAGCACTGCTTAACTGGGTTGTATATTCCTACAAATTTGAATCCACATTGGAGATGTACAAATCTCTTGTAATATATCCAAAGTAAGCCAGCTTAAGTGCCTTCCTTCTTGTGGAATAACCTCAAGGGCTACGCTCAAGGTGGTTGAAGTTCACACATTCTTTTGCAGAAATGATTCAGTCTATTAAATAAAATGTGCATGACAACAGGTTGCTACTACAGTTGTGCCATGGATCCAACAGTGACCCCCCACAACCTATTAAGAATCACTTTCATTGCCCATTTTGGTACTGATTTTGCATTTATTAGGAACATTCTTTAATCTCTTCCAAAAATTAACATATCACTGATATCTTAAATAGGTAGCCTCCGTGGACTGCCTTTGTGCAAGTCAGTAGGGCTGTGATTCTTAGGCTTTACTAACTGAGCCATAAGCCCTTGCGATCAACCAATCTGCTGTCTCATTCCATGCATTTTATAGAATTATACTTGTGTGGTTTTTAGCCTGGAATCGGCAGTCACACTTATGGCAATGTTTGCGATTGGTCTCTCTGGAAAATGAGCATTACTCTATGCACTTTTTGAATTAGGTACGGAGTTGTGTGCTCATCAGTGCCTTGTTATCATTTCAGTGTCTGATGCGACTCAAATTCTTTGGGACAAGAATCTTGATTTTGCAAGTATCCAGGATCCAATGCCTCTTTAGGGATTTAAGGGGAACCTCTGACGGACTGCATCATTGTATTACTTTCTTTTAAAATGACAGATTAATAAGTTTAGCTTCAGACATACCTCTTGGAACTCTGCACATTTCTACTTAACTTTATACAACTAAGGGCCTGAATCTTTGATCTTTTCAAAACGATGTTGTTGATATTGGTAGAGGTTCAATAAGGAAGTCATTTTTAATCAGTCTAACCTGGATTTTAAGGACCAGGATCGCGTCACTGTGAAGCTGACATATAGAAGGACTAGACCACATTGGGAATTGATAACTTGATTAACCTTACTTTAAATTACTATGTATTAGGAGAATAAACGTATCTTGAATAAGAGCCTTGAAAAAGCAGCTGTGTGCTGCGAAGCATGTGGTCTGAAGTTACTGAATTCTTAAACATATGTATACTAGTGTAACACTGAGATACTTCTTACTTGTAAAGATGTGTGGAGCAGATTTTGGAAATCGGATTGTCTTAAATTAGTTTAGTGTAAAATACATTAAAAGTATGTAAAGGTTTCTTCAATATGGGTTATCAATACAGTACATAATAAATAGTTTATGCCAAATAATAAATAGGAATTGATAGCTTTTTGGTGCATCAAAAAGCTTTTTTGATTTCATATTTGTGTGACACAAGAAGGGAAACTGGTGACCTTGAACACACCAGACACTAAACATTTTACTCCATTATTTACCTCAAATGTTGAGAACACTAGGGGTCTTAGTGCATTGTGCTGAGTGCGTTGGTAAAGTTTTGCAAAGAAATAAAATGGCCACACATCAGTTACACAACTAAGGCAAGAGAGTTCCACGCACTTGAAGTTTCTGCACACCCTCTGCTTCAGAATACGATGCTATCATTGCAAATAATTTTTTTTAACCTTCTTATAATTTTCTACTGTAAGCTGAAAAAAATATTTTCAATATACCCCTAGGTAAATATTGATTCTTTTTGTTGGACAGAACTAGACTGAACAAAATTGTAGAATCAACAATCTAAAGCTAGCACCAAAGTGTGGACAATGTAGTTTTTTAGTTGAAGTCATGCAGGGGTGAAATTACAGGCTTGTTCGTGGCCGATGCCCACGTTTATTTTCTATAAAGCATGCATCTCACAAACCCAAACTGAACCACTAGATTGTAGGATATTGCAAAAGAGGTGAATCTATAATATTCACTCTGCAAAGCTAGACTTATTTAACACTACATTTCCTGTAATGAATTCATGTATTCTGTTATAGACACGTCACATTCAGCTGCACAACAGTAGGAACATTCATTTTTAAAATTCAAACTTTTGTACCTTTTGGCTCAACCACTGCTGCTACCTCTGTGTTAGTCTTCAAGCTTACACTACCCTTCCCTTCCCTTCTTTTCTTCATTGTGCGGTCCTTATTCTGGTGCCAATTTTATCGCTCTCAAATCACACCGTCATTCACTGAACACTAGCCTTGCTGGTTCTTATAATTTTCAATTTCAATGGCCATTTATGGTTTTCAAATGCCTCCAACGCCCTGCCTTATTTTAGATTTCTTCATTTGTCTCTCATCATCAACATCTGGTTTCCCTGAATCCACCTTTTCAATGCTTGAGACTCTGCAATGGACTTTTCTTTATTCATTTGTGTCTTGCCTTCACTTACTTTAACTTTTCTTACATCCTGACCTGTCCTAAATATTGAAACGCATCTTATTAATACCTACAGGCATATCCTACCGTCAAAACAACCAACTTATTTAATCATGTTATGACCTTTTGATAGATATATGAAATAAATAAGGGACACAAGAAAATAAATAAGGGACACAAGATAATGTAAAGAAAAAGCAGTCTGCAAAGAAATATTGTAAATGGTGCAGAAAAAAAAGGCGCTACAAAATTGTCTGCACTAAGGCAGTCCTTTCTGCCTCCGGAACATCTGTTTTATATGCTTCCTCGTAAGGCGAGCAGTAAAAAAGAAAGAAAAAGAAGAGAAATGACAGTTAAGTATTTCAGGATCTTCTATCCTGAGGTCCGAAGTAATATACTGCAAAGGGTTTGTATATGAAAAATGTGTGGGCTATTAAATAGAAGGTTAGCAAACAACACAATATAATAGACAGAAAAGGAAAGGAAAAGGTTGATGAAATTGGAATATATGGAATAAACAGGCAAGGGAGGATAGCTACTTCTCAGCAGACACAAAAAAAGTTTGCAATACATATTAGCCACACATAGAAACATGCAACTAAAACATTACCTGATACAGAAGGAATAGAGAAAAGGATAAGAGACTGGAAACTCTGCTCCTACCTATACAAAGACAGATATAAGGTGGAGTTACAGGTGACTTTTATCCACACAGTAAAGAACATTCACAGACATTAAAAATATCATGTCATTAAGAGAAAACTGAAGCGACAATCAGATGCAAGATTGGGTGCAGAACTTACAGACTGGCAATAATGTAGAGGGGTAAGGATACACGTTACTGGAAGCAGACTTGAAATGTGTGCAATAAAAGATAACGCACTGATGGACATGGACACCAAAAGATTTAAAAACAATAGTTTTGAAGTATGATGCAAAACATTGATAACGCCCTGAGATACACTGCAACATAGAACATACTTTGCACATGCCAAAGGATGCGAAGATACGGAGGAGTAAATCGAGATAATCAAAGAAACAGAACACACTAACTCAATAGAAGAGAGTGCTAATAACTTGTGTCTGCTATGGGATGTTGAAAATTGACAGGCAAATGCAGAAATGGCTGTAAATGGTAAGGTCTTCTGCTGAACTAGTATACAACAGAGGTTATGGAAGTTATCAATATATAGCAGTGATGACAAAACTGGTTATTACAAACCAATGGTTTATTGGCTAAGATTAAGGAAGAATGTGCACCTGAATACACAGAGTCTCACTAAGAGATACAGGACACATGAAAACGTCCAGACAATCAAAATTAAAAAAAACTGGCTTCTTAGAAAGACACAGCATTACAGAGCAGGCAATTACCCTACCATAGGTTTGCTAGCCCAGATAATAATACGTGTATGATACGAAAATATATAGAAGGCAACTACAATTACCTCTAGATACGTCAACAGTATCATGAACCTGAAAATAGAGGCATGTTTCCCAATGCACCAGCTAATAATTAATTAAAGAGATGAATATCTAGAAAGGTTAATGGCATGGTATGAAATGAAAACATGCAATGTGTTGGTTATGTGATGAAGCTTTTTGACATTAATTTAGGTTATTTGAGAACCAATAAAAATTTCAATATAAAAGATTTTTTTTAAAGAATTCTGGTGAAAAGAATACCGCAAAGCTATGTTTAACCATTATTTCATCATTTCCACATTTAGGTGTGTTATTTTGTGTAATGCTGATCTATAAAAGCACACCATGGTAGTGGCTAGAAACAGTAACTGAGGTGCTTGCTTTAACACAATAGGTCTCCTTTCAAATGCTCTAGGCATGAAGCTTTAAGTTGACATCATGCGTAACTTGAGGATTTAAAGCAAGATGAAATATGAATACATGGTCAAGATACCAGACTATAATAGTTTGGTATACAGGAAGTCCAACTAACAAAGAAGGAAGGTTGATATGATTAAAATAAAATTTGACCAGTAGTTCGGTTTCACCAGTGCCCATGCTCAGTCGACTGATACTCCTCACCTATTGCATCACAACAACAAAGCTGATCTAAGCATTGCCACTGTATGTTCTAAAGAGACTTTAATATATAGTGATATGATCAATAAGCAAATCCGTGCTGGAATCTTGTAGATCTGCACACAGAATGCTTATGCGGATGTTTACCCCTACTGCAGAGAACAATTATTGCTGATAGAACCTAGCTTTGCGACTAAGACGCAACTAAGACCTCTAGAGTTACACAAGTTTCTCCATTAATAAAGCAACCTCAGAGACCTCAGAATGTATTGCAGAGTTCGCCTTAGCCTTCACTGTAATTTGGCAAGCTTGCCACGCGATTGCACTCAAAATGCTTGATGACCTCACCAAATAATGGGCAGACCACAAATGTTAGCCATTTCCTAAAGGTGAAAAAGTATGATGTTGGAAGTCCAGGTGTAAAATTTGAGATTAATAATAGCAAAGAAATCAGCCCACATTATCAGCCATACAAAGGTGATTTCCATGGCTTACTTAATTTCCTTACTTTGCTTAGAGAAAAGGCTAGTTATTCTCTTAGCACATGTTCAGTCCACGTTGATGTTGCTCTAATAAGAGGCATGTTTTAATTGGTGCCACATTCATTAACTTGGCATCTGAACATTATTTTCCAGGACTGCTCAAAGGCAGACAGCATATTTTAAGAGTGGAAAGTCCTGGTTTTTAAAACATCTTGCGTGTAAGATAGAACAGCAAAAGGAAGAGATAATCGTACTCTGCATACAAGAAGAGACAGTCAAACATATCCTAACTGGTGCAGAAGGACTAGTGTCTCATACTAAATGGTGGGTTTAATGGGAATGATAACAGCTCGAGTTCCCACACTAGTCACAGGATAAAGCTGGAAAGTGTATTAGAAATTTTGAATGGCCTATGTGCAATTGATTACACGGGACACTGAGAAGCAATTGCAGTTATAGAACGGTTACCTTTTTTGTGTCAAGATTTTAAAGTTTATTTTAATTTTTTTGAGTAGTATTACGCCAGTATTTTATTGCTGCTATAGTGGGAGTGGATCTCCTGGTGATTTATTTTGGCTGGGATCTAGAATGCTTGAGCAGGGTTTTGTAGACCTGGCTGTCCCACTGCTATTTTTTAAAGAAGAGGTCTGCTCCTCAAAAGCGAAGGCCTAAATCTGGCTCATTACCGCGGCTAGTGTTCGGGCTACCAGCCCTAAACATGGTGGACCAGACCCCCGGGATTTGTCTCTTACGGATGAGACTTTGACCTCTCACAGCCAAAAGCCTTGAGGAAGCGAACCAACAATGCTTGTTAGCCACCCTAGGTTTCGGCGATTCGGCCTAATCGCTGCAGTGACAGCACAGAAAGCTGATGGCAACACTGAATCTCAGCCTCTGTAGTTAATTACTTTGATGACCTTGGTAAGGAGTTTGATCTGGACTCTGCTATTCGATGTCAACATTTAAATGATAAAAGAAGCCAAGGGAGGAGATTAGCAAACCCAGATAAAAGACAAATTGAAAGAGAGACACAAAAATACAAGGAGAGCGAGTAAAGAGCTTTGGAGGCCGGTTGGTGGCAGTGTCCGCCAGGTGTGGAAGCAGGCTGGTCGGTGCAGCTGGAGACCGAGTACAAGCTGATGGAGAGGTTAGAGTTGAATCAATAAAGTCGACTCTCTGCAATACTAACGTAGGCAAGCATAGAAAGCAAGACTGAGTTTTTAACAGTTTAGAAACCAGCAGATAACTCAATGAGCATGAGAAAAGAAAACAGCTGGTTTTGGTAAACTGAGTGTGACAATTATGAGTGGACTGGAAAGAGAAGAAGCCCGACTGGTGGAGACAAGGAAGTGAACAGAGGTAGTGGCAAGCCTGTTTAAAACAAGGTGTATAAGGATCTTTGGACGAAAGCTAGCAGGAAGACAGCCAGTAGTCAGTGGGAGATGTGGGGTCAGAAGTTAGTTTTCTTTATGAGATTTAGTACACCACTGAATTAATGCAAATGGGGGTGTACCCCACTGAGAAGGAAAAGGATGAGATAGGTGGGAAAGGGAGGGAGTGGCACTAGAGCAGAGTGCAAGCGGTTTTATACCAGGAGAAGTGAGGGGGCTGATTTCAGAACTGGGAGGAACTCAGTAGGAGATTTTGGCCGCTGTAATGTGAAGGAGGTGCACTCTGACTCACTGAGTTGGGGTGAAGTGGGATGCAGTTTAAGAGTGGGAGTTTAGAAATTGTGGAATTTTCAGTAGAAATAACAAAGTTGTTGGCTGTGAAAGTGGACAAGTGACTGTGGTACAAGGTGGGGAAACTAGTGACTGAGATTTGTGAGAGAATTATGGATAAAGCTGGAGAGAAGAGATGAGGTTTTGACAGTAGGTGACTTCAGCTTTATCCAGGGCAGTGATGAAAAGTGAATGCTTATGGGTATTCAGGTGCTCTGGGATACCGGACATCATTCATTTTCATCGGTCTTTCTACTCCAGTATCAAGATCCAACTTCAATACCAGTCACCAGGATCAAAAATCCACATTCCAAGTCTACTCGCATGCCAACATTCCACCATCTACATGCATGCAACAAATACACGGCCATACCATTACAGTGATTAATCTTTTTCTGAAGAACAACTAGTGTCTCATCAGAAATGCATTTATGCACAAGACTTTGAAAGCTGCCAGGCATGTTCACATTGTCTCGTTTATGAGATGTTTAAAAAGGTCAAAAGAGAGCTCTAAATCAAAAAGCAAAAAGACAGGAAATCACTCTAAATTCGTTAAAAGAACCCTCACTCACCAACCTAGTTGGTGACATGCTTCATCATTGGGTTCCCACCAGAGAGGCCGAATGCCTCCCTGGTGTGCTACTACGCCTGTTTACAGCGGAGCTGGTTTAAAATGATGTGTAAGTGCAAAAAGTGAGTGCAGTGTAGTGATATTAAGAACGTGCCATGATTTTATCCAGAAAAACTTTATTAGTGGAAAACCTGGCACAAGAGTGTGAAGGATAAATCGCTGGATCAATCTACCAGATGTATACGTTAGGTGAATGTGTGGTAAAAAAAGGAGGGATGATCAACATGTTTCTGCCATTTATATACTTTTTAGCAAGGCATTCGTCAGGATCAAAAAAGGAAAACGCTCCACGGCGGTATGCGCACCCTAAGGCGCACCCTAACCTGTGGAGATTAATGGACCGATATAACTTACGGTTTCAGGTAGCGTCTCCAGTATTTCTGAAAACCTTGTATCTCTGTATGGGTATAGAAACAGAGAGAACAAACACAACAAATCACATGTCATACATACAAACTTTTTATGCATGCACACGCCAGTGAGTGATTTCCATTTCATGCTGTTTTAGCTACCACATTGTGCCCAGAGGAGGTCGAAGTCCTGATGCCATATTCGTGACCACAACCTCTTAACTCTCCTGTGGTTGTATCTTTAGAAAAGTGCCAAATTCCATATAGGAACATCTACTCATTAAGTAAGGTATTTCTCAAGTGAGACGTGAGAACATTTGGGCCTTGCCTTTGAGTAAACGATTAATGGCGGTTTTCCTTCTCTGCAGTGTGTGACTACAAGCCACCGCCCCCCTCTGGGATCCATGGAGAAACCCTCCATTAGGTTTTACGTAAGCAGAGTTCTCGTTTCACTGCCACATTTACGGGAATCACGACTGTTGTGTCATGGTTATATCCCGTTTTTAACCAGGTTCAATTTTTATCAATTTTTGTTAAATGCCTCGACACTAATTATGCGGGCGTCTCACTTGAGAAATACCTTACTTAATGAGTAGATGTCGATGTTCCTATATGGAATTTGGCACTTTCTAAAGATACAACCACACGAGAGTTAAGAGGTTGTGGTCACGAATATGGCATCAGGACTTCGACCTCCTCTGGGCACAATGTGGTAGCTAAAACAGCATGAAATGGAAATCCCTCACTGGCGTGTGCATGCATAAAAAGTTTGTATGTATGACATGTGATTTGTTGTGTTTGTTCTCTCTGTTTCTATACCCTTATAGAGATACAAGGTTTTCAGAAATACTGGAGACGCTACCTGAAACCGTAAGTTATATCGGTCCATTAATCTCCACAGGTTAGGGTGCGCCTTAGGGTGCGCATACCGCCGTGGAGTGTTTTCCTTTTTTGATCCTTACGAATGCCTTGCTAAAAAGCATATAAATGGCAGAAACATGTTGATCATCCCTCCTTTTTTTTACCACACATTCACCTAACGGATACATCTGGTAGATTGATCCAGCGATTTATCCTTCACACTCTTGTGCCAGGTTTTCCACTAATAAAGTTTTTCTGGATAAAATCATGGCACGTTCTTAATATCACTACACTGCACTCACTTTTTGCACTTACACATCATTTTAAACCAGCTCCGCTGTAAACAGGCGTAGTAGCACACCAGGGAGGCATTCGGCCTCTCTGGTGGGAACCCAATGATGAAGCATGTCACCGACTAGGTTGGTGAGTGAGGGTTCTTTTAACGACTTTAGAGTGATTTCCTGTCTTTTCGCTTTTTGATTTATAGCTCTCTTTTGTTGTTTATCTAAATATTTCCCTGGGGGACTAAGAGTAGCAGATAACTTACCCTCCCTCTCTTGTTGTTTGAATATGTTTAAAAGGTCAACAGTGGGAATCCCACTAAGAAAAACAAATAGAAATCAGACCAGAAAAAAGCAGACATGGAACAGAGTAAATGCTAACGGATCCTTTCTGGTACTGTCTGACCTGATGAATCCGTGAATACATGTACGAATCAGAACACTTTTTTTTTAAAACATACAACCAGCTCCGGTTAATTTGAAATCAGTTATGTGGCGCGCACACACACACAGATATATTAATAAGGTACACGTATGACATAGTAATAGGTCAACAAATATAACGGTGCATTAAGAGCAACACCATCAACAAAGCTGCTAACAGAACACTCCCGAAGACAGTCAAACACTGCATCAGCTCCCTTTCTGACCCTCCTAAGCCACACTCCGCAGGCAACTGCAATGACATTAGCCTCTTCTGCAGTGAAAAAAAAAACAGAAGATTCAAGAACACAAGACAACATCAAGGCTGCTTCTTCTCTTAGACACTCCCCCCAGCAATGGTCATAATTCAAGGCTCTATCTTGGTGACATACTCAACCTCCTCAAAGCCGCCTCCTATATCTTACCCTTGTCTTTCGTCAAAGCTCTGTCCGTAGAAGCTCTATCAGCCTTGTCAACACCTCCCTCATTCAAGGCACCTTTCGAGAAGCTCCAAAGACGAGCACTCCAACAGGACCTTACACCAGTCCCTGATGACATTACCGGCCATTCCCCCACTTACCCACTTACCCTTCACCTGCAAGATCATCGGTAAAACAGTCTGCACTCAACTCCAAGATTCCATTAACACCAGCCATCTCCTGCATGACTACCAATCTCGCTTCAGATCATGCTACTGTACATAGAAGAGCTACCTTACAAATTGTAGATGCTCTCCTGATAACAATTAATTAAAATCATTGCATAAAATCATAACCTTCAAAACAGTGAATACAGATATGAAACCCTTGGGCATCACCAGAAAAGATAACAGTCTAACATCGTCGATTAACGGTTGTGGCTGAAGATATCCATTAGCATGATAAAAGACAGCTTGTTAACTTGTGTGCAATTTGATGTAACCATGCTGACCTTAGGGGCTATTTATGTTAAAATATCTCTTGGATGACCGCCCATTTTATGCATTTCTTACAGTGCAAATTTTATGATGCTTCATGGGGGATGAAGGCAAAAAGCTTCTGAGTGTTATCAGCTAACCCACCCTCGGTTGCCAAAGAGTTTATTGTATCCTCGGGAGCTGGACAACCGGAGGCCGGCCAGACCACCGGCAGGCAAAATTCCTTATGCCCAGGTGTTAAGTTTATTTCAGTTTAGAGCGGTTATCAGGGTGGGCTTTAAGGTGCCTCATGCAGACTTATGAAGTGGTATGCAGGCCTGGAAAATTCCTTTGACCAGGTTGAGAGTGCGGGCCTCAGAATGTTATCAACTATCCCTTCTTTAGCTACAAATACTTTTATTACAACATCGACGACTGGGCAGCTAGTGGCTAACGATCCCACCATCGGGGAATCTTCCAGATGCCCTTGGTTAGAATGAACTCGATTTAAAATACTCTTCATGGTACGGTTTTAAAGTACTTTGGGCAGTGTTCTAAAGTGCTATGTAAACCCTGTGCCCATGGTTAAAATTAAATCAGTTTTAAATGTTCCTTATGGTATATCTTTAAAGTGCCTAGTGAGGTTCCAAAGTGCTATATACGTCTGGTAGTGCTTTTAGCCTTGTTAGGAGAGGGGCCAGCTGTCGATTTGCAGTGCTTCTAAGTGACTGAATGCACCGAGCATAGGTGGTGTCAGCTAGCCCTTCCTTGGTCAGGGGTGACTTTATTATAGCTTCAGGGCCTAAACTGCCGCCGCTGTACCGACCCACCGGAAGATGACTGTCCTGGTGGGCCCAAATTGGGCTGCACCAAATTAAGGTTCTGCTTGAGGTACCCCATGTGTCATGATAGAAAGCTGTCCTTACCCGACTGAGACCTAATGATCATGGATGGGCTACTTGTACAAATTTAGTGTGGTTCCAGAACATGAAATGTTCTGTCCACTTCCAAGGAGGCTTTAACCACACTGTGTCTCGCTATGAGGGCTAATTCTAATATTCCAAGGAGGCACCGCTGCCAGGGCAATCTGCAAGTATTCTAATGTGCTAGCTAGTGTTCTAGCGCGCACTGCTGTCAGAATTGGCTATGGGTGCTTTGTAGCACCGACAGCGATAGAGTGTTTTTCCATTATAGAGTGAATTATGATGTCAATTCGCTGGCCCCAAGCTGCATTACTGGCAGCAAGCAGTGCCCACCTATAGCCCTTTTCCCCGTTTAAATGGCCAGCCGAATTACCAAGTTATAATATAGGGCTGTGGAGCATCATTCCTTCTGTGTTGCGCTTAGTCATCTACTGACAGGATCCATTATACGCAGGCTGGGCTTGTGGAGTTGCTGAACTCCCCAATCACCTGTAGGGTTAGGAGCACTTTTGTTAGAAATTTCAGGATATTTGGCGACAGCTGGGTAGAGTCCCCTATTAAACAGTATTTGAGGGCTTCATTACAAGTTCTGAAATTTAAGCATCTCAGGACGGGTCATAGCCAATACTTTCTGTGTGGCAATAGTGTTTTGCAGATGCAGACTATGAGAACCAGGTATTCGGCTCCTGTGGCGCCCTATCTACACTGCTTGTCCTCATCATGCTCCCTTCTGCCATACCAATAGGTTTTTAATGGAATCAGCTGGGTCTACAGACCCCTGACTAAAGGTTGGGAGAGATGTGTTGGAAGAGACCAAGGGTCGTAGAGGCTGACTGCTCAGCTGCTATGGACCTTTCACTTCAAGGACTTCATTTCTAGATCAATAGAAATTACTTTTGCCTGCTTTACTAGCAGCTTCGCGATCTGGTTAAAGAGGAGATTGGTCGACCATATGTCCCTTGCTTCGAGATAAGTCAAGGAGCTGTTCAGGTGCTGGTGCCAGTTTGAATGTGGCTGGTTCAATGCGGACCATGAGATGCGTTTTAAGGTATCAGTCTGTGCTCGTTTAGCTTTTAAGAAATAGGCCAGACATTTTGCATTCAAAATCAGCTGCTGAGAGGTCAAATTGAATTTTAGGTGGATTTGGGCGTGGGTCATGCAGTCAGGTAAGCCAAGTATTTTCCTATAGCAGGCTATTCGGTCTCTATCTAACTAGTTAGCCCTTCAGCGCGCCACAGGCTATGGGGAGTATTAACTGTTGGTATTCATCCTTAATACTCCTTGCAGGTTGGGTATGGATCAACTTACGTAGCTTGCAAAAGGCACAGGTCAAGAATTTGCCCATGGCTTGCTGGGCATGTATATGAGATGTAGTTTGGCCCCAGCCATCCAACCAGACCCCCCGGGACTTGTAAGAGGTCACCTTCTGGATTGGGCTCCCTTGGATAAATCATGCTCCTCTTTTCCTTAGCTTCGGGCTGGTAATCATAACTTTCGACTTAGTGACGTTGATCAGTAAGTTGTTCATTTTGCAGTACTCAGCCAAGGAACCCAGAAGTGTCTGAAGACCAATTTGTGTCTGCTCAATGAGCAATGTATTGTCTGCGTATTACAGCATCTGTATTTTGTGGTCTGCTATCTTTGGTGGAAATGCACTTGCATCTTCCAGGTGTTTCTTTAACTCAACTAAGTACAGATTGAATAACAGAGGAGCGAGGATGCAGACTTGTTTTAGGCCGTCGCTGGTCTGGATTTTTGTGGATGTTGGCTAACTAGTGCTCACCTTTATTTTTACCCATGTTTTCAGAGTAAAGTGTTATGGTGGCATTTAGCAGGGGAGATGGAATAGCCCATTGATATACTTTGGACCATAGTTTGCCACTTGATGAACTGTGAAAAACAGTTGTGAAGTCAATAAACCTGTTGTATAAGGATTTATCTTTTGTCGCCATAGTCTCCTATATTAAATGGGTGAGACAGAACAGGATATCCTCTATATGGCAGCCTTTCTGGAATCCCTTTTGGAAAAGGGGAACTAGCATTCTTACCTCCGCCCGTTTTCCAATTCCTTAAGTAGGACGCTCACATAACATTTTCTCTCAATTTCAAAGAGGGCAATTAACCCAAAGTTCTCAATTAATATGGGTTCCCCTTTGTTATGAAAGGGTACTAGCAACAATTCCCTCCAACTGCCCGGATAAAGCAGTCAAAAATACAGGATTGGAATACTGGGGACAAGCCATTTACTAGGAGCCCATTTGAATACTGTTGCGGGCAGACCATTCAGTCCAGGAGCACCATTTAAATGCATGGTGCAGATAACTTTTTCCACCCGTCTGCTTGCTACTTCAGGGATGGTATCTTTTTTTGCCATTAGTAGACATTGTTAAAATAAAACTAATTGCTGCAGGGTCGGTTTATAGGTTCCTTATGTATGCTTCCCAGCAAGCTGGGGGGGAAAGAGGGGGAGGAGAAGGGAATATGGGGCACGCCTAGGTGTAATTTGGCAGCTGCCATACTGTTCATCCATGACCACAATTTCCTCTGGTCGTTTGATTTAATTAGCTCATGGAGTTGCAGCCATCTGTTTGCTTCTTCTTCCCTTTTGTTGACCTGTATCAATTTCCTGTAGGTTGTCCCCCAGCATTTAACTTTGTTTTTTTACAGACAGATTGTCACCTTTACTCCAGTGTTGGGCTATGAGGGCTCTGTTCAGTTTTGATTTCAGCTGGTGTATTTCCTCTTTAAGCCTATCTGACTGTATAATGCTGTTGTGCCACTTGTTGCTTGGCCTGTCCGGTTTCTTGCCATCTTCCTCTACCTCCTGGAGGGCCAATGTCAGGGCTTTCAGGGTTGCTGGCTGAAAAAGAGACCTAATGCTTTACTAGGGAACTCCTCTCAAATCTGCTCCAATAAAAACCTTAGCCTGTATTGGTCTTTGATTTTTCTAATGGGCCCCCGTCCCTCCTTGCCATCAATGCAGCTTAGCTTCAGGCAGCAAGCACCCAGGGTGGCCACTCCGCATCTCAACATGGCATGATCACTAGCCACTGATGGGTGGACCTCAAATTTACATATTTGATGGAAGTGGGCTATTGATGCCCAAATATAATCAAGCATGGCCATCCTGTTAGGCGAGAAGCGTATGCAAGCAGGAGGCGAGTCTGATATGAACCTGCCATTCAGGAGGTGCAGCCCCATATCATTGAGGACAGTACTGAATTCTTGACCATGCTTGTCCCATCTTTGGAATTACATCTGAAGTTCGGGGACGTCCAAATTTGAATGTCGAATTTCTGCCACATATTCCTTGTTCCGACATTCATTAAATCTGCCCATTATTAGCCATATATACTTTGGGTAAGCCATTTTTATATCCCTAAATACGGGGAGTAAACAAATTAGATTCTCTGCCATTTATCCTGTGGTGTGCAAGTAAACGCTCCCTGTGACCAATGATGAAACACGGCGGCGGTGGCAGTGGTATCACCATTTTCCATTGTGGCTATAGCAGTCGCTACGGCCAGCTCGTCTTTCAAATATATTGAAACTCCCCCTGAGACATGGGCACCGGCTTTTGATCTAATAGGCCGTGAAATCAGGCCAAGGGGCTGAGTCGAGTGACCAAGTCTCTTGTAATGATACAGGAGCAATTGATCTTGAGTGAGTTATTGCCTCATTTCTGCCTTCCTTTTCTGGTAGCCCTATTATGTTCCATTAGCACGCTGTTATACAGGCTGGACGTTTGCAGGGCTGGGGACGAGGGCCGCCGAGTTATGGAGCCAGCCCGAATCCATGATTTTTGATTGGTGGTGGGATGTGCATGTTCAATCTTTCCCTGGCATGCTGGCCCCGATTGTCAGCTCGCCTAATGATATGGTTGGCAGTCTGGAGGCACTTTTGGCACTAACTAGACTCGACTAGGCAAGGGATTATACCCAGGACCTGAGGCGTTCTGACTTGAAAATATCTTTGTTTCCCCTGATACTTTTGATGCAACATACTTGGTCAAATACTATGCTATATGCTCAAACCTGCTACTTCGATTACAAATGATACTTGCTTCTTTTTAGCCTTGAGAAAGCCCTGGTCCAAATGGCCGCCAAAGGGCGAAACAAGTGTCGGCTGTTGAATGTTTAAATAAAACTGGCTGTTGAACGTTTAAATAAAACCATTCCTGTAAATTTCTGCAGTATGATGACAATCTATGAACAAGGATACAAACTTGAAGAATAAAAGCAGAAAACAAAAATTACTTGGAATCTAGAATTTTTACAGATTGGAAGAATGCTAATATCTACTAAGGAGGAGTATGCACTAACTTGTTCTTATAACGCAATGTGCCTGTGTATGATTGGGTTCAGTGGTCAAGCTACAAAACAGCGGTTCTTAACCTTTGGACTTCTGTGGACCACCACTGAATCATTATTAGAAGCCAGGGAATCCAGCATAAGCAATGTCTATGATTTGGACCTCAAACCAATGCACAAAAATAAGAATGCACCAAAACATTTTCATATGTTGAAATATTTTGTGCAATTCATAATCAAATATAGAAAAAGCTTTCAAATGTTCAATGTCCCTTTCTTATTTGTACATATCTCATTAATTTTTTTAATTGATTAATTTTAATATTATTTCATTTAGTAAACAGTTGCGGACCACCTGAGTATGCCTCGCAGACCCCCAGAGTTCCTCGCACCACAGGTTGAGAACCACTGCTACAGAATTCTGAGTGTGGATGCTGTGACAATGTCATGATGAATGGAATATTAGGGTCTGTATGTTGGGTGAAACCTGTGAGATATTTACAGCTGAGGGAGGATGAAGCCCTAACAGAGCTACAGGCTGTGGCTGTAACCTACAGGTCTAACATGAAATAAAAACTTTCCTCCTATCCGAATTGCTCGAGGTTCTTGTGTGAAGATCCTGCCATCCAACCACAACATTTTGGTGACAGGTTATTGAAAAGGACCTACGTGGAGGTGCAGGAAGACTCTGCTGCAGTTGGGAGCCATTTCATTCAGAGGCCACCGGTTTGGTGATGGAGAGAGCCTCTGTGACCATGAAGTAGTAGTCTGGGGCCACCCAACCACAAATCCATCGGAAAGAGGAGTCAGCACTGCCTGCTGAACAGGATGAGACCAGTAAGGAGGGTGCAAGTGACTGGTAGCCATTCGAGCAGACAGAATTCTGAACCTATGTGTTCTAGTGAAGAGTCCAAAGCATAAGGACAATGCAATTGAAAAAGTAAGAAGAGGCAGGCATGCGCCTTAACCAGTAAATATTTGGATTTGGGGACCCCCACTGAATTTTTTTTTTTTTTTTTTTTAATCGGGGACCCCCCCACTGACCCATTAGTGGAAGCAGAGGACCCCTGCCTAAGCAATTTCGAGGAGTTAAACTGTGAACAAAAATCAGCAATCATCAAATAAACAAATGATTAAATATTTTAGTTAATTAACAAACAAAGATTTTTTTTTTTTTAATCCCAATTTTAAATGAAATGGGAAGGTTGGAGCTTTTCTAAATTCAATTCAGGCCATCCATCGTCCATACTAATAATATATTCTGTTTGATGCACTTGCACAACTCCCACAAATAAATCTGAGGATACCAACTTAATATTTAGCCTCCAATCTCAAATTCCTTCTCATTTACAGGATGTTTTAAAGCTTTCTGTTTCACATTTTGCTTCTTTACGACACTTTATTAAGATGTTAACATTATTTAATTTTCTCAGTAGTCACGGACCCCTGTGGAGACATTGTGGGGCCCCAGACCACAGGTTAAAAACTGCTGTGCCGCACAATAAGCAGTGAACTGAAGTCTAGAGTGTATCTACCAGAGGAATGCATTCGGAACTGAATAGGAGGAATACAGAGGTGGTGAATGGCCATCTGGTTTGACCAAGGAAAGATGGGAAAATTTGAGTTTTTATAACTTTTTTGGTACTATTGCACAGTGTTACAGTTGACGCAGTCTGAATTTCAGCTTTGCACACTCACAAGCCCCGTCACTGCCCTATGGTGTGGGGTGCAAGCTATGTCTTCATCACTATAAAGTTTTACGAGCGATGAAGGCCTGTCTAGACTGCAACACAACAGTGCACTGACATTACCGCTGTGGTAGAGGCGTTCAGCACGGCTTGTGAGCCAGCAGCACCCAGCTGCTGTGGGTTATGATCCAACAGCACTGAGCACAGGTCACTTCAGGAGCCGGCATACGGGTGCTAGGTGTCCAAATTTCATGGCACCCAAGGGGTGTTAAAAAAAAAGTGCCTATATATGTTGCATATTGACGCAATACAACAACTACATTATAGGTAGCAAGGGAACCCGAGTGTCATCTGGGACCTTAGGTAATTTTATACATAAAGAACAGTGTTCCCAAGACCACAGATATTACAATCAATGTACAAATACATCAAATGATCAATTCATTCAATTGTATATAAAAAAACGTTAAAAACATATAGACGTTCATGTTGGTGTGAGGTAAGAAACATGCTCGGTGCCCTCATACAAGTGTTACATGTGCCAATACATGATAAAGAATGTGTATTATGTAAGAATACAGTCCATTTTATTTCTATGTACAATCAAATTGGGTCCGTAGAACTGGTCAACGACGTTTCAATCCTTTAGGCAGATAGAGTGATCATCATCAATACTCTAAGAATACATGAGCCTGAGAAAAATAGAGGATAGGCACTAATCAAACATTGCTGAGGGCACCAATGGGCTCAATTCAGCTACACCTGTGCAAGGATTATATAGATTCCCGTAGTCGAAAACAATTGCCAGTGTAGTCCAGATGGGGCCCGGGGGATCTGGTAATGTGGGCGCGGCAGAGTGGGCCACTTCTAGAATGTAAACGGGCCACCAGAGGATTACCACAAGATCTTCCTAGACAGCAAACAATACTGCTCGAAAGGAGAGGTGATCCTAATCCAAGAGACTTTCATAGAGTTATGTGAAATTCCCTATCCACATTCAAACCACAGTTCATCTATGAATAGATGTGTTCGCAGACGTTAATTATCTTTACTCCTAAAAAGTTGTACTAAATAATGGGTAACTTTTTGGCAGTAAAGATTAATAAAATCTGAGAACAAAAATATTCACAGGTGGACAGTAGTTTGAATGTGGATTTACATAACTCAATGACAGTATCTTAGATAAATGGGTAATGATTATGATTGCAGGAGGGATGTACTGAATAACAGTAAACCTTTTGGGAGTAAAGACTAATAACATCTGAGAATAAAAAAATGTTCACTGGCCTGAGTGATAAATTACTATAATTTATTAGAGATGGAACAGCTTCCCTGAATATGTTTGAATAGAGATGCAAAAGGATGAGAGATCTTGGAGATCCCAGAAATGTGAGGATCTTATGAGAGGGGATGAGCGGCACTAATGTGTGGCTAGCATAATGGAAGTTTGGTGAGGTATTGAGCGATGAAGAGTTGTAGTGGACGAGGGTTCGAAACGATCTTGGAATGGAAATGTATATGAATTTATTTTGACTTTAACTAATGGATGATATAAAACGTTTTAGTGTATTCTATAAGTTTTCAATACCATTGTGGTTAATGTTAAGACACGATATGCACATAAAAAGTAGTTATAGACATGTTGCAGAGTGGTGGTTATCAACCTGTAACGATTAATGGATAAATGTTAGAAGAAAGCATAATGCAATGAGAACGCGCCGAATCAGTTTGGGGTACTGAGATACACTGGGTGGTTGACTGAATTGAAGGGAAATGACGACAGATTTATATAAGGAGGATTTAACTAGCGGTGGAACACTTTTGGAAAGGCACAGCCCCATACAAGTCCAGGAATACTGGTTTTGGCAAACGGGGTGTTAGATCTAAATTATTATTGTTGAGCAAACCCTTATGAAATGATCCCAGAACTGATTTAGGATTTTCAAAATTCATTGTTGATGTCATCATTAAATTGTTATTTATTTTTGTTTCATTGTTCAAGTAATCTAATAGAGTTAAGGCCACAGTACCTTCACCCCATACACCAATTTGGGCAGCTTTTTTTTTATCTCACCCTGGTAAGAATTAGCCAGCCAAAATGTTTTTTTCAGGGACTATCATGATTATAATCTGTACAGGATGGTGCCATATTCTTCAACATTATGCACAATACCTTTTTTCTGTCAATTATGCCATGGCTGTGCAGTGTTCCTTGGGTCCGACTTGCCATTATTAGAGCAAAGGGGATCCCCATAGTGCCCACAGCAGTATAGAACATGCTCTACTTCAGTTCAGGCTAATGCAAAGCTGTGTTTTGGTGGAATTTCAAGGCCTAGCTACCTGACAGATATTAATGAACTGATAGTTATTCGTTCCCTCTCACACTCTCTCTTTTTAACCTTTTATATATCAACAGCAGAACTGAACTATTTTTGTAGAAAACTTTATATATTTATAACTTTATGTATTTATAAATAAAAAGGATGAGTAAGTCAAATCAACATTCAGGAAAAAGCACAAAAAAAGAATGCATCATTTCTTAAAGACGGTGGACATAGCATGTTGTACTACTAGAAAAAGGGGGCTACAAACCTTTGACACTACACACTAGAGAAGGCCTGTACATTAGGCATTAGATGTCATTTCTGAAGTGAGAAAGCACTGCCCTGTGGACTGAATAAAAAATCAGTCATTTTTATGAGTCAGACAAGTTCACAAATTTTGTGACTCAATAGAACACATGGCTTACGCCACATGGAAAAGCTTAGAGAAACATTGCTGCAGACTTCAATTTATCAGTTTCAGGTGTAGCAGACATAAATAGCATCATGTACCCTTTGACCCCCACTTACATTACAATTTTGACCCTCTGTTTCACCCCTGGCCATTTAAATCCCCCCTATTTGCTGCTTGGTGTCTATGGAATGGAGTGTAAACTACAGTAAACCAAACTCTATTACTTTTGATTTTGCATTGCCTTCATGATCCTTAGAGCAGGGGTGGCAAGGGCAGTGGCAAAGGTACCAAGACGCAAGTCAAAGGTGGCAGCTGCTACCCTTAATGGCAGCTATCGGCAGAAAAGTGTGCCCCTAGGTCCAAGGAAACGTCTGAACTTCATTTAATCAAGAAGGCCCCAGGTTCTCCAATGCCAGTACATAAAAGATCTGCGATCCCACAACCAAATCGTGCTTAAGCTTTAACCAATTTTGCATCCCCTTCTGGACTCCATTGATCAGACCGGATCCCATTGATGATGGTTTCGAAGCCTGAGAAAACCAATACATGCAGATCATTACAGCACTGGTAGTGCTTGAGATCACTTCTTTCAATGATAGTCCGCATAATTTGGCTTTTCTGGCAACATAATTTAGTCGACCTTGCTGCATAATTTGGCCCTCTCTTGCCACATAATCCAGGGGCCTTGCATATATGAGAGACAATTGAAGAGAATAAACGGTGCCTTGTGGGAGTCCTTCTCGGTTAACAGTGATCTGGGCATTTTTCCGTTTTTCATACTCTGGTTCCCCAACCCACTTTTGAGGCAAACTATAAATACGAATTAAAAACAAAAGCTATCTACTCCCTGTGCATCATTGAGTAGAAGTTCGCTCAGGAACAATCAAGAATCTCTCTTACGAAATATAGGTTACAGCGTTTTCAATTTAGATTGCAACATCATAAGTGTAGTCATTTTGCTTACCATAGAATGACCTTGCATCCGAAATCACCTGCCACCCTGAAAAGCATTACGAGACGTACAAAAGTCACTTGTATCTGTAATGTTTTTCTGCTCTTTGGTTACGAAATTTTCTAATTTAGTCCACGTCACCAAAAAGAAAAAAAAAAAAGGACAATTGTAACTTTGTATCCGCCATTTTTAGGCAAATAAAGTGCTTTGAAAGGTACCAAAATACAATTACAAGTCGTGCTGGAACACCTTCACCTTTAGGAAGAAGCAGGAAGCGCGGTACTGGGGCAGAGGGGCAACTTAAATGTTTAACGGCTTAAATCCACGGCAGATAAATGAAAGGAAATATGACCGAGAGGCAGCTTCTGGAACTTGTCAGATGATTAAATGTAATAGCGAGTCGAATTAGATGACTAATTTACCTTGGATAATTAAACAAGGCGTGCATTGCTTTTAGGCATGAAGATTTGAAGTAGGGCCTTAGCACGACTTTTATTATAGACTCATGATTTGTTTTGCATTCACTTTTCTTTCTTCTCTACTGTGCCGCAATCTAAATATAGCATGGACGGAGAAGGGAGGCTAAAAGTAACAACGTGTGGGGGAACTCACTGCTAGCACACTGAAGGCAGAGCGCTCGAATATTATCGCGAAACCAGTTGCACGTTATGCAATGATGGTCTGTTTTTACTGAAAGTAAAATGTGAAATGAAATCCATAATAAGTACACCCTGCTCAGTCCACTTCTAATGTTCTTGGCTTTTTTTCAAACAAAAATAAAATTGATGTTAAGGGGTAAGAACAAAGGTACTTCAATACGCATTACGATAAACCATGTTGTTCCCTCTAGTTAGGTTGCGTTCTCTGGCAACAGGATACAAATTCAAGTCGAAACTTTACAACAGGAACTAACGAAAACTTTGTTTAAACAAATCAAGTTTAGGTATGGAAACCGGGTAAACACGGAAAACGTCTGTGTAAACGTGTCTTAGTACGTCCTCATAAAGCGAGGAAATAAAGTTAACAGGAAATGAAAGAGTCAAGTAAGAAGTAAGCAGCAATATAAACTAAATCGCAGTCTAACCTTCTCTGCTCAGGAATTAAACCCATTAGGTATCAGCGTGTGCGCGCATCTCTGGTCTATTTATTAGGATAGATTTATTGCTGTTGAATCTCTTTAAAGTTCTGTCTGCGCAGGCATTCAGGTAGGTGCACGTGGTGGTGATGACTACATACAGACAGCATGCTCATTCTAAGGAAAATAAGGGTCACAGACCGAGATATTCTTTAAGCAAGAACAAGAAGCGGAGATCCTTGTGTTTTTTAAGTGAAAGGCAGAGGGAAGGATGTGCCAAAAACAACAAAAGAACTCAAGTTCTCCTGTTCTTGAGGCCAAATTTGCCTAGTGTTATTTTATTACAAGGGAGCTGCGTCAGACAGACTAGAAGAGTGCACTGCAGGTTCAATGTGCTTACTACTTTTGGCAACGATGCGATAAAAGAAGATTTGTTAAACAATGTCCTACAGTCAGGAATTGCAAAATCAGTGCGAAAAGTCAGTATTTGCAAAGTGAGTCAGAAAGGGTTTCGAAGACTGTCAATGGGTCCTAGTTTTACACGAGGGTAGGATTTGTCCAGTTTTTGCTCACACTAGACCTTTTGAGGCAAAATACTCCCTTATCGACCACACTGGGCTATATGTAAATGCCCAAAGCAGGAAATGGAAACAAAATTACTACAGGATCCCATAAATTGGTAGTTAAGGTTTGGCAACACAAAGGTGGTGGACTCACTTGGGACAGTCATGAAAAACGGAGTCTGAACTTATACCTTCATTTTCTAAAGACTGGCAACAGGGGCAAATGTGATAGTTAATCTGTTCTATCTTACTTTAACAGGCGGCATTTTAAAAAAGCTTAAGAGGGGGTTAAGGCTCCTGCTGCAGAGATCTTTGTGTGCCCAACAGTTTTTGGTGCCTAATAATGGTGGTAAGATAAATCTGGTAGTAATTGCACCTACTGGACACATATGAGGTTTTGTTTAGTCATAGTTTTTACTCATCACAAAGTAGCATAGAGAGTTAATGTGCCTTTTGCAAACCACAATGTGTAACATGCAGATCACAGATTTGTACTTTGTGTAGTAGATTCTACTTTTGACACAGAGCTGTTTTTGTTAGTTGCTGTTCATAAATTACTATACTTTTGAAATAGCTCTATGACCTGGCACAGAGGAGCTGCATGCAAACTGCAATGCATAGGTTTAGAACCATATCGTTTTTTCCCAATCTTTCATAAGTATTATTATAAGGTTGATAAAAATGATTAATTTGGGTAGTAATTAAGATTTAAGATTACAGACCATACCCAACCACTGCATTACTTTTCAAATGCCGAATTTGTGTTTCTCCTGACTAAGCACTCTTAACATACTGTGCCAAGTGCAGATTATGAGACTCCTACACCTTGCAACCCTCATTGTTTTATGTACCACTTCCTGTACACTGATTTACACAGTTGTATAATGACTCTGTATAAGGTGTGCGTCTTATGTAAAGAGCTCTCACATCATACATTAGAATAAATAGTGTTCTAAAACAAATTAAATAGAAAAACATTAAATGCTATTTATATTGTTATTAGTCAACTACTCAACCAGACAGATACATCTGACTTTCTTACAATTCATTCATCTCTCTTATATACAGAGATTGAACAAAATAAAAAAATACTATCCCTGAAACAAATGTTTTCTTAAACACTTATGAAGTGATAAAATGCTGAGTCCCTTTGTTTGCCTCCAATGCATTGGCATCTAGGTGTTTGGCTCCAGACAGCTACTAGACAGAAGGAGGGTTGATGGCTCTGTAACTGATGCCTTTGTGTTGGGCCCAGGTGGAAGTGGAAATAAGACCCTAACTCTCCCAGGTGGGTATTCCGAATGGGAAGCAGACAACATGTGGGCGTTGCAGAATATCTGCCCTTGTTTCAGCAAGTTACACGGAACGAATTTACCATATTTAACAGGGGCAGGCATAGATCCCAGATCTAGCTCAATAACAGCTGCCAGATTTGGGATCCGGCTGGATCTCCACATTTCCTACGTTGTAAATGCCATTTCAAGTAAGACAGGGCCCTGTAGAGCTGATTTAGAAAGATACTGGAGCACCCCTTATACCAAATACCTCCAATATCTTACCTTGACACGCTTGCCCTGGATCTCTAGGGTCTTCATTGTGAAATCCACACCAATGGTGCTGCCTTGGCGCTCCACGAAGATGCCAGTCTTGAAACGTTGGACAATACAGGTCTTGCCCACACCAGCATCACCAATTAATACAATCTTGAAAAGGAAGTCATAGCCATCGTCAGGATCCAGGGCAGCAGGGGATGGCGAGGAGTGCTGTGACGCGGCCATGCCCAAATATTGTCTTAATGCTTGCAATGTATATAACGCAGATAATCACCAAAATAAATGGCAGCAGAAGATAATGGAAGGATAATTAACTGGGATCCACGCAATAGTTTCTAGAATAACCTGATTTGCAAGGTCTAGTCACAACTATCTACGGAGGAAGGCTGCCTAGTGCAGTATTCATTTGGGGTCGTAAGAATGTTTCCTTCTGTAGCTTAATATCTAATCGGATCTGTCTCTTCACAGTTGCATCAGTAAAGTACAGAAGGAACTAGTTATGCCTTTCTGAGGTCTGAAAATACTGCTTTGAATATAGGAGAGCTCACCACGTCTTTCAGAAGCAGTTTGTGTGCCCCTCTAGGGCTTCTGTCGGTTAAGCTTCTAATCTAATTCGTTTCTAAAACTGCTGCTGAGAAAAGAGAGTGCACCTTACATGTGGAGTTGTCAGAGTACAGTTATGGAGCATGGGGATCTAAAGTTACTTATGTGGAGGAGGGATTGAGCTGTTTCAATAGGAGAGGATCTTTCTGGAGCGAGCTCTGTGACGGGAGAAGCACTCTTCACAAATATCCTTTTTATGCTGTGACTGTCGTCTTGGAACTGAGGGCAAAGTCGCTGGAGTTGCCGCTGTCACTGACGTGGAGTTTGCCTGCACCTGCGGAACTGACAACGCGGAACTCCAAACATTCACTGAAACTGTGCTGCCCGGGACAGAGAGAAAGGACTAGATCACTGTAACCCATTGGAAACAGCTGTCCGCAAACGTCAGCATGTCGGCCATCTTGTAATCTCCTAATATAATACATAAGCATATGTAAAGTTATATTTATTAATCCTTTATTGAGTAAAATTGTTCTTTGATTACATTCGAATTTATTTTGTTAAAGTACAAATATATACACATATGTTGCGCCAAGGTAAAACTGGTAACCAGACGTTATATTTGTTTTTATTAAAATCGTTTGCTCTGACATTAAAGCTATATGAAGTAGTCTACTTTTTAGTTGCGTGATAAATGAATAACAAAATGTGTCAATCTAAAACGGAAAGCATTTGTTTACGTCATCGTTCAATGCTGAATAGGAGGGTCCTCAATCTTATAAAAGAACACTTTTTTACACTAACCACCAAAGTCGCCTATATTGGAGAAAACCTCATTTATGTAATTCAAAAGAAAGTACACTTCAAATGACATCTTTCTCGATACGTCTTAAAAAAAAGGAACATTTTCTAAGTTTATATGGAAAATCAAAATATAGCTTTAACTTTTGTAACATTTATATTAACCATAATTGTTGTTGTTCCATAGCTTCAAGGTGTCACTGTTTCGTTTTTTGGTCTTACTCTATATATAGGAAAACAAGCAAAACAATCCCTTAAAAAATGTCTCCCTATTGCCGTCATGAGGTGGGTGCTTTTATGTTTTTTCAAAAGAAAAACCAAAGCAGAAGTACAGTCTGCTTGCGAGGCAGCAGCTAAGTTGTTTGGTCGGCTGTTTCTCAGCTGTCGATAGTCATGTTACCAATTGTGCGAGTGGAACCTCTTATAGATCAGTCTCGTCGGTTGTGGCTCATTGCTAAGTTTAAACTGCATAAGAATATACATGTCAAAAGACCTTCAAAACTTTAACAAACAAATACTTTTTTTTAGCGTGGCTATTGTCAGTGGCTTCAGTTTCTTTGTTTACCTGGTGTGTTTTTTGTATAAAACGATAACGAGGTGTGCGTGACACTGCACCTTTTTTTGGGAGGGGGAAGGAAGGGGGCGGGTCCAGTCTTGTATGACCTGTTAGGACGGCATAGCTTCTTAAACTGTTGTCTTCTTGGGCTCCAATGAAAGGGTAAGAAACAAAGGAATGACTCCAATGTCTGCCCTTCAGGCGCACTGCGGAATATACAGTGACCAGCTGTAGACACACAATTCAAAAGAGGTGATAATAAGTATTCACTTGGTGCGAATTCTGTTTGATAAAAAAAAAATGTAATCTGTTGGTGTGATGTGTGACCTGTTTTTACTTGTCTTATAAAACAGCTGCAGTTCAAATTACTAAAAAAAAAAGCAGTATGATTTCACCCTAAGCCAGGCGAAAGCTTAATAATAATAATAACAGCATTTGTAGAGCGCAACAGCTACCTCAAGCAGAGGTGTCCCAGCGCTTTGCGGTCAGGCAAGAGAGGGGGTTTCAACCGAGGAGATAGCCTTGGCTGAAAAGCCAAGTCTTTAAGGTCTTTCTCACTCACGTTCAGACTGAATCAGGCGAATATGGGAAGGCAGGGAATTCCACAATCTGGCCGTTATCAGTGTGAAGGACCTGCCTCCTATGCGGGACTTAGCATAGCGAGGTACACAAAGCCGGTGCTGGGAGTTAGATCTCAGCGATCGTTTTTGTTGGTATAGGCAGAGCCGACGCTTGAGATATCTCGGGCTGCTATCTTGCAATGCACGAAATGCCAGCGTCAGGGCCTTGAACTCGATCCTTTTCGCTAAAGGTAGCCAATTAAGTTGTTGAATGTGCGGAGAGATGTGGTGACGGAACGGGACTCGTCGAATTAATCTCACAGCCGCATTCTGTATTATCTGCAATCTCTTGATAAAATAGGTAATCCCAGGTAGAGACAATTTGCGTAGTCCAGCCGAGATGTCACCGTGGCGTGGACTATGACCCTTCGACAATCCTCTGGCAATAATTGCAAGAATTTCCTCAGGCTTCTCAGCTGTCCGAAGCATGAGGCTGATATATGACGGACTTGGGACGAGAAAGAGAGGTCCGTATCCCATTTGACGCCCAGGTTTTTTGCCGTACTTGCTGGAATAGGTGCCGAGCCCATTTCTGCTGGCCACCAAAGTCCAGCGGGAGGAGGAGATGCCTGACCGAAGCACAAGACCTCTGTCTTGTCCGCATTAAGTTTTAGGCTGTTATTATTCATCCAACATGAAATGTCCTTCAAACACCTCTTATATCTAGTAAAAGAATCATCAGAGTGATCCTTAAAAGAAAACACCAGCTGGGTGTCATCCGCATAGGAGACTGCCTTCAATTCCCAGGAAGCAATGAGAGAGAAAAGAGGCATCAGATAGGTTTTGAAGAGTAGTGGGCTCAAGGCCGAGCCCTGGGGCACCCCGCACCACAGTGGCTTAGGTTCCGATTGATGGGGTTGAAGAAAGACCCTTTGAGAGCGGTCTTTAAGGTAGGACTGAATCCGGGAGAGTACCATCCCCCGCAGGCCCAGCAGTTTGAGTCTGTCCAATAGGATTGGGTGCACAACCGTGTCGAATGCTGCGGACAGGTCTAAAAGTACCAACATCGCTGACGCTCCCGCGTCCACAGTCATTCTTACCGACTCCGCCACCTCCATCAGCGCCGTCTCGGTACTAAAAACAGACCGAAAGCCGGACTGAGTGTCATGTAGGATGTTGTGCCCTTCTGCGAAATTGGCGAGTTGGCGTTGTACCAGCTTTTCCAACATCTTCGCGGGTGCTGGCAGTAGTGAGATCGGGCGGTAGTTGCTAGGCTCCGACGGGTCAGCATTTGGCTTTTTTAAAAGGGGCAGTAGCAAAGCATGTTTCCAAATATCAGGGAAGATGCCAGTGGAAAGTGAGGTATTCCAAATGTGATTCAGAACAGGGTTAATCAGGTGAGCAAATGTCCTCAGCAACTTCGGGGGACATGGATCCTCAGGAGAACCAGATTTGCATTTCAGGATTTCAGCCAGTGATTCCTGCGGGGAGATAGGTAGGAAATCTGTGAGGGTGCCCTTAGTATTTAAGATTCCCTGTGATTGTGTCTCAACCACCTCGGCTCCTTTCGTAAAGGTAGCATAAACCTTCTGAATTTTATCCTCAAAGAAGTCCGATAACTTCATACACAGTGAGGGGGAAGGCTGTATATTGCCCTTCAACACAGAAGGCTTGGTAAAGGAACTGACTATCCTAAAGATTTCTTTGCCAGAGTTCTCAGCGCTATTAATGCGCTTCACAAAGTATTCCCTTCTAGCCGCCCTGATCTGTTTGCAGAGCTTTTTCAAGGCTTCCTTATAAGCCAGTTTAGCCGCTTAGATTAAGTCAAAGATTTTGAATAGAGACCTAAGCATACCTTTCATTTCCCTCCCTCCTTGAAACTACTGTCAGGATTCCCAGGAGGTTTCCTCCTCGTGGTTCCATAATTGCCAGCATATTGCATTCCAAACATCCCAGGAAAGGTTTAAAGATCCTGAAAGGTAAGGGCTGGAGGACGAGTTGGCAGCGTTGGAATTCCAAGATGTCTGCCAACTCGCCTCTTCAAGCAGCGTTCTAGTGTACGAGTTCAAATCTAGATTGGAATGTGAAGCGCGCGCAAGCATTCTAAATCGCACTTCACCTGAGAGATTTTCTGAAGAAGGAGCTTGGTTCCTGTACTCCGTCGTGGAAGTTTAGTTGAGGGTAGTGCCGACGGGCGTCGTTTAGTGCCGTTGGTACGTTTGAGTAAAGGAGGAGTTATCCCTACGTCAAGGTCAGTCTATTCCGCGCATGCCTTTAGCACGTACACAGTGAAGTGTAGGATTTCAACGCATGCTTAGTTCGCTGGAGTAGCGTCTTGCGCACTGAGCGGGTCATCTGAGGTGAAGTAGAAGACGCTGGTGTAACTGAATGTAAACATCGCGTCTTCAACCAAAAGTCTATTTGTTTTTACTCGCGTGTTCGAGTACAGCTTAAATCCATAACGAAGGCAATCTAAATTTATGTTCATATTAGAAGAACTATAAACCCTGTGAACCTTAAATTTAGGAACGTCTTAGACTAGTCGCTAAGGTAATTAGAGGCAATTGGTTAATTACCCGAGTTAGCTAAAACCGAGCGTTCACAACTAAATAAGAGAACTAAGAAATGAAGTAAGAATTAACTGTGCACTTACCTGAGTTCCTCTTGTAGTAGTTAGTTGAATAGCGTAAGGCAGTTAAATGTTCTGAGCTACAAGCATTCCCTGCAAGAGAAAAATAAGGTCAAGTTAATTTAATTCTCTACAAACGCATGATTGAAATGTTTATCTACATATTGCAAGCACAACAGAAGAGAGGCAATAGTCAAAGTAATTCTGGTAAGAGTTGGTAAAAGAAAAAGAATATGAGAGTATAAATAGGAAAAGAATGTTGTAGTAAAACTTGTTATTATGTTTACAGCTGAATAAAAGAAGAAAGAAAAAGACGAAATAAGAAACTAACAGCTACTGATTGGCTGTCTCTTTTTGTACCCATCCCCTTTCCCCCCTTGGCACATACCTGTGAAGGAGATTTGATAACCTAACAGGGGTTTTCCGAAAGGGGCATTGGGAACTAGGCGTCGTTCTGCTCCTGCTCAAGTTGGCAAGCAAAAAGAGGTTTTAGCCCTGACAGAGTGAAGTGACCACGTGTTTTTTTTTGCGCCCAAGCAGAATGGCGGAGGGACTTGATCTAAAAAATTTAGGCGACATATTGGGAAACATTCAAAAAGATTTAGAAGCAGTAAGAGAGGAAAATAAAAGTTTGAGATTAGAAATAATCAGTTCCAGAAGAGAAACGTCAGAGCTAGCTAATAGGATGGGAGAAATAGTTTCAGGAACTAGCCCAAAAATTCCAACTCTAGAGGGCCAGAGACCTAATACAAGTTCCATGTCCTTTGCTCCCACCCAAGTCATCCACTCATTATCCCCAGTGATACCTTTAGCACCTCCTGAACGTTTCAATGGTGACCCCCAAAAGGCCCAAATCTTCTTGACACAATGTTCCCTACATTTTATGTGCCGCCCAACGATTTTCCCTGACGCTCAGTCTCGAGTTGCCTTCATCTTGTCATACCTCAGCGGTGATGCGGCATCTTGGTCCATGCCATTAGTGACTAAGGATGATCCCATTTTATACAACTTTGAGGAATTTAAGAAGGAATTCCTTTGAATTTTTGACAGAAGAAAGGCATCACAGGCTACAGACAACGAATTGTTAGAACTAAAACAAGGAAATCGGGAACTAGTCACTTACCTGGCTCATTTCAACAAGTTGGTCGTGGAAACGGAGTGGCCAGAGAATAAGAGGGCAGCGGTCTTCTATCGAGGTTTAAAGGAAGAATTAAAAGATGCATTAGCGCAAATTCCAAATCGACTGACGGAAATTTCAGCGTTAGTAGACTTAGTCTTAGAGATAGATTTCCATCAGAATGAAAGAAGAGGCGAAAAGAAAAGAGAATTTCGACCAAGCGTACCCCGATTTGATAGAATGAAGTCAGAAGTAGCAAGAGCAGCAGAGAGTTCATCAGAGGTGGAACCGATGCAAATAGGCACTATCAGAGGTCCATTATCTAAGGAGGAAAAAGAGAAAAGGCGACAGAACAAGTTGTGCCTATATTGTGAAGGCAGTGGACATTTTGTTAAGGCATGCCTGAAAAAACCAAAGATGCAGGTGAAGGAAAACTTGCAGCACCACCAGTAAGTGGGGTTGGGCTGGTGAGTGCAAGAAAAGAAACAACTCTGACAAACCATCTGGTAGCTAACACTCTACAGGTGTCGTCACCCCATTTGGTTCTGACTATGACCTTAAAATTTCGGAATGTTGTCTTGAAGGAAATTTCAGTGATGATTGACTCTGGGACAACCGGAAACTTCTGTGACTTAAAATTTGCAGATCACATTAGTTTAAATGCCATAAGAAAAGAGAAGAGTGAGACTGTTAGAGCCGTTAACGGTACCAATCTGACTTCAGGGCCTATAGTTAGTCACACAGAACCAGTACAGATGATAACAGCAGAAGGGCATCAGGAAATCTTGCAATTTAATTTAATCGATGCCCCACAATTTCAACTCATATTAGGACTGCCCTGGTCAACCGAACACAATCTGTCAATCAATTGGAGTGCTCGAACAATTAAGATGGATTCAGAATATTGCAAAGAACATTGCTTTACAAAAAAAGAAACACATCAAGGACCTAGTGTAGCCGTGCAGCTCTGCGAGAATGGACTATCAGTCTGTGTAATTCAAACTAACGAAATCCCCAGAGAATATGAGGACTACGCCAATGTGTTAGATGAAGCAGAAGCGGAGAAGCTTCCACCTCACAGGCCCTATGACTGCAAAATCGAACTAGAACCAGGAGCAAACCTGCCATGTAGTCGAATCTACGCGTTGACGGAGAAGGAGAATCTGCATTTGAAGGACTATTTGAAGAAGTATCTGGATAATGGTTTTATCAGACCATCTCAGTCTCCTGTCTCTTCACCCCTCTTCTTCGTGCTGAAGAAAGGAGGAGAGTTAAGAACTTGTATTGATTATAAGGCAATAAATAGAATAACCATCAAAAATCGCTACCCATTGCCTCTCATTACGGTACTGATAGACCAAGTAAAAGAGGCTAAAATCTATACAAGGTTGGATCTGCGAGGTGCTTACCACCTAATCAGACTACAGAAAGGAGACGAGTGGAAGACAGCTTTTAGAACTAAGTACGGATTGTATGAATTCCAAGTAATGCCGTATGGTCTGTGCAAGGCCCCTGCAGCGTTCCAATACTTTATAAATGACATACTGAGCGACTTCATAGACAGATGTGCAATTGTGTACATTGACGACATTTTGATTTATTCAAACACTGAAGAGGAACATCGAGAACAAGTCAGAGCAGTTCTACAACGATTAAGGGATAATACTCTGAATGCTAAATTGGAAAAGTGTTTGTTTAATGTCACAACAGTAGAATTCCTGGGATTTGTACTGTCACCTTCTGGCATAACTATGGATGAACAGAAAGTTAAGGCGGTGACAGAATGGAAATACCCCACGACCATCAAGGAAGTTCAGAGCTTCATTGGGTTTGCGAATTTTTATAGGAGATTTATACATGAGTTCTCCCAAAAAATCATACCCTTGACTCGATTGCTGAAAAAAGGGATACCCTTCAAATGGTCAGAAGAAGCTGAAGAGGCTTTTAACTCCTTGAAGAAAAGTTTCACCACAGCTCCCGTTCTACTCCACGCAGACCCAGCTGAGCCCTTTGACATTGAAACAGATGCTTCGGAATTGGCCATCGGGGGAATTCTCTCTCAAAGACACAAAGAAACTGGACAGCTTCACCCGATAGCTTACCGGTCTCGAAAACTCAACCCAGCAGAGGTTAACTATACCATTACTGAGAAGGAACTCTGGGCCATTAAAGATGCCTTTAAGGAGTGGAGGCACTATTTGATGGGTGCAAAACATACAGTGACGGTATTCACAGACCATAGGAATTTGAAGTTTTTGAAATCGGCCCGAACCCTCACCCCTCGTCAACTAAGATAGTCGCTGTACTTTGCTGACTATGATTTCGTCATTACCTACAGACCTGGAATGAAGAATAGAAAAGCAGATGCTTTGTCGAGACTTGATACTGAAAACCAGACAAAACCTGCTGAAGATCAACAAATAATTCCCCATGACAAGATTGTGGGAGTAGTCTCCAAAAGAATCTTGGAAGAACAACTTCAGCTTACGGTAAATGAGAAAGAAATGAAGGAATGGGCTGATGAAGACCCCAAGAGGGAGGTTCGAGATAAACTACCTTATCAGGAAAAGGCGTTGTACTTACCCACGAAAGAACTGCAAACCCAAGCTATGTATGAGTGTCACGACAGTCCGATGGCCGGGCATAAAGGAGTGCAAAAAACCGAGGATCTGGTAAAATGAAAATTTTGGTGGCCACTCATGAGTAAAGACATACATCAGTACGTTATTGGTTGTGAGATCTGTGCTCGGGGAAAATCTGAAAGGCAGGCTCCTAAAGGATTGTTGCAACCCTTACCCACCCCCCCAAACCCTTGGCACACAGTTTCTTTAGATCTAATAGTGGACCTACCCTCGAGTCAAGGTTACAACACAATCCTAGTCTGTGTAGACACTTTTACTAAGATGACACACTTTGTGGCCTTCAAAGGAATACCTACAGCAAAACAATTGACTCAACTCTTTAATCAAAATATAATTCGAATTCACGGTACTCCTAAGGTTATGGTCACAGACAGAGGTTCCCAGTTTATATCGAAGTTTTGGAGGGCCTACACCAGTGGCTTACACATAGAACATCGGTATTTTACCAGCTTCCATCCAGAAACCGATGGACAAACTGAAAGGACCAACCAAGAGTTGGAACAATACCTTAGGCTTTTCTTACTAGATAAGGAAGGGGACTGGCCAGAATATTTGTGGACAGCCGAGTTTGCCCATAACAATGCCCAAAATGTATCCACAGGCTACTCTCCCTTTTATATGAATTTTGGCCGGCACCCAAACTCCTTAATTGAATATGGAAATGTTGAGGTTCCAGCAGTACAAGATATGGTTCAGCATGTAGCTAAGATCCATCAATCAGCAGTGCAAAATCTGACACTAGCAAAGAATCGCTATAAACATTTTGCTGACCGAAAGAGAAGGAAAGAACCAGATCTCCAAGTAGGGGATCAAGTTTGGCTCAGCACAAAAAATCTAAGGCTAAATGGTGTCCGCAAATTCCAACCACGCTTTGTAGGACCTTATCCTATAGAAAAAATCATTAATCCAGTAACTTACCGCTTGAAACTCCCAGAGACTACCAAAATCCATCCAGTTTTCCATGTTTCCTTACTAAAAAAGATTCAGCCAGGTTTGAGACTCAATACCCCCCCCTGAGCCCTTAGACGTTGAAGGTGGGACTGAAACGAAGTATAAAGAGTCCTAGATTCCAAAAAGGTCCAACATGAACTCTATTACTTAATAGACTGGAAGGGCTTTGGACCCGATGAGAGATCTTGGGAGAAAAGCACCGATGTTCATGCTCCACATTTAGTCAGAGCTTTCCACAAAAAGTTTCCAACCAAGCCACAATTGGAGGAAACCCCCTTGAGAGAGGGTACTGTCAGGATTCCCAGGAGGTTTCCTCCTCGTGGTTCCATAATTGCCAGTATCTTGCATTCCAAACATTCCAGGAAAGGTCTAAAGATCCTGAAAGGTAAGGGCTGGAGGACAAGTTGGCAGCGTTGGAATTCCAAGATGTCTGCCAACTCGCCTCTTCAAGCAGCGTTCTAGTGTACGAGTTCCAATCTAGATTGGAATGTGAAGCGCTCGCAAGCATTCTAATGCACACTTCACCAGAGAGATTTTCTGAAGAAGGAGCTTGGTTCCTGTACTCCGTCGTGGAAGTTTAGTTGAGGGTAGTGGCGACGGACGTCGTTTAGTGCCGTCGGTACGTTTGAGTAAAGGAGGAGTTATCCCTACGTCAAGGTCAGTCTATTCCGCGCATGCCTTTAGCGCGTACACAGTAAAGTGTAGGATTTCAACGCATGCTTAGTCCGCTGGAGTAGCGTCTTGTGCTCCGAGCTGGTCATCTGAGCTGAAGTAGAAGACGCTGGTGTAACTGAATGTAAACATCGCGTCTTCAACCAAAAGTCTATTTGTTTTTACTCGCGTGTTCGAGTACAGCTTAAATCCATAACGAAGGCAATCTAAATTTATGTTCATATTAGAAGAACTATAAACCCTGTGAACCTTAAATCTAGAAACGTCTTAGACTAGTCGCTAAGGTAATTAGAGGCAATTGGTTAATTTCCCGAGTTAGCTAAAACCGAGCGTTCACAACTAAATAAGAGAACTAAGAAATGAAGTAAGAATTAACTGTGCACTTATCTGAGTTCCTCTTGTAGTAGTTTGTTGAATAGCATAAGGCAGTTAAATGTTCTGAGCTACAAGCATTCCCTGCAAGAGAAAAATAAGGTCAAGTTAATTTAATTCTCTACAAACGCATGATTGAAATGTTAATCTACATATTGCAAGCACAACAGAAGAGAGGCAATAGTCAAAGTAATTCTGGTAAGAGTTGGTAAAAGAAAAAGAATATGAGAGTATAAATAGGAAAAGAATGTTGTAGTAAAACTTGTTATTATGTTTACAGCTGAATAAAAGAAGAAAGAAAAAGACGAAATAAGAAACCAACAGCAGAATACTACTCATTGGCTGTCTCTTCTTGTACCCATCCCCTTTCCCCCCTTGGCACATACCTGTGAAGGAGATTTGATAACCTAACAGGGGTGTTCTGAAAGGGGCATTGGGAACTAGGCATCGTTCTGCTCCTGCGCAAGTTGGCAAGCAAAAAGAGGTTTTAGCCCTGACAACTACAGATACCATCACCTTCAAGGAAATTGGGTACTTGGTCTGTGTCGCCCTGTTATGGCTCTGTAAACTGTGCCAAGTACACCATTGTAAAATATTTGTATGTGTTTTTTTTTTGTATCATTAACAACGTGCAGAATGTATTTCTACACTCAATTACACACCTATACACTGAAATACTATTGTTTCTTATGGAACAATTTTTCTATGATTGTAGAAATGCTGTTTTCTGGTATGTGTTAACGTACCTACCAACCTGAAAATGAATTTCACCGTGTGAGGATGGCTGGAGCCTAGTTAAGAGACACTCTGCGCCCACCATCCCCTCCTCACCCCCAAAAATAAACAAATGGCCGCTGAGGCTCCGCTGATGTCCTGGGGTGTTTTCCAGTGTCAGCTCCTCCTCTAAGGCGAAGGAGCGTCATCCCACTGCTTCAGCTACAAGTTGAATACAAAAAATAAAATGATAATGACGTTCGTTATTATCATTTTTTTTGTATTCAGCTTGCAGCTGAAGCCAGGCAGGCGGGGCTGGGCTCCCCGTGTCACAGGGGGTTGAGTGGTGGCAGCACCTAAAGTGCACATGACGCTTTGGCCGGCCGTCTTGGGCCAGCCAAAGCGCCTTGCGCACTCTGCATGTTCTCCACGCAGGCTGTATTACAGCCTGCGTGGAGAACATGCACAGCCTGCCAGCCCAGACCAATGTTTGGTCAGGGGATTCTGCGAGGCTGTGTGCTTCCTGAAGAGAGGAGGACAGAGAAAGAAGAGGCGGCGGTCAGCTGTAAAGAGGTAAGTGCATTTTGTTTTTATTATTCCCCCCTCCCTCGTTTCCCCTCCCCTTCTGCCCCCCCCATCTCTCCGCCCCTCCTCACCACTCCTGGTCGGTACCAGCCGCTACTGGTGTTTTCACACCTCATAAAGGACTTTGGCTGCTTACAGCCACAAAACACGAGCTGGAATTCCACTATATGCAGTGGTTTCCATCTCGCCTGTTTGCCACTGTGTGATCTCGGCTCCTCACCGGGTGACCGTGGGAAGGAAGCCCATATCATGTGGCACACATTGGCACCGTGTGAGTTGGTAGGTCGGTGTTAACTAGGCCTCAATTTTAGATATAAGTGCCATCTTGTCTAAGATTGAAGCCTCCCATGTCACTCATGTCTACCCCCCACCCCACTCCCTGGCCACGTCACTCCTTGCAAATTTCTGCTGTACACTTTCAAGCTGAGATGTACTGGTTTATTTCACTGTCATTGCTTATTCTGCGCTCGATGAAGCTTCCCCGGCTCAGTCACAACCTGAAACTTTAGTTTCAAGGTCTTTCTGCTGGTTCATTGTGCCCTATCCATTCATATAACACATTACTGTGGGAGGAGCTCAATTTTACATTTGCATAGTTAACACATTTATGAGCAAAGTGTGATTTACATTGTTAAATAACGTGTACGTTAATCATATAATTTGCAGTAGGTGACCACATTTAGCCAATATGAGCAGCACCCGAGTAAACATGCTGTGTAACTTAAAGTTAGCAACATTCGTATTGCCATATTGATTGTCATATTTTGCACGTTAAAGCTAAGAGGCCTGCACATTTCATTTCTGTTTTTTTTGCACATTATGTGTTTTTCCACTGCAGTTGCTGTGTTTTTCAAGATGCCTTTTGCTAGCTAGTTGTGGAATAAAAATGTTTTAGCTGAGTTGTTCATGCATTGTACGTCTTAAGTTAGCATTCGCGGCACCATTTTATATTCAGCCGCCATTTTGAGCCATGATCTAAACTAACTTCTGTCTCTCTGCCCCAGTTGAAAGCAGCTGCGATAGTTTTCGTTTCTCCAAGGTAGAGCCTTGCCGTACTATTGAATACATTGTTCTTGTTAGTGCATACCTTTCCCACTAGATAGGCCTGGTCCCACCCTTAGAGCGACGGGCACAGGCAGAGTGACCTTGGCACTGAGATAGCATGTGCCCGGTCTCAGGATCAAAACTCATCCATCTGTATCTCCTTTGTTCGCCAGCTACCAACTGGAAATTTCCAGTCAGGGCGTGTCTTTATTGGTTCTGAACTGTACATAATGTATCGCCATGCTTGCTGAAGTCAGTCCCTCTGCAGCAATTCTAGGAGGCTGGTCAGACTGGACTCCGCTTGGGTGTACCTGAATAAAATATACTTGGTTTGTATTCTCTACTGTCTGACAGACTCTTTATTTGTATGGAAGGCTGAGAGGTGGTCGCAAGTGACCCGGGTGGCCTTAATCGGGTCACTTCCTTCAGTTGGCACCCGAACATGGACTCCATCGGGTGACCCATCCTCGCCCGCGGACGGGTGAGGAGGTCGGGCCATCGTCGGGTCAGACGGGCGGACCAGGGATCCCTGCACGAGAGAGTCCTGAACTCACAGCTGCCCCGTCTGTCTGACCGGTCGGTGCCTTGCCCAGCGGTCATCCCGACTGGTGTCCTGAACGGTGAAACCCTTGGATCTGACCGTTCGGTCCGAAGAGTCGGCAGTGGAGAATACATTTGTTTGACCTGTGTGCACCAGGTGAGTTTGTTTTGGTTTTTTGTGGATATGGTACCATTTTGGTTTGTCTTTGGTACAGTCTGAGGACCGATTTTGGTTTGCATTTGGGATGGTCTGAGGACCGATTTGGATACAAAGTGTTTGTGAATACTTTGCCCGGCAACATAACGAATTTGGCTTACTTTTGAAAATGCCGGTGTTTAGTCGTTTTTTGGTTTCTTGTTGTCATTGTTGTTCTGCTGATGCTCGACTGGAAGAAAGCCAGCCGGCGCCTCCGGAAGGCACCCCGAATTTTGATATGTATGTAAAACATGGCCTTGGCCCTATTATGTTTAGTACGTTATGGCACAAATATACGAGGGACAATGCCGAGTTGCAGTGGCCGTTGACGGGCACTTTTGATGAACAAAAAATAGTTTTTTTACAGGAGAAGTTGTTTGCGAGAAGAAGTAGGCAGTCTATGTTTGATTCCCTCAGAACATGGGAAAAAGAGGCTAAACAGAGGCGAACGAAAGCAGAGAAAGAGGCCCGGAAGGGGAGGATGCAAACATTGACTCAGAAAGCTGTAGCACATGATAGAGAGAAGCAGGAGATAGGAATTGAACATGAAGACAGGAGGTTTCAACTGAATATTGATAAATCTTATGTAGCCCGGGAAGAAAATGATGCTTTTGTAGAGGAATTGCTAGATGCTCGACCGCCACCTCCATATGCCCCGCAGAGGTTATATCCCGCTCTCCTCCCACAGGCCCAGCTGCCCGGTTCTTCTGTCTCTGCTGTTTCTGCTTCTGTTACTGTTGATCAGACTGCCTTGGCCACGGCACCTCCTGTCCTTTCTTTGTCTTCGTCGTCTGTGGCAACTACGGCTGTTAGCATTCCTGCAACGCCTATTGCTTAGGCATCCCTTTCGCCAGCCCTTACACCCACGACCCAGCCAGCAGCGACGTTAATGCCCACTACCTCCCGTATCACTCCCACTGTGTTCCTCCATTCCCCGACATTACAGAGTATTGGGACACCAGTACGTGGCCCTGAGGATAGAGACTGGACGAAATTTAAGGAACGCATGGGGCAGACATTGGTCCGATCTGATGTGGGAGATGCAGAGAAAAAGGTGGTGGCTAATCAGGCAGCACAGTGGGCTCGTAACCCCATTTACAATGTGGAAGATGTGTGGAGTGTGATGAAAGATTATGAGCCTTTTGTACAGCAACATGCCCTTAAGCACATGTCGGCTACTCTGATCGGTCTTTGGGAGCAGCATTTCAAGGGTGCAGCACCGCAGATCATATATGACATTCGGGATCATGTGTATGTTACTGATATGGAGCCTGCTCATGTCTTCGGTAATGTTGCAATATTGGTTGCTTATCGAGGAAGGCTGCTGGAGAAGAGCCCCACCCCGGTATCTCAGTATCCGATGAAGGAGGTGCAACCTATAAACCATCCTGAGATACCAGAGCTACGGGATCAGCATGATAATGTGACTAGGCCAAGGGTAGAGGCCCGTTTCCAGGAACAGTCGGTTTATACTCCATGGAAAAGAAGTGAGGCCTTGTCCCTTAAAACTCAGTTACCTGACCCTAGGAAAAATCCTACTGCATATTATAAAGAATTGACTGAGGCCGCTTTATCGACAGTAATGACGCTTGCGGATATCGAAATGTTCTTTGGTTTGTTGGTTCCTGTTGATATTTGGAGACAGGTACATACACAGGATCACGTTGCTGAATTGGGTGGTACCTGGGATCAAATTAAGGTATGGGATCAGGAGAGGAAGCCTAGTGAGAAGCCTAAAGCGGAGATACTTGCTCTGCCTGGCCGTATTATCACTTATATGCACTCCCTTATCCCACCCCGAAAGATTGATTTGGACAAGCTATCGGCCTGTCGTCAGAAGAAGGATGAGAGTGTGTCGGATTTTTTCACTCGGTTTGAAAGTGTATTTTTGGATTATAGTGGGCAGGACTTGTCGATTGAGGGTGCTGTGCGTTTGTTTGTTAGTAGATTTGTTTCAAACTTGCTCCCCGAGATCGCGACTCAATTACAGGCTTCCGAGAGCACCTGGTCCACCTCTTCTCCTTCTGTTATCTTGAATATGGCGCAGTATAATGAGCACAGGGAAAATGAAGATAAGGAGAAGATGGAGAAAAAGCATAAACATTTGAATACGAAGGAGTTGTTGCAGCAGGCTTCTCGAGGGAATGGAGGAGGACGTGGTGGTGTGGCCCGACAGCTTCCCCGTACTAGTAGGAATACTACGCCTGTAGGGCCGAATCAGTGTACGTATTGTGAGGAGGAAGGACACTGGTGCAGCGAGTGCCCTGTGCTTTTACAGAAGGTGGCGGTCCACAGAGGGCGGGGTTCTCGTGGACGGGGTCGTGGAGATGGTGGCCAGGACAGGGCTCAGAACGCTGTGGCATCTCAGGGTCAAATGCAAAACACACAAGATGATGGACGGAATGTTGCACATTGGCAAACATTCACCCCCAGTCACAGATCTGGGTTTAATCCATCGTTATTTTGCTTCACCACGCCACCCCAGTTCAGACATAGCCATATGCAAATCAGTCTTGACCCTGTGCCTCATGGGAACAGTCCAGACCGAACTGCCAAGCCATGCCTTCCCTGGACCGGAATCAAGCATCCTAGGACTGGTTTCGGGCTATCAGCCCTCATCAGCCAGGATAGCTTGACTCCAGTGGCGTAGTGAGCACGGGACCCACGTCTAGGCATACCCTTCCCACTTAGGGCGCAATGCAAAACACACAAGATGATGGACGGAATGTTGCACATTGGCAAACATTCACCCCCAGTCACAGATCTGGGTTTAATCCATCGTTATTTTGCTTCACCACGCCACCCCAGTTCAGACACAGCCATATGCAAATCAGTCTTGACCCTGTGCCTCATGGGAACAGTCCAGACCGAACTGCCAAGCCATGTCTTCCCTGGACCGGAATCAAGCATCCTAGGACCGGTTTCGGGCTATCAGCCCTCATCAGCCAGGATAGCTTGACTCCAGTGGCGTAGTGAGCCCGGGACCCACGTCTGGGCATACCCTTCCCACTTAGGGCGAAATGCGAAACACACAAGATGATGGACGGAAGGTTGCACATTGGCAAACATTCACCCCCAGTCACAGATCTGGGTTTAATCCATCGTTATGTTGCTTCACCACGCCACCCCAGTTCAGACATAGCCATATGCAAATCAGTCTTGACCCTGTGCCTCATGGGAACAGTCCAGACCGAACTGCCAAGCCATGTCTTCCCTGGACCGGAATCAAGCATCCTAGGACCGGTTTCGGGTTATCAGCCCTCATCAGCCAGGATAGCTTGACTCCAGTGGCGTAGTGAGCACGGGACCCACGTCTGGGCATACCCTTCCCACTTAGGGCGAAATGCAAAACACACAAGATGATGGACGGAATGTTGCACATTGGCAAACATTCACCCCCAGTCACAGATCTGGGTTTAATCCATCGTTATTTTGCTTCACCACGCCACCCCAGTTCAGACATAGCCATATGCAAATCAGTCTTGACCCTGTGCCTCATGGGAACAGTCCAGACCGAACTGCCAAGCCATGTCTTCCCTGGACCGGAATCAAGCATCCTAGGACCGGTTTCGGGCTATCAGCCCTCATCAGCCAGGATAGCTTGACTCCAGTGGCGTAGTGAGCACGGGACCCACGTCTGGGCATACCCTTCCCACTTAGGGCGAAATGCAAAACACACAAGATGATGGACGGAATGTTGCACATTGGCAAACATTCACCCCCAGTCACAGATCTGGGTTTAATCCATCGTTATTTTGCTTCACCACGCCACCCCAGTTCAGACATATCCATATGCAAATCAGTCTTGACCCTGTGCCTCATGGGAACAGTCCAGACCGAACTGCCAAGCCATGTCTTCCCTGGACCGGAATCAAGCATCCTAGGACCGGTTTCGGGCTATCAGCCCTCATCAGCCAGGATAGCTTGACTCCAGTGGCGTAGTGAGCACGGGACCCACGTCTGGGCATACCCTATGCAAAACACACAAGATGATGGACGGAATGTTGCACATTGGCAAACATTCCCCCCCAGTCACAGATCTGGGTTAAATCCATCGTTATTTTGCTTCACCACGCCACCCCAGTTCAGACATAGCCATATGCAAATCAGTCTTGACCCTGTGCCTCATGGCAACAGTCCAGACCGAACTGCCAAGCCATGTCTTCCCTGGACCGGAATCAAGCATCCTAGGACCGGTTTCGGGCTATCAGCCCTCATCAGCCAGGATAGCTTGACTCCAGTGGCGTAGTGAGCACGGGACCCACGTCTGGGCATACCCTTCCCACTAAGGCGAAATGCAAAACACACAAGATGATGGACGGAATGTTGCACATTGGCAAACATTCACCCCCAGTCACAGATCTGGGTCGTACTGATCAAAACTACTTTGACGACCCTCGGGGCAAACAATATTATCATGATGACTATGGTACGGATGAGGTGACCAGGATGTCTTACAGCTAGGACAGCCGGGGACTGGGTGAGGGACCAGTTTTGATACCTGTAGACCAACGAGGTCCGTACGTTAGTGCGGATGTGCATGGTTCAACTAAGGAGTTTTTGCTGGATACAGGTGCAACAAACAGTTCTATTTCTCGTTCCTTGGTCCCTGGGGCTGCTCTGTTTGGCCATAATAATGTTTCGGTAGGATTTTCTGTTGTACCAGTTGTTGGCCCCAATTCAAAGTCTCTTGCGTTGACTATTGGTCCTTTCACTATGGATTCGCCATTTTTGTTGACATCCAACTGTGGAGAAAATTTGATGGGTTTGGACTTGTTGAAAAAATTGCATGCTATGATTTATTGCTCCCCAGCCGGTGTCTATATGACGATAGGTCCTGATGTGGTGTGCGCTAAACAATGTCTGTCCAAAGATGCGCCCCTCCCTGCTGAATTTAAAGATGTGCCACCCACACTGTGGGCAATGGGCGACACAGATGTGGGTTTGTTGCAGATATCGCCTGTTTCGATACATGTAAAGGAAGGTGCTATTTTACCCCGCATTCCCCAGTATAAAATACCACAGGCAGGTGAGCGAGCTTTGATGCAAATAGTGCTGGATTTGATTGAGAAAGGAGTGGTTGAGGAGACGGCTGCTAATGTTTGTAATAGCCCTATTCTCTCTATTCTCAAAAGGACACCTTTGGGTTCCTCTGATGACCATGCAGATGTTTATCGCTTTGTGATTGACTTGCGTGAAGTTAACAAAATAGTGATTCCCCAGTTCCTGGTAGTCGCTGACATTACAACACTCTTGACAATGATTCCTTCTTCTGCTAAATTCTATTCTGTCATTGACTTGAAAAATGCCTTCTTCAGTATACCCATTCATCCTGACAGCAGGTATCTGTTCGGGTTCATCCTAGCTGGTAGAAGCTTTAGATTCTGTCGCGCTCCTCAAGGCTATACAGAAAGTCCGAGTATTTATAGTCAGGCATTGAAAAGTCAGCTGGATTCCTTGTCGCTCCCCATAGGTAATGTATTACTCCAATATGTTGACCACCTGCTCATCGCCTCAGACACAGAACAAGGTTGCAGAGATAGTACTGTTACATTGTTGCTCCATCTAGCTGACCATGGTCATAAGGTATCCCTTTCCAAATTTCAGTATTGTTGACAGGAGGTCACCTATTTAGGTCACCTACTGTCGAAGGAGGGTAGGAGATTGACCCCTGAGCGCATCAGTACCATTGTGAAAATGACTATTCCGCAAACTCAGAAAGATGTGCGCGCTTTCATAGGTATCACTTCCTATTGCAGGCAGTGGATACCTGGCTACTCGCTGCTGATTAAGCCCCTGCTTGCCCTAACACTAAAAGATGTGCATGAACCCCTGCCTTGGATGCCAGAGTGTCAGCAGTCTTTTGAGCAATTGAAAACTGCGCTTTGCTCGGCTCCAGTGCTTGGTACCCCTAATTATGCCAAATGCTTCGTGTTGTACGTCCATGAACTGGGTGGTTGTGCGCTTTCTGTTTTAACACAAAAATTCGGGGATAAGCAACGACCGTGTGCTTATTTCTCTGCTGTGCTTGACCCTGTCGCACAAGCCCTCCCGGGGCTGTCTAAGAGCGGTCGCGGCTGTGACTGTCTCAATAAGACAATCGGCGGGACTCGTACTTGATACTGACCTCGCTGTTATGGTACCCCATGCTGTGGATACACTTTTGAATAAGATAAGGACACAGCACCTCACCAGTGCATGTCTGACCGGCTACGAGCTAACGCTCTTTCAAAAGCACATTACGATCAAACGTTGTGCCACTCTGAATCCAGCCACGCTACTACCCCTCCCTTCTGAGAATGAGGACATTGATATACATGATTGTATCTTCTGGACGGAAGAAGAGACGAAAGGACGGGTAGACCTCACTGATGTTCCCTTATCTGACCCCCAACGGGAACTATATGTCGATGGCTTTTGTTTCAAATGACCAGATGGCACCACCACTGCAGCATACGCAATTACTACGCTGCGTATGGTAGTTGAGACATCACGAGTTCCCTATCAGTCCACCCAGGCAGCTGAATTAGTCGCCCTTATTCGAGCTTGTGAATTGAGCAAGGGATTGGTTGTTAATATTTATACTGAAAGCCAACACGCCTTTGGGGTCGCCCATAATTTTGGGCAGCTCTGGGCAGAGAGAGGGTTCCTTATTTCCCATGGGACACACATTCAGCATGGTCCTCTTATACATAGGCTTCTGTCCGCTCAGACACTCCCTAAGAAATTAGCAATTGTAAAGTGCAGCGCTAATAAGAAGGTTACTGACAATGTGGGTAGGGGGAACACTTTTGCAGATCAGACAGCTAAGGAAACAGCCCGAAGAAAGATGAAAAGGATGTTTCTGGCAGGTCCAGCTAGGTGGGTGCCCGAGTTCTCCATGTTTGAGGATACACTTGAGAACGTGAAGGAGATACAGAGTGAGGCCACCGTGGAGGAATTAGCAGTGTGGCAAGAAAGTACAGCAAACTTGAATGATGAGGGATGTTGGATTGATAAGTCAGGGAAGCAAAGATGGATGTTGCCGGATGCATATGTTCTTCCTGTAGTGACAATGGCCCATGACCCAGCCCATATCAGTGCTAAGGGCATTTGCAAGCTGTTAGACCCGTATGGCAAAATGACAACATCTCCAAGACAGCTACACATTTAGTGAAATACTGCATGGTGTGCATGATGCAGAATCCTGGCAAGGGTACCCCTACACCACCCGTTAATTTTGTGCCTCCCACTTTTCCTTTTGAGGTCCTTCAAATAGATTTTATCGAAATGGACAGGTTCAATAATTTGAAGTATGTGTTGGTGGTTGTCTGTGCATTCAGTAAATGGGTTGAGGCTTATCCCACTAAAGAAAATACAGCCATTGCGACTGCAAAGATACTCCTGAAGGAGTTCTTTCCTCGCTTCGGCTTGCCCCGTTTGATCTGGAGTGATAACGGAAGTCATTTCAAAGCCAAGGTTATCCAGCTAGTTTGTGAGGGACTGCACATCAGACAGAAGTTTCATGCTGCGAATCACCCCCAGTCAGCAGGTTTGGTTGAGAAGTACATTGGTACTCTCAAACTGAAAGTGGCAAAGATTCAGGAGACCACAGGGTTGCGATGGCCAGATGCTTTACCACTAGCTCTTTTGTCCACAAGAACAACAGCACATTCTAGGACAGGATTGTCACCCTATGAGGTCGTGTTCGGACGCCCGGCGAATGCCTGGGGCGTCCCGCGACCGCGTAGGTTTTCCGAGATTGAGTACCCTTTGTTAACTGAAAATTTGCGTTCTATTCACCAACAGATAAAGGAGTCGCTTCCGCCTGTCCCAGAGGAGTCTGGTCATAACATCTAGCCGGGGGACTGGGTGCTACTCAAGAACTTTCAGCGGAAGAAGTGCTTGGAGCCCCGTTGGAAGCGGCCCGAGCAGGTGCTCCTCGCCACCAGGACAGCTGTAAAAGTCGCTGGCCGAAAGAATTGGATACATTCAAGTCACTGCCGCCGAGTACCCTTGTCCTTACCCTATGACCAATGGGTGAGGGATGGTATTGGGGATGCTGAGGGGGAAAAGATACCTCAGTTCGTCCCATTCAGTGACGTGCAACTTATATGGACCCAAACGGATGCTGAGAACGACGACGTGTGAAATGCAGTGGTCCCCCCTGAAATCAGAGCCATTAAAGAGCCCCTTTTCGTTGACCCCTCTGTGCCTGGAGTCACCAGGTACAATTTGCGTCCTCGTTGAAAAATAATGCACCAAAGGAAAAGTCAGACTTGTCAGGGATGGACTGTGCAAGTTAGGGTGTACTTTGCTATAGTACCAACGATGTTAGCTTAGGGTGAGGCGAACTTGGTGCATTGTTCTGACATTGGACAGGATAAGTCGAATGTGCCTCCTTGGAGGGGGGGTACATTATCCTGTGCGACGTGGGATTATTCGAGAGCTAGGACTGAGCAGCTCCACCGCCGGTGCTCAAGAGCGCCAATGTTAATGAACAATAGGAGTCTACCAGTGAGGCTCTGACGGACACTGGGAACACTTGCCCTTGCCATCAGTTTTATTGCATTCCTTTTTCCTTGTTTCATAATGTATCCATTTGGTCGGCCCATTGAGGAGGAGGAACAGCCATTTGCATCACCGCGATTAGTGCAACGGGGCTGGTCCAAAAAGAGTAAAATAGTCTTTCTATTGATAGTTGTGATTGCATTAATAACAGTACTTGGAATAGCTTGGTTCCTGGAGGAAAAGTATCCTGTACATTCTTTGGTTGGTACAACACCCATTCCCCCTGAACACATTTTTGTTACCCTGGCCCCTCACAAAGGGGAGCACCGAAAGACTTATGCAGATAATATTTTTATACAAATGTTGCATCAAGCTCATGACATGTCCAATACAACAAATTGTTGGGTTTGTGGATTGCTTCCCTCAGTTACTCATAAACGTGATAATTTGTTGTCTATGTCATTGTCATACCTTGGAAGTTGTGAGGGCTTGTTTGAATTGTTTGTCATGGTACACTACCACTTCCACCACTCCACTCTGGTTATGACACCTGCTGATTCTCGCACTGTGACTGATTATATACGTTTTCATCATGGGTTTACTCCTATAGGTAATGCAGGATTAAATATTTCTGGTACTTTGTCCCCAAATTCCTGTATGAACAAATATGACAAGGTGAAGAACAACACATGGCTTCAAATGGAAATGGCTGATTTTCAGAAATTTAACATCTCTGAGTATTTTCAATCTTTCTAGGACCGTAATGTCACCAAGGACAAACCAATACCGGTGTCTGTGGTTAGCTCAGCAGCAGCTTTCTGTGTCCAGGGAAGGGGGGAGATAGATGTGGGGGAAAGCGAATGCAATTTCACCTACTCACTCAGCACGATCAATAGTCCTCCTTTGATCTTGCCCCCTAATGTCTATTTTGTCTGCGGGTCCCAAGCTTATGTCTGGCTTCCTAGGCGATGGTCAGGTAGATGTTACGTCTCTTTTCCCCCTTTCCCGGTGTATGTTGCTCCGCCCTTGTACCATAAAGATCATTGGCTGCAGCGTAGGAGTGTATACTTGCCCCGAGTCAGAAGGGTCATTGACATGAAAGATATAGATCAGACAGATACCACCTTACAACAGTTTGAGGATGCCATCAAGGGTATCGTGCCTTTTTGGGGCCCCGTGTCCAATAGCCTTAACATTCGCCAGTTAACAAGGGTTGTTGAGGGGGTTATTAATAGAACAGCTGGTATATTGACATACATCACTGCTGAACTTCAGGCTACACGGTTAGTTACCTTGCAGAACAGGATGGTGTTAGACGTTATACTTGCAGATAGGGGTGGGGCCTGTCGCGTCATTGGCAGTAGCTGGTGTGTGTACATACCTGACCACGCACCCAATGTGTATGCTGCCATACAGAAATTGCATAGACTCTCATCTGACATACACCAAGAAAATGGTACTTGGACTCTCTCTGGATGGTTCTGGAATATGCTAACAACGTGGGGTTGGAAGATCCTTATCTTTTTGGTTGCAGTTGCTGGTATTGTCTTTACATGTTGCCTTTGCATACACTGCCTCCCGGCTTGTTGCGCTTATTGTGTAAGTGCTCTGACACCTAAGCCAAAGATATCAGCCCATGACACTAATGCTGCAATCATGTTGCAGAAAGATATTAATGACATTATGCTGATTGACGAGGGTATCTTTGAATATTGACTATGTACACATCAGCTTGTAGTGGTAGCTCTTATTCCTGCAATATATTATCAGTTTCTAGGTAGTAATATAAAGGTTTAGCAAATGCTAAAAGGAGGGTCTGTTGGAATAAAAATGTTTTAGCTGAGTTGTTCATGCATTGTACGTCTTAAGTTAGCATTCGCTGCACCATTTTATATTCAGCCGCCATTTTGAGCCTTGATCTAAACTAACTTCTGTCTCTCTGCCCCAGCTGAAAGCAGCTGTGATAGTTTTTGTTTCTCCAAGGTTGAGCCTTGCTGTACTAATGAATACACTGTTCTTGTTAGTGCATACCTTTCCCACTAGATAGGCGGCTCCCACCCTTAGAGCGGCGGGCACAGGCAGAGTGACCTTGGCACTGAGATAGCATGTGCCTGGTCTCAGGATCGAAACTCATCCTTCTGTATCTCCTTTGTTCACCAGCTACCAACTGGAAATTTCCAGTCAGGGCGTGTCTTTATTGGTTCTGAATCGTACATAATGTATCGCCATGCTTGCTGAAGTCAGTCCCTCAGCAGCAATCCTAGGAGGCTGGTCAGACTGGACTCCGCTCGAGTGTACCTGAATAAAATATACTTGGTTTGTATCCTCTACTGTCTGACCGACTCTTCATTTGTATGGAAGGCTGAGAGGTGGTCGCGAGTGACCCGGATGGCCCTAATCGGGTCACTTCCTTCAGTAGTGAATAGTTTATTGTTATGTATTAGACAACTGATAGTGAGGTTCTCATCGAAAGTAAAAAATGCCAGGATGGGAGAGAGACTTGAGGGTCCCCAACAGTCTGTCCAGTGTAACAGTTCTAGGGCATAGCTGTGCATGGGCTACTGTATTGCCCTGAGAAAGAGGGAAGTTTACCAGCTCCCGGAGTCTGGAGTAATGTGATTGGCTCCTGAGAGTGAGAGCAAGCTTTAATGTTGCAAACTAATGCTGTGTTGAATAATAATAGCCTGTGTTCCTTAGACTTCAGAGGATCCTTCTAACTTCTGCTAATCTCCACTTCCTGAGTGCAAAGGCTTTATGGCTAGGCATTCATATTCTCTCATCAGAAACCTTTATTTGGTTTTCTGAAGCTGACACTTTACCTTATATTTTCTAACCAAATGCCCTTTCCCAATTTATTCCAACTGGAGTAATGTGATTGGCTCCTGAGAGTGAGAGCAAGCTTTAATGTTGCAAACTAATGCTGTGTTGAATAATAATAGCCTGTGTTCCTTAGACTTCAGAGGATCCTTCTAACTTCTGCTAATCTCCACTTCCTGAGTGCAAAGGCTTTATGGCTAGGCATTCATATTCTCTCATCAGAAACCTTTATTTGGTTTTCTGAAGCTGACACTTTACCTTAGATTTTCTAACCAAATGCCCTTTCCCAATTTATTCCAATTTAATTTAGATTTGGGTTTTCGTTTATGGAAACACTTTTTTTAACATTTTATTTTATTTGTATAATTTTTGTTAATGTTCTATTTTCCCTGTCTTTTGATGCTTACATCTGAATACCTAATGAATTAATGACTGTAATTTAACTACATTTATTTCATTTTTCTAATATTTACTGTAATTCTCTTTGTCATTTCCTGTAGACCCCCTTTGGGTTTCACTGATTATGTAAATGTATGTAAATGATTGCTCCTAGACCTGTCTTTATGTAAACGAAAAAGTGTCCATACGACCAGTGACAGGTTTGTATAATGATTAAACCCGACGTTTGAGATTTAAGAATCCCCGTTTATGTATCTAGTTTGTTCTAGCATATCCGGATGACGTAAGCATAGAGGGTGCTGAATAATTATTCATATAGGGGGATAGTTCTAAGGTGTTAAGGCAATCACATGTTTGTTTTTCATGTGCTCTGATTTGCTAATGAAATGATACATTTGCTCACACCACAGTGATTGTGCAGTTTCTATAATTTCATATGCAAAAATATTGTATAAAAACTCTTGATTTTGGGGATGAGTCAGAAGACTTTCCTGTTCTACTAGGGATGCTGTCCAATATTCTCCTGAATTTGCTGGCCGCTTTGAACTTAAGAATAATTTCTGATGTTTCACCTTCATTGATAGCCTTCATGGCATTGACTTTGTATCACTTTAGTTTTTAATTTTGTGATACAACCCTTTAACTTTGTATTGATCTAGAACTCAGTTATTGAGTGGGCCCATTTACTTATTAAGTTGTATTGCTCATATTTGATGCATTGAGAAGTGCCTTAATGCGGGGAGACATTGCCTCATGAAATTGAGATTGAACACCGTCGCCGATCCAGTGAATATGGACATTCTGTTTGAGGTAAAATTTTGAGGTGTCTAAAATTTCGGGGTATTTTACGCCTACACCATTTCCACACTTGACTCAAGGTAACAAGGGTGAGCAGTCAAAAACTTCTGTAGGAAGTAGTATGTTGGGGGATGGAAACTTCAGAAATCAACAGTAAACTAACAGATGAGTGCATTGTCCAGACCAGTGCTTATCTTAGTAAAAAGGAAAATAACAGCAAAACGTAATACTGTACAATTCAATGGGGCTAAGCTAAGGGGTTGTGGTTTCAACTATGATCCTAAGGAAGCATTTACCTTGTCTGTGGTGTCCTCTCCCTATTCTAGGAGCGTCTCTATTGTCTATGGGACTTCTCCTCAAAAATTCTGTAATGAGATCCAAACAATTTCCTGTAGATTGAGAATGCTTTATTCAGGCATTAACCTTGTGATCATGTTCCCAGGCCAGCAGTTAACAGCAACTGTCCGTTTAGTACACATGTTAAAGTTTTTTCAGTGTGCAGTTTTGAATAATAATGAATGTGTGCGAAATGATAATGTTTATAATCTATATGGCCATAAACGATGGACTAATGATGTTGCACTTAAAACAAATTAAAAGTAAGGTTTAAAAGTGTGATTAATAATGTAGTTTTGATATGCCACATTTTTTGTGAAGATACCATTATATTAAAATGGATGCAGTTTCTAGAATTTTGTTCATTCTGCTCCTGCTCATTCCCCCCAATCAGTGTGCCACTGCGAGTCTTCTATTTTCATCATGTTCCTGGTATAACGCTTTAAAGGACACTTCCACTTGAAGTCCAGATGCCGGCATGCTAATGTATTAGTGTGTTGTTCTTTGTTAGAGAATGTTTCATATTGTGCTTTGCATCTCCATATTTCTGTTGCTGTGGAAAGTAATGGAGGATTCTGGATTATTCTTAGTAGTGGGCTAGTGTTATAATCTTTATTGTGACGATCCAATTACTGATTCGTCTAAAATGTACTTGTGATAATAATGCCATGCTGAATTTGCAATTTTTCTTCATTGTTTATGCGTAAAATGTGTATAAAAGCCCCTGGTTTTATGTGGATGGGGGTGACTTATTTTTCACAGAACCCTGTCTTTTTGAGCAAGACTTAAATATTTCCTCACAGCTCTGTTATTTAATTGAGAGACTTCCTTCTTAAGTAGAAAATGCTATCTGTTCTTTATGGACCTAACATTTATTGATACTGATTTCTGATTTTGTTGTCATGGTGAGCAGCATTCATTATTTTGCATTGCCTAGTCTACATTTTTATATTAAAACTCTTTAACTTTTTATTGATCTAGAAATCATCTCTTGAGTAGTCCCAGTCACTATTTAATTTACTCTGCTGGCTTGGTCTGATATCAGGTAGGGTGGTGTCTCTTAATGCTAGATCAAGGGTGGTGGAGCGGAATGGCCAGAGGTAGATTTTGGGGTGATAAAAATATTGGGGTTGGTTGCATAAACTCACCTCCTTACTTTTGGGGATCCTCAGGGATGTCCAGAGTTTTCCCCATGGTTTTTTGAGTCTTAATGCCTGGCTGAGGGAAAACAGAGTTTTTGGAACTTTGCTCAAAGTCCATTGTCGTGGAGACTCCTATGAAGTGGCATGCTGAGCGTTCCTGTACAATTTGGAATGTAAGTATGAATGGGGGAATTGATTTTATGAATGCGTATTGAAGTGTGAGTTTGAGAGGTAGATTTCTGTTGCTGTTGTGAGTTGTATGAGATGATGATTGTGGGTTCAATTGGTGGGTTGATCAATGTTGGGTAGATGTGTTATTCATATTTGTAAACTCATTTGTGGTTTTATTGGTTTATTGATTAGTTTGGTTATCGGATTCATTGAAATCCTAGATCTCGAGATACATCATTATTACTTGTCTGTAATTGTGGTGTGCAGAGCGAGGCACTGCTTACACATTGGTGGAGATTCTGAATTTACAATTTTTTTTTCCTTAGTTGTATGTCTAATTCTTGTTGGTGCATTTTGTTCTTGTGCACGAAGCAAGCGCATTGACTAGGGTAGGTTGCCACTGGATTGGTGTCTACCTGGTATGGAACGTGGTTTAAACTGAACTTTCAGTTTTCTGTTCTTGATTAGGAGTTTCATTCTTGCTTCTGAAGACTCGTGGCTTTGATTGAATTGTCTTATTTGATTTACTTGCTTTTTCTTCCATTCTAGAGCAAACAGATAAGGGGTTTATTTTGTTATTTGAGTTTAAAGAGGCTTAGTAGCTGTTTTCCTGCTCTTGGATAGGTTGTGCTGTGATTGATTGCTCAGCTAGGGAGCCACACTAGGATTGATGAGACATCCTTACAAAGCAGTGTTCTGATTGGTGGGTTGCTTTGCTGTGATAGCTTGACCTTTGACAGAGCTGCACTGCGATTGATCATTGTTCACTAGGTTGTTTCTTGTGATTTTGAATTGATTTTTGGGTTGTTTGAGTAGGAAGAATGGGAAGTTTGTTAATAAAACCTAATGCTACTGTAGGATCTAGCAAGGGCCAGAAATTTCCTGCAAATGGAATGCCAGCCTATGAAATGATGAAAGAGATTGGGTATTACACATGTGCCTGGATTTCCGACTGGAATAAATACACTGCACATGATGAAGCTTTACAATTTCGATTAAAGTGTACCATTAATGTCAGAGAGTTAGATTTCTTGATGCCAACCATGTATGACATAAATCCGATGCCTAGAGCTACACAATGTCAGATGCTTAATAAATGGGATCATATGGCTATGGAAAATGAGAGAAAGAAAGCATCAAAGCAGGTCAAGAGCAAATTTAGACACTAGTTTGAGAGTAAAATGGATAGACAGAGAAATGTTGGAGAGGAGAAATGAGTGACTGTAAAAACATTTTCTGCTATAGTTACAGAAAGAGAAGGCAAGATAAAGATAAAACGAAAAAGAAAAGTGAACATGTAGGTTAATTTGATGATGATGATAAATTCATAAGTGAGCTTTAGAATTCCAGACCTCCTCCATGTACAGATTAGAGAAGTGCGCAACTCGCGGTGTTTTACTCAGTTTAATTCCGCAGAGTTACATACAAACTGTGCAAGATTCGATGGAGTTCTGCTCACCCCAAATTTATTAGCTCTTGCAAAAATGCAGTGGGCTTCAGTGTCATTTTGAAGGCGAATGGTCGCGTTTACTGAGATTTGACATTAGTACGAAGGAGACTCGCTCAAGTTCAGGGAGACTTGGGCTGTCTCCCTCAACTGTTGCCTGAACTAGCACCCCTCATTCTGTGGTGAACAATTTCTGCAAATGAGGTGTACTGGAACTTCTGCAACTTGGGTTGAATTATTTTTCCTCGTCTTTCCTCAAAGATGTGAATGTGCGTTTTGTTTTGCATTTTCTTCTCTTGTGTCATTATGTGCCATTCGCTTGTTTGCTTTTCTGTTTTAAAAGCTCTCCAAGCACCCTGTGATTTAGGTATCTTAAATGGAGCAGTCTCCCCACACTGCATTTTCGCAACGATTTTAGTATTTTTCACCTCATATAATAATAGGTCTGGGAAAGGAGCGATGCGGTCATGGTCGTTTTTAGGTCTCGGCCTGCACCAGCGCTTGCGCTGGTCTGGCCGAGAGTTTTAGTAAGCGGGTTTTGGAAGTGCAAACACTGGCTTTCGGCTGGCGACCAGCTTGAGTTCACGATGGCGTGCACGCGCAGCTGCCATCTGTTGTTTCCTAGCTCTTCCTCATTTCCTCGTCATGGCTCATTAACTCTCTGGACTCTGATGTTTCAATCGCAGCAGCAGCTCACATTACCAACTGAGGGCCCTGGACTACAGTCACATGAAAAACAACAGCGATTAGCATTGAAATGCAAGCTTTTTTTTGTCTAGTTAGAAATATTGCTTCGGTGGGTTGATTTCACCTTATATCGCTATTTGTTTTATATTGGGAGTCACAGCCTAATTACCAGTATTTTTGTCTCTCACTGTTTTTTTAAAAATATTTATTCGCGCAAAGCACAAAGCTATATTTAAGGTTACTTTTTCCGCGTCACTTCTTCACTCTATTTAAACTCCACACCCCCACTCTTTTTGTCTCTCTCCTTCTCTCTCTCTCCCCTCTCTAATTCTCTCTCTACTTAATTAACTCTCCCCTCTCTATCTTTTTTAGCCTTTCATTCTCTCTCACCCCTTTATCTGTTTCTCTTTCAAACTCCTTCATTCACTCTCTCTCCCCTTCTTTCTCTCTCTCTATCCCGCTCCACTCTTTATTCTATGTACACCCTTTCTCTCTCTCTCTCTTTCTCTCTCACCACCCTCTCTAATTGGGCATTATATCTTCACTCTATCTCTCACTCGGGAACACCACAGCATCACTCAGCGCAACCACAGCATCAATCAGAGCCAGCACAGCATCACTCAGCACCAACACAACACCACTCAGCACCACCACAGCATCACTCAGCACCACCACTCAGCACCACCACAGCATCTCTCAGCACCACCACAGCACCACTCAGCACCACCACACCACCACTCAACACCACCACAGCATCACTCAGCATCACCACAGCATCACTCAGCATCACCACAGCATCACTCAGCACCACAACAGCATCACTCAGCACCACCACAGCATCACTCAGCACCACCACAGCATCACTCAGCACCACAACAGCACCACTCAGCACCACCACAGCATCACTCAGCACCACCACAGCACCACAACAGCACCACTCAGCACCACCACAGCACCACTCAGCACCACCACAGCATCACTCAGCATCACCACAGCATCACTCAGCACCACCACACCACCACTCAGCACCACCACAGCATCACTCAGCATCACCACAGCATCACTCAGCACCACCACACCACCACTCAGCACCACCACAGCATCACTCAGCACAGCACCACCACAGCATCACTCAGCACCACCACAGCACCACTCAGCACCAACACAGCATCACTCAGCATCACCACAGCCCCACTCAGCACCACCACAGCAGAACCACAGCACCACCACAGCATCACTCGGCACCACCACAGCATCACTAAGCACCACAACTGCATCACTAAGCACCACCACAACACCACTCAGCACCACCACAGCATTACTCAGCAGCACCACAGCATCACTCAGCAGCATCACAGCATCACTCTGCACCACCACAGCATCACTCTGCACCACCACAGCATCACTCTTCACCACCACAGCATCACTCAGCACAACCACAGCATCACTCAGCACCACCACAGCATCACTCAGCACCACCACAGCATCACTCAGCACCACCACAGCATCACTCAGCACCACAACAGCATCACTCAGCACCACCACAGCATCACTCGGCACAACCACAGCACCACCACAGCACCACTCAGCACCACCACAGCATCACTCAGCATCACTTGGCATCACCACAGCACCACTCAGCACCACAACAGCATCACTCAGCACCACAACAGCATCACTAAGTACCACAACAGCATCACTAAGCACCACAACAGCATCACTCAGCACCACCACAGCATCACTCAGCACCACCACAGCATCACTCAGCACCACCACAGCATCACCACAGCATCACTCAGCACCACCACACCACCACTCAGCACTACCACAGCACCACCACAGCATCACTCAGCACCAGCACAGCACCACCACAGCATCACTCAGCACCACCACAGCACCACTCAGCACCACCACAGCATCACTCAGCATCACCACAGCCCCACTCAGCACCACCACACCACCACTCAGCACCACTAAGCACCACAACAGCATCACTAAGCACCACCACAACACCACTCAGCACCACCACAGCATCACTCAACACCACCACAGCATCACAGCACCACCACAGCATCACAGCACCACCACAGCACCACTCAGCACCACCACAGCATCACTCAGCATCACCACAGCACCACCACACCACCACTCAGCACCACAACAGCACCACCCCAGCATCACTCAGCACCACCACAGCATCACTCAGCACCACCACAGCATCACTCAGCACCACCACAGCACCACCTCAGCATCACTAAGCACCACCTCAACACCACTCAGCACCACCACAGCATCACTAAGCACCACCTCAACATCACTCAACACCACCTCAGCATCACTAAGCACCACCTCAACATTAGAATAGGCAGGAAGAAGTTGCCAACATTGCAACGACAAAATAAACGACAAGACCTTTCTTACGTTTATTCTTTTTGATTGGGTCATTCAGTTGTACATAATGTCGTCTTAGTTATATATAAAGTAACAAAAATGCTTATAAGTCTTTTTATTATAACTTTTCAACATGCTGCACAGCAGCCACAATGCTCTTAAAAACATTGGCAAAACCAATAGCTCTGCCTAAACACTTATAAGGCCCCAAAGGCGAGACCTATTGGCTAATAGGTCTCGCCTTTGGGACCGTATATGTGTTTAACCAGGTGTCAGTTATGCAGCACAATTGTTGCATGGCTAAACACTTATAAGGTCCCAAAGGCGAGACCTATTGGCTATGCCAATGCTTGTCTAAAGGGAGTTTGAATTGGTTTCTAATTAGAGAAAGTGATAAAATCCTTTCTGCTGCGTATAATTGGAGAAGTGTGTGTCTGTGACTCCTGGTTAGGGATTGGAGTGAAATGTGCGAGAGGGAACTCAGTGACTGACTGTGATTTGTGACAGCTTGTGCCATTTTCATCATAGATGTGGAGGTGTTGCATTTGAGGAAAAAAAAGCACAGCTCTCAGGAGACTGAAAAAAAGGTGTCTGAAAGTGGTCTTGGGCTGAACATCTGGTGGGCACTTCGTGGCTGAAATACATCTATTTAGTTTTAATATAGCGAGCAATATCCGCTTTCTAAGCACTTCCGATTTTGGCAGCTAATGGGACTAAGACACAGGAAGATGAAGAAATGGCCCTATTTGATGAAGTGGATAAACCAGGATTAGAACTCGGGATTCCTGGTTCTACTGTGGAAAATGTACTGATTAGCCCTGAGTGCTGAAAGAGAAGCAGTAAGTTAAGTGTGAAGGGACCGGCGTGCCTCATCAATTCGACCGAAGACCTACAGAAAGTTTCTTTTCATTAGAATTTTGGAAAAGTGAGGGACTGGCAATACCTATCCCTTTACCAGGGATTGCCCAGAATCACACAAATCGGATACTGGGCAAGCTGGGATTAGAACCCTAGCCCTCTTGTTTTGCACTTTCCGTATCAAGTATGCATGCCACGCCACCACACCACTTACAAACTAGTTCGCCAGTGCCAACTGCCCATATATAATGGGAAAGTGAAACTACAAATCCAATAATGCAAAGTCAAGCTCACTAAAGGCGCAGTACAAGTTCAAGGTGTCATAGAGTGCTTGTCAGCACTGAAATTACGGGCACTGAAGACCTTTGAATAAAGTATTCCATACCTTAAACTCCTAAGCGGCCTACTCTATGGAAATGGCCATGTGCGATCCGTGGGCAGTGGACAGGCTGCAAACAACACAGATTGACGCCATATCGCCTCTATACAGTTCACCTTTAGCTTCTCGTCATGCTTGGCACACAGGCCTGCCTCCTGAGACCTTGCTGACTGCAGGACCAGTTGTTGTGTTATGCACACAAAGTTCTTCAACTGCATGTTCGCTTTGAGGCATCCTGAGACTCGGGGCAGGGAAACTTTCTGTCTGCTCCATTCCAGCACTGAAAGATGCATGCCTAGTAGAAGTTGTGCCCTCACTCGGTGCCCGCCAGGTCATTGAAATACTCTAAACAGACGCGACAGGTAGCTTCCTCCTGTAGACTCACCATGGGGTTGACCTCAGCCTCCACCATACTTACTTGGAGAACTACAATGCTGCAAGTTTCACTTTCACGTCATCCGGATTCAGGGACGCTTCGCTGTGGGTAGGCCGCCTCCTTTTTGTCCAATTGAATGAAGCATTGTTTGAAAACGCCCTTTCCACCAGCATCAGCTCCTCCCACTCTGTCTCTATTTCCCGGTCGTATGCACCAACTATTTAATCTTAACAAACAGAACTAAAATGAATAGTTTTGAAATATTGTGTTGTGACTAGGGGTGGGTGCCGGCAAATAGACTCATGTGCTGGGGGAGACAAAGTGGAGGTACAAGCCCCTACTAGGGTGATACCAAGTGCACTGATAGAGTTGGTAATGACAGCAGTGCCCAATACGAGTATAGACATACCAAGCGAAACTCCGAGACAGGTTGTTGCTTCGGAGTGAGTAGTGATAGTTTAGCCTCCTCCTAGAGAAATCAGCATAGGCATTTTGAAATTTTAATTTGGAGAGATGCTTCAAGGCAATGTAGATTTGAATAGGCTGTTGACTTATAATGCTGATGAAATAAGATATTTGATTACCGAGGCAGCTAGATGTGCGAATGAGGCACATGATAAACTGGAAGAGCTAGCTAATGAATTAGAATTTGATAGCAGCAAAATGAAGATTTTGTGAAGGGAAGTTATAAAATGGATTTGACACATGATGAAATTAAGGAACTGGGCTTTATTATTATGAGAGCTCCTATTAAAGATTTAGGGCCAGATGTATCAACGGGTTTTGCCTATTCTGTGCCTATGGGAAAATGTGTTCGTACATAAGGCCCTTAATTTAGAAAGCACAAGATTAGAGTGATTTGAAAAAATATAGACAAAGATGGAAAAAGGGGACAACAAATAAAAAGAGGATCAAAGAGGAAGAAGGTAGGTTGAGAAATGTGACATGTGATTCAGATGTTGGAGCAGGGAGAGTTTTAGAACTTCCTTTGAGAGAGGTTCACGGAGGGAATCTTGTACATGTTCCGTGGACTCGAGCTGATTTGTATGCATTTATGCATAATTTCCTGAAGTTGTGAAAGAATCCAGCAAAATAGTGTGATGAAAAACATAAGCTGACACATATTTCTCAGATGTTGTGGACGGATTTGAATTCATTATTTGAGATTTTGGTCTCTGGAGATTTGTGGTTAGAATGTAAGGTTATGGTTAGTTGGCAGACACAAGATCCCACTAGAATTGATCCTGATAATGCACCAGCTGCTGAAATAGCAGACAAATACAAGGCTGTGATTGAGTATTTGAAAAAACAAGTTCCTGAAAAAGATATAGATGTACCTAAGATTTTGAGAACCATGCCAGAGGCAAAGGAGTCAGTGCATTCTTTTTATGAGAGGCTAATGCACATTTATAAGAAACATAGAGGAGTTGGATATTCTGAAAAAGATGGAGTTAGTGGTTTTGTAACTGCATTTGTGAATGGATTGAGGAAAGAAATTTGTGATTATATTCAACAAAGTGAGCTGTGTTGGCAGATTAATTTTTGATTGATACTAGGGCTACCCATTCTACAGTTTGTTCTGTGGAACTCCCAAACCTTCCCCTCTCAGGAAGAGAAGTCCACGTTGTAGGGATTTGTAGTTAACAAATTGTTAATGAGGTTATATCAGATTTTCCAGTTAAAATTGGCCAGATGGAAAATAAGCATCAGTTCTTTCTGTGTTATTTGAGTCCTGTGAATTTTCTTGGAAGGGATTTATTGTGTAAAATGAATTAAAAATAATATTGTACACTGTGTGGTGTTGCAATTCACACACAAGATGAGAATTCAATATTTAAAATGAGCTCTTCAGGATCGAGAGTTGAATTGTTCCCAGGACTAACTAAAGAAGACCTACCTCTGCATTTAAGGCATACTGTCAACTATGAAGTATGGGATTTTCCTGGTAAAGAGATTGGATTGATCAAAAGATCAAAGCCTGTTAAATTTAAGGTTAACCCTAATGTGGTATTCCCTAAACCTAAACAATACAGACTTATGAAAGAAGCAGAGGAGGGAATGAAGCCTGTAATTAAAACCATGGGGGTCATAACGATGGCGGGCGGACAAAGTCTGACCGCCACCGTTACGGAATGCGGGACCGTCCGCAAGGGGTGCGGCGGTCCCGCACATGCTATTAGGATGCCACCGCCACCGTGGCGGTGGCAAGCCCTATTCACAGCATTGTGGCGGGCGGTGCTCACAGCACCGCCCGCCACAATGCTGTGAATGCACGTCGACTGGCGGAAAAGCGGCGGACGATCTTTCCGTCCGCCGCGGGCCACCCAGCCATCATAATATGGCGGGGGTCTTTGCTGTGTGGATGGTGGGCGGATCGTCCCCGCCGGGCTGGCGGTGACTACCGCCGGCCCGGCGGGGGCAATCCGCCCGCCATCATAATGACCCCCCATGTTTGAACAGGAAAACCTCTTGGAGGTACTTGATGAGAGTTAAAAAACTGAATGGAAAATGGAACATTGTGCAAGATTTCTGTAAGATTAATAAAATTGTTGTCCCTTGTTGTCCAGTGGTACTGAATCCAGCCGTGATCTTGTTCCAAATCGATCATAGGCAGAATGATATACAGTCATTGACTTATACCAATTGTTCTTCTCAATTCACCCTTATAAAGAATCTAAGTTCCTTTTTGTATTCCAATTTTTGAATAAAGTTCTCGTTTGATATAGGATCCCACAAGGGTACACTAAAAAGTCCTTTGATTTTCTTACAAATCCTGAAGAAAGAGCTAGAAAATGTCATATTGCCATGCAATTCAGTCTTGGTACAGTATATGACCTGCTGGTTGTATCAAAGATAAATGAGGACTGTAAACTTGATACAGTTGCTTTATTGAATCATCTAGCTGACAATGGATATGAGGTTTCCCCAACTAAAATTCAGTTTTGTAAAATGGAAGTCATTTATCTTGGACGCCATATTGAAATGTGTGTGAGGAAAGTCTTGAAAAATGAATTTTTGCCATTCTGAAAGTGAGTCAGGCAACCACCCAGAGGGAGGTTCAGATGTTTCTTGGAATTGTTGGGTGTTGTCGTCAGTAGATTCCAAACATTTCCTTGATTGCAAAACCCTATAGTGAGGTTGACATGCAGTGATGTCCAAGATCAGGTAGCATGTGATGGTGAATGCATTGATGCATTTAAGAAACTGAAACAATGTTTATGTCATGCGACCACAACTGGGATGCTTGATTACAATTTGATGTTTTTCTTATTTTGTCATGAAAAAAATAGATGTCTACTTTTAATTCTTACTCAAAAACTAAGGACTAATGAGCCCAGTGGCATATATTTCTGCTGTTTTGGACCCAATAACTGTGAGTCATCGAGGGTGTTTGGAATCGACTGCAGCTGTTTGCTTAGCCATTGAACAGACTGAAGGAATTGTGATGGATCATACTCTGATTGTATATGTCCCACATTCGGTTGAGATCATTTTAAATAGGACAAGGACTCAGCATTTGACCAACAGCAGACTGACTCGTTATAAGCAGATCATACTTGCAGCGGACAGCATTTCTATTCAGAGATAAAATATTTTGAATCCAGCAACACTGCTTCCTATTTGAGACAGCAATTGCGAAGATGGAAAAATGATGATGAATGACTTTAGGTGACAGAATTATACACAAAGCCAAGACCAGACATTAAAGAAACCCCATTAGAGAGGCTGATCTGACATTATTCGTAGATGGTTCCTGTTTAGGAGTCCAATACGGAGAATTGAGAGCTGCCTTTGTAGTGTGTACTACTTCTGAAGCATCGGAAGCATCTCTTACTGGATGTAACATCAACACAGGTCTCAGAATTGATTGGTTTAACGAGAGCATGATGCCTGTCAGAGAATTTTAATATGACAATTTACACAGATAACCAGTATGGTTTTGGTGTTGTTCATGATTATGGGCAACTATGATCACCTAGAATATTTATAACATCTTCAGGTGATCCTATAAAACCATTGTGTATATATTGGGCTAAATGCCATACAGAAGATACAGGAACTAGCTGATGTAAACTACACAGCTCATAAATCTGGCAATGAGATGATTACTCTTGGAAAGAAATATGCAGATCAGTTGGCCAAGTATTGTGCATTACAAGAACAATCAATTGTGCAGGAGCATGAAAATGAAATCAACCAATAAAGAAATGATTCAGTACAAAGTGTAAATAATTTGAATTTTTCTTTATGGATTCAATGCAAACTTCTTTGAGTGAGCCTAGGGACTGGCAGGAAGACGCTCCAGAAAAGGAGAAGAGAAAATGGGGAAGCTAGGCTACAAAAAGAATTATCAGAATTTCTATGTCAATGCAGAACAAAAGTATATACTCCCAGGTTTGATGTTACATCCAATGTGTATGGATTAGCCTAATCAAACACATGCAGGAAGAGAGTCTGAGTGGGAATTTTAGGAGATCTTGGGAGAATATAGGAATTCAAAATGTTGCTAAGGATGTTTACAGCCGATGTTTGACGTGTCATTTAAATATTCAGGGTAAAATAACAGTTGCAGTCATAAATCATATTCATAAATCAGAAGGCCTATTTACAAGGCTCCAAGCAAATTATATTGAGATGCCAAATTGTAATGGCTTAAAGTATGTATTGGTAATTGTCTGCTTATTTTCTAAATGGGTGGAGACATTTTCCACAAGGAGAGCATCTAGCCTTATAGTTGCCAAATTGTTGTTGAGGGAGTTAATACAGACATTTGGACTTCCAACTTCTATTGAGACTGATCGTGGTGTCCATTTTAAAAACAATGTTTTGCAGATAATTTCATTAGCATTCAACATAAATCAAATATTTCATTGTAGTTATAGGCCATACTCATCTGGTTTCGTAGAACGAGCAAATGGCACTTTATAGAGTACACTGGCAAAGGTGTATGCTTTCACTGATTTCAAATGACCTGTTGCCCTACCTCTTCTTTGGATCAACATGAGAAGTACTTCTGACATAAAGAGTGGTTTATCTCCCCTTTAAATCGTCATGGTCAGAGCAATGAGACTTGCATTTGTACCTTCAGCTGCACTAGTTTCAATCACTGATAACATTGTACTAAATTATTGCAAGGTTCTGACTGATATGATGAAATCTGTCGCTCATCATGTGAGTATGTCAACCGAAGACTACAAAGATCCTCATGCCACGTATTGAGTCCAGGAGACTGGATAGTAATCCGAAAGCATGTCCGCAAGGAGTATCTGAATGAACGCTGGCTGAACGCTGCAAGGGACCATATCAAGTGATTCTAATTTGAATACTGCAGTGAAATGTGTAAATATGCCGCAGTGGATCCATACTGCTCACACAAAGAGATTGAAAGTAGCTGAAGCAGTGTATGAGTCAAGTAATCTGGTAAAGAGCACATAAAGTGCACAGAATCAAGTTCAGAGTCAATCTCAAGTTTGCAGCATGAATCCAGAAGGGGTAAAGATTTTGATGTTGAGATTGGTGAAGACAATGAGCAAAAGCAAAAGCAATCTGAATAAGTGAAGTTTCAGGTTAGTGAAAGTGATGAGGAACAACTCCTGAAGTTCAGTTTCAAAACAGCGATCAGAGTGAAAAGTTGTTAACAGTGCAAAATACAAAAACATGCATACCAGAAAGAAGTACTAGTCTTTGATCTGAGAATTGAAAAAGTTGCAGTTGAAAATCAGAGTTACAAATACCCCCAAAGGAAAGAAGAAGTTTACTGTGAACAGAGCGGTTAGTGATACTGATCAAAGTTCAAATTCAAATCGAGTTTGATTTTGTGCACAAGACACGGTGTTCTTAAGAATACAGAGGAGAAGACTGTTACTGAGTGAGAAAAGCCTGAAAGAGATTTTCCAAAGAAAAGAACTTGTAAAAGGAAGCATTGTGAGCCACAAAATAAATTAGAGAGACAATTAAATTCTGAAACCAGTGGGAGTGAGTCTAAAAGGTCAACAAGAAAGTGAGTTCTAAATCGAAAATACGCCTTGCCTGAATGGGTGAGGTCAAAGAAGATTATGCATTTGTAAATCAGTGTCAGTACAAGTTTGAGACTCAATCAGAGACTGAGGTGGATACAGAGGAAGTATCACCTTTTAAGTGGTAAAAGAGACCGTTGATTGAAAGTTTATAAATAAAAAAGTTTATAAATAAAATATTTACTGCAATCAAGTTAAATGTGCTACCTTGGCTCACAACAGACAAAGGATTATGAATTAATATTGATTGCCTTCTTACTACTTATAGGCTGCCCGGGTTTTAATTGTAATTTTATTTCTTATTTTCGCCATTAATTTTATCTGGTTTTGTTAGAAATTGGATCTCTAATAGGCAGAGGTTTGCATCCTGTCCAAGTAGGGACCACAATCCTAGTCAGGGTAAGTCAGATATGCAACCTAAATTAACCTGTGCTCACCCTCTGGTCGCTTGGCACAGAGCAGTTAGGCTTAACTTAAGAGGTAATGTATAAAGTATTTGTGCAACACTTTAATTACAGCAAAACACAGTGTAAACTCCACAAAAAGACTCCACACCTGTTTAGAAAAATAGAGATTATTTATCTGAGTAAAACAAGACCAAAACGACAAAACTCCAATAAGTAGAACTTGAGATACGAATTTTTAAAGATTAAATCCAAAGAGTGCTTAGAAGTCAATAGCGCTAAAAGGTTACTTGAGGTCGCGCTAAACCTGGGTACATCCAACGTTCCAGGCAAACCACGATGGAGACCATGCCGGCTACAGGACCCACGCAGGGCTCACTAAAAAGGTACCTTGGATGGAGTACGTGTCAGCGTCGAAGACTTGATGCATCGGTTCCGATTCACACAGTCATGGCGATGCGTCAAAGTCGAGCCTCGCAGTTGTGTCTTTGGATGAGCGCTGCATCATTGTTGAACCTCGCAGTCGGGACCCACGTCGTCAAATCATCCCTTCGTAGGCATCGGAGGGCACTGCATTGGTTCCGATCGGCGCAAAGGCGTCACTGTGCCGATTTTTGCAGAAAACAGCTGCAGAACCCACTTCTGAGGCCCAGGACTGGAGGGGCACTTCAGGAAAGGGTAGGACTCACAGATGGCAGAGTTTAGCGGCACTAGCAGAATTGCAAGAAGTCTTTTATGACCCTGAGACATCAGAAAATAGGAGGCAAGCCAGCAAGTCCTTAGAGAAGCTTGAGTTCAAGGATGTAGATAGCAGGTCTAGCTTTGTGGCTGATGCCCGGTGGAGCTACCAGATAGCTATCGAGGAGCTGGGCTGTGCACTTCCCCCTCGGCCGTCACCTACCCAGCCGGACATTGGGCAGACTTTCCTTTGTCTCTACACTTTATCTCCCTCCCCGTTACCCTTTTACATTACCCCCCTACCCTTCGATATGCCATGAACCAACTGATGTAACTTGTAACTGATGTATCCTCTGTAACAATGTGTAACTTGTATCCTATGTAACTTTCCTCATGTAAAGCGCTCTGATACCTCTGGGTCTAGCCAGCGCTATATAAAACTCAAGTAAATAAAAAATAAATAAATAAAATAAAAGGTCCAGTCCCTCTTACTCGCAGGCAATAAACAGCAGGCAGCAGGTAGCAAAGTGGCAGTCCCTCCTTCAGCAAAGCAATCAGCAGGCTGCAGACCAAAACAGCAATGCAGTTAGCAAAGTGACAGTCCCTCCTACAGCACAGCAGCTGTTCTTCCGGGCAGAATGTCCTTAGTTCTGATTTGGTGGGGTCAGGGGTCCACTACTTATACCAAAATGTGCCTTTGAAGTGGGGTAGACTTCAAAGAGGCCTTTGAAGATCACAAGGTCCCTGCCTTTCCTGCCCTGGCTCCAGACTCACTACAGGGGGGAAGGAGGTATGCAGCTCTTTGTGTGAGGACAGGCACAGCCCTGTTCAGGTGCAAGTGTCAGCTCCCCCCTCCCAATCTAGCTCAGGAAGGCCCATCAGCCTGGTGATGGGCCATTAGGATGCAACTGTCACTCCCCAGCTCCCTTTGTGTGACTGTCTAGGGGAAATGCACAAAGCCCAGCTGTCCCCCAACCCAGACTTGTAAACAGTGACAGGCAGTGGCACAGAATGTTAAACGCCAACTTTCTAAAAGTGGCATTTTCAGACTTATGATTTAAAATCTGACTTCACTGGAAGTTGTGATTTTAAATGGTTAGTCCAGAGACACAAAACTCCATATCTGTACCCCTTCCCAATTAGAAATTACATTTGACAGATGTTTTGAGGTAATGCCAATGATAACCTATGGGAGAGATAGGCCTTGCAGTACTGAAAAATTAATTTAGCAGTTTTTCAGTACCAGGACATGTAAAACTCAAAAGTACATGTCCTGCCTTTTAATACACTGCACCCTGCCCATAGTACTGCCTAGGGCTTATTTTAGGGGTGACCTATATGTAATAAAAGGGAAGGTTTGGGCCTGGCAAGTAGGTTAACTTGCCAGGTCTAAATGGCAGTTTAAAACTGCACACACAGGCTCTGTAGTGGCAGGCCTGAGCCATGTTTAAGGGCTACTGAAGTGGGTGGCACAATTAGTGCTGCAGGCCCACTAGCAGCATTTAATTTACAGGCCCTAGACACATATAGTGCACTTTACTAGGGACTTACAAGTAAATTAAATATGCCAATTGTGGGTAAGCCAATTTTACCATGTTTAGAGTACAGAGCATATGCACTTTAGCACTGGTTAGCATTGGTAAAGTGCCCAGAGTCCTAAAGTCAGCAAAAATGAAATCAGCAAAACAAGAGGTCAGGAGGCAAAAGGTCAGGGGAAATCACCCCAAGGATGCCAGGTCTAACAGGTTTTATTGTGTCTGTTGTAGCAATTTTAAGTAATTAAATCAATAAGAAATCATCATCATTATCTATTGATTAAACGAGAAGCAGATGATTAAGAAATTTTGATAAAAGACTTTGATATGTTTGAAAAGATTTTTATTGAACAAAGACTTATGAATTATTATTTTTTTAAGCTGATCAAAAATGATGAACTTTGATAGAAATCCTTGAAAAAAGGGAAGAACAATAGAGGAAATTTTGTTTTTGATTAATGTTTTAATAAAATAAGAAGAAAAGAAGAAATATTATTGATTTAAAGACATATTTTGTTGATTTGGGATTTTTGCCACAATTGACATTCTTTTGTCTCAATAGAATATGGATCACAGCAAATGCTGTAAAATTGTAGCGTTCATTATACAAATATTAACTTTGATAGTTTTAGTGGGACTGTTGTTGTACTTATTGATTCTCTTGGGAAATGTTTCGGATCGTCATCATAATAGTAATAAAGTTGAAATTACTTCTAAAAGAAATGGATTTAAACATGATCCACCAGTATATGGGGAATACTTAGTGGTTTTAGAGATAATTCCTATACTAAAAAGATTAGAGAGTATGTAGACATAATAAAAGTTAGTAAATGTTATGTGTGTGCCTACCTTACTACGTCATCTGGGGAAGGATCAACTTATGTGCAGTTGACAATTACGTATTCTTTATCATGTAGTATTTACATTGCTATCTTTTATCATGATGTATTTCTTTCTCCATATTTGACTGCTTTTAATATGTCTTTAGAAGATTTACCTTTTAGAGAAGATAAAGGAGAAATTAGATGTGGTAATTTCCTGAGAGTGATTGCACAAAACAGATATTGTACTAACCAGGTTAAACGTTACATGTGTCTTTTCAGTAAAGAGGACCATAATTTTGTCAGAGAAGATAATGAAAGAGAAGTATGGTTGGTGAGAAGCTGGGAGGAACAGAAAATAGCATTGGAAGAAATAACGAAAGAAGAGGAATTTAGATTGTCAGGTTTGCATCGCAGTTTGAGAATGGAGCATAAGAGGAGAGGTGAGTTGTGTATGATAATGTGGAGTTTATCAAAGCTTGAGATGGTAGAAGTTGTAGGGGGAAGTATGTGTGAAAGAACTTATGAAGGTTGGGGAGATTATTTGCTTGGTGAAGAAACTATTCTGAGGGGAATTTATTATGTTTGTGGGAAGATTGCTTATTTCAATCTGCTGATATATTTGGTTGACCTATGCTATTTAGCTTTGGGGGCCGATTCTGATCTCGGCCGGCAGGGCTCCGAATCGGATTTGGCTTAACCGGATCCGATTCGGAGCCCTATTTCCCGACCGATTCGTACGCGCGTCCGGGCGAGCGAGTACGATGCGAAATCGCCGACCGACTCGTCCGGGCGTCCCGACCGCTCCGACCGACTCGTTCCCGGGTCAAACCGCACTGACCGACTCGCTCGGACTCGACTCGCACTGCGCAATCGAGACGTTCCCCGGCCGGGTGAGTACGATGCGCGCCGCGAGCAGTCCGACCGAGCCGCGCACTCCGGCTCCAAAGAGCAGTCGGAGCCGTACTTTGGGGGTCCGTGTCGGACCCCCCTGTACGCGTAGCCACGCGAGTCGCACACAGGGGGGACCCATGGGTCCCCCCTACCTGTGCGTGTACGGCGCGAGTCGCTTCGATGCGTACCCGCTGTAGGGGGCGCCCTTGACCGCCTCGCACCCATTGAGTCAATGGGAGCGAGGCGTACGCGTTGTACGACAGGCTCCCATTGACTTCAATGGGAGTCCGACCGACTCGAGTCCGATGGCATACGTGCGCATCGTACTCGTTCGGTCGGGCTGCCAGAGTCCGATTCGGTCGGAAATCTCTCCGAGTCCGGCTCGGTCGGAGAGATTTCCGGCCCGAATCGGAATCGGCCCCTTAGTGTTTTCCAGAGTTTATCATATGGATGAATTGAATGAGAAACTTGGGGGGTCATTACGATGGCGTAACGATCGCCATTGCGGGCCGGCGGTGGCGACCGTTACTCCATCGTAACGTGAATTACCCACCGCCATATTACGATGGCGGTGGATATCGCGGCGGATGCAAAGTGCGTCCGCCGCTTTTCCGCCGGTCGGCAATCGTTACGATTGCCGGCCGGGCGGAGCAGGGGCCATAATATGGTGGAGGTGCCTAGCAGGCACCGCCAGCCATATTAGGAAGTAGAGTTTTGAAGGCCTTTTCATGGCGGCGATGCTGCCATGGAAAGGCTGGCGAGGATTTGCTTTGGGGGCCCGTTGCGGGCCCCCGGGGGGGCTGGGAGGGTGCACTTGGGGGGTTCCCTGCACCAAGTAATTAATAATGTAGTTTAGTTTGCTAAACATTTTATTAGAATGGATGCAGTTTCTAGTGTTTTGTTAATTTTGCTCCTACTCATTCCCATTCCCAATCAATGTCCCTCTGTGAGTCTTCTCTCCCTGCAATCTCTGCGGAACACAAACCATTTTAACATAACTGACTGTTTCTTGAGAGATCATGTATTGTGAATGAAACATTTAATCATGTTCCAGATGTAACATTTTGAAGGACACATCCGCTGGAAGTTCCAATGCCGGCCTGCTAATGTACAAGTGTACTGGTGTTTGTTAGCTAGTATTTCATATTGTGTTTTGCATCTCTGGATTTCTGTTGCTGTGGAAGGTATGGAAGATTTTTGATTATTTTTTAGAAGTGGGCTAGTGTTCTATGTGGACCTTACATTTATTGATACAGATTTTTTTTTTTTTTATCTATACTTTCCTAGCGAGCAGCATTAATTATTCTCTATTGTCTATTCTAATTTTTTTGTAATAAAACTCTTTAACTTTTGTTGTTCAAAAAATCTGTTCCTTTGTGGTCCCAGTGACTATTTAGTTTACTCTGCTAAATTGTTGGGCCTGATGTCTGGTAGAATGGTGTCTGTTAACGCTAGATCAAGGGTGCCGTGCCAGAGCCGAATTGCTAGAGGTAGATTTTGGGGTGACCAAAATATTGGGGTTTAGTAAATTACTCAGTTCAGGCTCACACACACACACACACACACTCAAGGGAAAACAAGAAGCATAGAATGCAGGTGGATTACCGAGTGACATTCAATGCTGACATTAGAATACAACACATCTAATTCCCTATGCACTGAAGAAGTCAACAGAACAATGAAACTTGGTAAACACACCTATTTATATTTTATATGCACATACATTAAATCCTTGGTAAGGAAGTAAGGCTACATCCACCTTCTTCCCTTGAGTACAAAAGAAACTGTAACTTCCATACATAGTCACTAAACTAGTTGGGAGGACATCTACTCATACCCCCGTAAACCAGTTCTATTGTCTAAGACTTATGGCCCTTCAACCGGTGAGTAGACATAATATCGAAAATGTAATATCGATGTGTAAAAATATCGAGTTTTCAATATTGAAAGTAGTAAATATCGATGTTAAATATATCGAAGTACAAAATATCGATTTAGTGTGTTGTAAGAAATATCGTTGTAATAAATGTCGTTTGTTAAAATATCGTTATGTAAAAATATCGTTATAGTAATATGTTTTATTGTTATATGTTTGTTAATGTTATAGTTAATTAATGTTATAAAAATTTTGAATTGTAATATAATTTTGAGGGTGGGGAGTGTTTTAAAAATTTTGATACAAAATATAAAAAAATAAAAAATTTGTAAAATGAATTTAAAAATGTTTTTTAGGAGCGGGATGTTGGGTTTATAGGGGATAAGGGTGGGGAGTGTTTTAAAAATTTTGATACAAAATATAAACATTTTTAAAAATTTGTAAAACTAATTAAAAAATGTTTTTTAGGAGCGGGATGTTGGGTTTATAGGGGATAAGGATGGGGAGTGTTTACAAATATTTGTTTAAAAATATTAAAAAATTTAAAAATTTGTAAAATTAATTTAAATTTGTTTTTTATGAGAGGGATGTTGGGTTTATAGGGGATAAGGGTAGGGAGTGGTTTAAAAAATTTGATACAAAATATAAAAATGTTAAAAAATTTGTAACATTAATTTAAAATGTTTTTTTAGGAGCGGGATGTTGGGTTTATAGGGGATAAGGGTGGGGAGTGTTTTAAAATATGTGTTTAAAAATATTTAAAAAAATTAAAATTTGTAAAATTAATTAAAATTTGTTGTTTAGGAGCGGGATGTTGGGTTTATAGGGGATAAGGGTGGGGAGTGGTTTAAAAAACGTGTTACAAAATATAAAAAAAATTTGTAAAATTAATTTAAAATTGTTTTTTAGGAGTGGGATGTTAGATTTATAGGGGATAAGGGTGGGGAATTGTTTATTTATTTATATTTTTTTATTAAGTTTTAAAATATTTTAATTTATTGATGTAATGTTGTGTTAATAGGGGAAAATTTGTTTAATTTTTATTAATTTTTTTAAAAATTCAAATATTGATTTTAAAAAATGGCATTTTAAAAAAATATTTAGAGATATTAATTAAATTTAATGAATCATGTATCAAAATTTGCTAATATTTTTTATTATTATTATTTTTTTTTAAATATTTATGATAATATATTAATAAACATATTTTATATTTTATAATTATTAAAAAAAATGTATATCTGGAAAGATGTTCTAAAATGTTTGTTTACTATTTTAAATTTTAAATGTTTGATTTATTTTAATTGATGAATATGATTTATAAATTTGATACTGAGTAACTAAATTTAATAATTTTACATTTTGGAATTGTGAATACAAAACTATATATATTTAGTGACCAGAATATTTTATGATTTTATATAAATTTGAGTGGGATTAGAAAATTATATATGTTAAGTACCCAGCACTTTTCCTGATTTAATATTAATTGGAGTGGGAATAGTAAATTATATATGTTTAGTGTCCAGCACTTTCCCAGAGTTAATATAGTTTGGAGTGGGAATAGTAAATGAAATATGTTTAGTGTCCAGCACCTTCCCAGAGTTAATATAGTTTGGAGTGGGAATAGTAAATTATATATGTTTAGTGTCCAGCACCTTCCCTGATTTTATATTAATTGGAGTGGGAATAGTAAATTAGATATGTTTAGTGTCCAGCACCTTCCCAGAGTTAATATAGTTTGGAGTTGGAATAATAAATTATATATGTTTAGTGTCCAGCACCTTCCCTGATTTTATATTAATTGGAGTGGGAATAGTAAATTATATATGTCTAGTGTCCAACACCTTCCCTGATTTAATATTATTTGGAGTGGGAATAGTAAATTATATATGTTTAGTGTCCAGCACCTTCCCAGAGTTAATATAGTTTGGAGTGGGAATAGTAAATTATGGGGCCGATTCCGATTCGGGCCAGAAATCTTACCGACCGAGCCGGACCCGGAGAGATTTCCGACCGAATCGGACCCTACTAGCCCGACCGAACGAGTACGATGCGCACGTATGCTATCGGACTCGATTCGGTCGGACACCCATTGAAGTCAATGGGAGCCGGTCGTACATCGCGTACGGGGACTCCCATTGACTCAATGGGTGCGAGGCGAACAAGGGCGCCCCCTACAGTGGGTACGCGGCGAAGCGACTCGCGCCGTACATGCACAGGTAGGGGGGACCCATGGGTCCCCCCTGTGTGCGACTCGCGCGGCTACGCATACAGGGGGGTCCAACACGGACCCCCAAAGTGCGGCTCCGACTGCTCTTTGGAGCCGGACTGCGCGAGTCGGTCGGACTGCTCGAGGCACGCATCGTACTTACCCGGCCGGGGAACGTCTCCATTGCGCGGTGCGAGTCGAGTCCGTGCGAGTCGGTCGGAGCGGTCGGGTTCTGCGAACGAGTCGGTCGGCGATTTCACGAGCGCACGCATCGTACTCGCTCGCCCGGACGCACGTACGAATCGGTCGGGAAATAGGGCTCCGAATCGGATCCGGTTAAGCCGAATCCGATTCGGTGCCCTACCGGCCGAGATCGGAATCGACCCCTATATGTGTTTAGTGTCCAGCACCTTCCCAGAGTTAATTTAGTTTGGAGTGGGAATAGTAAATTATATATGTTTAGTGTCCAGCACCTTCCCTGATTTAATATTAATTGGAGTGGGAATAGTAAATTATATATGTTTAGTGTCCAGCACCTTCCCAGAGTTAATATAGTTTGGAGTTGGAATAGTAAATTATATATGTTTAGTGTCCAGCACCTTCCCAAATTTAATATTAATCGGAGTGGGAATAGTAAATTATATATGTCTAGTGTCCAGCACCTTCCCTGATTTAATATTAATTGGAGTGGGAATAGTAAATTATATATGTGAGGGGCCGATTCCGATTCGGGCCGGAAAACGTACCGACCGACTCGGTACGGGAATAAAGTCCGACTGACACGTACCTGCGCTGCCCGACCTGGGTAGTATGATGAAATGCATGTGAATCATGACCGACTCGTACGGAACACAAGCCGAACGACCGAACCGGACGGAAACAAGCTATCCGGCCGGAAAACCACGCGAATCGAACCGACCGACACGCACCAGGAAGGAACCCGAACGAAACGTACACGCGAACTCCGAGCCGCGCAGTACGATGCAATGCGTGGAAAACCAGACCGAGTCGCACGGAGACCAAGCCGCACGACCGACACGCATACAAAACCCAGCCGAAGCAACCCAATACACCGCGACCGATGCGTACGCCGCACAATAAACCTAGCAGAAACACAGCGTGAACGACTCGGAGAAGCTGGCACGAGACAACTGCAGCGTCCTACTCGGTCAGAAGTACGTCTCCTACATGCACAAAAAATACAAAGGGAAAAATACAAAAAAAAGGGCCAAACAAGCAATGACAAAGTCAATAAATACAGGGGGAAAAAAACAGGGAACAAGGACACACCCCCAACTCCACCTATATAAAGGCCACAAATCCCTACCATGATCCTTTGCAAATTCAACTGACCTGCCAGCACAGAACACCAACACACAGCAACCACAGACACACTCACAGCTCATCCATCACACAAGCCACACACCATTAGCACCTCAACAAATAGCACCCTCACATACACCCAGCAAAACCTACACACACACACCCTCACTTGCACACACATACACATCAATCACCACCACCACCCATCACCATGCCGCCAAAGAAGAATCATAAGTTCCTAGACAGTGAATTGGAAGTCCTGGTAGATGAGATCTTCAGGGTAGAGCCACACTTGTTTGGCACATTGGTCCAACAGACCCCCATGTCGCAGAAAACCAAGATGTGGGAGAGGATCGTCGACAGGGTCAATGCACAATCACCATGTTTGCGCACAAAGGAAGACATCCAGAACAGGTGGTACGATGTGCGCAGGAGGGTCAGGGACCTACTAAAGAAGGATTACATCGTGAGTCAGCGCACCGGCAGTGGCCCTCCTGCCAAACCACTACACCTCAGGCCCTGGGAAGAGAAGGTGCGGGCAATCCTACCACCAGTGAGCGTATATGGACTAACAAACATCCCAGAGCCTGGTGAGTACACAACTAATATACCCAATATTGTGTGGCAATACACACACATCACTGTCAAGGGGATAGTCAAACCATGCACCCTTAGCAAATCCACAGCAACAAAAAGATAATCATACCAAGATGACTATGTTAGTCAGAGAAACACAATACCTGCCACCTCATAGTGATATGTAACAGTGTCATGACAGGTACAAACCTAACAATAAATAGAGCAAGCCAGTGGCACAAATATAACAAACAAACAGTCACATATGTTGCCACCACCAGAACACCACCTCACAGGGAAGCTCACTGAAAGGAAGGAACTCTGGGTATGCTGGTGAAGTCAGTGTAGGCAATAGCATGATGGGAGTTGTAGTCACAGATATTGGGCAGCCTCACAATTGGCCCATCAACACCACTCTCAACCATGCTCACATCAGAGGGAGTGGAAAACAACTGACAAGATGGCTGACAATGGTGCTCTGTTGTGGGGAGTACCAGGCCCTGCTGGGACCTGGGCACCAACCAACAGCAGGACACCACTGACTGACATCCTGAGAGTCAACCTGAACCCACTGCAAGGGTGGCATGCTTCATGGTGGGATAACTGGGCTGGGTGGAGAAGGAGGGCCGGATGTCCAGCAAATACAACCAATGCTGGCCATGCACATTAAAATGCCTCAGGTTTGCAGGACAATGTGCTACACCAATATCAACCTCTTACTGTGACAACCTAGGTCAATGCAATGTACAGGGCCGCATCCAGAGGTACAGTCACAACTGTCAGGTGTGTGAACCATTGATGCCTGTAGAAACATAACATACATTGTGTGTCTCTTCCAAAAACAGGTGATGATGGGGACACAGCAGCAGACGATGAGGAGTCCCAGTCCCAGGCACCGGGGGACACTGAATGCACTGGTGTGGAACAGCCTCTGCCCTCCTCGGATGGCGAAGACCCACCTGGCCCCTCCGGCGTGAGTCATCATGCAGCACCAGCAGGACCAACATCTGCACCCCCTGCACCCACTCCTCCAACAACTGCCAACACACAGACAACCCCTGCCGACACGGACAGACCAAGGACCACCAATGACAACAGCACAGGGACCCTGGCCCAACGTCGAGCTACGGACAACGACCCCAGTAACAACCCCCAAGGGGGCCTAGGGACACCTGTGCGTGCCACCGCAGGTCCCGCATGTGTCGCCAGGGGTGGTGGGAGGGGTGGTAGACATAGGTCGCTGTTTGCAGAGGGGTCTGGACTGCATGATGACCCACAACTGGTACGCATTGCTGATGCGTACCAGAATAGCACCGGAGAGGTCACCCAGGTAGTGGGGATCCTCAAGGTCATTCAACAGCAGCAGGCTGCCCATCATGGCCGCTTGGACTCACACATGTCCCGTGTGGAGACACACATGGCCCGTGTGGAGACACACGTCTGGCATGGAGTCCAAGTGGGACACATTGCAAGAACTGACAGCGGTGCATAGGGACATATTGACATGCCTCCGCCAGATTAGCACCAACATGGCCACACCTCCCTGTGTGCCCACAACATCTGGTGCTGCAACACCTGCAACTGCCACAGGGAGGGAGGAGGACTCTGGCGGAGAGTCCCCTGCACCGCAGCAGCCTGCACATGAGGGTCCCCCCCCAAAGAAGAGGGGTCATCCGAGGAAGGAAAACTGAGAGGTCGATGGCCATGTACAACCCCCAGGAAGCCAACACCTGTTCTGGAAATTCTCCTTTGTGTGCAAACTGTTCGCCCTGTCGAATGCAACACAACTCACCCACATGACATGGGGAGTTCAAGTTGGACCAATGTATCAGATCACTGTTGACTTTGCTCTGGACATTTCTGCTACCAAGACTTCCAACTCACCTGGGAACTTTGGATCACAATCCCAATGTACAGCACCCACCATCCTGTGCACTAACCTCACACATGTATGTAATAAACTCACCAATACACCATACTTGCCTCTGTTGTGATTCCAACGTTGCTATTGTCACGGAGATGATGATCTGCTAAATGACACTGTGCATGCTAACTGCCACAGCAACACCGTCATGTGAGTCATGGCGACGTGACACATATGAGGGAGACACACCACTAGGGCTACACAACACATACACACCAGGGCCATCGGACTCATCGCCTACACTGATGTTGCCAGGAAATATTGTGGAATGCACAGACACCACACCTATTCAGAGTCTGTGTTAACTAGCCCACAGGTGCAGTAAGCAAATGTCAGTCAGATGTGTGACCACAGACAACGCACATCCCAAAGTGAAGCACAGGTTTATTACACATTTGCAACAATGTGTTTCCACTACAGATGCTAGGTAATCCCACGTGGCAGTGGCCACACAGTCAACAAATGTAGAAGAAAGAAAGTCCAGGGGTGTGGGGCACATCACCTGTAGGGAAACGACTGCTACCACCCTGGAAGTTGAATCATGGTGTCGGGGGATCCGAGTTGACCAAACAACTCTGAAAGCACCCTGTGAAGGACAGACATGACACACAGTCAAAAGCACTGAAGAACAGGACAGAACTGCAATACTCATGCCCAATACATGTCACAAGATACCTACACAAAACCAAGTTAGCATGTCAACACTGTTGGGGAGTACAGACTACCTGTAAGGACACATCACTGCACGCATACAGTCAAGTAGCACATGGCCACACTCAAACAGCAACAGAGCACCACCAACACATATCATGCAAACTCAAATCATTGACATGACATCTCTGGATACTCACATTCAGCTGAAGAAGTTGGTGATGAGCTGTGTGCGGATATCACCCTCATCATCATCATCACTGGCATCGTGGCCCAGGCCAGGATCCTCCACAGGTGGCGGATGTTGGTCATCGTCATCCAGGATGAGAGGCAACTCCTTCCGCACTGCCAGGTTGTGTAGCATGCAGCAGACGATGACAATCTTGCACACCTTTGCTGGGGCATATGGGAGGGCCCCTCCTATCTTGTCCAGGCAGCGGAAGCGGCTCTTCAGGAGACCAAATGTCCGCTCGATCACTCTCCTGGTCCGACCATGTGCCTCATTGTAGCGCATCTGGGCTGGTGTCACAGGGTTCCTGAGGGGTGTCAGCAACCACGGCATGTAGGGGTATCCGGAGTCACCTACAGACAGACAATTGCACATTAGCTGAGTTGGATAAGAGTGCGGAATACAACATAGCAGAACACACACAATGGTACAAAGTCAGTACACACCGACAAGCCAGGCACGCTGGTTCCGCATCTGTGACATCATCCTCGGGATGCGACTACTCCTCATCACGAAGGCATCGTGAGCCGAACCAGGGAAACGTGCACACACATGTGAGATGCTCATATCTGCAAGACATACCACCAGACCATTGATCGAGTGATAATGTTTACGGTTCCTGTATGCCTGTTCATGTGCCTGTGGTGGTACCAAAGCCACATGTGTCCCATCAATGGAGCCAATGACATGTGGCATCCTCCCCAGGGCATAGAAGTCACTCTTGACGTCAGTGAGTTGTTGATGTTTAGGGAAATAGAAGTACTGGTTCAGGCATCCCAGCATTGCCTCCAAAATATCGCGTAGCACACGGCTGAACATAGTCTGTGACATCCCACCAGCAGACGCCACAGTGTGTTGAAAGGTACCGATGGCAAAGAAGTGTAGGGCTGCCATCACCTTCACCTTGGGGGTCAGGGCTGTAGGGTACGGCCGGCCAGGTTGCAAATGTGGGGCCAAGCGCACTGCCAAATCCTCAATCAGCTGCCTGGTGAAGCGGTACCGTCGGATGCAGTCACGTTCCACCATCGTTGCAAGGTCAGGGAATGGTCTATGGACAGCTGGTGCCCTGCAGTGCATAGGTGAAGAAAGAAAGATTGTCAGTCACCCCACATATGTGGCATAGACAAGACTCAATATCACATGATACATCATTACGAGACACAAGTACATGATGTGTGTGCCGTTCCGTAAGGACATGTATGGCACCGAAATGGACAACATCTAACATCACAGTTCAACATGTGTCCTCAACAAGTCCCAGGTTGTGCTATTGGATATCATTAGGCTGTGTCACAGTACCCATGTACTGCTGTCACGTTCCAAACACACACCACAGTGACATGTGAGGACAGATGTGCCCCAAGCATCACAGCTCATTGACAGGTAGATTCCCAGGGACCCTGTAGTGCCACATGGACACTGGCATGACATGGTGCATCATGAATACACCACAGCAAAACAACCATGACCCCCACAGGTAGTGGTCCCTGTTGCCTCTGCAGGACAGACATGGACGTCTGTGATACACACACGCACAACATCAAAGTCCATGCACAAACAACGTGGATTTGGAGACTGTCTCCCATTGTGCACATGGAATCAGAGACATTGTAAACACAACATGCACACAGACTGTGGAGGGCCATCACTATTGTGGCAATGGGTCACCCTGTGATGTACATACCGTCCCACATGGGACTCAGGGGGTATGTGACATGACATACACATACACAACCGTGAAATGTGACCATGCCACATGCTCTGAAATGAACAGTTGCACATCACAGTGGTCATGTGCACAACACACCAAGGATCCTGTCCCCATGAACACGTGCACAGCCTGGGAGTGGTTGCCCCCAAGTGCCACCCCAAAAACCACATGTTGACCCCCATACACAGAAAAGGTAATGCAGCCTTACATGCCTTAGGACACAGTGTGGACAGGCTGTGGTGTTGTAGGTGTGCCCCTGAGTCCCTGGCAAGTATATGTTACTGGCATACGTTCACCAGTGACAAGCATGGTGACATATGCGAGTGACCTGTACAGGGAAGCGTTGTACAGCAATGGACCGATCGGTGTGCACGCACTGGCCATTGAATCTGTTGTGAGCGGGTACGCGTTGTACAGCAATGGACCGATCGGTGTGCACGCACTGGCCATTGAATCTGTTGTGAGCGGGTACGCGTTGTACCCGGAATACGCGTTGTACAGCAATGGACCGATCGGTGTGCACGCACTGGCCATTGAATCTGTTGTGAGCGGGTACGCGTTGTACAGCAATGGACCGATCGGTGCGCACGCATTGGCTATGGCCTGGCATGGCAACGGACGCGTTTTCGAAAGTTTAACAAGTCTGATGCTGTGAATTCAGTTGGCCACCCACAACAATGTTGCAAATTCATGGGTGTCATGAAGTTGAACTTTTGAAGGATGCTGTGGGCGTGTGTAAGTGGTGCAATTCCATGGATTGGCCAGATTCAGAAGATGCAAACGACTTGGACCTATCACTTTGGACACATGGGACAGTATCTGCCTCTGCAGCACACATATAATGCTGGCTGTTCCCCTGAGAGCTCACTTGCCTGCACTACATGCTCCAGGACGACATCTGCCACCACCACTGCTGCTGTATATGCATCCTCTGGATCCTGCAATGGCACGTACTGTGGAGAGAGCCCCAGTCTTCAGCACTGAGGAAAACCAGGCCCTGCTGGACAGCCTCCTTCCATAGTACAGCAAGCTGTATGGAAAACCAGGGGAGCAGGTGAGTGTGCTGTCCACTGCCTTACAAATGTGCATGTTGTCTGACTAGCCAGACTTACAGTCTGCACGCCACTGGCTAGCAGGCTCACTGAGTAGTTGTCACCCCCATAGTGTGTAGTTACATGCACTGAACAGGTATAGTGCAGTAACAGTGCATTTAAACAAGGTTTGACTTCCCAGGCAATGATACCATGTAGTAACTGCTGGCAAACTGTTCATAGCCATCCTTGCACTGCCCGTGTACATCATGTGCCCCTGTGATTGAGACATGTATATCCAAATGTGTGATGCACGGATTTGTTGCATGTGTAGTAATGGCCTTTACACTTTGTCATCCTCACAGGTTGATGCCCACCAGAAGCAGGAAATATGGCTGGACATCGCCCGGGCAGTAAGGTCTGTGGGGGTCTACAAGCGCCGGATCCGCAACTGCCAGAAGAGGTGGCAGGACCTTCGGGGCTGGACCCGGAGGATCGCAAGGGTCCAGCTGAAGCTGTCGCCTCCTCGCAGGAGGGGCGGACACCGGACCCTGACCCCCCACATGCTCAGGATCCTGGGGGTGGTCTTCCCTGATCTGGATGGGCAGCTGAAGGGCAGACAGCAGCAAGGAGGGGGTGAGTCCATGACTGCACTGTGAGCTTTGTCTGACATGCTAAGTGCCCTCGTCTGACCTGGTTAAACTTCAACAGTACATCAGTTATGTGGTCCAGGACCCATGTCCCTCAATTGTGCACTGCCCACTCCTCATCTGATACCCAGGTGTGGCCCTTACAGTCAGGAAATTGTGTCACTTGGGTACTGTGTCCTTGCATTTTGCTTAGCTCAAGGTGGGGGACAGCATTTGTTCCCGTAACTCTGTGGTGGGCTTCATGGGTGGGTCCATTGCTTACACAATGCCTGAGTTCTGACATGTAATCTGCGTGTTACTTTGATATGTGGTCCAATTGCTGATCTGATTCACCACATGTGCCTGGGGTATTTGGCACACACCCATGCTGCGGGTGGGAACAATGTTTGGGCCTCAGGAGTATGTATATCAAGTGTGTCACACATGCTTAGCCACCTGCCTACTGTCCAGGGCTCATCCCTCTTTCACGTGGAGCAGGACAGTCATGCCTACTCCAGGCCATACAATACACTCTACTCCCACTCCCGTGTATCAGCTGACACGTTGTGCTCAGTGAAATTTTCCCTCAGGTGTCTGCCTCTCTGTCATTGTGCTGTGGCTTCGTTGTCTGGACTACTGGGGTGTTTATCGGTTAGGGCTCAGCATGCCACCGGAGATGTGACCATAGGAGACGATACTTGTGTGACATATAGGTGTTTGATCACTTGACCGTGCATACTGGGGTATGCGACTGTGAAGTTCAGGCAGCTGTTTCCCATTCACATCAGATTGTGAGGTGCTCAGGTTCCGAGTGTTGGGTTTCATGTCTCCCATATGTCCAATTGGTATGACGTGGACAAATGAGAGTTCAGATGATGTGGTTTGTGGGGGGTGGACATGTGCACTTGTCAGCTACAGGACTTGCATTCCCCATGACCTAGGATTGTGACACAGTGCAGACTGCCCTGCCCATGTGAGTGGAGACAGTGATGTATGACTTTGCAGGCATGCCTGTGCCATGGCGTTAAACTTCCTAAGAGTGATTCTGCAGGGGAGTGACATGTGCTACATGCACCCCATTGTGGCATTGACTATCAGGACATGGGTGCATCATGGTGTCTGGTGCTGGTATGCATCACATGCATTTCAAATATAGACTCTGGCCATCCCTTTATCCGGACACCTGTACTGACTCAGTGGCAAGAGTTGTGATGTGTGCATGTTCACATACTTCACCGTGTTCTCTGCACTGTCCAACTACTGTGTAGGTGGTGCATGTGTCCACACTGGGGTATTGCCATCCGACAGACACCACACCGATGGGTGCAAGGCCAGGAGGGATGTGAGTGCCATGGTTGACCATCAGACTGACAATTGGCTTCTCCTACTCTGTTTGGGCACTTTTGGCAATGTTCAACTAAGGATGCCAGTGCTTGCTCTGTAATATGCTGTACTTACTGTGGTTTTGTGCGGTTAGTGCAGGTGACTGATGTCTGTCTGTTTCCCTAATTGTTTGCAGATACATCCACGGCCACAGGAGGGGACAGCTCCACGGACCAGGAGGAGCCGCAGAGCCAGACTGGGTCAGCAGCCGAGGAGTGGTCGGAGGGATCCAGTGGCACGGAGGGCGAGGGGAGCCACACCGAGGAGTCCTCAGCACCATCCACCTCAGCTGAGGACCACAGCAGCTCGGAGGATGACTCCCTTGTGGAGGCGGGTGTCAGCAGCCATCACACCCCAGCTACTATTGCTGTCCCCGCCACCACCACCACCACCACCACCACCGCCCCCCCATCGGCTCCCATTCCAGAGGTCCGTGGAGGCTCCCGTGTTCTGGAGCATGTCTCCTTCGTGCCAGGCACCGCAGCCCCTGCCCCTGTGTCCCCTGCTGCCCTGAGTGAGGAGTCTGTGTACCTACTTCGCCAGCTCCATGTAGGGCAGGCAGCAATGCTGAGTGTCCTCCATGCCCACACCACTCTGTTGACTCAGCTGGTGTCGTTCATGGAGGGCATCTCATCGGGCATGTCTGCCCTACAGAGGAGCAATAGGTCCATGGACTCCTCCCTGACGGCAGCAGTGTCCCTCCTCCAACAGTCCCTCACCCCTCCTGCCTCTGCCCCATCCACACTTCCTGGCACCCTACCTGTCCCAAGCACATGCACACCTGCACATTCACCCAAACACACAGACACGAGCAGCACAGACACACCCACTACAAAAACAAGACGTGCACGCAGGCATCCTCAGGGGACTGATACCACACCCACAGGGGAAGGGGTACATACACACACACAGGCATCCACATTCACTCCGCAGTCCTCCGATACCTCTCCCTCCAAGGCCCCTTCACTTGCCTCACCTGCAACCCCACCTACACAGCAGCTCTTCCTCTGTGACCTCGGCCTCTTCCCCTCCAATCCAGCTGATCCAGCATACAGGGGGAAGAGGAAGTCCACCCACACAGAGGGAGTGCCCCTCACCCCTGGACACCCTCCCCCAGGCGCAGACAGACTGAGGCCCCCATCTGCAAGTCCCCCGGACCCGGAAGAGCAAGACCCCGCCACCACCCTGCAGCTCAACCACCAAGTCTCCTTCCTCCATCCCTCAGGCCCCCACTCCACAGGTTCCCCCACCACACCCTGCCCCAGGTTCCCCCACCCACAGATACACCATCCCCAGAAAGATCCGGCCTTCTCCCCTACCACTTGCTCTTCCAGCACCACACCCCCCGCTGCGCTTGTTTGTGCCACTGGTGTGGAGAGCGTGTCCTCCCCCTCTGTCCTGCCCACCTTACCTGAACCCCATTCTACTCCCCTGGAGGTAGGCACTGCAGTGGAGTCCACTACCACCCTGTCTTACTTGGGCACTGCAGTGGGGAACCTGTCCACTCCATCTGCACGGCCCACTGCAGTCGTGCCGGCACCCACACCATCTGACTCATGCCCCCCAGTTGTGCCGGCACACACCATGTCAGACGCCTCTACTGCAGTTGTCAGTGACTCTCCAGCACCCACCACCCCTTCCCTGCCTCCTTCTGGTGAGCCCTGATCCTGTCCCTGCGGTGCCTGGCCTGCCCCCCGTATGCCCCTCCGAGGGGAATGTTCCTGCTCCATATCAGTGCAGGCATGCAAAGGGTGACATCTGGCACTGTCACCCTGTTTGGACTCCTGTTATGGACTGGCCATTGGCCTTTGTTATATTTCTGGACTTTCACTTCTTCACACAAAAATGCTGAATAAAGCTACTTTCTGTTCTCTAGTGGTTTTGCTTCTGATGTACATGATGTTGATGATGCTAACCGTGCCCTTGCTGCACTGATGGTGATTTTTGATATCAGGGAAATGAAGTGTTACTGTGCAGGGCCCCATGTGGTCCAGGGGGAATGTGTCCTATCTTGGTGTGTATCCATGTCATCCTTTGCAGCAATAAGAGGGTGTCATGTTTTCAATATTTGGCAATGGGATTTCCTACATTTATTTGCAATATCACATCTGTGGCTTACACCCCTGCACATCTGTTGTGCTTGCCATTGTTCAATTTGTCTATTTCCCTGACCGTGTGACCAACTCCACTGGACATGCAAGTTTGGGCATCAATGGGGAAGGACTTATCTGTGTGATCAGTGCAACTTGCTATACATGTGTGTTGGATCTGTGCAGATGGTGTCGGTGACCCTGCCATGACCAGGCTGATGTGACGAGAGCCTTCATTTTGTGCTAATTGTTGACTGAGTGACCAAGTGTACTGCTGATATGATAGAGCCCTGCAGAGACAACGTATGGCACAGCTTTCCTTACACAGGAGTGGAGTGCCCTCATGGCAGTGTGTAATTCTGTGACATTGCCTGAGCCCAAGGTGTGTGTTGTGTGAGCATGTCTGTGTGTGTTCACTTCCGTTTTGCAACACAGGCTGGGATCCCTAGTGATGTTCCTGTTTGTGATGCTTGCTGAGTTGACCTATGTTCCACCCAAATCTTCGCACTGGGTTCTCTGGGATGTGGGTGCATGGCACATTACTGGTCATCAGGGTGTCATCCATAGGTGTGTTTGCTGTCAGGGCTGAGTTTGTGGGCAAACGCAGATGAGACACAGTCAGGATTCCCCTTGGCACTTGTTGGTTACACAAGTCATGTAATTTCCAGTTTGTGTTAGCTTTCAGTGATTGTGACACGTTGTGTGTGTGACTGCTGCCACTCCTCTGGGTCAGAGCTGCAATGTTGGAAGTTGTCTATGTGTGTTCTTTGTTGGTGACCTTGACTTCTTCATTGGTGTGTGACTGTGTCCGGGATCACATTGATTGTGGTGGATTTCACATCATGCCCATGTACAGCGTACTGTGCAGTGTGTCAGACATTCACGAGTCTTGTTGACTGGCCATGTGTGATGGGTTTCTGCACCTTAGTTCCCACCACCACCCCTGGGATTGTCATGGGTGCATGTGCAATGTCACCAGTCCATGTGAGCTTCACTGCTGCACATTGTTGGAGATCAAGGTGTGTGGTGTTGAGTGTGTGCAAATGAGAGTTGTTGCACGGCTAGACCCCTACCTCCATGTTGGCCTTGGCTGACGGGCCGTGCTGATTGATTTGTGCTTGTGTAGGTGTGATGGTAGTTTGTTGCTCAGTACACATGACTGTGGTTCACAGTGTGAACGACATCTAGCTTTGTCATCACAGTGGGATCATCATGCAGGCCACGGTCACCATGATGTGGGGTCCCTGGGGGTAGTGCTGTGGTGGGTCTGTCTCTTGCTGTGTTATTTGCTGTTCCTACAAGCTTGTGTGACATGTGTAATTTGGGCTCCCTCTCATCTAACAATGCCTGTTTGCCCACATAGGGGAATCCGATCCATGAGTTATTTTTGTGTGGCACTGTGTACACATCTGTGTAATTGTGATTCAGGCCTCCTCATGTGTTGTGTGGTTGCCTGGGGACACTGGCACACCCCCCCCATCACCTGTTTTGTGTTTGATCTGCAGTGTGAGGCTGCCTGTTTGTGTTTGTGCATCTGCACCACTGCATTGGCATATCTTTAGTGTGCCATTGGCTGTATGTTGTTTGTTGGCTTTCCCCTGCTGTCCCTGGGACTCCTAGGTCATCAGTCAGCACAATGATCATGGTTTGTATGTCCCATTGCTGCAATGGTATGGTATTTGTTCACCTGATATCTACAGTCTCCAAAGGATATCTACATTTGTGTGTCCATTGGTGCAGATATGTGGGGCTGCATTATGATGGTCACTTCTGTCATTGTGTTATTGAGGAATGTTGACAATGTCAGCCCCATGGGTGATGTTTGTCTGCACATGGCCAAAGGTATATCTTATTTGCACTGCACTGTTTGCCTCACCCAATGTATGTTGCTATGGGACACAAGCACTACTATGCCACAGATGTGTTTGTTGTTCTGTGACCAGGAATCATCCATGCTGTTTGGCATTTGCAGCTTTTACCATTACTACACTTACCTTTTGGGCACTGTGGTGATGGGTGTTTAGACCCCATTGCCACAATGTTCAGAATGGGCTTCAGCTATGGACCCCACACTTCCCTTTTGGTCACTGTGGTGATGGGTGTTTAGACCCCATTGCCACAATGTTCAGAATGGGCTTCAGCTATGGACCCCACACTTCCCTTTTGGTCACTGTGGTGATGGGTGTTTAGACCCCATTGCCACAATGTTCAGAATGGGCTCCAGCTATGGACCCCACACTTCCCTTTTGGTCACTGTGGTGATGGGTGTTTAGACCCCATTGCCACAATGTTCAGAATGTGCTTCAGCTATGGACCCCACACTTCCCTTTTGGTCACTGTGGTGATGGGTGTTTAGACCCCATTGCCACACTGTTCAATTGTCTTCAGCTATGGACCCCAGACTTACCTTTTGGTCACTGTGATGATGAGGTGTTATACCCCATTGCCACAGTGGTCATGGTCTGCTTGCATTGTGGAGGCCACACACATTTATGTGTTACACATGTGATAGGGGGTCACATTGTATGCTCAATGACATGTTCAGTGTTGTGGGCATTTGACACAGACTACACACGCTTGTCATGGTGTTGGTGGGATGTATTTTCAGACATTCCTTATGTTGGAGTATGCTGGTTGTGTCATGCATTTCCCATCCTATGTTTAGGGGTGGTGGTAGTGGTAGGCATCCATCCCCCTATGAGTGGGGTTGGTAGTAGTGGCAGGCATCCAGCCCCCCCTGAGTAGGGGTAGTAGTGGTGGTAGGCATCCAGGCCCCCCTGAGTAGGGGTGGTGGTAGTGGTAGGCATCCATCCCCCTATGGGTGGGGTTGGTAGTAGTGACAGGCATCCAGCCCCCCCTGAGTAGGGGTGGTGGTAGTGGTAGGCATCCATCCCCCTATGAGTGGGGTTGGTAGTAGTGACAGGCATCCAGCCCCCCCTGAGTAGGGGTGGTGTTGGTGGTAGGCATCCATCCCCCTATGGGTGGGGTTGGTAGTAGTGGTAGGCCTCCAGCCCCCTGAGTAGGGGTGGTGGTAGTGGTAGGCATCCAGGCCCCCTGAGTTGGGGTGGTGGTAGTGGTAGGCATCCAGCCCCCCATGAGTAGGGGTGGTGTTAGTGGTAGGCATCCAGGCCCCCCTGAGTAGGGGTGGTGGTAGTGGTAGGCATCCATCCCCCTATGAGTGGGGTTGGTAGTAGTGGCAGGCATCCAACCCCCCTGAGTAGGGGTGGTGGTGGTGGTAGGCATCCATCCCCCTATGAGTGGGGTTGGTAGTAGTGGCAGGCATCCAGCCCCCCCTGAGTAGGGGTGGTGTTGGTGGTAGGCATCCATCCCCCTATGGGTGGGGTTGGTAGTAGTGGTAGGCATCCAGCCCCCCTGAGTAGGGGTGGTGGTAGTGGTAGGCATCCAGGCCCCCTGAGTAGGGGTGGTGGTAGTGGTAGGCATCCAGCCCCCATGAGTAGGGGTGGTGTTAGTGGTAGGCATCCAGGCCCCCCTGAGTAGGGGTGGTGGTAGTGGTGGGCATCCATCCCCCTATGGGCGTGTATGGCATTGGTGGTAGCCATCCCGCCCCTATGGTTCTGCTGTTGCTGGTGTACGTCATTTCTGCATCCCTATGTGTGTGTGACATATGTTGGGTAAGTGTGGTTTGTTTGTGTAGTGGGTGTTTGACTTACCGTCTTCGCCGTACGCGTCCGTACCGGTCCCGGTAATAGATGTAGAGTATTGGTAGGACCTGCGCGATGGGATTCATGGTTTGTTCGTCTCGTTCGGGTTTCTCGTGGCTTCGACTCGTACTCGTCGCTGGCTTGTTCGTCCCGTAGCCGTGGATCGTCTTGTGGCGCGAATCGGAGCTTATGTGCAGCTCTCCCGGATGCTCTGACGTGCCGGACGTAGTGACGGGTTCGGCGCGTACGGAATGCGCATCGTACTAGTCCGGCCGGAAGGTGCTGTGTATTTGGTTCCGTGCGACTCGATTGGACGTTTACGGATCCGGCTCGGGCGGGGAACAGGAGCTGAAATGGGTGAGTACGGCTCGCTCGGAATCTGGGCTGTTATGCGCATCGTACTTGTTCGTTCGGACGACTGTCCGAATCGGTCGTGAAACACGCGTTCGGCTTGGTTTTTTTCCGGACGAATACTGTTAGGTGCGCTTCCGGCCGAGATCGGAATCGACCCCTAAGTGTCCAGCACCTTCCCCGAGTTAATATAGTTTGGAGTGGGAATAGTAAATTATATATGTTTAGTGTCCAGCACCTTCCCAGAGTTAATATAGTTTGGAGTGGGAATAGTAAATTATATATGTTTAGTGTCCAGCACGTTCCCAGAGTTAATATAGGGGCTCATTACGATGCCGGACGAAAGCCCATCCGTGCTGGTGGCGGAAAACGTTCATTTTCCCGCCCCAGGTGCGGTCATTGTGACCACCAAATTACAATGGTCCTACAGAGGCCATTTACCGTCCGCCGCGGTCTGTCAGGCTCCGCACGTTTTTTGCGTACGCAAGGGTGGCGGACAGAGCCAATAGAGCAGGACCGGCGTGCGGAAATACGTTCCGTCCGCCAAACATATTACGATGTGGCAAACAGCCCTTCCCACCGCCGCGTAAAAACCACCACGTTGCGGATGGCGGAAACACAACAACGGAGAGGAAGAGCCGATACAGCACCCATCTAAACCACCGGAGCCGCCATGGATCCAGCGCTACAGGCCTTCCCGCTGCAATACCTTCTGCATCTCCCGCAGACAAGACGCCGCCGTGCCCAACAGCAGAGGTACGTCTCAAACATCTCCACCCATGCAACCCCTGAACAACTACAACTCCCAGAAAGCGTGGCAGCACCACGATGAATGTGGCAACCTGCCAAATGCAAAGTGCGAGTCCCACTCCATCCCCATGAGTGACCCTCGGTGCCCCTGAAAGCAATTGGGGCCAATGACGAGCCCCGCAGTAACAGAGCGCGCACACCGCAACATCAAAATATGTACGCCGAAGGGCCCCATTGGCCGATGGCTCATTCGCATAGTGGTTGCCACACCACGGCGGCCAGGAAGCTGTGACCGCAACCCTGCATCATCCAATTGGGGCCAAAGCGTGTCATCGCCGTGGATGCCAGCTACCGCGCATGCGAACACATACTGCATTTGCATTGGCGCCATGCGAATTACATCACCCATCACAACCCATTTGCCTAAAGTGATTGGTGCACCCCATGTGTAATGTTGTGGGGCACGAGGCCCCCATGCATATAAAGTAACCACACCGTACATGTATAGGAGAACTGGCCCAGGGCACGTGCGTCCGGCCTCGTTTGTTGGCAGGGTCAAATGTCCAGTGACGCCTGTGCTGGGTGGCTGTGGGGTGGGGGTAAGCCAGCCCTCTGGGAGTGGCTGGTACATCAGAACAACTAGAACAGTGACCAGCTGGTCACTACACTGTGAAGGTATGAGAGAGTGTGACCCTTGAGTCAAGTCTACACACACATGGCATGTCCAAGAAAAGGAGAGTGAAAGTACATACATAGTCATGCCCCGTGGTCAGCATGGATCGAAATGAGGGAAGGAGTCTAAAAGGTCTCTCGCACTGTACCAATGTTGTGTAATGAAATGTCCAACCTGTGAACATCGCTTGTACGTCCCTTGACAACTGACTGGCGTCCCTTGGCCAGGGGTCGACTTGTAAAGGGCCAGTGACGTAGGCAGACAATCAGAGGTGTCCACTGTCTGCAAATCAGACATACTTGTAACCCCTAGCACTCCCAACACACGTACTGGTGTGGCGTGCAGTGTGCACAGCTGCCATTGCCTGTTAATGTTCACACACACGTCATAGGAGTGCACATGTGGAACAAACAAACATAGCTCTGACCGACATCATCGCTCATTGGCAGCCATGTGGGCATGTATACACAATCCATGTGCATTTGTGCCTCATTCAGGTGAACATTGAAATGTCTGTTACGCAAATTCCACACACACTCACGCAGGACTGACCCCATAATGTCCACATGTGTCTGTCCACCGTGCTGAACAACTATGTAGCGTTGTCCAGATGACACTCACTGCCCTCATCCCGTAATGGTGTTGCGTATTGTGGGACTGAAGCTTGAGCTCGTGCAGTGACAGCAGCAACATGCAACTCAGCACTGATGCTGGAAAACACTAGTGCCGTGCCATCTGACCACAGGGCAGCTCATCCTTGATGTAGCAGTGTACTACATGCCATAGACATCGACTTCTTTGGATGTCGTAGTGTCAGTATGTCGAGTGAGTGAAGAAAAACAACGTCTGAATGCAGGTCACTTGTGCATTTCACGTGACCATGAGGCCTGTCAATGTTGTGGTTGTGCGAGCCTCTGGGTAAGCTGTGCACCACATTTCATCTAGAACTCAGCCCATGCCTGTGTACCCTGACATACGTAGGAGGAGACCACCCATCTTTCACCCTGTCCCCAACCTGACGACGATGGAGGACATCGAAATCATCTGGGGATTCCGTTTGGATCGCCGCACACTACGAAACCTATGTGCCCAGTTGGAGCCCCATTTGAAGCCCAAAAGAAAATATCCGGCTGCATTGTCTGCTACAGTGAAGGGTATGGCTGCACTGCATTTCTCCGGTACTGGGTCTTTCCAGTACACTGTGGCCAGCGTTGAGGGGATGTCACAGCCCATGTTCAGCATGGTGTTGCGTGACGTCCTGTCAACATTGATGCCTTACAAGGACAGACCTGTCCACTTCCCGAGGAGGGATGAATTGGCAGCTGTGAAGGGGGAGTTCTGTGACCTGGGAGGCATTCCAAATGTTGTGGGAGCCATTGATGGTACCCACATTGCCCTCGTTCCACCACAGGCAAGTGAACACATCTATAGGAACCGCAAACACTACCACTCCATCAACATACAAGTGGTATGCCAGGTGGATCAGATCATCTCACACGTGTGTGCAAGGTATCCTGGGTCGGCACATGACTCCTACATCTTGCGGAACAGCACCATACACCAATTGATGGCCAATCTGCACCCCGAGCGGGCCTGGCTTGTTGGTGAGTGGGCTGTGTCAATGACTGTGATGTATGTGTGACATGCTGCTCTCCCCACACATTCAGATCACACTGTTTGCCTGTCTGTCTCACAACTAGGTGACTCTGGGCATCCCAATCGTCCGTGGTTGCTGTCCCCACTGCGGAATCCAACAACGCCGGGGGAAGTCCAATACAATGATGCACATGGGAGAACACGTTGTGTGTTGGTGCGCACTTTTGGACTGCTGAAGTCAAGATTTAGGTGCCTGGACCAGACTGGTGGTGCACCTAAGTACTCACCACAGAAGGTATGCCAGATGTTAGTCGCCTGCTGCATGCTAAACAACCTGGCCATGCACAGAAGGATCCCCCTGATTCTGGACGACGATGAACAGCAGCAGCCCCCCGCACCCAACCCACACATGCCCAGTGATGATGACAGTGGTGAGGAAGAAGGCCTTGACCAGCGACAACAGCTCATCATCAACTACTTCCGTTGAGTGTAAGTGAACAATGAGCAACTATGACTGTGTCTGCATGCCTTGCTGTTGTCTAACAAACTTTGAGATCTGTTACTGGCATTTTGTACACATACAGGACTATGCGCTGGATTGGAGAACTCGGGCAGGCAGGGACTGAGCACCCAGAAACACCCATTAGCACAGGACCCAATTGCTATAGTGCCTCACTAGCTCTCCCACTCACTCAGAGGTTTGCAAGCCCATTACACAAGTCGATAAGTTGCAGACAAGACACGCTTTGAAATGTGCTTTTTTTACTACAGTTGCAATACAGGCAACATACGTGCCACAAGAAGTTGAGAATGCATGAGTACATATCCAGTTTCCATAGTGACACATCCATAACACATGAAGCAAGATGTCATACCAATAATCCCTCTGGACGAAGACCCACAAGCATATCCCCCCACCCCTTGCTGGGAGGAGTTGAATGAGATGTCCCAGGTCTATGGGCTTTGCCAGCAGACCCATTGCTCAGCCAGTACATGGTGAAATGTACATCCCATGTGCCGTGTCGCTCACATCACTGGATGGATCACTCTCAAAGTGTGGGGCAACTAGCCCGCCTCCCCATGACATCTAAAAGGCACCCGTGTCCTCTAGCAGCAGTGACACCTTGTTGAGTGGGGGTGCTAGGGCCTGACCAGAACAGAATGACAACGGACATTCCCCTCCGACCACGGACAGAATGTACAGGCAGTGCTCCTGGACCGCACAGAGAACAAGCTCTGCAGACACTTCTCATGTGACAGACAAATACTAATGTACTTGAAAAGCGACTACACCATGTGAATTTCGTGCGCTACAGCTGCATGATGGAAGCCGGGCTCATGCCAGTCGACAATGTCCATGACGGTCAGATGACAGCCTCCCCATTGCTCAGGTCTGTAGTACCAAGCGAAACACACCGCAGAGGTCAGCAGAGTCAAAGCAAATGCAGATAGGGCAAAAGTCAGAGAGCTGAATGACAATTCCTGTTAGTAGGCGTGAAAAAGTGAAAAGGATATTGAATTAGTCACCAACAGTTCCTGTTGCTGTTAAATAGTTACGAATCCAAGAAGGCACAGGTAGCCTTGAAGGCAATCAGTTTCAAAAGACGATCCAAATCATCTCCAGCAAAAAGGACCGCCATCCAATCCAGCAGTATGAAGGAACAGATGTGCTCCTCGCACCACGAGGATGAAAGGAGCATCCCATGGCACCCGGGGAGAGGTTCGATGTAGGCATGGCACAGGAGCCTTTGCGCAAACGCACAGGCGCAGCTATCAGCCTGTCTGACACATTGGAAGGCATCCCACAAACGTGTACCACCGGAGCAGTCCTGATCATGGACCAACAAAGGACTCAGCCACAGCTCATGATCCAGGGCAGCAAGGGATGTGTTGGAAAGGCAGACATCCAGGGACCACTGAAAGGGGCATCTTCGGCAGTAGAACACAGGTTGCACGAAGGTGAAATAGGCATAGCGGAAGGTTAGCCTATAACTGATGCGTAGCATAGCTAATGGGACACATCCAAAGAGGAGCTGCATGCGGTCACGGTACAGTTGCAACTGACCGGGGTTCGACTGGACCACAGGACGGGCAGACATGGCGTGAGAGCACTCTTAGAACCAGCGCTCAGCTGTACAGCCACGAGTAGTGATATCAAACCGCTAAATGCAGTCTGGAAATTGGAGGAATGACACCCGGTAGAACTCCAGAAATCGCATGAAACGAAGGGACAAGGCCAGAGCCCACATGTTTTAAAAAAGTGTGCAACGGCCTTCAGTATCAGAGGCTTTTGATGATTCTTGTGTCAGTCCCCCGGAAAAAAGTGGGAGTGCCGTGTTCAGCAGTGACTGAATTGCGCGGGACGGTCAAGGCACCTGGAATTCGAAGGTCTCAGGGCTGATGTGGGAGCGACTACTTGTTGAAACAGAAGCCCATTGTGCCTGCACACTTATTGAAGTCCGCTTTCGCTGTGGGAAAGGGGGGAGCCACAAATGGATATCCACAATCACATATGGGGCAGTGAGGAGGACATTGCTACAGCAAGGAACACGGCGTGCAACAGTTCCTATATACGCGATGCCTGCCCTGTGACCGCAGCACTTGTGCCCATTCAGGAGAAGATAACTTCGTTTGTAAAACAGATTTAGCGTGGGTATGTTGTCAGGGACTGGTGTACATGTGGGTAAACATGCATAGACCGTACATGTCACTTGAAAATCCCTGTACAACAGTACTTGAGTGTGTGAATGTGACAATGTCACCATCGTCCACATGACAGGATGTGTTGTGATGCTGGCTCTTGTGGGCACACTGCTAAGGATTACATTGTTCTGCGCTGTGTGATCTGTGACAACTTCCGTCATGTCCATGATGATGTTATTAGGGGGATGGGAGCACACTGCTTCACCTCCCAGCACAGTTCACCCCTTGGCATTCTGGTAAATGCAGTTCAGTCATGATGCTTACTTGTCATGTGACTGAGGTGTTTCACCTGAGTTGGGCAGGGAGAGGTACAGAGACCCGAGTAGAATCTGGCAGCTTCCTCAGCAGACACCGATCACAATGTATCTTACCCCTACTGATGTGGGAGGATAACGCGACACACATGTGTCTAGAGATTCACAGCACTGACCTGCACCAACCTAGGTGACACACGACAACGGTAACAGAAGTAAGCTTTTCAACTGGACTGCATTCACCAGGAGGCTAAGGGCGAAACTGTGTTGGGAGGTGCAGTCGTGTGCTCCAGTCCCCCTGCTGTCCATGTTGATGGTGTTTGCCGGTGTTGTCTGTAATCTATATTGTACAGTGTTGCCTCATGGTGTGCTTTTGCGATTATTGCATAATATGGCAACGCACTGTTGTTTCCTTGTGTCTTTCCAGGTACCTCCACTCTCTCAATGGATTTTCGCTTTTACATATTCGGATACATTGCAATGTGAGTCAACATGCCACTTACTGTGATGAGAATGCTCTTGACACGAAGGCATACTGTTGTGAGTTGTGTTTATTTTGCGATGTGTGACAGGTGAGGGGTGAAGTAGGAGGTGATGGTACATGGATAGTTAGGGTAGGACACACAATGGTAGAGTTCCAAAGTCCAAGCGAACACTCCCATCCTTGTGGCAATGTGGTTTGGTATTTACAACGACAGTCAGTGCTCGGTGTTACAGTGGTGACATCAGCGGTTGCTCCGAGAACTGGTACGGCACGGTGCTGTGCCACGTGATCGTGACGGGGTCTTTTTCGGACGCCCCCTCTGCCGTTTGACCGGGGGGGAACCTGCTGCATGCTCAGAAGTGTCTGAAGATTCGCCGTGGTGTGACTCACCCCTCCCTGTGGCCGCTGCTTGACCGGCCCTTGAGGTCGCCCCACCGCTTCCTGATGTCACGCACAGTGCGTAGGGTGGTCCCTGCGGCATTGACTTTGCTGTGGATCCTTGCACACATCTGAGTCTTGCGCGGAAGTGGGTGTGTTGGACCAGGTGCCCAGACAAATGTGGTTCTACCCTGATTGTCTCGTCTACCGTCACTCTCAACTCTGAGTCGGTGGATTTGGGCATTGTCTTGGGGGGCATGGTGCAATTGAATGAGGGGTGCAGGGTGCAAGGTAGTGGTGGAGATATGTGAAGTGTGTGAGGTGTGTCCTGTCTCTCTGTCTCGGCTTGTGGTGTGCAAAGGAAGCTGGTCCAGGAAGGGGTTGGTTTCATACTGTGGTATGTGGGTGTGTCCACATGAGTGATGACCTCCAGATGTCTCTTCCATGTTGCGCATGGCTTTCCTTACCAGGAGCATCCGGTTTCTACGCGCTCCCGGGAGGAATACAGCCACGATCCTAGCATACTCGCTGAATGACGGATTGACTAGGCATGATCTGGCCTTCTCTAAATATTTGCTCAAGGATTAGCAGGCCTAATCGTGATGCACTCTGTAGAGAGAGTTTGAACCCCAAGATTAGAATCAGAATACCTCGACATTATCACTAATTGAGATTTCTCAGCAACATACCGGTTAGGACAGTATACCGTTTTTTGTAGTTTCAGTCACCTTCATTTTACAAGGATCTTGTGGTATTACCCGTGACCGGCCGGGTTGGAATTATCACCGGCTTACAGGTCCCAGTTACTTTGCTATCATATCAGCCCTGAAGAAGTCCAGGGACATTTCCCTTCGGACGAAACACGTGTTGGCTGGACCATTTGTTCGAATAAAATCAAGAAGAATGATCACACGAATTCCCATGTGCTTCCTCATGTTTACTCTATTGTAATGATTTTTAACACTGTAGCGTGTGCATAGGCTTTGTTTGTACTTTTGGGACCTTGGTCCACTGGTCAGAGGGCTTTTGTGGTTTTCCCTCACCTTGTGCACCGCTCAGATAGTTGCACAATTACAGGACGACACTCAGCGTGCGCCACCACCTCCTGCGTTTTACAAACTACCATATTCGATATTACAAGTTGGGGTGTATCATTGTGGCGTGTGTGTTGTGATAGAGGGCGGCAGGGAGTACAGGCACACTTTGGGCATTGTTGTGAAGTTGGTTCCGTCCGCCATTCATCTGACCTATGTGCGTGTGCAGCGGTCGGACGCAGTGCTCGGTCCGCCAGCTCCGCATTCTCATTGTAATTAGCTGTGCGGTCATGCCGCGGCAGGAGCGGCCTTTTCAAGCCGTTGAACAGCTTTCCCCGTCTGCCGCAGTCGGATTTGCAGCTTTTCTGACCGTGGTGGACGGTCTTTTGTGACATCCGTCCGCCGTGGTGTGATTTTGCGTACATTGCATCGTAATTTGGCCAACGGAAATGCCGCGGGTCATGCGGGAGGTATTTTTACAACACCATGGAGGACGGAAGGCTTTTCCGTCCGGCATCGTAATCGGGCCCATAGTTTGGAGTGGGAGTAGTAAATTATATATGTTTAGTGTCCAGCACCTTCCCAGAGTTAATATAGTTTGGAGTGGGAATAGTAAATTATATATGTTTAGTGTCCACCACCTTCCCTGATTTAATAATAATTGGAGTGGGAATAGTAAATTATATATGTTTAGTGTCCAGCACCTTCCCAGAGTTAATATAGTTTGGAGTGGGAATAGTAAATGATATATGTTTAGTGTCCAGCACCTTCCCTGATTTAATATTAATTGGAGTGGGAATAGTAAATTATATATGTTTAGTGTCCAGCACCTTCCCAGAGTTAATATAGTTTGGAGTTGGAATAGTAAATTATATATGTTTACTGTCCAGCACCTTCCCAGATTTAATATTAATTGGAGTGGGAATAGTAAATTATATATGTTTAGTGTCCAGCACCTTCCCAGAGTTAATATAGTTTGGAGTGGGAATAGTAAATTATATATGTTTAGTGTCCAGCACCTTCCCAGAATTAATATAGGGGCCTATTACGATGGCGGTCGGATGACCGCCGCCCGGCCGGCAGTGGCAACCGCCGGACCTGCGGCGGACATCCGCCGCGATTGCAAGCCAGAAAACCGCTGGTCAGATTAGGATGGCGGTGGTGACCGCGGCGGTGGGAAATTCTGACCGCCGCTTTTCCGCCGGTTGCCATCCGCACTCCTGCCCTGCGGACGGAGAAGGACCGGGATAATGGTGGCGGTGCAGGGCAGGCTCTGCCGGCACGATTATGATGCCTGCGGTAGCCAGCCTTTCCTCAGCGGTCAGACCGCCATGGAAAGGCATGCGGTGATTGTCTTCCGGGGGCCCGTTGCGGGCCCCCAATGTGGGTGCATTGGGGGGGTACCCATGGTCCCCCCTACATGTCCCTGTACCAGGTGGCAGGCACTGTGCAGTGCCTGCCACGCAGTACAGGGAAATGCAGGACATGCTCATTTGGACATCGCTGCGGTGCTGCGGGCAGCAGAAACTGCTGCAATGTTAAGGCCAGCGATCCGACCGCCGCGGTCGGATTTCGAGCAAGGAACATCCTAATGCGACCGGCGGTTATGTCGCGGGCCTTGCGGTCGGTCTTTTCCCGTTACCATGGCGGTCGGGGAGGTTTTCCGACCGCCATCGTAATAGGCCCCTTAGTTTGGAATGGGAAAAGTAAATTATATATGTTTAGTGTCCAGCACCTTCCCAGAGTTAATATAGTTTGGAGTGGGAATAGTAACTTATATATGTTTAGTGTCCAGCACCTTCCCAGATTTAATATTAATTGGAGTGGGAATAGTAAATTATACATGTCTAACATGGCCATGACTGTGGCCAAGCGAGACATAGCCGCGGCGTGGAAATCTCCAGATCCACCCTGCCTAGAGAAATGGCAAAGGTGCGCGACCCAAGAAAAAACTTTGTACGAGGCACGTGGATGTCCGAAAAAGTACCGGAGGGTATGGGGGAAATGGCTGGGTACTATGGAATAATCCATTATTGCACTGATTTGTTCACCTACTTGTGCCTTCTGGGATAGTGTCCTCCGCAATGTATTGTACCTGTATTTGGCGGTATACTGTCATCTTCCGTGTCTAATGCTGAATTAATGATGTCCCTTGTTTTTAAATTGCAAAATAAAATTTGGTTATCAAAAAAAATTACATGTCTAGTGTCCAGCACCTTCCCTGGTTTAATATTAATTGGAGTGGGAATAGTAAATTATATATGTTTAGTGTCCAGCACCTTCCCAGAGTTAATATAGTTTGGAGTGGGAATAGTAAATTATATATGTTTAGTGTCCAGCACCTTCCCAGAATTAATATAGTTTGGAGTGGGAATAGTAAATTATATACGTTTAGTGTCCAGCACCTTCCCTGATTTAATATTAATTGGAGTGGGAATAGTAAATCATATATGTTTAGTGTCCAGCACCTTCTCTGATTTAATATTAATTGCAGTGGGAATAGTAAATTATATATGTTTAGTGTCCAGCACATTCCCTGGCGTAATAGAAATTGGAGTAGGAATAGGAAAATATATATGTTTACAGTTTTGTAATGTGTGAGAATTAATGTAGTGTACAGTGGGAATGTGTAAAAATAATAATATAGTTTGTATTAAGAAAACATATATCATTATAATTAATTATAAAATAAATTATTTTGTAAAGTACATTGATGTAACATACATATTTTATTACATATACAAAGTTAAAATAAATAACAAATAATGATGAAACGTTATTTTTATTAATATGTTTATTTATTTTCAAACATTTATTAATAAAAAGAAATAACATTTTATTTTATTAAAAGTATATTTAATTAATATTGTTAGACATAGAGAGAAAAAATACAATCTTTATTTTTTAGATATGATATATTTTTACAAATGTTTACTTTCATTTTTAATATTTTTGCAAACTTAGGGGCTGATTAGGATGGCGGTCGGAAAACCTCCCCGACCGCCATGGTAGCGGGAAAAGACCGCCCGCATGGACCGCGACGTAACCGCCGGTCGAATTACGATGGCCCGCGATCGAAATCCGACCGCGGCGGTACGATCGCTGGCTTTAACATTGCGGTGGTTGCTGCTGCCCGCAGCACCGCCGCGATGTCGAAAGGAGCATGTCCTGCATTTCCCTGCACTGCGTGGCAGGCACTGCACAGTGCCTGCCACCTGGTACAGGGAAATGTAGAGGGGACCATGGGTACCCCCAGTGCACCCACACCCCCAACACATTGGGGGCCCGCAACGGGCCCCCGGAAGACAATCTCCGCCAGCCTTTCCATGGCGGTTTGACCGCTGCGGAAAGGTTGGCTACCGCCGGCATCTTAATCGTGCCGGCGGAGCCTGCTCAGCACCGCCACCATTATCCCGGTCCTGCTCCATCCGCCAGGCAGGAGCGGATGGCAACCAGCGGAAAAGCGGCGGTCAGAATTTCCCACCGTTGCGGTCACCACCGCCATCCTAATCTGACCGGCGGTTTTCTGGGTTGCGATCGCGGGCTGATGTCCACCACTGGCCGGCAGTCGCCACCGCCGGCCCGGCGGTGGACATCCGCCCGCCATCCTAATCAGCCCCTTAGTTTTAAACTTTATTAAACTTTTTATTACAGTTATGTACATTTTTAAACATAAAATGATGTCGTTTTACATTGCTTTTTAAACATTTTTTAGAAAGAAATAAATTTTTAATAAGTTATACATTATTAATTTGTGTTGTAAACATTGATTACATTATTACATATAGTGTAATTTATTATTAATATATATGTTTTAACATGTTTTTATTACAAACACTTTTTTGCAAACTCACATTTTTAACATATATTGTTATATTTTAAGTAATATTATTTATATTTTAAATATATATAATATTAATTATTACATGTCGTTTTTAATACAAACATTTTTATAACATTAATACATTTTTGTAACATTCATTTCACATAGTATAGATTTTTATTATACATTGGATATAAAATGTATATTTATAGAATTATAATAATAATTATTAAATGTTTAATAATATTTATTATTATAATTTTACATTACAAACAAAATAAGAAATAATTTTTAATACATACATATTATTTTGTAGTATTTTTTCAAAAATGTACAGCCATGTATTTATAATGTTTTATCAGTTTATTAAAGAAATAGATAAATCTTTATTGTTTAAGGCAACCATATTTGTTTCTGACTTGTATTTTGTAACCGCTTGAGTTTATTGTGGGCCATTTCTGAGGGGAGATGTTCGCGGTTGGAAGCTGCGTCGCATCGGGTAAGGTAAGTTTAATTTTCTTTATTTAAAGTTTAACTTTAGTTTAATTTGAAGGTAAATAAGTACTAGGGAGTGTGTGTAGTGTTAGGTTTTTAAAGTTTTGGTGAATTATATGTTTTAGTTATGTGTTAGCGATATGTCGTCAGTTTGTTAATCGGTCAATGTTAGAATTATATAGATATGTGAAAATATGTTTAAACTATGGTGTTAGTAATATATTTATTAGTATTATGTTATAATTTATGTGTATATTTGTGTGGGTGGGATTGTTTTGTTTCTTTACAGGTTTTGGTCGATTGGAAGTTCCGGTTGGGAGAAGATTGCGTTTTTTTTAGTTAAGGAAGTGTGTATTAGTTTTAGAAAACTAATAATTATTTTACACTTCCTTAATTTTTCGAGTTTTCATGGTGCGATTCTTTTTTTAAATATGTTTTTCGGGATTTTTATGGTTCATCGTTTGTGGAGTTATTTCCGGTGGATTACTTTTTAAACAGTTGGATTTTTTGGGGGGATTTTTGTTGCTTATTGGGATCATGACAAACATGGATTTATTTATGGCAGTTGGGATTTCCTTTCTTCAGCTACGGAAACAGTATGTAATTTTAAATTATTTATTGTGAGAGGAAAATGTTTAAAAAAGACATTGTTATTGTGATTTATATTTTATGAAATATAATTATTATGTCAATATATTTTTTGTATATTAATTAATATATTTGACAAAATAATTATATTTTTTAAAATATAAAAATTATATTTATTTGTTTGTTTCAATTTTGGTAATGAGTTTTAGGGTATTTAGGTGTTTTTTTAGTTAAAGTAGGGATTTGGCTATTAATTCTAGGTATTCTAGGCCTTTAGTTGTTGGATATAGTCTTACTTTATATTGTAAGTACTCAAACATTTGTCTAGTTTGTTTGGTAAGTTTTGGGCCTATTTGTGTTCCAGACTGCTCCATTCTTAGTTGTTGGTAGCTCTGTTCTTTTTGGATAGGTAGTAATAGTTTATGTAGAGTTGGTGGAGTTCTGCCTGTTGTTGCTTGGAAGGCGTTATGCCATCCTTCAACAGCATTGTTAATTTTAGCTTCTTTGTTTAGGGTACTGTTATATACATTCCACCATGGAATGTGGTATTTAGGTTGCCTTCTGTGTCCAGATCTGTGTAGCCTTTCCACCCAGGTATCCTCAAAATAGGCAAGTATGGGACTTAGTTTTTGCTCATTTTGTTGGTAGTATGTACTTTCAATTAGTAAATTGTAGTGTTCGGCTAAGTCAGTAACTGGGACGTATGCCAGTGCTATAAGTTTTTAAATTTGATATGCAAAGGAGCTATTTGTTGCATATTCAATACTTAGGGGCCGATTCCGATCTCGCTCGGAAAGCCTTCCGACCGACACGGATCGGGAAGTTTACCCGAGCGACTCGTACGCGCGGTGTCCGAACGGCGGAGTACGATGCAATGCACGTTAAATACAAACGACTCGCACGGAGAACAATATTGATGACCGACTCGTACGGAAATGATTCCGTGTGAGAGAATCGTCCGGAAAAAAGCCCGATGCGAACCAAGCGAACACGAACGTTGGTACATAGCGTTGAGTCATTGGGACAGACTCGGACCACCCTGCCAATACATGAACAAGCATCCGGTGCGGTCAACGGAGCGTTTCTGTATTGCTCAACATAATCCAACATAAATAGACAGACCAAGTCCAAACAAGCATTGGCAATGTTAAAAAATAATGTTTCCAAATCAACCCAAAAAAATAAGGAGATTCAAAATTAGCCACACCCACAACTCCACCTATATAAAGGGCCATTAACTTACCCATGATCCTTTGCTACCTCAACAGAACTGCCTGCACATACCACGATTACACTGCATCAGAGACACACACACACAACTCATCCACCAGACAACCTGTACACCACTAGCACCTGTTCACCACTACACTCACAAACACACACACATCAACTCATACACACTCATCCTCACCTTCACACTCCCCCACACATACATCTCCATCACCATGCCCCCAAAGAAGAATCCAAAGTTCACAGACAATGAGTTGGAAGTCATGGTAGATGGAATTATCAGAGTTGAGCCCCAGTTATTTTGGACCTTAGTCCAACAGACCTCCCTGTCCCAGAAAACCAGGATGTGGGAGAGGATAGTCAACAAGGTGAACGCTCAAGCACCTTGCCTGCGCACAATGGAGGATATCAGGAACAGGTACTATGATGTGCGAAGGAGGGTCAAGAAGCTGATTGGCAGAGACCATGCCCTGAGCCAGCGGACCGGCGGTGGCCCTCCTGCAAAACCTGTGCACTTCACTTCCTGGGAGGAGAAGGTGCATGCCATCCTTCCACCGGAGGGCATCCATTGATTATCAGGAGTACCAGAGCCTGGTGAGTACGGAACCAACTAGCCAATATTGTGAGCCACCACACACCCACAGACATCACTATCAAGGGGACAGTGATACCAATTACTGTCAGCAAAGCCATAAAAATATAAAGCTAATGAGCATGTGATGTGTATGCCATTTAGACAAACTAAATACATGCAATCTCGGAGTAATATGTTACCATTTCATGACAAGTACCAACTTTGCCAAATAAAAAGCAAGGCTTGGTGCTCAAAACAGCAGCCACCACTGTCAGCCATCTTTACAGCACTGTTACACTCACTCACAGGAAAGCTGAGTCACAGGAAGGGTGTCAGGGATGGCTGGGAAGGTGGGTGTGGCAAAAAACATGATGGGAGTTGAAGTCACAGCCAACAGTACCCCTCCCACATGGCCCAACAAGCACACCTTGAACCATGCCCATCTCACAGGGAGTGGAAATGGACCGGCAAGATGGCTGACACATGGGCCTTTTGTATGAGTTGGCTCTAAGTCACAACTAGGCCCTGGGCCTCTCACACCAGTCCCCACTCCCAGCTATCTTCACTGTACATTTCCACTCACTGTCTGGGGATGCATTGTCCCTGGTGTGCTGCCTGGGCTGGCTGGGAAGGTGTGTGGAGTACAGGACATGATGTGATTTGCAGTCATAGCACTCATCACTACCCACACACAAAGCAACATGTCCATCAGTGATAAGGGATACCTGACAGTGAATGGAAGGGCCACAACATGATGGGTGACACTGTTGCATGGTGTCATGTACACAAAGTACTGTTGGGAGTTGCATTCAACTCCTACATCATGCAGTGTTGTCAGCATCCTTGCCACTACACTCCCCTCACTGTCATTGATACTTTGTCCACGACGAGTAAGCTGGACTGGGTGGGAGGAGGTGGACAATTTCCAGCAGCATAACACAAGCACACAAACATCTGTACCTCACAGCTCTGAACCTGAAAAAGCAGGAAAGCAGCCTTGGTTGACTCATCTGCCCATGGAGGACAATGACAAAATATTATGGTGTGAACAGGCACAAAGCTACGCAGTCAAAACATTTGCTACTGACAGCCATTCACATGTGTGCAATGAGATAATAACTAGGAACACATTCATCGAAATACCATAAACCAAAAGCCATGTACATTCCGGACTGTGATTGTGTAGGTAGCCACACCAATTTGACTGCAAAGGACAGGCACAAACGCCAGCACACATGCACATATCTTGAAACATATCGTAAGAGGAAGAGTACGTATATCATTTGAAAAGCACAGATGTGGGAAATACCAACACACCCGTGTCATGCGCAGGGTGCCACTTGCCAGTCAATGCCTATGTACAGTCAAATGAACAAAACATGCTCATTTATGCACAGAGCTGGGCATGCTCAGCAAAGCACGTCCTGTTATAAACACAATGCCTGCCAAAAATATAGGCCTGGGTCTGTGACCATACAGTACCATTTAATGTACCTACACTCACCATAATGTACAATAGCTAATGTAATGTGTATGATACGATGAACTGTGCAAAAACACTACAAACTTTGTGTCTCTCATCTTACCACAGGGTCTGCTGGGGACACTGCAGGAACAGAACACGAATCCCAGTCCCAGACTCTGGATGACCCTGAGCTCTCTGGTGTGGACGTCTCTCAGCCATCAACGGATGACGAGGAACTACCTGGCCTCTCCGGCGTGGGTCAGCATGCAGCACCAGCAGCTGTGCCTCCAGCACCACCTGTGACCACTCCTGCAACATCTGCCAACACCCAGATGCCCACTACCCACACGGACACACAAAGACAACAAGACACAGAGAGCACAGCATCACAGGGCACTCGGGAGTTGGCAGACAACAACACCACTGTCAACGATGAAGGAGTTCCAGTGTTGTCTGTGCCTGCAACAACCGGTCCTGCTCATGTGGGTAGGGATGGTGGGAGGGATCGTAGGGAGAGGTCACACCAGGCAGCTGGTGCTGACGAACAAGCTGACCCACAGTTGGCAAGCATTCTCCACGCCCACCGAGATTGCACCGGAGACTTTGGCCAGGTAGTTGGGATCCTCAGGGACATCAAACAACAGCAGGCTGCCCATCATGCCAACATGGAACAACACATGGCAAGGATGGAGGACAAAATGGACAAAGTTGACGACCTGACTGCGGTGCACAGGGACATACTCACCTGTCTCCGCCAGATTGCTAACAGCATGACCCCACCTCCCTGTGTGCCCAATACATATGTTGCTTCTACATCTGCAACTGCCACAAGGAGGGATGAGGACTCTGGCGGAGAGTCCCCTGCACCGCGGCAGCCTGCACCTGAGGTTCCCCCCCCCCAAAAAAAAGAGGGGTCGTCCTCCAAAAGACAAATGAGAGTCAGATGGCTATGCATCCCCCCCAGGGAGTGACAACCTGCTCCTGATATCCTCCATTGTGTGCTAAGCGTTCACTCTGTTGACTGTCACAGAACTTTCCCAACTGGGATGGAGGGTCTAAGTTGGACCAATGACTCAAATGACTGTGGACTTGGCTCTGAAAATTTCATCTACTGGCACTACCAACTACTCTGTGAACTTTGGACTTCAAACCGTTGTTCAGCAATATACCTTTGATTTCAGATTTCACACAGGCACTGTAATAAATCAACATTCACACAATACTTGCGTCTGTCATGAATGCTCAAATGTTTTCTGATTGAAAAGATGATCCAAAGAGCTAGGAATGGAATGACAATGACATTGGCTGAAATGCAAGTACATCTGTCTATCCAACTGTCTTGTGAGTAAATGTAACACGACACATATGGGAGATACACACAAGGTCATCACAACACACATAGGACATGGCATACATCCTCATTGCATCCACTCATCTAAAATGAAAGCACCGTCATATGTACAAACAATATTCACTGTTCGATAAACTGCACATCTGGCACATGTACAGTATGTAAATGATTGTTGGATGTGTGGAAACAGACAAGGCACACCTCAATGTTGAGCACAGGTTTATCACACAGGCACAACATGTTGCCTCCACAACAAAAGCTAACAAATCACACTGTGACAATAAGTGCAAATCATACAAGACTTTGTAATTAATTCAGAAGCACAGATTCCTGATCCCAAGAAAACTTCCAATCTGTAACTGCATTGTGTGTCTGGGAGGTCACATATCTCCATCCAACAGCCAAAGGACCCTGTGAAGTTGAGACATAGAACAGTATTTATTAACCAAATACTTTGCATACATCTCCCAAAGACCTTTCATACTTCAAATTGGGAACATGTGCACACTACCTAGGAGTCATCTCACCACTGTACTGGTGACCATACTACCAAATTAGATGCCAAACTACTCCAAGGATCATGTGAAGTATCATACACCCACACGTAGACAAATACATTGTACAGCAGACACATATCATGCAAACAAATCCCTTTCTCAAATCACAATTGCATACTCACAATCATGAGAAAAAATTGTTGATTAGCCTTCTCCGAACATCCTCCTCCCCCCTCATCATCACTGGCAACATGCCCCAGGCCTGGATCCTCCCCTGCTGGAGGCTGCTGGTCGCCGTCATCTTGAATGAGAGGTAGCTCATGCCTCACTGCCATGTTGTGTAGCATGCAACACACGATGATGATCCTACACACCTTCGCTGGTGCATATTGGAGGGCTCCTCCTTTACGGTCCAGGCAGCGAAATCTGCTTTTCAGTAGCCCAAATGTCCGCTCAATCACTCGCCTGGTCCGCCCATGTGCCTCATTAAAACGAAACTCAGCAGGGGTGACAGGGTTCCTGAGTGGGGTCAGTAACCACGGCATGTTGGGGTATCCAGAGTCTCCTAAATTAAAACAGAAAATACTTCATGTGTCTGAAAACAGGGTACAACCTGACATACAAGCAACACACAACATAAATAGACAACATTACCCACCAACAAGCCTGGCACGCTGATTTGGCAGCTGAGACATCATCTGTGGGATCCTACTGTTCCTCATAATGTAGGCGTTGTGTGCTGTTCCAGGAAAACGCGCACAGACATGTGTGATTGTCATGTCAGGCAGACATACCACCAGGGCATTTATAGAGTGGAAATGCTTCCGATTCCTATATGTTTGATCATTGGCATGTGGTGGTACCAAAGCTACATGTGTACCATCAATGGAGCCAATGACATGTGGCAATCTGCCCAAAGCATAAAAGTCACTCTTGATGTTGGCAAACTGTCCTGGTTGGGAACTTGATGTACGTGTTCAGGAAATGTAACATTGCACCCAAAAAATTTCTAAGCACACGGCTAAACATTGTCTGTGACATCCCACCAGCAGTAGCCACAGTATACTGGAAGCTTCCCGTGGCAAAGAAATGTAGGGCTGCCATCACCTTCACTTTGCGGATCAGGACATCCAGGCTGCAAATGTGGGCCCAGCTGCTCTGCCAACTCCTCAATGAGTGGTCTGGTGAAGCGGTAACATCTGATGCAGTCACGTTCTACCATGGACTCCAGGTCGGGGAAGGGTCTGTGGACAGCTGGACTCCTGCGGTACAAAGGTTACAAATGTAAACTTTCTCAATAAACTATCCAATGTGTTAAGTAACATGCAACATAGCATGTGCTACATCAAAGCAAGACTCAATGAAGTCAGGTGTGTAATGTTGAACATTGACACAAAGGCCAACAATGTGACTCTCACGCAAAATTCCAATCCATAATGGTTTCTGCACAATTGCACGGCTGTGCTGTGAATGATCAATGGTGTCTGCCACAGTCCATTTCATCAAACATTACACACTAAACACACACCTACCCAACTATCAAGGATAGATGTTTGTAACAAATGGGATTATGAAATGCCACCTGGACACTGTCATGATGTAAGGTCTGACATACATCAATCATCACATACATAAACCCTCATGATGTGCATCACATTTTGTCAGACAAACATACAGGTATGTATGTGACACAAAAACACAACAGCAACTCACATGCCAATTAGAAGTTGATGTCTCAAGTAAAATCATCAACAACATCAACAATGGAGTGTGTGCGTTGTACAATGCTCAGATACTGGGGAGTCACTCAAAATAACTTCACATAATGCACATTTGAACACACAGTCCATTGAATGCGTTATTATGTTTGTATGTAACCTGTGATAACACATTGGTACCCCGGGACTGTGTCCAGGCCTAGGAGGGTGATCTGAGAAGTGGTCACTCACAGTTGTGATGTTCCTCACAAACAATTTATTTTGGGCACATGAAGGTTGGCCCATCATGGGAGTGTGAGCTATGAAGTGCCATGTCCAATATGACATGTAAATCACTGTACCCACACATGTAAAACAGCAAAACATGATGTTTTGATATACTGTCTGACATGCTGATTGAATAGTGTAGGGCACCTGAGCCTCAAACAAAACGTGTTATTGGCATCCTTTGGCTATTGGCTGTAATGATGACAGACGCAGGTGAGTATTCAAAAGACGCGTCGTACACATCCAAACAGAGGCATGCGCACACATTGGCTATTGACTGTAATGGTGACAGACGCGGGTGAGTTTTCAAAAGACGCGTCGTACACATCCGAACAGAGGCAGGCGCACACATTTGCTATTGACTGTAATGGTGACAGACGCGGGTGAGTTTTCAAAAGACGCGTCGTACACATCCGAACAGAGGCGTGCACACACATTGGCTATTGGTCGTCATGGGGACAGACGCGGGTGAGTTTTCAAAAGACGCGTCGTACACATCCGAACAGAGGTGTGCGCACACATTGGCCATTGGTCGTCATGGGGACAGACGCGGGTGAGTTTTCAAAAGATGGGTCGTACACATCCGAACAGAGGCAGGCGCACACATTGGCTATTGGTCGTCATGGGGACAGAGGCGGTGGCGCTTCGTGTATGATTCGCGTACAGGCCTCTTCTGTTGGTTAACAACTACAATGTATCAAACTCAATAGTGTAATGATGCGGAATATTTGAACGACGCGGGATGTGTGTCAGATGCGTGCAATGTCATGGATTGGCCCAATTCGGATATTGCGAACGACTCGGACCTATCCCTTTGGACGCATGGAACAGATTCCGCCTCTGCTGCACAGATATAAGTCTGTCTTTTCCCAAGAGACTTCACTTGCCTGCACTACATGCTACTTGACAGGAGTCTACCCGTGCTGCTGTCTCTGCATCCTCTGGGATCTACAATGGCACGTACTGTGGAGAGGGCACCAGCTTTCACCGAGGAGGAGAACCAGGCCCTGCTGGACAGCCTCCTTCCACAGTACTCATTAAGATATAATGGGGTAACCCACAGCAGTCTATGGACCTGGGTAAAGATTAGTATAGGAAACAATGGTCCTAGACTGGTTTTACGCTAAAGTTCAGTTGCACAGAACATTCATAAATAATGTTGTGACAGTAATGTACCACTCTTTTCTTCAAAATGCAAACAAATATATCCTCCAAAAGATCAATAGAAGGGCACACACTATTGCTCAGATGGTGACTGTTATTTTATTTAGTCACTTTTCATAACACATTTATCATATTCAATACTCTAAATAGAGAGGGAGTTGCTCCAAAGGGAGTGTGAAGAAGGAAAGTGCTCGTGAGGTAGGATAGACATACAGGAAGGGAATCCAAGAGGTAAATTCAATAATCAGTCATTTTAAACATTTCAGTACTTAGAAACAGGTAGTAGTTCATAGTGGCACCCTGTTGCAGTGAGGACAGTTTGTATCCTCCGCAGGCGGGTCTTCCTCTGACTCGAGCAGATCTATTGATCTTTTGGAGGATATATTTGTTTCCTTCCACAGTACAGCAAGCTGTATGGAAAACCAGGGGAGCAGGTGAGTGTTCATTACACTGCCTTTTCAAATGAGCCATTTTAAAACAGGCACCTCAAGCATTGTGATCCACAAGGGCAAGTATGCACAAATAGTTATTGTAAGTCTTACAGTGTGTAGATTAATGTGCTGGACAGGTACAGTGAGGTAAACGTGTATTACGTGTGAATGATTTGCATGCACTGTTCTCATGTTGTTAAGGCAGCCTTGCACACAGGACAACTGCCCCTGATTATACTTGCGCAACCTCATAACATTATCTGCCCTTCTAACCATGACCTACATGTCAAAATGTGTGAAGAATGAACATGTAGCATGTGTAGTAATGGTGTGTCACTATGTCATCCTTACAGGTCGACGCCCATCAGAAACAGGATATTTGGCTGACCATCGCCCAGGCTGTGAGATCTGTGCGGGTCTTCAAACGCTGCATCCGCCACTGCCAGAAGAGGTGGCAGGACCTCCGTGGCTGGACATGAAGGATTGCAAGAGTCCAGCTGTCACCTCCTCGCAAAAGGGGTGGACGACAGACCCTGACCCCCCACATGCTCCGGGTACTGACGGTGGTCTTCCCTGACCTGGATGGACAGTTGAAGGCCAGACAGCAGCAAGGAGGGGGTGAGTATGTGCCATGCTACTGAACTATGTTTGACATGCATGTTGCACTCCCTCTGCCTGGTAAACCTCTCACAGATCGTCTGTCTGCTGAGACACCACTTATGTGGACAAATGTAATGATGCCCCATTATCATCGGATACACAGGTGTGTCCCTTTCCGTCTGTGACATGTGTCACTCAGCCCCTGTGTATTTGCTGTAGTCCAAGGATAATGTGATCTGCACCATTTACGACATGTGCATTGAGTTGTCCATCATGAGTGATGTAATTGTCTCACATGTGTCTGCACATTGACTGAAATGTGCCCTGTACTCTGTGGGACATACATATATGTTCGAAATGCTGATCTAGGTAAACACAGCTTCATATAAAATCTGCTACATACCTGGGCTGTAGGTGATACCAATGTCGATGCCTCAGACAAATGAAATGGATGTGTTCCAAATGTGTAGTCACCTGCATAGTGCCCAGTGTAATCACGTGTTTCACATGGACCAAGGACAGGCATGCCAAGTCAGGCCATCTGAGACACTGTCACATCAGATTTTGGTGTGCCAGGCAACACTTCCACCTTTGTTAATTTGACAATCTTGTGTCTGACTCTGTGTCAGTGTGTACAGGCATGACTTTCATGAAAAACAGGTAGTAAATATAGGTAATGTGTACAGACATCTAATGCCAGGAAGGTGGCTCACATACACAGGACAGGACATGTGTGTGTCATCCCTTGACTCTGCATAATGGTGGCTTCAACATGTATATGTATGCAGCATTACCTCCTTCCTGAAAGCAATTGGAAACTTCATGTAGGCGGATCTGTAAATTCATATACTCCAATGTCTAAGTAGAACAACGTGAGCTTGTCAGACTCTTCACATTGGGTTTAGCACGTAGGGGTCATGTATACTTGACCACTACAGGTGTTGCTTTGAAAGGGATTACTAGATTGTGACACAGTGCTGACTTTCACGTTGTGATTCATTGCCCCGGTGACAATAGTCAGTATAGACTGTGTAGCCACACCGGCCAGTGGCATAGTATGCCACACGTAATTTTGTGAGGGTGCACTATTTGTACTTGTCTGTTGTCCTGCATGCAGACCTTTATAGCATTGACGCTCAGGACATAAGCCCATCATGATGACTGGGGATGCCATTCTGTTCAACTTATCAATTTGTCCAACCCATTTGCTCTGTCACTTCCAGACTCCCTTGCATGAGATGAGACATGTTCGTAATTACACATGACAGTCAGGAGCATTACAGATCTGACAACAGCCAAACTAGTGCGTTGTTGGACATGTGTTTAGTGGTCTTTGAAATACATCAAACTGATTGTGCCATTGCCATCATATTTTTGGGAACCATGGTTCACTGGCAGACTGACAAGTGCCATGTTCATATATGTGCAATGATTATTAAAAGTGACATTAACGTAATGCAAAGGCTTGCTCTGTGATGTGTTGTGCTTAAACTCATGTGTCAAGTCTATGCAGATGACTGATGTGAATCTGTTTCTCATCCTTGTTCGCAGCATCATCTATGGCTACTGGAGGAGACAGTTCCACGGAACAAGAGGAAGCGGCTAGCCAGACTGGGTCCACATGGGAGGAGGAGGAGGGACCCAGTGGCACGGAGGGTGAGGGGGTCTACAACATCGACATCTGCAGAGGACCATTCAAGCTCCAGTGAAGACTCCCTTGTGGTGGTGAGTGTTACCAGAGCAGAGGCCACACCATCAGAGTCTGCCCCCGCTACCACTACCATCTCCACCCTCACAGTTGCTCCCATCCCAAGTGTCCGTGGACCCTCCCATGTTAGGGAGCATGTCTCCTTCGGGCCAGGCACCGCACCCCCTGCATCTGTCACCCCTGCTGCCCTGAGTGTGGAGTCTGTGGATTTGCTCCAACAGATACATGTGGGGTAGACATCCATGCTGAGTGTCCTCCATGCGCACACCAGTCTTTTGACCCAATTGGTGTCGTACATGGAGGGCATGTCATCTAACATGTCTACCCTACAGCGGACAAGTCAGTCCATGGCCTCCTCACTGACAGCAGCAGTGTCCCTCCTACAGCAGTCCCTCACCCCTCCCACCTCTGCCCCATCCACAGTCCCCACTGACCTACCTGACCAAAGCACACTCACACAGGCACATGCACACACACCAACACACACAAGCAGCACACAGCCACCCAAAACAAAGTCCAGGCAAACACGCACACACACTCAGGGGACTGACAACACGCACACAGGGGAGAGTGCCAAAAACACACACACCCATCCGCAACCACTCTGCATTCCTCAGCTACCTCTCCCTCCAAAACCCCTACCCTTGACTCTCCTGCAACCCCCCCTTCCCAGAGGGTCTTCCTCTGTGACCTTGGCCTCTTCCCCACTGAGACATCAGACCAGACTCGCAAGGGGAGGAGGAAGTCACCCAGCACAGAGAGGAGATCCACCCCTGCCCACACACCCTCCCCTAAGAGTAGGAAGACTGAGGCCCCCACCCGTACATCGCCCAGGACGAAGGTATCAAAAACCACACCACCATCCCACACTGCCACCACAAAACCAAATTCATCCAGAGCCCAGGCCAGCCCTCCCAAAGTTCACACATCACAACCCATCCCAGTTTAACCCACACATCATTACACCATCCCCAAGATGATTAGGCCCTCCCCCCCTACCACATGCATTTCAACACCCACAACACCACGCCTTCTTTCAGTTCTGGACACTGCAGTGGAGCCCCCACCCCCTCAATCAGACCTGTCCACTGCAGTGGAGCCCCCTCCCCCTCAATCAGACCTGTCCACTGCAGTGGAGCCACCTCCCCCTCAATCAGACCTGTCCACTGCAGTGGAGCCCCCTCCCCCTCAATCAGACCTGTCCACTGCGTTGGGACCGACACTCCAGTAGCCCCCATCCCTCCCATTACCCATACTGGCACACCCTAATCCTGTCCCTGCGGTGCCTGGCATGCCCCTAAAGATGCCCCTCCAAGGGGAGATGTCTCTTAGCTGTAGCAGTGCAGGCAAGCAAGGCATTCCAATGCATTAAGTTCCCCCCTAAAGGACTGCAATAAAATGGACTGGCTATTGGCCATATTGTTCGTCTGGTTCTGAAAAATTATTTTTCCAAGGCTGAATAAAGCATTCCCTTTTCTTTTGTAGATTTGCATTTTGTGTACCTTATTTTGTTAATGATTCATTGTGAAATTGCTGTTGAAATCTTGTTTAGTGATAATTATGGTTTAATGATGTGAGGGACTGCATGTGGTCCATGGGATATGTGTACTTTTACAGTATATATCAGAGTCATCATTGACAGCAAGTGCAGGTTGGCATGATCCACAGTGTTTTGGACGCAGAGTGTGACCTGCTTTCAACAACATCCCATCTTTGACATACACTTTTGGACATGGCTTGTTCTGATATTTGTACACATTGTACAATTTTCCAACGGTACAAGCGTCTATGATGGACATGCAGAATAGCGCATTGATGATGAACACATCATCTGTCTCATCAGTGCAACTTTTTAAACTTGGAGTTTGCCTATGTGCAGGTGACTTTGGGGACACACATGTATGCAGGCTGATGGAATCAAAATATTCTGTGTGTTGGGATTGTTGGATCCATGTCCAAGTTGCATTGGGACATGGTGGACCCCTGCCAAGACCAAGGTTGACAAAGCTGACCTTACACAGTAGTGACATCACCTCATGGCAGTGTGTAAATATGTGATATATCCTGAGACCATGGTGTGTGTAATGTGAGCATTATTCTCTGTCTGCAAACCACATTTCCTGCCAAGACTGTAGTACCTGCAGATGTTCCTGGTTAAGAATCTTTCTGTGTGGTGAGTAGTCTAGTGCTTTCTCTACCTATTGGACTTTGAGTGTCCGAGATGTGGGTGCGCCAGTAGAATGGAGTCATGATGGTGACATCCCTGGTTGGGTTGAGACATGGGCCTGCAATGTGGCCAAACACACATGTGACACATTTTTAATTCACCGAGTCACATTTGTGCTAGCTACATCAGCGTATTAATAATCAGTCATCTGTTGTTGCAAGTTTGGCACTTGTATGTGTCTATGACTGCTCACACTCAGCATTTCCTACCCTTCCCTATAGCCTGATGGCAACGATTTTCTTTTGTAGGTCTCCTTGAGTATTTCATTGTTCTGAGACATTCTTCACATTCCAAATGTGTCCGATACATATCACGTTATGCACTTGTACTCCATCCTAAACAGATGTACTAGTTTCGACATGTGTAATGCCTAGCTATGTGTAATGTGTTTGTTAAATGCAGATCCCTCCACCACCCCTGGGGTTGTCAACAGCGCAGGCAGATTAGCTTACACATTTACCGGGGCATTGGAGGCTACTGACACAGTTGTTGTGTGCCCTATCTGTTGAGACATGTATCTTCCAAGTCTTCTGCAGTAAGCAGTCAGCATATGCATTTTGACAATAGTGATGATCTGCACATGATGCAGATTTAATAGGTAGATGCAGAGTTGATGTGATAGACATGCCAAAAAGTAAACCTTGTAAATGATGTGATCTTGAGTTGTGTGCAACGCACATAGTCAAGACATGTTGACTGTATTTTACATAGTTGTTCCATGCTTAGCGACACCTCAAGTGGGAATCGGGTCTACACAAGTAGCGCTGAGAGCTGTGACACAACCACCTCATGTTTGTTGCAGTGGGAGCATCATGAATGTATTTTGATTGTCTGTTGAGTTGTGTGTTGTCGTGGGCTGTCTCCTGTGTGCCTCATTGTACACTCACACATCACAATGTCATTCTTCTGTGAGTGTGTTTACACCTGTGGCCCTGGAGGGTTTGAGTAGGGGTCGTTGTGGACAGATGCTGTGAATTTGTGTCCCATACATATGTGTGTCTGGCACCTCTTGTTCAACCAATAAATGTGTGTGTCCTAGTATGTGGCATGCTGGGTGTGGCTTGCTGATGCAGTGATTGACACATTGCTCATGCACAACACAACATGGACCCATGTTTGTTTTTTGATCACAATGATGTGTGGTCAATATTGTGTTCCTCGTCATGCAGTCAGCGATACACGCTATCATGGGTGCCTGTGCAATGTCACCAGTCAATTTAGGCTTAGATGAGGCACACTGATGCTGGTCAAGGTGCGTGGTGTTTGGACTGGCCAAATGTCACGTGTCTCTTGGCAAGGGCCCTACCTATTATGTGGCTTTACCTTACTGACCATGCCGTGGGAGTAATGTTTGGGTATGTGAGATGACAGTGGTTCTTGCAAGGAACGTGGCACAGTGCGCATAAGTGAACGGGCTCTAGAGTATGGTACACATCCTAACTTACCATCACAGAGGGTCAGCAGACATGATACTGTCACCACTGTGATTTGGCCTTGAGGGTACTGCGGAAGAGAGTCAGTCTCTTGATGTTTTGTTTGGTGTTCCACCAGGCTTGTTCCACATGTGACTCTTGTGCACCTGCTCATCAACCAATCCCTGATTGCCTACATTCACTATCCCAAAATATGGTATACTTCCAGATCGTACTCAGCACACATATGTCTCAGTGGAGTTCTGACCCAAATCGTGTGTACTGTGCCAGGCAACAGCCACTTCATCACGCACACAGATGTTGTGTTTGTTCTGCAGTGTGTGGCTGGTTGCTTGTCTTTGTGCATCTTCACCCATGTATTTCGACAGTGTTTCAATGGCATTGAGTGGATGTTTAGTTTAGTTATTTGCTCTCCTGGCCCTGGGACTCCTTCATCTTCACTCTGCACATCCCTTATGTTTTGCAATTGACCTTGCTGCCACAGTGTTGTACTGGATCTCAACCAAACTGTTGTTTCAGATTGAATCCTTTGCGATTGTGTCTGCTTGTGACAGAAATGTGCGTTTATGCATTTTGGATGGTCACATGTTACATTGTCCAATTGAACATTGCTGGCAGTGTTAGCCCCCAAGAGCACTGATTGGCTGCACATGGCTGAGGGCATCTGACACACACAACAATGTTGGCCTCAACAGTTAAGTTGTTGTTTGGCACACAACCACTACTTTATCACTACATTGCTTGTGTTTTTAGGCCCAACAATTACATGATTGGTCGGACATGCTGGGTGTCTGAGACATACACTCACCGTTTTGTCACTGCAGTGATGGGTTGTTTGGCAAAAATATCTATTAATGTGTCAATTCAGCTAACACTGTACACACTCAGCACAATTTACGCATGACTGCACTGGGGGAGTGTTCTGCATCCACCCCCTATGGGGTAGGCAATGCTGGTAGTTTTAGTCTTCCACCCCCTATGGGGTGGGCAATGCTGGTAGTGTTAGGCCTTCCACCACCTGTGGGGTGGGCAATGCTGTTAGTGATGGCCTTCAACCCCCTATGGGGTGGGCAATGCTGGTAGTGTTAGGCTTCCACCCCCTATGGGGTGGGCAATGCTGTTAGTGTTAGGCCTTCCACCCCCTGTGGGGTGGGCAATGCTGGCAGTGATGGCCTTCAACCCCCTATGGGGTGGGCAATGCTGGTAGTGTTAGGCCTTCCACCCCCTATGGGGTGGGCAACGCTGGTAGTGTTAGACCTTCCCCCCCCTATGGGGTGGGCAATGCTGGTAGTGTTAGGCTTCCACCCCCTGTGGGGTGGGCAATGCTGTTAGTGATGGGCATCCACCCCCTATGGGTCTGTAGCCTTTCGCTGGATCGTGTCGTTTTTGTGTGTGGTAGGTGTCTGACTTACCGTCTGTGATGGACGCGTTGGTTCCACTTGTTGATTTGACCGTAGGCGTACAGTATAGGGATTACATGCGCGATCGGATACATGGCTGCTTCGTCTCGTACGCAGTGATCGTGTTGTGGCGCGATTCGGAGCTGTAATACAGCTCTTCCGGATGCTGTGACGTGCTGGAGGTGGCGACCTGTTCAGCGCATAGGAAGTACGCATCGTACTTGGCCGGCCTGAAACTGCTTCGAAAATGGCTCCGGACGACTCAATTCAGCGTTTACGGAGCCGGCTCGTACGGAAAATGGAGCTGGAGTCGGAGCGTACGTGTCGCTCGGAAAAAGGAGACATTTGCGCATCGTACTTTGTCGTTTGGATGGATCGGCTCCCGGAACGAGTCGGTCGGAAGGTAACGCTACGGACGGCTCTCGGCAGGCTTTCCGAGCAAGATCGGAATCGGCCACTTAGTGTGGATTTTTGGAGGTGTCTCCAAATACATTGATTAAAATGATAATAGCAACCATCTGCTGTGTGAGGGTAGGTTTTTAGTATTGCTTGTATCATTGACTGTTCAAAGTCAATGATTATTTTATGGGGAAAATAATTATTGGCTTCTTGTTTAATTTTTGTTAATAGTTTAATATAGGTGGAGTTTTGCTTATTTGGTAATAAAGCATATAGAAAAGGGATGTTTGTGTTTTGATAAAGTGCATGTATAGTATATAACTGATAAAATGGTTTGGGACATATTTTAAAAGTCCCGTCCATCATCCAAGTGGCACAGGTTTTTGTAAATTAGTAGCAGTTCCAAATAATATTATTCTTTTGTCTGTTGATTTGTTATCATAAAGAAGAAATTGTTCTTCATTATGGGTAATTGTGAGTTCTGGGGGAATTTCGACTTCTGCAAAAAGTTTGGGGACAGGTGTGGTGGTGGTAGTAGCTTTTTTAGTTCTAGCTATTGTTCTTTTTAGGGACGAGATGGAGGGCATTTGGCCAGTTGCATGTTGTGGGATTTTGGGGAGCATTTCTTTTAGTATTTCTGTTGTAGACTTTTCTGATCTAGTGCTAGCTTCTTTTATATCGTCTAAAGCATTTCTAACTTCAATTTCAGCAACGTTAGGGAGTGGTTATTCTCCCTAACATATAGTACAGTTGTTTCCTTTGTTGCAGCCCTCCCATAACATTTGTTAGAATAGTTTTTACTACATTTCCAGTTGACTTTGTCTCCTGTTTGCTTTTCTTGGGTGTAGACATACCCCATATAACATAGTAAAAAATTTCCTTTCTGTGAAGTTATGAATTGGGCGCCTTCAGTCATTGTGATGTTTCAAATGCTAAGAAAAATGTATAAAAAAATTACTATAAATATTCCTGTACTGTTTTATTTTCTGCAATATATACATTGTCAGTTTTATACTTACAACGTTGAATTTGAAGTCGTTTTCAATTGTGATGGGTTTTCTTTACTGTTTGCCATTGGTTTTCTTGCTGAGATTCCTGTTGGTAAACAAAAATAATTGTAATAATTTTGTTTAACTGTGTATTAAGGGGGGTGGGATTAACTTGGATTTCTGTTGGGTATTTTACCAAATTGTATTAATTTATTTCAGTTTCATACTTACTTTATTTGCAACTCGATTTTTCACAGTGTTCTGTAGGTGTTTGAATCTTTTTAGAATTATCTGTAGAGGAGGTATAAATTTAAAAAATATATATTAATTATTTTGTGTCTGAAAATAGTGGTTTTAAAGATTGGCAGTAGTATTAGTTTCTAAATGTTATTTTACTTACTTTGTGGAGCAGGAAACAGAGTTTTCTATAATGTACTCCAGTGTTCTGGCAGCAATCCGGCAGAGTTTCTCCTTTTTCTTTCTTTTTTGTTTGAAGTGTAAAATAATGCTTAATTTTTGTGTGTTTATATAGTGTTTAATTAATTGTTGTTTTAATTTCATTGGTTAATTTTAATAGTGTGTGTACTTCATTGGTTGATATTTATTGTGTTAATTGATTTGGTGGTTGCTTTCCATGTATGGAAAACGCTAATTAAGTTTCAGTTATTGCATTTTTTTATTTTAAAGTCGTTTATTATATTATATGTGAATTATATTGTTTTCGATGATAAATAATATGTGCTTTTTATTTATGTATAATATTTTAAATAGTAAATAATTGTGTGTATTTAATATATTTTTGGTAATATTTTTAATTCATTTCTTGTGCATGTTGTGTGTGTTTATTAATAATTATATATTATTTGGGGTAAGTTTTGTATGTTTATTAATGTTTTTCACATGTCAACATAATTTTGCTAACGATATTATTAGTGGCTATATTGTGGTTATCGATATTATTGACGCCTTGTATCTTTTTTAAACATGTTCGATATTTCTTATGACGATTTTTTTGTGTTCGATAATACTGCTAACGATGTAAGTGTATGACGATATTTTGGTGTCGATATTTGTGTATTTATTTAAATAAGTATAGTGTGTCGATATTAGTGTATTCGATATTTTTGTCCCGATATTATGGTAGGTCGATATAGTGTCTGTCGATATTATGTCAGTGATTCCCCTCAACCATACCACCCCTTCATCTGGAAGTTGTGACAATTTTCCATGCATCATCAGCAACACTCCAATTTGAAATTTGCCTACCAGAGATCATCTCATGATCTCTAATGAGCATTAAAGCACTGCATCTATCACTTCCAACAGTAGTTTGTACACAACAACCACCTCTCCGATATAAGGATAGTCTCCTTCTGTTCCAGTGCTGATCAGTCTCCAATCCAAAAAGGTCTGTACCATGAAAGTCCTTTAAACTTGGAAAAAACACTAATTGATCTTCCTAGTTTACCCTTCACCTCTGAGAAATTGCAGCATTAGTTGAGGGTGGTGAGAACTCACCTCAATAATAGTCACAATCCATGCCAGGGTGAACCACTAAAGTCACTAAATAATCTTGTGCTTAACCGCCTGGTAGCTTGGCACAAAGCAGTGAGGCTTAACTTAGAGGCAATGTGCAGAGTATTTGTTCATTACTCAAACAGTAGTAAAGTGAAAAGACAACACAAGAAAAATCCCAAACCAATTTAGAAAAATATAGTTAATTTTAATAAATCAAAAGACCTCATAACAACAAAAATTCAATGAGTAGAACCAGGGATATGAATTTTTTAAGTTTGAATTAAAAATAGCACTGAAAAGCACAATGCGCCAACCAAAGATATCTAGACGCATTAGGCCGGGTCAACATCAAAAGATAAGGCCAACCGCAATGAATCACCCGTCAGATACAGGGACCTTGTATGTCCTGGTGGAAAGTTTACCTTCTGACTTAGAAACACTTTTATGGAGGAAAAGTGGTCATCGGTGGGGAAAACTGTCGCTTGAGCCAAAGCTGGGCTTAGTGACGGGTTGCTGAAGAACTGGGTCCTGTTGCAGTCATTGATGACGGCGGGAAAGCTCATAGTGGGTGAAGTCTGAAGTCCGTGCCCGGGTAGGCCTCAATGTCAATCGGGTACTAGTCACATTGGTCCCAATAAAGCTTCCTGCCCTTGGACTTAAAAACATTTTTCGAAGTTAGACCTCCTTCAGCAGGGCAAACCAGCAAGCTAAATCTGACTGGTGATTCGACATAGACGGCTGCGGCTTCTACGGCGATCCTGGTCTCCCTCGGTTCTCCAGGCAGAAAGTTGGCAAAAAGTTTCATTCCTTGCCATTTGAGGACAGGAAGAGTACACTATAACACCAGCCAAGGGTCAAGGACCTGGAGGGCACCACTTGTGGATGCACTCCAACTGAGGCCAGTAGCAGGGTCCAGGGCAGGTCCAGTCAGCCACTGGTCAGCTGGGTAGTTGCATTGTAAGGGTCTCTGGAAGCTTGTTGTGTCCCTGTAGCTCAAACAAGAGGTTAGTCAGCTGACCTTTGGAGTCACTTCTGGGGTCCTGGGTTCAAGGCAAGCCAGTCCAGTCTTCCTTCAGGAATCAGACAGCATTGTATTCCTTCTGATCTTCACAAGTCCAGGGCGTTCTTAGGAGACGTCTATAGGGTCCACTTTTATGCCCAGTGCCAGCCTGTAAGTGGGGGGCAAATCTTTGTCCACCCCCTAAACCAGTTCTGGTCGGTTTCTCTACCCCATTGGGTTTTGGTGCCAGCCTTACTAGAGAGACAAAGGAGAGGCAGGCCTAGGTGTGAGCTTCATCTATTCCAGTGTGTGGTGAGTTTGTGGCTTCTGGAAACAGTCACCCTTAACTCATACATGAGAGGGCCAAGATCTGGATAACAAGTAAGCGTTCAGCCTGAACACTTCTATATCTTTGACATTCCTTCCTAATGGCATAACAGTTTTTCAGTTCGAATCGTGATATAAGCTACCACATCCGTGACAGGCTTAAGGATTGTTTCTTTGTAGAAAATTATTTGCCTTTATTTTCAAACTGTGAAGCTCAGTTGTAAGTTGACATTTTCATATTGATTGTATTCATTTCACTTCCAGTTTCATCTGTTGTTGTTGCCTCAATTGTTTTTCAAAAGCAGTCCAACTTCTGCATTTCTTTCCTGTATACTTCTGATTCTTTAACAACCTTTGCAATCACTTTTGCTTCCTTAAGCATGGGATTGCTAGCTACCCAGAACCTTGCCTGTCTTTTCTTGCTATCACATTAGACAATTAATTAATCTTTAATAAGATAATTCATCATTTGTGAAAATTGACATTTCATTGCTAACTTCCTCAGTCTAGCAACACATTTGTCCCTTTACTTTGCGGTTGGTTGTAAAACGTATGTCTTGCCATGGCTACATTTATGGATTTAGAAAATCTGCCTTCTAGTCTTTGCTTGTCTTCTTTATAGGTATCAAGTATTGTTAGAAATTGGGTTTCTGGTTGGCTAAGGTATGCACCCAGGCCAGACAGAACCCATCACTCTTGTCAGGGTAAGCTAGATACACAACTAGGACGACCTGTGCTCACCCTCTGGTAGCTTGGCACAGAGCAGTCAGGCTTATCTAAAGAGGCAATGTGTAAAGTATTTGTGGAACACGCACACACACAAGTAACACAATGAATACATCACAAGAAGACTCCACACAGGTTTATAAAAAAAGGTTATTGTATTATAAACAAAACAAGACCAAAACGATAAAAATACAATGTATACTTTTCAAGTTATCACATTAAATGCCCACGGTATTCACAGTGCTAAACAAAACACGTTTTGCAGTCATTAAGGTAGTGCTAGTAGCATGTATGCATCGTGTGGTTACTGGGAAGTATTACTTCCTCGGCGTGGGGTGGCCAAGCAGTGCACAAAACGGCACCAGAGGTTCATTGTTATACGTGCACCTCAGGACTAGGGAAATTCAGCAAAAGGTAAACCACCCGTGAACATACAGGTCATTGACTGGACCCTCGGAGGTCCGACTCCGCAATGCAATACTTTTCAATCGAGTTGTCGACAGGCTTGTGAGCCGAGCCTGTGTTGTCGGGTCATCCGGGTCACAAAAGCGTGCACACCGATGCCTGACGAACCTTACGCCCCTGGTCACCCAGGCAATGTGTCGCAGTAGAGCTGCGCTGGAAGGCACTGCCGCTGCTGGGAGTGTGGCAGTGACTTAGATCGACAAAAGCACAGCCAGAAGGACTTAAGCCTTGTAGACAATGTCAGTTGTAGAAAAGCGGAGTGCTGAATCCTTGGCAAGGGGGAAGCGCTGGTCTTTGTGCTAAGTTTGAGGCGGCAATCAGCTCATAAGCTGACCTGTGTCAAAACTCACTCGCCGGACTCGCCAGTTAAGGAGTCCCATGGCAGTGGAAGGGGGTGAGCTCTTTGATGATCCTGAGACCTCCTGAACAAGGAAAACACTTGGAAAACAATTGTAGTTCAGCACAGCACAAAGGTAGCAGGCAGCAGGACAGCACAGCAAGGCAGGTCCCAAAGTGGCAGTCCCTCCTGGCAGCACAGCAGTCCTTCTGGCAATGTGCGTATGTAGAGCCAGCAGTGCCTGGTTACAGGTCCAACAAAGTGTCTCCTAGAGGGGGTCAGATACACAGTACTTACACCCAAAAGTGTCTTTGAGGTGGGGGTAACTTCAAAAGATTTTCTGAAGTGCAGAGGTTCCCCTTTCAGCCCAGACTAGCTATGGGGGGTAAATCAGCCCTTTGTGTGGAGACAGGACACTACCTATCCAAGTGAAGTGTTACCTCCTCTCCTCCTTCCGGCCCAGGATGACCAATCAGTATGCAGATGAATGCAGATGCAGTTGAGTGTCCTGTGTTGTGGCTATCTAGAGGGAATACATAACTGTAGCTTTCGCCCAGCCCATACGTGTATTGGGGATGGGATGTCAGGCACACAGAGCAGTAAGTACAGAGAAATGTCCATTTTCTAAAAGTTATCAGGCTATATGATGTAATATACATACTAAGCACATATGGATGCCCAATTAAGTCATTTTCTATGTGTATTGTGAATCTTGAATGTTTTACCGTTTGGATTGTGTTCGGTGTAATACACTTTGTTGTATATGGCACATATTTATGTATGTAATAGTATATGTTGGTGAACAGTCCTGTGGCTTTGAATTTTAGTATATGTATTGTTTTATACGGTATATGATTTTCAATATATCGGGCACATTTTGATCTTATAAAGTCAGTCTCATCTTTTTGTCTGCGTGGTAATCAGTGTTTATTGTATGCCATTGATTGGGTTTCCTAGGTGTCAGGATAAATGCAGAACGTTCTGAATCAATTGTACTTTTCACGACAGAACCAATCATTAGTATATACTGTCATTTTCTAAAAGTGCCATTTCTAAAATTGTAAAGTTAAATCCAACCTCACCAGTAAGTAGGATTTATTGACTCAATTCCAAACATATGAAACATCAAAAAGCTGCTCCTCTCTGAACAGGAATTACAGCTTAAAAGATTGTTAACAAATTCACAACCCTACCCTATGAGAGGAGTAGGCCTCACAGTAGTGAAAAACAAAATAGACTGTTTGTCGCTACCAGGACATGCAAAACATAAAGGTACATGTCCTACCTTTTATTAAATAGCACTCTGCCCTTAGGGCTACCTAGGGGTGACTTAAATGTAATAAATGGGGAGTTTAAGGCTTGGCAAGTAGGTTTTAAATGCCAAGCCGAAGTAGCAGTAAATTGCGCATACAGGTCCTGCATTGGCAGGCCTGAGACAGGTTTGAAAGGCTACTTCTGTCGGTGGCACAATCAGTGCAGCAAGCCCACTAGTAGCATTTAACGTACAGGCCTTGGGTACATGGTGTACCACTCTACAAGAGACTTACAAGTAAATTAAATATGTCAATCAGGTGTACACCAATCACAAAGATGTTTAGGGAAGAAGCCCTTTAGCACTGGTTAGCATAGTCCTAAGGCCAACAAAAGCGAGATTAGAAAAATAGGAGGAGGAAGGCAGAAAGTCTGGGGTGACCCTTCAGGGAGGGCCATTTTCCAACACAACTCTTCCCTAGCCTAAAGCCAAGGTAGCCCAATTAATACCTTGATGGTCTTCCTTGCTTAGGGTGATTGAACATGGACTATGGCCTACGACTGCAGGGGATTTGCCAGTGCTACGCTTCTCTGAACCCAGTTGGATCCCTCTGTCTATACTCTCTGGGCCACTGAGCTAAGCCATGGGGAATCCTTAGCCTTACCTGGGGACCCCATCTGTGCAGCACCTAACTTTAATTTGCTCACAGATGCATGCCAGTAGGTAGACAGTACCACCATGGCCAGCAAAGTGATGTGGCCCATTCCACCCCTTGGATCTGACTTCTGTCCCCAACCCAAGGAAAAGTCTGTCCACATGGACAGCAACCAACAGAGGCCACTAACAGCTGTCAGTGTCAAGAGCCAGGCCGTAGGCCATCCAGTGGTCTCTGTCCTCTGTGGTTTCTGAGAGTGAGGAGAAATAGCCCCAGGTGCCTTGCATCCTTTCTCCACTCTCCCTCCCACCAGTTCAGGGGTGGTATCCTGCAACTGGTCATCCAACGCAGGGTCTGTACCCTTGGGCTGGACAAGAGTCAGGGGTGAGTCCTTCCTCCCCGGACCCCTCCATTTGGAGTTCTGTACCCTCCGTTTGGGAGTGGTACTCCCAGAACACTGAAAACAGTCCTGCCCATGGGCTGGAGTCACTGTACACACTTCTTCAGCGTACTGCTCTGGGGCGACTATCTCTTTCACAACCATGGCCCTGCTAGCCTCAGTATACCTCAGAGCAGTGGTTGGGACCCATTACCTCCCACCTGGTGAAAGTGACGGCTACCACCCTCAAGGATCACCAACTCACCCTCTGTGTCTATCTCCCTGCTGAGGGAAATCGTGGCATGTTCTATGACCTGCCCCTGGAGACTACCTTGCCCTAAGGCCACATGAGCCCCCCTGTAGAATTCCAACCAGTGGATGGTTTCTTTGGACTGACAGAATCCCCCCTTCTTGTGTCCTAGTTGGGAACACTCAAAGCAGCGGGATGGAAATGAGGGGCTCTGGGCCACCACCCACCAGAACCTCCCTCCTTCTTCTCAGTAGAGACATGGGAACCCTTTTCTTCCCCTTTCCCTGGGACCTGTCTGGGCCCCTCCAGACCTCCCCCCCAGTCTGTTGGGAGGAACCTGAACCACCCTTCTTATGGTCACCCCCAGGTACTTCTCTGGACACTCTGGTGCTGACGCAGATGTCCGCCTCCACAGCAAGCTTCCTGGGGTCAGAAAGCTTACTATCAACCAGGTGTTGGCACAACTCTGTAAAACAAATATCAAGCATGTGCTCCTTCAAAATCAAGTTGTACAGGCTTGAGTAATCATCTACTTTGCTGACCCTCACCTAACCATTCAGTGCCTTACCAGCATAGTCTAAATAGTTAACCCAACTCTGTGTAGATAGCTTGTGACTATCCCTGAACCTCTGTCAGTATTTCTCAGTTATTAGCCCAAGCTTACTGATCAAGATGGCTTTCATAACAGTATAGCATGTGTGGTCCCCACCTCTAGTATAAGGAGAGTGTCCCTCCCCTATGTGGGCATGTGCCTCCATTTACCACCATCCCAGAACACCACTGGGACCTTGTGCACTCTTAGAGCCACTGCATAGGCTGCAAACCACTTCTCTATTTTATCCCACACCACATAGCTCCCTGAGGAATGGAATACCATTTTGAGAACCCACCTCCACATATCCAAAACAACCAGCACCCCTCTCAGCTGCAAACTGACGATCTCACTCTCCAACCGCCCGAAGCACAGCGGCAACACCTCGGCGACCATTTACAGCAACGGTACAGTACTGATCCAAGCCAACAATGACAATCTTGAATCATTCAACGCCCTCTTCCCCACGCTACACTACGCCCTCACCCATCTCCGACATGCCCACTCAAACAACCCCCTAGCCACTAACAGACCGACCCACCTGGAGAATTCACAAAGCAACCCCATGACACACCACACCAACCCCAACTTACACCCCCCCCGACGCCACCTTCTCCCTCTCCCACTCCTCCCCGGACTTGCACAATACATACCTCTCAGCCAGAACCAATCGAGAGTACGTCTCAGCCGAGACTCTTCAACCCCATGCAGAACTCCGCCTCCCCACATCTCCACAATACTATTCTCAACAAGCAGCTAGCGTAATTGACCCTCAGCCATTGTCTCCTAACCTTCCCCTTTCACCAACTCTCAAAAAATTGACGCTTGAATCACGACGTGCCTCCCCACGCCACATGACCTCGACCACCCCCAAGGGCAACTTAACAAACACTCACACTGTCAGACACTCTCTCACCGGCAAGCTATCTCCATCCCTGGACAGACCCACTTGGGACAGCAGAAACATGAACTCCACCACACCCTACTCTTCGATCATGACTCAGAGACTGACGACACTAGAAAACCAACTAGAGACTGTAATACAGGGCATCAACAATATCATATCATACCTCTCATCGCCTCTGGAGCCTTCCCAATGCCCTCACCTCCCATCCACAGTTACCAACACTAAACTCACAGGACCCCCCAAGGCTCAATGGCACAGCTGGACTACAAACCCCCTCCTGAATGAGCCTCGAAGACCCAAAAGAACAACCGCAGCAATGTCCATGAGTAAGGCGTTTGACCTTGCCAACTCCTATGACGCATCTTCAGCGGTCAACTCCGGCTCCAAAATCCAGGTGATCACGGGACTTGGAAGAGATCGCTCCCCACCTAGAACACCGAGGCCTCCAGCTGTCCTCACTAATATTCCCATGATCCCCCAACGAAGAAACTCAATGACAAGGGGTCGACCAAATGCATGCTCTTTAATTGTAGATCGGCCACCAAGCATGCCACTGAACTGGCAAAAACCATCCTCACCAACGACATAGACATCACATTCATTACAGAAACTTGGTTGAATGAGTCCTCCCCCCCAATCATGGACATGCTTGTCCCCCCGGGGTTCTCAATCATCAATAAAGATAGAACGAACCACCGAGGTGGGGGCATTGCGATCATCCATAAGAGCAACATCTCCGTAATGGAATCAGACTCCTTCAAATATAACTCATTTGAATATCTAACCGCCACGATTAAGACGAGTGACAACAAAACGCTAAACTGCCATCTCCTCTACCATCCTCCTGGCAACACCCCTCCATTCGGAGAACACGTTTCAGACCTGATAACCCACTGCTCTCACCTAGACTCCAACAACAAAATACTAGGCGACCTCAACCTACATTGGAACGATGAAAACAACTCTCTGATCCAATCCCTGAACGAACTTCTTCGCAACAATAATCTTACCCAGCACTGCACCGAACAAACCCATAACAAGGGGGCAATTCTAGATGCCATCATAGCTCACGAAGACACAATCACTATTGAACATATCCTTCCTGTTGACTGGTCAGATCACCATATCATTCTATTCCACATCAACCAGACATGCCACCACCTACCCCGTACACAGGAATCCCCACATTGGGTGAGAAATCTAAGACAGATCCCCCTTGCCGACCTAGAAGAAAGGGTAAGCTCACTCCTTCCCACCACTGCATGCGACCTTTCGACAACTGAACTCACCTCGCACTACAATGCAACAATGACCTCCATTCTCGACTAGATTGCCCCCTGGAAACAAAAAAAAGCCAGGACCATTTCTTCAAGATCTTGGTTCAACAATGACCTAAACTCGGAAAGAAGAAAACTAAGAGCCGCAGAAAGACTCTGGAGAAACAACCCGACCATAGTCCACCTCGACCTACTCAAATCCGAACGCAGGGAATATAAAAAACACATCAAGAACTAAAAAACCTCATTCTTCTGTAATGCACTAAACAATGCCAAAAATCGACCCAAAGAACTCTTTAATATCATTAGACAACAAACTTCCAAGCCTCCCTCTTCCTTAGTGACGGCCACCAAAGAATTATGTAACAACTTTGCCAATTTCGTTAATGAGAAGATCACCAAGATTGAGCTCTCCTTGGACGTCAACCGCAGATTGCCCAACATAATCCCGCCACCCAGCAAAGAAGACCACAACCTACCCAGGCACACTCCCATCAACTGGAGCAGAGATCATCAAATTGATTACCCGTGCCAAACCCTCATCACACTTCTCGGACCCCATCCCTGCGCGACTGGTTAAGCAGCTCAAACTCACCCTAGCCCCGCTCTGGACCAAGATTATAAATAGCTCCCTAAGAACCGGAGACATGCCAGACTGTCTCAAAAATGGTCAAGTAACGCCACTACTGAAAAAACCGGGCTCTGACCCCAACGATCTCAACAACTTCAGACCTGTCTCCAATCTCTCATTTTTAGCAAAAATCTTGGAAAGATGTGTCCTCCTGCAACTAACCCAACACATCGACAGCAACAACATCCTAGACCCGCATCAATCAGGCTTCAGAAAAGGTTGCAGCACTGAGACAGCGATCTTGAATGTCATAGATGATGTTCATAAATCACTAGACACTGATCGATGCTGTCTACTCATTCTCCTGGACTTATCGGCAGCCTTTGACACGGTTGACCACAAACTGCTCATTAATGTACTGCGGGAAAGGGTCGGAGCAGACGAGGTGGTTCTACAGTGGTTTTCCTCCTTCCTGCAGAACCGCACCCAAAGAATAAAAATTAAAAACTGCACGTCAGACCTACGCCCCATAAACAGGGGCGTCCCGCAAGGCTCAGTTCTCTCCCCATCACTATTCAACATTTACACGGAGCCCCTCTCCGTGATACTCAAAAAAGCTAACATCCCCTTCCACCTATATGCGGACGACACCCAGATCTACCTAGAAACTTCCTCCATTGACGACATACAAAAACTAAACATCACCCTAAAAGAAATCCAAAACTGGCTATCCCTCAACCACCTGAAACTCAACCAAGACAAGACGGAAATCCTCATCATAGCCAACAAAGACCAGACCCCCCAAGTCACAGAATGGTTAAAAACCATTGACGCTCTCAATTGCAGTCTCACCCCGGCAGACTCTGTAAAATCACTGGGAATCACTCAGGACCCAAACTTAGACACGGTCAAACACATCAAGAACACCGCTAAGAACGCTTTTATTAACCTAAAACTGCTCAACAAAATAAAACCATTCATCCCTCCCAATGACCTCAAACAAGCGACTCAATCCCTGGTACTATCTAGATTAGACTACGGGAACGCAACCCTCACAGGCACAGCAAAATCCCACCTAGCTCCCCTCAGAACAACTCTAAATGCAGCAGCCAGGATGGTCACTGGAATAAAAAAATATGATCACATCTCTCCTGCTCTCAGAGAGACTAAAATGGATCCCAACAGAAATGCGCGCCAGCTTCAGAACAGCCTGTCTCACACACAAAGCCCTGCATACCGGTAAACCCGCATACCTGGCCTCTAAACTTAACAAAGCCGGTCAGACGAGGAACCTCAGGAGTACTAACACTCTACTTCTCATTCCTCCAAAAACTCGCAAACAAAAAGCCCTATCACGCTCCTTCTCTGGAAATGCGCCCAAAATTTGGAACTCCATCCCAGTCCATATCAGGACTAACCCCCTTTCCAAAATTCAAAAGCCAGCTCAAAGACCTTTTTCTCAACCGATCTCTCCCGAATGGATAGCTGACGCTCTACCTTGTATCTCGCCCAGGGCAGCACACAATCACTTTGTTAAGAGAACCTATACGTCACCTAACCTTTGTCTCATTCCTTTGTCCCTCCTCCCCGAACTGGATTCGTCAAGAACTCAATGTGTTTATTTGTTACTCTTTATGTCTAAACTGTACTCGTCACGAATAAATATGTTCTATTATTGTCACTTGACATTCTGATACAATGTTGTAAAGCGCTCCGATACCTTCGGGTCTGGCTAGCGCTATATAAAACTCTCTAAATAAATAAATAAAATAAATAGCTGGGCACTAAATACTGGGGTATCCTAGAGCCTGCTCTTTCTCAAGCTTTAGCTTGGGAAGCTCCAGTTTCAACATTCTCCCCCCCCCTTATGTCTGCCAGCTCCTCTATTGACAGGTTCCTAGTGGAGACACTGCTCCCTGCATTGGGAACCTCCCCCCTGCTCTTGGCAAGTCGTGGGCCCTCCCCTCAGGCAGGTCTACAGCCATCTCAGACTCCAGAATACGGCCATCCTCCTCCTCAAGACTTTCTGGCTCATCCTGCTCTAGGCCCTCCTCCCCTGCAACATGGGCCTCTGCCCAAGCTCTCAAAGCCTTCGGAAGCTCTACCTTGCTCTTTAAGCCTTTCTTGGAGACTTGAAATTCCCATGTACAAACTTTTCATCTGAGCCACAGTATCAGACTCTAACTGGGCCAGATCAAACTCCTCTACTCTTCCCCAGAGGTAGATATATTGAAGCACAAATATTACCAAGGTCAATCAGGGAGAATTGAAAAAAATATCAAAATGGTCTAAGTGCACAGTAGTAGTGAACAATGAGTTACTGTATGATATTGCACAAATACAAGTCCTATCCCACCGCTTCCAACAATGTTAGAAATGGGGTTTCATGTTGTAAGGTATACACCTAGGCCAGGCAGAACCCACCACTCTAGTCAGGGTAAGCTATATACACAACTAAGATAACCTGTGCTCACCCTCTGGTAGCTTGGCACAGAGCAGTGAGGCTTATCTAAAGAGGCAATGTTTAAAGTATTTGTGCAACACACACACACACAGTAACACAATAAATACACCACAAAAAGACGCCACACAGGTGTATAAAAATAGGTTATTGTGTTATAAACCTATCAAGACCAAAACCACAAAAATACAATGTATACTTTTCAAGTTATCACATTAAATGCCCATGGTAATCACAGTGCTAAACAAAACACATTTTGCAGTCATTAAGGTAAACATCAGGCTAGTAGCACGTATGATCATGTGGTTACTGAGAAGTATTACTTCCTCGCCGTGGCGGGGCAAAGCAGTACTCAAAATGTCATCAAAGGTTCATTGTTACACGGGCCCCTCAGGATCGGGGAAATTCAACAAAAGGTGAACTGCCCACAAACATGTGGGTCGGTGACTAAAACCTCTGGGGTCCGACTCCTCAGTACTGTACCTTTCAATCGTGTTGTCGGGCCTGTGTCTTCAGCTGATATGGGTCACAACAGCGTGCCTGTCGACGGCTGAGAAACCTTGCACCCTTGGACACTCCCCTGCTCACCCAGGCAACGTGTCGCAGTAAAGCCGCGCTAGAAGGCACTCCAGCTGCTGGGAGTGCAGTGGTAACTTAGATTGGCACAAGCACAGCTGGAACAACTTGAGCCTCGTAGACAACGCCGGTTGTAGAAAAGTGGAGCGCTGAATCCTCGGCAAAGGAGAAGCGCTGGTTTTTGTGCTAAGAACGAGGCAGCAATCGATTCACAAGCTGATCCATCTCAAAAGACACTCGCCGGACTCACCAGTTAAAGAGTCCCAGAGCAGTGAAAGGTGGTGAGGTCTTCATGATCCTGAGACATCCTGGACAGGGGGCAAGCCCTTGGAAAACACATGTAGTTCAGCACAGCACAAAAGTAGCAGGCAGCAGTACAGCACAGTAAGGCAGATAGCAAAGTGTAAGTCCCTCCTGGCAGCACAGCTGTCCTTCTGACAATGTGAAGCTGTAGAGTCAGCAGTGTCTAGTTAGAGGTCCAACAAAGTGTCTCTTAGAGGGGGTCAGATACCCAGTACTTACACCCAAAAGTGCCTTTGATGTGTGGGTGACTTCAAAAGATTCTCTGAAGTCCAGAGGTTCCTGTTTCACCCCAGTCCTGTCTGCCAGCCTAGCTATGGAGGGTAAATCAGCCCTTTGTGTGGAGACAGGACACTACCTATCCAAGTGAAGTGTTGCCTCCTCTTCTCCTTCCGGCCCAGGATGACCAGTTAAATCCAACCTCACCAGTGAGTAGGATTTATCAATACCATTACAAACACATGAAACATCAAAAAAGCTACTCCTCTCTGATCAGGAATTACAGCTTAAAACATTATAAAGGTATTCTCATGCTACCCTATGAGAGGGGTAGGCCTCACAGTGGTGACAAACTAAATAGACTGTCACTACCAAGACACGCAAAACATAAAGGTACACGTCCTACCTTTATACGCACATAGCACCCTGCCCTTAGAGCTACCTACGGCTTAATTTAGGGGTGATTTATATGTAATTAAAGGGGAGTTTAAGGCTTGTCAAGTAGGTTTTAAATGGCAAGTTGAAGTGGCAGTAAATTGCACACACTGGTCCTGCAATGGCAGGCCTGAGACAGGTTTGAAAGGCTACTTCTATGGGAGGCAAAATCAGTGCTGCAAGCCCACTAGTAGCACTTAACTTACAGTCCCTGGGTACATGGTGTACCACTCTACAAGGGACTTACAAGTAAATTAAATATGTCAATCAGGTATACACCAATCACAGACATGTTTAGGGAAGAAGCACCTGCACTTTAGCACTGGTTAACAGCGGTAAAGTGCTCAGAATCCTAAGGCCAACAAAAATGAGGTCAGGCAGAAAAATAGGAGGAGGAAGGCAAAAAGTTTGGGGGTGACCCTTCAGAAAGGGCCATTTTCAAAATATATGATTAATCAATTGGTATGAACTACCCCTTTCAGGTAGCTGAAGACTTGTTGCCATTAATTTCCTAAGGCACTTAATAATAAGGCTTTTTCCATCTGGAAGAGAAGTTTGCTAATCAAGTGCTCAATGTAGTTCTTAAAAACGTCAATACCCTCCTCCCACTATACAGAAGGTGAACCAGGATGTGGGAGAAAGCTTGGTAGTATGATGATTGCCTGCTTCAAATCTGTTGTAATTTCTAAAGATATTTTTAAAAGCTTTACAAATAAATGTTCTAGAGAAGTTGAAAGCAGATAAGGATGATAGCAATGTAGTTAACTGGAATAGTGGAATACGATGTAATAATGTAGTTTGGCCACTACAGTGAGGATGTGCTATGGTGAAAAATTTAGTTGCTGGTTAAGGGGGGGTGAAACTATTCAAGCAGCAACCGCAATCCTTGTCAGGGTGACGCATAAGCAAACCTCAAATTAACTTATGCTCAACGATCTGGTAGGTTGACACAGAGCCATCAGGATTAACTTGGAGGCAATGTGTAAAGTATTTATGCAGCACTTCAAGCAGTAATAAAGTGAAAATGAAACATGAAAAATCCACAACAATTGAGAACAATAGAGCAAACTCTAATAAATACTTGGACACCAAAACGATATAAATCCAATCAGTAGAACCGGCGATAGACAATTTTAAAGATTTAAGTGAAAACAGCGCACAAAGCCCAAAGCCCTACTCCCAGCTTTCTGGTGGTGCTAGATCTGGAGAAAGTCATAACACGATGCAGTGCGGGTCGGATACAGGGACCGTGTTAGTCTTGCAGAAAGAATCCCTTTCGCGGTGGTGGGGGGCGCGAGGACCAGGGGAGCGTGCGGACTAACATTGATGTAGTGCGAAGAGAAGGCCTGGCGTCACGGATGGCTGCATTGCAAAGATCCTTTTGTAGCACGAAGATTCGGGTTGCGGGAACTTTGCGTTGGTGGGCAGTGCAGCAACAAGATTTTGATGCCAAGGTCCCGTTCGCAGTTGTGAAGAGCCCAAAACCTTCAATTCAGCTCCACTGAGGCCAAAGAAAGTGTCCAGGACCAGAGGGGCACTACTTGGGGACCTGGGGCTGGCTCTAGCTGGATCCGGGTGCTGGTTCACTTGGTTGGGAGCCTGTTATGTCCCTCCGGCTCAGAACAGGCGGCCAGCAGACTAGCCCTCGGAGTCCCTCTAGGACTCCTGGTTTCAGGTGCAGGTCCAGTCCCTCTTCAGGCAAGAGGGCAGCGGGGCAGTAAGCCAGGTCTAGAGGTTTACTGAATAGATGATGTCTGAGGTCCAATATTTTTACCAAGTGCCTCCTTTGAAGTGGGGAAGCTTTTAGAGGTTTCTGTTTGAAGTGCACAGGTTTCATGCTTCCCCTGCCCTGGCTCCAGACTAACTATAGGGGGTCTGCAGCCCTTTGTGTGGAGGCAGGACACAGCTTATTCAAGTGTAAGTAGAGCTATGCCCAGCACCACCCTCACATCCTGCCAGTGATGGCCCATCCAGGTACACCTAAGCTCTGTATTGTGTATGGCTGTCTAGGAGGAATACACAAAACCCAACTTTCAGCTACACCCAGTCATGTGACCCCACGACAGGCTACAGGCACTAAATGGCTAAGGCAGGAAAAATGCCACCTTTCTAAAGTGCATTTTCAAAATTGTAATTTAAAATCTGATTTTACCATAAGAGAGGATTTTCCATTACAATTCCAAAGACACTAAACATGAACTGGTTACCTATTCCCTTTTGGAAGTTACAGCTTGTTAAATGTAATAAGATGACTCCAATGTTTTCTTATGGGAGAGGTAGGCCTTGCAGTAGTTAAAAAACAAATGTAAGAGTTTTTCACTACCAGGACATGTAAAACCTAAAAGAACATGTCCAACTTTTTAAATACACTGCACCATGCCCTCTGGTCTGTCCAGGGTCTACCCTAGGGGTGACGTATATGTATTAAAAAGGAAGGTTTGGGCCTGGCAAAAGGTTTCATTTGCCAGGTCAAAATGGCAGCTTAAAACTGCACACTCAGGCAGCAATGGCAGACCTGAGGCATTTTTAAAGGGCTACTTGAGAGAGTGGCACAATTTATATTTTTCACAGCCTGGTGGGCAGACAATCTGGATTTTATTAAAGACACAGAGGCTAAGATTATGCAAATCTCCTTTATTGCCAGCTCACAGCAGCAACAATTGAAGAATGTAGAACTTCAAGAAACATTCAAACAAGGTATAAAGTCCCTCCACTCGCAGCCTTCTTCCAGCCCTGCGAACAAGATAACTCCAAAGAAACTTAAACTTCGGTGGATAACACTTCACCAGTAGTAATCCCAAACAAAGGTAACTTCTTATTCTGAAAGAAAACCAAAATATTGATATAATAACTGAGATAATATCTTTAATACCACTAGGGTGGGTAACAATGTGATGTGGAGGGATAATCTTAGCATCTGTGTCTTTAATAAAATTAAGATTTTCTGCCCACCAAGCTGTGAAAATTCTAAATTTTATGGCATGACAAGGAGGCTAACATTATGCAAGTTAAAAGTGTATTTAACACATTATCACTCCCGCTTATGATTGCTCTGAAATAACAATCCTTAAACATACTTTCATTGGAGCAATCTGCAGCCCCAATAATATCCTGCCGACCTCCTGCCAGGATAAAAGCTTTGGAAGCTGATCCACCCCTAAGGGATTGTGGGCCAAAAATAGAGACATCCACACCGCTCTCAATCATAACTTCTTTCACCCATCTCATTAGGTTAGGTGAGGAAACAGCTCTATGAGACCATTTATGGGAAATTAACAGTCGCAATGCGTTTCCTCTCAAACTTTCAGTTATCTTCTCATATTCTTTCAAGCACTTCCCCACGCAAAGTCTCTCATTCTGAGAAAAGAAAGGATAGAAGACAAGATGACATAGCTTTTGATCTCCTTTTAAGATAAAAACAAACTCCTTCAGGTTGATAGGCCCTGCTAGTGACATCTAAGGCCTTCATGTCTGAGGTCCGTCTAAAAGACACCAGGTTGAGTAAGACCGTAAGTTTATAAGAGATGCATTTGAGAGACAAACTAGAGTTTCTGCCCCTACTAACTAGGACCTGGAGGACATCCTTAATGTCCCATAACGCAGTGTATTTTGCAGTGGGAGGGTTCAAGACTCACATACGTCTCATTATTTTCTTAGTTAGTAATCTCTGGCCACAGTAACACCATCCACCAAACAACGGCCCTCTGCTATAGCTGATTTGTAAGCATTAACTGTTCTATAGGCCAGACCTGAGGTGAATAATTCTGATAGGTAATTAACCACATTCACTAGATCAGTTGAAACCGGATCGTAGCTCTGTTGAAGACACCAACAAACCCATTTCTTCCAAGCCAATAGATATGCTTTCCTTGTTCCATGACTCAGATATGAGTTGGAAAGAATCTGACGAAAGGCCTGGGATTCGCCACTGTCTCCTCAAATCTTCCAGGCCATCAGTACCAGCAAACCTTGCTCTACGAGAGGGTGTGACTCTCCTTCTGGGCCTAAGATTACTTTCCTGAATGTCGGTATTAAGATAGGGAAGTCTATAGTAATTTCTAGCATGATAGGGAACCAGGTCTGTGACCTCCAAAGGGGTGTAATCACCACAGTGGTTTCTCGGCATCGGTGTACATGAAAGAACAGTCTTGGCAGCATGGCAAATGGAGGGAAAGCATTAGGGGCTAGACCCCTCCAATCCTGGAGGAAGGCATCTACCCACCAAGCCTGAGGGACCGGCCTCCACCTGAAAAATCTTGTCTGCTGTGTGTTCAGTCTGTCTGCAAAGAGATCTGCCCCGAAGGCTCCCCATTTCTCTTGAATAAATAGGAATATGTCTCTATCTAACTTCCAATTGCTGGAATCTTTTAAATTCCTGGAGAACCAATCTGCCACGCCATTGCTTAATACAGGAATGTGTTCCTCTACAACCGTAACTCCTTTGCTCAAGCTACACCCCCAAAAGACCTTCGCTAAATCTGCAAGTCTCTTGGAATGAGGGCCCCCTATCTTGTTGACATACCTCACTGCCGATACGGTGTCCATGTATAGCATCACACAACACTTCATCAAGCCCTGGGTAAAGCAGCGAATTGTGAATGAACCTGCTAGCAATTCTAAGCAATTCATATGCAACCCCTTCTCTTGATCTGTCCAGCTTCCCCCTGTTGATGAGTTGCCACATCTCACACCCCATCCATCTAAACTTGCATCCGATTCTTTTATTATTTCCGGCTCCTCCCCAAAAATGGCTCTGCTATTCCATGCTTCTGCATTCCTCAGCCACCACAGTAATTCTTTTCTTGACTCCTGGTCCAAGGACAACATTTGGGAATAAGACTGTTGCTCTCAAAGTCCTTGCCTTGAGCCTTTGGGGGGCCCAGGAAAATTGTCTGGATCATTGAGGACAGGAGACCCAGGATTCTTGCTAGAAACTTTAAGGGAAAGTCCTTTATCCCTAATATTTTCCTCAGCTCCTTGCGGAGCTTCTGTAACTTCTCTCCTGGTCATTTTAATTCTGACTTCCCTGTGAATATGACAAAGCCCAGAAATTGCGTTTCCTGGCTTGGTACCAGACATGATTTTTTCCTGTTTATGATGAACCCCAGGTGTTCTAGTATATGTATGGTGAGATCTGTATGCTGGGAGTCCACGGCTCTGGATTGAGCCATTAGTAGAATATCATCCAGGTATATTACCATACTCACTCCCCTTGCCCGAAGCCAGGCTGCTCTTGAATGAAGGACCTTGGTTAAGCACCAAGGAGCTGAAGAGAGGCCGAAAGGGAAACTGCAGAACTGCCAAAGCTTGCCCTTCCAAATAAAATGGAGACATTTCTGATGCTGGGGCCGAATTGGAACACTCAAATACGCATCCTTGAGATTTAATCTTGTCAGCCAGTCCCCTTTTCTCAGTACATCCCTCAGAAGTTGGACCCCTTCCATTTTGAAATGATGGTAGATTACCCATTTGTTTAGATCTTTTAAATTTATCACCGGTCTTAAACCTTTGGCCTTCTTCTCTACTAGGAAGATATTGCTGACAAAACCTGACTCTGTTCCCTCTTGAATTGCTCCTTTGGCCAGCAATTCCTCTACCTCTTGTGACACTAGGGGGCCGATTACGATGGCGGACGGACTGGAGTCTGTCCGCCATCGTGGTGGAGACCGGGACCGTCCGCAATACATGCCGCGGTCCCGCACACCAAATCAGGATGCGACCGCCACCATGGCGGTCGCATCTTGCATTTTAACATTGCGGTGGGTACTGCTGACAGCAGCACCCGCCGCAACGTTAAAATGGCATGTTGCGCATTTCACTGCACTACGTGGCAGGCACCACACGGTGCCTGCCACTTGGTGCAGTGAAATGTTGGGGGGTACCATGGGTACCTCCCCAGTGCACCCACACCTCCCCAACACAAGGGGGGCCCGCAACGGGCCCCCGAAACTAATCTCCACCAGCCTTTCAATGGTGGTCTACCCGCCATGGAAAGGCTGGCTGGAGACAGCATCGTGATCTGGCGGACGGTGCCTGCTAGGCACCGCCGCCATTTCATTGCTGCAGACCGCTCCACCAGGCAATCGCAACAATTGCCTGTGGCAGTTCCATGGCAGACGGTCTTTGCGTCCGCCGCGGTCGCAGTCTGGATCCCACCGCCATCGTAATCTGGCGGTGGGAAAATGGCGGTCGGATGTGGGAAGGACCGCCACTGCCGGGCTGGCGGTGATGGTCCTTCCGCAATCGTAATCGGCCCCTAGGTTCGTGTTCTACTGCAAGAACACCATTTCCCGTGGTATTTACAGTTGGATGGGGGTGTCTACAAATGCGATCTTGTACCCTTTGACCGTGTCCAGAACCCAAGAGTCCTGAGTCACTAAGTTTCAATTCCCACAAAATTGGGCCAGTCTGCCTCCCACCTTTATAGGGGTACCTGAAAGGTCTTGTCTGCAAAGAATACTCTCTGCTTCCGATCACCTCTGAAGGATCTCCCACGGAACCTCTGCTTTTGTGGATAGAAGGTTTGGTGGGTGCCGAAGCTTGACTGTGGAAACCTTCCGCCACGGCCCAGGAAGGGTCTTACTGTGGTTTGACCATGGCCGAGGAACCAACCCCTTGTTCTCACGGCCCTGCCAAAAACCTTATCCTGAAAAACCCTCTTTGTCTTTTTTGGATTGCTGAATGGAGCTAAACACCCCTACATACTTCGCCATGTACCTAATACAATCATCACCGAAGAGAGGCCCCTGAGAGGTAGGGCCCCCTTCCTTGTTGGCCAACTCAACCAATTTAGGGTCTATTTGTAGTAAGATGCCCTTCCTTCTTTCGTTTGATATCGCAGTATTTGCGCTGTCTAGAAGACAGATGGCCCTTTGGGCCCATTGGCGCAGCTCTTTGGGGTCAACAGATGTGTCGCCAAGGTAATTCCTCAACCATAACGAATTTTTTTTTTAGGGGTCCAGTGATGTCAAGCAGACAATCCTGGCAAGACTTCAGGCCCTTGTCGAGCCCTTTTCTAGGGTCCTTGCCACCCTTGGCAATGAATGCCACCACCTTGGCATCAAGGTCAGGGGTCATTGCTACCTTGCCAGGAAGGGAGGGGCATGAACATTCTGATCTTAAGGGAGACTTGACCTCCCTTGGGATCTCTTTTCTAAGCCAGAACGAGAGGTACTCAGCAACATGCTAAGCGGGCGCCCATTTGGGGGACAGGGGGTGTTTGATAAGCAGTGGGTCAAACATATCATCTCCAAAGGGATCAACAATACCCATTTTAGATCCTGAGGCCTTACACTCCTCCTCATATGATCCCATCCTCCTGACCTCCACCGCCTCGATATCGGAATCGATTTCAGAAGAGAAGGAAATCTATATTTTGGGTTCAAGGGCTTCATCACTACTGGCCCTGCCAAAAACCTTATCCTGAAAAACCCTCTTTATGTTTTTTTGGGATTTCTGAATGGAGCTAAACACCCCCACATACTTCGCCATGTACCTAATAAAATCGTCGCCAAAGAGGAGCCCCTGAGAAGTAGGGCCCCCTTCTTTGTTGGCCAACTCAACCAGTTTAGGGTCCATTTTTAGTAAGATGCCCTTCCTTCTTTCATTTGATATCGCAGTATTTGTGTTGCCTCGAAGACAGATGGCCATTTGGACCCCAGGCGCAGCTCTTTGGGGTCAACAGATGTGTCGCCAAGGTAAGCTACCTCAGCCATCTCAAAATTTTTGGTTAGGGGTCCAGTGATGTCAAGCAGATGATCCTGGCAAGACTTCTTGCCCTTGTCGATCCCTTTTCTAGGGTACTCGCCACCCTTGGCAATGAATGCCACTACCTTGGCATCAAGGTCCGGGGTCATTGTGACCTTATCAGGAAGGGAATGGCGTGGACATTCCAATCTTAAGCACGACCTCACCTTTGGGATCTCCTTTCTAAGCCAGAATGAGCGGTACTCAGCAACCTGCTGAGAGGGCGCTCACTCGGAGGACAGGGGGTGTTTGATAAGCAGTGGATCAAACATATCTCCAAAGGGATCAACGATACCCATTTTAAATCCTAAGGCCTTGCATGCCTCCTCAGATGATCCCATCCTCCTGAACTCCACCTCCTTGATATTGGAATCGAATTCAAAAGAGCAGGAAATCTCTATTTCGGGTTCAAGGGCTTCATCACTATCAATGGGGATGGGAATTTCTGGGCCTGTATCTTGCCCATCTGTAGTGGCCAAGACACTATTCTTGTCACCGCCTGTAATGCGTGATAATACCACCTTAGTGAGTTTTGGCTTTTTTGCCCCCTTTAGTAGGTTTCCCCCTGCAGCCCTCTTCCTCAGGGCTTTATCTGCCCCATATGTACCTTCAGGCTGTCCTGTGCCTGCAGCAGGCCATCCTATATTTTAGAAGGTTTTGGCATGAAAAGACCTAAAGAAATATTAGGGTGCGGAGGGGCAACTTCGCACGAAAAACAGAGCCCCCAACCCGCCCGTACCTGAAAAATAGGCCCAAACAATCCTTAAAGCACAGAAAAGTAAGAAAAAAGATGTCCTCCCCAAGAGAAAGTAAATAATATTGTATAAAGGGGAAAGTAGGAGTACTTTCCGACAGGGGGGGTTAGGGGAGGACAGACAGTACACTAAGAAAGTTAGTAAAAAAAACTAGTATAAGCAGCCATATGATATTTATCTTGTGAGCAGCAGCAACAAAGAAGGAAGAAGGCTGCTCGTGGAGGGACTTTATACCTTGTTAGAATGTTTCTTGAAGTTCTATATTCTTCAATTGTTGCTGCTGTGAGCTTCCAATAAAGGAGATTTGCATAATGTTAGCCTCTGTGTCATGCCATAAAATCAGTGATACAGGCCCACTAGTAGCATTTAATTTACAGGCCGCGGGCACAGGTATTGGCACTTTACTAGGGTCTTACAAGTAAATTAAATATGCCAAATGGCTATTGGAGAAATGAACACATATTTAGACATCAATATATTTTGTCATATTAGAAATGCAATTTAGAACATGTTAAATACAAATGAAATGCCTGTTTTAGAAATGACTCTCAAAATGTGTGAATATCTTTAGTAAAACAAATAAATAAAACCAAAATATATGATAGAGTAACAAATGTAGACGTGAAATTTGTCATTAGAAAAGCTTCATTTATAATTGCATGTTTGAAAATGTGAATTTGGCCCGATGCTTTCCTCTTGACCTTTGTTCATAGTAAAGTATTCTGTGCAAAAAGCCTAACATTGATGTCATTTTCGAAATGTGCTGACTTTAATATTATGTTAATTTAGTTCCTCTCACCCCATGTTAGATCATTTCTACTAAGAATAATAGACTTATTGAAACTGCAAAGAACAAATGGTGATGTAGACTTATAAATGTTACTTCAAATTAACTTTATTATATGTTTTCACATTTTCTGACTAGCCTTTGTTTCTGCGCTGAAACTCATAGTGCGTCTTTAGCTTAGGTAAGAAGGTTCTCATGGGAACCTTCCCTCATGTGACAAATATGTTAGAAAACTGTATCAAACCAGATGATGAGAGTGCAGACTGTAGGAATCGGAAGAAGATGCATCGTATGACTGACAACACCACCTTACGAGCTGTTCCGATTGGACATCGAGTGAAGGCGTCTTCAAAGATTGATACATGTATTAGAAAGTTATAATAACGAGTGTTCCTAGCTAGTTAGACCCCACACATCTACTTTCCCTTTACCTGTCCGGTGGTCTTGCTGCTGGATTTCTCCTCTGCCCGAGACTCTTCTTCATAGAGAGATGATTCTTTTCAGATACCAGGAGGTGATTTTCCTTTATTAATTTGTGATTGATGCTACTGCACAGATCGCTGTTCTAAGAGCTGCTTTTGCAATTGTTGGGAACTTGGCTGAGTTTTCCAGAACTACTCTTCATGAGAAGTTTGTCCTTTATTTACTGCTCTTTTCCAACAAAACTCTTTATTGGTTCGTATTTAGAATAGGTCCCTTAGTTAGCTTATTGGGTTTCTTTATGGAAGACATGCCTTGATTGCTGATTTCTAATCTCTTCTATTATTGCTGTAAATTACTAAACTTAATAAAGATATTTGAGATCCTAACCTTAAAGATAAAATAAAGCCTTTAAACTAACTTAACCTCTCGTCATTGACTCATCATAAATGATAAAAGACTATGATGGTTTAATGACTGTATTCCGCAGGGAGCCCTAATTCTGAACATGGTGGAAAAGGTCCATCGACCCCTCCGGAGCCTGGAGAATTCTCCATTGTGTCATTTGTAAATGGGTGAATGTAAAAGGTCTGAACCATCGAGGGCAGTCCTTTTGGACTCCTGCAGTTTCTGATAGCCAATTGATGGTTTTATACCCAGAATAGAGCTTCACAAATTAATACCCAAAGTATATTTTAATAGTTCCAATTCCTGTTTCCAGTGCCCGAATCCGTATGGAGTGATGAGCGATTACGGTCTTTGTGATTGCGGTTTGGAGTTGTGAGTATCAATAGGGAAAATAATGTTATGATTGAGGTTGTGAGAGTAGAGTGTATGTGTTATATTTGGACGAATCAGTATTTACAGGAACAGTGTTAAAAATTGTCGTTGTGAAAAAAAGTTGATTTCGGGCTCTAAGAAGTTGAAAGATCCTGGGATATTATTCTTGTTTGCAAAGAGATTGGTAGATGTGGAGTGTGAGGTATCATCATTCCCATCAGTAACAGTAGGGACAAGTGGTGGCGGTTGATTAACTTTATTAATGCGGGTGAAACCTTATTGCGCACTAGGGTGAAGCTGCATTAATTGGTGTGAATTTTCGCTGGTCGAGAAGTCACGATTGTGGAATCTTTCTCAGTGAATGAAGATCTAATATTTTCCGTTAGGAGTTATGCAACTAAGATTGGTCAAAAACTACTTGTTTCGAAGTAACAGAGAAAATTGTGAAGGAGGTTGGATGCTGTGGGAATGAGAGGTTCATAGTGTTCGTGCTGGGATTGGCTGGTTGGTGTGTTTCGCGCTGGTATTGGATATTTGAGATTGCATCGGGATCACGGATAGGATTGGGCTACTGAAATTTGAAAGCAGATATTTGACTGGACATTAAGATTTGTCTTATACGGAACAAAAATCAAAACATTCAGTTTTACAAAGATGATTTGGTTAATTAAATTATAAAAATAAAATGTTAAAAGGATTTCATTTGTGAAGTGAGATGTTACTATTCCTGTTCGGAAGGGCAAGGAGTCGCCTCCTGAGGGTACTCCAGCTTACATAATGACTACTGAACATGGGTTAAATTCATGTTTGTGTTTGAAACAATGGATGAGGATTACTGAGGATGAGGGTGTATTGCGTTTTCTTAGGTATGGAACTTTTAACACCAGAATTTTAGATCATTTAAGGGTAAAATTGTATGAGATGAAGCCGCCACCTCGACCCAAGTAATATGAAGCTTTACAAATTTGGGAAAAGGTTGAAAGAGAGAAGGAGAAGGAAACGCCCAATGGGACAAAGAGCAGTGTGGATGAAGAAAGGGAATTATTGAGGGACCTAGGCTGTATCCAGTTCTTACATCAGAAATTAAGAATAAGGATGCAGCTAAGCGAGAAGGGTAAGAATAATATACTGATTCAGGGGATGAGATAATGGAAGAAATGTTGTCAACCTGACCACCTCCTGTGACTTATACTGACCCAGAAGAAACAACACTAGTGTGAGTCAGACTGTGCCTACTGCTCCAGTACAACAAGAACTAGCCTCAATTGAATTACCTTTACTGATTCTTCAATTTGCTCCATCAGTAATGAGGTGACCAATAACTGTGGTCCCCATTGACACTGACCCAGTTCCGTCACAAGTAACCCCTGCTGCACAACCCCAAATTGAACAAAGCCCAGAGGTCACGACCACTCCAGTGGTTGAAGTACCGACTACACAGAATACACAGCTAGTATTGTGGAGACTTCAACAAAATTTACAAGCTTTGATAGATGGAGGTGGAACTTTGGTCTTTACGACCCCATTGAATTCTAGTGAATTTCCTGGAAGTGGAGATGGGGGATTACCAGCTTGGATTGAGGAACTGATAAGGGAAAGAAGAGCAGAAACTGAAGAGTCTTCGAAGGACGCAGAAGTTAAAAAGAATAAACCTTGAGACAGTCCAAAACTAAAAATTAATTTAGAGGAACTAATTAGGGGATGCTTGGATTTTGATAATTTAGATCAATACGAAAGACCAGAATTTACCTTTTTATGTAAGGAGATTACCCACAGAGCAGCTACTACCCATAATTACTTGGCAGGAATAGTGAAGAAATATGATGCTGATCTCACCAATAATGTGAATTTGCATCGCAATAATCAAGTTGAATAGGATGACCAAACTATTGAGAATTTGAGAAGTGCAGGGATGCGAAATTATATTATTTAATTAATAAAATGCATCCGCAGATGGAAAGATGTGGAAAAGCTAGAACTTAGGTGGGCACAGAAGCATGAAAAAAAAGGGAAACAGAAGTAAGGCAGGATGAAGTGGGAGAAGCAGAAGAATATCCACTGAGTGAAGTAGTTGAGGGTACTTATGTACATGTTCCATTGAATAGAAATGATTCGACTGCATTCACAAACAATTTTTCAAAGCTGAGGGACAAGCCAGTGCAGTGGTATGATCAAGTGGAACGGTTAATTAAAATCTCAAAGGTGCTGTAGAAAGATCAGGATACATTCTTTGATATTGCGGTTACAGCAGATTTGTGTTCTGAGTGTAAGATTTCTGTGCAGTGGCCAAAATCTGAGCCCCAGAGAGAGAAGGGAATGTGTGCACCGTCACCTTTGGTGATGGAGAAATACGAGGCAGTAATAACTCTCCTGAAAGGGATAATTCCTCCGAAGGACATTGATTGGCTTTAAATTTAAAGAACGACTCAGGAACCAAAGGAAACTGTTCATGACTGCTATGAAAGGTTGTTGCAGGTTTTCAAAAAGCATAGTGGAAGTGAATATCCTGAAGAGAAGGATATGGGAATTTTTGTGTCACAGTTTGTTTTGGGATTGAAGCCTGAAATCAATTCACACATTACCCAAAATGTCATTTGGTGACAGTCAAAATCACTAGATGAGATCCTGCGATATGCAAAATATTGCAGTGATGAATTGGTGAATTGGACATGAAGTGGGGAAAAATTAAGGAGAAGTTTGTTAGCACAGACAAAGTTAGCTCAGAAAGGTTTTCAAGTTCCGTCGCTGACTGGAGGTCAGGGTATGATGCAGGGAGTTGTTGCCCTACAGGCAGGATTTGTGACGAATCGAGGAATGCGTGTGTCTCAGAGACGAGGAAGAGGTGTTCTTACATGTGTGGGATCTGGACCCGATATTGCCGCTTTGAAGAAAGTTACTGCTTGTCACATCTGCAATAGGGTGGGGCATTGAAAGCGAGAATGTCGATTTAATCATGACAATATTGCAGGGCAGGTTCAAAATACACAGGGAATGACAGGTCAAAGAATGCAGACACGCCAGTTTCAAAATCAAATGCATAGTCAGAATCAAATGACTCCTGTTATACCAGGACAAATGGGAAATCCCCGAATGAATATAAACCAGTTACCAAAATTAAACACGAATCAAAGCCAAAATGGCATGCCATAAGCCCAGAACATGAATCAGGATGTGTTAGGACAATTTCCCTTGTTTGAAATGGATGAGTTTGGCTCTGAAAATTCACAATGACGGTGCCTGAGAGAGGGGGAGGATTGTGTAGTTTGTGCAGTCCTAGCAGTAGACCAAAGTGGCCTCTATGTAGATGCAAATGTCTATGGTCCCTATGTATCGTTTTTGATTAATACAGGAGCTAGCCGATCCACAGTTAGAACAGTGGAAGTTCCAGACTTACCTCTCTCTGGAAGAACAATCCAAGTTTTTGGGGTTACAAATAAACAAATGTCAAATCCAATTTCAGAAGAGTTCCCCGTCAGAATAGGAACTTCGCAATCAAAAAAAGAGGGTCCCTGACATACACTTTTAAGGAGAAGAAACCAGGGAAGGCTTAAGTATCAGAACAGGAACACACCACTTCTCCAATACTTTAAAGATGAGACAGTACGTCTCCAACACTAATAAACCATAAGTCAGATCAATTCATTTTGTATTTTATACATCATAAGTAACAAAATGAATTCAAATATTTTATATGATCAGCTAATAGTTTTTATATTCACATTATGTACAACAGTATTACATCTATAAGCGAGCCCCACAGTGAGGACAAATAAAACAAAACAAAAACAACCTACATGAAACAACTAAACAAGGATATTTTTTTTTTTAAATACAACACACTAACAACCAAACATACTTGACACCAAGACAAAAAGTTAAAAAGCACAATAGTGTGAACATCATATTTTTTCACTTTTTTTTTAAATATATAAAGCATATTCGCATTTTTTAACTGATTTAATAATCCTTGAATTTAATGTACACAAGTATTTGTTCAGTACAGATAACAAAGACTAAAATATTTCAGATCAGATCCTCAATCTCTTTTGCAAGCCTTGTAGAGATTTATTGGATGTATATCTACTCACATCAGATGGCTGATGCCACTGTAGTTTGAATCCAGATAGCGCCATGGGTTGTGTTCTCCTATATCCTTGGAGTGACTTTACCGAAACGCGTGTGGGCGCATTTCTGTCTTTGTTATCTGTGCTGAACAAATACTTTTTACAGATAGCCAGTATGGCTTCGGTGTAGTTCACAACTTTGACAATTATGGATGCAAAGAGTTTTTTAACTTCAACAGGATCGCCCATCAGAAACAGGCAACATGTGAAGAATCTACAGGAAGCATTACAGTTGCCTAGGGAAATTGCAGTTGTTAAGTGTCCTGGACATCAAACAGGCAGTGGATATGTTGCCACTGGCAATAGATACGCTGACTCAGTAGCTAGGTATTGTGCCTTGCTAGCATGCAAAATCAATGGAGGTTTTACTGTAAATTACGGTTTCATGTACAGAACTGATGAAGAATGTGCCTTTGCAATGATGATGGAAATAACTGACACTTGGGAAGAATTGAAGGGAGTACAGGAAACTGTGACTGAAAATTAACAAAATGGGTGGATCAAGGCAGGTTGTACAAAAAATGCAAATGACATTTGGATTTCAGAAGATGGGAGACCAGTGTTGCCAGTCAGTTTGTTGTTTCCAATGGCTAGATATTATCATGGGTACACACATTTGGGGAGAGATGCTGTGGTACGGCTTCTCAGACAAAGTTGGTTTAACCAAGATTTTGAATAATTGCTGAGGAATATTGCAGGAGATGTGTCACATCTCAACAACTGAATGAAGGGAAAAAGACATCAGTCAGAGGTACACACTTATTTAGGTCAAATGGTCCCGTTAACAGGTTACAGATGGATTTTATCTAGATGCCTGTCCAAAATGGGCTGAGATATATCCTTTGCATATTCTCCCGATGGGTGGAAGCCTACCCAACGAGGAAAAATGACAGTCTCACTGTAGCTAAACTGTTACTATGAGAAACCATCCCTAGGTTCGGAATGCCTGTCCTTCTTGAGTCAGATAGAGGAACACACTTCAACAACAAAGTGATGAACATGCTATCTGCTGCTTTACAGATTGAACAAAAATTACACTGCAGCTACAGACCAGAAGCATCAGTAATAGTTGAACAAATGAATGGAACAATAAAGTCCTGATTGGCGAAGGTTTGTGCTTCAACATCATTGAAATGGCCAGATGCATTGCCTTTAGAGCTGATGAGTGTTCGATGTATTCCAGATAGAAAGACCGGGTTATCTCCTCATGAAATCCTTATGGGGAGAGCCATGAGGTTACCTCTTGTTACAACTAATGCCTATGTGAACATCACTGATGATATGATTATGGACTACTGCAAAGCCTTCGCTGATTCGTTCTGTTTCTCATCAGGTGTCAGCTGCTACACCAGATCCCCATCACAAACAGTGCCACAACCTCAATCCTGGAGATTAGGTCGTCATCAAGAAGCACGTTCTGAAGACTTGTCTTGAACCCAGATGGAAAGGCCCCCTACCAAATTCGGCCTATGACAAACACTGCTATTAAATATGCTGGTGACCCAAACTGGATTCATGCCTCACACACACACACACACACACACACAGAGTGAGCAATCCAGAGGAAGGATCATTGGTCTATGATCCAGAAAAACTAGCACTACTGGTTGCACCACCAGTGGAAAGACCAGACCAACCTGTGGCACCTGCAAGAGAGCAGGCAGGAGAACAAGCAGAAGTGCAGGAAGAAGTAAGGGGTGATGGCGAAAGGCAAGTATAAGTTTCCTAAATATCGCAAAGTGGGATCAAAGTCTCTAGTGAAGAATTAGAGAAGCTGAAACAGTATTTGGAGAAAAACAAAACACTGCTGAAAAAACAAGATCTGAAGCTAAGAGACAGTGTCGACAAGCTGAATGGCCAAGAATAAAAAGGACATAAAAAGAAGTTCATTGATAGCCTGTATTCCAGAAACAGTGCCTGAAGAAAGTGAAACAGAGGATGACAATTCACATGATCCAAATCATCAGGTGGTGAGAATATCTAAGAGAACTCGAATTCCATGCAGAAGATATTCAGCTCCTGAATGGTCTTACTACGTGAACTCAGCATTGAATTTAAGTGGGGACGACATATACAAGGAAAATCCTGAATTATTAGAGCTTCCCTGAAAAGAGAATAAAATTTACGATTGGGACGGTCACAAAAAAGTAAAAGCAGGAGTCCAACGATACAAGACCAAACAATTGAACTGTGTCTATTAGATGGTTGTTATTTTAGTTATTTGTTTTACAGAAGACCAACCTAGGTCCGAGAGGAAAGTTACAGAAGAAAAGGGATAACATATTAGAAGAACACGGAGTACGATTGTCTGACAGGGACCTGTCTAGAAGAAAGAAAAAAAGATATTATTTTTTTTTTACTGACTCAAAAGGATGTGTTGCATTAGAAGGCATTGTAACACTAACACCTAGTTCACCAACTATAGCGACCATGCGATTCTTTTTATGTTATGGTCAGAGGGTTGGGCCCAAGAAGTGTCATACTGAAAAGATATTGAAGCCAAACCTAGCAAGACAAAATGGGTATCAGCTCAAATGGGAAAAAACTGATAAGGAAAGATTTATTAAAGGGATAATAACTAGCAAATTGGACTTGGTCCTTAGATGTCTAGATCCCGAATCCCCTTCAATTGTTTGAGTCTTTACTTGGGGAAATTAAAACTGCCTTGACCCGACCTTCCACTAATAAGGAAATGTCGGAAACTCTATGGTTTGATGAGCCACGCACAAGGGCGGGAAAAGATCCTCGTAGGGCCTTGAAAGTGTCTTCTAGAGATCAGGCCCTGATAAAAGCATTACATAGGAAATATAAAATGGCCCGGAAAAATAGGGAAATCGAGCTGAAGGACGATGCCTGGGAGAATTTGTTGAGGGCTGCTTCACTCTGGAATAGCAGTGAATTTTGGAGGGTTATAAATGTCCCCTCTTTCAAGAGTGACACAGAGATAACTCTTGAGAACCACATGGGTGAGGACGCTTGGGTGGCACACTTTGAAAAGATCTTTGGAGCAGAGATCGCCTTGATATCTGACCCACCTGGGATCTCCCAACCCCAAATGGAGCATCTCTCATTCAGCCTGGATGAATTAAAAGCCGCCTTGGCTAAATGTAGCCGTGCTAAAGCGCCAGGCCCAGATGGGGTCCCTATTGATTTTCTTCTTGAATACCAAGATCTTTGGGCACCATTATTAACCGTAATATTCAAAATAATTGCTAAGTGGGGCCCCTTACCATCGTGGAAAACAAGCATTATTGTACCAATTTTTAAAAAAGGGAGATAAAGCTAAGCCTCAGAACTACCACCCCTTTTTCCTTCTTGATAGTTCTGCAAAATTGCAGGGACGAATCCTACTAAATAGACTGGAACAATGGGCAAGGCATAAAAACCTCTTAATTCCAGCCCAGTATGGTTTCCAGAAGGGTAAAGGCACGATAGATCAATGTTTGAATTTGAGTCTGATTATTTCTAAGTATACCGTAGCAAAGGGTGGCCAGATTTACATGGCCTTTATGGATCTAACGGCTGCGTTTGACTGCGTTAGCCACACAAAGTTATGGGAGCTAATGGGTCACATGGGCATAGAGGCACATAGAGGCACAGCTAATTATCCTCATTCAACAGTTGTATTCACAAGCTTCAGCCTGTGTGTAATATGGTAGGAATGGGGAAACCGCACAACCATTTAAAATCATGAGGGGTATCAGACAGGTCTGCGTGCTAGCCCCATTTCTTTTTTCACTCCACACAAACGGGGTGGAATCGGCTCTTACCGGCAGCACTCGGGACGTCCTCTCCTTTCCCCCTTTCACACTCCCGATTTTGGCCTACACAGATGCCGCCGTCCTAATAGCCAGGACAGGCGTATCGCTTCAACGACTAATAGAGGCCTATGGAACTTTTATGGCATCTTTGGGCCTTACAGTAAATGAGTCCAAAACTTTTGTTTTAGTGTCAGGCTTACCTAAATCTAAAAGAACCCCTACTTTTTACATTGGAAGTCGAAAACTGGAAGTAGTGGAGTCCTTTCCTTATCTAGGGGTCACTTTTGACGAAAATCAAACATGGTCACATATGGTGTATAGCAGGGCTCTAGCAATGGAAAGAACAATGGTTGCACTTTCGAGCTTTACAAAAAACCGGGCTCTAAACCCATCCCCACCATAAAAAAGATTTACAGCGCCAAGACAATTTCGGCTACAACATATGTGGCAGGGTTGTGGAGAACTGCACAAATAGGTTCCCTTTAAAGGTTAGAAGACGCCTTTTTTAAGATGGTAGTCTCTCTCCCGCGTTCATTTTCAAACTACGTTGCTCATCTTGAATTGACCTACCATATGTAACCGATATTGTTAAACTGGCCCCTACTGGTGCTCTGGCACTCGATTGGAAAAGGGACTCCGTTGATGTAACTCAGACTATCATAAAAAACTGTTTGCTATTGGATAATGTGAACAAAATTGCATGGTTGGAGTACATGAAGTCAAATATGTTCTCACTGGGCGTACATGAACTTTTTATAAACCTGAGTTCATGTGCTTGATTACCCAAAAATACCCTTAAAGCATTGTTTCGTGCAAGGGCTACCTATGAAAGAAAAGAAAAGTACCATGCAGAATCATTTGTAATGTTGTACCAACTGCCTCGTATCCCAGATGAGGGCGAGTACACCTACCTAGAAAGTGTAAGAAAGCCACAGCATAGATTTATTCTTATGAGGCTGCGCACAAATTTAATACCGTTGATGCTGGGTTTCCCCTCCAAAGAAGTACTTGTTTAAAGATCTGTCTCCCTGCCCATGTGACAATTCCTCTGAACAATCTGACCTGCATGTTTTTTTCTTTTGTAATTTTTCTAAGGAACAAAGAGCCAGATATATTGTACCCCTTTTAAAATGTTATAATTTTGCCCAGTGCCACCCAGCCTTGTATTTCTTGAAAAACCTAAATGATCCCTTGGTCTGCTTTGCTGTAGCCTCGTATCTCTTGGCATGCAGGCGAAAGAGGCAGTTCCTATAATTGGCCCCCGCTGATATTATTTGTACATCTATTTTATTTATTCCTGTTTTTAAACTGTCAGAAAATATATTATGTAGTTTGATTTGCTCATACCCTGTGTTTTAAAAATTTAAAAATAGAGTATCAAGCTGGGGACAAATGATGACATCTCTCTTTTAATAGAATATACAATGATCTTGGCTTTTATCTTGCTCTAACTGCTGTGGGTTTACTTCAACTGAAAATTAACTCCTTAGTTACCTATATTATGGGCCCTCTGCTGGTAACTGGGGTGTCTGAACAATTATTACATTTTTTAGACAATTGGGTATGGTTAAATGTGATTTTTCTTTAATGACAGGAGTCTTTTTATTTAGTATATCTATCTTCCTCCGATTTTATTGTATGAAAAGCTTTTAACGTATTGTACATTCATGATCTATTTTTAACAGATCGAGTAAAGATATTTTGATTGATTGCATTATGTGCTTGGTTTTCATAGTAACAGTTATCATGATTTCTATAGCACTTATAGGGTTCTATCTGACACCCTTTCCCGAAACCCCTAGAGTTAACATTACTAATGAATATGCACAGAATTTCAGAAACAACCCCCTTACTAAACATTTTTGAAATTATAAAGGAGAAGATTACTATACTAATGTCTATTCTAGATTAGTGCCAGAATATATGACTGCTTTAGACATTAAGAATCATTATTTTTGTGCACATTTACCATCTTCAGTTTCAGAAGAAGTCTCCTACTATCACCTACCCTTATCGTATGCAATCTCATGTAGCATTTTGCTTTTGTTAGTTTATAGGTGAGAACATTTCGAATATTTTTTCTCCAATTATGATTTAGTGCTGTCATAAGTACCTCTGAGGGAGAGCATGAACTTACACCCGCAAAGAAAACAATGGACACAGCTTGGTATTATTTCTTCCCCCATTTACCAGTAAACACTGTAGAATCTTACAAATTTAACTTGTCTGATGCATCCCGAAGAAGGGCATATATTATGATGCTAGAAGAAAGATACATTAACATGACCAACACTGATGATCAGAGGGGAGATGTTTTAAAAAAAGTTTCGGAAAAGGAGGAAAATGAATTTAGGAAGAAATTTACATATCCAAAACTTAGATTGGATGCCCAAAATAAAGGAAAGGTTTGCTTTTAAAAGAGACCTACACAAAAGCGAACAAGACGTGTAGGAATTGGCAGTTGTGACCGCACATTTGAATTATTGGGCGGAACTTGGCAAATGTTACAGGGAGCTGAGAACGTCATTCCTAGGGTATAATATATTTGTGGACAAAATGCCTACTTCTTATTACCTGCTGACTGGAAAGGAACAGGCTATTTAGGTATACTAATTCCAAAAATGTATCATGTTAATAGTATAGAAGCATTAACTTTAACATCACCCAATAGACATAAGCGGAATGCAAGGAACGGAGCCTCATTAACGGGAGATATATTTGGAGCAGTGATACCACTAGTGGGGATAATATTAAATGATGAAAAGATTTGAAAGCTAGCTATAGTAGTGGATCAAATGGCAACTAGTACATCTGGAGCTTTATTACTAATAAATACAGAACTAATTGCTATACGGTCTAGGGTTTTGCAAGACTGTCTCGCATTAGACATCCTTCTGGCAGAGAAAGGGGGTTGTCTGTCACATGTTGAAGTTAGCTCACTGCTGTTCATATATCCCAGACGAGAGTAGGAAAATAGAGGAGTTTGTAGGAAATATATCAAATTTAAGACCTGAATTACAAGAATTGGAAATTGGGGAAAGGTATAAGTACAATTGGCAACTGGTTTTCAACAGCTGGAAAGGGAATAATAAAAGCTATATTTATGTCCATACTAATTGTTGGAGTATGCCTGATACTCCTATACGTCTTATATTTGGCCTATAAATATGTATTATGCAAGGGACATGATGCTTATCAACATAGACGTTTAGAAAAAGACATGGGTTTAGTGGAATAAGGAATGACGATTACATGAAGACACTATAGCACACAAGGAGAATAAAAAGAAAGAGACGGGATACACTGGAGGATGAAACTGCATTTTAGATTCGGTTGTGGAGGTGAAATCAACAATTATTGTGATGATATACATCATCAAAGGGGGGAGTTTGAGACACATATTTAGACATCAATATATTTTATCATATTAGAAATTCAATTTAGAACATGTTAAATAGAAATGTAATGCCTGTTTTAGAAATGACTCACAAAATGTGTGAATACCTTTAGTAAAACAAATAGATAAAACCAAAGTATATAATGAGTAACATATGAAGACCTGAAAGATGTCATTAGAAATGCTTCATTTATAATTGCATGTTTGAAAATTTTTGCACCAAGCAACTATACTTTAGCCTGTACAGTGAATTAGGCCCGAAGCTTCCTTTTCGACCTTTGCTCATAGTAAAGTATTCTGTGCAAAAAGCCTAACATTGATGTAATTTTAGAAATGTGCTGACTTTAATATTATGTTAATTTTGTTCCTCTCACCTCATGTTAGATCATTTCCACTAAGAATAATAGAATTATTGAAACTATAAAGAACAAATGGTGATGTAGACTTATAAATGTTACTTCAAATTAACTTGATATATGTTTTCACATTTGCTGACTAGCCTTTGTTTCTGCGCTGAAACTCATAGTGTGTCTTTAGCTTAGGTAAGAAGGTTCTCATGGGAACCTTCCCTCATGTGACAAATATGTTAGAAAACTGTATCAAACCAGATAATGAGAGTGCAGAATGTAGGAATCGGAAGAAGATGCATCGTATGACTGACAACACCACCTTACGAGCTGTTCCGATTGGACATTGAGTGAAGACGTCTTCAAAGATTGATACATGTATTAGAAAGTTATAATAACGAGTGTTCCTAGCTAGTTAGACCCCACACATCTACTTTCCCTTTACCTGTCCGGCGGTCTTGCTGCTGGATTTCTCCTCTTCCAGAGACTCTTCTTCATAGAGAGATGATTCCTTTTAGGTACTATGAGGTGATTTCCCTTTATTAATTTGTGATTGATGCTACTGCACAGATCGCTGTTCTAAGAGCTGCTCTTGCAATTGTTGGGAACTCAGCTGAATTTTCCAGAACTACTCTTCATGAGAAGTTTGTCCTTTATTTACCCCTCTTTTCCAGCAGACCCAACAGAACTCTTAATGGGTTCGCATTTAGAATAGGTACCTTAATTAGCCTATTGGGTTTCTTTATGGAAGACACGTCTTGATTGCTGATTTCTAATCTCTTCTATTATTTCTGTAAATTACTAAACTGAATAAAGATATTTGAGATCCTAACCTTAAAGATAAAATGAAGCCTTTAAACTATCTTAACCTTTTTGTCATTGATTCATCGTAATTGATAAAAGACTATGATGTTCTAATGACTTTATTCCGCAGGGAGCTCTAATTCTGAACACGGTGGAAAAGGTCCATTGACCTCCCTGGAGCCTGGAGGATTCTCCATAATGCCATTTGTAAATGGGTGTATGTAAAAGGTCTGAACCATCGAGGAGAGTCCTTTTGGGCTCCTGCAGGTATAAGCCAATTCTACCATGTTTTAAGGAGAGAGCACAAGCACTTTGGCACTGGTTAGCAGTGGTAAAGTGTGCAGTCCTAAAGCCAGCAAAAACGAAGTTAGCAAACATGAGGTTTGAAGGCAAAAAGTTAGGGGGAAACCACGCCAAGGATGCCAGATCTAACAGTGATGAAACTAGAGTGAATGTAATTTTGTTTCAGAAGATAACATATTTGTGGGCAGTTCGGGTTGATGCTGTATGATCCTACCTTGAAGCAGACAGAGATGAGCGGTGCTTGCGTGTGTTGCAAGAACTCATTGAGGCTAGATGTAAGAGGGCTGAAAGGTGTGGAGTCAATGGTTAGTTACCACTTGTAAGCCTGAAACACGTATGCAGCCTGAGTGCTTGACTGTGCATGGAGATATGGATGCCTCATTGCAGTGGGATTTCAACTGTCAGTATCAGGCAGGTGCGTGAGACTTACTCAAGTGAGTGCATGCCATGTGGTGAGTAATAAAGTAGAAATAGGCAAATTTAATATATGAGTTTTTCACTCACTGGAAGTTGCAGGGGGTGCAGTAACTTGGATTACAGTGTGAAAAATAAAGCATTTCCATGTCTTTGTCAATTCAATTCTTCAAAAGCACTTTTGTGGGTTCTGAACATGTCACTGACCTGGAGATTGTTGCCAAATTGTAATGAAATCCAAACGCTTTCTAGTAGACTGAAAATTCTTTATTCAGGCATTAACCCGTGATCGTGCTCCCAGGCTAGCAGCTAACAGCAACTGCCCATTTAGAACACATATACAATAGAAAACAAGCAGCATAGAATGCAGGTGGATTACCTAGAGACATTCCATGCTTACATCAGGATAGAACACATACATTAGGCACAGATGCAGTTCAATAGGTCTTTTCACATTTGAAGTGTTTCATAGTTCAGTTCAACAGTTCGTCCCCAAAATGTGATTGCATCAGAAACAGTTATTGTTCTTGCTGCAGAACACAGTCTATGCATCTAGCTCAGTCTTTTATGTGTGAGGTCCCTTTAGCTGCTTGCATTGCTGCCATCATGCAGCACATGCAGGCGTTCTACTAGCTGATGCTTTCAAGAGCGACTGTTGACAGAGGACTGCGGTGTCATCTTCACTCTGCACACAGACCATGGCAGGTCAGCAGCACTGGAGGTCTGGTCATCGGTGCACATCATGACAGATGCTGCCTCTAGGGAGGGATTTAATTGTTGCGGGCAATTATGACCTCCAGGCTGGGATCACACAGAATGCTTTTCTGGCAGGTGTGGCCTCTGGGTTGGGTTCCAACTTCTGCTTTGGCTGTGATAGCAGCTTCTCTGGGTTTGCTTGGAGTTGGGCAGGAACCTCGGACCTTCTGGCATTGCCGGGATGCTGGACAGCATGTGATTACTTCTCAGACTTGACTTCTGCATGTGGTCCACGGGGTCGGGGGCACAATGCAATACCCCTCACAACGTGGGTCAGCTCTGGCTCTGCTCTCAAGGGCAGTCAGCAACTTCTGTGTGTCATGCATGTCCGGAACATAGCTGGCTTCTCCTCTTGGACAGTCTCTCCTCCTGCAGGGCTGGCACTCTCCATCTCTCCCTGAGAGAAAAGGCAGACTTATAGGTGCTGAGCAGAGCTTCAGCTCCTCCAGGAAGTTGTGCAGAATTCAGAGGATCAAAAATCTGACAGTTGCAAAAAGGCCTAGCTTATAAAAGGATAATATGTCTAGATTATATAGCCATTGTTTCCCTAGATCAAGAATCCCTTTTCCAACTCCATTTCGTGACTAGATCGCTTGCAGGTGTGGAATGGAATCTCTATCTTGGCTTATGCCCCAGCACTAGTATTATTATACAGTATCCTCTTTCAGGAGTCATATCTGCCCATAAATTGATTAGACCTGCTTACCGGTTCCTTTGCTATCTGCAGTTTTTCAAAAGAATTTGCGGCCGATTCCGATCTCGGCTTGTAGGGCTCCGAATCGGATTCGGCTTTACCGGATACGATTCGGAGCCCTGTTTCCCGACTGATTCGTACGTGCGTCCGGGCGAGCGAGTACGATGCGAGCGCACGCGAAATTGCCGACCGACTCGTTCGCGGGACCTGACCGCTCCGACCGACTCGCACGGACACGACTCGCACCGCGCAATGGAGACGTTCCCCGGCCGGGTAAGTACGATGCGCGCCTCGAGCAGTCCGACCGACTCGCGCAGTCCGGCTCCAAAGAGCAGTCGGAGCCGGACTTTGGGGGTCCGTGTCGGACCCCCCTGTACGCGTAGCCGCGCGAGTCGCACACAGGGGGGACCCATGGGTCCCCCCTACCTGTGCATGTACGGCGCGAGTCGCTTCGACGCGTACCCGCTGTAGGGGGCGCCCTTGTTCGCCTCGCACCCATTGAATCAATGGGAGCCTGCGTACGCGTTGTACGACCGGCTCCCATTGACTTCAATGGGAGTCCGACTGAATCGAGTCCGATTGCATGCGTACGCATCGTACTCGTTCGGTTGGACTGCTAGAGTCTGATTCGGTCGGAATTCTCTCCGGGTCCGGCTCGGTCGGAGAGATTTCCGGCCCGAATCAGAATCGGCCCCAAAGGGCTGGATTTAAATGTTGGCAGATCATGTCCTGCCATCGCTTTTTCGATGGTCCGCACACCATATTTAGATGTTGGCTCCTCCATTGACAAGACTGTCAGAGGAGTCCTGCCAACTCTGCCAGGAATTCTCAATTGCGTCAACTGCAGTAGTCAGAAGCGGCTGTCAGCGGGACTCCAGCCCAGATTCCCACCATCTCGATTACGATGTGCCTTTCCGTCGAGGAAACTGTGGCGGGAATCCCTTCTACTTCGAGTTGGTGGAACCAAAGGAAGTGAGGTAATAACCTTTTTCCTGCTTCCCCCTTACATTTCCGTCTTTTACCCCATCGTCCAGGTCCCTCCTTTGCTGCACCGACTCCACCACGACGCCAAACGACTCCGTTGTCGCCGAGATCTACGGTAAGCTACTGTACAATTGTCCTATGTATTGTGTATTGACAATTACTGTAGCCTCATATACTTCTGCAATGCTCTTACATGCAATATTTTTCTTAGGTGTCATGCAGTACTGTTCATTTTCCTACTCATCAAGGGAAAATGAAGACACCTGTATTGACACTTAAAAAAATATTGTTGTTGTGGCGCGTGCATGAGTGTGTTGTGGTGCCTGTGGGTGTGTACTCAATGTTGTGTGTATGTTGTTTGTGTAAATAGAACAATTGATGGACGGAATGCTGGACAATGTCAAACATTCACCCCTAGTAAAGAGATCTGGGCCTAAATCCATTGTTTTATTGCTCATCACGCCATACCAGGTTGGACCCAGCCATATGTAAATCAGTCTTGACCCTGCTCCCCATGAGAACAGTCCAGCCCGAACTTCCTTGCCAGGTCCTCCCTGGACTGGAAACAATCATCCTGGGACCGGTTTTGGGGTATCACACCTCATAAGCGAGGCTAGCTTGACTCCAGTGGCATGGTGAACACGGGACCCACATCTGGGCATACCCGTCCCACTCGGGGTGACATGCAAAAAGAACAATTGATGGACGGAATGCTGAACAGTGCCAAACATTCTCCCACAGTACAGTGATCTGGGCCTAAATTCATTGTGTTTTTTGCTCACCACGCCATACCAGTTTGGACCCAGCCATATGCAAATCAGTCTTGACCCTGCTCTCCATGGGAATAGTCTAGCCCGAACTGCCAGGCCAGGGACTCCCTGGACCGAAAATAAGCATCCTGGGTGGTCTCAAGTACTCCGTCAAGCTGACGGCGGTCCACCCGCCGTATTTAGATGCTGCGACAAGAGACAGGTGACCTTGCGATCTTCTCTGCTGGCTGACAGTACTCAGTCACTGTCATGCCGGTGGGTTCACGATGAGCAGATTTAGATTTTTCCTGTTGTGCTGGTGGTGTCCTGGCGGCAGTGTCCTAACGGAGTGAGGCCATGGTGGTGTGCAGAAGGTAAGTGCTACCCATCATTATCTTACTACACAAATATGGTGTGAATGTGTCATGATGTATATGTAGATAATGTATTATTCCCCTTTTTGGTACATATTACATGGTATTTGGACAAAATATTGAATCAAAAATATTGTGTGATATAAATATCGTGACAAGAATATTGTGAGAAATGAATATCGTGGATGTTAATATCGTTGTCAAAAATATCATTTTAGGTATTGTGTAAAATATCTATTTATTTAATATCGATATAGTATATATCATTGGTAATATCATTTTATAGTGGTAAATAGTATGTTATATATTGTATTTTTTATGTTATATATGGTTATTATTATATCAATTTGTTTAAAAAAAATTATGTAAATTATTTATAAAAATGTTCATTTTGTAATTTAACTTGTTTTTATTTGTACAAATATCTTTTTAGTAGTGGGTTGTTGGGTCTATAGTGGATAAGGTCGGGAGATTTTTGTAAAATATGTATTAATGTTTACTTCATAACGTAAAAATTTTAAATTAAAAAGAAAATAGTAGCGGGATGTTGGGTTAAAAAGGGAAAAGGGTGGGGAGATTTTTAAAAAGTATTTATTCATCTTTACTTTATAATGTAAAATTTTTAAATGTTATTTTTAATTTTTTGAAAACATTTTTAGTGGCGGAATGTTGGGTTTATAGGGGATAAGGGTGGGGAATTTTTAAATCTATTGTATTCATATTTTTGTCTATAAAAGAAATATTGTTCTATTATAATATGTTTTTTAAATTTTAAATACTTTTCAGCACAATTTATAAATGTAAAATAAAATTGATAATCAGAAATGTATTGTCTAAAATATAACAATTTATTTAATCAATGTATTTTATTATTTATTATATTTTAAAATGTAAACTTTTTTATAATATTAATATTTTTATGTTTAAATATGTCTTTCAGACCGACATCGACAGTCTCAATTCCGACTGCCTAATTTCAATGTAGGCTTTCGGAATTGAAACCGGCTGGTCATTCCGGCTGGCTTCCGAGCCCGTCAGCCAGTCGGAACCGACATGTAATCCCAATACGATGGCATTTCCGCCGTCGGGATTACGAGGCTCAGTTTCTGACAGGCTTGCCATGCCGGGCTTTCCGACATGGAAAGCCTGTCAGAAAGCGAGTTTGGGGGCCCCTAGCAGGGCCCCCTTCTCCTTGCGGCCTCCGGATGGAGGCCGAGGGGGCACATATGGTGCCCTCCTGTTGAGCCCTGCACAGTGTGGCAGGCACCTTGAGGTGCCTACTACGCGGTGTAGGGATAAACACAATCTCCCATTTCCCTATGGGAGCTTGTGCTATGGCCGGTTTACAGCAGCAGCAGAAGATCCCATAGGGAAATGGGAGTATGCGACCGCACCATGTGCGGTCGCATCGTAATTATGCGGTCGGGACGGCCGACCTGAGATCGGTCGGTCCCGATTTCGCAATGATGTTGGTTGGAGGCAACCCCGACTGACATCATAAACAGCCCCTAAATGTAAAATCTTTACAATATGTTTATATTTAAAAAAAATGGAAAACAAACATTTAAGATATTTTCTATTTAAAAAATATAGTTTTATTGGTAAGAAATATTATTTTTACCGATTATAGTACTATTTAAAAAATATTTTTATCAGTGGTAGAAAATATTTTTACAAAATTTTGGAGAGAATTTGGTAATTGAAAACAAAATTACTTTTTTTAAATAAGATATTTAATATTTCTTTAAATAGTGTTATATTATGGAATGTAGTGAAAATTGAAAACAAATATAATGTGATAATGTGTAGTATCAAATATTTGTAATACATTGGTAAACAATATTATTGTACTTAAGGACTTTTTGGGAATTATTAAATGTGTTTTTTAATTTTGTTATGTGGTTCTTAACTTTGTTTATATTGCAGTGGGAATAGTAAATGTCACCCCTTCTAGGTTCCAACAGCTTTCCTGACTTAGGGGCCGATTACGATGCCGGATGGACCCGAGTCCATCCGGCATCGTTCTGGAACTGGAACTGAACGACCTCCTGTCATCGGTTCCATTCCAGCAATTAGGATGCGACCGAACCCTGTTCTGTTGCCATCCTATACTTTGCTATAGGAGCATGTATTCCGAACGGAAACATGTTCTCATAGCAAAATGCTAAGGTGCAGTTCATCCCTGCACCCCGAGGCAGGCACCTCAAGGTGCCTGCCACCGGGTGCAGGGATCAACAGCCCCCTAGGCTGCCATTCGGTGGCCTTGCATCCATGGGGGCCCTATTGGGGCCCCCCAAAGCTGTTTCCCAATGCCTTTTTGTGCCGGAAAGGCTGGCACAAAAAGGCAGTGGGAAACTGCCATCGTAATCCCTCGGCCGGAAAGAGCCGGCCGAGGGATTACTGTGGCCTTCCGAATGGCGGACGGGCTCTCCGAGCCTGTCGTAAGCCATTCGGAAGACTAATTTGGATTCCCTTCCGACCGAGCCCATCGAAATGGCTTGTTCGGAAGGGAATCCGAATCGGTGATTACGAAGCAGGCAGGAGGCAGTGGCAGCTGGTGACATTTGAAAGTGGTGGGGGCGTAAAAGTTGTGGCTGACTGCACTGCGGCGAGTGAGCGTAACAAGCGATCCTGACTGACATTCCCCCTCCCCCGAGATTTTTTTTAAAAAAGAGTGGGAAAATGGTGCATTTTCCAGCAACTTTGGGAAAGAAGAAGGTTAATAAAGCAATTTTGAAAATGTACTTATGACATCAATAAAGAGATGTCATATAATAACGTAGGTAGCTGCTTATCCATTACAACCACAGAACTTCATAACAGACTTCGAGATAACAATGCTGACTACCTCACAGATTTTTTTTATTTATGGATATACCTTCAGAAATTAAATGTATGGACTTGACCTGCTCATGGCTGAAGGGAATAACAAAATGTGCATCTGACATTACCAGGCCAAGATAACTTTGCAAATTTTTCCCACGGGCTGCTTAATGCTGGATAAACTAGAGTCAAAACACAATTATCTTCATCTGTAAGAGGTCTGATGATTTGCATTTTTATGGATGTAATAAACACGCTCTGTGACTAAAACGTTCGAGCAATGAGCATGTTAATGTACATTGTCTCGCTTTTAACTGCCTATTTCTTTGCCAGAAATGGTACAACTCACAATTTTTCTTACTGATGACATTCTGAGTCCTGTGATTCATATCGTCTTTCCTCCCAGTAAGGGGCACTTAGAGGATTAGTGCGCCTGCTGCACAAATCTGTGCCCAACCTACAGGTCAAAAGCTGTGACCTTAGATTTCACAGCGGGTCAATGATTGTAAAAATCCTTACAATCATTTTGCTAACAGCAGAAAAGGGGCAAGTGCTCTGTTCGCATCAGATCCCTGGTAATGAATGATAGCGGTACCTCCAAGCCCGCAAATTCCCTCCGGGACAAAATGTCCCACGCTGAAGTATTTTTTTTTTTTAACCACAAGGTGGCTTTCATGAAAACTTTTGCCATCTGCCAAATTTCAGGGCAGCCGTGACGGCCCTTTCAAAAAATATAAATGCACACACAGATACATGCATATACACACAGAAACACTGAGCAGATATGTGAAAAGTTAAATATAATGAACGTCAATAGCGTTTATTTGCATATGTATTAGCCATTCTAGGCCTGATTGCATTTTATTAATCGGAGGTCCGACAAGTGCAAATTATTAGTTAACACAAGGTTGTGATACTCGGAAAATATCCCGTAATCATCCCTGACCATTCATTTATTCCACACATTACAGGCACATCTCCAACACACGTTTAGCAAGTGATCGAGGGGGGAAACGAGGGGTAGCAGGGAAGGGTGGGGAATTACCAATTATCACTAATAATGACAACCGTAACAAAAGAAGGTGATTGCCGAACCCAACCTCACCGTCATATTTGGCCGAATCCGCTTCTCCCCCCTTCCCCCACTAAACTGCAACTTCCGTCTGCTGCCCCTACCTTGTTTTCCACTGTTGTAACGGTTGTCACCTATTTTTGCTGAGAAGTGGCTGCCTGGCTATGCGTGTTGTCCACTCCTTAACTCCTCCGGATCTTCCTGCTGTGAAGTGGCCACAGCAGCACGGTGTAGTCGGGCTTGTCTCACTCCGCTCGTCGAGAAGGGGAGTGACAGACAGGCAGGACGATCACCCAGCAATGGCAGACATGCCCAATCACGGCATGGCTTCACAATAAGCCAGTACAGTGATTGGTCATTGCTCCGTGGACAGACCCTCCCACCCCCGCGATGTCATCTGTATGAAGGCTGCACCAACAGCCTACACTAGGCCTGGCAAGCGCGCCCAGCAGCCAATCCAGACGCTGCTCTCTTGCTGAGAGCAGCGCCAGGATTGGTGTGAGCAGGCAAACTCACCGCTCATTAATTGACTGGGGGTCTGCGGTTTTAAGCAACCCCCACTCACCTGATCTGCAGTACTGAGCAGCCTGTAGTGGGCATGTCGGGTTGGCCGGGGAAAGGCAGCCGGCCAACCCGACATGCACACTTTGCTAGGTGCCATGCGCTCGTCGTTGCCACTGCCATTCTCATGTCACGTAACCATCAAATTTAAGCCTGCCCCACCCCCTTGTCTCCGAAGGATGACTGACTCGCGGCCGATTTTAATAACGTAAATAATAGTGTTTTTTGCTTCTGTTTAACTTAAACTGTTTAAGTCTCTGTTATATACACTGCCAGACCGCCATAGGGGGGCAAATAGGAGTGGGGCAATGCCCCGACGCCCTAAGGCAGAAACCGCCACTGGCAGGAGGGCTCCGACCGACGGTCGAAGCCGTTCCTGCCCGCATCGTAATCGGGCCCTTAGTTTGTAGTGGAGTGGGAATAGTAAATGTCACCTCTTTAGTGTCCAATGTATTTCCTGACTTAGTTTGTAGTGGAGTGGGAATAGTAAATGTCACCTCTTTAGTGTCCAACGCCTTCCCTAAGTTTGTTTGTATTGGAGTGGGAATAGTAAATGTCACCTCTTCAGTGCCCAACACCTTCCCTGACTTAGGGCCTGATTATGAGTTTGGCGGCCAATGAGTCTGCCTGAGGCTCGGACCGCTGGTAAAATCGCTGGCCAAATTACGAGTTGCCTTACAAATGGCGTGACCGTAACGGTCCAACCACCACATCTGAGCAGGCGGAAAGGGAGGTATATAAGGCCGAAACTCACCTCTACTCTCCTCTACACATCCTGTGCCACCATGGAGCTGATCTTACCCTTTCTGCTGCTGCTGTACCTGCTTGATCTCGTCCAAAACCCACACCATCGCGGACTCAACCAACGGTAAGTCATACTCCTATCTGTTTCCATAGACTCCTCAGCAAAACGATGTTCCACCATGGACCAGGCAAGGGTGTTGGGGTGGCTTGGTCAAACATATTTACTGGGACCCTGTGTGGGATTATTTTAAATGTATAACCCAAATACATCTGTAGGATGCCCCCATCCCAAAATCACTATTACTGCACATGCACATTGTACACAAATGGACATCTGTTTCCAACTCATAATCAGTGATAGTGATGTGTGCATTAAATTGTGTCACACAACAGCATCTCCTCATCAATATCACAGCTATTAATCTCTGTGACACACTCACATTGCACACATCCCAGGTTCTGGTTTGATGTCAAAGATACATCTATATGGATGTGTCATTAAAGTGAAAAACACCTTCTCTGCTGCAACTCTGTATTGGACTCTCACACAGCACCCACATTAAAAGGCAATGTCAGTAAATGGGATTTTAAAGAATCAGTGTAAGAAGCATTCAAAGGGCACAATAGAAACACTCTCTGAAGAATAGGTATGCCTCTATCAGAGCCTGCAGTTCAACTGCACAAATGAGAGTCACGATATTCACTGACAGTCAATATGGGTTTGGTGTGGTCCATGATTTTGGACAGTTGTGGTCGCAAAGAGGTTTTTTAACTTCTTCAAACTCTCCAATCCGCAATGGAAATCATGTTAAAAATTTGCTAGAAGCATTGTAATTGCCCAGGGAATCAGCCGTGGCCAAATGTGCAGCACACCAAGGTGGAAATGGATATATTCCCACGGGCATGCTGATTCAATAGCCAGGTATTGTGCATTGTTAGCCTGCATATTCATTGGACATTTCACATGTGACTCTGAATAAGAGAGTTCATTCATAATGTTGATGAGAGTCACAGACACCTAGAACAAGTTAAAACAAGTCCAGGAAAATGTTTCAGAAGCAGAACAAAAAGGATGGATTAAAGCAGGTTCCGAGAAAAACGCAAATGACATTTAGATATCGGCAGATGGGAGACCAGTTTGCCCGACATCTTGTTGTTTCCAATCACACGATACTGCCATGGGTACACACTGTTGCAGGGACTCTGCTCAGGAACAGAACTTTGCATGGGATCATAGACCATCAGCATGTTTGGACTGAGTCACCATACCACCTCAGTATCTATGAGCCCAACTAGATATAGTGCCTCACTTGCCCTCCTAACCTTTCCAGAGAAACAAGTGAGTTGGCACCCCAGAACACAACACTCTTGACCCTCTCAGGATCGCAGTAACATGACACACCCTTTCACTCTCTCACCCATACTTGTCCACAGTTAGCTATACAAGAGACACAAAGGAAGGTTACAATGTTTATTTAAACTATTGGGCTCTAAGATGCAGTATTTGTGCCACAATTAGACAACAAATGCCTATCAAAAATATCATTAGCATGGTTAACAAACCATATACCATAAAACGCCCTGTCATGTTATAAGACAGATTAGACTAAACCCCCCCCCTTTCTACTTAAACTAAATGATTGTATATTATAGATCTCAGGGATTAGTGGCAGACCCTGTACCTTAGCATACATAGGTATATGTTCTACATCTCAATGGACGCAGAACTCCTGCTTCAGAACCTTTACTCAGTGTATTTATTTTCGGAACCCCTGTCCTCAGTTATATGACAAGACATGTGTGCTCAGAAACAGCAGCTGCATTCACTTGTTATGTCTAGGTGCTAGTGTCTGACCAGAGAGAATAACAAGGAGCAATTCTGTTTGACCTTGTCTAGGATGTTCAGGCTAAATCAAAGGAAAAGAATGAAATGCAAAACATGTGTGGGTTCTGTGTGAAAATACAATGTGGCACAAAGGCAAGGCAAGCGTGTTATGTAGTAACGTGTGCAAAATAAAAGCTGCCTACAATGTGCACAATTAGGCTAATATAGGGGAAACAACAATGGGCCATGCAAGAAACACACAACAACACATTTAGGAAGAGATTTCATGGTGAGGCTTTTCAGGTAAACTTGGTTTAATCTAAAATCCCGAATGTTTGCTGAAGAGATTTGTCATAGGTGCATCATATGTCAACAATTAAATGCAGGAAACAGAACACACATTACATTGACACACATAGGGAGATCAGGTGGACCATTCAACAGGATGCAGATGGACTTTATCAAAATGACAGTTCATTACGGACTGAGAAATGTCCTTGTCATTGTTTGCTTTTTTTCGAGATGAGTGGAATCCTACCCAACTCAGAGAAACGACAGCCTCACAGTGGCTAAACTATTATTACGGGAACTGATCCCTAGGTACGGAATGCTGATTTCTCTTCAGTCAGATAGAGGAACCCATTTAATTAATGAAGTTCCGAAGATGTTCTGCACCACATTATAAATTGAGCAACAATTACACTGCAGTTACAGACCTGAAGCTTCTGGAATAGTTAAACAGGTGAATGGGACTATCAAATCCCAACTAGCAAAAGTTTGTGCTTCAACATCTTTGAAATGGCAAGATGCTTTGCATTTGGAATTGATGAGCATACGAAGTACTCAGATAGAAAGACAGGACCCAAGACCTAAATTTTAGTGAGTTCTAGCTGCGGTGACCTTCTTCTAGGCCTTCCTACAATATGCAACTTCAGGGGCTGACTTAGGTTTTTTGTGTAGAGAGATCTTTAGTTCTTTATGGGATCTGGAATACCTTGCTTCAGACCATCCACTTCTCTTCGCTGAACACCCATTAGATGACCTACATAATGCTGCCTTAGCTGTAATAAACCCCCTCTATATGGTAACCTCTTCGGCTCAATGGTTATCAGGGTAGGGGTAGTTCCTCCTTAGCCAAGATGGTCACAGAAAGTTGATCCACATGGCTGATTGTCCTGTCGCAGAAAGATTTGTTGGTCAGACCTTGGTGCCCTCACACACCTGTTAGGGTGTCATGCTTCATCTTTGGGCGCTCCTCGTCAAGCCGGCGCTGCAATGCTTGACGGGCCTGGGGGCTCTTTGTCGGAGATCTTTTGATCCGAAACCGCTGTGTAGATGAATGCATGTGAGGGGGCTAACTAACAGTGTAACTGGTGATGTAAGTGATATACGTGAGTGGTGAATAAAATAGGCTCAGGTATCCTATAATTGACATTTTATAGAGGAAGGATACTCGGTCTAGAGTAAAAACAATGGTGCTATCATGTTGTCTTAAAGTACTAGGATAACTTTGGGTGTCAGGTGGTCAACATGTTTCGTGCCTCAACAACCCCAAAAAATCGGGTGGCCCTTCTTCAGGACAAAAAATTATGAAGTGTGCCTCAAACTGAGGCTTAAGGTCTCCCTTCTAATAAGGGATGTCCTGTCAAAGTTTCCCGGCCTACCCCTAAATGTATGCCAGCCTGTAGTTCCACCTCATAGGAGGCAGATTCAAGCTCCTTAGGACAAAAATGGAGGATACCAATCAAGTTGAGGGACAATTGGTGGTGGTCAGGACTTCTACGTCTCACCTACCCGCCTCCATCGCCTCTGCATCTAGACAGACATTAAATGAGGTACGATTATCTTTGACCAGCTGATTCAGAAATGTATTTACAAACTTCCATTTGATACGAGTGCTCTTTTTCCTTTGGGCAGAAATTTCTGTAACTCATTTATCTGGACAGAGCACTGCATGACGTTTAGGAATAACTAAGGGTATACTTTGGAGAAGATGGTCACTCATTGCCAGGTTGTTTAACAAATGGTCCCCTAGCATGTTGGCTAAATTGGCAGATAGCAATATAAAGTCTATACTTGAGCCCTCACCCTTACCCACAAAAGTTTTAGAAATGGAACCATTCATATTGATGTACTCATTTGCGAAGCCCATGTTGAATTTCATCATCAAATGATTTATGTTATTGCCAAGCATATCATGAGAGAGATGGAACATAGGGTTCCCATCTATATTCGTCAGATCACAAGCAGCCCGATGCATAGTGGGACAAAGATGAACATTGAAATTATCCCCCTCCCCCCATAACAGGCCCATCTCATTGCCTTCTTTTGGTTTGAGGGAGTCCAGGTCGAAATTCAGCTTGTACAAAACATAACCTGTATTGGCTTTTGGAATGTTATTATAAACGTTCACAATGTCTAACCGTAGGCCACCCACCAATTCAAGGCCAAGAACTTGATAAAATAATGTAACAGCCTTGTAAAGGAAGGGCTTGGCATTAACCATAAAGGAGATGTATATCGCCAACCACCCTCCCACCCCCTGCCCCAGGACGACCATAGGGTGATGGGGTGGCTGTCGGATGGAATTCTTTAAACCCATTAATATGTACAGGCAGTACGACCCACGTTTCCTGCATACACATTACAGCAAAAGTACCCACAAAGTCAGACCATGTCTGATTTTCAATTTCCCCCCTTATGCCTGCCACATTCCAAACCAGGAGTGAAAATTTACAAGTAACGCTGATATTATTGGCATAGTCGGAAGGTAAGTCAAGGCATCAGGCTAGGTGGTTGGATACTGTACTGTCTTTTATATAAGCTGGCCTTATATCTGATTCCTGGTTCCTCTCAGTGTAAGAGATGTGCTCCACTTGCTGTAGGGAATTTGATGCAGGTAGGTGATAAAGCAAGAAAATGTAGCCTAAATAATAATTAACTTCTAAAACATTGACACGAATTATTCTTAAAAGAAATAGGAAAAATAGAAATTGTGCTTTCTCTAAACTTCCAAATCAACGTGTAACATGTTTAGCCTGATTTTTTTGTGTCGTAAGCATCCATTTCTATCGTATTTACATTGTCAAGTTATGCTAGGCCCCATTCATTGTTTATTTCTCTACATTGCTTTATTTTAGCCTTTCAATGTGTTTTAGCACAATGTGGCACGGTACAGTATTAAATAAATAATTCATTTTAGCCTTAGAAAACATGCCATCCTCATAGAATGTGCTGATTCAGATAAATGTTTTCTTTCCTTCCTAAGCTACATGTTCTCATTGCTTTTAGCTAGATTTTGGCTGTCACTCGTTCTTAATGATGAATAACCAACGGTATATTAAAACAATAAGTGTATGCGGAGAATGTGCAGCCTATGATGCAAACCCGTAAAAGTTGCAACTAGAATGTTTCTGCTTTAGACTAGTTCATTGTCATGCAGTGGAGTCCTGAATTGCTAATAGAGTAAGCTGCAGGGTTCTCGTGGGAACTCAAAGTGAAAACTAACATACATAGGCAATTGCAACTTCGTATGCCGATTGACGATGTTAGCCATTCTCTTATGTTACCATGAGAATAAAGAAGGATGCAACAGACTATTGGACGATCGTTTCATCATTGGTTGAAGATGACATAGCACTGAAGAAGATGAATACATAGATTTTTGTGTTTAATATATGTGTTCCTAGTTAGAAAACCTTCACTTGCTTTTCCACCACCCTTTCCTTAGACATGAGCTGAGAGCTTTATGCTGATCAGACTAGTTCAGGCTAATTGCTCTGTGACTTTCCTTTTGCCTTTTACGCTGTGAGCTACTGCTGATGGTGTTTTCAAAATTTTATTTAGGACTACAGCTTTTTGCTGTGGCTTACTCCGGATTGAGAGGAGACTCGGACGAGATTTCCAGAACTACTCTTCAATTCCAAATACTACTTCTAAAGGCTCCTTAAACTTCTCGCTCTTTTCTAAAGGACTCTTCATGGGTTCTGATAGGTTAAGATCTATTAGAGTAGAGTTGGGATTTAGTTAATTTCCTTTATGGAACACACTGTAATATTTGCCTGTTGATTGCTAACCTTTATTTTTCTTAATATTTCTGTAAACTGATTTAACTAATTTGAACTTGAATAAAGAGATTTAAACCCAAGCCACTACACTTAAAAAGATAAATAAAGCTTTTAAAATTCACCTAAACTCTCATTTTTGACTAAACATAATATGTGGTGTTGGAATTTGATGACTGATGCTCTAAAACGGTGGCAAAGATCCAGTTGACCTGAAGAAGATCAAGGTTCAGAGTTGGGAACCGCTTTTGTAAGACAAGTGTTGAACTGTTTTAAATTACTCACTTGCGAACACATGTCACACTCAATTCCTTTTACTGGGTCAAAAACTTTGCACGCAGTTAAAATGGATCCAGATGACACATTTATCCTTTTACCAGATTTATTGCATAAATTGATGCTGTACTCTGGATTACTTGCTTTCTGTTTCCCACAGGGATTTCATACACGAGAAATCGGCTGAATGGTTCTCATCTGTAGTCCATCGCTGTAGGCCTGCTTTGATTGGGAGTTTACTTCACGATATGATAATGTCCCTCTGTTTGAACACTAATGACTTCCAAACGGTGGTATTGATGCCTTTGGAATTTCCAAAATTAGGGTGCCTGCGGCCTAAGCCCCAACCAGCACGCCATCACATCATTACCAGCTGCTCACCAACCTTTCAGAAACCAATTACGCCAACACTCGTCCATATCCTCACATTTCCTCACACCATGCGACGGTGGATATGCGGCAGTCTCCCGCTCTTTGGGACATTGGCCAACCTGCTACGTCCCCCGGCCTCTCCCACGTCATTCCTCCACTCGATAGCGGGTCTGTGACTCAGCAAAGCTGCGGTCCGGCCCACTCTAGCTGCAGTGCTTTGATCACTTCTGACACGCTTTCAGCCCATGGCTACAGGAGACGTGCAAGTGGCGTGCTGCAACTGCTTCTCCTACTGCGAGATTGCTTACTGCTTCTTGCGTCCGGATGCTCGTCACTCGTCCAAACCCGTATTGGTTTCTTTTAAATACGTTTGAGGCTCAAATATTTTGACACAAGCCAATAAGCAAGAGGGAGAGGTTGGGCTCAGATTGTATAGTCAAACAAAACATATTTGGTCACAAACTACTATGACTCAATAAAAGACATTCCTGCAACCTTTTATTATTTTGTGTTAAACCTGACCGAGATTATAATGGGGAAGATTCTAACTGTATAATGGCACCTGAGCTTTACATCACAAATAGATGCACATCCCAAACTGTGCCTAAACTCTTCAAGCAGTAAGTTATCTAATGAAAGAATTGGGGCATAGAGGACAGCTAATCCACAAAACAGGAATACACTTGTATTTCTGCAAAATATAAAATTGCCTCCAAGATTGGTTATTTTTAACTTCTCATAATTTAGAATGTACAGAGGTTATTTGATTTCCCTGTTAGTTTTTCAGACAACTCAGCCAAAGGATTAATACTATCCTAAGAAAATAACATATTCATCCTGAATGTGGGCCTTTGATAAGTTAATATTGCACAAGGTTAAATTAAAAGAAGCTACTAAAGAATTCTTTCCTCAATTTGTTTTAGAACATGCTGTGACAGCTGTCTCTACTAGTATTTTGGAGGCTTTTAAACCTACACTAAAAGGAAGAATTATTTCTTTATCAGGGGATAAAAGGATGAGAGATTTATTTAAAAAAACTAAATTAAGAATATCGGCAGTCAAAACAGAAACTCAATATATTCTGTCTCGTAGAACGGAAGATAGATGCAAATAGAAAAAATAAAAAAAGTTCTAAAACAATAGTAAATACTTGAAAGCTCTGTTAATTTGGGCATAGTAGGCCAAAAATCTATGAGGAAGCTGAATCTATGTGAAAGATATAGGCCTGGACAGCCGGAGATAGAAACATACTAAGAGAGATTCTGGAGCTCGTAAATCCAAAACATAAACATCTAACTAAAAATTAGGAAGACATAGTGGATATACTTTTACAACAATACAAAGGAGTGTATCAAACTGACTCACAGATCTTAGCCTTAGAACTTTCTGGATAAAGAAGAAAATTCTAAGACATTGACAGACACCTTTAATGAAGTGGAAATTCTAAAAACAATATCCTCATCAAAAATGGTAAAGCAGGTGGAGAAGCTTGTTTTAATATATAAATTAAAAAATGTTTTTAGGTCGAGCCTAGCGCAGCGCGCATGCGCTACTCTATGGGAGGCTTATTGTGAACACTCCAAACTTCTCCGTGTGGCTAGGACTTCCCCCATGCATTAGGTTGGTTGTTGCCTGTGTCATTTATTTTTCGTAGCCTGCAAATGGCTAAAGGCGGACGCATGTCCCACCTCTTTAGCAAAGGTTCACTCCCACAGCGTTTTGCTTGCGGGAGCGAGCAGCAGCGGCAGGGTGGCAGCTGCATTCCTTACAGCGCGCGCGCACCATTCGCGGGCTAGCAGATGACCCTTTCAGCAGCGCCGCACGCCGCCACTTAAACAATAGCAGCTGTGCCTAAAATGATGTGCTTTCTCTTTCGCTTGTTGTTCGTCGCAGTTAACAGGCAATGCGACTCTCGGGGGCAGCTGTTGCCGATAAGCTATCTGTGCTTGAGGATCGGCTTTTTTGTTTTATGTTTTAAAGTACTGGTGCTGTGCGCTTTCTCCAATGCGTGTGACTGGAATGAGATATCCAAACACCCTGCCCCTCCCCCCAGTTCAGGAAGGAAAAGGGCAGTGTTTTAAATGTTGATGGTGAATGCACACTTGAATACATTAAAAGGCTCTAACGAGGGGCACTTGGATATAACAAGGCACCACCTAGCCCCCGATTGTTCACTGAGCGGTCCGAAGGACGTTATTTCATCTACCAAGGCAAACACTTTTTTCACATTCACCTTTTATCAAGGTTCTGGTAGTGAGTGCTGTGCCCAAGATCACATGAGATCAAATGGTGGAGTTGGGGCATATGCCTAGTCTAGGTAAAATCAACCCATTGCAGGTGTGACCGAGTGGGCCTCTCATTTTAAGATAAATCCTGGCAAAGGGGCAATTACCACCTCGCCGCCCCCTTCCTCCCAGCCCTTGGGGGCAGGGAACCTGTGTAAAGTGATTAGCACATGCCCTCCACAAATGGCCTCAAATAATGTTTCTCTCTGAAGGGTGGGCATGGAAGTGGGGGCAGGGATCCGTGGCGGCACTTGTGTTTTAATGTAAGGTGGCGTGCTGAGCACTGGGCAGTAAAGTTAAACGGGTCTCATACCCCGAGCAGGGCGGAGAGCTCCCAGTCACACTGCTGAGGTCCTCTCCAGCAGGGCCGCGCCGCCCACCGCAGGAATGCTGCAGTGAGCGCGGAGCGCACGGCGACCGGAAGGCATGAATCAGCACATCCAGCTGAGCGCTGCCTGCTCTTCCCAGCTCACGCTGCTGTCACCTGTGCGTGGTGCCTGTAGTCGGCAGCCGTTCACCTGTGCGGGTTTTGCAACTCTCCCTTTCACCGGTACACACTGCCTGTAGTGAGCCCGCTTTCACCTGTGCGAGTTTTGCAACTCTCGCTTTTACCAGTACACACTGCCTGTAGTGAGCACGCTTTCACCTGTGCGGGCTGTGCAACTCTCGCTTTCACCAGTACACACTGCCTGTAGCCAGCACGCTTTCACCTGTGCGGGCTGTGCAACTCTCGCTTTCACCGGTACCACTGCCTGAAGCCAGCACGCTTTCACCTGTGCGAGTTTTGCAACTCTCGCTTTCCCCGGTACACACTGCCTGTAGTGAGCATGCTTTCACCTGTGCGGGGTTTGCAACTCTGGCTTTCACCTGTACACACTGCCTGGAGTCAGCCCGCTTTCACCTGTGCGGGTTTTGCAACTCTCACTTTCACCGGTACACACTGCCTGTAGTGAGCCCGCTCTCCCATGTGCGGGCTGTGCAACTCTCGCTTTCAGCGGTACACGCTGCCTGTAGTGAGTCTTCTGTCACCACTGAATGTAGTGAGCCCGCATTCACCTGTGCACGCTGTCACTTGTGCACGATGCTCCCACCCTCTTCCTGTGGATGCCCTCTCTCAGCCTCCCGCTGCTGATCACTTCTCACTCCAGTTGCTGCCCCCTAGTCCCACCCACGCTCTTATTTTAAAATTATTATTTTTGGGATATGTGCTGCATGACTAAACTCTTATAAGGGCCCAAAGGCGAGACCTATTGGCTATGCCAATGGTTGTTTTCATTACAATTATTATTGCCTCTTAAAACACTGTTCAAGTGCATCCCCACAAGGGGAATGGTTCCCCCAGCTTTCAAAAAGGGTATCTTAGTGTTTTAAATTCAGGACAAAAAGCATAGTGAAACATCAGCTTATCACCCAATTACACTTCTAAACAATGATGATAACATCCTAGTTAAATAACAGTGGGAGAGGAGTTGGCCTAACGGCTAGGGCGGTCGACCTCAAATCTGGGAAACCGGGTTCGAGTCTCGGCAAAGACGCGCAACATCCTGTGATTCTGCGCAACTCACTTAATCTCCCTGTGCCTAACAAACATGAATGTGTCCTCATGTAACGCAACTGGTGCTCGTGTAAAGCCCTCTGATACCCGATTCGGGTCAAGTTCGTGCTATATAAAACTCAGTAAAAAAAAAAACTGCTAGAACCTCCGTTTTTGGATATTGTAATATACCCTCATCAAATGAGGATATCAACCAAAAAAAGCACATAGCCACAAATACAGATTATCTTGTAGAATTAATTGGCTTGCTCCAAAGAGAGAAAACCCTGGCCACAGTCATGGGTGCTAGATGCTGTAAAGGAATTTGACGTTATGGGGTATAAATGTTTATTTACTTTAACATGTTGGGATTTCAACCTCTCCCCCAGTTGCAACCTTATTAAAGGAAGTATGCACCTGAGAAACTGCTTCGATTATTATAATTCAAAAAGGGCTGAATCTTGTCCTATCACTAGAAGAATATCACATGACTTTCGCTAATCCTTTTTATTTATTCTTGGAGGTTCTTGCAATAGACATTCATTCATCCTCAAATATACACACACATCCAGAAGGGATGGGCAAATTAAATGCAGATGACAGGGTTTTACATCTGGATTCAGAGCAGAAAAATACTTCTTACAGCTAATTGCTCATTTTTCTAGTATAGGTGGTTAACAAATTAACACAAACAAACCAGAGACATTACTTATATATTTGACAGTTGAGGCTCCTTCAGATTTACTGCAATCAGGCTACCACCAGAATCTAAGACATATATAGTGATATGGATTACAGAAACACCAGAAGAAATAAATGCTAATAATTTTAAAACACTGCTGAGCAAAGCAACCAACTTAATGAAGAGACAGACCGTTTCCCTCTATCAATTGTTGGAAGAATAGTTTTGGAAAAAATGTCTATTTTACCTCTATTTGTCTGAGCATTTTCCACCATGCCATTCTGTTTACAGAGCAGATACTTTATCTCAATCAACAGTGCAATCAGCAAGTTTATATGATTTACAAAAAAACTAGAATTTCCATAGTTGTCTCAAAAGTTACAGCAGAAATAGGCTAACTTTACCCAATTTCAGAGGTATTTATGAGTCTGCAACTGCTCAGTACTTCACAACATTTTATCTACCACCTTTGACTTCTAATTGATCAATAGACATTCTTAAATATTGACCCCCCCCACCACCACTCCCAAATGTTGTGAAACAGATTCAAAATTTGAAACCAGAGATATAAGGAAATGGGAGAAATACAGAAAAGATATAAAGTATTGGTCAGGGCCATAATGATACACAAAATCGATGCAAACATGACTTTTATGTTTAGATCCCAGAAGATAAAGGCACTCTTCAACTCTGGGAGGTTACTAATATGGAAGCTATGAAAGAATTTTTTTACTAAATGAAATAGCTCCTTAGAGCTATGCAAAGAATGAGGGCCTGATTTAGGGTTTGGTGAACAGGTACTCCATCACAAATATCTGCCTTATTACAAGCACATTATATCCAAATTCATTTTTAATAAGACGAACTGGATATCTGCCATATTTGTGATGGAATGCCTGTCTACCAAACTTTAACTCAGGCCGTTAGTTAGAAGAAAGACAGAACCATTCTTTTTTCTATATACGTATGTATGTATTTAAGCTTATATAGCGCTCAGCTACCCCCAACGGGGGTGTCCCGGCGCTTGCAGATACAGTGGGGGGTGAAGGCAAGTTAAAATTGTCGAGTCCTAGTTTGCTAAAGGAGACTGAAAAGCCAAGTCTTCAAATCCTTCCGGAAGATAGGTTCCGACTTGGCTTTCCTAATATGATCAGGCATGGAGTTCCACAGGGTCGCAGTTTTGACGGAAAAGGACCGTCCTCCTATTCTAGACTTAGAAAAACGGGGGATGACAAGGCACTCACGATGATTAGATCTTAGGGTCCTGGACTGATGGTATTTGCGAACTCTCTTCTTTAGATATTGTGGGCCAATATCATTAAGTGCTCTGTATGCAAGAGTAAGTGCCTTAAATTCAGTTCTTCTCTTAACAGGCAGCCAATGGAGACTACGCAAATGAGGGGATATATGATGTCTTAGTGGGATGTTCCTAATAAGCCTGGCTGCTGCATTCTGCACAGTTTGCAGTTTCCTGAGCAGGTATGCTGGCAGCCCGATGTACAGACTATTTGCATAGTCAAGCTGTGATGTAATCACCGCATGGACTATTGTTTTCCTACAGTCCATCGGTAGGAAGTAGAGGAATCTCCGAAGGGCCTTCAATTTCCAAAAGCAGGACGAGGAAACATGAGCTATCTGAGTCTTACATGACAGGGAAGTATCTAGTTTGAACCCCAAATTCCTTGCAGACGAGACTGGAAGAGGAGGGGGTTAAGTTCTGCGGGCCACCAGAAATCTGATAATGGAGGTGAGGGCTGGTTGAAAAATAGCACTTCCGTTTTTTCTGAGTTCAGCTTTAGGCAGTTAGCTGTCATCCAAGCTGAGATGTCCATGAGACACAGCCTAAAGTTTGAAAAACCGGCCTCAGAGCAATCTTGGAAGGAAAACACAAGCTGCGTGTCATCAGCATATGAAATAACATCTACCCGCGTTGCTTTACCAAAGGGGCCAGGGAGCGAGGTAAACATTAAAAGGGTCGGGCTAAGGGCTGAACCCTGAGCCACTCCACAGATCACAGGGCGAGAATTCGAAGTGCAGGGATGCAACCGAATTCTCTGGGAGCGGCCCTCTAGGAAGGAACAAAACCAAGCTAAAGTGGTCCCTGTCACTCCCAACTGTTGAAGCCTATCTAAGAGGATCTTAAGAGACACTGTGTCAAATGCTGCTGACAGATCCAACAGCACCAGCATTGCACAGTTCCCATTATCCATTGTCTCCCGGACAGTTTCTGCTACTTCGAGTAGTGCTGTCTCCGTGCTGTAACCTGCTCTAAATCCCGACTGAGTGTCGTGAAGCAGTTTATTTGATTCAAGAAATGTGGACAGTTGTTTTTGCACTTCTTTTTCGAGAATCTTAGCAGGTACTGGCAAAAGGGAGATGGGTCTAAAGTTTTTCAATATTGTAGGGTCTGCACTCTCTTTTTTGAGGATTGGTTGAACAATAGCGATTTTCCAACTAGATGGATAAATGCCAGTTTCCAATGAGGTGTTCCAAAGCTGGTTTAGCGCAGGGTTGAGCAGTGGAGCTAGTATTTTAAAAAACCTGGCTGGGCAAGGGTCAAGTGGAGACCCGGATTTGGTTTTTTCCAACTGCATGAGGGAAGTAGCCAAATCTAAAGGGCTAAATTCAGACCAAATATTTGTCGGGAGGGGCGAGGCAGAGATGTGTTGAACGGATCTGTCTCAGGAAAGGCTGCATAGATGTCATGGATCTTTTCCTGGAAGAAGACCGAGAGATCCTCACAGAGTGTGGCAGAGGGAACTATATTGCTTTTCATTGCCTCTAATTTAAGGAAACCCTGAACAATTTTAAAAATTTCCTTAGTGGAGTTGTCAGCTGATTTTATTTGATTGGCAATATGATCCTTGATAATATTGCGTTTTAATTTGTGAAACTGTTTTATTGCCTTTCTGTATGTGATTTTTGCTTCAGGGTCGTAGGCAAAACGCCAGGCCCGCTCAAGTTTCTTACAGTGGCTTTTCCCTGCTCGAAGTTCTGGTGTAAACCAGGGGGCAGAAGATGTGTTCCTGGCCTGTTTCGTTGTTTTCATGGGAGTTATTTGGTCAAGGGCCGACGTGACCCAGTGATTAAAGGTTACAGTATCACTATTCGCGTCTCCGGTGAATGACAGAGGAGTGTTTTCTAAAACAGGTCCTAGTACTTCAGGGGTAACTTTCCTCCAATTTCTTCTAACTTCATATTCAGGTTTTATAACATTGTGGTTTGTACCGATAGTTAGAAAGAAAGGAATAAGATTGTGGTCGGACCACAAGAGGGGGATAGGATCTTCGGTTCTTAAGGTGGAGATATTCGTGAAAATAAGATCCAAGATGTGGCCAGCCCTATGTGTGGGTTTGTGGACCAGTTGTTTAAGATTCAATCCTGTCAGTGTCTCCGCTAATTGGATGGACGTGGGGCATAAGGCATTGTCCATATGGACATTAAAGTCCCCTAAGACTATGAAGTTAGTATATTTTAAAGAGAGATCAGCGATCTGGTCGCACATTTCCCATAGCTCAGCGGGCTTAGATGTTGGTGGCCTATATATCAGCAGTCCCGCAATGGTGAAAATAGGGGAGATTGTGATGTTAAAGGACAGTGCTTCTATTAGGTCAGTATGTTCGACCCTTTTGTGTGAGATCTCCCAATCATTTTTAATAATCACTGCAAGTCCACCCCCCACTCTATTACCCTCCCGGTTTTCTGCCACTATTTTATAGCCTTTTGGGATTGCTATTGAGATATCGGGGTTAGAGTTCTCTCTCATCCATGTTTCCGTTAGGAAGATGAGATCCCAGTACTTTGAATCAAGTAGAAGCCAAATGTTGTCTGCGTGCTTAGGAAGTGACCTACAGTTAATTAGACAAGCATTTATCTTGGAGGTTGACCTATTACTGGGGGTCCATATTTCTAAAGGTGTGGCTTCTGCAAGGGCTTTACACTTTTTTCCCCAGACCTCTTTGTTAAACTTAAATGAGCAGGACATACAACTATGTTCCAGGTCATGTGGCTCAAATTCCAATGTACAGGGGTCAAAGCATGTCGGCTTGGGGCAGGCTGTTGAGTTATACTCAAAGATTTGTGCCCTAGATAGCATAATACCCGAGTCTGATTGGGAACGGGCAGCATGGCTAGCGCTAGTCGCGGGCCGGTTGCGGACGGGCGCAGACGGGCTTGCCTTAGGCGCGCCTTCAAATACAAATAGTTAACCTTCTAAAAACCATTTTTATCAAGTGAATTTTGGAATCTGCTAAATTCATCTCTGAATTATTTTCCAGGAAAGTAATGTATTGCAGAATTGGAGGTTGGTATGAATATAGCAATTCTAACAAAATGTGATGGAAAAAATCTGATGGAAACATGGTTTGTTAACATGGGTTTAGTGTGTCCGTGATCGGGTTGGTCTGACATTTGTGAATTTACCTTTAGGTGCCACAAAGGAGTTAACTACGTGTGTATATAATTTCTCCTATAATTGGCTGCTTAATATCACTCCTAAAAAATTACATAAATTTAGTAACACTATTTCAGACAACTGGCTATGAGGTACTATTATCAGACGTTGGGCACAGAGGACTTGTACCTGCCCCTTTTATAAAGATTTTGGAATAATGCTTACAGGTTTATTCTTTGGATAATAAACCACAACGCTGAACTTACTCATTAACAACTATGTAAGGATGTATATCACCAGCAACTGAGCTGCCCAAGCAAGATTGTAAAATGATATTGATTGGGATTTTAGTAGTTGGATCTTTAATCCTTCAAAGATGGAAGATAAGAGATCCCTCTTTGTTTTTACTTAGTATTAAAAAATGCTGTGAACAAAGAGACTCAAATATTATTACCCTAAATATAAAGGAAGAATTAATAAATATTGAAATGTGAAAAAATATGAAGTTTGGCAATTACATGACTAACCCATTTGCGGATAGTTTCCATTAAAGTGTGGAAGAAATCCTGTTATTTAATCATCAGGTTGCAGCTGCAACCTCATTCTAAAGACTTGCACTTTGCAATGTCATGAATCGGTATAACACAGTGACCCGGCAATATTGGTTTATTATTTGTACTCTGTTTTTGCACAATAATTGTGATAAATGAATTTAATGTGTTAATGATCTGAAATCAACAAAAATAAAGATGTAGAAAGAAAAAAGTGGAGGACTGGGAACTAAGCACCCCATAGACAATGACACGAGACCTGATTCACAAATAGCCTCCGCCCTCGTGGCGGAGGCCCCGCAGTCATGGAGGAGTCCCCGTACTCGAGGTGGAATCTCCGCAATGAATATTCTCATTGCGGAGATTCCACCCCAAGTGTGAAGACTCCCCCGCGACTGCAGGGCCTCTGCCATGTGTGCGGAGGCCCTTTGTGAATCAGGCCGTCAGTGCCTACAGTGCCATACCCTGCACAGTGGCCGTCTTCCCCCATGCAACAATATAGGTCAAAGTGCACCATTTAACCTAAGAGACTTTAATTGCAGACTCACAGGCTGGACACTGGAGAAAGTGCATCTCTGCATCTGGTCCATATTGAGATCTGAGGGAGCAGGCAGAATAGCCTGAAAATTTGGGGAACACAAGTTTATGGTTGGAATGCGTGCAAAGATCTCTGCCCAGGAAGTAGGCTAAATAACTCAGCTGTTTGAGCTACAATAAAATGTGATAATCATGAAGAAGACAAGGTGACTCCAAAATCTGTCATCTACAATAAATCTTACAGTGCTTTAACTTTTCGTCTGACTCTTGGAGAGAAGTGATGCTACCTTTCTGATGGCAGAAAATATTTTGCTACTCCCCAATGAACTGCAGCTCTGATCCTTTCCCTCGAGAAGAGTATGGCATTCTTATGGGCTCAAGTGCCCAAGTATTTTTTTTAGACGTTCGCCACTGGTGCTACTGAATGCTGGGGTTACTGAATCCCAAGTTTCCTGGCTTTAATCCCACCCAATGCCTCTTTCTTTCAGCACTGTGCACTTCCTGTCTCTTTCCCACACTCACATAGGCTCTTTCCCTTGCTTTCTCCCTTTGTCATTATTTGTTTTCCTATGTCCCCACCCATTCTTTCTCCCTTTTCTGTCTTTCTGTCTTTTGCTCTGGATCAAAGTCGGATGATGAAAAATAAGACCCGATCCCCCAAAATGAGTGCTACTGCCCACCACCGACCGGCCACCACTGACACAAACTATTCTGAGACTATTTTATTAATTGCACAAGTTTATGCTAATCACGTTCAAATACTTCAAAAGTACAGACAATAAAGGCTGTAAGAAGGCAGTTAGTGTCTTGGACGAAGTGTTGGTTTTCGTCCTATGGAACAGAATAATGGACCTTACACTTATCCTAGAAGATAGGAAAGTGTCAGGACTGCTCTCACTGAAGAGATCACATAAATTGGAAGTGGGCACCTGACTAATTATCAAGTCATTCATCTTATATATAGAGGGAGAGAGAAGCAGAGATTCATTTGGCTTCCTTAAGGTTATGGTCTTAATCAAAGGGAATAAATCATGTGTCTTAATGTTCCATGGTCTTTAAGGTTTCCTTCACGAATACCCTCATTCACACTAGCTCTGGGTGCGGTATATGTTGGTCTATAGATCGCCAGACTCATGGATGCACGTCGGTGGCAGTCCAGCTACAGCCGCACCGACGGTCTGACCGCCCCATTAGGACTTGGGCGGTCGGACTGCCATGGGACTGCCGACACTGCCAGGGAACCACCGTTCCCTGGAGGTGGCGTGGCGGTCCTGAGGCTGCAATATGCTTGGCGGGACCGCTAAGCATATACGAGTTTCCTCTCCGCCACGGTTTTCATGGCGGTGGAACCAGCATGAAAACCATGGCGGAGAGGAAACAAAGGGCCTCCTCTGCATGTGGATGCACACAGAGGGGCATAACATGTGCTCCCCTGTGTGCATGCACACCAGTTCCTACACAGCATGGACTTTCGTGTCCATGCCATGCAGGAACCTTGTGTGGCATTCCCGTTGTGGTGCCTTTTTCAAAGCCACCGCACCCTTTGAAAGAGGCACCGCTGTGGGGCTGCCACGCCCCCCTCCCTTCAGACAACTTTTAAGTTGTAATCTGGCTGGCGGGCGGCCGTGACTCTTGGCAGTGTGGGGGCGTGACGGTGACATGCCGCCCACCCCCACACCACCAAAAGTTGTAATTAGGCTCTTACTAATTGGAAAACTAAATAGAGACCTTCCTCATATATGCAGAATGTGATTACTCTTGAAACAACAAAGAGGTTATGTAATATTTGCACCAATGTTTCATGTATATTTCATTTAAATATAGTTCTTAGCCATACTTACACATGATTATCTTAAGGTTTTACTGCACGCTATATGTAATGTGAATCTAATGTACTAGAAACTTATATTCATTTGGGTTGAATGTGCACATGCATATTAAATGTGCACTCTTGCTAATACTTTAAATTAGCGTTTTATGCCTATAATTCTTCATTCTTCATACATGCTGGTTTTCAATTTTGTACTAACATGACATTTTCTTGCAGGTATTCACATGTATTGTTAGTTTGAGATTAGATACATTACTGTACAAGTGATAGAGGAGAGAGCCCAAGAAGAAGACCTTGACGAAGGAACATGGGGAACCAAAGCGTTAACTGAAAGGCCTATTCATCAATGTTATGAACTCACCTGTGTGTGAGAAGACGATGTTCCCATGTCCCGTTTGGGATAACTTGTTGAGGTTGCAGTTCTGCAACGTGAAAATTGACAAGGGCAATGTACTCTTGATGATGTGTACAAAGGGATGTTACCTAGAAGACTCGTGTGTTATAACTTAGTATTCACCCCGTCTGAGTCTCAAACTTCTTTCAGATTTCAGCTCAGACTTCTTTTAAATTCCAGCTCAGACTTCTTTCAGATTACAGCTCAGACTTCTCTCAGATTCCTGCTTAGACTTCTTCCAGATTTTTTTCAGAACTTCTCTAGACTTCTTGCAGACTCTTCTCCTGACTTCCCACTTCCTATGGACTTTGAGAGGTTTAAACCTCTATGCTTCCCTTTGATTCTTTCCTAAGTTTAGGCTAACACTTATTCCCTGACCAAAGAAGACTCTTGACCGAGCTTCTGAGATGCTGACACCTTCCTATTTAGATTTTCCTTGCCTTGCTTTAATTTGCTTCATGTAAATTCCTTGATTTTTGAGATTCTTTTTGTTACAAAATCATTCTCCTAGCTTGGACTCTGATTTAGGAGATTTAGATTACTCATGTATAGAAGAGAAAACATTAGACTTTTGAATTACTGTGACTGAACTACTTGTCTGCCTAATATTGGTGCCCCTCAATTTCTTCCAGAGGTTGGGCTTACCTGTTTTTATTCTGTACCTTTATAGCGTGGTGTTGAGAGTTGTGTTCTGAATTTGATTGTTAACTTGTAATAAACCTTCTACCTATAGTTACAGGTTCCTGGTCCTTATTGTGTATCCAAATGTGTTACACTGTAAATTGATATTGAAAGATGAAATGCTAACTCTTTCATTCCTCAGTGAGTATAAGAGAAGTCCATTAGAGGAAGATAACTGGTAAGAAAGTGGGCCCAGAAAACGCTGGATCAACTGTATGCATGGCTCTTTGTGCTAAACATACACAGGGCAACCCAGTATTCCCCCAGGGAACTGGGATTATCAGTTACAACTAACAATATTCCTGGAGGACTTATTTATAAATTTGTTTTCAGTTGGTCACTAGATCCAACAGTATTATCAAAAAGCACAAGAAACTCACATCAAAAAGCAAACTGTTGTACACAAATTGTATTGCGTAGAACCACATACATCAATAAATGAAGATCCAACATAGACATAGTTCAAAAGGTGTTAATTCAGAGATCTTCAAGAGGCATAGCCTCCTCTTAATTTGAGTAGGTTTACAGTCTCAATTATGCGTTCATTTTTGAGGGGTGTCCTTGTTGATTTAATTGATACTTATATATTTATTGATGTATGTGGTTCTATGCAATAAAATTTGTGCACAATAGTACACTTTTTGATGTGAGTTTCTTGTGTTTTTTGATAATACTGTTGGATCTAGTGGCTCTTTCTACTGCACCAGCGACTAGGAGGCCTTCTTCTTCTGCTGAACTTTCCAAATGATAAGTCTAATTAATATCTGGTCAGCTGGTATTTAATGAGCTGACCTTTGGTAGGTTTTAGATTAGGGACTAAACTTCAAAATATTGAATTATCTCCTTTTCAAATGAAACACTGTGAGAAGCTGAAGTTGGATACTTTTGTTCAACTAGTGAGACATTAAAAGCTCAATTAAGGAACAGGTAAGGATGATGAAACATGCTAAAGAAAGCAGATGAGTTCTCCTCCCAGACATGGTTTCTCTGAATCATCTGTTCTTTTCGGCTACAAAACAACTCCTATAAAACGGATTCATTGTGTTTGGAAACCTCTGCGCGCTACTAGACAATTTGCGGAATGAGAGAAGTGGGAGATCACACTCTACTTTTGTCCTGTGATCAGTTTGTTGAGCTCTGTGCCTCTTAGACAAACACAAGGCACCATGGTTATTGTTACTCTGGGAGCTAGGGAATCTCTTTGAAATGCAGGGGACGTGGTTACTGTGCAGATGGAGGTAATGATATGGAAAAGATACACTTGCTATCTTGGCCTGGACAGGCAACTGTGGGACTTCCAGACTCACCAGCTTTTGATTGCCTAATACTCCAGTAATAAGGGAGTCGGCGACATCCGGGAAATTTAGGGACTTGTTCAGAAGTAGCCATCTGTGATATCCTAGGATTCCATTATAAAAAACCCATTGCCAGACCTAGTATCCAGTTGGACAACTGTGTAGAAGAAGCAATATGTCTCTTCACCTGCTGAGGAAAGGCATTGAAATCGGTCATGACCTCTGCCTGAACCTTTACTTCCCTGAGGACTTGGGAACCACAGCTATGAAAGAGAACCCCTAACTGATGTCCAGGCTGAGCAAAAGCTGTGGTCTGTAGTGGTTTGCATTTTGCTCTGGAGCCTGCCTTCACAGCCGGTAAATATGTGGAAGCTGAAATGTCCTGAACAGAAAGGTAACAGTCCACTACACAGAAAGTCTGCCTGACTGAAAGACTGTTACAAGTTGGGATCAGTCAAGTTTTTAGTGTTGATCTCACTGAGTCTATCTGTAAATTGGTTGAGTTAATTGGAACCAGTCCTGAAGAACTGCAAGAATTCAGCAAGGTGCTACTACTATTATCTCTGCTATCTATCTTATCTCTGCCAACACTATGTTAAACACTGGTGGGAAAAATTGACTTTTTGCTGAGCTTCCATCTGTGGGTCAAAGGGACCATGCAGTGCATGCGATTAAGATGCTTCATGCGACCTTGTGTCAGGTACAGCTTTTGTATTTGGATATTTTTTATCCTCTAAGTTCACCCTCTCAATGTATCTCCTCTCTTTGAATGCCTGTCATAAAAATCTTTCACCATCAGTAATCTAAATGAAGTTTTTCTCTATAACACATTTTAAGGCCGAAGTAAAGTGCTTGGCCAGCACAACTCCCAACTTTATTCAGGGCTCGTGCAATTATGTATCATCTTCCCTGAAGTCCTCCTTTGCCTTTTATTTAGCATTTTACTTTTCCTTTGAGTTTAAAAAAAATACTTTTCCATTGATTCATGTGGGAATTGTCAATTTATCGTGAATAACATTGTAACTCCTCACCTGATTTTGTTAATTCTTGTGGCATTTTGCTAAATGGTTTGTAGTCTTTTCATTAGATTTTTTGACCTTTAGATGTTTTATTTTTTCATTTCTATAGCTCTGTAGGGTATTGTACCATCACAGACCCTATCTATACCTCTCTTTATATTAGCCTGGCGAAGTGGTGATCAAGCCAAGATACCACTTACTCTGAAACCACATCAATATTGTACTTGCTTTTTCAAATGCCCTGCCAAGCTAATTCCCTCCAAATGAAAATTTGGTAAAAACCATTGTTGGGCTTCAGCTCCAAAAGCTGGATTTAGAATAGTGATAAATAATCTTAACTAAATCTTAACTAAATATAACACATTATGTTAGCATCTTAAAATATATTGAACTTATATTTAAACCTGTCCTCATAAAACATATTAAACACATCCAGTGACAACTTTATATTACTTTGGTAGTCCTAAAGGTGTTTGACAGGGTAGGTAGAAGATTGTTGTGTTGTGTTGTGTCAAACACATGTCAAGCTAGGGTTGGACCAGACTTTGTTGAAGACCTTGCATATCATCTACAAATTATGGACAAGTTGTGTGCTGTCTTAATGGCAAGACTAATGATACATTTATTATAAGACAGCAAAACCACCAAGTGTTAATGCTGGCACAAATGTGATTCCGCTATTCATAAATTATAGGGTGCAATTCCTTTAGAAATTGCAACATGAGTCACCCGTAACAGGGTAGCTATACTCATTCCTTTGTCCCCTGATCATTCTGTATTGATTTCTAATACCTCTCTGGGTCTCCCTGTCTTGTAATCTAAATTTTGTAATTACCGTTATATGAATACCCTTGTAAATAATTCATCTAAACCAATTATAGGGTAGTCGATCCTGGCATGGTTTTAATTACAACAACAATAAAGTTGAGTGAATCTAGAATTTAGAGATCCTTGGGATTTTCTTTAAAGGGTAGTAGAAGAAGCATAAGAGAAGATTGTTCAGGTGTTGGCCCTCAGAGTAAGATCACTCACAGAGTTTAGCAGACAATATGGCAGTAGCATTATCATTACTACAATTTGAAGTGCAGAGTATAGGCAGCAGGAGTCAACTGCTAAGGAATCACATTGTGAGACCCACGGAAATACCCTCCCTGGCTCATTAGAGGGAATGTTGCATTAAGAACTTGTTGTCGCTACGCAATGGCACGGGTCTAATCAATTTTCTATAGGAATAGAGTCAAAAGGGCACTGAGAATGAGTGTCAGCAGAAACCAGTTGCATACTGTGTTCGTTTTTGGGGATTTCTGCTGTTGGTAGCGCAGCATGAGGTAAAAACTGTGATTTGCCAAACAGATAAAACCTGGCTAAGCAAAGGATTAGGTATTTGTAGACCAACTCTGAAAATGTAAGTAAAGGAGGTGCTATTTGCAGTTAATCTTTAGAGGGCAAGCACCTTATTGAGATGTAGATAAACTATTTTCTTTGACTAATATAGATAAGGGACTGCCTTCTACAGTCGCAAAGCATTAAAGTAAAATTAAAGTAAATTAAAGTGTCCTCATGTAACAAAACTGGTGCTCATGTAAAGCGCTCTGATACCCGATGTCTCGGGTCTAGTTCGTGCTATATAAAAACTCTAAAAAAATAAAATAAAATAAATAATAATAGACATCCAGCATATTTACTTACAGTGGTATCCAGCAAGAAACTTTAAACTTAACTTACTTAGTGCTATTTCAAGAAGAAATTGGCTCAAGGTGGCCCTAACAATGGAACACTAGACACTGGCAGTCACATGTTCCATTCCTGTAATTTGCGGTCTCTAAAGGTCTGTCTAGTCTAGTTAAAGTAGACCGTGAAAAGGAGACTTGGTGTAGGGCATGAATTGGTTGCAGTGCTTTATTTGTAAAAAATATACGTCCAGGGCCCTTGTCAGGAGTGCAATGCAGCTTGCACCATTTATTGCCCTGCAAGCGCTGCCAATGACCATACCAACCCAACTACTAACAGTCACACTCCTATAGGTATCTCAATTCCGACTATACAAGTCCTCTGAAGCTATAAGAATGGCTTGGGTGGCAGGTATTAGTTGTTTTAATGTATATTGAACTAATAAACAACTGTTGTTGTGTTCTTCTTTAAATTAGAGCACAACAAGGGATTGGGCACAGTGACCCATGGGGTGCTTACAACAGTAGCAGATAGGCACAGTGTTACATGGGGTCACGCACCACAGCAGTAGATTGGGAATAGCGATCAATTGGACCCTGAACCACAGCAGGAGATTGTTTTTTTATTTTTATTGATTGTCACAAAGTTTTATAAACATGGTTACAGTGCAGTACAGGTTACAGCACATTAGAAAGTTGGAGACATGTCAAGGTGCAGGCATAAATATACAAGGTTAACACTGAGTACAATATACCCCTCCTGCAAGGGAGCAGGGAGCTCACACATTGAAGTACACTACAATCCCTGTGGTGTCCCAGTGGTCCCGGGTGTACCCTCCTCCATCCCATTCAATGCAGGGGTGTGTTGTGGCAGCGGTGAAATGTCACCAGTGTCCTGTGAGGCCCGCAGGTAGGAATGGAATGGTTGCCATATGTCAATCGGCCTAGTAGTGGGTGGCTGTAACTGTGCATATGTATCACAGTTGGTATTGCAATAGGTCATACTGCGCAGCAATGTGTGTAACGTGGGTGTACGTTTACTGCCCCAATTAATAGCCACTTTGCGTTTAGCAATGAGAAGTGCGATGGCAACAAACCGGCGCTTGGATTTGAGTAGGTCGTACGTGTACCCAAGCAGCGCCATCAGTGGCGTGGGTGTGATCACCATCTCTATCATCCGGAAGAGCTCCCCAAAAACTGCTGTCCAATTGCCCGTTATGTTAGCGCATGTCCACGTAATATGCGCAAAGTCTGCCTCTGGGGAGTGACATCTGGGGCAAGAATGTGACAGAGATGGGTCGATACGATGTAGTGTGCTGGGTGTCTTATATGCCCTCCAAAGAAATTTAAAGTGCAACAGTTTGTGCCGGTGGTTGGGAGAGACACGGCATATTTGTGTGCAACACCGACCCCACTGTGTATCAGAGATAGGGTGGCCGAGGTCCCGCTTCCAAACCGCCCGCACCCCGGAGTCCCGGCACAGCAGCATCGCCACCGCAGCCTTATACATTCTGGCCATAAGGTGACTCCCATCCCCTTCTTTGATGATGCCTGTCAGGATTTGGAACTTAGGGGGCTCTAATGGATAGCTGAAAAGATTAGCCCTCAGGGCTCTCTGAAGTCTCTGTAAAACAGAGTGGTCCATGACTGTGGCCTCGCGAAAGCGGGGGTCCTCCGTGCGCGAGCAGACGTGACCCTTAGGGAACAGGTCTCCAAATGTTACCAAATGAAATTTAGCTAGCGTACACTTTACAAGCGTCTCCTGCAGAATAGGGATCCAGCCATTTCCCGCTAGCGGTTGTTCGGGTGAGTACATTATGCGGGATCCAGTTATTTTTAGTAATTTGTGCCATGCCCAGCTAGTTGTGGAGAGCGTTTGAATGTCGTTCGTATCCTGCGGGAACCCAACCGGCAGCAGGGTGCTAAGGGGTGCCGGGAGCGCTAGGTCGGCTTCCGGCCTGAAATAAGGGATCCTGACATCCGCATAGTACCAATGCCGAGCAAAGCTCGCCTGTGCTACCAGGTAATAAATATGAAAATTTGGTACCCCGACCCCTCCTCTCTCATACAGCAGCATTAGTGTGTCTAGCTAATTCGAGGCTGTTTACCGCCCCACACCAATCGTATCATCAGTGTTCGAAGGGCTGAGAAGAAGCTGTTGTATAACGGAATTGGAATGTTGTGGAAGAGATATAAAAATTGTGGGAGGACAACCACTTTAACAATGGCTATCCTTCCCGCCATTGACAGGGCCAGCGTCAACCAATGCTCTATGTTGCGTCCCAGCTTTTCCATTACCGGGCCATAGTTCAACTGGAGGATACGATCCTTCTCTCTGTGTATGTGAATTCCAAGGTATTTAATGGAGTCTTCGCACCATGTCAATGGATACTCCGCAGGTTTGCCACAGGGCACCTCTGTCAACTGAAAAACCTCTGATTTCTCCCAATTGATGCATAGCCTGACAGGGTGCCATATCTTGTCACTTCGCGAAGAAGCAGTGTTAAATTGTCATCCGGGTGTTGTACGTATAATATTATATCATCTGCCTATAGCGTAAGCAGTAGGGGTCCAGTGTTAAACTGCAGGCCCCGATGACTGTGCCGCTCCTGCAGATGGCGCACCAGCGGATCCAATGCCAAAACAAACAGTAGGGGGGACAGTGGGCATCCCTGTCGTGTTCCCCGTGTAAGTTGAATCTCAGCCGACAGTGTACCATTAAGGCGGATGCGCACCATGGGTTGTGTGTATAATAATTTAATGACTGCTAAAAAACAATCCGGCACCCCCAGGCGACACAACGTGGCATACAGAAATGGCCACTCGAGCAAGTCAAAAGCTTTTTCCGCATCGAGCAGCACAGCAGCTGCTGGGACCGACGGTGATATTCTATTCAGTGTGGCTAACAGCGTACAAAGATTGAGTGCTGTTGATTTATGAAGAATAAACCCCGACTGAGCGGGCGAGATCAGTTTTTCAACAATTAGGGCAAGTCTTGTTGCTAATATTTTAGCTAGGATCTTATTGTCAAAATTTAAACGTGACAGCGGTCTGTAAGAACCGCATTTCAATGAGTCCTTACCGGGTTTCGGAAGTAGGATTATAACCACCTCTCTCAGGGTAGGCTGGAGCACTCCGGCCGCCACCGCCTCTTGGTAAATGTCTATAAGATATGGCGCAAGGATAGCCTTGTACTTCTTATAAAAGCATCCGGAAAACCCACCAAGCCCCGATGCCTTAGAACCATCTAGCGCGTCAATGGCTTCAATCACCTCGTCCTCCGAGAGGGCTCGGCCAAGAACTCCTGATGTGCTTTTTCCATCCAGACCAATGAAATCTCATCTAAGTAGTCACTGTACGCCAGTGGGTGCCCGGTGGCTCTGGAGTTGTATAAGGTGGTATAATATGTGAGCACTTCCCCAAGGGTTCCTACATTGCCGTTTATCCGCAAGTCATCGCGCCCCGTCAGCTCAGCTATATAGGTCGGCTTGCGGGACTGCTGCATTAGTCTGGCAAGGGTTCTGCCCGGCCGTTCACCCTCCCCATAGCGCCTAGCAAGTGCATATTTGTCTAGATAATGTGCCTCTTGCTCTGCTGTCTCCCGGAACTCCGTCAGTAGGGCTGCACGGCGTTGCAGACTGGGGGGAACAAGGGGTTTCGCATCCAGTCGGTCAAGCTCTGGTAACTGCACCTCTATTTGTGTGAGTGTGCGTCTCAGGTCCCTGAGTACACCAGCGCTCTTTGATATACACACTCCCCTGGCATAAGCCTCAAAAGCCTCCCATAGTGTGGCCTTGGATGTCACAGTACCCGCGTTCAGCGTAAAGTACTCACTTATCGCAGCACTCAGTTCTGATGCAAATACCGTGTCTCTAAGGGCCATGTCAGGGAATCTCCATGGTCGTTCTACCCCCCCCTGCGCGTGGAACTCTCAGCTGTAGTACAACAGGGGAGTTGTCTGACAATGTGCGCGGGAGATGGTTCACTTTACTGACCCATAGTGTCACCCCTGTCGAAATGCACCAGTAATCCAACCGAGTCCATGTGTTGTACGGTGCAGATTAGTGTGTGTACCCATCCTGACTGGGGCTGTGGTGTCTCCACGCGTCCACCAGCCCGTACCTGTCAATGATGTCTACTAGCGCCCTCCTTGCCCTGGGCTTTGTATCTGCCGTAGTTGCTGTACTGTCATGCATTGGATCTAGAAGTAGGTTAAGATCCCCACCCAGGCAAATTTGGTCCGCCCCCATGCGCTCAATGTGCGTGTGAATGGAGTCAAAGAAATCGGGGTCATCGATATTTGGTGCATAAATATTTACAAACAATACTGAGTGTTCGAGCAAACATTCCTTGACCAGCAGATATCGCCCCCCATCATCACGGTACACCTCCACCTCCCTAAACGACACCCGTCTATGTATCAATATCACCACACCCCTGGCATATGAGCTATACCCAGCAAAATACCGATGTGCCCCCCAATTGGTTGCCAGTGGAAACTTCGCTGAGGGCACCAGGTAGTTTCTTGTATAAAAGCAATGTCCACCTGGTGGCGTTGCATATAGTTGGTTACTTGCTTACATTTACAGGCATTATTAAGGCCCCTTACATTCCAGGACGTCAACACAACATTAGCTTCCGGATGTACCTTATTAACCATTACCTATCTCTTTGTTGTTAAATGTGCCTGCATCCAGATAACTATTTCTGCACTGTACTTGAACAAGTCGACTAGACCATATTGCCAACAGTTGCTTGAGACCCCAACATCCCCCACCCACCTCCCATCTCCCATATCAAACTTCAGGGGGAAATCCCAACCCCCAACAACTAAATTTAAATGTAAATGAAAAAGCAGCGGTCTACAATACTGCGCCAACTTAAACAGGTGCATCCGCACTCGGGGGGGTGGCAACGCCACGCCGCTTCCCCATTATACTTGGCGCATGCACGTCTGAAGAAATGAGTATAGTCAGTTCCTAGAGACCGTCCACTGCAACCCAAAAATATTATGAAAGAACCTGATCCGGGCATTGTAACGTGTGCACAGTCACAAGTCAGCTTTTATCTGTTTAAGGGACATCTGGTTTGTCTAACTGGCCGTGAAGAGATCGGCACTTGCACCTGAGTCCGGAATATTCTGCGAGTGCTGTGGAGAAGTAGTTCTGCGCTGCCGCCCCGACTTGGAGTAGTTCTGACAAAATTCCTGGGCCTCATGGGGAGAGTCGAATATTCGGGACCGTTCGTCCACGTCCACTTTTAGCCGTGCAGGGTAAAACATCCCATAGCGTAGCCCCAGTTTTCTGAGGTTCGCCTTCACCCCGGCATATTTTCGTCTTGCTTCCTGCACCATTGCAGTGAAGTCTGGGTACAGGGAAATAGATGAACCTTGCCACTCTAGCTGGCCCTTCTCACGCGCCATCCTCAGGGCGGTATCCCTGTCTCTGAAGTTAAGCAGATGGGCTATAATCGGCCTCGGCGGGCGGCCTGGGTTCGGTCGCGGCCCAAGAACGCGATGCGCACGTTCCACCACAAATGTAGCAGTGAAGGACTCCACACCAAAGAGATCAGTGAGTAATGTTTCCATGAACCGGTCCAGTCGCCCAGTGGTGGTAGATTCGGGCACTCCCATGACCCGTATATTGTTGCGCCGCCCCCGTGCCTCCAAATCCTCATTCTTAATCGCGACTGACTTAAGGAGTTTCTCCATCCGTTCCATCTTTTTGGTGGTCTGGGCGGTACCGTCTTCTAGATCGGAGATCCTGCCCTCGGCCGTGGTTAAGCACCCCTCATGTTTGTCGAGCCGGGCGCCCATGGCGTCTAGCCTCTTGTCCAGGGCGTCAAAACGGGTTTCCAATGCCCTGAAGCCCGCCCTGAGCTCCGTCAACACGGTGTCAGACCCAGCCGCTCCGGCCATGTGCAACCCTCCTCCCTCCGCCATACTTTCTTGCTGTGTCACTGTGCTGTTGCCTGGTGGTTTGAAAGAGAGGGTGCTTTGCTTGGGGTCTTTCCGGCCCATGCCACAAGCCAGTGGGTCCGTCTGGTCAGCCGTGTAATTTTTACCCCTCTCAGGCTACTCTGTGTATTATCAGGCCTACTGTGCCATTAGCCGAGGCCTACCAGGTCCTCAGTGGTTTCTGATGTGATCATTCGTCTGCCGAGGTTCGTTTACGTTTAAAAATGTGCTTTGGCGTATCCTGGCATAGGTGGCTGCCGCACTGTGACACCCAAGGGTGCCTGGAAGACAGCAAGGGCGCGGCAGCAGGGGGGCCTCCGATGGCGTCCCGCAGTACCCGGCCCGCCAGCCGGTCTCCAGGCTCGCCCGTGGACCCTGTTACCAAGGGGCCTCCGGAGAGCGTCTGCGGGACTCGCGGGGAGAGACCTGTACAATCTGGACCTCCCCCGCCGCTACCGCTTACCCCACCTTCGTCGTCAATTGGCCGGACCCTCGGCAATCACATCTAGCCACGCCGGGACACAGGGCGGCTCACGCTACCAGAGTCCCCGGCTTCACGTGTGGCTGTAGGCCGCAACCTGCGCAGGCTCCACAAACCGGTGCTGATCCGCACCGCGATTGGCCACTGCCCCGTGTTCCGCACCGGCCACCTCCATGCCCTCTCTCATAACATCGCTCGGCTTGTTGGTGCAGTCAATGTCCCCCGGGTGGGCATATCTGCAAGAGTCAGCGGCGGAGCTCCAAGCCTACGGGGCCATTACGGTCGTCGGCTTGGCCATGCCCCCCACAGCAGGAGATCGTTAACAGGGATTCATAGGTCCAGTAGTGCAGCAGTGGATTGTGCACAGTGATCCAAGGGGTCCTCTATGACAGTAGAGCATTGGGTGCAATAATCCTTAGGGTACTGTACAACAACAGAGAATTGCACATAATAGTGACCAGGGGCAATGAGCCATATGGGCAGAGCAGTTTACAGTTCTTTAAGGAGACGTTTACTATAGCAGTGGACTGGGCACATTAATTCTTAAAATCCTGTATGAAAGTAGTGGAACAGACACAACAATCCATGGGATCCAGTACTGCAGGAGTGGATTGGGTGCAGAAATCCATAGGATCCAGTACAGCAGGAGTGGTTTGGGTGCAGTAATCCAAAGGATCCAATACAGCAGGAGTGGATTGGGTGCAGTAATCCATAGGATAGTGGATTGGGTGTAGTAATCCATAGGGTCCAGTACAGCAGGAGTGGATTGGGTGCAGTAATCCTTAGGATCTAGTACAGCAGGAATGGATTGGGTGCAGTAATCCATAGGATCCAGTACAGCAGGTGTGGATTGGGTGCAGTAACCCATAGGATCCAGCACAGCAGGAGTGGATTGGGTGCAGTAATTCATAGGATCTAGTAGAGCAGGAATGTATTGGGTGCATTAATCCATAGGATTCAGTACAGCAGGAGTGGGTTGGGTGCAGTAATCCATAGGATCCAGTACAGCAGGAATGGATTGGGTGCCGTAATCCATAGGATCCAATGCAGCAGGAGTGGATTGGGTGCAGTAATCCATAAGATCTAGTACAGCAGGAATGGATTGGGTGCAGTAATCCATAGGATCTAGTACAGCAGGAATGGATTGGGTGCTGTAATCCATAGGATCCAGTACAGCAGGAGTGGATTGAGTGCAGTAATCCATAGGATCTAGTACAGCAGGAGTGGATTGAGCGCAGTAATCCATAGGATCCAGTACAGCAGGAGTGGATTAGGTGTAGTAATCCATAGGGCCTTGAACAACAGACGGGTATTGGACACAGACAGCCATGACGTCTTGTGCCACTGCAGGAGTTTGAGCCCAGTTATCCATAGGTCCTGTACCACAGAGGTGGATTAAGCATAGTGATCCATGTGGTCATCTACGATAGATAGGGAACAGGCACAGTAGTCCATAGGATCCTGTAAAGCAGCAGAGGATTTGACATAATAGTAACCCGTTGGCCCCAAACCACTGTTGGAGATTGGGCACAGTCATGCAGGTGGTTCTGTACTACAGCACAGTGATCCTTCTGGTCGCCCATGATAGCAGTGGATTGAGCGCAGTAATCCATAGGCTCCTGTGCAGTAGTAGGGGATTGGACATAGTGACCAGGGGTCCTAGGCCACAGTAGAAGATTGGGAACAGTGACGTAGGGAGCCTTTCGGTTATCACAGCAGTGGACTGAGCACAGTTATCCATAGCTAGGGTGTTCCATTAATTCAAGGAAACAAGCACAGTAATCCATAGGAACCTGTTGAGCAGGAGAGAATAGGGCACAGTAATCCATATGGTCCTGTACAGATGCATGCACACACTGAACACAGTGACCAGTGGGGCCTGTACTAAAGTGGGAGAACAAAGCAGTGATACTAAGGATCCATGGCATCCTGTCCCCAAGCAAGAGCTTTTAAATAATGATCTGGGCTTCATGGGCCACAGCAGGGAATCGGCCACATGTATGTGTCCCTTCTAATGCTAGATGCCTATGATTCTTTGCACAGCTGAACATGTTTCCTGTTGTGTTAGTGCCATCTCATTGTAGTGCCTTGCTTTGCTCAATGTGGATCTCTCCATTTCGGAGAAGCAAAATGACTGCCCTCTTCCACTGTACAAAGTGTTTCTCTTCCTTCACAACCACCTCTTCAAATAAGTTCCTTAAACACAGACAGTGGCAACATCGGAATCTTGGATCCAAACTTGGTAGGATGAGGATTTGTTTTGTAGACAACATTCCTGAGTGTTGGAGGATAGTCTCAGCTACAAAGGATGCATGCTCATGATCCTTGTGTCCAAGTCAATCCTCAAGGAATTAAGCTTCTGTATTCGGGGGATATTGATTTGGTGCACCACCATATTCAGCAGGAACCCAGTGGCGATCTGAATGTTTTCCATATATGTGCTGCAATTTGCCTTTGAAGAATCAGTCATCCAGGTCAGGGTAGATGTATATTTTCACCCTCCTGAGGTCAGAAGATTCAGCTGTCTTGGATTTGAGAAAGATGTATTGCGTTGCCTTTATGTCAAAGGGCAGTGAGGATTCTTTGCCTTGAATCTCAAGAATTTCTTGCTCAACTGGGGTTATGAAAATATGCATTTTGGAAGATGTGTGCACATTATTTGATATAATTGAGGATAGATCTGCTGCAGGACTGGCGTCTCTTACTCGTTTCTTTGCAGTTCCAAGGTCAGGGATCTGTCTGAACTCTTTTGGGCCTATTTTGCCTAACTAGGAAGGGGCAGGTATAGGCTTCATTATTCTTATGATATATTTTTTTTTTTTTAGCACTTGCTGTTATAGCTAGTCCAAGAGTGGAGGCCATGTTGACTTTGTGCCTGCAGGTGAAATGTTTGGTGGATCTACTCTGGACCTAAGAGTATATCTATTATGTACAATGTGCAGTACCATTTGTTCTCAGTTATGCTATACCATTCTTAAAAATATGTGAAATGTTTCCTCATTGGTGGGTAGAGAAACAGTCGTTATATATTATTACAGAGAGGGTATCCAAGTGCTAATGAAAAGTTATTGATCCGCGGTGTCTTTGAAAACTAAGGGGCCGATTCCGATCTCGGTCGGAGGCGCACCCAATACCATTCGGTCGGGAAAAGAGCCATGCGAATGCCTGTTTCCCGACCGATCCGTACAGCAGACCGAACGAGTAAGTACGATGCGCACAACAGCACAGAATCCGGCCGAGTCGTACTCACCCAATCCAGGTCCTGTTCTCTGACCGAGGCGAATCCGGAAACGCTGAATCGAGTCGCACGGAAGGGAAAATGCAGCTCCGTCCGGCCGAACAAGTACGATGCGCTTTCCGTACGCGCCGAACCCGTCGCTACGCACGGCACGTCAAAGCATCCGGGAGAGGCGCACATAAGCTCCGATTTGCGCCACAACACGATCCACGGCTACGAGGCGAACACGCCAGCGACGAGGACGACGCGAAGGGACGAGGACGATGCGAAGCAACGAGAAAGACGAACGACACGAACCAACCATGAATCCCTTCGTCCCGATCATACCAATATACTACATTTACTACCGGAACAGGCACGGATGCGTACGGCGCAGAAGGTAAGTCAGACACCAACCACAAAACACATACAACACGTACACGACACATCACACACACACAGAGGGATGCAGAATTTACTTACACCAGCAACAGCAGCACCATAGGGGCGGGATGCCCATCACCAATGCCACATATGCACACAGGGGCCTGAATGCGCACCACCACCCCTACCCAGGGGGGGCCGGATGCCAACCACCACTACCACCCTTAGCCAGGGGGGTGCCAGATGCCTACCACCACTACCACCCTTACCCAGGGGGGTGCCAGATGCCAACCACCACTACCACCCTTAGCCAGGGGGGTGCCAGATGCCTACCACCACTACCACCCTTACCCAGGGGGGCTGGATGCCTACCACCACTACCACCCTTAGCCAGGGGGGTGCCAGATGCCCACCACCACTACCACCCTTAGCCAGGGGGGTGCCAGATGCCTACCACCACTACCACCCTTACCCAGGGGGGGCTGGATGCCTACCACTACTACCACCCTTACCCAGGGGGGTGGCAGATGCCTACCACCACTACCACCCTCACCCAGAGGGGGCTGGATGCCTACCACTACTACCACCCTTACCCAGGGGGCTGGATGCCTGTCACTACTACCACCTCTACCCATGGGGGCTGGATGCCTACCACTACTACCACCCTTACCCAGGGGGCTGGATGCCTACCACTACTACCACCCTTACCCAGGGGGTGCCAGATGCCTACCACTACTACCACCCTTACCCAGGGGTGCCAGATGCCTACCACTACTACCACCCTTAGCCAGGGGGCTGGATGCCTGTCACTACTACCACCTCTACCCATGGGGGGCTGGATGCCTACCACTACTTCCACCTTACCCAGGGGGGCTGGATGCCTACCACTACTACCACTTCTACCCATGGGGGGCTGGATGCCTACCACTACTACCACCCTTACCCAGGGGGGGCTGGATGCCTACCACTACTACCACCCTTACCCAGGGGGGCTGGATGCCTGTCACTACTACCACCTCTACCCATGGGGGCTGGATGCCTACCACTACTACCACCCTTACCCAGGGGGGCTGGATGCCTACCACTACTACCACCCTTACCCAGGGGTGCCAGATGCCTACCACTACTACCACCCTTAGCCAGGGGGCTGGATGCCTGTCACTACTACCACCTCTACCCATGGGGGCTGGATGCCTACCACTACTACCACCCTTACCCAGGGGGCTGGATGCCTGTCACTACTACCACCTCTACCCATGGGGGCTGGATGCCTACCACTACTACCACCCTTACCCAGGGGGGCTGGATGCCTACCACTACTACCACCCTTACCCAGGGGGTGCCAGATGCCTACCACTACTACCACCATTACCCAGGGGTGCCAGATGCCTACCACTACTACCACCCTTAGCCAGGGGGGCTGGATGCCTGTCACTACTAACACCTCTACCCATGGGGGGCTGGATGCCTACCACTACTACCACCCTTACCCAGGGGGCTGGATGCCTACCACTACTACCACCCTTACCCAGGGGGTGCCAGATGCCTACCACTACTACCACCCTTACCCAGGGGTGCCAGATGCCTACCACTACTACCACCCTTAGCCAGGGGGCTGGATGCCTACCACTACTACCACCCTTAGCCAGGGGGTGCCAGATGCCCACCACCACTACCACCCTTAGCCAGGGGGTGCCAGATGCCTACCACCACTACCACCCTTACCCAGGGGGCTGGATGCCTACCACTACTACCACCCTTACCCAAGGGGGTGCCAGATGCCTACCACCACTACCACCCTCACCCAGGGGGCTGGATGCCTACCACTACTACCACCCTTACCCAGGGGGCTGGATGCCTGTCACTACTACCACCTCTACCCATGGGGGGCTGGATGCCTACCACTACTACCACCCTTACCCAGGGGGGGCTGGATGCCTACCACTACTACCACCCTTACCCAGGGGGGGCTGGATGCCTACCACTACTACCACCCTTACCCAGGGGTGTGCCAGATGCCCACCACCACTACCACCCTTAGCCAGGGGGGTGCCAGATGCCTACCACCACTACCACCCTTACCCAGGGGGGGCTGGATGCCTACCACTACTACCACCCTTACCCAGGGGGTGCCAGATGCCTACCACCACTACCACCCTCACCCAGGGGGGCTGGATGCCTACCACTACTACCACCCTTACCCAGGGGGCTGGATGCCTGTCACTACTACCACCTCTACCCATGGGGGCTGGATGCCTACCACTACTACCACCCTTACCCAGGGGGGGCTGGATGCCTACCACTACTACCACCCTTACCCGGGGGGTGCCAGATGCCTACCACTACTACCACCCTTACCCAGGGGGTGCCAGATGCCTACCACTACTACCACCCTTAGCCAGGGGGGTGCCAGATGCCTACCACCTCTACCACCTCTACCCATGGGGGGCTGGATGCCTACCACTACTACCACCCTTACCCAGGGGGGGGCTGGATGCCTACCACTACTACCACCCTTACCCAGGGGGGCTGGATGCCTACCACAACTACCACCCTTACCCAGGGGGTGCCAGATGCCGACCACTACTACCACCCTTACCCAGGGGTGCCAGATGCCTACCACTACTACCACCCTTAGCCAGGGGGCTGGATGCTCACCACTACTACCACCCTTAGCCAGGGGGTGCCAGATGCCCACCACCACTACCACCCTTAGCCAGGGGGTGCCAGATGCCTACCACTACTACCACCCTTAGCCAGGGGGCTGGATGCCTACCACTACTACCACCCTTACCCAGGGGGCTGGATGCCTGTCACTACTACCACCTCTACCCATGGGGGCTGGATGCCTACCACCAACACCACCCCCACTCATAGGATGGACAATGCATGACACAACCAGCACACCACAACCTAGGGAATGCAAGAAAAAGACATCCCCCAACACCATGACAAGCGTGTGTAGACTGTGTCAAATGTCTACAACACTGAACATGACTTTGAACATACAATGTGACCCCCTATCACATGTGCCACACATATATGTGTGTGGCCCCCACAATGCAAGCAGGCCATGACCATTGTGGCAATGGGGTCCAAACCCCCATCATCACAGTGACCAAAAGGTAAGTGTGGGTTCCATAGCTGAAGCACATTTTGAACATTGTGGCAATGGGGTCTAACCCCCATCACCACAGTGACCAAAATGTAAGTGTGGGGTCCATAGCTGAAGCACATTTTGAACATTGTGGGAATGGGGTCTAACCCCCATCACCACAGTGACCAAAATGTAAGTGTGGGGTCCATAGCTGAAGCACATTTTGAACATTGTGGCAATGGGGTCTAACCCCCATCACCACAGTGACCAAAATGTAAGTGTGGGGTCCATGGCTGAAGCACATTTTGAACATTGTGGCAATGGGGTCTAACGCCCCATCACCACAGTGACCAAAAGGTAAGTGTGGGGTCCATAGCTGAAGCACATTTTGAACATTGTGGCAATGGGGTCCAAACCCCCATCATCACAGTGACCAAAATGTAAGTGTTGACAAAGAAAGAGCTGCAACTGCCAAACTGCATGGATGATTCCTGGTCACAGAACATAAAACACATCAGTGGCAAAGTAGTGCATGTGTCCCATTGCAACATAAATTGGGGGAGCCAAATACTGCAGTGCAAATAAGACATACCTTTGGCCATGTGCAGACAAACAACACCCCTGGGGGGCTGACACTGTCAACATTCATCAATGACACAAGTGACCATCAGAATGCAGACCCACATATTTGCACCAATGGGCACACAAATGCAGATACCCTGTGGAGACTGTAGATGTGAGGTGAACAGATACCATACCATGGCAGCAATGGGACACACAAACCATGATCATTGTGCTGACCGATGACCTAGGAGTCCCAGGGACAGCAGGGGAAAGCCACCAAACTACATACAGCCAATGGCACACCCAAGATATGCCAATGCAGTGGTGCAGATGCACAAACACAAACAGGCAGACCCACACTGCACATCATACACAACAGGTGAGGGGGGGTGCCAGTGTCCCCAGGCAACCACACAACCCATGAGGAGACCTGAATACCAATCATACAGATGTGCATACAGTGCCACACAAAGGTAACTCATGGATCCAAATCCCCTATGTGGGCAAGCAGGCATTGTCAGATGAGAGGGAGCACAAATCACACATGTCACACAGGCACGTAGGAACAGCAACTGACACAGCAAGACACAGACACACCACAGCACTACCCCCAGGGCCCCCACAATGTGGTGACCCTGGGCTGCATTACAATCCCACTGTGATGACAAAGCTAAATGTCGTTCACACTGTGTCATGTGTCCTGAGCAACAAACTACCATCACACCTACACAAGCACAAATCAATCAGCATGGCCAGTAAGCCAAGGCCAACATGGAGGCAGGGGCCTAGCCGGGCAACAACTCTCATCTGCACACACTCAACACCACACCCCTCGACCTCCAACAATGTGCAGCAGTGAAGCACACATGCACTGGTGAAATTGCACATGCACCCATGACTATTCCAGGGTGGTGGGTGGGAACCAAGGTGCAGAAACACATCACACATGGCCACTCAACAAGACTCCTGAATGTCTGACACACTGCACACTACGCTGTACATAGACATGACGGCAATACCACACCAACCAATGGGATCCCAGCCACAGTCACACACCAATGAAGAAGCCAAGGTCACCCACAAAGAACTCACATAGACAACAACCAACATTGCAACCCGGACCCTGAGGAGTGCCAGCAGTCACACACACAACGTGTCACAATCACTGAAAGATAACACAAACTGGAAATCACATGACAGGGGCAAACAACAAGTGCCAAGGGGAAACCTGACTGTGACCCATCTGCGTCTGCACACAAACTCAGCCCTGACAGCAAACACACCTATGGGTGACACCCTGATGACCAGTAATGTGCCATGCACCCACATCACAGAGAACCCAGGGAGAAGACTTTGGGGAACATAGGTCAACTCAGCAAGCATCACAAACAGGTACAACACTAGGGATCATAGCATGCACAGCTAAACGGAAGTGAACACACAGACATGCACATACAACACACACCTTGGGCGCAGGCAATGTCACAGGAGTACACACTGCCATGAGGGGACTCCACTCCTGTGTGAGGAAAGCTGTGCCATATGTTGCCTCAGTAGGGCCCCATCATGTCAGCTGAGCACTTGGTCACACAATCAACAATTAGCACCAAATGAGGGCTCCCGTCACATCAGCCTGGTCATGGAAGTGCCAACGAAATCATCAGCACAGATCCAACACACTTGTATAGCAATGTTGCACTGACAACACAGATGAGTCCTTCCCCATTGATGCCCAAACATGCATGTCCAGTGGAGATGGCCACACGGTCAGGAAGTAGACGAATTGAACAATGGCAGGCACAACAGATGTGCAGGGGTGGAAGCCACAGATGTGAAATAGCTAATGTAAGTAGGAAATCCCATTGCCAAATACTGAACACATGACACCCTCAGATGCTGCTATGGATTACATGGATACACCACAGGATAGGACACATTCCCCCTGGACCACATGGGTTCCTGCACAGTAACACTTCATTATCATGAGACCAAATATCACCATCACTGCAGCAAGGGCATGGTTAGCATCATCAACAACATGTACATCAGAAGCATAAGCACTAGAGAACAGAAAGTTGCTTTATTCAGCATATGTGTGCAATGAAAACTGAAAGTACAGAAAAAACACAAAGGCCAATGGCCAATCCATTGTCAACGTCCAAACAGGGTGACAGTGGCAGATGTCACCCTACGCATGCCTGCACAAAACCAGGGACAATCCACTAGGAGGGGCAACCGGGGGGGCAGGCCAGGCACCGCAGGGACAGGATCAGGGCTCACCAGGAGGAAGCAGGGAAGGGGTGGTGGGTGCTGGAGAGCCACTGACAACTGCAGTGGAGGTGTCTGACATGGTGTGTGCCGGCACAACTGGGGGCATGACTCAGATGTTGTGGGTGCCGGCACGACTGCAGTGGACCCTGCAGATGGAGTGGACAGGTCCGCCACTGCAGTGCCCATGTCAGACAGGGTGGTAGTGGACTCCACTGCAGTGCCTACCACCAGGGGAGGAGAATGGGGAACAGGCAAGGTGGGCTGGACAGAGGGGAGGACACCCTCACCACATCAGTGGCACAGACAAGCGCAGCGGGGGTGTGGTGCCGGGAGAGCAAGTGGCAGGGGGAGAAGGCCGGATCCTCTTGGGGATGGTATATCTGTGGGTGGGGGAACCTGGGGCAGGGTGTGGTGGGGGCACCTGTGGAGTGGGGGCCTGAGGGATGGAGGAAGGTGACCTGGTGCCTGAGCTGCAGGGCGGTGGTGGGGTCTTGCTCTTACGACTCCGGGGGGACTTGCGGGTGGGGGCCTCAGTCTGTCTGCACCTGGGGGAGGGTGTCCGGGGGCGAGGGGCACTCTGCTCCGTGTGGGTGGGCTTCCTCTTCCCCCTGAATGCTGTATCAGCTGGATCGGAGGGGAAGAGGCCGAGGTCACTGAGGAAGAGCCGCTGGGTCTTTGGGGTTGCAGGTGAGGCAAGGGAGGGTATTTTGGAGGGAGAGGCAACTGAGGACTGCGCAGTGCTCGTGGATGCTTGTGTGTGTTCCAGGGCCCCATCCCCTGTGAGTCTGGTTTCAGTCCCCTGACTGTGCGTGCGTGTGCGTTTTGTTTGTGGCGTGTGTGTCTGTGTGCTGGATGTGTGTGTGCTGGTGTGTGCCTGTGCCGGTGTGTGTGTGCTTGGGACGGGTAAGGTGCTGGGGAGTGTGGATGGAGCAGAGGCAGGAGGGGTGAGGGACTGTCTGAGGAGGGACACTGCTGCCGTCAGGGAGGAGTCCATGGACCTATTGCCCCTCTGTAGGTCAGACATGCCCGATGAGATGCCCTCCATGAACGACACCAGCTGAGTCAACAGAGCGGTGTGCGCATGGAGGACACTCAGCATGGCTGTCTGCCCTACATGGAGCTGGCGAAGGAGGTACACAGACTCCTCACTCAGGGCAGCAGGGGACACAGGGGCAGGGGGTGCGGTGCCTGGCCCAAAGGAGACACGCTCCCGAACATGGGAGCCTCCACGGACCTGGGGAATGGGAGCCGATGGGAGGGCGGTGGTGGTGCTGGTGGTGGCGGGGACAGCAACACTAGCTGGGGTGTGGTGGCTGCTGACACCCGCCTCCATAAGGGAGTCATCCTCCGAGTTGCTCTGGTCCTCAGCTGAGGTGGATGGTGCTGAGGACTCCTCGGTGTGGCTCCCCTCGCCCTCCGTGCCACTGGGTCCCTCCGACCACTCCTCTGCTGCTGACCCAGTCTGGCTCTCCGGCTCCTCCTGGTCCGTGGAGCTGTCCCCTTCCGTGGCGTGGATGTATCTGCAAACAATGGGGAAACAGACAGACATCAGTCACCTGCACCAAACGCACACACCACTGTGAGCACAGCACATTACAGAGCAAGCCCTGGCATCATTAGTTGTACATTGCTAAAAGTGCCCTAACTGAACAGGAGAAGCCAATTGTCAGTCTGATGCCAACCATGGCACTCACATCCCACATGGCCTTGCACCCATCTGTCTGGTGTCTGTTGGATAGCAACACCCCAGTGTGGACACATGCACCAACTACACAGTAGTTGGACAGTGCAGAGGACACGGTGTAGCATGTGGACATGCACACATCACAACTCTTGCCACTGAGTCAGTACAGGTTTCCGGATGAAAGGGACGCCCAGAGTCAAATAGGAAATGCATGTGATGCATACCAGCGACAGATACCATGATGCACCCATGTCCTGATAGCCATCGCCACAATGGTGTGCATGTAGCACATGTCACTCCCCTGCAGGATCACCAATAAGTAGACACATGCCATGGCGGAGGCATGACTGCTAAGTCATACATCACTGTCTCAGTGATGTATGACTTGGCAGCCAGACAACAACACTCTGCACTGTGTCACAATAGTAGGTCATGGGGAATGCAAGTCCTGGAGCTGCACAAGTGCACATGTACATCCCCCACACGACACATCATCTTAACCCTCATCTGTCCAGGTCATACCGATTGGACATATGGGAGACCTGTGACACTACCCTCTGAACCTGAGCCCCTCACAATCTGCTGTGAATGGGGAACAGCTGCCTGAACTTCACATTCGCATACCCCAGTCTGCACGGGCAGCTGATCAAACACCTATGTGACACACAAGTATCGTCTCCTATGGTCACATCTCCAGTGGCATGCTGAGCCCCTACCGAGAAACACCCCAGCAGTCCTGGCAACAAATTCACAGCACACTGACACAGAGGCAGACACCTGAGGGGTCAAATCAGTGCGCACAATGTGTCAGCTGATACACGGGAGTGGGAGTACAGAGTGCATTGCATGGCCTGGAGTAGGCATGACTGTCCTGCCCCACATGAATGAGGGATGAGCCCTGGACAGTGGATGGCTGGCTATGTATGTGTGACACACGTAATCTGCACACTCCTGGGGCCCAAACATTGTTCCCACCCGCTGCATGGGTGTGTGCCACATACCCCAGGCACATGTGGTGGCTCAGCTCAGCAAGTGGACCGCATATCAAAGCAACACGCAGATTACATGTCCGAACACAGGCGTTGTGTGAACAATGGACCCACCCATGATGCCCACAACAGAGTTAGGGAAACAGATGCTGTCCCCCACCTTTAGTGAAGCAAACTGCAAGGACACAGTCCCAAGTGACACAATTCCCTGAATGTAAGGGCCACACCTGGGTATCAGATGAGGAGTGGGCAGTGCACAATAGAGGGACATGGCTCCTGGACAACATGACTGCTGTACTGTGGCAGTTTAACCAGGCCAGAGGAGGGCACATAGCATGTAATACAGAGTTCACAGTGCAGTCTTTGACTCACCCCTCCTTGCTGCTGTCTGGCCTTCAGCTGCCCATCCAGGTCTGGAAACACCACCGCCAGGATCTGGAGCATGTGGGGGTCAGGGTCCGTGTTCCGCCCCTCCTGCGAGGAGGCGACAGCTTCAGCTGGACCCGTGCAATCCTCCGGGTCCAGCCCCGAAGGTCCTGCCACCTCTTCTGGCAGTTGCAGATCCGGTGCTTGTAGACCCCCACGGACCGGACAGCCCGGACGATGTCCTTCCAGATCTCCTGCTTCTGATGGGCATTAACCTGTCAGGATGACAAAGTGAAAAGGCCATTACTACACATGCAACATATCCGTGCATGACACAGTTGTATATACATGTCTCATTCACAGGGGCACATGATGTACACAGGCAGTACAACGCTGCCCATGGACAGTTTGCCAGACGTCACTACATGGTATCATTGCATGGGAAGTAAAACCTTGTTCAAATGCACTGTCACTGCACCATACCTGTCCAGTGCATGTCACTACACACTATGGGGGTGACAACTACTCAGTGAGCCTGCTAGCCAGTGGCGTGCAGACTTTCAGCCTTGCTAGTCAGACAAAATGCACATTCAGAAAGGCAGTGCACAGAACACTCACCTGCTCCCCTGGTGTCCCATACAGCTTGCTGTACTGTGGAAGTAGGCTGTCCAGCAGGGCCTGGTTCTCCTCAAGGCTGAAGGCTGGGGCTCTCTCCACAGTACGTGCCATTGCAGGGTCCAGAGGGGCAGAGACAGCAGCAGTGCAGTGGCAGATGTCGTCCTGGAGCATGTAGTGCAGGCAAGTGAGCTCTCAGGGGAACAGCCATCTATATATATGTGCTGGAGAGGCAGATACTGTCCCTTGTGTCCAAAGTGATAGGTCCAAGTCGTTTGCATCTTCTGAATCTGGCCAATCCATGGAATAGAAGCACCAATACACGCCCACAGCATCCTTCAAATCTTCAACTTCATGACATACATGATTTTGCAACATTGTTGTGGGTGACCAACTGAATTTCCAGCAACCGACTCGTTCAAATTTCGAAAACGCGTCCGTTGCCAGGCTAGGCCATTGTCAATGGGTGCGCACCGATCGGTCCATTGCGGTACAACGCGTACAGGGGTACAACGCGTACCCGCACACATTGAATGCATTGGGCCGGCCGGGGCACCGATCGGTCCATTGCTGATCAACGCGTACAGGGGTACAACGCGTACCCGCACACATTGAATGCAATGGGCCGGCCGGGGCACCGATCGGTCCATTGCTGATCAACGCGTACAGGGGTACAACGCGTACCCGCACACATTGAATGCAATGGGCCGGCCGGGGCACCGATCGGTCCATTGCTGATCAACGCGTATAGGGGTACAACGCGTACCCGCACACATTGAATGCAATGGGCCGGCCGGGGGCACCGATCTGTCCATTGCGGTACAACGCGTACAGGGGTACAACGCGTACCCACACACATTGAATGCAATGGGCCGGCCGGGGGCACTGATCGGTCCATTGCTGATCAACGCGTACAGGGGTACAATGCGTACCCGCACACATTGAATGCAATGGGCCGGCCGGGGCACCGATCGGTCCATTGCGGTACAACGCGTACAGGGGTACAACGCGTACCCGCACACATTGAATGCAATGGGCCGGCCGGGGCACCGATCAGTCCATTGCGGTACTAACGCGTACAGGGGTACAACGCGTACCGCGACACATTGACTGCAATGGGCCGGCCGGGGCACCGATCGGTCCATTGCGGTACAATGCGTACAGGGGTACAACGCGTACCCGCACACATTGAATGCAATGGGCCGGCCAGGGGCACCGATCGGTCCATTGCTGTTCAACGCATCCCTGTACAAGTGACTGGCATATGTCACCATGCCTGTCTCAGATGGACATATGCCAGCCACAGATAGCTCCCAGGGAGTGAGGGGCACACCTACAACACGACAGCCTGTCCAAACTGTATGATAAGGCATGTAAGGCTGCATTTCCTATTGTGTGTATGTTGGTGTACATGTTGTCCTGTGGGTGTCACCTGGGGGCAGCCACCCCAGGCTGTGCACGTGTTCATGGGGACAGGATCCTGGGTGTTACGTGTACATGACCACTGTGATGTGCAACTGTTCATATCTGTGCATGTGCCATGGTCACATTTCACGGTGGTGTATGTGTATGTCATGTCACATACCCCGTGAGTCCCATGTGGGACGGTATGTTTGAGCCAGGGTGTCCCAGTGGCACAATAGTGATGGTCCTCCACAGTCTGTGTGCATGTAGTGTTTACAATGTCTCTGATTTCATGTGCACAATGGGAGACAGTCTCCACATCCACGTTGTGTGTGCATGGACTTTGATGTTGTGCGTGTGTGTGTCACAGACGTCCATGTCTGTCCTGCAGTGGCAAGTGGGACCACTACCTGTGGGGGTCATAGTTGTTTTGCTGTGGTGTATACATGATACTCCATGTAATGCCAGTGTCCATGTGGCAATACAGGGTCCCTGGGAATGTACCTGTCGTTGAGCTGTGATGCCTGGGGCACATCTGTCGTCACATGTCACTGTGGGGGGTGATTGTGACACGGCAGCAGGAGATGGGAACTGTGACACGGCCTCATGATATCCAATGGGCCAACCTGGGACTCATTGATGCCACTTGTTGAACCGTGATGACAGATGTTGGCAATGTATGTACCAAACATGTCCTTACGGTACTGCACACTTCATGTAGTTGTGCCTCATAATGATGTATGTTGGGATATTGAGTGTGTTCAATGCCGCATATGTGGGCTGACTGACAATCTTGCTTTCTTCTCCTCTGCACTGCAGGGCTCCTGCTGTCCATCGACCATTCCCAGACCTGGCAACGATGGTGGAACGGGACAGCATCCGACGGTACCGCTTCACCAGGCAGCTGATTGAGGATTTGGCAGTGCAGTTGGCCCCACATTTGCAGCCTGGCCGGCCGTATCCTACAGCGCTGACCCCCAAGGTGAAGGTGATGGCAGCCCTACACTTCTTTGCCACCGGTACCTTCCAACATACTGTGGCGACTGCTGGTGGGATGTCACAGACCATGTTGAGCCGCATGCTCCGCGATGTTTTGGTGGCAATGTTGCTATTCCTGAACCGGTACATCTATTTCCCTAGACTGCAACGACTCACTGACGTGAAGAGTGACTTCTATGCCCTGGGGAGGATGCCGCATGTCATTGGCTCCATTGATGGGACACATGTGGCTTTGGTACCACCACAGGCCCAGGAGCAGGCCTACAGGAACCGCAAGCACTACCACTCGGTCAATGCACTGGTGGTGTGTCTTGCAGATATGACCATCACACACGTGTGTGCCCGTTTCCCTGGTTCAGCACACAATGCCTTTGTGATGAGGAGTAGTCGCATCCCCAGGATGATGGCACAGATGCAGAACCAGTGTGCCTGGCTTGTCGGTGTGTACTGACTTTGTGCCATTGTGTGTGATCTGATCTGTAGTATTCCGCCCACTTTTCCAAGTCAGCTAATGTGCACTTGTCTGTCCGTAGGTGACTCGGGATACCCCAACATGCCGTGGTTGCTGACACCCCTCAGGAACCCTGTGACACCAGCCCAGATGCGCTACAATGAGGCACATGGTCGGACCAGGAGAGTGATTGAGCGGACATTTGGTCTCCTGAAGAGCCGCTTCCGCTGCTTGGACAAGACCGGAGGGTCCCTCCCACATGCCCCTGCGAAAGTGTGCAAGATTATCATCGTCTGCTGCATGCTCCACAACCTGGCAGTGCGGAAGGAGTTGCCTCTCATCCAGGATGACAATGACCAACATCCGCCACCTGTGGAAGATCCTGGCCTGGACCACGATGCCAGTGATGATGATGATGATGAGGGTGATGTCCGCACACAGCTCATCACCAACTTCTTTAGCTGAATGTGAGTATCCTGAGGTGTCATGTCAATTATGTGAGTTGGCATGATATGTGTAGGTGGTGCTCTGGTGCTGTTGGAGTGTGTCCATGGGCTACTTGACTGGATGTGTGTAGCGATGTGTGCTTACAGGTGGTCTGTACTCCCCAACAGTGTTGACATGCTAACTTGGTTCTGGGTGGGTATCTTGTAACATGTATTGTGCATGAGTTTTGCTGTTCTGTCCTGTTCTCCATTGCTTTTGACTGTGTGTCATTTCTGTCCTTCACAGGGTACTTTCAGATTCGTTTGGTCAACTGTGTCCAACGACGACGTGATTGTACTTCCAGGGTGGTAGCTGTTGTGTCCCTACAGGTGATGGGCGCCACACCCATGGACTTCCTTCCTTCTACAGTTGTTGACTGTGTGCCCGCTGCCAGGTGGGATTACCTTCAATCTGTAGTGGTTACGACATGTTGCAACTGTGTAATAAACCTGTGCTTCACTTTGTGATGTGCGTTGTCTGTGGTCACACATTTGACTGCCATTTGCTTACTGCACCTGTGGGCTACTTGACTACAACTGGGAATAGGTGTGGTGTCTGTGCATTGCACCGTCTTCCCTGGCAACATCAGTGTAGGCAATGAGTCAGATGGCCTAGGTGTGTATGTGTTTTGTAGCCCTGGTGGTGTGTCTCCCTCATATGTGTCACGTTGCCTTTACTCACATGCCTGTGTTGTACTTGCTGTTGCAGTTCGCATACACAGTGTAATTTTGCAGTTCATCATCCCCATAACAGCACCCACGTTGGAATCACAACAGAGGCAAGTATGGTGTATTAGTGTGTTTATTGTGATACATTTGTGTGAATAGTGCATAGGATGGGTAGTGCTGTACATATATCTTGCAATCAGAAGTTCCTAGGTGAATTGAAAGTCCTGGTAGACAAAATCCCCAGTATCGGGGCCACAGTTGTCTGAGACATTGGTCCAACTTGTACTCCCCATGCAATGTGTGGGAGTTGTGTTGCCGTCAACAGGGTGAACAGTCTGTGCACAAAGGTGAACATCCAGAACAGGTTCAGGCTTCCTGGGAGTTGCGCTTGGCCATCGGCCACTCACTTGCCCCTCCTCGGACGACCCCTCTTCTTTGGGGGGGCCCCTCAAGTACAGGCTGCTGCGGTGCAGGGGACTCTCCGCCAGAGTCATCCTCCCTCCCTGTGGCAGTTGCAGTTTGTTCAGCACCAGATGTTGTTGGCACACAGGGAGGTGTGGACTGGTTGCTGTTCATCTGGCGGAGGCATTGTAAAATGTCCCTGTGCACCGCCGTCATCTCATGCAGTGCGTCCCACTTGGACTCCACGCGGGACATGTGTGAATCCAAGCGGGCATGATGGGCAGCCTGCTGCTGTTTCATGTCTCTGAGGAGCCCCACTACCTGGCTGAGATCTCCGGTGCTGGACTGGTACGCATCAGCTATGCGTACCAGTTGTGGGTCATCATGCACACCAGCAACCTCTGCAAGCAGCGACCTCTGTCTCCCCACCCCTCCCACCACCCCTGCCGACATGTGCAGTGCGTGCAGTGGCACGCACAGATGACCCTGGTCCACCTTGGGGGTTGGTGGTGGTGGTGGTGTCAATGGCCCCACGTTGGTCCAGGGTCCCTGTGCTGGTGTTGCTCCTTGTTCTGTCCATGTCGGCAGGGATGGTATTTGTGGTGACAGTCGTTGGAGGGGTGGGTGCAGGGGGTGCAGCTGGTGGTCCTGCTGGTGCTGCAGCTGGTGGTCCTGCTGGTGCTGCATGTAGACTTGCACCGGATGTGCCAGGTTGGTCTTCTTCGTCCGAGGAGGGCAGAGGCTGTACGACACCAGTGAGCTCCGCATCCTCTTGAGCCTGGGACTGGGACTCCTCAGCGTCTGCTGCTGTGTCCCCATCATCACCTGTTTTTGGGAGACACACACAATGTATGTTATGTTTCTGCAGGCATCAATGGTTGACACACCTGACAGTTGTGACTGTGCCTCTGGGTGCGGGCCTGTACATTGCATTGTCCTAAGTCGTCACAGTCAGGGGTTGATATTGGTGTGGCACATTGTCCTGCATTATTTGGGCATTTCTATGTATTTGTTGGGGTGTGAACATGGTCTGCATTGGTTGTATTTGGTTGACAGCCGGCCCTCCTTCCCACCCAGCCAGTCAGTTATCCCACCATGGACTGTGCTTGCATTGCAGGGAGTGGATGTTGTCTCTCAGGATGTCAGTCAGTGGTGTCCTGCTATTTGTTGGTGCACAGTTCCCAGCAGGGCCTTGTGCTCCCCACAGCAGTAGCCAGTGTCAGCCATCTTGTGAGTCCTTCTCCACTCCCTGTGATGTGAGCATGGTTCAGGGTGGTGTTGATGGGACAGTTGTGGGGGTGAGCTATGTCTGTGACTATGACTCCCATCATGCTATTGCCTCCACCCCACTTCCCAGCATTCCCTTACTTACTTGCTTTTGTGGGGAGTTCAGTGTGTGTGGGTGTGAGGGCAATGGCAAGATGGCTGACAGTGGTGTCTTGCTGTTGGTTGGTGTGCAGTTCCCAGCATGCCCTTGTGCTCCCCACAGCAGTAGCCAGTGTCAGCCATCTTGTGTGTCCTTATGCACTCCCTGTGATGTGAGCATGGTTCAGGGTGGTGTTGATGGGCCAGTTGTGAGGCTGAGCAATATCTGTGACTACTACTCCCATCATGCTATTGCCTCCACCCCCTTACCAGCATGCCCATGCTTCCTTCCTTTTGACTCTGCTTCCCTGTGGGGTGGGCTGCCTGTGCTGACAGGATGGCTGGGAGTGTTGTCCTGGCAGTTGTTTGGCTAAAAGTCCCAAGAGTGTCCCTGTGCTTCACACAACATAACCCAGGGTGGTGGTTCTTTGTGGGATCTTGAGTTAGGATGTGAGGCATTGCATTCTCCCAGGTGGGTTCTGTGGAGTTTGTGTTGAGGGGGTGTGAGGGGAGGTGCTTGTGACTATGGTCAGTGCTGCAAGTCCTCCTTCCCACCCAGCCAGCCAGATATCCCACCATGGAACGTGCTTCCATTGCAGGGAGTGGAAGTTGTCTCTCAGGATGTCAGTCAGTGGTGTCCTGCTGTTTGTTGGTGCACAGTTCCCAGCAGGGCCTTGTGCTCCCCACAGCAGTAGCCAGTGTCAGCCATCTTGTGAGTCCTTCTCCACTCCCTGTGATGTGAGCATGGTTCAGGGTGGTGTTGATGGGACAGTTGTGGGGGTGAGCTATGTCTGTGACTGTGACTCCCATCATGCTATTGCCTCCACCCCACTTCCCAGCATTCCCATACTTACTTGCTTTTGTGGGGAGTTCAGTGTGTGTGGGTGTGAGAGCAATGGCAAGATGGCTGACAGTGGTGTCCTGCTGTTGGTTGGTGTGCTGTTCCCAGCATGCCCTTGTGATCCCCACGACACAGCAACAGTGTCAGACATCTTTGATGGGCCTTTCCACTCTCTGTGGGATGTGCATGCGTGAGTGTGAGCTTGCTGGGCCATGTGGTGGGGGATGTAGAGCTGTGACTACGACTCCCATCATGCTATTGCCTCCACCCCCTTCCCAGCATGCCCATCCTTCCTTCCTTTTGACTCTGCTTCCCTGTGGGGTGGGCTGCCTGTGCTGACAGGATGGCTGGGAGTGTTGTCCTGGCAGTTGTTTGGCTAAAAGTCCCAAGAGTGTCCCTGTGCTTCACACAACATAACCCAGGGTGGTGGTTCTTTGTGGGATCTTGAGTTAGGATGTGAGGCATTGCATTCTCCCAGGTGGGTTCTGTGGAGTTTGTGTTGAGGGGGGGTGTGATATGTGTGACTACGACTCCCATGATGCTATTGGCTACACTGACTTGCCCAGCATACACAGAATTCCTTTCTTTCAGTGGTCTTCACTGTGTGTTGGTGTTGTAGTGGTGGCTACATGTCTGGATGTGTTTGTTAGTTCTATTTGTGCCACTGCCTAGCTGTAGTTGTAGTTGTGTTTGTACATGTGATGGCACGGTTAAATGTAACTTTGAGATGGCATGTGTTGTGTTTATCTGACTGACATACACATTTTGGGATGATTCTGTTCTGGTTGCTGTGTAATTGCTATGAGTGCATGGTTTGACTCTCCCCTTGACAGTGATGTGTGTGTGTATTGTGGCAGAATATTGTGTACATTTGTTGTGTACTCACCAGGCTCTGGGATGTTCTCTAGTCCATATACGCTCACTGGCGGAAGGATGGCCCGCACCTTCTCCTCCCAGGGCCTGAGGTATACTGGCTTGGCAGGAGGGCCACTGCCGGTGTATTGGCTCAGGAGGTAGTCTTTATTGAGCAGCTCCCGGACCCTCCTGCGCACGTCATACCACCTGTTCTGGATGTCGGTCTTTGTGCGCAGACATGGTGATTGTGCGTTCACCCTGTTGATGATCCTCTCCCACATCTTGGTTTTCTGGGAGATGGGGGTCTGTTGGACCAGTGTGCCAAACAGCTGTGGCTCTACCCTGAGGATCTCGTCTACCATGACTTCCAATTCACAATCTAGGAACTTGTGATTCTTCTTGGGGGCATGGTGATGGGTGGTGATGGTGAGTGATGTGTGTGTTGGTGTGCAGGTGAGGGTGTGTGAGTGTGTGTTTTGCTGGGTGTATGTGAGGTAGGTATTTGTTGGTGTGCTGATGGTGTGTGGCTTGTGTGAGGGATGAGCTGTGGGTGTGTGGTTGCTGTCTGTTGGGTGCTGGCAGTAGAATGGCATTTGCAAAGGATCATGGTTGGGATTTGTGTCCTTTTATGGGTGGAGTTGTGGGTGTGTCTTTGTTCTCTGTCCCCACCCCCCAGTATTTATTGGCTTTGTAATTGCTTGTTTGGCCTTTTTTTGTGTAATTTTTCCTTTGTACTGTCTGTGCATGTTGGAAACGTTCTTGTGACCGAGTCGGACCCTGCATTTGTCTCGTACGGTCTTCTCCGTTTCGTTCACGCTGTGTTTGTGCAGTTTTCTATGCTGCGTACGCGTCGGTCGCGGTGTTTTGTGTTACTTCGGCTCGGTTTTGTATGCGTGTCGGTCGTACGGCTTGTCCTCCGTACGACTCGGTCGTGGTTTTCGCGCCTTGCATCGTACTTTGCGGGTTGGAGTTCGCGTGTACGTTTCGGTTGGATTTGTTCCGGGTGCGTGTCGGTCGGTTCCATTTGCGTGTTTTTCCGGCCGGATTGCTGTTTTCCGTGTGGCTCGGTCGTTCGGCTTGGGTTCGGTACGTGTCGGTCGGATTTTGCACGCCTTGCATCGTACTTGGTGTGTCGGGCGCCACAGGTACGTGTCGGTCGGAATAAATTCCGGCTCCGAGTCGGTCGGTGCTTTTTCCGGCCCGAATCGGAATCGACCCCTATATCTTTGGGTTCTGGAGCTGCTGATTCGGCCAGGATATGTCAGGGTACCCGGAGAGGAAGATGGTCACTGGAGCGCAACAAAAGACCCTCCTCCCCTTTGCGGGCACCTGCACGTGACAAGGGGGCGAATGTCTTGAATGTGGTGATGCGGGGGAAAAGGGAGAAGGGGAGAAACAAGCAGACACAAAGGTTTATCTGGAGGGCTCTGCACGAACATTGTCTCTAAGTTAAGCAAAATGATGAGATGTGAGGCATAAAGACAGCATATTAAGAAAAGACATCACCATTCTTACCCTTGTTCTTGCCCCTAGGTATAGCTTGCTTACCAGCCGCCTAGGTAGGAGCAGCTGTAACCAGTCCACCAACTAGCTGAATACATCTGAAGAACCAAAGAATATAAAGACTATGGGACATATTTACAAAAAATGTCCGAGCACGGACTTGTGGCAAATTCAGCAGCGCCGTTCTCCAACATTTTTAAAATGCAGGTGTTGTATTCCGCTTTAGGTGTCCGTATATAGGTTTTCCTGAAACATGTCCTTATATAGGCACAATTCGCATTGCCCTTATATAGGCATAAGATCCCAGTCATTATTTAGGCATTAGCCATGCACTTCAAATACAGGCATGGTCACCGACATCCGTCCACCCTAACGTCACAACGAGTTCTTAGAAACCAAACCCTAAGCCCAGCACAGGATTATTGATTTCTCCAAGAACTCATCTATTATGCATGAACCACTATTCCTTAAGGGTTCATTCCTGACGTCTTCCTCTGTCCGACTTCACGTCAATGCTAACATTCCAAGGCACCTACCAGGTATAAATATACCTTCCCTTGCCCAAGCAAGTTTGAGGAGACCTCGACTTCAGAGGAGCCTGTATCCCGGCCTGACGCACTGAGAAGACGCTGTCATCCCTGCTCGCAGAGAATCCAGCTTCCAGTGTTCTGACTCCTTCGCGGGGTGTTAGAGTTTGAGATCCGGCAGGAGATTCCCACCTCTCTCATTCTCAAGGTATGGAGCTGACTAGAACCTAGAGGGACTCTTGGCATACTAGACTTAACATACTCTTAGTATACCATACTAGAGAATACTTCACCTACTTCTTACCTTGCCCTACACCTAGACTAGGTTAGGTACATTGGGGTAGAACTAGCTTAGAGAAGCATTGTATGAGTACTCACATTTTTAGCGCATGTTATTTATGTATGTGAATATATGCTAAAAGATAATGCTAGCGCAGTATTATTTCTTTCTACTGCTTACGCTGTACATTATATATCTTGCATACTGTCTTGTGATCATAACAGCTCATATCTCTTACATGAGAAACAAGACTGTTCAATAAAACCTTTTTATTGAAACGCCCGTCTATTCTTTCTGTGTAACTCTGAGAAAACTAAGCATGCATGATTAGCTGAGTGAAACTGTTATCTATTGTTTCCACGATTCTGAGAGTGTTCCGATTCTAAAGGGAAACAAAGTTGTCTTGTTTATGCGGTTGCCAGAAACTACTCCCTTCTTGTTTACAAGGAGTTTCTAGTGGCCTCTGAGTTAGTTGGCACAAAGTAATTAAGTTTAATATACTCGATAGGGACATACTGACCTCAGTCCTATGTCAAATCTATACGGTATATTATTCCAATGCGCAGAGCCTATTATGGAAATAGGAACTACACTACATGGCACCCAATGGTTTGGTAAGGCACTATTTTAACGCTAGATACTGAGTAACTCAGTCGTGCTTTTCTCTCAGAGACCCCTACTCACATACTCCATAAGTTTGGTTTAATCAACGTTGAAGGATACAGTGTTCCAAAATATTGTGCACCTTATCTTTTGTTTCCTTGAAACTTGTACTACATTTTTCAAAAAACAAATATCCATACACGGGGACAATGGCACCAAGAACGGTGTAAATACGGCTGACCCAGTCGTAACAGCTTTTAACTTTACCGGTTTCAATGAAGCCGATGAGGGTGTTATAAACATCCCTCCAAACTTAAGGAGAGCCATCACTCTAAAACTTATAAAACACGGCCTATAACCAAGAGGTGGTAGAGCAGTTTTCGTGATAGAGGCACACAAATCCTTTCAGACAGAGGTATTCTATTCATGGATAGTATTCCCAGAATCAAATCCAGTAACAAAAGTGTTTGACTTCTTTAAAGAAGATGAACCACCAGAGGAATATATTCCTTTCGAGGATATTGAAATTCCACTCACATACCAGGAGCATCATCTCTGGTTTAAAGGCGCCCTAAAACATCACAGAAACATTACCAGGCTCGGTCCACTAGGTAGACCAGGAGCAACATGGCCGATTCTAGCCGGCTACACACCTCATCCTGACATCGATGTGATGTCAGACGAGGAATTACTTACTCAACTACAAGAGTTAATAAAAATTTACAGACAACTAGTCCAATATGTCATGCAGACTTTCACAGTTCAACCACCTATGACCATTCCAATTCAAACCCCTCAACAGGGGAATACACTAAAAATTACTCCACAGACTTTATACGCAGTCATGGGAAAAATGCCCACAAAACGTGAGCAAATTCCATTCTGGATAGCTCAAAAAATTACTCAAATCGAAGCAGTATTTCCAAATACTAGCCCTTATGAGAAACACAGAAACACAGAATCCTAACATTGTTTACCAATGGGGATCACACCACAACTGGAAGACTGCACCACTTGGGGCGCAGTCTTTGCTGCCTTCTATACTAAAACTCATGGTGTTCCATCAATTGCAGTAATACAAGATGTCCTGAAACTAATTCAAAACGAATACGGGGCAGAACCTGCTCTGAATTTAGGTATGAAATTACTGAAAAACTTCGACCAGGTCTCAACAATAATATTATCTAATATTAAAGGAGAGGCAGCATCAGTGGCGATCCGCCAACGCTTAAGGGAATTTGATGTTACAGAACATCAAAATGAACTACCCAGAATAATAGAACAATCTTATGCAGAATTAGGCAGAGATAGTTTGGGTGGAAAACCTTTGAAGCCAAAACTATCTGAAAGTCCTGAAAAGGACTCTATTAAACAAACTCCTACATCTTCTAAAAAGAAGTGGGAAACTAATAAACAAAATTCAAACGAGAAACGTTCTCAATCCCGAGGTAGGTCTCCTCAAAAGGAGCCCTCTGAAAGGAGGTATAACCTCAGGAATAGGGATAATTTAAGAAAACCTGACAGATATCAAGATACGGATACACGTTCCTCTCGTAGCTTTCAGATATCGTCACAGACATCAGAAAGAAGAGGACGGTCAGAACATAGAGAAGAACATGTGAAATCCAAAGACGACAAACACGTTCAGAAAAATAAATCAAAACCTCAATTCACAAAAAAGAAGGTAGCAGGTCTGAAGATCAGACATGCCGAGAATACTGAGAACACAGCTCAAGAACGGAGAATGGGCTCAGACAATGCTGGACAGTGCAGCAGAAGTAACAATAGCTCGCCAGAACCTGAAGGAACTTCTGAAGATAGTGGACTTGAATGAGCACATCACAGTAGAGACTGTAGACACCAGGGTTAGTACTCCATAAAAGTTATATGAAATAACACTCCGAATGGAGGGAGACATACCAAGAAAAGGGAAAACACTCTTTTGGGAGAAACTTTCAAGGGGTTATGATATACTTCTAGTAGAAAAAGACTGGCCACCACAATTTGTCAGGGAGTGCCCACATGGTGAGGACATCATTATGCCTGCCTTCTCCAACCATATTCCAATTAACATAAAATATACATATGCCAGGAAATGGGCAGTTGCCCAGGCCCCAGCATTATACAAAAATCATGTAGGATGGCATGAGGACTCACCTCACCAGAAAATACAGTCTAAAAAATGAACCTACTGCACAAAGGCAGTACCCAATAAAGCAAGAAGCTAAAAATCAGGTCAGGGAGATCTTAGATCAACTTGAATACCAAGGGGTGATTGAAACATGCACCTCCTCAATGAACAATCCTTTGTTTCCTGTATCCAAACCAGACAATACATATCGTCTAGTTTTGGATTACAGACACTTGTTCAAAAACATTTGCAGTGCAAAATGCACATAGTACAGCATTAATGAATAACATTGTGCGTAAAAATATAAAACCACATTGGACATCTCAAATGGTTTCTTTTGTCAAAACATAGCACCTGAAAGCAGGTACTTAACAGCTTTCTCAATAATGGGGACCCAGGGTCAATTTTGTAGACTCCCACAAGGGTTCAAAAACAGCCCGGGGTTATTCTCAGCAAGAGTAACAGAGTTACTACAAATTTATGATAATGAGGCATTGTCATATGTCGATGACATCTATCTGACAGACGATGACCTAGATAGGCACTTGAACAGGGTGAGTACCATTATATTGGGCTTCGCCTCTGAGGGCTATAAATTCAACTTTAAAAATCCAGAATTGCCCATCTCAATGTCCTTTTCCTAGGATATGAGCTTTCAAGTGAAGGCAAGAGCCTGGCAGCCAACTTTTAGAAAAGTGCGCGCTGCTCCAATCTCCAAAAACGCTGAAAAACTTACAATCCATCTTGGGTTTCCTAAATTTTGGAAGAGCTTACATTCTAAATTACTCAGAAAGGGTTAAACCTCTACGAATTAATCAAACCTGACTTTTCAATCAAACATTGGACACAGGAACACACAGAAATCTTGCGTTCACTCCAAGCTAACATGTTAGCAACAAATCACTTACAAACACGTGTAAGTCAACGCAATTTAGTGATCCGAATAATTTCGGGTCAATGCGGATTCACCTATTTAACATTTAATGAGGGTGAAAAAGTACCAATAGCATACAAATCACATTTGTATACACAAGCAGAAATGCGCTTCACTTCAACAGAAAAAATACTGACAGCAGTTCAAACCGCTGTAGCAAAAGAAAGAGCTCTAGCCCAAGGGAAACGCATTATTGTCGTAACTCCAGTACCAGCCTTAGAGGCGGTTACAAAAGCGAGCATTCCAAATGCAAAAGCTTTACATCCTAGATGGATACAATGGGTTAATTCTCTTGCTGCAACAGATGTTGAATATGTATTTGATCCTGATTTTAAAACACAAGCGTTCCTGCAATATGAACATGAATGTCCTCTGCCCACTGAAATTCTGCCTCTCGATCAGTATGAATTTATAATTTACACTGACGGATCCGCACAACTCGCTACAGGGAGTAAGCAAGCTTACAGTGCAGCGTGCGCAATCGTTAAAGGTCGCATGCGCGATGGTTACTTCAGACCAATGGTCACTAAAACTCAATCTCTAGGAGACTGTACAGCTCAGCGAGCTGAACTACAAGCATTCAAACTGGCACTTGAAAGTACAGATCGCGAATTCCCCACACTCATAGTGTGCGATTCTTTCTACTGTGTGCAGTCTTATAATGAATATATACAGAATTGGCTTGAAAACGGGTTCAAAGATGCAAAAGGTGGCACAATAAAGCATAAAACGCTTTGGGAACAAGTAGTTCAGTTGAGAAACGAACTACCAAAGGCTCACGTGATACACACGCTGAGTCATCAACGTGATGGCGTTCACGTTGCAGGGAATTCATTGGCTGATGAAGCCGCAAAGGGGGCTGTTCAGACGGATTCCGTAGCTGCAATCACTCGTTCAAAAACGAGAATAGACAGTGAGATATTGTTGGCTGTCAATGCTTCAAGCAAAGGCAGTGGTGCAGTGTTACCAAAGAAATTTCCACTCAAGTACTCTTATGTAATTGATGCGAACAACGTTCCTTTTGCTCGAATCCCTGGAGTGGGGGATAGGGTAATACCAAACATGGAACTTAGAGCAGCTTTGATTTATGAAGCTCATTTGGGGGAGGGTCTGTCACATCAAGGGATCTCTAAAACAATATTAACATTAAAAGAGATGTACTGGTGGCCTGGAATGAATACACAGATTCACATCTTCATCGATGACTGCATAGAGTGTAATAGACAGCGTGATGCAGAACGCCACCAGACACCATGCTACGAAGTAGCCTGCCCAGTACAGACACCGTTGTTAGACAGCGTTAGACTAGCTACGCGCAGGCGTCCTTTTGGACAAATGCAATCCCACAAATACTAAGTCAAGGTTCCTATGGATGTGGCCTCAGCGCTAGGCTGACGCTCGAACTGTTATAAAAGATTTGCGAGTCTTTATCGGCACATATGCAATTGGCACACTACATTCTGACCAGGGCCCTGCGTTTAGCTCTCGGGTTTACAAAGAAGCCATGGCCAGTTTGGGCGTAGCATTGCGGTACTCCTCTCCGTTTCATCCTGAGGGAAATTCTGTTGTGGAAAGGAAAAACCGGGACATAAAGCAGTCTATAACAGCTAGAGTATTAGGTTTGGGTGATGGGTGTGTCAAACATCTTTATGGGGGTCCAACGCTCATTAAATAATTTGCCAAGAAGTTCTCTAGGGGGGTCACTCCATATGAGGTCCTATTTGGGACAAGAATGTGGGATCCTGATCTCGAATGTAAAGGCACAGTGGTGGAAAATAAACCCTTTGATATCAAAGATCGTTTGGCTGTTTTACAGGATCTAAATGAACTAAGATCGAAACAAAGCAACGTGTTCCTGAAGCCAACCACCACTGGGGAAACACCGGCAGTCCCAGCAAGGCCTGTCTGAATCCCAAAAGTTGGGGATCTAGTCAGAGAGAAGATTGCGGACAAGAAGGAATTAGGACCTTCGTACAGACAACCAGTACCTGTCCTAGCCGTCCACGGAACAAGAACAGTACTTCTGCCGCCCCTTGCTGGAAAAAAGGAGAAAAGATTTGTGTCAATCGACCTCATCAAACCACAGTATGTGGCCAATACTAAATAGTAGGCCTCGTGGACTCCGACCTAGTAGCAGACGCACTCCTCTCGCTACTATCCAAGAGGTTCAGACTGAAAGACTCATAACGATCGAGAATTCAGCAGTAACAGATGAAGGACTAAGCGACAATGCTATGGAACTCGTCCCTCTTGAAACTCAAGTAACAGTTCGTCCAGATACACCTGTCTACACCAACGTAACAAGTGATCAACTGGTTCCAGCGATTTCAACAAATCCTGAGGCAATTCCAACAATTGACAGAACTGCTTCTGGCTATTTCATTAACTTTGATACGTTTTCTGAGGATCCGAGTGAACCTGAAACGACGCCAGAATCAAAAACTTTCAAACACCAAGTACAAGACCTTTTTCATTTCCTGAAAGAGACTTATCTGGTTTCACCATGGATTGAACTATGGATTATTCTGGAATATTTTTCTTTCTGCTTTGGCTAGCTTTGGTTATGACTATCAGCGTGCTTATAAATGGCAGATACATCCGTTTGGACACTGAAAGTAAAAATGCGAACTTACTTTTGAAACCACACAAATCATCCCATCGTGAAGCAAGAAACTTGTCTGCAGTGAACATCACATCCGTTCGTATACAGGATGGTATAGTGTGGGATAAAACCGATTTCGATATATTCGGCCCGACGGAACGTTTGAACATTCCACATTTATTTAAAATTTCATTAAGTGATTTTATTTCCTCCAGTACCTATTCTGATGATTGGGACTTTGAGACTGTAAATGATATGATGTCTGATCTAGAAAGGTCTGCTGCATTCTCTAACAATGAATACTTGGAGGGCTCATCAGACTACGAACAGCTATATTGTTACAACCACTATGGTCATCATTTCTTGCATAAATCTGCAACACCTAGAAATGTGTTTATGTTTAACCAATGGGAACATTGTCCTACACCACCAAAAGGTAGTTCAAAAACGTTTGCCAAAAAGTTTCCATATTTTTCAGGGTACAATACATCTGATCCAGAAATATTTTACTATAAAAATGTAAACAAAACAGGACAGAAAATTATGTTAACAAATACAAAACAGATTTACTCTGCAGCATTTATTACCCAATTGTCTGGACATGGATTTGACCTGTGGAAAGACACAATAGACACGAAATCTGTCTGGGGTTCTAAAGATTGGCAAGTGCAGGGAATAGAAGCTTTGTTTAGAGCATGTATCATCCCTCAGCAAATAATGTTTTTGAATGACACTGTACAACAAACGTCTTGCCTTGGTTTAGCTAAGATCAAAGACATGAAAACACCTTCTGTACCAACACCTGCAAGTAATAGCACTACACAGGGAGCGGTTACTGTTGACACAATACTACAAACCAACAGAACAGATCCTGATTGGAGAAAATGGTTACTCTGGCCCACAGACACAAACATCTGTCAAGAAAGATTCCTGAATAGAAGACAGGGCTTTACTATCCATAGGCCAGACCCACGATACGTTCAAAGACAACATCCGGGGGTAGTAACAACATACAGTGTAGGAAAATTGTGCCTCGACTGGCTACATAAATCTACACTTGAGGATGTGAAACAACACTTATCTTTACTTAAAGAAGATGCAGACCGTAGGGAATTCTTGCTAGGAACTAGAAAACCACGTCAAAAACGTTTCATATATGCCGGCATTTATGCTGCTTATAATGAAGTATGGAAGGTTTCACAGGCAGAGGCCGCAGAACGAATACGTGAACTTGATCGTATTAACTTAGAGAAAACTCTCTCTGTGGTCGACAATGGGTTAACAACTTTGTCATCCAGAATTTATTCATTGGACAACCTTGTATCCTCTGCTATTGACATACTGGAACAAGATTTAGCCATGTTACAACAAGGCCAATCTCAGTTACGTTCTATTATGTTATTAGGCTGGACGCTGCAATCTTTGCGTGCGGGCTATGTGCCTTGGCGTTTTATCAACACGTCGGCTCTGTTTGCAGAATACAATCTAACAGATAAACAGATCAAACTGGCACAATGGGGAGCAAAGTATACAGTGCTGAGCATTGAAAAACTGGAAACATTACCATTTACAGTAGCAGAAAAACCAGCTACAGAATGGCTTATCCATGGCAAAATCACTCTGCCTGTCACTACTTTTCAGTTTCAGTATTGCCTCAAACAAATGCAAGCAGGCAAATATGAAAGGTTGGGTAAAGAATACATTAAGACATCCTGGGATATACCTTACGAATACAGATGTTGGAGTGGGGATCGTGAAGTGTTTCTAAGCGGTACAAACTGTGAAAAGGCATTAAGCGGTTCACTCATATGTCAGGACATTTCTTTACACGGGGCTTATAATGGTTCTGTGGCAAATTTGTCCTGCCACCGGCTACTGTGATTAATCCAACGTTTGGCCAACTTTCTAACGGGAGTTACCTCATGTTGAATGATCAGAGTTGCTGTGGCATGTTGCCAGGCATCCCATATCTGGTAACGGTCAACTCCAGGGTTACTTGCTGTATGCAAGTATTGTTCCCCCCAATAGACACAGTCAGGGAGTCGCCTCTATGGCCTTCATTGAATGTTTCTTTTATACGTTTTGATACTTTAAGCAGAATGAAAGCCATGCTTTTGCAACAGACAGTGCCTCTGACCTCGGCCAAAGAAATCTATGATTTACAAATTGCAAGGACTTCGGCTGAGATACAGGCTTTAACATGTCTGATACGAGCGGTATTGTACATGTATTTAAGACCATCTGTTCAAGACTGTTAGCACCCTTCCAGGCAGTCCTCGGAATCATCCCAAACTTCGCACATTCGGTGTTTGGTGGTGTGCCATTAATTCTAGCACTTGTTGCAGGAATCCTATTTCTATTCCTACTATTACGCAATGGCAAGCCTATCCACCAACATCACTCTGAGCAATGTGGAGAAAGCTCTCCTAGAATGGAAGTGCCGAGAGCGCATAGTGCAGCTTTTGGGCATGCCTCGTCTACGGGAACTTAATACAACATGGTTCCTGTCATTCAGACCAATCTGGCAAGATTGCATCTTACCTGTTCTACGCTGCCTGCTTTGCGGTGAAGAATGCGTGCTAGACACCTGTCTAACACTCCCATCAGTCATGCCAACGGATATCGATACTCTGCTGGACCCGGCAACGACCCATGCTCTGTGTTGTCCCCAGAGGCTACCAATCCTGATGACGGCATTCATTGAGATCTCACAGACGCTTCCTGCTGCTGCTGAGGTATGAGATGGATCAACAGGCACACAGGTGACAACGGACGCGAACATTGCTGCGGCATCTGATGCTGAAGGAGAGGCTTCTCATCTCTGTGCAATTAACCTTCTGAACGAGGTGTTCCAAATGTCGCCAACATCGGTAGACGATATTTTGGCTACAGAAATAGATGATTTCATGTTTACACCAGACCCATACACTGACTTTGATTCGGTTCACAGTGTACCAGGGACGCAATGAATTTGGCCTTCATAATTTCAAAACTTGGAACTCTTCCTAGAATTGAACTTTTTCTTTTTCTTTATTTTTTGAAAATATATGGCAACTCAATCTGCTTACAGTAGAACTATTCATATAAAATGGACTTCTTTACTCCCAAGGACACAATGTCACCTTATTTTGCTAAAATTTCATTTAATACCATGATATGCAATGGCTTTGAGTTTTGAAAACTTGTCAACCATTTCATCATATGTATATATTTCTGTTTATTCATTCATGTTGCATTCATTTCCAATATATGCTAAGAATGAAAAAATGCTTTAAAATGTACAGTACCTATTGCATTACATGTTTAGCAACAGTTCTTTTAAAAACTTCTTTTATTATGCTTTTAGAAATGTTTTAAGCAATATGTGGTACTCAAGTTTAAATGTTTAGCATTTAGTATTATCGTTCATTCGAAAGTGGAGTGGGTGTTGTATTCCGCTTTAGGTGTCCTTATATAGGTTTTCCTGAAACATGTCCTTATTTAGGCACAATTCGCATTGCCCTTATATAGGCATAAGATCCCAGTCCTTATTTAGGCATTAGCCATGCACTCCAAATACAGGCATGGTCACCGACATCCGTCCACCCTTACGTCACAACGAGTTCTTAGAAACCAAACCCTAAGCCCAGCACAGGATTATTGATTTCTCCAAGAACTCATCTATTATGCATGAACCACTATTCCTTAAGGGTTCATTCCTGACGTCTTCCTCTGTCCGACTACACGTCAATGCTAATATTCGAAGGCACCTACCAGGTATAAATATACCATCCCTTGCCCAAGCAAGTTAGAGGAGACCTCGACTTCAGAGGAGCCCGTATCCCGGCCTGACGCACTGAGAAGACGCTGTCATCCCTGCTCGCAGAGAATCCAGCTTCCAGTGTTCTGACTCCCTTCGCGGGGTGTTAGAGTTTGAGATCCGGCAGGAGATTCCCACCTCTCTCATTCTCAAGGTATGGAGCTCACTAGAACCTAGAGGGACTCTTGGCATACTAGACTTAACATACTCTTAGTATACCATACTAGAGAATACTTCACCTACTTCTTACCTTGCCCTACACCTAGACTAGGTTAGGTACATTGGGGTAGAACTAGCTTAGAGAAGCATCGTATGAGTACTCACATTTTTAGCGCATGTTATTTATGTATGTGAATATATGCTAAAAGATAATGCTAGCGCAGTATTATTTCTTTCTACTGCTTACGCTGTACATTATATATCTTGCATACTGTCTTGTGATCATAACAGCTCATATCTCATACACGAGAAACAAGACTGTTCAATAAAACCTTTTTATTGAAACGCCGTCGCATCTATTCTTTCTGTGTATCTCTGAGAAAACTAAGCATGCACGATTAGCTGAGTGAAACTGTTATCTATTGTTTCCACGATTCTGAAAGTGTTCCGATTCTAAAGGGAAACAAAGTTGTCATGTTTATGCGGTTGCCAGAAACTACTCCCTTCTTGTTTACAAGGAGTTTCTAGTGGCCTCTGAGTTAGCTGGCACAAAGTAATTAAGTTTAATATACTCGATAGGGACATACTGACCTCAGTCCTATGTCAAATCTATAGGGTATATTATTCCAATGCTCAGAGCCTATTAGGGAAATAGGAACTACACTACACAGGGATGCGCCGTATTCACAAGAATAAGCCGCACCCCTGTGTTTCCCCTAGCACTGGTGCAAAAAAAGCAGCCTAGTGTCAGCGCAGGTGGCCATATTGGATTTTCTTTTAACTTCTTGCCTGAAGTTCCGGGAACTGTTTAACCTATCGGTTACTCACTGTAATCATCAAGGGGTGCCGGTCCAGCTTTATTCAAACTCCTGCGCACTTCAATTATCAGCGCATTACCTGCAGTGTACTTTACAGTCAAATTGCGCATATTTCAGTGGCGACGCACACTTTTTCCTCTTCAGTTACAATTGTGCATCTGTTTATTCAGTGATGCACACACTTCCCAGCTGGTTGAAGCTTGATGTTCGTCATCCATTTTCAGTGTTTGTGTGCATTTCAGTGATGCGCACACTTTAAAATATTATATTTTATTTCCTCATTTTTTTTTTTAATCTTTCCATTCAATTTTTTACCTGCGTCATTGTTATCTTCTGTATTATACAAGAAGTTAACTTACAATGGCTAATTCCCAGTATTGTAACCTACCATCTATTTTTCTACAACTCCCAGGTAAACCTAAGCTCATATGGAAAAAATGGTTTGATACTTTTGAAAATTATTTATTAGGTATTGATGCAGTCAAGTTTTCTCCTGAGAGGAAAAAAGCAATTTTATTTAGTTTTTTGGGTACAGCTGCCAATGACATTTTTAAGAATTTACCTCCCATAGTTGGTCAAGGTGAAGGATGGGTCGTCTACAAAGAGGCGATAGCAAGACTGCAAAAACAATTCACAGATGATCCCAATGTTTTGATTGAGCGACATGCATTCCATAAAAGGAAACAAAATGTAGACGAGTCTATTGAGGACTATGTTGCAGCTCTTAGAGTGCTGGCAGCAAACTGCGAATTCGGGGCTAATGTTGATTATTGTATAAATTGTATAATTTGTTTTTAACTGTGAATCCAAGAAAGTCCAAGAAAGGTTACTTGCTTGTCCCAACCCTACTTTAGCTGAAGTTTTAGATCTAGCTAAGGGTATCGAGAGGTCTATTCAATCTGCTAAAGTTATTTCAAATGAGGAAAATAAAGTCTCTTCTCAAGTGTGTGCTATTCAAACTGGTCAAAGATCCGTTAGGTCAGGTATTAGTAAAAATAGTAAACTTAGTTGCTACAGGTGTGGATCTAAGTCGCATCTTGCCAATTTTCCTGAGTGTCCTGCTTTAAAAAAAAAGTGTTTAAAGTGTAATAGGTTTGGACACTTTCAAACTTTATGCAAATCTGTGAGAAATTTTCAAAATGTTTCTGTGAATTCACTTTCAGATGCTCAAGAGGACTTGGATAATTTGGTATTAACACTGTATGATCCTAAAGTCAGAATGTTCCATTAATAATGTACTTTTACCTTTTAAAGCACCTTTAGGGGTTGTGCATATTGGGAAAGTAAGTCTCAGTGTCATGGCAGATTCTGGCTCTCCCATAACTATTTTATCCGATATTTTTTTTAAGGAAAACTGGACTGATATAAAACTACAGCATACTGATATTAATCCAAAAGCTTTCGGTAATTTTGATATTAAAATGTTAGGATATTTTGAAGACACTTTAGAATTTGAAGAACGTAAGATTTCTAAAAAGATTTATGTGGCTATTGATGGTAAGAACATTGTTGGATGGTATGACCTGGGCAAGTTAGGTATTATTCTATGTCCTGGCACAGATTGTCCTATTAGATTAAGGGACATTTCTGTTAGTTTAATTAATGTAGAGGACTCCAAAGTAGAATCTATTTTAGCTAGACATAAGTCTGTGTTTTTAAACAAAGTGGGCCAAGTTAAAGGTTTCACTCACAAGATCAAGCTTAAGGAAGGAGCAATTCCTGTACAACACAAAGTACGTATGGTTCCTTTGAGTGTACGTCAGAATTTGAAAATTCATTTAGATACTTTGTGTAAAGAGGGCATCATTGAATCTATTGATAGTTCACAATGGATTTCTGCAATTGTGATCTCGCTTAAGAAAAATAACGAGTTGAGGTTATGTGTGGACCTTAGGTCTTTAAATAAGAACATTGTTATTGATACTTATCCTTTGCCCAGGATTCAAGAGTTACTGGCTGCTGTCAATGGAGCCAAGTATTTTTCTGTCATTGACTTGAAGTCTGCGTACCATCAGGTTGCCCTTGAAGATTCCTCCAAAGACCTCACGGCTTTTGTTACGCCGTTTGGGGTTTATAGATTTTGAGGATGCCGTTTGGTCTCGCTTCGGCTGCTAGTGTCTTTCAAAAACTTATCGAAGCACTATTCCAAGGCATCAAGGGTGTACAGTCATTTCAAGATGATATTTTGATTTTTGCTAAAATTTGTGATGAACATAACAACATTTTGGAGTCTGTTTTGAATATTTTGGAATCTAAGGGTATGACAGTGAGTAAGAACAAATGTAAATTTTTGGTGGAAGAAATTGATTATTTGGGACATAAAATATCTAGTCAAGGCATTTTTCGGAAAGCAGATTTAGTCAGTGCTTTGGATAAAGCAAGTAAACCCTATGATAAAGATTCCCTACGTTCTTTTTTAGGGTTAGGGGAATATTACGCCAGATTTGTCAAGGGATATGCTCTGGTGGTAGAACCATTAAGGCAGCTACTCAAAAAAGGGTCAAGTTTTGTTTGGACCGGTATGCATGATGACGCTTTTGATCAAGTTAAGAAACTAATTGCACAGGCACCCGGTCTCAATGCTTTTGATCCCAACGGCAAGTCATTTGTCACCGTTGATGCCAGTGCAATTGGATTGGGTGCTGTTTTTACGCAGTTAGCGAATGGCAAAGAAAAAGTTATCTCCTTCATTTCTAGAGGTATTAGAGGTGCTGAAAAACACTACTGCACCATTGAGAAAGAGGCTTTAGCATGTGTGTGGGCTGTTGAAAAATTTAAAAACTTTTTGTGGGGACGTCCTTTTGTGCTTGTGACTGATCATAAACCTCTGGTTTTTATGATGGATGGAGTGAGATCTGGAAATGCTTCCTCTAGATTAGTTAGACTTATAGCACGTCTACAAGAATTTAATTTTGAGATAAGGCATATTCCGGGTGGAAAAAATATAACAGCGGATTGCTTGTCAAGGCTTCCTCCTTCCGAGGTTTCTGGAAGATATTATTGATCACCACGAATGTGTGGTAGCTGTTGTGGATGCTCTTGTATCTTGTGACATGGAGATCTCAGAGAAAGAATGGTTTGAACTTCTTGATCAAGATCAAGTGTTAACTAAGGTTAAACAACTCGTGGCCAATGGTTGGCCTCCTATCAAAAGTTTAGATTCTTGTTTTCACAGCTTTGCTCAAGTGGCCAATGAACTCTCTATTGAGAATAACATGTTGTTAAGACAGGATTTATTTGTTCCTCCTGCTGGTATTAGGAATAAACTGGTCAATTTGGCTCATTTTGGACATCCGGGAGTTTCAGCCACTAAAAGATTACTCAAAACCCATTATTGGTGGCCCGGTATGGATGCTATTGTTCAAAGTCTTGTGGATAATTGCAAAGTGTGTATCCTTTCAGACAAGCATTGGAAAGTATCCACCGAGCCTTTAAGCACTCAAGAGTTTACCCTACAACCCTGGGAGAAAGTTTCTATTGATTTTTCTGGTCCTTATGATTGTTTAGGTAGGGAGAATAGGTTTTTAATTGTTGTAATTGATAATTTTTCCAAATGGCTTTACTATACATTTGTTGAGCATCCTAATACTGACGAAGTTGTATGTTTTTTGGAGACTATTTTTAGGCAGGAAGGAGCACCAAAGATTATCATGTCTGATAATGGGGTCCAATTTGTTTCTGCTAAAATGCAGAGTTTTTAAAAAAAGTTTGGGGTCCGTTCTGAGAGGGCACCTTTGTATTGGCCGAAGGCCAATGGTCAGGTAAAACGGGCCAATAGGTTTTTCAAAAAAGGCATTCAAACTGCTCTTGAAAATAATATGGATGTTTTTGAATTTCTTAAGGAAAAAAATTTGGAGTTATCATATCACTCCTCATTCAAGCACAGGTGTATCTCCTTATTTGTTGATGAGGGGTAGACATTGCAGAACTCTTATTACACCAGAGTTTGTAAAAGAAGGGACCAGTATGTCTTTTGAGGATTGTATTATTAAAGCAAGGGATAATTTGTGTGTGTCTCGTGCATCTGGTAAGGCATATCATGATGATCAGATGAATGTCAAGTGTAAGGTGGTTGATGTTGGTGATTGGGTACGTGTTGTTAAACCTCCATGTCAACTTGTTAAAGGTTCTTCTAAATTTTCATTACCCTTTTTAGTGGAAAGGGTTACTGATTCTGCAGTGTTATTGAAAAACAAAGGTTGGTGGAACAAGAGCGCTATTGTTGTTCTTAAGCCTGGACAGGAGCGGTGTTTTGAAAAAGAAAAAGAGGAGAATGATGGTACCTTATTTTGTGAGAGTGCTGGAAAGTGTGATTCTGTGATAAGGTGTGATACCCAGGGTATTGCCGGGAATGAACAGCTTGAGGAACATTTGGTTGTGGGTACTAAAGAAGTTAACACCGCTGAAGAGAATCAGAAGAGGATTGTCAGAGTTCCTAAGAGATTTGAAGATTATGTTTTGGAATAGTTTTTTCATCTTTTCTTTATTTTGTTTAAAAAAAAAAAAAAAAGGAAAAAAAGGGGGAACATGTGGTGTGTTCACTATACATTGTTTTAATAAAGTTTTCTGTAGGCATTGCATTTTAGAATGGTGTTATGTCATGTAGAATGTTGTTAGGTCATGGGTTGGAATGGGAGGGGAAGTTAGAGAAGCGTTTGGAGTTGGATATAACAGGACGTTATTTCCTATGCACCAGTGGGTCTTTTTATGGTTTACTGAATAAACCTTTTCTTACAAGTTTTGCCGACTCCTTCGCCTCTTTACAAGCAAATGGAAAACATTGACGTAACGTAAAAACCTGTTTGTAAAATTTGTGATGATGCAGGCTTTATAAGTGCTTCTGAATAAACGAAATCAAATAAATGAATTTGATGAGAATATAGGCAACAACACTGCTATCTGTGTTTGTGTTGTTTTGTGTTACATTTATTACTAAAGGCCACGTCCTCGTAGCTTCTTAGTGCTAGAATAAAAAAAACTATTTTGCCCACAGGAAAATGTTATAGGGTAAAAAAGAAAACTTTACTCATTAATAAAAAGTCAGTTTTGAGGATCTGACTAAATCCAAAAGGGAACCAAATCACCTGAAGTATCCTACCACCCCTTCTTCTGTTGCCTTAATATAAAGCATATCTGCCTTTTCTCAATCAATCAATCAGGGAATTGTAAGCGCACTACTCACCCTTGAGTGTCTCAAGGCGCTAGGGGGAGGAGGGGTCAGCAGTTCCGTTTAGTCGAAAAGCCAGGTCTTGAGGGCCTTTCTGAAAGTGTTCAGCGAGGGGGCTCGTCTGTTGTCGATCAGGAGCTCGTTCCAGGTCTTGGCCTCGATGTAGGAGAAGGCTCTTCCCCCTGTTTTGGATCTGCAGATGCAAGGGGTTTCGGCGGAGGCGAGGTTGGTGGATCGGAGGTCCCTTTTGGGTACGTGGAAGGTGATTCTCTCATTGAGGTATTTGGGCCCTGTGTTGTGGAGGCATTTGTAGGCGTGGGTGAGTATCTTGAAAGTGACTCTCTTCTCGACGGGGAGCCAGTGGAGGTTCCGTAGGTGTTGGCTGATGTGCTTGTGTCGAGGGATGCCAAGGACGAGTCTGGCTGCGGTGTTTTGTATCGTCTAGAGCTTGCGGAGTAGAGCCTTGTTGATACCGGCGTATTGGGTGTTTCCGTAGTCCAGTCTTGACTCGGGGGGGATCCATTTGAAGGTCTTACGGAGAATGCGTAGGGTGTTGAAACAGCTGGAGGAGACGACGTTGATCTGTTGGTTCATGGAGAGGGAAGAGTCGAGTACGATGCTGAGGTTTCTGGCGTGGTCTGTGGGGGTAGGAGGGCTGCCGTGGGCAGTGGGCCACCAGGTGTTGTCCCATGCTGATGGGGTGGTTCCGAGGACGAAGACTTCTGTTTTCTCCGAGTTGAGTTTCAGGCAGCTGTTGCTCATACGGCATGCGACGTTCTGCATTCCTTCTTGGAAGTTGAGTCTGGTGGTGGTGGGGTCCTTGGTGAGGGAGAGGATGAGCTGTGTGTCGTCGGCGTAGGCCACTATGCTGAGGCCGTGCTGTCTGACGATGGCGGCGAGAGGGGCCATGTAGATGATGAAGAGGGTTGGGCTGAGCGATGACCCCTGGGGAACTCCGCAGTTGATTTCCGTGGGTTCGGAGTGGAAGGGTGGCAGTCTGATTCTTTGGCTTCTGCCAGTGAGGAACGATCTGACCCAGTCGAGGGCGGTTCCTTGTATGCCGGCGTCGTGTAGTCTGGCGGTGAGTGTGCGGTGGGAGACGGTGTCGAATGCTGCTGACAGGTCGAGTAGGATCAGGGCTGCGGTGTGGCCTTGGTCGAGGAGGGTGCGGATGTCGTCTGTGGCGGCGAATAGGGCAGTCTCGGTGCTGTGGTTGCTGCAGAATCCGGATTGGGAGGGGTCGAGGATGGAGTTGTCTTTGATGAACTTTGTTAGTTGTGCGTTGACGGTCTTCTCCGCGACTTTTGCCGCGAAAGGGAGGAGAGAGATCGGCCGGTAGTTCTTGAGGTCCGTGGGATCTGCTGAGGGTTTCTTGAGCAGGGGTCTTACTTCTGCGCGTTTCCAGTCATCGGGGAATGTGCCGGTCATAAAGGTGGCGTTTATTGGTGCTTCGTAATTCTGGTGCGATGGTGGTGGCGGCTCTGTGGTAGATGTGCAGTGGGCAGGGGTCCGTGGGGACCCCCGAGTGGATGCCTTTCATGGTCAAGGCCGTCTCTTCTGTCGTGACCGGTGTCCAGGAGGTGATGGTGGGCTGGCTGGTGTTTCCGGAGGGCGCAGTGGTTGCGGGGTCAGGCGCTTGGTCGTTGAAGTTGTCGTAGAGGTTCTTGATTTTCATATGGAAGTACGATCCGAGCTTGTCGCAGAGGTCCTGGGAGGGGGTGATCTCCGTGGCTTCGCTGTGGGGCTTGGTGAATTCCTGGATGACACTGAAGAGCTCCTTGGAGTTGCTGGCGTTGGCGAGGATTTTGGTGTGGATGAAGGCTCTTTTGGTGGTTCTGATGTGTTGGTGGTATTCCGTCATGGCGTTTTTGTGGGTGGTGTGGTTCTCGGGCGTCTTGTTGTTTCTCCAGTTCTTCTTGAGGCGTCTGCAGGTGCATCTGGCTTCTTGGAGGTCGGCGGTGAACCAGGTGGCTTTCCTGTGGCGCTGTCTGTCGGAGTTGCATAGTGGGGCGAGCTTGTCTGCGCAGCTGGAGATCCAAGTGTGAAATTCCCTGGCTGCGAGGTTGGCGTCGGTTGTGGCTGTGGGGGTGTAGCGGTTGAGGGTGGAGTTGAGCTGCTCCACGGTGATTCTGCTCCAGTTTCTTCACGGAGGGCTCGGAGCAGGTTTGGGCGGCTTGGTTTTGTCGACGAGGAAGTGTACGCAGTGGTGGTCGGTCCATGGGGGTTGCATGGTGTGGCTGAAATGGGTTCTGTTTCCCCCTGCGAAGATGGGGTCGAGGGTGTGTCCTGCCTTGTTGGTGGCCGTGGTGACGAGTTGTTTCAGTCCGATGTTGGCGAGGTTGTCAAGGAGGGTGGTGGAGTTGTGGTCGCTGGGGTTGTTGAGGTGGAAGTTCAGGTCTCCGATGAGTATGTAGTCCATGGAGGTGATGGCATGGGGTGCGATGAGGTCAGTGATGGTGGAGGCGAAGGGGGCGTGTGGTCCGGGGGGTCTGTAGGCGAGGGTGCCAAGTAGTGTGGAGTTGGGGCTGGTCTGGGCCTGGAAGTGCAGGTGTTCTGTGGTGGAGAAGGCGTCGCTCGAGGTGGAGAGGCAGAGGGTGTGTTTGTGCGCGATGCTGAGTCCTCCTCCCGGGTGGTTGGGGCGGTCCTTCCTCTGGATCTTGTATCCGTCCGGGATGGCGATGGCGATGTCGGGGGCAGAGGAGGCGTTGGTCCAGGTTTCAGTATAGAAGGCGACGCCTGGTGAGAGGGTGTCGAGGAGGTTCCAGATCTCTACGGTGTGTCTGTGCAAGGAGCGTACGTTGAGGAGGATGCATTTCAGGGCGTCTGCGGTGTTGGCGGCGGGGGTGGAGGTGACGGTGAAGGTCTGTCGGCAGTGGCGGCAGGAGAACTGGCCGTGGGTTGTGTTCGGCGTGGCTCGCTGGCAGAGGTTGTTCCTTCCGGTGTTGAGTGCGAGGAGGGCCGCTGCGTCGTAGCGGTGGGTGGTCAGAGAGCCAGGGTTCCTGGCGCTGGCCGTGGTCGGGTCACGGATGGGTGCAGACGGGCTTGCCTTTGGCGCACCAGCAGCGCGACCACGCAGCGGCCGCCATTAAGTAGGGGAGGGGCGAGCAGCTGGGAGGCGGGAACAAGCATCAGCAGGGGGGAGGGGCTGCAGGAGCAGCGGGGAAAGAGCCGGGCAATGCAGGGTCAGCACAGAAAACTAGGCACAGGGCACCTAAAAACATAAAATGCACAATGGACAAAACAAAAAACGAGCAGTACACTTACAGTGATGCCAGAGGCAGACAATGGCACAGGACACAGCGAGGGGCACTGTAGAGGCTGGAGGGAGCTGGCCGGCTGGAACGGGCACAGCGAGGAACGGACCTGCAGCGGCCTCGAACACCAGGCAGGTGGAGGCGAACGGGGTCAGCGGCGAGGCAAGGCACAGCTGAGCTTCTGGGGAGAGAGAGCAGATCTCAGACCAAGAACAGCACTTGTGTTTATTCTTTATGGACCCTCACACACCCTATTGGTGTCATGCTTCATCATCGGGTTGCACCCTGGTCCCTGAAAACTGGGGTGGGCTCAGCCATATCCCAGGGAGCTCTTTGGATATTGTTTCTAATCTAACGGAGACTATAAAATATAAAAAATTCCTAGTTTGCACTTTATTGTTGGGTGCCATTGGTATGATTAAAAGATATTAGTTGGGTATTATCTTAGGGGACGTTTACTACCCGTGTACCATACTTCGTGTCTACATGTTTCAGCCATTCTAAACGGCCATATATAGGTCCCGGGCCTCCATCAGGACTACTTTCAATGCCCTGTGTTTTTCTGCATGCTATGCATTGGTTTCAGTCCGTCAACCGTCCTTTGTGATGACATAGACAAACATACACATCAACATGCATTGGTGTATAGGTAAGGCCTATTTTCCTGTCCTTCGGCTGGATAGGCCTCTCTTGGTACCCTTCCCGGTGTATAGTCACATCGTATACGGCCTAGTTGGGCACGTCCCTGCAGTCACACTCACTACAAGGGTTGCATGCCGCTCTTTGCCTAGGGATGCCACCATTCATCTGTGCTGTATATAATACCAATAGGGTGTGTGAGGGTCCATAAGGAATAAGCACAATTACTCTTCTTGAGAAAAGGCAGGTGCACAATATATTAAGGCAAAAGAAGAAGGGGTGGTAGGATACTTTTGGAGACTTGGTTCTAGTTAGTGAAACTGTATCCTTTAGTTCCCTTGGAAAATTGTCTCTCTCCCCTCATTCAGACATGCAAGTGTGGGTTAGATTAATAGGTAAAGCTAAGAAGGCACATTTCAGCTCTCAAATGGAATAGGAGAGTGTTCCAGTGAATAAGGAAGGCAAAAGAGAGTGTAGCACTTGGGAATAACCAGCTTCCATTGGACTGAGGACTGGAGGGTACCAGGTGCATGATGGTTATTGACTCTCTAATTTAGAAGGCAAGAAGTCAGGAGAACTTGGTCAAAAGCTTTATGCGTAGTGTCCTGTCAACAGAAAATATGCCTTCAGAAGTCTTTCCAGAATATTTCTTCTCAGTCGAGGCCCAATCAAGCTATAAAACCCTCACCAAGAGGCAGTAGCCCCATATATCTAAAAACAACTACTTTTGACACTTGCTACAAACTTCCACAGACAAACAACATATTATAACTAAATGCCTGATACACAACTGCTGCTCTGCAAATGAACTCTACACTTAGGGCCCGATTACGATGCGGGCTGAAACGGTTCCGACCCTCGGTCGGAGCCCTTTAGCCCGCATCGTAATCAGCTGGTCGGATTCCTTTCCGACCGACCCATTTTGATGGGGTCAGTCGGGAGGGAACCTGAATCGGATTTTGGAATGGCTTCCGACGGGCTCCGAGAGCCTGTCCACCATTTGGAAAGCCTTTAGTAATCCCTCGGGCCGGCTCTATCCGGCTGAGGGATTATGATGGCAGATTCCCAAAGCCTTTCTGTGCCGGCCTTTCCGACATAGAAAGGCTTTTGGAATCTGTCTTTGGGGGCCCCCAGCAAGGCCACGATGGGTGCAAGGCTGCCAAATGGCGGACTAGGTGGCACCTATGGTGCCCCCCTGTTGATCCCTGCTCCCGGTAGCAGCCACGTTGAGGTGGTGCAGGGATGAACTGCACCCCTGCTCTTTACAATGAGAGCATGCATTCCGTTCGGAATGCATGCTACCATTGTAAAGTATAGGATTGCGACCGAATAGGGTTTGGTCGCATCCTACTTGCTGGGCTGGAACCGATGACAGGAGGTCGTTCGGTTCCAGTTCCCAACCGATGTCGGACGGACTCCAGTCCGTTCGACATCGAAATCGGGCCCTTAATCTTAAACAATATATTTGACTGACACCCAGATTTCTTGTTTTTCGAAGAATCTTGGCAAAATATCAATTGCAAGGCCATCTTTGAGATCCTTGCCCTCATGGACACAATGTCAGAGTAGATAAGGTAAAAAGTCATGGAGGAGGCATGGCTCTTATTCACCACAACATCCTTAATGGTAAAATAAGCAAAAACTCATGTCTAGTCCTCCTTTGATTCTCTGAAGGTAACCTAGAGCACCTGACTTACAGAAACCATCTACTTCCACTTTATTTACCATCCTCCGAATAGGTGCACAAGCTTTATGAATGAATTCACAGACAACATCACTTCAAAACAGACACTGTCAACAAAGAACATATATGTAAGAGATTTCAATGTAAACTGGAGAAACCCAAAGGTCTCTCTAGTCCTGGCCTTTCATAATGTATTAAAACTAAGTAACAACTATGTGGCCATCCTACACAAATCAAAAGAAAGTCCTAGTTTTAGTTATTGTGATTCTAATTAAAATCAAGTGTGCTAAACCCATTGAACTTAATTGGTCGGATCACTTCCTAAGTCTTATTGCTATCTATGTGCCGAAACTGTCCTTCATATCACATTTAACACCAAAAATCATTTAAAAAGATCCTTCAGCTGTATCCCTGAAAAGAATATTTCAGTAGCACTTGCAGAAATTACCTCAAAACTCATCTCTGTAAGAAAATTAATAGTCAATAAGATTGCTCCTCTTAAACACAAAAAATCTTCTACTAAGACTATTAAGCCTTGATTTTTTTACCTTGGTTCTTTGACCTATCAAAATAAAGTGCTGTGGCAGACCGAGGGGGAAGAGGGAGGTCTCCACATGGTATTGGAGTATTGAAGAGACAATAGATGGGGACTTCAAATTAGCAGAGGAACTGTGGGGTGTCAGTATGCCAGACGAACCTTGGGAACATCTCTGGCAAACATCGTTTGGCGTTCTGTTCTCCATCGTCAAGCCTGCTTGGTTGAGAAGAAACCATCTGTATACAACTCATAGGGCCTACTTAAATCCCCAAAGGCTGTCGAAGATGACGACAGGACCCCCTGTCAGATGCAAGAAATGTGACCTGGAGAAAGCATCTGACATACATATGTTTCAGGAATGTCCTGCTATTTCTGACTTTTGGGTAGAAGTTGGCAAAACTATCTCGGTCATTCTAGGCTTTCAAGTTCAACTGAGCCTCTCCCTAATAATTTTTGGGATCTCCAGTGAAGTTACGGGCCCAGCAAGGACTTTTCTTTTCTATGCCATACTCTTAGCCAGGAGAGAAATATGTAAAAAATGGATGGAGTGCTTGCCTCCTTTGCATGCTGAGTGGCTGGCTTTGGCCATTTCGACGTCCAAGCTAGATCTGAGAAAGATCCAGACTGGGAGGAAAAAAGCACACTGGGACTTTTTATTAAGATGGGCAAATGCGGAGGGAGAATTGTTGAGAATCCAGATAATATATCTATATCTTTGTTAATGGAAATGAGTCCTATGATTATACCTCTCTGGATCTCTCTGGACTGCGTTGGGCCTCCCTCGCTCCCTTCATTGCCAACATCAGCAGTCGCCAGTGAATACTGGACTAAATTGGAGAGTGACCGTGCCCGTCAGTGGGACTGTGCCCTCCCAGTACGCAGGTGTACCAGCAGGGAGGAGAAATCCTAAACCTGCAATCAGTAACATGCAAGGTACAGGCGGCTGGTAAGGTTACAGAGGTCAGAGGTGAATGAGGATTAAAATTTTTAAATAAATAAAGAGCTTCACAAGCTGGAAAGCGAATGGAGATCAAGTAAATCCACCAGAACCCTGTCTGCTCCAAAAGTGGGAATTAAAATCTACAGGAAGAATATACTCAATGCCAAGGCTTGCTATCTTCAAGTTAAGATTCAAAACTCTACAAATCGGCCTAAAGAAATATTTCAGATAGTAAAAACTCAAAGTAAACTTTTATCTTGACCATTCCAATTGCATGTGAGTCAAAGGAATGGTGCGTAGCTGGTTTAAATATTTTAGCCCATCGCAAACAACTAGGGAGACTTGGAAACTTTTTTTCTAACCCTAATTTAATCTCCTGTGGAGTTTCTCGAGGACCAATCCTTGCTCCAAGTCTGTTTAATTTGTAAATGGCTCTTAGAGACATAATGGAGAATTATGGTGTCACAATCCATCAATATAGTGATGATACAGATATTTCTATGAAAATCACCTCCCTCACTGACATCTATTGCTTCAGAAATTGCCTCTCCAACATTTTCAATTGGATGTCGAAAAACTTCCTTAAATAATCCCCAAGTTTTAATTTATCCTGCTTCATTATTAACACGAGTCTAAATGTAACCCCACTTGGCTTTCTGAACTTCATTGAGTTGACTTCACACGTACCCTCCCCATCCTCATTTTCAAGAAGTCCCCGAAAATAAATCTGTTCAATAAAAACATTTCCTGCTTCGCACTGATTTTGAGCAACCTTCTCCTCATTCCATATTTAGAGTCTGGGCTCATCACTTGAATAATCTCCATCAGCATCCACTCTCTCAAGGGCTGATGTCCAAGAGGCTATTTGAACAAGCACTCACCCATATCATTACAGTAGAAAACGCTAACACACTGTTGCCACACACAACTTGCAAATCCAGAGTTGTGAATATTATACAAGAAAAAGTGCCACCACTTAATTAAATAATTTCTTCCACATGCAGTGTGCTTATGTTATCAGTGGCTGGCCTAATCTCACCAATGAATCTACCGCAAGCTTCCCAAAGGTTGCTGTCTTCATATTTTAATGAACAGGAAGCTGCCCGGCAGTACTGCTGAATTTGACACTAACTTCTGTATTCAAAATATTTTATTGAAGTTTATAACAATATTAGACAAACATATAAAAAAAATACTAATTAATAATTCCACAAAGAGCAACAGTTATAATCCTATTGTAGGTTCCAAAATGGCATAAAGTAGTACATAATGAACTAAAATTGATCTACCAAAACAATATATAAAGCATAATCTGTGACAATAGTAGTGAAACACTGAAATATCATTGTTCAAAAATCATAAAGAATTATAAAAAGGATTCCAAACCAATTTGTTTGACAGTAATTTTTATCTGTTTTGTTAATGAAAGGTTAGTACCTTGTCTTGTAAATATAATCCAAGCCCATCAACTATGTTCCAAATGTGATGTTGCATATTTCCAATTAGATAAAATAAAGTTAATAGCAGATGCTGATAAAAATTCTAACAAATTTCTTTGAAGGATTGATAGTGAACAGATTAACACAGATGATTTGCATATACCTAATTGATATGATAGAATATCAGAAATGAGAAGGATAATAATGTTCCAAACTTCAAGCCAAAATAGTGCAGTAATAGGACAATCAAATAGCAAGTGTGTTAAAGAACCATCAGTCAACTTGCAGTGCCGACAAAGAGGATTATGTAAGAGTTTAGCCTTAGGTAATTTGCAAATTCCTAAGAAATTAAATATGATGCATATATTTGAATGATACAGTGACACAGGGAGCCAACCGGAAACATTGCATTTCCTTATTTGCTGCCAAACCTCTAAATTTAGTGACTGAGAAAGTTAACTATTCCAAAATTTAGTAATACATTGTAAGTTTGAGGTTCTTTAGTTATGATGTTTCTTATGCATTTTTGGATACAATGGGCCAGATTTACATACATCAGATTAGCTAAAATTGGCCGCAATTTGAGTGCCAACTTGTAGGGAATCCAACGGTATTTTGTGAACCGGCCTATGTAACAATAGGTCAGTTCACAAAATACCAAATCACAGGGGTTGAAATTAGTCCTTCCTCATGAATAATAATGAACTAGGTCGCTAATTAGGACTCTCTATGATTCGTTACCATCACAGGGATGGTGGCCTGCTGTGGTCAGCAGACCACCATGTCAGTGATTTCAGTTAAATAAAGCATTCTTTTCTTTTAAAAGTAGCCAGTTTTCCTTAAAGGAATATGGATGCATTTACAAAAAAAGAGAAATGTTTGCCAAACTATTTTTTAAGAGTAGGCAGTGGTCCCAAAAATATTTTTGGGTCACTCACAAAGCGGATGAAGTCTCCTGGGCACCCCATCCTATTTGAGAATGGGTTACCACCTCCTTTCAGGTGCCGGTAAAATATTAGTGTTTCGAAACCGCATTTCAGTCACAAAACATTATTACATAAGGAATCAGTATCTGGAAGGAATGCCCTAAACATAACTCTTCCAAATAGCAGAGCAGAGGAATGAAGCATTTAGAAAGAAGCAGGATACAAAGGAAAATTAGCGATTCTGACGATTGAGCAACAGGCAAACAGGCATAATTACGACGTGAGTTGGAACTGGTCTGGTGTCCTATTTATAGCTCCTGACAGGAAGTAAATCTTGGAAAGAAACAGGAAATGATAATCCACTATCATACCATGTACAATTCAGAAATGAAATACTGTATGAGAAGACCTAAATCAAAGGAAGAAAATCTGGCATGGACTACTACATTTTATAACCCTAATCTTCCATGTCAGCAGAGTTACATAGGCAGTGCAGGCAACAACAGTCCAATGGCCAGCAACTCTACTGAAACAGTGCCGACAGGAACCAAACTAGCCAAGGAGACACACATTACAAAGCCCCACAGCCTCAAACCAGAACAACGTGCAGGAGCGCTACACCAAAACAAATAAATGGTGTCTTAAATGGCATCTGAAATGTCAAACTCAGCCCCCAGGTAAGCTGGCGCCGACATTCTTCCTCGTCTTAGGAGCCCTAGGTTTACCAGGGTTTCTCTTAAAAATATTGCCTAACTAGATGAGGAGCATGTAGAGATTCTTCAGATTCCCAAGAATGATTTCATAGAATATATTCTTTCCAATCAATAAGGACTTGTAAGCTCCCTCTAAAAATTCAGGAATCACAATTTTCCTGTACTTCATAATCAACTTGTCAATTAAGCATCACAGGTGGTGGTCTCCTAGAAAAGGTATTTCCTTGACTTTTCTTAAAAGGTCTTAATAGAGAAAGAGAAAATGATGGCTGTATTCTCTAAGAAGAAGGGATCCTTAATCTCACTGTCACAGGAATTATGATCCTAGTTATGCAAATGGAACCGTAGTATTTTGGGCTAACCATAGACCTATGAATAGAAGATGCTAGATTTACTGAGGACAACCATACCTTGCCAACTGTCTTATAGTTTGGAGCTGGTCGTCTATGTCCAATGGCCTGAATATTTTGTCTTAATCTTTCTTTTTTTAGATGCTGAAAAAGAATTCCTCTGACATATGTGACATTTTGCAAGACATCTTGGACGTCAAGAACAGGATCCCAAATATCCGAAATCTTTGGAATCACTTGACATTGAAATCCACTTAGAGCAAAAAAGTTTGAAAATTTAGTTGAACTGTGAACTGAATTATTGTAAATGAACTCTGTAGTGGGAAGCAAGGATTTCCAAAAATTCTGCGAAGCAGAGACATAACATCTTAAAAAGTCTTTCAGAGTTCGGTTCAGTCTTTTAGTCTGTCCGTTTGCTTGTGGATGACATCCAGATGGTTAAGGTCTGTAGATTCCAGGTTTTTTACAGAGTGCCATCCACAGTTTGAAATGTATTGTGATCCGCAATCAAAAATTATCTTCAGAGGAAGACAATGAAGCCTAAAAATATCACAGTGAAAGGTTTTAGCCATTTCCGATGCAGAAGAAATTTTAAGCAAAGCTGAATAGTGCGCCATCTTGGTAAAGTAATCATCATTATAGTTGTACAGCCTTCTGAACTTGGGAAGTCTACAATAAAATCCATAGATATGTATCACCCAATGCCTTGCTGGCAACTCAGAGCGTAAAAAAAGACCAGCCTTCTTTTGGGTTTCTGTTTTACTCTGAGCACAAATTTCATAAGAGCTTAAATAATCATACACATCTCATTGGAGACTAGGCCACCAGAATTTCCTCTTTTGTAGTTCCTCTTTGGTTTTCATTCCCATATAGCCAGAATCATGACATAGTTGAAGAACTAATTCTCGAAGATTGTTAGAAGGCATAAACAACTTCTTCTTGTAAAATATAATTTTAAAGTAATCTTTTTATTCATCTTTGTTATTAAAGCATCACTCTCACTATTGCCATAAATCACAGACATTTAGCATTTGATCAACAATCATATCCCTCGGACAAACCTCCCACCAAACACGGCATCCAGTTCCATTCATCCCTCATTACTGGCTGTGCTTCCGGTCCACAAGTAGGCAATTACTCCTCCCCCTCCCAGTAGCTTTCCCACGCTCACCAAACCTGTTGGTGCTCCTTCTGGCATCCCCGAGACTCATATGCCGGTTTCTCTCACACACAGCATAAGGTCATTTCTGCCCTCCATGTGCCCAAAGTCAGAGCTCTCACCTGTTGCCGTAGATATCGCTTTTTGCAAATACTGGACCCATTTTCAACAATTTCCTCCCTGCATGCATGTACCCCTCGCCATACGCCAGTTGAAGAAGAGCTATTTTGTGGTTAAGGGTCACAGGGTACCCCAAAACTGCTCCCAGAGTGTCCCCACTGCATCCCAGGAGGGTCTAAAAACTGTGTAGTCCCACACTGTATGGAGACAGTCTCCAGTTGCCTTGCTACAGCGGACTCAGCGAGGGTCGGAAGTCCTATGGATATGTCACAAGCGCTGAGGGGTCATATATATGCAATATAGATATTTGGATTGTATGAGGTGGAAGCGTGCCATCACTGCTACCTCCCTTGGTCCCATCAGGGTCATAGCCCATTCCGTGTCATCCAACATGCCAATGTAATTTTCCCAGGATTCTCACAGATGCGGAAAGGAGTCATGGGTGTGTAGTGGTAGAGATATATAGAGTATGGATATACAACTCCAGAGGATAAGGGGGCCCATTGTCAATTTCGCCTCCAACAGGTTAAATTCAGGTAATCCAGTGATTGTAGCGAGGTCGGACAGAAGTGCGTGCCGGAGTTGCAAATACCGATAGAATTGTGTGCTTTCTAAACCAAATTTGTCTTGGAGATCTGTGTAAGGTTTGATATCAGTTCCTCTCAGAACATGTCCCAAATAGGTGACGTCCAGAGTTTACCACCCTCAGAAGGCCTTTATGGAGGCAACCTTCGGAAGTAGTTGGCCGTATCACAGTGGTGTTTCCCGTGTCAGTCTTCCCACCCACCCCAAGACTTTTAGCACTACGCCCCAAACCTTCATGGTCACTGTTGTCAGTGAGGGAGCCTGTGCAGGCAGCCGGCCCCTGTATATGTAGTGTAAGGGGGATTGGGTGCCCATATGACAACGATCAATGCAGCATAGTGATATATTCCTTCCATGGAAGCGGTCGTCAGAAGCGAAGGACATAGCATTTAGTGTGAGGTGAGTATTGGTGTCGACATCTGTGTAGCGCATGGTGTTTGTATGAAAACAATAAACTAACACACTGTTCCCCTTCTGCCCCCTCCCCTCCCCATTTTCTACCAATAGTGAATTACTTGTAAATTACTAGGGCGAGGGCCCTCCTCCCTACCAAGGTAGCTTGTTGTGCCATGTGGGGGACCCTCTAAAGCATTCCCCAACCTCCTGCAACAAACTAAACAAACCGTAAAGAAAAACCACAAACACATAAAGATATCCCTTGGGCGGGCTTGTGGTCTCTTGTAGTCCATCAACTCGTGGGAAGTTGCCGTACCGGCCTGCACCCGCAGCCATTCAACGCAAGGGAAAATGCTGCTCTTGGCCACTCACTGGTCCGCAAGTAATGTTCAGCAATCATCCTGTCCCGACCTCCGCGTGGATGGGGAGGATGCTTGTGTCTTGTCCAGGGCCTCTGCAGCCCTCTGCCAGCGTCGGTGGGTAGAGGTCCTTCCATCTGAGGCCAAGGAATCATCTGCCTCCCCGCCTGCTCCTTGGCTAGGCACTGAGACCATCCATCCCATACACCCCCTCTGTCATCTCTGCGGGGAAAGGGTCATCTGCCATTCATCCGTTGCAGTCTCTCCACAAGGCTCTCTGGGATGAGCTCACTCCAGCCATTCCTCAATTCAGGCCCAGACCTCCTCTGCTGTGTCAGATATATGGGTTTAACCCTGAGTGATAGCTTTGAGTAGGGCCGAGTATAGAAGCATGGAGGTGGCATTTTGGCCTTGACCACCCCAAACATTTTCCTTTGTGTTGAACTCTCGCTGTGTAGTCACGACTGCAGGGTGCAGGGTGACCGATTGTTGGGCATGAGCTGCCCACAGGATAGCGTCCCTTTCGAGGTAGCTGAGTAATCATAGTATCCGGGGTAGAGTGGCCTAAGGACGACTGACCTATACACCATCTTGATTATGAAGCATGACGATAAATCCTGCACAGGGACCCATGTTCTGAAAGAAGATCTCCTGGTGGGTCACCTCCACCACCTTTGTTATCCCCACCAGGCGCAGGTTGTTGCAGTGGGACCACCACTATGCATCTCCGGCCCACCTTTCCAAGTCGGGCATGAAGGTCATCTTCCATTGAGTATACCTGTGTTTCCACCTCTGTTGTGTGATCTGCCACAGTATATAGGTCTTGTTGAAGGAGGATGATCTTTGAGCCAACTCCCCTCAATCCTGGACTCCAGCATCTCCCTTGAGGCTTTGATTGCTTGCAATATTTCAGATTGTGGTGAGGGCTCAATCATTGAGGTTATCTGTGTCACACTCATGCTCCCCAAGGCAGCTGGTTGGCTCCCCCCGGCCGCGCAAGGCAGCCTATCATCCCTTGCAGGGGGCTGGCGTGCTGCCTCCCTTCACCATATCCACAGTGAGCAAGCTCTGTTAGTGTATTATCCCCTGGAAGTTGGCTGTTGGAGCGGGCCCGACCCCCAGTGCCACTAAAGGGGTCCATCTGGGTTCAACGTGGGCGAGAGGGGTTGTCGTTTCTAAGAAGCCAGCCTGCTTTCCCTCTGAGCCCCAGAGGTGCTCTTCCAGCTGCTAGTCCAGGCACCCTGGGCATTCCCAGGAATCAATAAGGGGAGGGGACCCGCAGTGAGGAGTATGCCTTCAGGTCCTGGATCTCGTCAACTCTCAGGGACAATAATCCCCTGATGATTGTCAAAGCCTCAGGGCCCCTCTTCTCTGCGATGGCACTTCAGGCAGCAGATTGTCCCATCTGTCCCTCTGTGGCGTGGTGGGCAATGGCCCACCAGGCTATACAGTCTCAAAGTGGGATGCCCACCTCACATCGGGGCCGCCAAGGGGCCCCTCAGCCATGCAATGGCACTCTCAACCCCCTCCAGGGAACAGTAACAGGCGCCAGGCCGGCTAATATGTTTCTGGTGATATTTCTAAGGATAAATCCGACCTTTGCTTGATCACTAGTGTATAAATGTGGCTTGGAGGTAAAAGTAACGTGACATGTATCAAGAAACTCCTTCAGCTAACATGGTTTTCCATCAAATTTCTGTTCTACTGGACCTGCTAAAGGTAGATCAAGAGAAGTTTGCTGTAGAACTGCCAGTGACTGGCAAAAGGAGGCACTGTCATTAGCTAAGATCTGGACTTGTAAAGTTAAATTATTCACCGCCACCAAAAGTTCTTGAACGTGCTCCATTTTCACAACCTTGTGGCATCGCAGCCTGTCAAGTGCAGGTCTCTTAGGTGACAGCTAATGCCTCTTGTTGAGGCAAAGATAGGGCCAACTACTTTCTGAAATAACCTCACACTTCAGATTAGTCACAGGTAGTCAATAGAAACAACAAGAAGTGAAGTATTATGGAAGGGAAAAAACATGATGCAATGAAAAAAACTTCCACCAATATAGGCCAATCAACAGGATGAGCAGAGCAGCAAAGCTTGAAGAAAGAAGCAGGTCATAAAGGAAAACCAGCAAGTTAATTGAGCAAAGACAGGCAAACAAGCATATTTACGACGTGAGTTGGAACTAGTCTGATCTCCTTTTTATTGTACATAACAGGAAGCAACCATGTCGAAAGAAAATGGAAATGATGAGCAGCCATCTTACCTTGAACAATTTAAAAACTATGGGCCCGATTCACAGAACTAACTTAAGACAAAATCCTAAACTTACTACCATTTTGGTATTCACAGAAGGCACTTACTCATTTTGGTATTCACAGAAGGCACTTACTTACTCATTTTGAGTATTACTCATTTTGAGTAACTTACTCATTTTGAGTAACTTACTCATTTTGTGTAACTTACTCATTTTGGTATTCACAGAAGGCACTTACTCATTGATGAGTAAGTTCCTTCTGTGAATACCAAAATGAGTAAGTTACACAAAATGAGTAAGTTACTCAAAATGAGTAAGTAAGTGCCTTCTGTGAATACCAAAATGAGTAAGTGCCTTCTGTGAATACCAAAGTGGTAGTAAGTTTAGGATTTTGTCTTAAGTTAGTTCTGTGAATCGGGCCCTAAATATTTGTGAGAGGAGACCTTAACAAAAGGAAGGAAATCTGGCATAGACTACTAAATTACTAAGCCCTTATTTTCCATGGCTGCAGTGTTACAGAAATGCTGCAGGCAACAGCAACCTGATGCATTGCAACTCTACTGAAACGCTGCAGCCAGGAAACAAACTCACCCAGGACACACACTGTGTAAATCCCTGAGGCCTCAAACCAGAAAGGTGCCGCCCTGCAGTGCAATGCCAAAAACACAAATGGTGCCGGAAACACCAAACTCTTCCCTAGGCAAGTGGAATCTAACACTTTGATTATTGAGGAAGATTTGCTCTCTGCACTAGTATTAGAGATGGTTAATATCTTTGGCAGTGGAAAAAGTTTGTCTTGTGTTGCTCAATTTAGATCAGTGTATAATATACTGTGTTAATTCTTTGAAATCTCATGAAATCTTGCCTAATTATGAATGCTTTGTAATAATCATAAAAATCTGGTAATCCAATACCTCCATTGGGTTTACTGACATTAAGCTTATTATATTAAATTCTTTGACTTTTGTTTTTCCATATAAGATTAGATATAATCTGTAGCAAATGGGATCCTCGCATTTGGTTTCTCAGGATTTTTGCATTTGACTATCGGTTTTTTGGACTTTTACTGTGAATGAGTCTTACTACCTGGGTCTCCCACACTATAAACGCCTGTAATTGGACTGAGTATGCTAACCTGCAGTGAATGCCATTTAAGATGAGGTCACTACTGAACAGCTAGGTTAAGAGGATCTGGGATGGCTAATTGTGAACACATGAGCACATGCGCGTGCGCAGGTATGTGGGATGCATGTGTGAGACTAGTGTATTGTGCTGTCCGGTATCTGCGCATAGGTTGCCAGAAGGGACTCTTCAGGGATTGGTGCTGACCTTGGGTAGGCCTTATGTGTGAGTGGGCATGCATTGTTTAGGTTTGTAGTGCTTACTGAAGATCTGTGGTGCTTAAACGCTATAACACATTATAGGCGAAATCAGCCCTAAACTACAGATTTACCAATCTGTGGTTAAATATGAATTTACAGTCCCCAACATCCCACATACACTGATTATGATTATGGCATCATATTTCCCTGCCTCAGCTCGGAATCAGATTTCAGGCCTTAGACCCCACATTACTGGGTGAAGTTATTTACTTTGCTCTCTGGGAGAGGGATCACAGGCCTCCCCACACAATAGCAAAATTAACAGTTATATACCCAGTTCCTGGGAATTGAAAAGGTGGGGAGGATATCTATACCCGATAATGAGCTTGTCACACTGCACCTGGGCTGTGACTGCCAGCCCCACTGGAAGAAGGGCCAGAACTCTGAGGCCAACACAGGAGGGGTTTGCCTTTGAGATTTTGGTGAGAAGGGATTAGGTAGCTACATCAGCTAAGATCGGAGTTGAGACTCTCAGAGAAGCTCTTTCCACAGACAACTTGAAGTCACCATATTGGATTGTCCCAGAATGCTGTGCAGGAGGGTTGTGACAGGGTGGAGTGATGATGTGGCATTCTAGGATTTGCCAGGGGTGCCTGGTTCCTAAAAGGTTCCACCCCTCTAAGAAGCCCCTGCATAAGGGAGAGACAGATAAGAAGGCACTGGAACTGGGAGTGACAACAATGAAAGAATGCCCAGCTGGAAGGAGATGCCACCTGGTGCCTTGCAAGGATGGGCTGAAAGACTCTAACTCCAGCTGATTCCCAGGACTAGGGTGGGTCTCTCATGGGCCAGTGGTGCTGTCCCCAATACACTTTTAGGAACAATTGAAGGGATCCTGGTTGGTTCCTTTGGGCCTTCTTTGAATTGGGCCTTGACTCCACTGACTCACAGGGCTTTTCAAGAAGCCAGGCTCAGGGGCATGCGGAGTGGGGCAGGAAGGGTGTTTTGTGGGCTAGTTGCGGAGGGGCTGATCACGAATCCTCCACCAGCAGAAGAGCACTGCACCAGACAGAGAACAAGTCTGGCATAGGGAGCTGGAAAATCCAGTTCCCCTCAATTTTAGAGGCCAGAAGGCCAGATGGGAATGTTCCTGGTGGCTGACACTGGCCACCAAGAGCTAAATAGTCCAACCTTGTTAAAATGTACCCATGAGTACCAGAGAAATGGACCTGGGAAGTTTAGCCCCCAGGGGAAAAGAAATGACAAAACCGAGCACATAGCACAGCAAGAAGAACTAGGTGCACACATGTCAAGGGGGCCCGCTGGGGCTGTGGGGGCTTGGTGCTCCCCCCCACAGCTCCCAGCACCCCTCACCAGCTTGTGGCATTCTGGGTGGATGGGGGGATGCAGAGAGTGCAGCAGACCCACTCTAGAAATATCTTACTAAAAAGCGACCCTGTTTCAACACAAACATTTGTTCCTAGCTCAAACAATTCAAAAGTTAATAAAACGCAGCAATACATGCAGCTGAGCAGTGGAAGGCCCTTATCAAAGGGTGACTGTTCATCTTTCTGTTGCTTATTGCTCTATTTGGGTGTTAAACTGAAATAATCAGGTGTGATCAATGCCCAGACACTGTTAATAAGTTTAAAAATGACAAAATAATAAAGTAATACTATTACAAAAATGTGCCGCATTACGCAGCACAATTTTCTTTTTCATGCTGCAAAAACCCTGCCACATAATTTGGCCGTCTCCTGCTGCAAGATTCCAGTCGCCCGGACTATTGGTACTTTTTCCAGTGGTTTTAATTGTAGTGCAATGCTAAACTATGACACTTGGCTTCTTTACTAATGTGGTGACAAACCCAGTAGAACTACCTTATTTAAATGTCACCTCCTTAAATTGTGATGTTGTTTCTAGAATAGGTGGGGGTGGTTTGGTTTAGGGTTCAGGTCCCACTAGGCGTGTATTGTGATATGAGGGCTTCACCAAAGGCACTTCCATTTACCTCAATGTGTATATATATATATATATATATATATATATTTGTAATTTAATGCATAGTATTTCATGGTGTGTGTGTGTGTAATAAAATTACCTTCCTTTACAAAAGAAAAAACACAGACAGGACAATAATTAATTAAGCGTTGTTGCTGCGTACAAGCAAATTAGGAATTACTAGCCCAAACCAATTCCCCAGAGCAGCCCTTGGAATGATGTCCTTCATTACCCTGAGACAGTCAAGTGCTATAATGGGGTACTTAGTTCCCAGTAAAAAGACATTTTTGGACCTAGTACATGTGAAGCACTCACATCCTTTGCAGCTAATAACCCAATTCCTTATGAAGTCCTATCTAATTTCATATAAAATGCTGATAGAGACTGTTATAGAAGCCTAGCTAACATATATAACATTTGTGGGACAATGACCATCTTGACAGATTCAATCCACCCCCTCAAATTTAAATGTTAAGATAACAATTTGTTAATTTTCTCTTTAATTTACACAGGATGTGATCACAATTTAAATGTATGGTAGTTCTTTTTGGAAATAAGAATCTGTGTTATTTTATCCTGACTACAAACAATATTCATATTATTAAGCATTTATGGCATAAAGTGAATATTTAGTGGGAACACATAATCAGTTTTATTGTGATTAAGTTTATAAGCAGAAACGTTAGCATAAGTTTCAATTACATTTAAAATAACTGGAATACACTATCAGGATATCATTTTAACAAAAGAATATCATCTGCAGGAGCAGAGATTTTGAGAATTATTTGATCCATAAAATACCCTTATGTTCTGTGGTATTCCAGAGGAAACAAAGCAAGGGTTCTATAACTCATAGAAAAGAAGGTGGAATAAAGGGGAGCCTTGTCTTGTTCCAGTAAATAATTTAAAAAATGGAGAGGAACTTCAATTAATAAAATGTTTGGGGGAAGGTTGGCATAAAGTGCCATGACCATTATTATAAAATGAGGGTCAAAATGTGAAAAACTTGATAACTTGAAATATAAATTGCCAATAGACTTTTTCAAATGCGTTCTCTGCATCAAGTGCAAGAAAGCCAGAAAGAGATTTAAATGAAGAAATGGATTTTATAACATGACATATACGTCTGATATTATTCACTGATAACCTGCCTTTCAAAAATAGAGATTTGTCTGGATGAATAACATACTTTTGTCAATCTAATTGGTAGAGTATTTTAGCATAAATCCTACAGCCTTGATCTACTAAAGAAAAAGGACAGTAATTATATACTATAGTAGGGTCTAGTGTTGGTGGTACAATTATTAATGTAAAGGGTCCAGATACCACCCTTGAATTACTAAAGTGTCTAAAGAATTTGGAAACATATGGCTATAGTTGAGAAGAAAAGGTTTTGTAAAAGATTGCCAGTATTGCATCAAGGCCTGGGGACTTTGCTGAACTGAGGAAGTGAATGCAATTTGTAATTTTCTCAACACTTATAGGGGGTGCTAATAATTATTTATCAGTATGAGATAGTGTAGGTAAAACTATTTCATTTGGATTAATATCTTTTTGTTTATCATATAATGCAGACTAACATTTTTAGAACTCAACAAGTATATCTTTAGTATATACTAATAAGTTCCCATTTTCCCCATCAATCATATATATTTGGCTCCTATTTCTTTTGGGCAAAGGTAACTGGCTAGTGATTTACCTATATGATTAGAATTAAAATGCAATGTTGCTTTATCATTGGAAACCTGTAAACCAGCCCTTTTATTGAGTTGCAAATTATATTAATAACAATGTTTCTTCAATGTTCTCTGCAAATTTTGTTGCTAGAGGAGATTACAATTTATTCTTATTTGGCAATTTACTTTTCTAAATCTTTTAGTGTGATTTTTGTTTTGTGTGCCATTAATGAGATAGTTGTACCTCTAATATATTATGCCTTTCCCAACAAAACAGAGATATAGCATAGTCTGAGATAGCAATCTACCTAATGTTTGGACAATATATCAAATGTCATAATTTTCCTTGAGAATAACAAATAATTAATTTGAGAATGTGAGAGCTGAAAATTAAAGGAAAAGGCAAACAGTTTAATTTGGGGGAAAGTGCAACCTCCAATGCAGTGGTGCGAGGAGGCCTATGCTACTGGATATTGGGGAGAAGGGGGCCGTCAGCACTCCTTGCAATTAAATCTACTAATTTGTGTGGCTGTGTCCTAAATGTCACTGCACTAGTGCTCTTGTCCCAGTTTGTTAGTGAAACAATGTTCTGAATCTGGACCTAGGTGCCTGGCTAGTTCCTTGGTTGAGGAGCGGCCCCTGAAGTGGTCATTCAGAGTGGTAGTGCACAGTGGCATAGTGTGGGCGGGACCACAGGGGCGGTTGTCCCGGATGCAAAATTCTTAGGGGAATTCTTAGGGTCTCTCTGATATTCGTCACACAGGGGCGGCTCCTCAGCTATGGCAGAGGAGCGCCGCCCAACTGCTTTTAAGCAGTGTAAAGAAGAGAAACATAAAATGATAATAACTTTAGGTTATTATCATTTTATGCTTCCTGACGTATCCTGATGCTTTGCTGCGGGCGGGTGGTCAGGGCTGCTCTTCTCGCAGGGCAGGGGAGGAGGAGTTTGCCCACTCCAAAGTGCGCAATGACTGTTTGGTCATGCCCATTCATGCCCACTCCTACATCCCCTGACTGAGTGCCATGTCACGATGCTCAGACCAATCACAATGCTGCATTGCAGCGTTGTGATTGGCTGGAGGGAGGGAGCCTGGCTGCCTGCTTCCTGTTCCTGTCGGAGGCAGGAGAGCAGGAGAGCAGCAGCAAAGAAGGCGCGGGACCCGGATGGAGGTAAGTTTTGTTTTAAAAAAAAAATATTTCGGCCCCCCGTGCACGACACCACCCGCACCCCCCACTTTCCCTTTTCGCGAACCCCACGCCCACCTCCCACCTGCGAGAGAACATTGCTGCTGCATTCGGTGTGCACTGCCCTGTACTGCACTGTCCAACCCAACCGGCTCTCTGCAACCCAAGAGCCATGCATGTTGCACACCTAAAAGCATACTTTCATCTCAGCACTATTCAATAAAAAGTAAGTTAACACTGCAGTTTTGAGCCATGCCTGTTCTATGCATATCTTCTTCTCAGCCACCATCTTGTCCTTCTGTCTCTCTCTGTCAGCCATCCATCACTACCCAGTTGGTCTTGCTCTCTCCATCCAAGCTGTTGACTTCTTACTAAAGGTGTAAACCTGAAAATGGAGAAGGACATGGGTGTCGGTGATGTTCTTTATAATCAAATTTTTTTTTTTTTGTTATGTATGAAGGTGTACATAGAAAGCAAGGACATACTTCAGTTAGTACACTTTGGCTACCGAGATCGTAGCAAAATCAACTGCGATTGATATGTACAAATGTTCACTGATCGGCAACAATGCAGGTAAATCAATTTTCGAAAAATATATATGCATACAACAACTTCAGGATAAAAATTGGAACAATTTATGATGCCTTGAAATAAGTACCGCATTTCTGTCATTATTGTTGCCGCAATCAATAAAGTTAATTCAAACATGCATTCAACAATCTCAATATAAAAATTGGAACAATTTACGATGTCTTGAAATAAGTATAGCATTTCTGTCATTGTTGTTGCCACGATCAATAAAGTTAATTCAAATATGCAAAACCCTCCATTTGCCACTACGATACCTGTATCTAATAATACAGAATAAGCAAATTCATTTGGTAAAATTCATTTTAGCCCTGTTTGGATGCTAATTCTAGCAAGCATGGGGAATAATGTATTCATACGATCTTAACGAAACAGCAGTACAGTCACCTTGTGGTGGTAGTCAGAATCGCATCATATATCCTTGCAATGACCGACAGGAGTGTTAGAGTCCTGTACTACTAGAGGTATCTCTTGACCTTCGCCTTGTAATAATGAGTAATGTACTCTATATGATGCTTCTTGAGTCCTATGATGTCATCCTACGGAAGGGAATGTAAGCATGTTGGTGCATTATGTCCTGAGCGGTACATCCGTGAGTGAAACAATAAATAAAAAACAAAAACCCCAAAAATAAACCACACCCCAAAATAAATGTAGGGCAGTAACTGGCTCGACAAAGTATCTACCTCCTCCTCCTATGAATGGGAGTTGCCATCTAATGATTATTAGCCCTGACTCCCCTTAATGTATTAATTACGGAGTTGTTATACCACTTTCAAGCAATTCAATCCCTGAGGGTTAGATGTTGAAAGGCAAGTCCTGAACTTTCCTAACATTAAAAGTAGGTGGTCTTGTTTAAAATCTTTTTGATCTCCAGGTCGGTGATATCGAGTTGATCCTTAATTTACATGATCTAGAGACCAACAACGAACAGAGATTCGAAGCCGATACAGACTTAACCCTGGGACAACTAGGCCTAGCAACCAATCAGGCCAGCCATAGTGGCCTCAAACTGAAATCAAAGTATAACCCTAATGTACCACATGATAACATAGAAGCCTACAGTTCTGCAATGATTCAGGAACTGATGAAAATGAGACGGAACAGCACAAGCCGCAATTGGGACAACTTATCTAAAGAACAACGTCGAGCATTGAAGGATCTGGAAAATGACCCCAAAATCATCATCAAGCCCTCAGACAAAGGAGGCAATATTGTTATCATGGACATCGAGCAATATAGAACTGAGGCCTTACGGCAACTAGCTGACCGTACATGCTATGAAGTGATCGGATGGGACACATACAGAGTGATAATCAGAAGATATCATGACCGGTTAAAAGATTGGAATCATATGGGACTCATAGACAATGACGAATTCAAATTTTTGAAAACGGATAATCCACGAGTACCCTGTTTATACCTACTACCTAAAATTCATAAGGACCCCACTAATCCACCAGGGTGACCAATAGTCTCCTCAAATGGGGGACTATTTGAAAATAATTCTATTTTTCTTGACCTGTTTCTATCACCCTACGTCACTAATTTGAGATCGTATTGCAAGGACAGCTCCGACTTTCTGAGACGCATTCATGATGTTCAGTGGGAAGAAAGCTACTCAATGATAGCCTTAGACGTATGCTTTCTATATATGTGCATTGATCAAAAGAAGGGGGTGGAGGCTTGTATGCACTTCCTACGCAGCAGACATATTACACTTTGGGGACACAACAAAATGTTGGAAGAAATGATGCTATACTGTTTAGAGCAAAATATGTTCCTTTTTGAGAAAATATTATACCGCCAAAAGTCTGGAACTGCAATGGGGACATGTTTCGCCCCCAGTCTGGTGAATTTATTCCTAGGCTGGCGGGAGGAACAGGTAGTGTGGACAGAGGCTAACGACGTATATACAGACCACATCCCAATCTGGATCAGGTACATAGATGACCTGTTCCTGATTTGGGATGGGCCTCAGACCTTGGCACTGGAATTCATCCAGAAGTTGGGCGATAATGATCTAAACCTAAGCTTCACTCACAAAATAAGTACTGACTATTGTGAATTTTTGGATGTTACTGTAAAAATTGTGAACAGCAAAATAACTACTAGTCTTTTTAGAAAGGCAACGGCAGGAAATACCATTCTACATGCCTCAAGCAATCATCCCGTACCATTGGTCCAAAGTATCCCATACGGTGAAGTCTTACGAGCTCGCCGTAATCGCAGTACCAACGAGGATTTTATGAGGGAACAAACAGTGATGGAACAAAGGTTCAAACAGAGAGGTTACAGCAACAAAGTGTTGCTTGAGGCTAAAAGTAAGGTCAGGGGTAAAACACAGAATTAATTACTTTTCAACAAGAGACCCAAATCTGACCATAGCAAAAATGAGGCACCCAAGATGATTACCACCTACAGTAGAGGTGCGATGAGATTATGGAAGGCAATGAAAGCCCATTGGAGCCTCCTAATAACTGATCCTGTAATAGGCAAACACATAGGCAATTCGCCCAGTATCACATACAGACGCCCCAAATCTATAAAAGATCGGTTGGTCCATAGCTATCAACAGGAAGGAGCCACAAACAATTGGCTGAATCCAATTAAAGGATTCACAATATGTAATTCCTGCAAAGCATGCAGGAAAAGTAAAAGCCGCAAGACATACATTACAGATTCAGGAATCGTAAAGACCATCATGAAATCGATTACCTGTACCAGTGAATATGTCATTTACATATTGGAGTGTCCATGTGGCCTCAAATATGTCAGCAGCAAGAAGCTACAGCTAAAAACGAGAATTTTACAGCACCTACGTGCTGTAACTAATCTCGATTTCAACTACCCTGTAGCCAGACATTTTGCTGAAAAGCATAACAGCAATTACAACCAACTACAATTTTATGGAATAGACAGGGTCCTGCCACACCAAAGAGGAGGCGACAGAGAGAAAGATCTCCACATTCTAGAATCTAGATACATTATCGATTTAAATACCAAAACCCCTAATGGGTTAAACAGTGGAGACGAATTGGCAACCCATATAGGACGTTAGAATAACTAGTTATCAGCAGCAATGTTCTTCTCTCAAAAAGATTTTAAACAAGACCACCTACTTTTAATGTTAGGAAAGTTCAGGACTTGCCTTTCAATATCTAACCCTCAGGGATTCAATTGTTTGAAAGTGGTATAACAACTCCGTAAGTCATATATTAAGGGGAGTCAGGGCTAATAATCATTAGATGGCAACTCCCATTCATAGGAGGAGGAGGTAGAAACTTTGGTGAGCCAGTTACCGCCCTACATTTATTTTGGGGTGTGGTTTATTTTTGGGGTTTTTGTTTTTTATTTATTGTTTCACTCATGGATGTCCTGTTTGGGACATAATGCACCAACATGCTTACATTCCCTTCCATAGGATGACATCATAGGACTCAAGAAGCGTCATATAGAGTACATTACTCATTATTACCTGGCGAAGGTCAAGTGATACCTATAGTAGTACAGGACTCTAACACTCCTGTCGGTCATTGCAAGGATATATAATGCGATTCTGACTACCGCCACAAGGTGACTGTACTGCTGTTTCATCAAGATTGTATGAATACATTATTCCCCATGCTTGCTAGAATTACCATCCAAACAGGGCTAAAATGAATTTTACCAAATGAATTTGCTTATTCTGTATTATTAGATACCGGTATCGTAGCGGCAAATGGAGGGTTTTTGCATATTTGAATTAACTTTATTGATCGTGGCAACAACAATGACAGAAATGCTGTACTTATTTTAAGGCATCGTAAATTGTTCCAATTTTTATATTGAGATTGTTGAATGCATGTTTGAATTAACTTTATTGATTGCGGCCACAATAATGACAGAAATGCGGTACTTATTTCAAGGCATCGTAAATTGTTCCAATTTTTATCCTGAAGTTGTTGTATGCATATATATTTTTTGAATATTGATTTACCTGCATTGTTGCCGATCAGTAAACATTTGTACATATCAATCGCAGTTGATTTTTCTACGATCTCGGTAGCCAAAGTGTACTAACTGAAGTATGTCCTTGCTTTCTATGAACTGTCACTTGTATTTCTAAGGTAATTTGCATGCACTAAAATCACTCGATAAAGGCTAACGCCCAAACGCGTTGTCTTGGTGCACAATAAACTATTGTGCAGTCTCCAGGTGTGCCGCTCTTGTTCTTTCCTGGGATCATTGGAGGAAAATACTGGAAATATATTAGATGTGACGGCTGCTGTTGCTTAGCAGGCACCGACACCGCAGGAAGGCGAACTGCTAAGTACAGGAACTTACCCGGATATTGCATTGCACAGCAGTTCCCGCCGTTCCAAGCACAAATAGCAGTGCAGTACAAGGAATCTTCACGGTAAGCGGGCACGGAAAAAGGTTGGGGGTGGTATTGTTGTTCTGGCTCGGAGTCGGAGGACCGCGATACTGAACCACGGCCACGCTCTCCCCTCGCCGTTGCTTTCCGTTGCCGTAACTGCACATAAGGAACTCATTGGAACAGGTGTAGCACCGTAGCTCCGAGTTGAACTACGAATGTCAGGAGACAAGCTTTGAAAGCATGAGTGAATGGGAGAATGAAAGAAAAGCTGCTGCACTATCACTATTTGATGAGGAGCTAGATGCGGGTCAAATTACGACCAGGAGCAATCCCGGATCAACTGGCACGGAACCCTCACTAAAACAGAAGTTGGCACTGTTGGAGAAATTGTCAAAAAGAGAGCTGAACAAATGGTGGGAAGTCACATCTTTAACAAACTATGTGGAAGTAGGTCAGGTACCAAGGGGCCTTAGAATTTCAATTGTACCCACATAGGAAAATCCCAATCCGGACTTACTAGTAGAATGGGCAGCATATATGGCAAAAACCTGCAAAGGGATGTTGGAGATCCTGATAAAATATGCACAAATTGATTTGGAAACGACCAGAAAAGATCTAGCTGCTCTAAGAATCAAACTAGAAAAAGTGAAGACTGACAAAGCAGTTATCGATTTTACCAAAACTCTGCAAAATAAACTAAAGGAATACAAAGAAGCAATTAAAGTGAAGAAACAACGCAAATTCCTAAGGGACAAAAAAGATTATGCAGAAGGACGTATCTTAACCTATGCCAAACGTTTCGACTAGGCACAAAGAGACCTCCGCTTTTCCCTCAGGCAAAGAGAAGAAGAGATTCTTTCTACTGGATCAAGTTCAGATCTCAGCTCGGACTCGGAGGGACGGAATCCAGGTGTCCCTTTAGGAGTACGTTCCCTGACATTCCTCCACGAATTTCAACTGCTAAAACAAAAGAAGGAACAGGGAGTACCGGACAAACCAACAACCAGGGGCAGGGGAAGAGGCAGAGGTCCCAAAAGAGGAAAAGCAAAAGAAACCAAAAAAGACTCCGACTAACCAAAAGAAGGGGAGGAAGAACCAAATACAAAACAACAAGGACAGTAGATACCTTGAGTGACAATTCCATTGTTAATCTATCCTCTAGAATATTAACACCAGAAGAAATATTGTTACTACGCTTAGGTCTATCATTTTGTCCCTCCAATGATATCAATTATGTTGACACTAGGATTGATCTCTTTCTATATGTGAGAAAATTAAAACTTATGAAACTATACAAAATGACTATTGGGCAAAGACAAGCACCTACTTTCAGAAGTGGTTTGATGGTTCAAGAAGCATGCGGTGCCCACTGGGGTTTGTATGTAAATCCAGAGTCCAGGCAACTATTTAATGGACTACTATGACCAGCATGCCTTGCGCCCTTTGGGGCGGGACTTTTGAATAAATATGGCGATTCAAGACCGCTGCCTCTGTATTCCTGTTTTAGCCACTGATGAAGAGCGAACTGAATGCTCGAAACGCGTTTGGCTGTTTATCTTGTAATGGAGATGTGATGGTATGCTGTCATTGCTACTACCGGCGGTGGTGTGCGGTAACCCCTTCTGGCGTGATATCCTCACCGAGGCACCCCTCTTGTTTTTTGAAGTTTTGCGGCTGGTCCGGCCGCGAGGATGTCCAGCCGCCTATGAGGCGGATCCCTGGTGCACGCACCCGCGGGCACTGTTTGGGCGGAAGGGGGCCTTGCTGCCGGGATGTAACAAGGAGCATGACAGCTTCTTTTTCACTTACCTCCACCCACTTGGGAGACATTGAACATTATTTTTCCACTTGGTTTCATGGTTCAAGAAGCATGTGGTGCCCACTGAGGTTTGTATGTAAATCCAGAGTCCAGGCAACTATTTAATGGACTACTTTGACCAGGATGCCTTGCGCCCATTGGGGCGGGACTTTTGAATAAATATGGCGATTCAAGACCGCTGCCTCTGTATTCCTGTTTTAGCCACTGATGAAGAGCGAACTGAATGCTCGAAACGCGTTTGGCTGTTTATCTTGTAATGGAGGTGTGATTGTACGCTGTCATAGTTACTGCCGGCGGTGGTGTGCGGTGACCCCTTCTGGCGTGATATCTTCACTGAGGCACCCCTCTTGTTTTTTTATATATATATATATATATATATATATATATATATATATATATATATATATATATATATATATATATAAATCCATAGGTGCCCTCAATTGAACTTCGGCGCTCCTCTCGTGATGCGGTGCGAATTTCCTCCGGCAGGGCAGCCGGTAATTATGAACAAGATGACCCCTGAGCCCAGGGATCAATTGAAAGCGCACTCACTCGAAATCCGCTGTTTTTTTCAAGTTGCTTTTATTACTTTTAAGCAAACATCGCTATGCCCAACGCGTTTCGGTTCCTCACACGAACCTTGATCACGGGTAGTTTGTTACAACTGGGCAGGACCAGACATTATTTATTTCTACTGCCACATCAACTTCCTGTTTGTGTGGTTGCAAAGCATTCTGGTCATAGTAGTGCACAATTTATTTTTTCGTGTCTTTTTTGTGTAATTTTTGTAAAAATCCATATGAAAGTGATATATAAAAATGTGCTATTTACAAAAACATGTGCAGAACATAGTGCTCAGTAATGTGATTGTTAAAACAATATCATTTAGTACTACAGTTGAGCCAAACGAAAATTTCCCTTATTAACATTTCGAAATTTAAACACATTCTTCCCTCAAGTGGGTTTGCTCTTAAGACCCTCTTTTTACTTATTATGAACAGAAAATCCAAATTACAATTTAAATGGATGCCCCAAAATTATAGTAGTCCTCTGTTTAATCAGAGATACAGCTGCTGTTATAAAAAGCTGTTAATAATGACCACTTGAATTCAATGTCTATCTTCCCTCCAGTGGGTATTTAGACTTATTCTTGTTATTTTTCATATTTTCTAATAAACAATTTATCAGAATTGCACACTTCGTGTTGATTTACTTAATTATATTAGCTTTCACCAAGAATAAGACTTCAATATTAATATTGGCAGCATCATGATCAATACCATGTTAAGGATAACTGTTCATTAGGTGAAATACATTCCGAAATAGTGTCAAATCAAAATAAAAGTCACTTCCAAATTTAAATTTAAAGATGTACAAATAATTCTTCATCCTGGTTTAGCCCCTGAGGGGTCAAAGTCCTGAATGAAACAATATGTTTTGATTCTCTTTGTCTTAAGAGTTTCTCGCGATTTCCTCCTCGTTCTGGGTTCGGTATTTGTTCTATTGCATAGAATTTCAACAGTTCCCATTTACTCTCATGCATTTTTTCCATGTGCTTTGCGATGGCATTCGAGCGGTCCTTATTTACAGTAGCTCTTATGTGCTCTAGGATGCGTTTCTTAATCTCACAAATAGTACTCCCTATGTATTTTAATTTACATGGGCATTCCACTACATATACAACGTATTTGCTCTTGCAGGTGATATGTTGTTTTATTTTCCACATGACACCCTTTTTGATTTCCACCTCCTTTTTTGCGATTGCTATTTTGCAAGCTTTGCAATTTTTGCACGGCCAAAATCCTTCAATTTCAGTCCAAGTCTTCTGTTGTTTTAATTTGAAATGGCTATGGGTCAATTTGTCACCCAAGTTCGGAGCTCTCCTATAGGTGACATTAGGATGATCCCCTATCAATTCAGCAAGAGTGGTGTCAAGTTTCAAAATTCCCCAGTGTTTTTGAGTATTCGAGTCAAATCACTTGTTTCAGTTGAATAAGTTGTTATTAATCTTATTTTTGTCAGATCCTCTTTGTTTAATTTCTCTTGTTTCTTGAGCATTTCCGTTCTGTTTTTTGATTTTGCCTTCTTGAGGCTTTTCCTGACCACTTTAATAGGATAGTTTCTTTTTTCAAACCTGGTTTGCATTGCTTTGCTGTGGGTTTCAAATTCATTTTCTGCTGAGCAATTCCTGCGTACTCTTAGGAATTCACCATAAGGTATGTTCCATTTTTGGGTCGTTGGGTGGAAACTGTTTCCATGAAGAACTGCATTGGTGGCTGTTGTTTTCCTGAACAGTGTGGTTTGCAAAATATTATCTTTTACATATATTTCAATGTCCAAAAATGATATTTTATTTGAACTGATTTCATATGTAAATTGCAGTTTGGCCTCGTTGTTGTTTAAAATTTGAAAATATTCAGTAAAATCTTCTTCAGATCCATCCCATATAACAAATAAGTCGTCAATGAAACGCCACCATGCAACAATCTTATGTACATGTCTATCATTTTCACAGTTCCAAGCTATTTTTGCTCATACCAACCCATCACAAGATTTGCAAAATTCGGAGAGAAAGAAAAGCCCATGGCTGTACCTTTCAATTGTCGGTAGTGTTTTTTATTGAAAGTAAAGATGTTGTTGTGTAGACATAGGGATATCATTTCAAGTAGCATGGCGTTATGTTGTTTGAACTGAATATTTCTTTTCCCCAAAAAGAAACTGCATGCTTTTAGACCTATTTGATGTTCTATGCTTGTAAATAACGAGACTACATCCATTGATATTAATTTATATCTTTGTTGCCATGGTATTCCTTTAAGCTTCTGGAGTAGATCTGTTGTATCTCGTAAATAAGAAGTAAGGTCTTTTACTATTGGTGCCAGGAAATGATCAATGTAATTTGACATCGGTTCCATTGTTGACCCATTTGCAGATACGATTGGTCTGCCTGGTGGTTTACATAGACGTTTGTGCACTTTTGGCAAAAAATAAATTGTAGCTTCTACTGGATGTACAACTGTCAGATATTTCTTCTCATCCTCATCTAACAGACCTTTTACAAGCCATTCATTTAAATGTTTATTTATAGTTGTCTCTATTTCTTTCATTGGGTTCTGTTCCATTACTTCATAGCATGTCTCATCCTGTAGTTGGCTGTTCGCTTCCCATATGTAGTCTTCTTTATTCTGAATTACTACATTTCCCCCTTTGTCTGCAGGTTTTATTTCAATTAAGGGGTCTTGTTGCAGATTTTTTAATGCCACTCTTTCCAGGACGGATAGATTATCCTTGACCTTTCTTTGATTGAGTTTATAAAGGTCATGTATTACAGCTTCATGATACACATCGATTTTATTTCCTGGTGGTAGGGTAGGGTAAAAATAAGATTTTGGTTTCTTGCCACTTACCCCTGCCCCCAATGGAGGCAGCAGTTCCTCCAAACTATCTGTGTGATCTTCAGGTTCCACTTCTCCCATAGTTAACAACGTTATTAAGGCTTGTTCATCTTCTGCAAACAATTCACTATTTAAAGTTGTTATAAATTTATCTTTTGTAACCATTGATTTTTCCACAAACATTTTTGCCAATTTTATTTTACGGATATATTTATATAGATCAATACGTGTTTGTGCGATGTCCAAATGTGTATTGGGGCAAAAACTAAGACCTTTCTTCAGTAGTTGTTCTTCCGAATCTGTGAGTTGTCTATCTGAAAGATTGATGACATTAAGTTCTTGAGTGTCATTTCTATTTCTTTCTTTTCTATGGTCTATTATTTCCTGTTCTGTTTCGTCTTGCCCCTGGTTTCCATTGCTAGATTGCCTCCTTCCTTGCCCTCTTTGGCCTCTCCTTGTTTTCCTGAACCTCCTCTGCCCCGTCCTCTTCCCCTCCCTCTTCCACGACCCACTGGTTTTATCTTTTCCCAGTTCTGTTGTTGCAGGGCCAGACGCATTTCTGTTAAAAAAGGAGTTTTCTTATTAATTGTGGGGGGTTGTTGTGGTGCGCTGGCGCCTTCATTCTCGCTTGCATCAGTGCTTGTAAGGGATTCATAGCTGGAAAACTGACCACTACTTGTTTCCAGTTGTTCTTGACTCCTTTGTTGCTCAAACTTTCTCGCGAAAGTGAAAATGCGCCCTTCTTCAAAATCTAACTTATCCCTCTGGAATTTAAATTGTTTGCGTTGCTTAACACGTTCTTCGTGTTTTTCCAGATTTTTAATCATTGCGTCTTTAAATTTTTGATGTTCTTCCGATAAAGTTAGTTTATCCAGGGACTCCTCTAGCTCACTTAGTTCCTTCTGAATATCCATGAGAGCTTTCTCTGTATGTTTAATGAGGATTGTTATTAGTCCCATTGAAGAGCCCAACAAATGTTCACCCCATTCCTGGAGTAACTCTCCACTTGTATCCTGATGGCTAGGCATGAGTGTCAGGCGTAGGCCTCGGGGGATTCTTTTTACTTCAACATATTTCTTTAGGGTGATCAGTTCCCACCATTTGTTAATTTCTTTTCTAGACAGTCTCTCCCAGTATCTGAGAGTTTCTCTGTTATCATTAAGGGCTTGGACATTAATTTTACCTCTGGGATGAAATAAACTTGGAATAGTTTCAAACACTTGTGACACTTCTGCATTCCGTTTGGCTTCTCTTTTTTCCATAGCTCATATGTTGCTTGTTATTTGTATTACCAGGAATTCTATTGATTTGTAGATTCCACTTTATGCACTTAGAAATGGATTCCGAGTTCTCTGTTTCACAGAAATACTGAATATTTAAATTAGAGCAGTTCCTTATTTTGATATTTTTTTCTCGCAAGCCTGCAAGTCACAAATGTCTTTTCTGCAAATAATCTCAGTCCTTCGTGAAACACGCTTTCAATGCGCTTTCAATTGATCCCTGGGCTCAGGGGTCATCTTGTTCATATATATATATATATATATATATAACCAAAAATCCTCTCCAATAAGAGAAAGATCGAGGGACACAGTGGGGCTTCAGACAGACCTTTAATAAAAGATTCGGGCATGACACGTTTCAGCAACAGCCTTCCTCAGATGCCTCCATCTTAGACTTCAGTCCCACACCTTCAGAGTATTTAATAGGCGCCTCCTACCTCCGTGATGAGGCGCGCACCTGATTCACATCTGACTCGATAGTTTTGGTTGCAAAAACTGCCGGTCCCATAATGCAGCACTCTGATGACCTGAATGTCTGGTTAGTTGTTTTGCTGAGATATCAGGGAGAGGACTTAGCCACAATTGGAATTAAATGTCTCCAGTCCCCAACTTTCAGCACATCCGGCCCTCCAGACGCTGGGGACTTTTGACGCCGGTACAATGACTGTGCCAAGCCATGCAGTCATGGCTCAGCAATGCTGACAGTCTCCAATGCTGTCCAGGGGCCAGGTGGCGGGTCACGACTATCTGATCCCTCGGCAACACTCCTCCTTCTGCCAATGTGGTCGTGACCTCTTTATGAAAGGGTCCCTCGTCGCGTGTCATTGGCAAAACACGTCACATATACAACCAAAAATCCTCTCCAATAAGAGAAAGATCGAGGGACACAGCGGGGCTTCAGACAGACCTTTAATAAAAGATTCGGGCATGACGCGTTTCAGCAACAGCCTTCCTCAGATGCCTCCATCTTAGACTTCAGTCCCACACCTTCAGAGTCTTTAATAGGCGCCTCCTACCTCCGTGATGAGGCGCGCACCTGATTCACAGCTGACTCGATAGTTTTGGTTGCAAAAACTACCGGTCCCATAATGCAGCACTCTGATGACCTGAATGTCTGGTTAGTTGTTTTGCTGCGATATCAGGGAGAGGACTTAGCCACAATTGGAATTAAAGGTCTCCAGTCCCCAACTTTCAGCACATCCGGCCCTCCAGACGCTGGGGACTTTTGACGCCGGTACAATGACTGCGCCAAGCCATGCAGTCATGGCTCAGCAATGCTGACAGTCTCCAATGCTGTCCAGGGGCCAGGTGGCGGGTCACGACTATCTGATCCCTCGGCAACACTCCTCCTTCTGCCAATGTGGCCGTGACCTCTTTATGAAAGGGTCCCTCGTCGCGTGTCATTGGCAAAACACGCCACATATACAACCAAAAATCCTCTCCAATAAGAGAAAGATCGAGGGACACAGCGGGGCTTCAGACAGACCTTTAATAAAAGATTCGGGCATGACGCGTTTCAGCAACAGCCTTCCTCAGATGCCTCCATCTCCATATACATATTCACGGAAAAAAGCAAAGCTTAAGATGACCTTATAGTTAGGTGAAAATGTCAGTTTAAAAGTAACATTTTAAAGTAAACAAAAGCATTGAAATTCACCAGTTCTAGTTATTTCAAAGAACTATAACTTGTGTCCCCGCCATGCATAGTGTTGTCTTCAGTAATGTCATTTCAGATGTCATCAGTGATGTTATCAATGATGTCATAGAACATGTCAAGAGTGATGTAATATGTGCGTTCATAAGCAGTGCATGGCGAGGGCGTGAATTATAGTTAGTCAGTCAGAGCCCAGTCAGAATGCAAATGAGAGGCTGGCAAAATGATGTGAAACTGACAAACAACACAGGAACAAGACTCAGTGTACCTAGGGTATGGGACAGACAAGGCAGTCCAGAAACCATTCAGGAGCAAAACAGAAACTATCCACAGACTCTTGGGAAAGACATTCAGGGGATATTTAAAATCCTTGCAAAAATAAACAATATTGGAACATTATGTGAACGTTTAAAAACCACTCAGAAAGTAGAAAACATTCCTGGATCGAATAATCATTGAAAAGATCATTGTTTTTGGATGTATCCGTGAGCATCTAAGGTGAAAGCAAACAGTGAGCAGGCCTCAATGAGATCTGCGCGCGGCTATAAAAAGTGAAGCAAAGATTCATGTCAAGGTGTGGAATGGGGGCTGTCGATATTGCCAGCTTCTTTATCATTATGCCATGGTCTGAGTCCTGACGTATTAAACTTATTAAAGTATATAAAAAGGTGATGAATGAAATGTTTGAATCAATCTCAGCCACTGGTGAATACCCTGTCCGCATCCCTGTCCATCATTATTTTGCATACCTTGCCACCTCAGTTTGGACCAAGCCATATGCAAATCAGTCTTGACCCTGCTCCAATAGGCAGATCTGGGTAGTAGTTTTATTTCGTAGCAGCATTTAGCGGTAATAAAATCTAAAGTTTAGACAATTTGTGTGTAGATTTCGCTAGGGTGAGAATTGCACTAAATTAATGCCTCATGATTTGTACCATGACTTTCCGCCCTAGGCTGCAACATAACATTGCGGGAGGTTCAGGATGCATTGGCCTTTTCTAGCATCGATGAGGGAAGCACGAGTATGCCACTGGTTTATCATGAGTAGATGTACTGGTCTGCAAACCCTGCCACTGAAGAGAAAGGTTAAAACATAGGTTGGTTCTGGAGTGTCTAGGAAGGGTTATTGTCCATAAGATGAAGGGGATTCACAGGCTGAAGTACCCAGGATAATCAAACTCTTTGGGTTTACATATGAGCTGGTATCCTCTGAGTGCGGGCATGCAGGATATGTCTTCTATCATGGGGATCAGTCAGTCAGTCAAAAATCTTTATTCGGCTCAATGACAGCCATGAAAGAACAGATAAAACTTTACCAATAATACACATAATAAAATTTTAACCGACTCAGATGTTACCCATGAATTCATTTCCCAACAATTTTACGAAGTCGAACTGCAGCAGAAATATACTTATAAACCATGAGGCAAGTGAATTCATTGTTTAAAAGAAGTAAATGACATAATGCTGATTGACACTTTCTAATATTTAAAAATCTTAATAATGGTTTTAAAAAAATGCATCTGGGGTTAAAATACAATTTACAGAAAAACATAAAGTGCAAGGTGCTTTGTGCAGCAGTTGAGTTACATGGGCACAGATCTAATTTGGCGTCACAATATGCATCGCGTGGGTATGAGACCAATAAATGAGCTATACCCATCCTGAACCTGATCAGATAAAACATCTTTGCTTGGTTAAAATAGAAAGAAAGATAGGATTCAATTCGTGGGGAGCTGATTAACAATGAATGCTCAACAACTCTTTTTTTTGCCAACTCTAGGCTATCTCTTTCGTGCTTCAAAAGTAAAAGAAAATCACTTTTAAGCTTAGCCTTGGGAATTGCTGATATATTTCCCGGGCGTTTAAAACAGTCCTGCAATCCCAGCTTCACCAGTTGATCCTGCAAGTTAGAGAGCCATGGGATTTTTTTGACATGGTCCAATTTCAAGCAATCTAAAATTATGTCACGATTCAGGGCTGGTTCTTCTTTTACCCAGATGCTACGCCAAAGCATCAATGGGGCTAATTGCATACGAAAAGATAGTGGAGTAATGCCTAATTCGTTGTGACACATAGTGGCGGGGGTGCTTTTAGGTAATGACAGCACACGTTTTAGTGTTAAGTTCTCTACTCTTTGGAGGCCCGGTATGTTTGAACAGCCCCAAACTCCAGCACCATATAGTGTAACGGCGCAGGTTCGTGCCTTATAAATGTCAACAATTACTTTTATGGGGCGAGTGCCTAATTTTTGGTGAACCTAAAGATGGCCTCCATATTTTTATTAAAACCCCCAATCCTGGCATTAACTAAATGGGATCATGTATTTTTTCATTAAAAGAATACCCAAATAAGAAAAAGTTGGCACCTGACGTAATATATCATTCTTTATGTAAAAGGTTTTCATCCTAGAGGGAGCCTTTCCTGCTACCAACACATGTGATTTCCCAACGTTTGTTTTTAGCCCAAGATCGCTCATAAATTCATTAAAACTGGTTAAAAGCCTTTGTAAACCCACCCCAGTTCTTGACATTAGGACACAATCATCCGCGTATAACAGGGCTGGTAGAATCCTCTGACCTATTGAGGGGGCATCAACATTTCCACTTCTGATATAGCTTTCTAGATCATTTATATATAAGCAGAATAGGAAGGGAGCGAGTACGCATCCCTGTCGGACCCCACAATCCATCTTTATAGGTCCAGTGAGCTCGCCAGTTGCTCCATAGCGTACTCTCCCTGTGACACCCTGATGCATTGCAGCTAAAAAATGGACGATTGAAGGGTTAATGCCCATAAGGAGCATTTTTTCCCACAGTTTCCCCCTCTGCACCCAGTCAAAGGCGGATGTCAGGTCCATAAATCCCATATATAGGGACCCTGACTTAGCCATGGTGTATTTACCAATGACCAGGTGCAGGTTAAGGCACTGTTCTACAGTGCCCAGGCCTTTCCTAAATCCATACTGAACAGCGGAGAACTTCCCATTTTCTGTGACCCAAGTCTACAGTCTCTCCAGTATTACTCGACCCATAATCTTGCAGGTGCTGTCGATTAAAGAAATTGGTCGATAGCATTTTGGGTCAGATCTGTCGCCCTTTTTGAATATGGGAACTATTGTAACTGATCTCCATGACTCTGGTGGGCCCTGACCTGCATAACATCGTAATATATTTGTTAATAGCGGGAGCCAGAGGGGGATATTTGCTAGAAATAGGTCGGCGGGTATGCCGTCCGGCCCAGGGGCCTTATTCTTTACAGTCTGAGAAAGTGCCCTATTTACCTCATCTAGATTTGGGGGTTCTAAAGGACATGCCTCATATTGGGAGTGGGCAGCACAATATCTTTCAGTGCTGTTGCTATAGAGGCCGGAAAAATGTTTTACCCACAGTTCGGGCATTATTGTTGCTTCAACATTACCATTTTTTGTATCACCAAAGTACTCATCATTAACAGTTTTCCAAAATAGTTTGGAATCTTTACTCTGGGATGCCACATATAATTTGCCCCATGCCTCTTGCCTAATTTCCTTCTTACGTTTTTCCAGTACGCGTTTATAATCCGTGCGTGCCTGTCTCACTCCCACCCCATCTCGTGGTTTGATTTTTAAGTTCTTGATTAGTTTACTATGTAATTGGGAACATTCCCTGTCAAACCACCTTTTATATTTCTGTGAGATATTTGATTGATCTTTAGTTAAGAGTGCCTTTATCGTCTCAGTTATTACATTAAACGATCTGATCATAAACGTAGCACTTAAATTTTCATCCAGACAGTCCAGTACTTGCACAAAATTACTCTCTATAATCTTTCCCAGAATGCTATCTGGATTAACAGTGGACCACTTCCGAGTTAACCCCTTGTTTTTAGTATAGGATAAGGGAACTACCTTGACTGGTGTGGTGGGAGAATCTACTAGGATCGATAATTGTAATGTTAGTGGGTAGTGGTCACTAAAATGATTTTTAGATATGTTAAAAACCATAGTTTCAGACTTAAAATAATCGGACAAAATAATGAAATCAATCAACGTACCCATACCTCTTCCAACATATGTTACCACATCGGAGTTTAAAAACTCCATGAGATCTAAAGTCAAGAAAAGTGAGAATTTTGACAGTAGAAAATTGAAAGTGTTCCCACAAGGAGTGTGCTCAAAGTGGTAACCGCCCTTCATATCCCTCGTTAGATAATGACAGGCCTCGCATTTAGACAGTGAGCACAGTTTACAATTGAAATCACCCCCCAAAGGATTACATAGTCCGTTTTTAACTCCTCAATGTGTATCGTAAGTGCAATTTCGAATTCCCGGGCAATAGTGATATTTGCACTGTTAAAATTATTATGATCAAAATTTATAACCACAAGGGTTAAGTTTCTCTTCAATATAATGTTTATGATCTGGAAGTGCGGAGAATCCAGCTGCAGTTTCCTGACTCTGCCATTTAATGTTGTAGAAATCAGAGTTAGTAGGCCGCCTTTATCATGTCCACCCTCAGATGGTCTAGCCGATGTATAAACAGAGTAAAAACCATTTATATACGCTGATTCACGCATCCAAGTTTCCTGTAAACAAATTATGCTGAATTTAGTAACAAACTCTACCCAGTCATTAATACCTAATTTGTTTGACAAACCCGCCACATTCCAGAAGAGACTACCATATGTAGATGTACTGATATGTGAAGTATCTTTATTCTCGACACGGCCGGTATCTATTGTGCACCCTTCTACTGCCATCATCTTGGTTATTGCAGTAGGGTTCACAGCTTCTAGTGGATTATCGGGGTCAGTAAACATTCCTCATTTGGGTAATGGGGATTATTTAAGATTTTGATATTAGGGAGAGACGGTGGGCTATTTAAGGGTACAAGACAAATATCTCTTTCCATGTCAGTTAGGGCTTGCAAAGGAGTTAAATTTAGATCTTGATTACCAGGCTCCCTAAACAGCCGGCCATTCAGTCAATCCACTTGTTCTAGAGGAGAAAAAGAATTAAAAGTTGAGATCTTGAATGGGGGAAATATTTGGTTTTGGGAGTGTGCCTGGTCAATGCCCGCATTTGACGGTGGCCTGTAAAAATAACCTAGTGGTACAGCTTCGATAGTTCCCCCCATGTTATTACTCAAAAAGAGTTTGTCCGTGAGCCAATGCACAACATTTTTGTCCCTGAAATGTACAACAATACAATCACCCATTTCCGTTTTCACCTGAGAGCCCACCCATGACACACGTTCTACATTGTTAATTTTGCCATTTAAAACTTCACAGCCCAGCCAATCCAAAGTCTTCGCCAACCAGTGCACCGTTTTGTTTTTAAGCTGTTTCCAATCTTCTGTCTTGTTGTGAGGCAGAGGTGGGACGTTTTTAAGAACAACGACATAAGGGGTAGCTTCCGGGAGTAGATGGAGTGTTCTTGGGCTATTATTCACACCAGCTAAGAAAGTGTTATGATTTCTGCCAGTAGGAATGTTATCGCTTCGTTCTATATTTGCTAATGAAGGTTCCGGCCATACTTTATCAGGTTGTTTAGATGTATGCCTTGTGCTCACTATATTAGTTGCCTCACCGACCCCGGGGCCTGATGTTTGGGAGAGTGGAATTGCCTGAGAAAGGTCCAGGTTTGTATTTGGGACAGAGTTTATTAAGTCTCAGGGCCTGTGTTGATCTTTGAGTTACTTGAACCAATTAATGTTTTTAGCGAGGCATCAATGCTGTTCAGTACACCTACCAGGGGGTCTAAGATTGATTTAATGATAGCCTCCATCGAGCTTGTATAGTGGTTGAATAATACCTTGTCCCCCATGCACTCGATGTTAGTAAGGTCGTTAGTGGTACCTGTTGCTCGTGTTACTGGCTTGCGTGTTGAAGCCAGGGTCTTCTTTCGTGTCACTATAGGGTCTGTGTCTTTCTTGGGTTTCCCACACGCCTTAGGTTTTTTAGATGGCGGTGGGCAGAGAGTGTCCACCAATCCCCCCTCCTGAACAGTACCAATATTAACTTCATCACCACTAACTTCCAAACTGGTAGACGATATTCTATCCTCTAATGTTCTGACATGCTCGCCTACTATTGTCATTGTAGGGCCATTCTGCAGGGCCCGATGCGTTTCTCCCAACCTCTCCTCTACAGACTCTATCTCACTTGTTTTGGCCCCCATCGCCGTCGTTAAAAAGTTCGTAATTGGTGAGGTTAATGGCCTGGCCTTCGTGGTCATAACAGTCTTGCGTTTCCCCATCTTCTTACCTTTTATGTCTTGTTATCCACTAAAGTTCAGACTCCTCTCTGCATATTGGGCAACCAACCAAGAGCCCTGGCCCAGCCCGGCCTTATCCGGTCACAGACGGGCTCAGACGGGCCCGCCGGGCCCGCCCTTGGCCCGGGCTTGGCCCGGCGGGAGCCGTGCAGGCCTTTATGCGCCTCCGGGCGCGGGAGAATGCCGGCACCTCCTGGTGCGAAGGTCAGCAGGGCAGTCTGGGATCAGTGGTCCCCTCGCGGCAAATAGAAGCGGTTCCCGCGAAGCGGGAGCCGCGCAGGCCTTTATGCGCCTCCGGGCGTGGGAGAATGGCGGCACCTCCTGGTGCGAAGGTCAGCAGGGCAGTCTGGGATCAGTGGTCCCCTCGCGGCAAATAGAAGCGGTTCCCGCGAGCGCGGAGCCGCGCCAGGCCTCTATGCGCCTCCGGGTGCGGGAGAATGGCGGCACCTCCTGGTGCGAAGGTCAGCAGGGCAGTCTGGGATCAGTGGTCCCCTCGCGGCAAATAGAAGCGGTTCCCGCAAAGCGGGAGCCGCGCAGGCCTTTATGCGCCTCCGGGCACGGGAGAATGGCGGCACCTCCTGGTGCGAAGGTCAGCAGGGCAGTCTGGGATCAGTGGTCCCCTCGCGGCAAATAGAAACGGTTCCCGCGAAGCGGGAGCCCGCAGGCCTTTATGCGCCTCCGGGCGCGGGAGAATGGCGGCACCTCCTGGTGCGAAGGTCAGCAGGGCAGTCTGGGATCAGTGGTCCCCTCGCGGCAAATAGAAGCGGTTCTATCATGGGGATCATTGAGCGCTGCAATATCAAACATAGCACTTTTTGCTCTTATAAATATTTTGTAAAATTCACCAATTCTGGGGCAGAGAACCCCTGTATTGGTTTGATTGGTTGACTCCAGTCCTCCAGCTGCTGGAAGTCTTAATTGTTTAAGTCCCATAGCATTTCAGGAATTGTAGGACAAGTCCATTTAGACACAGACAAGGCTCCCAGGACCTCAGTGACAGCACTTAGTGGCCAGGACCCACTCCAGTAGCGGCCACCGGCAGCGTCCAGTGCAGGTTCAGTTACAACTGGTCAAGAGGGCACTTCAGCAAAAAGGTCTCTTGCAGCTTGTTCCTGTAGCACACAGGAGGTCAGCCAAGTGACCTTGGAGTACACTTCTTTGTCCTGGGTGTAAGTGACTGCCTGTCCAGCCCTTCAGGTCTTCTCACAGTTCTCAAACAGCAGGTGCAGTTCTTCTGTTCATTCTTGGGTCCAGAAAGGGTTCTGAGAAAGAATGCCACAATTATGGTTGGCATTAGCTAGTAGGTGGCATGACTGCGTGTGCCTTCCTAACCAAAGGGATAAAAGTTCTATGGGGCAACTCTACCTACTATAGCAGCAGTTACTGCTTGCTCTACTGTAAACAAACCCATAGTGCACCTTACTTCCCAAATCCTAAAATGGGCAAACCCCTTTTTCACTGCTCAGAGCCTGTGTCTACCTAGAAGTGTGGCCTGGGAAATGAGCAATCCCCTCCTCTGTGAGCACTTAAAACCAGTTCTGGCGGTAGCTTCCCTCCCACGTGGTTTAAAGCCAGCCTGGCTGAGGGAGCAAAGGTTTGCTTTCTCCAGGTCTCACCATATATTTACTGGTGAAAGGGCAGGCTCCATTACAAGTTAATGAAGTTCCTCGGTCCACCCTAACTAGTCTTCCTGCAAGAGGAAGAAACAGGACGGTGCGACCAGTGCAGCTGCACCTGATGCTGACCTTGGGGGTGCTATGTTTAGAAATAGCTTATGGGTTCACAAGCACCTACTGCAGAGTTTCCTGTGTGTCCGTAAAAGTTCAAGCAACAATTAAAATGTTAAGATAACTGTGGTCATTAATGTTCCTGCTGGAGAGAAATCAAGTTTTGTCTACAGGAAATTTTACTCATCATGAAGTAGCAGAGAAAGAGCATTTACTATGCTGGGAGACCTCAACTTCCACCTCGACAGCCGCCAAGACCCCAACACCATCTCCCTCCTGGAAAACCTCCAGTTCATTGGATTCAATCAGATCGTACCAGGACCAACGCACACAGCAGGACACACCATTGACCCTATCTTCACAGCAGGAAACTCCATCTCCTTCAGCCACACCTCCAAACTCCCATGGACGGACCACCACTGAGCCCACTTCACCTACAGAGCAAACATCCCCCGCAGATGCCCACCCCAGCTCCAACGCCAGAACTGTAACAAGATCTCCGCTGAGCAGCTCACTGCCACCCTCAGCAGCTCCGCTCCCACTGCCTCAGACAACAACCCCACCACCGCCGCCCGTACCCTACACAAGTGGATCACCGACTGCGCCAACACCATCGCCCCCCTCAAGAAATCCTCCAACCCTCACGCCAAGAAGGCCAGCTGGTTCTCCACCGAACTCCGAGAATCCAGACGAACCTGCAGACATCTCGAAAAACTATGGAGGAACTCCAAAACCCCAGCGAACCTCGACAACTACAAAACAGCCACCACTGTCCACCACAAACTCATCAGACACTCAAGGAAGAAAGCACTCCAGGACAGAATCTCCGCCCACGCACACAACAGTAAGAAACTCTTCGGGATCATCAAAGAATTTGCCCAACCCAACAGCGAGTCTATGTGGATTGGAACACCATCCCTCTCCACCTCCGCCAGACACCAACTCTCTCCAAGTTCCTGAAGGACATCAAGACCTGACTCTTCTGTGTCCCCACTCAGTGTTTGCTTTAGCGCTGGGACGCCTCATTGCCGAGGCAGCCATGCGCTTTACAAGTATTATAATCTAATCTAATCTAATCTTCGATGAATCACGATAATCGTCCGGCATCGCACGTACCCTGATGGGCCATGGTAAATCTCTGAACCCCTTGGCCCTCGTCGATACTCCGCGAGTGCTTAGGAGCCGCGCCCCCCCCTTCCCCCAGAGCTTTGAGACCCTTCCGGGTGAGTAGCTGCGCTTAATAAAACATTGATTGATTGATGCAGATCACAGAACTGTATTTTATGTGGATAGCTCAGTCTGTTACTGCTTTTGTCACAGAGATCGCTTTATTACTTGCAGTTCATAACTTACAATCCTAATATAGCACAGTGACTTTTAAGGATGTTATGCCTTTTCCCCAGTCCTTTATTATATGTTCCTAAAGTTGCTTTAAAGGGTTAGTTAAGGTAGGTACATTCTTATTTGTTAAGCCAAACTCATCCAGTGCTTTAAAATAAATTCTTTGTATGTGAGAGAGGGGCTATGGAGGAGCACTGGAGGAGGGCGCTGCTGAGGGAATCCGTAGAGAAGGAGGTCATTGATGGGTGCCATAAGAAAATTGTCGCACTGGGCAGCATCAGCGCTAAAGCTGGACCTGGGAGCAAAAACACCTCCCCACAGCAAGACCATTATCTGTCCTTCTTCAGGTTGAGCACTGGTTGGGCAGCTAATACAAATTAACCTCCAGGAGATTCTGGCAGAAAAACAGTAACTTTCTAGACGTTACGTTTTCAAAATAGTTGCTAAAAACAGCTTCACTATTAGGTTGGATTTTTAATAAATATTAAACATAGTGATTGAATAATTTTCTAGCTGATCCCAAATCCAAGAACGAATAATTAATATTTAATCAGTACTCTAGTTTTCGTCATAGGACAGCCAGAGCCATCAATATTGAAATTAGCTTTTGGGTTCCTTGTCACTGCAAGGACATGGTAACATTAAATTTCGACATGTCCCGCTTGTAAATACTGTACTCTCAACCTTGTGGGCTACAAGACCTACATAGGTGTGACTAATTCATATTTATAGGGATGTTTTTTCCCTGTCAAAAGGGTTATTGTAACAGATCAGGCACCATGTTTAAACTGCAGCAGTAGGCCTGAAGCCATGTTTTCCTTGTCACACTAGTGGGTGGGACTATAGGAGCTGCAGTCCACAGGTGACATTTACCCATCCATGCCACTGGTGTAGTTTCCACACCTTACAGAAAAGTTAAACATGCCAATCAGGGATTAGCTAATTTGTACATGTTTTATGGGTCACAGCACATAATATTGGCTCTGATTCCAAAAGCCACCAATAAAATTCAGCAAGAAAATGGGGGTAACCACGCAAAAAGGGTCATTTTCTCAATGTTCCTAGTTTTACTGGGACCATACCTATACTTTTTTCAAGGACCTTTGTGATGAAAGGTGCAATTGTTCAGGTCCCCGAAGTAGCAGGAGAGAGGTTTAGGAATGTACTCCATTGTGTTTCTAGTCCCAAAAACATCACTGGACTTCAGTATGTAATCAATTTCAAGAATCGTAACCGCTTTGTGACAACCATCCAATTCAAGATAGAGACATATCAAAGGATCATTCCTTTGATTTTTGTAGGCTATTTCTTGATAAATTTGGAGCTCATGTATACTTTTATACACAATCTTATTGCAAGATACCATCACAGGTTCAAGGACTAACCCTTAGGTCTGAAGTCTGCCCCCTGGTTTTCCAACTATATTATGTCTCCAGTCGTGGCTCACCTTCATTAATAGGGAAGAAAAGTGTTCACTTTCCTGGAGGACTTGGGCTCTCACAAGATCAGTGGTTACAGGTCTTGGCCTTCTACTAAACATTCCAAAACCAACTTCTCACTTCCAGAGACCTAGGGCCTGATCTATATGTTGGCAGAAAAGGTACTCCGTTGCAACGGCGATGGAGTACCCTTTCTGCCAATATAATGTTACGCCTGCCTGATTTAAATGTGGATGGACCTTTGGTGTAACCACAGCAGAAGCTACTCCGTCTCCGCAGTGGTTACACCCCTTTGTCATCTCGACAGAGTAAGGGCTGTCTGAGGTTGACCTGTATGTCCGCACACCTAATTTAGATGGGTGGACAAACAGATCAGTTTTCACCGCCCGTCACCACCAGGAAAACCCCTGGTGGTAAGGGGCAGTGAAAACTACAAAATGCTTCCTTCGCCATGGCGGGGAGGGACATTGCTTTTTCATACTTTCCAAAATAAAATCCTGCTTTGGGGTGCTGTTTTACAAAATAATTTTTATTTTTATTTTGCCTTTCGGCTCTGTCATGTTTGCCAGCTTAGACCTCTGGCAGCGTGACAGAGTGGTTTAGTCGGTCCCGCTGGCAGAGGACCATCCGACAGCTAAATTTTAAATCAGGCCCTTACTCTTCATTGCAGCAAGATTCAGCAACTATCTGGGGAGAGTATTTCTGCCAGCGAAATGGAGGTGGATGACAATAATATTGTTACCTATATAATGTGTGATATGAATATCATGTCAAAAATATTGTGACTACCAAAATATTGTGTAGTAGAATATAGAATGCAAGAATATTGTTTTTTGGTATATGATATCGTTTGAAAGAATATTGTTTTATTTAATATTGTTTAATTTGGAGGATATATATATATATGTATATATATATATATATATATATATATATATGTATATTTATTATCTACTGGCAGTCGCCAGTAGATAGTTATAGTTAGGACCTATTTTCCATAGGAAATCCGCAACATTCTATTTGAAATAACTCTGGCGTCGGTTGACGAATCTTCGCGAAATTTTCAAACTTTATGGCCCGCTCCGGTCCGCTCCTACCCTGAAAGTCTCGGGGTGATTCGTCAAGCGGGGGCCGAGATAAAAGGGGGGTCCAAAACGTGTTTTCCCCATTCATTTTCCCATAGGAAACTTTAGCCACGGCTACAGCCCGAACTGCTGAACGGAATTACACCAAATTTGGCAAAGAGGTAGTTCTTGGTTCAGAAAGAACCCTTTTTGTTAAATGGTGTAAATCCGTTCAGTAGTTCCTGAGAAAATCAAAAGGAAAATCACATATATATCTATGGCCGCGTCGGATTCGCGCACCCTCCCGATGACCAGCTGTATGCTAATTGGCTGTCAACACTCCAAACCAGGAAGTGTTGGCAGCCATCTTGTGACTCGGTAGAACCGAGTCACAAGAAAACAGTAAAAACAATCGCGCAAAACGCAAAAAGGGGGCAGGGTAGAAACACCCTGACCCCCTAGGCCTGCTCAGGGGGTCCTACAAGGTCCCCCAAGGCCCCAAAATCGGCAAAAAACGCGCCGGGTGCACGGATCCTGCCGATAAAAAAAAAAATCGAAGCGCGGTCTCCTGCGCTTCGATGCTATTTTGCCCCCGGGTGGGCCACGTCCCGGGGCATGCGGGGGTTGGTTTTATTTTATGTGGGGGGCCTCCAGGCCCCAAGCCCCGGGGACCGCCACCCCCCGGGGCTTTAAAGAAAAATGGTGCGGGAGGGCTCTCCGCCCTCCCGCAGCCCCGAGACCGCCACCTCCCCGGGGCTTCTTTTTTAATAAAGAATGACCTGTGTGGGGGGCTCCTGCCCCCACATGCCCGGGGACCGCCACCTCCACGGGGCACTAAGAAAATACATGTGGGGGTCCGTTTCGGACCCGAAACCCGGGGACCACCACCTCCCCGGGGCTATGTAGAAGTGGGGAGGGGGCCGCGTGGCCCCACTCCTGGAAGCCTGTGGTGGCCCTGGGGACCGCCACCCCCAGGGCCGACTCCTGCAGTGTCCTGGGGTGCCTACCCCCGGGACACTGCTGTTTGCAATTAGCTGAACTAACTATAACGGGGAATTTCACGGGTTTTCTACGAGTGCAATGTCCAACTAACTATAACTGTCCCTAAAACCTATGGTTTTTTCAGTGAATATATATATGTATATATATATATATATAGTTTTTAATTTGTTTAGTATGTATTAGTTATTATTTTATTTTAGGTGCTAGTATTTTTACTTTAACTGTTAGATTTGTTTTATTAGTTTCTAATTTTTTATTTGTAATTATTGTTTTTTAAATGTAATTACTGATTTATGATGTAGTTGAGAGGTGTTTGGTTTGTAGGTTTATAGGGTATGATAAATTAATTAAATTCATATTTAATTTTTTATTGTTATTTAATTTTGTATTTTAAATTAGATATTTAAATGTATAATAAATATGCAAATGTATTAATTGATGAATTGGTATTTTATTTATTTGGGTATTTTGTTGCGAATTTTAAATATTTGGAGGTTTATTTAGTAATTTAGATATTAATAGTGGGTTGTTGGGTTTATAGGGGATTAGAGTTGGCAGTTAATTAAATTATATATATATTTTTAAGGTTCATTGATTTGTTAATGTAATTTACATATTTTATTGGTTATTAATTATGTCATTTAATAATCATTTTTAATAATTAAGTATACATTTTTGATTTTTTTTTAATGTAAAGTTTTTTAATGTTTATCTACTAATTTAGATTTTAGAATTGGGTTTTGGGGTTTGTAGAGGGAATAAAGTGTGCAGATATATATGTTTTTAAATTAATTTTTATGTTAATTGAATATTAAAATTATATTTATTTATTGATGGTTATGTTAATTACGTTTTAAATTGAATTAATTATGAAATGATTGAAAAGTGTATTTTATATGTATTATTTTCTATATTTTATTTTATTTAAGTAGTAATTTAATGTTATTATTATTTATATTTTTATTGACACACTTTCTGGGTATTAGGGAGGGAAGTAGTTTATCTTTAAAATACTTACATTTTTTAATGTGTTTGTCAATTTTTCTGTTTTAAAAATAAAAGTGTAATTTTTCATTTATGTAGTATATATACTACTAATTTGTTGTTAGGTATTTAATTTTGTTGTAAAAAGGGATTCTGTATTAGAATGATTCATGTATTCTGGCTGATGCCTAACACATTTCCTATTCTTGCACGGATGACAGTGGGAATAGTACATTAAACCTCTCCGAAGTCCAACAACTTCCCTACTGTTGCTTAGACTGGTGTAGGAATAGTAAATCTAACCCCACTGAATTCCAGCATATTCCCTACTGTTGGTTAGACTGGAGCGGGAATAGTAAATACAGCCCCTCTGAAGTCCATCACTTTCCCTAATGTCGCTTAGATTGGGGTGGGATAAATAAATCTAACCCCTCAGAAGTTCAATAACTTCCTACTGTTGTTTAGATTAAAGTGGGAATAGTAAGTCTAACCTCTTCGAAGTGCAACACCTTTGCAACTATTGAGACTGGACTGGGAATAGCAAATCAAACTCTTCCAAAATCCCACACATTTCCTACTGTGCTTAGATTGGAGTGGGAATATTATACCTAACTCCTCTGAAGTCCAACACTTGCCCTACTGTTGCTTAGACTGGAGTTGGATAGTAAACCTACTTCCACCGAAGTACAATACCTTCTCTATTATTGTTTAGACTGGAGTGGGAATGGTAAATCTAACCCCTCTGAAGTCCAACACCTTCCTTACTGTTGCTTACTTGTTTACTTTTATAATTAAATAATAATTTTTTATTGTTTAATTTTTGTCTTTGCTAATGTGTTTTGTTAATGCAAATCTTTTAGTTAATTTTGATATTACTGTAATTTATTTGAACTACTTTTTGAATATATTCATACACACACACACACACGCACACACACACACACACACACACACTCACAGATAGCACCACTGTGTAGTTATATGTTAGGTCACAATTTCCATAGAAAGAGCATTATTTTGCGCTAATCACTTTGGCAGCTTTTGACGAATCTTCATAAAACTTTCCAAGAAAAAGTTCATCCACCGCAGCTCCTTCCTGGAAGGTTTTGCAGTGATCCGTCAAGAGAGGGCATAGAAAAAGGGTGGGTTCCCTGAATTTTATTTTCTCATGTTAAATTTCATAGGCAATTTTGGGTAGCAATACAAAGAAGATGGCAGAAGTGAAGAACACTATATTTTTCAGAAAGTTACATCTTACTCAGAAAGTGTGCTTTTTCTTATTTGGTGTAAAGCTGTTCAGCTGTTTTTGAGACATTCCTGTTCACATTATAGTGCTATCTCAACTGCAGGTAGTACGTCGGACTCCCGTGCTACCACAAATTCAAAAAAATTGAGCATTCTGATTTGCTGAGTGGACTTTTCTTTCTTTTTTTTCCTCTCAATCATTTCAGAACTATGGGACCATCGCACGGAACCGAGTGATCTGATTAGCTTGCCGCAACATGAAGAAAAAAGAAGAAAATATTTGCGGTCGCCATTACAGGGTGCGGGGACTGGTGTACTTGTCCTAAACTTAGTTAAAAAAAAATAAAGGTTAAAGTAACATTATAGTTAGGCAAGTTAATAACATTTAGGCTTATGTTTAAAAATGCCTACAAATTCATTGCAAATACTCAAATGTTAAAGTGATGTTGTAGTTCGGTGTCGTAATAATAAAAAATCTAAAGTTTAAAAAAAAAAAATATTTAATTCACTATTTATACTTTATTGAGGTAACTATAACTTGTACCCCCTTCATACACTGATGACATCTCAAATTACATCATTGATGACATCACTGATGACCTCTAAAATGACATCATGACCGTAGTCATATACAACATAGAATTACTGAGTGTACACTTGTGGGTCGAGAGAATGGAAATAGCATAAGCGGTGAAGAAAAGTGTAATTGTGCATTGTAAAATTTATGTGGTACTAAGTTTACAAATTATTAAAGTCTGGGGTGGAAGAAGTAATCTATGTTAAACAAGTTTAATACTGAGTGCACCTTATGTGGAGTGCAGAGGCATGTTTCAAAGTAGGTAATAGCTTAAAACCAAAACCTGTTCTAAAACATCTGTGAGAAAAGCCAAAGCTGCTGACAATACATTAAACACCAGTGGATATCTAGGCATGTGCCCATGTAAAATAGTTATAATACAGTGGTATAGTCAAATTCTATAAGCTGTGCATGTTTATTTTCAGAACTTCACCAAAGATTTTGAGGCATTGCAGATTATTGAATAATGTAGAATGTAGGGGTGTTCTACTTAGAGGTGGTACATAGTTTAAATTTTAATGGTTTAAAAAAATGATTTAACAATATTTTTGTCATTTATATTATAAGTATATTAAAACAATATTTTGGTCAACGAAATTATTGAAATAATGTTCATGTTGGTTAATATTGTTGTTGATAATATTCTGTCATATATTTGAAATGGATGCAACAACTTCGATCATTGGTTTTTAAATTACTGAACTCTCACAAAGCCCAGGCCAGTCTGTGGTCATATGGCTGCCTGTTGTCAGAAGATCAAGTGGGCAAGATTACATTTACGTCCCCTTCTGTCGAAACCTCACCTAGATTTGGTCTCCAGTAATTTATTCACTAGACAAAATGGTTCCTCTTTCTCCAGAAATCAGGATGGATTTACATTCGTGGTTCAGTGTGGATAATCTTCCCGAGCGAGTTCTTATGCACCCACCCCTCCATGAGTTTTGATGACAGATGCCAGTCATATTGAGTGGGCAGCTACCTTAGGCAACACATTTTTTAATGCTGGTGGGCCACATTAGAGAGCATTGAATTGGAGAGAGCTGATGGTTATTTTAAGATTCTTTCATTATTTTCAGAATCTGATGCATCACAAGAACGTTCTCATCAAGACAGACAACACAGTCTCAGTTTCCTACATCAATCCATAGGGGAGTACTCACTCCAGGAATCTCAACATGGTGGCAGCACAGGTGAGTTCTTGGGCAGAGAAGAGGTTGGTGAAACAGGCTGCAGTACACACAAAGGGAGCAGACAATAGCATTGCAGACACTTTGAGCTTGCATATCCCATCTTCTCAAGATCTTGTCAAGAATGATTTCCAGCCATATTTACAAGAGGTTTGGTGTCCTCTTTATGGAACTGTTTGCCCCAAAGAACAATTTTCTGCTTCACATATTCTGCTGCAGTTTGCTAGATGAGTGAGTTTGGGGAATGGATGCTTTGTTGATCAAATGGCTCAAGAGACTCCTTTACACCTTTCCTCCATTTGATCTAATACCGAAGTTTTTGTTGAAGGTTCAGGTGGAAGAAGCAGACTTGATCTTGGTCATTGCTTATTGGCCACCAAGTTCAAGGTTTACTCTGTTAAGGACACAGCAATACTGCCTACATGGGTACTTCCTGTTTTTCCATCTCCTCTAAGATATTATTCAGGGATCAAGGAGACCTTCCACTTTCAAATTTTACTCTAAACACTAAGGGGCCTATTACGATGGCGGTCGGAAAACCTCCCCGACCGCCATGGTAACGGGACAAGACCGCCCGCAAGGCCCGCGACATAACTGCCGGTCGTATTACGATGTTCCTTGCTCAAAATCCGACCGCTGCGGTCGGATCGCAGGCTTTCACATTGCGGCGGTTGCTGATGCACGCAGCACCGCCGCGATGTCAATAGGAGCATGTCCTGCATTTCCCTGCACTGCGTGGCAGGCACTGCACAGTGCCTGCCACCTGGTACAGGGAAATGTAGGGGGGGACCGTGGGTACCCCCCCAGTGCACCCACACACCCCCAAAACATTGGGGGCCCGCAACGGGCCTTCGGAAGACAATCTCTGCATGCTTTTCCATGGCGGTCTGACCGCTGAGGAAGGGCTGGCTACTGCCGGCATCATAATCCTGCCGGCGGAACCTGCTCTGCACCGCCACCATTATCCCGGTCCTGCTCCGTCCGCCAGGCAGGAGTGCGGATGGCAACCGGCGGAAAAGCGGCAGTCGGAATTTCCCACCTCCGCGGTCACCACCGCCATCCTAATGTGACCGGCGGTTTTCTGGCTTGCGATCGTGGGCGGCCCGGCGGTGGACATCCGACCTCCATCGTAACAGACCCCTAGGTGTCTTTTGATAACTGGTGCTCTAGTTATAATATTTCTGCTTAATCATGTGGTCTTTCATAAGTTCTTTAATTTCTCATGGATGGGTTTCATCTTGCTTTTTCTACTTTGAAGTTGCAATGGTTTGCAACTTAGGCTTTTAAGGAGTTTATGGAGCCTAAATCTGAAGTAGAATTTTATATTTTTAGAATGTTTAAGAAGTCTTTTATTGCTAGATCATTCTCACGCTCTATGTCTAAACTTGGGATCTTCCTTCAGTCTTGAAGGCCTTGCAGGCTCACCGTTCTGAGATTCTGGAGACAGTGAATTTTAAAGTTTTTAGTTATAAAGTGCTTTTTCTAGCTACTATTCTGCTCAGATGGGAGAATTTTGTGCATTGCTGTGTTGTCCTCCTTTTATAACCCTTTTAGATGGTGGGGTAATTATCAAACCTCATTCTACCTTCAATCTAAAAGTTAATTCTTATTTTCATAGGTCACAGGAGGTGATTCTTCTACTCAGGAGGAAAAACTGTTGAGTACTCTTGTTTAAAATGCTCTCTTGATTTACATTGACAGGTTACAGCATTATTTAAGATTTTAACCATTCAGGGAGAGGTAGGAAGGCTACGAAGCTGCCAATGAGCAGATGACTGAAGTCAATTATACTACTGGAAGGTCAATACGGAATTGACCAACTTCCAATTCAGGGACGGTTGACAAGAGGGATAGCTACATTTTGGGCTGAGCTGCAGGATATATCCATTCAGGAAATTTGCAGAGCAGCAACTTGGTCATTTTATCGTAACTTTGTGAGACATTATTGTTTGAACAAAGGACCTCATTACAATGTCGGTCGGAAAGCATTCCGACCCACTTGGGTTCGGCGAGTCCGACCGACCGATTACGATGTTTCCGAACACGGTTTGGTCAGACTCCCATTGACTTCAATGGGAGCCTGTGTTCCAACCGACAACACAGGCTCTCATTGAAAAATGGGGAAAACCTTGCACCCTGACGCAGGCACCCCATGGTGCCTGCCACACTGTGCATGGTTGGAAAGAGGGGTCCCATGGGTACCCCCACGGGCCCCAACCGGAGGCCTCCGGGTAAAGGGGGGCCTGCTACGGGCCCCCAAAGCCAGTTTCCGGCAGCCTTTTTGTGTCGGACAGACTGATTCGAAATACGTCAGTCGGAAACATGGTCCATAGACCTGTACGATTTGGCTCCGACCGACTCGGAGTCTCCGAATGCTGGTCAGAACCGAGTCAGAAAGACCAAACGGTTACCTTCTATCGTAATCGGTCGATCAGAAATGTTTCGGAGTCGGCCGGAAACATGTGTTCCGACACGGGTTAGGAAAATCCAACTGCCGTTCGGAGCCTTTCTGACCGACATCTTAATCAGGTCCAATGTGTCAAATTTCCAATCTACTTTGTGTCCTGGATTTCTCAAATTTGCAATGTTGTGATTTTTTGGGCTTAATAATTGTTGGTGATGGATTATTATTTTCATTAAATTATGGGTGTCACATATTTATGAATTTTCACTTATTTCATTAACAATTAATAAAAGAACAGCTGCTTTTGTATATCTCGTTAGAAATGACTGGGATAAGGACGAGGAACATAGAACTAATCCTCTGATTTAACTTACTGGTAATCTTCATTACTCCTAGTCCATTTCGTCCTCGTGCCAGTCATTACAACCCACCCATCCTCCTTCTTTTCAGTCCTTTGACAGGACTTGGATATGTAATGAGCCTGCGAGGGCCAGCCCCGTTATGGAACCCACATGGGTGGGTAGGGCTTTCATTTAAGATTGTTCCTGTCTCGAGGTGGTGGGCACCCTTATTAGCATAGCTGCCAAGGTTTCAGATTGCCATGTGTGACATTTTCATAATTTCAGTGAAATTATGAGTGACATTTTAACGACTATGGGTGACATGAGCAAAAATCAAGCATTGAAGACGAGGGAAACATATAGGGGCATGGAAGGCAGCTATGAATTAATCAAATTTTAGCAGCCATAGCAAGTTACCAACATCAGACACACTTACTTATTTCGGCGGCCAGCAAGCGAGGCTGAACGGCAATTGGCGGGCCCCGTAGCCGCATTGGCTCCGTGGACCATCTGACTCCCGGTGCAATTCTGGCTCAGCTGGGCCCCTGACCTCTCAGGTGCATATGCACACTGCCTCAGACGCTGGCGCTGGCTTGGTCCTATGGTGGCGGCCACATTCACAACGAGCCGTGGGGAGCCGGCGGTCACGGTGGCGGGACGAGAATCGCCGGGATCATGATAACTGCATAAGTGGAGACCTGTGCTGCCATTTGCCCACCAGCTGCACTGTTCTGAAGCAGCCAAACTTTTAAAAACTGTCGCCGCTGTGGCCCGCCCGCCCGCTCGCACCGCAGCAAGAGCGGAAAGGCCCGCCTATTAATCATGTGACTCAGAAGTCTGTGTTGCCCTTGGCCTCTAACTCTCTGACGATCCTGACGTCAGTGATTGGCATTGCTAATGCCGCGCCAGTGTCGGGTGCAGAGAGTGTTACATTGTAGCAGCACTGTGGAGGGTGAGCTCTAGCAGCTTAGCATGAGCCTCCAAGCCTGCAGGGATCAGCACGCACCACGTGCTGCCACTGCTACTACAGTATGGTGCATTATAGCAGCCTCCGGCGCTTGACAGCTGAGGCGCTATAATGCGTGACACTGCATTTCAGTGCGGTGATGCGGACCACCACACTGAAATGCGTTACTCTAATGCCTAATGCGTGATACTTGGCAGGGCGGTATTAGTAATGACCGTGAGGAGAACGAGACGGACAAGGAGTAATGAAGATTACCGATAAGTAATCAGAGATTTATTATTAGTAATAATAATCATGAATCATTGGTATCTTGTGACTTTTGAGAGCTGCATCATGACCTTGCACTGGCGTAGCCAGTATGTCCTGTGCCATAGTGCAAGGGAGCAAATAGCCCCCCAGGCTGCTGTTTGATTGGTAACATACAGCAATAATCAGGGTTCAATGGGTCTCTCAGGCTCTGAACCCTGATTGGTACTGCACCTGCTGTACCAATCAAATTTACCCCTCTGCTTTTAGTTCTAACAACGTTCCAAATTATTTTCTGTCATTTAAAATTTGGTTTTCAAATGAGACCGACTAAGACCAGTAGGTGGCAGTGTTGATCAATCCTGGAATCTGTCGCCTTCTAAAACAGGTTTTCATCACCGGGACTCCCAGATTGCTGTGATGAAAAAACACGTTTCGATATTTGCAACTAGATTGGGTATTGTGTGCAAGGCTATTCAGGTGGTCTTCATTTTTAGCAGATGATTTATTTCATGTCCTGGTTTATTCTGATGAAGGGCCTGCAGTTTATGCGCTAAAACTACCGCCGGGAACACAGTGTTTTGCTGTATAAGTAAAAAGGAGGACATGGAACAATGTGAAACCGGGGTTCGGTAATTAAAGCCGTACTACTTTTCCCTTTGGAAAACATTGCTAAGTATTCACTGTGCAGGTGAGCAGCTTTATTCTCCTGGAGTTTTTTTTTTATGACAGACACTGCCAATGGCTGCTGCAGTGTGATTTTGGGCATATCACTTTATCTTTTTATTCTTTTGTGGTTTTATATAGCGCAAACTTGATCCAAAGGTATTTGAGCGCTTTACATGAGCAACAAGGACATTGCACAAAGCCATATTCACTTTTTTAGGCAAGTTTAGCTTAAGGGCCTTATTATGAGTTTCGCGGTCCGACCGCCCTAGAATCGCGTTTGTGTCATTCACGCCACCGCTGCGCCGGCAATCTACCGTCTGCTGTATTACGAGTTGTACTGTCTGAAATGCTGACTGTGGTGGACTGCCTAGTGGGACCGCAGCAGTCTGAAATGTCGGCAGTGCGTCCAACGACGCAGCCAGGTCCGCAGCCTACTTGCTGAGTATATTATGACTACACATTTGTACTTGCGGTCACACAACGGTGCTCAACAAACGGTGGTTGCCCAGTGGCGGTTGACCGCAGCGGTATTCACTTAAAAAAAAAAACATTGACCATAGGATGGATTTAAAAAATACACACCTGATGTGCTTTGGCAAGTGGGCACGCCTACAAAACACACTATAAAACACACCCCATCCCTGACCTGCATCCTTTGCTTCCAAACTGCAGCATAGCAAGACAGCCATTTACTGCACTTTTTAGGGAAGGCACCCCTTTTTTATCTTCACATTTAGCCCTCTCCACCACCTGTAATTTTGTTTTGCACCTTTGTACCTCTATCACTTGTTTGTTTTTCATTCACATACTCACACACATTTTTGTTTTTTTCACCATGCCTGCAAAAAAAAGAAAACCTAGCTTCAATGAGCAAGAGTTGACAGTCATGGTGGATGAAATGATTAGAGTAGAGCCACACATTTTTGGAGACCCAAGTCCAGCATACTCCTCTCAATATGAAAATACAAATGTGTGACAGGATAGCCAACAGAGTGAATGCTGTTGGTAACACCCTGCGCACAAAGGGAGACATTAGGAAGAGGTGGAACAACCTCAGGCTGAGGGTCCTTACCAAGTACAACAGCCACCACTTAGACACTCAGAGGACTGGCGGTGGCCCTCCTAGCGCACCATTACAACTCTTACCCTGGGAGGAGAAGGTGTTGGCCATCCTGCATACTGAGGGCTTGTCAGGATTAGAGGGAGGAGTGGACTCTGGTAAGTTACACTTCAATAACTGGCACAATATCACAATGTCCTGTTTGCTTTCAACTCCGCATTTCCTTTTCTGTTCTTCATCTACTTTCCTAACATGCAATTCTCAAAGTATCTGAGATGTTGGTTTGTCTGTGGCAATGTGTATTGTCGCATATAAGACCACATGTATCCAACTCCAGGACATGTCACATGTTGCAATGCTGTCTGTAACTGCATTTCCTTTAAAATATCTATCCATGACCCATGAGAAGTTTAAAAATGTAAATGTATGCTTCATCATTATGCATTTTCCAAACAGCTATGGTATACTGATTGTTTAACAAGTGTTGCTAAAGTGACATTGAATTAACTACAACTACCATGAGGCCTTGTCACTCTAACCAAGATGTTAGGCTCCTATTACCCTTTCTCACTTGTCTCCGATGTCACTACTGAAATTCACTACTCATGCAGGTTTCCATTACTCAAGTGTTGCTAAAGTGAGACTGAAGAGACTACAACTACCATGAGGCCTTGTCACTCCAACTCTAACCAAGATGTTAGACTCTTATTGCCCCTTCTCACTTGTCTCCGATGTCACTACTGATGTTAACTGTTCATGCCGGTTTCCATTACTCAAGTGTTGCTGAAGTGAGCCTAAAGTGACTACAACTACCATGAGGCCTTGTCACTCCAACTCTAACCAAGATCTTAGACTCCTATTGCCCCTTCTCACTTGTCTCCGATGTCACTACTAAAGTTCACTACTCATGCAGGTTTCCATTACTCAAGTGTTGCTAAAGTGAGACTGAAGAGACTACAACTACTATGAGGCCTTGTCACTCCAACTCTAACCAAGATGTTAGACTTTTATTGCTCCTTCTCACTTGTCCCCGATGTCACTACTGATGTTAACTGTTCATGCAGGTTTCCATTACTCAAGTGTTGCTGAAGTGAGCCTAAAGTGACTACAACTACCAATGAGGCCTTGTCACTCCAACTCTAACCAAGATCTTAGACTCCTATTGCCCCTTCTCACTTGTCTCCGATGTCACTACTGAAGTTCACTACTCATGCAGGTTTCCATTACTCAAGTGTTGCTGAAGTGAGCCTAAAGTGACTACAACTACCATGAGGCCTTGTCACTCCAACTCTAACCAAGATGCTACACTGCTTTTGCCCTTTGCTCACTTGTCTCCCCTTTTGCAACTGACCTTCGCGCATCATGGACTGTGCAATGTACAAACAATGCTCCACTTAGAAATATGTATGCATACTTTGCTTGATGGTGTCCTGGCCCCATCAACTGAAACTATTGATGGCATGAGTGACACCATAACAATGGTGTACCCCTTATATATGTCAGCCATGAAGGAAACTCATTCCATTAGCACTGCCAGGTGACCCATTGTCTCTACAATTCTCACATGATGAACAATGGTACATATACAAACAAGCTGGGTGTTTGCCTGAGTTAGACAAAGCTAGGCCTTGAAATGGACAAAAACACATGGTATGACTACAATGTGTTGGTAGCTGAGTTTTGGAGATGTCATGTCTATCCCTAAATCAAAATGCCACATAGCTTTACATCTAATAAGCTGATGAAATCTAATACTTTGATTGAATGTCTACAAATGTCTAGTAACCAATTTCAACTCCACTCTAATAGCTGACAATATTAATCTCTAACTATTTTGTTCCATTCTAGGTACCCATTAACTTTGACACAAACAACGTGGATGTAGATACCTCACTTCTACCACTAACAATGTTCTCCATTTCTCAATAGGTCGATCCACCACTGCACCGGAACAGTGGTTTGAAACCGAACAGAGTTTCTCTCCTCCACAGCAAGACTCCCTCAGTGATGACAATGCTCCTGAAGAGTTGGACGTGGATGATGGTCCTGGCCCACCTGGTCAGCCTGGGCAGACACCAACAGTGGGACTCACTGTGCCCACAACCACACCTCCCATCACAGCTACGATAACACTGCCAACCACTGCCCCTCACCTGTGTACCTAGCACAGTAACTACCATCCTGTGCACTGGCGTAGCAAGGGGGGGGCGGAGGGGGCAGTGCGCCCCGGGCGGCACAAGTTTTGGGGGCGGCGGCAAAAATCATCGCCAGCACCCCCCCCCCTCCTCAGCATGGCGGCAAAAAGGCAGGGACCGCCACGGGCGGCAGAGTGCCTAGCTACGCCACTGATCCTGTGCACCCCAGTTCTGGTTTCTGATCCCACTAGCACCAACCCAGTCACGGAGCAACCAGGACCCAGTAGGAGGGTGCTCCGTGAGTGAGCCCACTGAGGACACAAACATGCAGGCTGCCATCACCCAAGTCCTGGGCCAGCTTTTGAAATTCTGGAAATTAAGAAGCTGCAGCGGGACACTTACCAGGAGGTTGCTGACATCCACACTGCGGTGGCTGGCATCCACATTGCGGTGGCCGGTATCTGCACCGAGGTGGCCTACCTGGTTGAGGTGCTGAGGGACATAAACAGTACCCTCTGCAGGGCTTTCCCCCCTGTATCTACCCCTTCCTGTGGCCCATGTAGATCCGCGCCATCAACATCTGCCACAGCCACAGGAAGGGAGGCCCTGACAGAGAAGGATGATATCCCTGCAAGCGCCTCTGTCTCAGCAGCTCTAGATCCCCCCTCTGTCCGAACGAGGGGACATCCACAGAAACAGACAGGAGCTCAGGATGTCAAGTCACCCACCACCACCAGTAAGAGGCCTCGCCCCTAATGTCATTCTGTGTGTGCTACACATTCACTTCGTTGACTAATCCTGCCCACTTTTCCATATTTGATGGGAGGAGTATGTTGGACGTTGGACTCCAGAACAAATGGACTCTACTACAATGGTTTCATCCACCATGACTGAAGACTTCACATTTTTGTTGTCACTATTTACATTTTTCCTTTATTTCTTGGGCTTGTTCACTCAAATAAAAGCACATGTCACCAAAGCATTGTCTCCTGTTGTAATTTGCACATATAACATTGTGAATGTATACCATGTGAGCTTTGCAATGTGAAAATTAGGGACTTCTGGAAGCATGGATAAGTTGTCTGTAAAAAATGTAAAAATCAGGATCACTGCCATGTCACAACAACACATACATACAAGTGTCTGGGATTCCAAAATGTTATTCCATGGTTCAAATCATAGGCTGACATGATGTCAGACACATAGCAAATAAGACATGTTTCAGTTATACTGGGTCAGTGATCACATAATCACTTGCAGACTCTTACAACATGGAAGGAGGGGATACATCTGACAATATCCCACACAATAGGCAACAAAAATTAGGTCTAAATCATCAGCTGGAGCCATTTTGACCACCTCACAAAACAAATTCTACATCAAAGTAACAAAAAAACATACTCGTGTCAGTACAACAGTTTCTGACCCCAGGGTCTTTACAATACAGTGTTGCTTGCATCTGGTGGAATGTCACAAACAAATGTCAGTGATGTGCTACAAGCACTTTCCACTACAATGAGGAGCCACAGCAATAGCTACATCCAATTCATAGACAATGAGGAATTAGCCAATGTGAAAGCTGGATTGCATGATTTGGGCACAACACAACATTGTGTTGGATCACATGATGGCACACATATTGCATTAGGACCAAAGCACCACAAGGAACTTTTCAAATGTAAGCCAGGTAACTTCCATCCTATTGCTGTGCAAGCTGTCTTAGTACCGGCTTTTTTTTACCGAATCTCTGTGACACAGATTCCCAGGACCAATCCAACTCCACTTCAAATGTCTGAACAGCATCATATATATGCTAATGTCACAACTCTGAAATGTCCAGATGAAGATGACATGGTGAAGCTACCCAAAACAGACCAACACAGAGAGATTAGCTAAGAAAATATACATATGACACACATCACATTGTCAACTTCTGGAGAACACAGTCCAAAGCAAAATTTACAGCTGAACAAAGCTACACTTACAATGCCAACATCTTTCCCCAGATCTTTCCAGAGCCATATATTCCTAGTATGTAGCATTAACTTCCTCCTCACAACACCACTACAAGAGTTGCAAGACTTGTCAAAGTCATTACATCTCACACCATACTTACTCCCAGGAAAAGTAGTTCTGGATGAGATCCTGATGCAAGTCAGCTCCTTCCCCTACACCACTATCATCATCTTCATTTGGCATTCCAGGGTCCCCCTAAAGTGGGTCTTCATTGCCTGCATCCTATGAAATGTAAGGGATGTTCCGTCGCAGGGCAATGTTGTAAAGTATGCAGCAGGCCACTGTGATCTTACACACCTTCCCGGGTGAGTAGAGGAGGGCTCCCCCAGTCCAGTCCAGACATCTAAATCTGGCTTTCAGGAGCCCAAAATCCCGCTCCACTGGCCGCCATGTTCTTCCATGGGCCTCATTGAAACAGACTTACCCTGGCATTGTAGGATTTCTTAGCGGTGCCAACAACCATGGCTGGCTGGGATACGCTGAGTCTGCTAGATGGAAGATAGACAGAAGGGCAACATTTAGTTACACACTTTCAGATCATACTACCTGACATTTTCCACACAAAGTTAGGATAGATCACACTTACCTACAAGCCAGGCCCCCTCCGGCAATAGTTTGATATCAGCTGGGGTATAGTGCTGTTCCACAGTATGTAGGCATCATGGGCAGATCCTGGGAACCCGGCAGAGACGTTTGAGATACTCAAATCCTCTAGACAGACAACTTGCACGTTGATAGAATGGTAGTGCTTCCTTTTCCGGTAGATCTGCTCCCTGTCGTGTGGTGGTACTAAGCCAATATGGGTGCCATCAATAGATCCAATCACATGTGGGATGTTTCCAAATTGATAGAAATTTGCCTTCACAGTTGCTAAATCCTCACGTCTGGGAACTGGATGTAGCTGCCCATGTGTCTCAACATTGCTGTAAGCACCTCTGTGAGAACCCGACTAAACATCCGTTGTGACATTCCACCAGAAATAGCAACAGTGAATTGAAATGAGTCTGTGGCCAAAAAATTCAAAACTGACATCAGTTAGGAGGTCAGGCTCCAACTGGTGACATAGATCCGCAATTGTTTGCCTATTTAAATGGAACTTTGTGATGATTTGGCATTCTTCCATGGTGTGTAGGTCTGGAAATGGGCAGTACACAGGTGGCTGGTGTCTTCTCAATCTCCCAGGGCACCTATGTAAGGAGTAACACAAAAATGTATTTTGGTCACAGTGTGTAGAGTAAAATATGTGAAGAGTAAGGCAAAAGTCATGTGTCTGAACATCAATGCTTCATGAAGCAGTACACACTTTACATTGTCCCTGGCAGATCTTGAACATCCACCTGTCATCCCCAAGCTGGCCTTCACAGGTCTGTAACAGAACTGTGCACACCATCAAATCAAAGATTTCAAATTGCCACTATAGTGAGGGTAGCATTACATGTATTACTGCCAACCGCGCCACACACATTTTACCTATGTGCACAGTAAAGCACTACACAGATGAATTTTCGTACTGGACATGGCATGGGAACAGAGCACAACAGATGTAAACATGTTTGCCCTCATTTGTGGTGGTGGTGACATACTTAATCGTCACAAATACAGGCTCAGCAAATGATAAAATACCATTAATAATACTGTCTATACAACAGCAAAAATGGCGGAAGCCTGACCTCGCATATGGGACAAATGCAACGTTCCGCCACCAGCGGTCCACTCCACGGCAGACACAGCCATAGGCTAACGTTGGGGAGGGAATATGACCACTGTGGCCCAATGGCTGTGTGCGTCTACGTTCATGACCACGTGCGCGGCGAACATGTACACCACGATTTGAAAACAAACTCACTTGCCTACTGACTGCTGGAATTAACACCTCCTCAGAGTCAGCTGCAGTGTGCCACCTCTGGGAGCAACCATGGCAGGCCAAGCAGGTGAGAGGGCCCCTGCCTTCACACCAGATGAGCTGGAGACACTGGCTGGGGAGGTCCTTCCCCTGTATGGCCAGCTCTATGGCTCACCAGAGGAGCAGATAACTTGCTACATGATGTTGAAGAAATACAAAAGCTCATCCTTACCATGTCCATAGGCTACTATGTGCCTCTGAGTCCCAGAGTGAAATCACAGACACATTTTTTAGGATGTGTTGCCCCTACTTAGGTCAATCATGTGATGGATCATGGTGCTCTGTACCTTGTCGACCAATAAATCCATAGGGATGTGGAAGTAGCCCTAAATACTAGCCCTGTGCCATGCACATATATCTGCATGCTAAAGTGTAATGTTACCTATTGTGGGTTTCACATGCAGATCTTGTTCAACCTGCAAATGAAGGAATATGTTTGTCTGCATGACTTGTGTATGTATAATGTAAGGTGCAGTAGTAGTTGTTCTCAGATATGTGTATAGTATCCCAATTCTCCCAGCACACATCAGTCCTCCCAAACTCTTGGCTGGGAGTGAAGCAAACGTCAAACCCTGGCAATTATTTCTACCCACTCTGGCCCAGGTTGTAGCAGAGATATATGTGACATAGTACTGCAGCACAGTGTCCTCTACCTGTAGATCTGCTGATCCTTAGATAGTGCTCAAATTAGTATTTCTGAAAATGCTGTTGGCCTACTTCATCTTACATATGCTACCTATAGTATTGTACCTGACAAGACCCAGAAACCTGAGTCTACTTGCCATTTACCCACATTGTCAATGTGTTTCACTGCCTTAGGACAGGCCCCTCACTACCACAAGTCTGTTGTAACTGCCCCATGAGTAGAACTCGATTTGTGCTGGCATATTGCACCATCGACACATATACTGTGCAGATAGTTGCTGAGTACAGCAGTGATGCCCATCACCAGGTGTGTCACATTAAACCACCAGACAGTATGCACAATGGTATGTTGATGTCATCCCTGTGACAGTGCCACAGATGGCCAAATGGGTATCCTTTGCTGTCAGGACATCGCCCAAACACTCAATCAGACATAGTACTACTTTTCATTGAGTTGTCCACATGTTCATTAATTTCTAGATTGTGAGCACAAAATGTGGCACGTGGCAGGCTTTCCATGGTGACCCATGTTTTGGGATGTATTACATTTAGTGGTAACAGTTATGTTTTGAACAGTATGGATAGAGTCACAAGTCTGGTGTGTGAAGTGTCTGTACTTTCATGCACATGTACTTTAGATGTCATGTGCTCCCAATGGTGTGCTGTGGAACTTCTAGCCTACATTCACAGTACATGTGTTATGGTCCTGGGCTACATGATATAACTAGGCTGACATAGTCAGTAGAGGACCTGACCTATGTTGGGTGTCGTCATCAGATGACTAGTGTATTGTGGTATCATGTAAGTGTGCATGTTCATCATGGGAGTTTACACATTTGATGTGTTGACAATTTATTCATGGTCATGCTAGGTGTCTACAACTGCTTGATCAGCCAGACAGATGACCCTAGCCTTGTATGTTCACTCAGTCTTTTCATCTATTGCATCCATACAGAGCAACGCCCATCAGAAGCAGGGAGAGTGGAAAGCCATCGCCCGGAAAGTGCGGTCCCTGGGGGTCTTTAGCCAGTGCAGCGTCCACTGCAGGAAGAGGTGGGAGGACCTGAGATGCTGGACCAGGAAGATTGTGGAGGTCCAGCTGGGGAAGTCCTCCCAATGTGGTAGGGGTGCGCACCGGACATTGACTCCCCTAATGGCCCGCATCCTGGCGGTGGCTGACTCCCCAGAGCTTGATGGGCAGTTGAGGGCCCAACAGCAGCTAGGAGGGGGTGAATATTGGGCCGAGTCAGACACTGTGCATTTACATTTTCCTCCTGGTAGAAGCAGCAGTTTCACTGTCAACATAATAGGTTACTTGTGTCCTAAGGATTAGCAGTGTTGTTGCATGTGTAGGTCTTGTCATAGGTACATGATGTTTCGCCAAGACGTATGTCTTTTGGACCAGATCCAAAGCTGAGTCAAGTCACATGTCTATCTTCAGAGTTGTACATACACATGGCTGAGTAATGTGGCAGTTCACCTACATATGTTTGAGGTTGTGTGTATCTGCTGTCCCACACAGACCACGTGTTTTCTTTGTGTCAGGAGTGATGCTCCCCCAATACTGTTTATCTTGTCCTGGGAATCTCTTACTTATGACATGGTATACAGTGCGCATAGGATGCAGACAATGAGACATACTTGGCCTTGGTGAGTGGGGTAGGACAGCATCTTGAGATGGCAAACAACACTGGTGCCATCAGTATTTATGCCTACATGACGGCATGTGTAGCTTTGATTTGTTGTGCAATCATCTGCACAAGGGTATGTGTGGTGTTCTCCACGTTGAATAAATACGCAGATAGACGGACGAAGTGTAGAAAGGTCCGTTTATTCACCTCAGCCACCAACAGCCTTTCACAGAATGCCCCACAGCTCAAAACCCCCCAACATTCTTTATTAGAACACAACGTTAACATTCTACATTGGATCTTTAAGATGTCACACATCTTCTCTCCTTATAAAACAAGCAACAAAACAGAATACAGAAGTCAATGATGAAAGCGAAAGATCACATGACATATTCCTAAAAGAAAAGATGCGGTGAACAAAGAACAGCTCACATGACAAAGTCTTTCATATGAAATGGTAAACTGCACAATCTCGCACTCTTCTCTCTATTGTTATCAGGCAAAGGGTGCGAGTTTGATGAAGAAGAGTTGTTACGCGTGTTCAACGAACAGGTAGGTACCTCACCCAAAGTAGTTTGAGAATTGACAGAGACCACACGACTCTTATTCCAAATCCTACCATCCTCAGTTTTCACAGCATTTCTGAAGATTTTCACAATTCTTCTCATTTTGGAAAACTTTGACCAAGGTTGACATCCCACTGGCGCTCTTATTTTTACAAAGTCACCCACTCTCAAACTATTGTATTGCACACATTTTTTGTCATCAAAGTAGCGTTTTCTTTCCACCTGTTTCTGTAGCTCTCTATCCCTCCAATCACCAATGCAATTGTCCTTCAAACCCTTATTGAACGAGATCCACCCAGGACATAGTTTAGAATTGGGAGCCCTACCTCTAAACAGCTCAAAGGGGGACCTACCAGTGGTGGAGTGGGGAGACATGCGATAGGCAGAGATCCTATCTTGCAACGCCTCTTTCCAATTTAAATTGCTCGCTCTTGCCAACTGAATGCTCTCTTTAAGAGTTTTGTTAACCCTCTCAATAGCTCCGTTGGTTTCGGGATGATACACTGCACTGCGTTTGTGAATAATCCCACAACCTCTCAATTAAGCCTGAAACTCCGAAGAGCAGAACTGAGTCCCATTATCAGAAAGCAAGGAATTAGGATAACTCTCCTTCTTGAAAACTTCTTCTAAAGATTTTATTACACTCAAAGATGAAATGTCTCTTACCGAGCGTACCTCAATCCATCTTGAGTAAAGATCCAGAAGGACTACCAAATAAGGAGTATCCGATACCCCTTGTAAAGGGCCAACTATGTCTATTGCTAACTCATCCCAGGGATATTTCGGTAGTTTTCTGCAAACCATGGGCATTTGTCTGGTCTTGAGAATCTTATCACTGGAGCAACACTCCAAACAGTCTCGAACCATTTTTTCAATCTCTCTATCCATGGCCGGCCACCAGTAAAGCATCCTCAGATATCCCTTGGTCTGCACAATCCCTAAGTGACCAGAGTGAGCCAGAGTTAATAGTTTGCCTCGCACACCCACCGGAGGAACCAGCTTGGTGCCTCTCACCAGTAATCCATCAACAACAGCCAACTCATCAGAGATCAGAGACCACGGCTTTTCCAAATGTTTGTTTTTACCTGAAGAAATTAATTCTATTACTTTTGATATTTCCTCATCCTTCACAACTTCATTTTTCCACTCTAACTCATCTACCGCACCAACAGTAATTTCACACACGTTTACCACATCATCCGGTAGAACCTCCTCCTTATCATCAGAGCTAGTGACATCCACCAATCTAGAGAGACAATCAGCCGACTTGTTGATAACACCTGGAATGTAATCCACACAGAAATCAAACTCTTGTAAAGAAATGATCCACTTCCTGATTCTCGAAGAAATTGAATCCAAACCCTTCTTAGAAAACACCTCTTTAAGTGGTTTGTGATCAGATAAAACCTTTACCTTTGTTCCCCAAATCAAATTCCTAAACTTCCTTAATGCCCAAAAAATGGCAAGAGACTCCTTTTCTATTACAGAATAGTTTATCTCTGAGCCTCTTAAACATCTAGACGCACAGGTGATAAGTCTATCAACACCACCACTCTTCTGTAAAAGCACCGCACCTAAACCCTTGGCACTGGCATCAGTGAAGATTAGGGTCTCATCTCCCGGCACAAAAGAGTGAAGAGAAGGTGCTTCTTTAAGGTCCTGCTTGATAGCAACAAACTCATTGGCACACTCTGAACTCCAATCAAACACCGCACTTTTAACAGTTAGTCTCCTAAGGGCATGAGTCTTATCAGCGTAACCCGGAATGAACTTACTGTAAAACTCAACCATTCCTAAAAAGGAGAGTAACTCCTCCTTATTGGAAGGTTCACTGACATTCTCAATAGACTTGACCAAGTCCTTCTTCGGGAAAACACCACGACCTGTTATGCAGTGCCCCAGGTAGTTAACTTCCTCCACAGCAAACCTGCACTTCTCCTTTTTTATTGTTAATCCCGCCTTCCTCAGACATTCCAAGACAGTACACACTCTAGAATAATGCTCCGTTTCAGTGCGACCATAAATCAGCAAGTCATCCTGATAGCACTTTACCCCAGAGACCCCTTTGAGGACATTGGACATGATCCGTTGAAAAACGGAAGCTGCGGAAACTAATCCGAAAGGCATCCGTCGAAATTTATAGGTTCCCATGGGAGTGACAAATGCTGTCAATTCCTGCGAAACCTCATCCAACTCCACCTGATGGTATGCGGATGCAAGATCTAGGGTTGTGAAAAACCTAGCCCCTACTAGAGTGCTGACCAACTCATCTATGTTGGGCAATGGGAACCTATCCACAATCACTTCTTTGTTGAGAGAGCGCAAGTCAATGCAAAGGCGCAGCTCACCACTGGCCTTCTTTGCGACAACTATGGGAGCCAACCACTCCGTCGCCTCCACAGGCACTATGATCCCTAAATCAACCAAACGCTCAATCTCCTTTTGGACACCAGACTGTTCATTCAAAGGTACCCTTCTGACTCTAGCAACCACCGGTATGGCACCCTCTTTCAGTCTTATGTGATGTTTGTAACCTTTAAGGCATCCTAATTTGTCCCCAAAAACATCAGCAAACCGCTCGGCTAAGGTAGACCAGGAATCTCCTACAGACTGAACCACGACTTGAGGTTCTGTGTTGGGATTGAGAATAACACCAAGCGAACATTGATGAGTCCACCCCAACAGTGCATCCCCACACTTAGCTACATAAACTTTCCCAGAGATGTTGCGTCTCCCTAGCTCAATGCAGGATATGAAATACCCCAAGAGAACTATTGGCACACCACCATAACCCACGGGAGAAACATCTCCTTTCATTAGTGCGCACTTATCTTTAAAATAGTGATCAAAAGTATCTTTATCTATCATAGTAAGATGCGAGCAAGAATCGAACTTCATCTCAAGCTCAACACCATGAATCTTGACCACATGGGAAGGATGATTAGCTTTCTCTACATCTACCTGATACATAATCTCTTTTACTTGTGGGTGATCTCTAATTTGGGCTTGAGGTTGTTCTCTTCTTTTACTCTTGCTCCTACACCATTTTGCATAATGACCTTTTCTCCCACACGCGCTACAAGTAATGTTAAGAGCAGGACAGAACGGAGCATTTGCTCTATGTCCAGTTCTGCCACATCTAAAGCAGATGAACCTGTTGTCATTGGAAGAGGCAAAAGAAGGCGAATAAGAAGTACCATAAGAAGTACCCTCACCAGCACGAGGATGTTTGTCGCTCTCACTGACACCAGGTGCTCTGTTTTTTACAAGACATACAACTTCCTCAACACTTGAATTCGTAATACCAGACTTATCTCTTGTAACACTCAATTCGCGAACACACTTCATCACATGTTCAACTCGCTTAGCTATTGCGAGGACCTCGTCCAAGGGTGGCTCGTCTTTTAGCCACAGTTCTTCCCTTATTTTGTCATGTGCGCATCTCAACACGAACTGATCCCTGATCCTTTCTTCTACGGCCCCTCCAAATTTGCATGACGCTGCCAGTTTCCTCAACGCTGTGACAAATTCTTCAATCGTTTCATCCTTTTTCTGCTCCCGTAACCCAAAGTGGTACCGTTCCATTATAGTGCTCAATCGAGGCAGATAGTGCCTATCCAATTGAAGAATGCATATTTCATATTCATTAAGAGATCTTTGGTCATTTTGACTGAGATCTGGCAAATGTTCCAATACATCCTGACCTTCACCCCCTAAACAGTGCAAAAGTAGAGAATGCTTCCTCTCTGCACTCAAGTTTGTCCCACAAACACGTGCATAGTTGCAAACATTTTTTTTCCATTTTTGCCACTTAATCGTGGGCTCACCTGGACTGTTAAGAAAAAACGGTGGTTGAGTTACATTCTGCATGCTTTCGTTCCACACTTAGCCCTTTATTCCAACTTCAAAGCTCCTTTATGTCAGATGACGTGAAAACAGTAGACAAAGTTCACTTGCTAACCCCTTAACTCTAATTCTAATGTCAAAACATTGTGCACTTCACATTACTATCACCGTGAGATTAATTTATTGTGACCAAAACTGTGCCTTTATCTTTTTTCCTTTTTTTACGCTTGGTTATCTGTTTGCAAAACCCACACTTCAAACCTTTTAACCATCTAGTAAATTTTTAAATGCACATTTTTTTTTTTTAAATGATCGATAAAGTTCCAGTCACTGTTTCTAAAGTTCAGCGTCACCTAGCTATTCCAGCACGATTGTAAGGTGTGCCAGTCACCGTGTCTTCTATTGCAGGCCTGTTGCACCAAAAACGACACACCAAACCACCTTTATCTTATTCGCCATGTACATAAGCTTACACCGGACAATGCACACTGCCTGGTGGAGATCTTCCCAACTTGTCAAGATGGCCGCTGAAAACGTGCCCTGACGTGATGACGCTTCACAGTGAGTAGCGTCCTTGGTTGTTTCACCGCTCCTCTTAGCGTTATGCCTCCTAGCAACCAGACGTTCCTTTACGCTGCACGCTCACTCTCGCAGCCGTCTTCCACTCACTTCGTGGAACGCATATGCGTTTCAGCTTCCCGCCCCTCTGCATTCAACTCCTCACCCGATATCCTTTGCTCCGGACACACCAGGCGTCGACGCATCAGCCGCTGGAGAAGTAGATTACACTTCTCTTCCACATCTTAGTCAGCCGCTGGAGGAGTTTCGCGATGAGTGCCAGGAGGAAGCGCTGAAACCGTTTCTTCTCTTTACTGGATGTTGAGGTGAGAGCCACACTGCCACGCTCGTCGCCAAATTAATGTGGTGTTCTCCACGTTGAATAAATACGCAGATAGACGGACGAAGTGTAGAAAGGTCCGTTTATTCACCTCAGCCACCAACAGCCTTTCACAGAATGCCCCACAGCTCAAAACCCCCAACATTCTTTATTAGAACACAACGTTAACATTCTACATTGGATCTTTAAGATGTCACAGTATGATACATAATGAAAAGTTCTTTATAGGTTAGGTGAGAGTCATCCACACTTGTATGTGTTGGCCAATCTGTAAAGGACATTGTTCATTCATGCTGGGGATACAGGTAATGTGTACACACAGACAGGAGTGTGTAGACATGGGTAGGTTTGTTAGACATACGAAGAGAAATTGATCTCTCTTATTAGTCACGTTCAATTGTTGAGGCTATGTATTTCATGGTATGTACACTACTGGTCATCGATGCCATTGATGTGGGAGTGTAGAGTAATGTGCACTACACATGTAGACATTTGAAGGTGCATTCACTGACTGACATGCATCAGGGAGTGACATGCAGATTTGGTGTGGTCATATATAGGTGTTTAAACAATGTGATACACTGGTATTTGTGTGTGCAAAACATTTTGGGTACAGTGATGTGCCTTCCCGTTTGGACACAAGTGACACCTCATATTCATGGACTGGAGATTACCTAAACCTCTTAAGACTTTCTCTGTTCTATTGAATTGTAGTTATGCAGTCTGAGGATGGTGTTCCGACCAGGACCAATGTGGACTGGGGATGTCCCTAGCCATAGGTGGTGCCTGATACTATAGTTTTATGTGCAACTTCTGACTGAAAACTTAGGGGCCACCTTGTTTCCATGCAAGTTTTAGGAAACGTTGGCGGTGGAGTGATCTGTGCACCTTTGATAATGTTATTGTTAAGAGCTGTTCGTACATTGAGTTTACGCAGATGTCTAACACCTATTTCAACTGTCTTTTCAGCATCAACCGAGGCAAGTAGAGGAGATCATGCCAATGGCGTTGGGGATGCAGCTGGACCAGTGCCTCCAGTCGCCAGACTGACACAGATGGAGGCAGTGGCCCAGAGGGTGAGGGGGGTCCCTGGAGGCCCATAATTTGACGTCATCTTCATCTGAGTCAACCTCCACTGGCAACTCCCTGGTGGATCACACAGGACCTGTGTCCACAACATCCTTGTCCGCCACCCCAATGGCATCTCCATCCTCCCTGCTGCTTCCCACCAAGGTGTCCAGCCCTGCTCCCGTAAGGAGCGAGGCGTCTCCTTTGTTCCAGGCACCTCAGCCCCTGCCCCTGTGCCCCCAGCTGCCCTGAGTGAGGAGGCTATTGACCTCCTGAGACAGATCTCTGTTGGGTAGACTACACTGCTGAATGCCATCCAGGGGCAGTTCAGCTAGTTGATGCAGAAGCTTGACTACCTGGAAGACATTCACAGTAGTATGTCTGGCCTACAGAGGTCATTTCACCCACCCCAGCCTTCCACCCCGCCTCCTGCCTCCTGCCCATCCCAAATCCATTTACCCAGACCTGGCCACAGGAAACACAGACTGATGTACGCACCCACAACAACTTCCACATGCAGCACGCACACACCAAAACACAGCAAGACGTCCAGGCATGCAACCACTTAACAGACACGTACCACCCCCATACACAAACATACCCACAGACACCGCACCAACAGACACAGCCGAGACACACAACATACACTGCACATCCACAGCAAACACCCAAAAAACATGCAAATGCAAAATCTCACCCAAACAACAGACACCTACAACACAGACACAACATATATCAGACCCACACACACCTGCACCATCAACTGGCTCACCCAAACCAGACACAGACGCTCCCTCTACCTCCAAAAGCCCACCCCTTGTCATCCCACCTCCCCAGGCTCCCAAAGAAAGCCCTATGTTTGACCTTGCCCTTACCTCTGCCACAGCCACTCCCCCTCTGCCAAAGTCAACCCAACACCTCCCAATATCGACCCCAGCCCTCCCACATATCATCACTGAGGTGCCTGGACTGCCCAATAGATGCCCCTTTGTGAGGAGGTTCCCTGGCAGTGTCAGACAGGGAAAGTGTTTTGGCATTGTGCTGTGGCACATTTTGGACATTATGAACTGCCTATTGGTCTATGTTTCGTTGATGAATTATTTCATCCATTAATTAAAAACTTTCAGAGTTAAATAGACATTTGTCCTGACGTTACATTTCTGACTATTTGAAGTTGTTGTATAGTTAGTGATGTATAAGTACAGTTGTGTTTGTTTCATCCCTGATTGCTGATACAATTGAAGTGGTTTGTATGATGTGCCCTTGGAGCCAGTGCTGGAGTTTGAGAGGACAAGGGTAAATGTTGGATGGATGTCTATGTGGGTTGACATCCAAATGGGGCAGACATTCCATTGGGTGTCATGTTATGTGATAAGTATTTCAGCTTGGCCTGGCCACTGTCAACGTCATTTAGCTTGCCCTTCTTCCGATGACGTAGGTTGGGTATGTGTTAGGTGTGTTGAAGTTAGATATTTGTGGAACCACACATGGAGGGTGTCAACTTGTCATACCTTTGTGTAGTTCTGCATGGACATGCGTCCATTTTGCAATATGGACCGTACATCTACTTCATCTACATGTATGCCACAATCTGTAAGTGCTGTGTTTGCTTACATAAGTTGCACTTACCCATTGCCTACACATGCATGGAACTTGGTTATGCAATTGGCTGTCACTGTTATACTTCAGTTCCCAAGTCCAGTGCCCATGGAGTTTGTCATGCAAGTGAAAAATCAGTACTGTGCCCCAGTGCCCCAGCCTTTCAGGATTCCCCCTGATAGAGGCATAGCTATTCTGCACAGAGTGTTTCCATTGTGCCCGTAGAATGTTTCTCACACTGATTCTATGTAATCCCATTGACTGACATTGCCTTTTCATGTGGGTGATTCGACTCCAGAGTTGTAGCAGAGAAGGTGTGTTTCACTTTAATGACACATCCATACTGATGTTTCTCTGACCTCACAACAGGACCTGGCATGTGTGCAATATGAGTGTGTCACATTTACTATAGCATCTTGGTCAGAGTTCCAGTCACAAGACCTCATGGTCATTGTAGTCAGTTCAATGTTACTTTTACAACACTTAAGAAATGGTAAGCTGCATGACTAGTGTAGATCAGTGTTAACATGGCAAACAAATGAGAAAGGGCAAAAGGAGTGTAGCATCTTGGTCAGAGTTCCAATCACAAGGCCTCACGGTCATTGTAGTCAGTTCAATATAACTTTAGCAACACTTGAGAAATGGCAAGCTGCATGACTAGTGTAGATCAGTGGTGACACGGCAGACAAGTGAGAAAGGGCAAAAGTTATGTGTGGCAGACATTAATAGGTGTGATATTGATGAGGAGGTGGTGTTGTGGAACACAAATTAATGCACACATCACAATCATTTTAAATAATTTGCGAAAACATGTCCATTTGTGCACAGTGTGCCTGTGCAATACCAATGTTTTGGCCTAGGAGGGCATCCAATAGATGTGTTACGGATGATTGTTAAGAAACAATCTCAGACAGGGTCCCTTGGTGCATACAATTTACTTAGGGACACCAACTTACTTGCCTGATCCATGGCGGGGTATCGTTTTGCTGAGGAGTCAAAGGCAACAAATAGTGGTATGACTTACTGCCGATTTAGTCCGCGACGGACTGGGTTTTGAAGGTGGTTGAGGAGGTAGAGCAGCGGCAGGACGTGCACGATGGGCTCCATGTCACTAGAAGACGAGCAGAGGTGAGTAAAGGTGAGTTTTGGCTTTTTATCCCTCCCTTTCTGCCGTCTCAGATTCAGTGGTTGAACCGCCATGGTCATGCCGGCTGTAAAGCAACTCGTAATTGGGCGGGCGGTTTCACTGGCGGTCTGAGCCTCCCAAAGCCTCCTAGGCCCACACTGCGGCCACCACGGTCAGAGTTAGCTGGCGGTGTCAGCGGTTCGGCAGCGATCTTCGCAAAGCCAGTAATCCCAACTCGTAATACGGCGGTCGGACCGCTGAGCTCACTGTGTTCGGAACACCACTGCCAAAATCATAATAAGCCCCTAAGTTATTTGACCTGACTCACAGGATGTTGCGCCTTCACTGAGACTAGAACCTAATTCCGCAGTTCCAATGAAACAATCTTTGTTGGCGCCCCTCCACCGAAGACTTCAAACTCCACGGATTCGGTCACCACCCTCCAATACTGCCCCTCATCTCTTCATAGCCCCTCTCCCTCATGTATATAGGGTGTCAGAGCACTTTACATCACACACACATTATACAGAGACAATGACTCATTAATGTGTAAATCAGTGTATAGGAAATGTTACGTAGGACAAAGAGGACTATAAGGTATTGGAGTCACATGTCATCCATACTGGTAGTCAGTATATTTTAAGAGTGCTTGGTCTGGAAATGCACAAACAGAGGATTTAAAACGTACCACAGAGGATGGGCTTGGCTTTACCAATAAGAATTTATTTCTATCTGATTAATCCCTTTTTTATCAACATTAGGATATTGAAAGACTGGGAAAAAACATAAGGTTTCAACTCTAAGCCTTGAACTTTGCCTGCAGCTCTGTGATGACAGTTCATAGCTCACTGTGCTCTATTAGGATTTTCACTTATGAACTGAAAGTAACAAAAGGATCTCTTTGACTAAAGCAGTAACCCTCTGAGCTATCTACATAAAATACAATTCTGTGATCTAAAATACAATTCGGTGATCGGCATGGTACACATGCTTTGCAGCAGGCATATTAATTTTCTGTGCTACTTTATGTTAAGTCAAAACTGCCACTAGATAACATTTGATCTCTCTCCAGCCGGAACATTAATCACCAGAGTTATCGTGACATTTATATTGTTTCCTGAAAACTGCTGGACACACAAGGAACTCTGCAGCAGATGCTTTTAAACCCATATGATATTTCAAAACAAAGCGTCCCCCCAACTCGGCACCTGGTGCAGTGACACAGAGGAAAGCAAATCAGCAAATAGTGGAAAAAGCTTATTATTTGCCTTAGTGCTTGGATTTAACCCTTTTCTGATTTAGTATAACAGCTACACATGACAAAATAGAATTGGTATAAACCGTATATGCAGATCTGCATTGTGGAATATACTCTTACCATTGTTGAGGGATTGTTGAGGGATGGAAGGGGCATCATGACTCATTCAAGTCTTTTCCTCTTGAGAGTCAAGGCCGCTCATTACATTCAGCAATGGCAATATATTGCACATTACACTCTGTACAGTGGTGGCTGGTATTTAATGGTGGTAGGGATGCAGGTCGCGGGGAATGAAGAAAAAAAAAATAAACACTTACCTGTCCGCTGTCTGCTGCCGCCGTCTCCTCTCCCACTTCGCCCGCTTCCATGCCAGGAAGCAGGAAGCACCCGGCTCCCAGCCTCCCGATAGCCAATCACAACGCTGCAATGCAGCGTTGTGATTGGTCTGAGCGCCGTGGATCGGCGCTCAGCCAGAGAATGGGAGGCTGGGCATGTTCTCCATGCAGGCTGTAATTCAGCCTGCATGGAGAACATTCAAAGTGCACATGACGGTTTGACCGGCCTGAGATGGCCGGCCAAAGCGTCCTGCGCACTTGGAGTGGGCAAACCACTCCTCCCCTGCTCTGTGAGCAGAGCAGCCCCACCCCATCCCAGCTGAGGAAGGGGAAAAATAAAATGATAATAACAATGAGTGATTATCATTTTATTTTTTCCTCTTTGACCTGCTCAGTGGGGCGACACTCCTCCGCCTTAGCGGAGGAGCCGCCACTGACTCTGCACAGCTTGTAAGATTCTGCACCAGTGTGGTTTCCTTTTCCTGTTTGGGTGTCAGCTTCTGGTTTACCGTCAGATCTCAACCTTTAATCGAAAAAACAGGAGAGCAGCAGTCTGATGGTGAGTGAGGTCCATAATGTTTAGTACCCATATGCAAAGTATTCAAATATGAAGTGAGAGAGCACCGCTCTCAGGTCAAGGTGCTTCAAGAGCCAAAGACTTGTTCACAACCCAAAGCTCTGGTCTTTTTTTACCCATTTAGAGGAAGGTCATCATACCTCGTTTGCCATGTTTCAGCAGTATTTCTTCAAAGTCCCTTGTGACTTCTTATTTTTGCTTTCCCATTTCTCATCAATTTTGACTCTCAAGCTAAAGTTGCTTTTTTGAGGATTCAATGTGGAATCAATTTTCAAAACACAAGTAAAAAACAAACTTTCATTTTATCCAATATTTCCAATATGAATTCTCTTGCTTTTACGTTTTTATTACAAATCGATATCTGATCATCCAATCCAACCAAATAAATTAATTTAGTCTTCTCTATGCATTAATAATTGCATTTATATTTTTAATTTGTTCCATCGAGTCTTATTTCACAGCAGATTATGAATGTTTAACCCTCCATTCTGTATTTCATGATTATTTGTAGATATTTTCGTTTCAATTTGATTTTTCCTCATTTTAAGTTTATGCAATTCCTCAACCTGATAGTGTCCAAACTTGGAGGGTAAATTATTGTGCTGAGGTGGCCCACAAATGGCTTTAATTTCCTTGTTTTTGTGAACGATTAAAATCAAGAGCAATGGCCTCTCAATTGAACCTGTAAGGTATGTGTGGTGTCTTGTGTGTTGCCCTGCAGGGACATATTTTTTTCTCTGCATGGTGAGTTCCAGAAGATGTTTTAATGTTGGGAATGTTATTGTATAAGTTGGAGTCTTCCCCTTTGTTAGTTGCTGATGGGACTGGCTAGTGGATGAGGCACATTCTGAATTCAATAAACCCCTAACCAAAGGGGAAACAGCAATTACAACCGGTCTGAACCATGCATGCAATTACAACAAAAACTTAACAACCCATGTGTTGGGTTTAGAGTGGTTATGGGCTTTTGGGTAGCAAGGGAATTTTTTAAGGTTTAGGATGGGTAAGTGGTTTTGGGTGGAAGGGCACTGTTAGTGTTTAAGGTGGGTATGGGGTTTTTGGTGGGAAGGGATTTTTTAGGCTTTATGTTGGGTATGGGACTAAGGTTTGAGGGTTGTTAAGGGTAAAAAAGAATATATATATAATTTTTTTTATTACATATAAATATAATTATATATAACAAAACGTATGTGTTTTACACACATATATACGTATATGTAAAAGTATATACATACTTATATGTATGTGTGTATAAAAATACATATAAATATATATATTTTTAAAACCGCGTATGTCTTTACTACGTATGCCCCCGCACATTATTGATAAAGCCTCGGGGAGGTGGCAGTCCCTGGGGCTGCGGGGGGCCACCTCGGGCCCCTGCATAATAATTAAATATTGCCCCCGGGACCTGGCCCACCCAGGGGATTAACAGAAACGAAGCACGGGAGACCGTGATTCATTTTTTTTTTTAAATGTCGGCGGGAATCGCACACCCTACGCGAATCCCGCCGAAAATATTTTAAAAAAATGCTTTTTTGGGCCCTGGGGGTTCCTGTGGGACCCCCTGACCAGGCCTAGGGGGTCAGGGTGTTTTTACCCTGCCGCCTTTTCTTGTTTTTTTAAATGTTTTTCTCACCTTTGTGCTTGTGACTCGGTTCAACCAAGTCACAAGATGGCTGCCAACACTTCCTGGTTTGAAGTGTTGGCAGCCAATCAGAAACAAGCTCGTGATCCGGAGGGTTCAGCCAATCAGATCTCACAATTCTCAAATATCGATATCTGTAAATGTTTAAATTTCTCAAAAACTACTGAACGGATTTACACCATTTAAAGAAAAGAGTGCTTTCTGGACCAAAAGCTACCTTTTTGCCAAATATGGTGTAATTCCGTTCAGCAGTTCGGGCTGTAGTCGTGTCTAAGGTTTCCTATTGAAAATTAACATGGAGAAAACATGTTTTGGGACCCCCCTTTTTTCTTGGCCACCGCTTGACGAATCACCCAGAACCTTTCAAGACAGGAGCTGACCGGAGCGCCCCATTAGTTTTGAAAATTTCGCGAAGATTCGTCAGCCGGTGCCAAAGATATTGGCAAAAGAAAAAATGCTTTTTGAATTGAAACAAGGTTCTAACTAAAACTACCTACAGGCGACTGCCAGTAGGTAATATATATATATATATATATATATATATATACATAGATATACATATATATATATATATATAATTAAAGGTTTTGCCTTCACCCCGCATGCCTTTACAACAAAAAGTAAGTATTTAGCAGGTAAATATTAAACCAATATATATATATATATATATATATATTATCTACTGGCGGTCGCCAGTAGATAGTTATAGTTACAACCTATTATCCATAGGAAATCCGCGACATTCTATTTGAAATAACTCTCTTGCCGGTTGACGTATCTTCGCAAAATTTTCAAACTTTGTGGCCTGCTCCGGTCCGCTCCTACCCTGAAAGTCTCGGGGGATTCGTCAGCGGGGCCGAGAAAAAGGGGGTCCCAAAACGCGTTTTCCCCATGCAATTTTCCATAGGAAACTTTAGACACGGCTACAGCCCGAACTGCTGAACGGAATTACACCAAATTTGGCAAAGAGGTAGTTCTTGGTTCAGAAAGAACCTTTTGTTAAATGGTGTAAATCCGTTCAGTAGTTGCTGAGAAAATCAAAAGTAAAAAGATAGTGATATCTATGGCCGAGTAGGGTCCGCGTACCCTCCCGATCACGAGCTGCATGTTAATTAGCTGTCAGCTGGCTGTCAACATTCCGATTCAGGAAATGTTGGCAGCCATTTTATCCTCGGTAGAACCGAGGGACAGAAACAAGTGCGCAAAGCGCACAAAGGGGGCAGGGTAGAAACACCCTGACCCCCTAGGTTTGCTCAGGGGGTCCCACAAGGACCCCCTAGGCAAAAAAAAAAAAAATGTTTTTAAAAAATAGGCAGGATGCGCTCAGGGTGCGCGAATCCTGCCGAAAAAAAAAAAAATCGAAGCGCGGTCTCCCGCGCTTCGATTGTATTTTGCCCCCGGGGGCATGGTGGGAGGGGATAATTTAATGTGTGGGGGCCTCAAGGGCCCCCAAGCCCCGGGGACCGCCACCCCCGGGGCTTTTTTAAAATGGTGCGGGAGGGCTCTGAGCCCTCCCGCAGCCCGAGGACCACCACCTCCCCGGGGCTTTTTTATTAATTAAAAAGCCTGTGTGGGGGGCTCCAGCCCCCACACGCCCGGGACCACCACCTCCCCAGGGCACTAAACATTTAAATATGGGGGTCCGTTACGGACCCCAGAGCCCGGGGACCACCACCTCCCCGGGGCTGTGAACTGAATGGGAGGGGGCCGCGCGGCCCCCTCCTGGAGCCCTTGATGGCCCTGGGGACCACCACCCCCAGGGCCGGCTCCTGCAGTGTCCCGGGGTGCCTACCCCCGGGACACTGCTGTTTGCAATGACAGGATGGGAGCCTCGCGGCTCCCGTCCTGTCATTACAAACTGCTTTGGATATTGGAAGAGAGAGCAGGAAACCTGCTCTCTCTTCCAATATCCAAAGCTGATTGCTTTCCACATGGGGAGCAGCATGTTAGCTGCTCCCCATGTGTAAAGCTAATGCCGGCTCCCGTAGGACACGGGGAGCCGGCGGGACTGTGGGGGATTGGGGACCCCCACAGTCCCCAACGAGAGGAGCCAGCCCGGGGGATGGGGTCCCCGGGGCAAGTAGTGGCCCGGGAGGGGGCCACGCGGCCCCCTCCCCAAAAAATAAAAAAAATAAAAAAATAAAAAAACGGAAAGGCCGGCCCCGGGGATGGGGTCCCCGGGGCCTTAAATGGCCTGAGGAGGGGGCCACGCAGCCCCCTCCCTACGAAAAAAAAAAAATCGAGGCCATGCCCCGGGGATGGGGTCCCCGGGGCCAATACAGGCCCAGGGAAGGGGGCCACGCGGCCCCTTCCCGTTTTTTTAATTTGTAATTAAAAAAGGGGTAAGGCCCTGGGGGATGGGGTCCCCAGGGCATAAAAACTGGAAAAAGGAAGGGGGCCACAGAGCCCCCTTCAGGGGACAAAAAAAAAAAAAAAAAAACGATCGGGCCCGCAGGCCCCGCCCCTTCCTTCACCACTCTGCAAACGCGCCCCTGGCGCGTTTGCAGAGGAGAACAATTCCCCTTGAATACTGGGGGTCCCTGGGGGCCAACTAGCCCACCAGGAACCTCCAGTATGCGCCAGGGGGCTGCCTTGCAGAGAGGTGTACAGAGGCCACGCCCCTTTTACACCTCTCTGCAACGCAGCTCTGTGGCGCTTTTTGGAGGTATATGGTGGGCTAGTTGGACTCCGGGGACCCTCAGGATTCAAGGGGACTTAATTCCCCAACTTAAAACGCGCCACGGGGCGCGTTTGCACAGTGGTGAAGGGAGGGCGGGGCTTCAGGTGACATGTGTGCAAACAGGCCCCGTGGCGCGTTTTAAGATGGGGAATTAAATCCCCTTCAATCCTGAGGGTCCCTGGGGCCAACTAGCCCAACAGGTACATCCAGAAAGCGCCACAGAGCTGCATTGCAGAGAGGTGTAAAAGGGGTGTGGCCTCTCTACACGTCTCTGCAACGCAGCCCCCTGGCGCATATTGGAGGTTCCTGGTGGGCTAGTTGGCCCCTAGGGACCCTCAGGATTCAAGGGGACTTAATCCCCCAACTTAAAACGCGCCACGGGGCGCGTTTGCACAGAATGTCACCTCAGGCCCCGCCCCCTCCCTTCACCATTGTGCAAATATTCTTCTAAAATCATCCGAAATACGAATTCCTATTTACTCACCTGTTATAAGGAGAGACCTCAGTGCTGCATCTTTCAGCCCAGTACTGGTCCTGAAAAGTAATTTTAACCGTACTTACCAGTAACTTGAATTTCCTTCCATAGGATATCATTGCCTGCTTTTTGTTGAAAAAGTTTCTAAGTGTTGATTTTTGAAACATACAAATATTCCTCTAAAATCAGCCGAAATACGAATTCCGATTTACTCACCTGTTATAAGGAGAGACCTCAGTGCTGTATCTTTCATCCCAGTACTGGTCCTGAAAAGTAATTTTAACCGTACTTACCAGTAACTTGAATTTCCTTCCATAGGCTAACATTGACTGGTTTCACTTGGAAATTCTTCTAAGGGGCCGATTCCGATCTCGGCCGGTAGGGCTCCGAATAGGATTCGGCTTTACCGGATCCGATTCGGAGCCCTTTTTCCCGACCGAATCGTACGCGGGTCCGGCCGAGCGAGTACGATGCGAATTCGCCGACCGACTCGTCCGGGCGACCCGACCGCTCCGACCGACTCGTACCCGGATCGTACCGCTCCGACCGACTCGCTCGGACCCGATTCGCACCGCGCAATGGAGACGTTTTCCGGCCGGGTAAGTACGATGCGCACCTCGACCGCTCCGACCGACTCGCGCCGTCCGACTCGAACTCGCTGTCGGAGCCGTACTTTGGGGGTCCGTGTCGGACCCCTGTACGCGTACCCGTGCGAGGCGCACACAGGGGGGACCCATGGGTCCCCCTACCTGTGCGTGTACGCCGCGAGCGCCTCGCGGCGTACTCGCTGTAGGGGCGCCCTTGTCCGCCTCGCACCCATTGAGGCAATGGGAGCCCGCGTACGCGTTGTACGACCGGCTCCCATTGAGTTCAATGGGAGTCCGACCGACTCGTGTCCGGTGGCATACGAATGCATCGGACTCGTTCGGTCGGACTGCACGGGTCCGATTCGGTCGGAAATCTCTCCGGGTCCGGCTCGGTCGGAGAGATTTCCGGCCCGAATCGGAATCGACCCCTAAGTGTGGAGTTTTGGACTTTATAATATTCCTCTAAAATCAGCCAAAGTACGAATTCCAATTTACTCACCTGTTATCAGGAGAGAACCCAGTGCTGCATCTTTTAGCCCAGCACTGACCCTGAAAAGTAATTTTAACCGTACTTACCAGTAACTTGAATTTCCTTCATAGGCTAACATTGACTGGTTTCACTTGGAAATTCTTCTAAGTGTGGAGTTTTGGAACTTTATAATATTCCTCTAAAATCAACCAAAGTACGAATTCCAATTTACTCACCTGTTATCAGGAGGGAACCCAGTGCTGCATCTTTTAGCCCAGCACTGACCCTGAAAAGTAATTTTAACCGTACTTACCAGTAACTTATATTTTCTTCCATAGGAATCCATTGTCTGGTTTTCAGCAGAAAAGTTTCAAAGTGTCGATTTTCACAAACTACAAATATTCCTAAAAAATCGCCTGTATGACTTAAACGCATTCTTTCAACTGTTTACAGGAGATGCACCAGTGCTGGATCCAGGATCCAACACTGAGTAAGAAAAAGTAACGATAACAGTTTTTAACTTCTAAGTGAATTTCCTTCCATAGGGTAACATTGGTGATTCTATGAGAAAAAGTTTCTAAGTGTGAACTTTTAAAGTACAATAATATTCCTTAAAAATCACGACTGTAACCAAAACGCTTTTACTCAACTGTTTACAGGAGATGTCCCAGGACTGAATCTAGGATCCAGTCCTGTGGTTAGAAAAGTAATCCATAAAGTAACTAATTGCATTTAACTAGAAATTCACATTGAGCTGAATGTTGCATTGTGTTTGAAAATGTGTTGCCCATTGCAACAACTGTAACTACTGTACTTAAAAGGCTATTGCCTATGTGCAAAGTATTTAAACTAAAGTAATTCATTCTGAGAAAGTATTTTTTGTAATGTAATGTATAATGTAATTACAATGTAATTTAAAAAATAAAATATTTTAAAAATAATTGTTTCTAAAAAATTTGGAAATCAGTATGAAAATTTTTTATATAACAATTAATACATTTAAAAATTGTCATTTACAAAACCTTTGAAAGTCACTGAAAAAACCGTAGGTTTCAGACATGGTATAGTTACAAATTAGCATTTAAAAAACCTTTGAAATTCACTGAAAAAACCATAGGTTTCAGGGACGTTATAGTTACAAATTAGCATTTAAAAAACCTTTGAAATTCACTGAAAAAACCATAGGTTTTAGGGACAGTTATAGTTAGTTGGACATTGCACTCGTACAAAACCCGTGAAATTCCCCCATTATAGTTAGTCCAGCTAACTATAACTCGCGCCCCGCAATGCACTGCTGATGACGTCACATATTACATCACTCATGACATGGTCAGTGACATCACTGATGACATCACTGATGACATCTCAAATGACATCACTGATGACATCATCCACGTGATAATCTGATGCACCTCCTCACACCCCAATATAACCTTTGATACACCCACTCTAAATTACAGACTGCCATTCGCAAAACCATAGACACTCCAACACCAATAACTACATACCCACTCACTGATTCTTAGGTCTACGCACACATCCACTCACTCACCCGTACAGTCACTCATACTTACGGTCACTCAGTACAGGACTATCATATGCACTCATACTCCTATATAGACACTCAAACACCGCCACTCATCCATAGAGGTACTCACACACCTAGTCAGTCATGCAAATAATTAAACACACTACCATTTACTCACCTATACAGTTATACACACACCAGCTCACTTACTCATACAAATAGTAGCACATTCTTACGCTCTTATACAATCACTGATACAAGCACACAATCATCCATACAGCCACTATCACAATCACTCACTCTCGCTTATAGCTATTTATATACTCCAACACACATATATACTGCCTTTCACATATGTAGTTACTCACACATGTACCACTGGGACATACATTCACTCACTAACACACTCTTACACACACTTACCCACCCATACAGTCTATCACAGATGCACTCTTGAAACCACCCACCCAGTGAATCACCCACTCACACATCTATGCACAGAGTTGCACACACCCCTCCCACACAAACACTCAGGCACCCATACAGATACTCAGACAAGCATTCAATAACTCATATAGACACTCATGTAGCTATTCACAAACACATGCAGCCACTTACACAGCAACAGACAGACGGATACAGACATTCACCCAGTTTAGTCACTAACCCATGCATTCAGTAAGATACGTTAAATCACTCACTTATAGAGTCAGTCACGCACCTACTAAATCATCCATACAGACACTTACACACCCACTCATTCTTCAATACGTCTTTTCCTATATATATAAAAAATATTTAAACTTTACAGATACACACAGTCACTGGATGATGTCATCAGTGATGTCATTTGAGATGTCATCAGTGATGTCATCAGTGATGTCACTGACCATGTCATGAGTGATGTAATATGTGACGTCATCAGCAGTGCATTGCGGGGGCGCGAGTTATAGTTAGCTGGACTAACTATAACGGGGAATTTCACGGGTTTTGTACGAGTGCAATGTCCAACTAACTATAACTGTCCCTAAAACCTATGGTTTTTTCAGTGAAATATATATATATATATATATATATATATATATATATATATATATATAAAGAAAACACCGGTAACTTCTTTCAAAGGAACCAAAAGGACACAACGGGGATAAGAGGAAGACAGCTTTACTGGACATAAAAATGGCATGATGCATTTCGGCATAGTAGCCTTCTTCGGATGCCTTTGACACCGGAGTTGGAATCCCACCCTCATAAGTACCTCCTTCGGCTCCTCCCATTGATAGGCGGGCAGCTGGCTCCAATTGAAAATAAAGGTTTATTTGATTTGTAGTCCACTGTGAAAAACTACAACTCCCATAAGTCCGCTTGGTGGTAAATAACTCCCATGGAGCCCAAGTTGACCCAAATGGTGCTGCTAATGCCTTGTAGGGGGGTGAAGTATACCACATAAAGTCCGATGTGGTAGTCCCACCGTCTTCCTTGGGTCCCCAAACGCTCTGCCTCCATTACCCCTGCCAGCAGGGTCCCGGAACAGCAGAACAGTGTCCGCGTCCCCCGTGAGATCCGGGTTGCTCCTGGCAAAAACCACTTGCTGGGCTGGTTCTTGAGGCGGTCCGAGGGAAACCAATACCTTGGATAACGTCTCATAATGCCAGAAATCCCTCGGCCTCTTGTAGAGCGGGTCCTTTTCGCACGCTACTGGCGGGCGTGCATAAACAAAGAAAACACCGGTAACTTCTTTCAAAGGAACCAAAAGGACACAACGGGGATAAGAGGAAGACAGCTTTACTGGACATAAAAACGGCATGATGCATTTCGGCATAGTAGCCTTCTTCGGATGCCTTTGACACCGGAGTTGGAATCCCACCCTCATAAGTACCTCCTTCGGCTCCTCCCATTGATAGGCGGGCAGCTGGCTCCAATTGAAAATAAAGGTTTATTTGATTTGTAGTCCACTGTGAAAAACTACAACTCCCATAAGTCCGCTTGGTGGTAAATAACTCCCATGGAGCCCAAGTTGACCCAAATGGTGCTGCTAATGCCTTGTAGGGGGGTGAAGTATACCACATAAAGTCCGATGTGGTAGTCCCACCGTCTTCCTTGGGTCCCCAAACGCTCTGCCTCCATTACCCCTGCCAGCAGGGTCCCGGAACAGCAGAACAGTGTCCGCGTCCCCCGTGAGATCCGGGTTGCTCCTGGCAAAAACCACTTGCTGGGCTGGTTCTTGAGGCGGTCCGAGGGAAACCAATACCTTGGATAACGTCTCATAATGCCAGAAATCCCTCGGCCTCTTGTAGAGCGGGTCCTTTTCGCACGCTACTGGCGGGCGTGCATAAACAAAGAAAACACCGGTAACTTCTTTCAAAGGAACCAAAAGGACACAACGGGGATAAGAGGAAGACAGCTTTACTGGACATAAAAACGGCATGATGCATTTCGGCATAGTAGCCTTCTTCGGATGCCTTTGACACCGGAGTTGGAATCCCACCCTCATAAGTACCTCCTTCGGCTCCTCCCATTGATAGGCGGGCAGCTGGCTCCAATTGAAAATAAAGGTTTATTTGATTTGTAGTCCACTGTGAAAAACTACAACTCCCATAAGTCCGCTTGGTGGTAAATAACTCCCATGGAGCCCAAGTTGACCCAAATGGTGCTGCTAATGCCTTGTAGGGGGGTGAAGTATACCACATAAAGTCCGATGTGGTAGTCCCACCGTCTTCCTTGGGTCCCCAAACGCTCTGCCTCCATTACCCCTGCCAGCAGGGTCCCGGAACAGCAGAACAGTGTCCGCGTCCCCCGTGAGATCCGGGTTGCTCCTGGCAAAAAACACTTGCTGGGCTGGTTCTTGAGGCGGTCCGAGGGAAACCAATACCTTGGATAACGTCTCATAATGCCAGAAATCCCTCGGCCTCTTGTAGAGCGGGTCCTTTTCGCACGCTACTGGCGGGCGTGCATAAACAAAGAAAACACCGGTAACTTCTTTCAAAGGAACCAAAAGGACACAACGGGGATAAGAGGAAGACAGCTTTACTGGACATAAAAACGGCATGATGCATTTCGGCATAGTAGCCTTCTTCGGATGCCTTTGACACCGGAGTTGGAATCCCACCCTCATAAGTACCTCCTTCGGCTCCTCCCATTGATAGGCGGGCAGCTGGCTCCAATTGAAAATAAAGGTTTATTTGATTTGTAGTCCACTGTGAAAAACTACAACTCCCATAAGTCCGCTTGGTGGTAAATAACTCCCATGGAGCCCAAGTTGACCCAAATGGTGCTGCTAATGCCTTGTAGGGGGGTGAAGTATACCACATAAAGTCCGATGTGGTAGTCCCACCGTCTTCCTTGGGTCCCCAAACGCTCTGCCTCCATTACCCCTGCCAGCAGGGTCCCGGAACAACAGAACAGTGTCCGCGTCCCCCGTGAGATCCGGGTTGCTCCTGGCAAAAACCACTTGCTGGGCTGGTTCTTGAGGCGGTCCGAGGGAAACCAATACCTTGGATAACGTCTCATAATGCCAGAAATCCCTCGGCCTCTTGTAGAGCGGGTCCTTTTCGCACGCTACTGGCGGGCGTGCATAAACAAAGAAAACACCGGTAACTTCTTTCAAAGGAACCAAAAGGACACAACGGGGATAAGAGGAAGACAGCTTTACTGGACATAAAAACGGCATGATGCATTTCGGCATAGTAGCCTTCTTCGGATGCCTTTGACACCGGAGTTGGAATCCCACCCTCATAAGTACCTCCTTCGGCTCCTCCCATTGATAGGCGGGCAGCTGGCTCCAATTGAAAATAAAGGTTTATTTGATTTGTAGTCCACTGTGAAAAACTACAACTCCCATAAGTCCGCTTGGTGGTAAATAACTCCCATGGAGCCCAAGTTGACCCAAATGGTGCTGCTAATGCCTTGTAGGGGGGTGAAGTATACCACATAAAGTCCGATGTGGTAGTCCCACCGTCTTCCTTGGGTCCCCAAACGCTCTGCCTCCATTACCCCTGCCAGCAGGGTCCCGGAACAGCAGAACAGTGTCCGCGTCCCCCCGTGAGATCCGGGTTGCTCCTGGCAAAAACCACTTGCTGGGCTGGTTCTTGAGGCGGTCCGAGGGAAACCAATACCTTGGATAACGTCTCATAATGCCAGAAATCCCTCGGCCTCTTGTAGAGCGGGTCCTTTTCGCACGCTACTGGCGGGCGTGCATAAACAAAAAAAACACCGGTAACTTCTTTCAAAGGAACCAAAAGGACACAACGGGGATAAGAGGAAGACAGCTTTACTGGACATAAAAACGGCATGATGCATTTCGGCATAGTAGCCTTCTTCGGATGCCTTTGACACCGGAGTTGGAATCCCCCCCAATTCACCTTTATTTGAAGTCCCGCCCCAGTGGGCGTATCACATGCCTTACTCAGGCGCAATGAACTCTGGTATTGGTAGTGCTCTACAAAAATATCAATCCAAGTGGATGCTGTTGCATGCCCCAATAACGTCCAAAATAAAACCACAGTAGGTTGGGAGGGGCTCGTTTTATTGGTGAGAGCTATGACATGAGACATTTTGGTACCGTGAACAATTTTGTTTTAATGCGATTTACAGCAACAACCCACATGGGTAAAACAGCGACTACTAGTCCCAGACTGCAATGGTTGCAGATTAACACGTGACCATTAAAAATAAAAGAGAAAAACACTAGTTTGTCAGTTTGCTGTCTCTTCCACCAATTGAGTCCATGATTAAGGGCGGGGGCCCGAAACGCGTTGGACTAGAGATATCGTAAGGAGAGATGTCACTGTCAAGGGCTTTCACGTCAGAGCTGTGACCCACCTGCAGGCGAGGTCCCACGGAGGGTAACCTTGTTTGATGGATATATATATATATATATATTAATAAAGGTTTTATATTGAGCTGCTAAATACTTTTTTGTTCTAAAGGCATGCGTGATAAAGGTATGTGTGGTAAAGACACGGCTGTTGTAATGACTGCGTTGTTAAGGCATCCGTTGTAATGGCATGCGTGGTTCCATCATACAACCTAACCAAAGACATCATCTTCCTGTATTGTCAGTACCTTCAAATGTGTCACACTGGTGACAAGTGGTGTGTATCTCAGCTGTGCCCCACCACTGCTGTCTCAAAGTACCGCTGTGACCCTGCGTCCAAGGTGCTCTCCGGCATAGCCAAGGAGTATCTTCTAATCAAATTAGAAGTACTGGATTTAGTCCATTAATGATAATGCATGTTTGTCTCAGGATTGTCAACATCTAGCAAAGGTGGGCTAACTGACATTGGTCGTGTCGAGTTCCATACATCTTAGCCAGGCAAAGCTATTACCTGGGTGCATCACTCTCAGACTTGCATGTCATTATACTTCCTCACTTTTCCTATGTTGCAGACTGGACTCATATTTCTCAGTCTTCCCAGTCTTGTGCAAGATCATGCAGTATCAAACGTCATCGTGCCTGGTCTTTGTGGTCACTGATGGAGTGCGGTATCTCAATCTGTCCTGTTATGGAAATGAAAGAGCATCTACAGGAGACAGTGTATGGGCACACACATGTTGTAAGAAAACGTCCTGCAAAAAAAAGATGCAAATCTGTGTAAGTCAGTCTTGGTATGAAGGTTGACCATTGCAAGAGGTACTGAGTTAATAAGATATTTTCTAAGGATTTTACTCTGTTTACTGTGCCCTGAAGAGTGGAATGGGGAGCCCTTTAAATATATTTAATGTATGTGCTTTGCCTATGACTTAAACTGGATGAATTCATTATTGAAAACCGCTCTTTGACTGTTCCCAGAATAATCTGTCTAGAACGACTGAAATAAATTATTGATGGATACATTCTTTATTGTACAACGCACCTATTTCCTACTTTGACTATTTGACTTTGGCATTGAAATCCAATGGTATCTATTCGGGTACCAGTGCCTACTCTTCACTGTGTGTGTATGTTGTCTTTGTTTTGTGTGTTGTCTAACATTTCTCATCAAGCATCATTTAACATCGACCTTTTTGCATTGTCACTCGGAGAGCCCCAATTAAATGGGTTACGAAGAAAAATGTGTTCTCTAACTATGCAAAAGCTTGTGTTACCAATTTAAATGGCAAACAAAAAACATCACTGTTGATGCACTGGGTTGGGGGTAAGAAGACAGGAAGTATTTGACAATTTTCCAGATCTAGAAGATGAAGAGGATGAAATTTGATGAGTACAAGGTGTGTATTTCTTAACATATGTAACCCACTTTAAGAGGCTGAAACAACATGGGTAGAACACACTTGGTTGACATTATTCCATTGGGTCTAAGGGAAAAAATCAAAGATGTGCAGATCCATATGTCTTACCCCACGTTGCTAAATGAGGCAAGAGAGTTGGTTTTAAATATCGACCATTACTTAAATGATACAAAGAAGGCAAGGAGAGGTGTTTGGGTTCCATTGCTATCTATGGGCTCAAGGTCAACTCCTCTTCGTTTGGCAGAGATTCCATGCCCAAGTTCATTAGCTGAGGGGCCGACGCAGATAGTGATCATACGAAGACCCTTACCTGAAGAAAAGAGGTGAAGGTGTAGGTTTAAGGGACTCTTCCCATATGGTGGCGAAAAGTGACTACTAGTTACGTCAATGTCCAGTCCGTGCTACTAAACCAGCGGAAAACGAATAAACACATCCTTTGGAAGAAGGAAAGGTTGGGTAAAATATAATTTCCTCACAGTCCTTCACACCATGAATGTGTTCGAAGAATATCCATCTTTTTCTGCTTCTGAGAACAATTTCTGGCAAGTCTTATGCAACCTTATTGCTGCCTATATTAGGTTCTGGGACCATGGACATGAACAGAGAGTGGGCTTTGAATAATAATCTCTCCATTCAAGCTAAGGATAAGGTGGATGTCATCCATACTGTTGATGTTATTCCACTTGTTTTTGGTCTAGTCACCCAAAGTGCGGTTCTGTTGCAAGTAATATTATTCAATCATCATGAAGAGTTATCATTTGATTTGATTGCCACTCCAAATCATCCAGTGATATTTGGCTTTCTGTGTTTGGTTGACCACATCTTGCTTATCAACTGGTCCACAAAACTTTTGTTGTTCAGTTCTGAACAATGTGTAACAAACTTCTTGCGGTTCAAGGAAGATTAAGGTTCTCTGAAATGTATGAGACAGTTGTTGTCACTCTTTCTTTGATTTCTAAGTAATATCAGGATTATGGGAATGTTGTGGACCAGGTCTAGACAGTTTGTATTAGCACCACATTGGTCTTGTGACTGTGCAATCAACTTGATTTCCAGAACAGGTATCTTATTTGGCAGTATGTATTCTCTTTCTGAGCTAGAGAAGAAGCTGCTAAGGCAATATTTTGATGCCAATTTGGAAACAGGTTTAATAGTCCCATCTATTTCTCCAGCGGGAGCTCCTCTTTTATTTTCTCCCAAAAAATCGAGTGAGTTAGGACTTTATATTGATTATAGAAGTTTGAATAAGGTCACTAAAGAGATACTCCAGTCTGTAAGGGGCTCACCGCTCTTCCCTGAGCTTTATCTAAGAGGAGCCTATAATTTATTGAGAAGTAAGACAGGTGATAAATGGAAAATAACATTATGAACACCGTTTGGCCATTCTGAGTATTGGGTGATGCCTTTCAGTTTAAGCAACGCATGCTCAGTGTTTCAGTGATTTATGGATAACATCTTTTCTGATATCTTGAACCTCTATGTGATAGTATACCTGGATGATATTCTGATTATTTCCAGATGTATTAAAGAACATCGCTGTCATGTCCGAGGGGTTTTACAACAACTAACAACTACTTAACTTGCAAACCTGAGATGTGTCTATTTGAACAGTCAGATGTGTAATACCTAATGTTCATTTTATCAGCATGGGGCCTGTCTATGGACCGAAAGACTATTGAGGCAATATTAAGTTGACCATCACGAATATTCAGTTAAGAAACCCAAAGTTTCTTAGTGTTTTAAATTTTTACAGGAAGTTTCTCCAAAACGTTTCTGAATACTATAGTGATATTCCCATCTTTTGAAAAAGGAAGTTTAAGATCAGGGTTCCCTTGGGATGAACTTGCCGAACATTCTTTTCAAGACTTAAAAAGTCTTTACTTCTGCATCAGTACTCAGACAGCCTGCCCCTGCAAAAAAATTCAACCTAATAACAGATGATTCAGAAAAAGCTATGGGAGCAGTATTACTTCAACTGCAAGATGATTATAACTTAGAACATCTAATCTTCTATTATTCTAGAACTTTATCATCTTCAGGGCAAATCTACTCTTACTCTGATATTGAGCAAGAACTCCAGGCCAGAAAAGTAGCTAGTATTGAGTGAAGGCAAGCTTCAAGATATCCTTTTGAAATCAGAACTGATCACTTGAACCATCAGGTTCTACATGAATGTCAATGTAGGAACAGCTGGCAAGTCTGTTGGGCTTATTTCTTCTCTCAGTACCAGTTTATGATTGCCTATGTTCCTGGTTTGGACAACATCTTGGCTGATGCTCTGTCTCAAGTGATACATTTTTATTGAAGCCTGAACCTGAACAAATATTGACTCAAGAATGTATCATCTTCCAGATCACCTTGTTTTTAGATGAAGTAAGAGAGGCCGATTTTAAATGAATCAAGAATTATGCCAAACATTTAAGATTAAGAAACAGGATCAACTATATTTTCTCAAAAGATGCTCTGTTTGTTACTTCAGTACATTGGAACAGTGGTCCCAGTAAACGCGTAGGCTCCAGAATGAAGAGCAAGAACAGTCACTTGTAGGAATATCAATCCATAGAGAAGAGAAGAAGGACCGTGCCGGATAAATCAGCCGGGCCTTGAATTCCGTTAAATTCTGATACAATCTCCGAGTAGGCCAGAAAAGCTCAGTGAATTAAAGTCTCGCTGATGGCATTAAACGTCTCCGTTCGTGGTGGGGTCCTTCTTCTCTTCTCTATGGATTGATATCCCTACAAGTGACTGTTCTCGCTCTTCATTCTGGAGCCTACGCGCCCTCACTTCCCCCTCCAGCCCTCAGTTACGGGCTCTTCATGGAACCCCCTCTTTTACCTTTCACTCCTGTCCTGAGGAAGACCCCGGCGTAAGGGACCAATGAACCTACTATTATCTAGGGGTCGAAACGTCGACATCTTAATACTAGCCAGCCTGACCAACAGCGATTAATCACTGTGCTACTGTTTTTAAACCATGGCTATCTAACGTTTGGATACATTGTGAATATTTTGGCTTAAAATACGAGCCTTTTGTTTTTTAAGTGACAAAATTTGTGATTCGCACTTTGTTGTCTATTCACCCTCTTATCCTCACTTCAACCACAATACCCTCACCTTCCCCCTTTCCCTCCTGGGGCACTGTACTTGTTTGACATTGTTTAAAACAAATGATATGAACCAATGTACGTTCAGTGTGATTAAATAACACTGTTCACTAAGTATACTACGTTTCTTTCATTTAATTTTTTGTGATTATTGTAGTTTGTGTGCTGATAAATTGTTTACTGGGACCACTGTTCCAATGTACTGTTCTATACCCAGGTCCCAGTGACGCAATTTGGGTTTACCCTTCTAGGTAACTGTTTGTTACTTCAGCTGAACTGCCAAGAATCCTTCTGAAGCTTTGTCAAGATCCTTTGTTTGCTGGCCATAGAGGTAAAAGAAACACACTAGCTCTTGTTCTACAATATTTCTGGTGTTCAACAGTGATGCAGGATATAGGTTGCTATGCGTGATCCTGTATTGTCTGTGCACCTATACCATGGCATACATTTTTAATGTATTTTATAGTAGACTTACTGGGTAAGGAAGGTAACACTACTACCATGGTCAAAGTGTATATCATCTCCAAAATGGCTTATTTTTCAGCATTCAAGAAAGCACCTTGAGCCCAACTTATGTCCCGTTTTGTCATCAAAGATATCTTCTGTTTATAAGGCCTGATATCAGTAATTGTTTCTGACTGGGGCTCTCAGTATTACTTTTGGAAAGCCATCTGTTTGGCTCTGGGATCTCCTAAGCTTTGTCACCGGGATTCCATACTCAAACCAATGGGTTGACAGAATGCACCAATCAAACCCTGGAATAGTTTCTAATAAATTTTTGTAATGCTACATGTAATAATTAGGTGTCAGTAATAGCATACACGGTCCCACTGGAGTTTCACCTTTTTTTTGTTTAGAAGAATTTCATCCTAAAGCTAGAACCAAAATCATTCCCATTAATTTGGAAGTCTCTATAGCCACAGAGTTCTTACAACAGTTAGTCCCTGTGTGAAACAAAGTCAAAGAGAGCTTAATGGCAGCTAAGAATAAGATGAGGGATCAAGTAGATCAACATTGACGTCCTGAGCTTGATTATTCTGTTGGGATAAGGTCTGGGTGCCTTCTCATTTTCTGCCACTTCAGAGGAGACATCCCAAGCTTATTCCAAGCTTTTTCTGGATTTTATTGTTGCTAAAATTATCATTCATGTAGCTGTCTACATACAGAGACATCTAACCTGGTGTGTGCCTCTGGTATTCCATGTCTCTTAGTTAAAACTCTTTATTCCTGATCCTTTCTCCAGTGTTATACCCCTCCTCCTCCCATTCAAATACAAGGGTTTCCGAGGAGCTGCTGAGTTCCGAAGTGCTGAAGCCTGTTGTGGCTGAACACTGGCGTCTGTCCTCCGTGGTTTTGGCCTTGTGGCTGTGTTGCAGGTGCGGGTGCTCTGTGGAGTGAGGGGTGTACTGGGGCAAAGTGGATTTCCTTTGATGGCACTCCAACACCCTTACAGGAAGTTGTGGTAGCATGATGGGCGGGATTTTCTAGGTTAGCCTAGCATATCATGGCTGGGGATTCTTTGATCTGGGCATGATTTGCCCAAACAAAGATGGGGTTTTACTTTTAAGTCTAGTTTTCCCTTTCCAGGTTAAGGTATCCTCTAAAAGCCCAGAAGACTTGACCTTGATGCACTGCAATACCCTAGAGTATATTTGTCATGTCAGTTCCATGTCTGTCTGCTTTCCTGCACTTTATGTCTCTGATTATTAGATTTTTATGTCCTACTTCTTTTCTCTACCTTTCTAGTCCTGCTGTGTGCTTTCCCAGTTAATCTTTCTTAGTGCATTATTGTTGTTGGCACCCTCTCTGGAGGTTCTTTTTCTGCCTTTTGGCTTTTTTCCTCCTTTTGGCAATTTTCTTTAGAGGGCACTTCCCCAGCTTCATGTTTTCATTAGGTTTCGCCTGCACAGCAATTGCGCTGTGCTTGTGAGCTCCATTGTATTTAATATATCTTAAAAGGGGGCTCTTATCAGTTCCCATTACCAAATTGCTGTGTTCATTCGCTTTTGCGTGGAACTTTTTTTTTTGTTAACTTCCCCTGGCTGCACGCATTTACAATATTTCTAGTAAATCTGTTCACACTGTTTAAGCCCCATTCGCTGTCAAGATAACATCTTTTCCCACGGAAAAGGCAGACAGCTTCTAACAGTGTGCTGGAATGCTTGCTTTCTTATTATTTGGTTGTGTAAAGCAGGTGCTTTAGTCTTAGAATGTTTGTGGCATTTCCTATTCATACATTAGTAACTTTCTTTGCACTGTGTAGGCATTATCAATTGATTTTTTCAACTTAGTTATTTTGAAATTATGATCAAATTCTAAATGTTGTAATAAACATTGCACGTTAAAAATAAAGTTAATACACAAGAGCTATGCTATATTTTACTACTAACAGGCAGTCACAAGTGCAGTTACCTTGCAGTCAACAGGGTCATGATTTGAATGGTGCAGTAGGTGCAGTAACATCGGGCCCAAAAGTTGTCAGAACTCCTCTAAACACATAATATTGGTATATTTGACTACTAAACAGGCAGTCACAATTGCAGTTACCTTGCAGTTAAAAGGGGCTTGATTTAAATGGTGCAGCAGGTGCAGTGGCACCCGTGCCAAAAGTTGTCATAACTCCACTAAACACCAAATATTGCTATATTTTACTACTAAACAGGCAATCACAAGTGCAGTTATCTTGCGGTCAACAGGGTCAATATTTGAATGGTGCAGCAGGTGCAGTGGCACGAGTCCCAAAGTTATCAGTCCTCCTCTAAACACTGATTATTGCTATATGTTACAACTAAACAGGCAGTTACAAGAGCAGTTATCTTTCAGTGACTAGGGTCATGATTTGAAGGTTGCAGCAGGTGTAGTGGCACTAGGCCAAAAAGTTGTCAGAACTCCTCTAAACACCTCTATTGCTAAATTTTACTACTAAACGGGCAATCAATGGGGGGGGGCGTGGCCAACTGCCGAACATGGAGGACGTGAGCTGAAAGAGCTCCGTCTCCCACCCTGACACAAGGCTGAATATCCTGCCTCATGCTGGACCTGGGGGGCCCGAATGACACTCCTGGCACAGAGGAGCGTCCCTGGAGCCTGAAGCGGTGAACAGAATATTGGAAGCCTGCTGTACACTGCAGGTTTCGGCGCCGAGCTTGGACGGCTGACGGCCTGGGAAGACGAGGGGAGGAGTCGCGTCTATGAAGCGGCAGCCCTGCTGGAATGGAGTTCCCGACGCTGCTAGCGGAGGCAGCTGAATAAATGGGGTGGCGGTTCCCGATCGGGGGGGTCGGAGTCCTTGATTGAGGCGGGCGCGGAGGGCTTATCGGCATATCGGCATTTCGGCAGTGCGGCACCGTGGCTCGGCCCCAGTGGACAAAAGGGAGGAGAAGGCCGACTGGGCCTGGCGCTAGAGTGAGCGGAGACGGAGACGCAGACCGGCGGTGATCTAGCGAGAGACCGAACACGAGCTGGTAATTACTGGCGCTGCGGGGGCGAGGGCTGCAGGTGTTTCGGCCCCCCCCCTCCCTCCCCGTCTGGGACACGATTGTCTGCCGGAGTGTAACGCGTTGTGTGGCGAGGGCCTGCGTCCGGCGGGAGCCTTTGCTGCTGGGCTGTCTGTCTCGGCCCCCTGCCCCGCGGGGAAGTGTGGTATTGCCTGGTGGCACTTTCCACAAGCGAACCCGGGACTGGTGGGGTACACGGCAGCTAGCTGACACCGGCTGCAGCACTGTGGTGTGGTTGCCCTGTTCGGGAGGCGCATGAACTAAGGGAGGTGACGCTCGACGCCTGCAGCCTGCCCTGGAGATGGAGAGAGGTACACGACTGCATTGCTGAAGCGGGATAACATTTTGCCACTGGGACTGTTCTGCTGAACACTGTGGATACAGAGCCTGGCACACCTGGTGGGACCCTCCGTGGGTGTGCGTCCGGGGAGCAAGGGGTACTGACTAATTGTGGCCTATCGACATTGCGCTTCCAAGAAGATTTGATACACGCAGGAGACCTGTGCTTCACTGGGTGGGTGGCTGTGCGGAGTGGGGCTCTCAAAGCATCCCCAAGAGACCATCCTGTGGCAGAGACGGACGGAGGGTCGACGAGGAGCCATGGGCCGTACCAGAAACAAGCAAGCGGCCGATAATGCCGATGGCACACCGCAGCTCACATTTGGCGATGGCCCCTCCGGCGCTTCGGGCAGTGACGTAATTCCCCCTACTGGTGTGGACCCCCACGATGCCAAGCTGGATTTGATCTTGAAGGAGATCCGGGATTCACGTACGACGCTGGAGGCACGCATAGACACGATGTCCACTAGTCTCAATTTCCTGCAGGCGGACCATAAAAAACTGGCTGATAAGGTCATATCGAACAAACTGGCTTTGGATGACCTTATACCCCAACAAACTATGCACTCCACACAACTTGAGCAATTTCAGCGGCAGCTGAAGGGATTGCAGGACAAGATGGACGACGCGGAGGGGAGATCCCGCCGCAATAACGTTCGAATACTTGGTGTGCCGGAACGCAGTGCGGGATCCAACCCAACACAGTTTGTGGAGGACTGGCTGAGAGATCATGTGGCTAAAGAGGGCTTAACACCTATGTACAGTGTGGAGAGAGCGCACCGGGTGCCTTCCAGGCCTCCGCGACCGGGTGCGCCGCCTCGCCCTCTGATAGCACGCATTCTACACTACAGGGACCGCGACACTATCCTGTGGGCTGCTAGAGAAAACGCCCCTGTGCGTTTTGAGAACAGGACAATTTCCCAATATCCGGATTTTACCCCGGTGGTCCAGAAAGCTAGGGCTACATTCTTGGGGGTGAAGAAGAGCCTACGTGACCGCAACTTAAAATACGCACTACTTTTTCCGGCTAGACTGAAAGTGGTCTATGGTCAGAAGTCGTACTTCTTTGAGAATCCTGAGGAAGTGGCGGACTGGCTTGAAACAACTTTCACACCGGCGGCCTCACAGACTTTACCGCCGATGGAACAGCTGCGCCGAGCCTCCCCGATGCGAACGACTGGACTACCCCGGTCGGGGCATGGCACATCCATGGATACTATAGACACTGGCCCCACCCCAGAACAGATCGCGACCAGCCAGAGAGATGCACTCCTTACGGCGGCGGCACTGGCGGCGCATGATGCCCAGAATGCAGCAACCTCGGAACATTCATCTGAGGCCGACACGATGCGCTCTGAATCGGACACTAGCATAACGCTGTTTCCTTCGATCACGGCCCAGGTGGCCAGGGACTTTTGATGATATGCTACGGGAAGGCCGGGAGTGGTAATGTATACGGCGACTATGTACTATGTGTGTTGCTGTTACTGCCTGCTCAGTGGGTCCAGAACAAATATGCTTTATAGGGAGGTGCGTCCATGCCACCGAGACATACTTGAATGCACTACACGTAGATTTTACAAACTGATGCAGTTTAGACCTTCACCCCCCAGGCGATTGCGATGATGTCTTATTTGTTTGCAGTCCATGTTGGACTTTTGTTTTGTGTTTGGTCCTCTGTAGGTTTACGGGGGACCCTAGTATTGGGGAGTTTGTGGGTAGCGGCAGGCCCGGCCCTTCAACGGCTTTTATATGCAGGATTTCAGGTTCCACAGGATACACTGCAATTACACTTTCAGTACCATGATGTCATTACATAATACGTACACTTATTGTACATGGAATGTAAGGAGATTAGGATCAGTTCCTAAAAGACACAGGATTCTGACCCAACTTACCAGGAGGAGGGTCACTATCGCCTACTTGCAAGAAACTCACCTTAATGCTGATGAAGCAGCCAAATTGCAGAGGAAATGGAGGGGACAACTGTTCACTACAACATATTCAGCTTTCTCCAGGGGGGCGGCGGTATGGATGCGAGGCACTGTCCCTTTCAAGCTCTTAGAGCAAAAAATAGACGTCAACGGTAGATATGTGTTGCTTCATGGTTTATTAGATGGGGCACATGTGGTAATGGGCTGTGTATATGCACCGAACGTTAATCAGGATAAATTTCTGACTACATTGGGTACGGCCTTGACGGAATGGGCTGCATACCCCTGGGTGATAGGGGGAGACTTCAACGCGGTATTGGATGTGGACCTAGACAGGTCTTACCCCCCGCTACATGCCACTGAAAGCAAAAAACAAGCGGAGGCGCTCAGGGGCTGGACGGAGGGATGGGAACTGCATGATGCATGGCGCGTAAAACACATAGGGCACCGGGAATACTCCTTTTATTCGCCACCACACGGATTACACACCCGGATAGATCGATTCCTATGTTCCGGTGCCCTATTGGGGTCCATTCCCTCAGTGACCCATATGGGGAAAACTCTATCAGATCATAACCCGGTAGAACTAACCATGCAGTGGGGTAGGGTTCCCACATCGATTCCGACGTGGAAGCTGCAACCTGAGATGCTGGAGGATCAGGTTTTCCGCACCACTCTTTTGGAAGCGATTGCAAATTATTTTACGGAGAACACGGGGTCTGCTAGCTCCCGACAAGTCGAATGGGATGCCTTTAAAACGGTCATCAGAGGGGTGGCAATCAGCACTAGGGCAGGAGTGAGACTCGCCCTTGTAGAGCGTATTACAGAGACAGAGGGCAGGTTGGCCGCCCTAGAGGGGGAGGCTGCAGGGACGAATGACCAACTGACACAATTGAGAGAGAATAACATTCAATACGCGGAGCTACTTGAAGAACTACGGGTTGTGGATTACAGGTTATACACGCAAAAACAACATACACAAGCTGATAGGCCAGGGCCACTGCTAGCCCGGCTGGTCCGTAATGCCCCCTCGCCCACACCCATATTAGAAATCAGGAATAACATAGATGTGGTGGTCAATACGCAATTGGCCATCAATACTGCGTTTAAAGACTATTATGAACATCTTTACGGCCCCATTCCCGGTTTGGCCCATACTGACTTCGAGTCGTTCTTTGATGGTATATGCGTCCCCCAACTTACACAAACACAGCGCGATGACTTACTACGACCGATAACAGGGGCAGAAATACGGCGGGCAATTAAGGCATTACCACGTAATAAAACCCCAGGGACTGATGGCCTCCCGGTCGAATTTTACGCAAGGTATGCCGATTTGCTGACCCCTCATTTGCAATGTCTTTATCATGAATCACTGGACAGGGGTGGGCTTCATGCTACTACGTTGCAGGCGCTGGTGGTTTCTCTGTTGAAGCCCGGGAGGGATGCTTTGAGTATCTCGAGCTATAGACCATTATCACTTCTCAACACAGACTATAAAATTCTGAGTAAGATACTGGCTACTCGTCTTAATCAGTTTATTCCTGCGCTGACACATTCCGACCAGTGTGGGTTTGTACCTGGCAGGAGCACAGCACTCAACATCAGACGACTACACCAAGTTTTATGCCCTAGCACGCTTTGGCATTCCTGAGAAATACATAGCGTGGGTGCGATTACTGTACACGAACCCCACGGCGCGAGCACGTTTGGGCCGGCACGTCTCGGGTCAATATATAGTGGCTCGGGGGACAAGGCAGGGCTGCCCTTTGTCGCCGTTGTTTATCCTGGCGTTAGAACCGCTTCTACATAGACTCCGCACTTTCGCAGGCTGTCGGGGTATACTGCGTGGACGTACACTCCACACGGTCTCGGCGTATGCGGATGATATTATTCTTTATATCAAGGATATGACTGCTGATCCTTCTCCCATGCCCTCCATCTTTGAGACATTCCAGAGCCTCTCTGGCTTGGCCATTAATGCCGCCAAGTCCTACGCGTACTTCTTTGACGGTAGTGAGAGGAGCGGTTTTTATCAGTTTGGTCCCTGGGCCTTCCATATTGCGCCAGACACTTTTAAATATCTCGGAATCCAAATTTATCGTAATAACTCGGACCTCCTGGATGGCAACTTGGGGCGTGCGATTACCGCTCTCAAATCCCAAATTCGGTTCTGGATCTCACTGCCCCTATCGGTAGCAGGCAGAGTGGCCATTACAAAAATGGTGCTACTGCCACTGCTTCTTTATTTCTTCACCAACCTGCCACTGCTTGTCCCCGCGAGGTCCTTTACAGTGTTGAACTCTTTGATGACAGAGCTAATATGGGGCACGGGGCATAGGCGTATTAGCCTGGCAAAGTTGCAACTTCACGCGAAGCACGGAGGGATGGGGGTGCCGGATTTGCGAGCGTATTGCTATGCCAGCCAGTTACAGTGGCTGGCATACTGGCTTGCTGGTCGTAATTTGCATGAGTTGGACATGACATCATGGGATAGGGATAAGGGGTCATCCACAGGCTCTTACTGCCACGAACCCCCCGCTGGCGTCAGCGCCCACTTACTGAAATTAGCTATCACATATTGGTGAAGTGCGGTGAGATATACTGGTCGGCGACCACCGTATGCCCCCACTATCCCGCTACTGGGTATCCCCACACACTCGGGAATAGCTTCACATCGAACCCTAAAGGCGTGGACGGAGGCGGGCATTACCACACTAGGGGACTTCTTCACGGAGGGTGTGCTAATGTCACATGAAGCGTTTGTCCGGGTCCATGGTGCTCCAGATACGCTGTTCCTTTTACACGCACAAATTTCCAGATACATACGCACTACATGGTCACCTGCAGATAATGAACCACCCACGAACACACTGCTTACCATGCAGTACCTGATGGGTAACGGAGCTCGGTTGACAAAATGGCTAGCACACGGGATTCGAACCGAGAGAGCGATCTCATTGCAGCCGCTACGCGACAAATGGGAAGGAGACGTGGGCCGCGCATTTACGGCTAAAGAATGGGATACTATATTAGGGTTCCCCAAGAAGGTTTCCCGCAATCCCAAATTTAAATTTATCCAACTGATGTTGTTGCACAGGGCGTACTTGACCCCACGCAGGCTGAGGGCAATGTTTGCAGAGGCGAATGATGGCTGCCCACGATGTCACGCACCCAACGCGGGGTTGGTCCACATGGTATGGGCTTGCCCCAGACTGGGACACTATTGGACGACGGTGTGTAAAATATTGTCGGAAGTGGCCCCAGTGCGTCGGAACGACACGTTGGAATATTGCATACTGGGACTGAGACACCGTGAGAGGAAGGACAGCCCTGCCTCGCGTTTTGCTAACCTTGCGCTACTCCTAGCCAAAAGAGCCATAACTACACGCTGGAAGGCCACTAGAGCCCCGTCCTTACAAGAATGGCACACTGAAATGGTGAAATGGGGCAGGGCAGAGGGCACTGAATTGCAAAGGGAGGAACACAGAGGCCTAAGGAAGACACCGATTTCACTGACATGGTATGCAATGCTGGAAGACTACGCAGCAATAGATATTTTGTCCTATTAGAATAAGATGGGGATGCTGCGAGGGGGGGTCTGACTTGTGGCTATGGGACACTTGGACCCCTTGTGTTGCATGTGCGTTATGTTGAAGGTGTCTATCAGGACTTTATAGTTCAAGTATGACGGACTTTGAAACCAAGTTGTGCACACCTGTGGATATAGATGATATGCATGTGAGGCTGTTGGATGGGGGTGCTGGGCACACGGGGAGGGTGGGGAGGTGATATGATTGTTGTTCGTTACGATGTTTATTTATATTATATGCAGATCGATTTAACAAATTGCCAATCGGCCCGTCACACTTTTATGGGGCACGGGAACAATGTGCATAACATGTTTGATATAATGTCAGAGGCTTTATGATATTACCAGCTCCTTGTATGAGACCATTTGAAGAAGAATCCAGATGTCTGTAACTGTACAAGTATATTATCCTATAATGGTTGTAACCACGACATCTTATGCTATGTGGACATATGTCTTCACATACTGTTTTATGAAGACTGACTCATTGTTCGGTAAAAATCAATAAAAACAAAGTTAAAAAAAAAAAAACGGGCAATCAAAATTGCAGCTACCTTGCAGTTGAAAGGGGGTTGATTTAAATGGTGCAGCAGGTGCAGTGGCACCTGGACCAAAAGTTGTCATAACTCCACTAAACACCAAATATTGCTATATTTTACTAATAAACAGGAAGTCACAAGTGCAGTTATCTTGTAGGCAACAGGGTCATTATTTGAATGGTGCAGCAGGTGCAGTGGCACAGGGTCCAAAAGTTGTCAGAACTCCTCTAAACACCTAATATTGCTATATTTTGCCACTAAACAGGCAGTCATAAGTGCAGTTATCTAGCAAGCACTAGGGTCATGATTAAGGGTGGGCCTTGTTCATGGAGTTACACTACGCGGAGTTCCGTGGAGTTGCAAAAAAACTCAGTGGAATTCCGCTGAGTTCCGCTCCGCCCTAGACATGTGCCCCCACTACCCCACCTCCTCTCTACACCTCCTCACTTCATGGGCAGACGGCGGTGGACATTTCGGAGAGCTTCTCCTGCTCCAGCCTTCGTTGTCGAGGAGGATGAGGAGCATCTGTCCATGAAGCAGGAGGCCCTGGACTGCTAGGGCCCATGTCGGTTTGGGGTTGCGCAGCCCACTCCATGGCTCAGGGTGCTGAGAGACCACTCTTCTCCTCTGCAGAGCAGCTGCTGGCAGGTTACGTCACTGGTCCAGACATCGCTCATAGGCTGCGACACAAGGAAGCTCAAGCTGGGCGGAAGTGGAAAATGGTAAGAGCCTGAGGAGGTGAGAGGCAGAAGGTGGGGGGAGGTGTAAAATTTGGAGATGGAGGGGCAAGGATCGGGTCCTAGGGCAGGGGTTGGTGGCGTCAGGGATGGTCAAGAGCGAGAAGCAAGGTAGGGGACCCAGGGGCAGGTGGGCTTGAAGTACAGGGAACAAGGGGTCATAACTAATCACCGAAACTAACAGGGCGCCGAGCTGGGTCCAGCATGCAGCTGTGCCCGAAAATGGCCTGTGCAGAAAAGACGAGTTGTTTAAACTTGTTATCCGATTCCTAACGGTGCCTTGTGCCATTGCTCAGGTTCGCAGCACCCCTTCCCTTCCCGGACGAATGCCTTGATGTGCTGCCCGAGTGTGTCTCGCATGACATCACCGCCGCTCTAAATCTGAGAGTGACTTCCATTGTTGGCAAAGGTTGGTCACGTACCTGTGTCTTCTCTTGTGCTGCCACCAATGTTTCTGTAAGCTAGCGAGAGATCTCTACCCCCTGCTCTAGCTACTCTCCTCAGCTGGGCTGACTGTGTCCCATCTTTCTTCCCGTAGTGAAGCCTGTTGCAGTGGAATGATGCATAATGGTGGGCGCCAAAACTCCGCTACGCAACGGCATCTGAGTTTTTTGCTGAACTCTGCGCTCCGCTGCCCACACTTAGTCATGATTTCAATAGTGCAGCAGGTGCAGTAGCACCAGGACCAAAAGCTCTAGGCACCCCACTAAACACCAAATATTGCAATATTTCACTACTAAACAGGCAGTCACAAGTGCAGTTACCTTACAGGCAATACGGTGATGATTTGAATGGTGCAGCAGGTGCAGTGGCACCGGGGCCAAAAGTTGTCATAATTCCTCTAAACACCAAATCTTGCTATAGTTTACTACTAAACAGGTAGTCACAAATGCAGTTATCTTGCAGGCACTAGGGGCATAATTTGAATGGTGCAGCAGGTGCAACTCCTCTAAACACATAATATTGCTATTACATCAATTAATTCTATTATTTCCCTCTTTCATTTCATTCTTTAAAAAATTGCAATTTCTTAACCACACTATACCACTAGTAACAGCACAATGTATTGCCTTTTTGTACATAAACAAGTCATAACACTTTAACAGACTTTCTTTAACTTATATTGTACAACTACTCAGCAAGCTACAGCTTACAACAAAAAAAGCTTATTATTAATCACTTAGGCGAAATCTAATGCATTTATCAATGCTTGTTTCATTGGCTTGCACAACGGCTTCAGCAGGAGTTCGTCCCATCTTCAAATCCAGAACATTCTGATTTGTGAAGCTCCCTAGCACGACCGGCCTTAAAATGACTCCAGCCTACACAGGGATAGAATGCAAAAAAACATTAAGGGCAGGCATTTGAAAAACAAAAAGGAATTCAAATCAGAGACAATGACCTATAGACAACTAGTGCCTGCAGACACCTGTGTGGCTGCCAATGCAGCAGATTACTCTGCAGCAACCCTGGATCAGAACCGCAATACATTTAAAGAAAAGAAAAAACACAAAATGATTGCTAGTACTGCTTACTGTTGGTTGGAAATGAGTGCTTGACAGATGTGAATGAGGGCATACATATCTGGAAGGAAGTCAGAGAAAACATTATTAAGTGAAAAATATATGAAAAAGCATGTAAGCTAAAAGTATAATGTTACCTGAAAATCCGTGCTAAATGTCAGCAGAAACCTAATTAAAACGGGTTCCCCTGAACAAGGCACCTACTGGTATAATTGCTTTTACAACTATCAGTATAAGCATCATTCAAAAACAGTCTTAAATAGCCATATAGTATGGGGTTAAATCAACATGTATGTGCATTATCCGATGAATCCAGTGGTAAACAGAGGTATAAATACATTAAATTTATAGATTATGAGAGGCTGTGGTGCACATCGCCTATAGCGTAAAATATAATAAATTATACACATATATTTAAATTCATATATCCCATGTGGTAACCATGTTATTTCAGCTTTGACTCCTAAACGCTAGGAACAGTATCGAATGTGACATCACCTGCTGTGATGTCACTTTCGGAGACACCACTACATGTGACGTTCTTGCACATTGCATATGATACTTGTCACACACATGTTTTTTTAGGACCTGCGCCAGGCTGTATACAGCTTTGAAGCACAGTTAACATTATCAAACCAGTGCATTCTTCATTTTTGCTGCAAGAGCTACCCACAGCTTATTATTTCTGTCAACCCTTTCATCATTAGATCCATTTTCTAATGCTTTAGGAGAAATTCAACTTTATTTTCTAAAGTGGCGGACACCAGCAGCGACGGAACCTTAACTCACTCTGAAAAGTGTTTAATTCCTCCTGTACGTCAGCAGAAGAGTAAAGAACTTTCACTCCATGTGCTTTGAATATAAATGTGCTTAATACAAACCGCCCACTGAGAAAAATTGTTGTTGCTAACCCATTGCTCTAGGTTCTAATTATGTTTTTAAATAGCTGTAAAAACTGGAAAAATAGATATTTTCCTGAGAACCATTTGTGTTCCCATCTCATGGAGACTGCCAGCAAAACTCAAAAACGTAGAAGCATTAGAGCATTCACATTGTGCACACACACGGCTGAGACAACTCGTGGAGTTTGTGAAACTATTGCTTACTTCTAGGCTTTTTTACATTCACTACAGCAATTGCCATGTGTTAATACCAGATCCAGTATTACCAATACCATGGTATTAGAACTGGGATTCCTGGTTGGCTAAGGTATGCACAGGTCAGGCAGGAACCCCCTCTCTAGTCAGGGTAAGCTAGATACACACTAAAAGATAACCTGTGTTCTCACTCTGGTAGCTTGGCACAGAGCAGTCAGGCTTATCTAAAGAGGTAATGTATAAAGTATTTGTGTAACACACACACACTGTAACACAATGTATACACCACAAAAAGACTCCACACAGGTTTTGAAAAATAGTTTATCATATTCTGAACAAAACAAGACCAAAACAACGAAACTCCAATGTATTGAAGTAGAGATATTGAATTTTAAAAGAATAAATGAAGTTAAGCACTTAGAAGCAAGTAGCACTAAAAAGGTTACTTTGGGTTGCGCTGCACTGGGGCAAAGTCAATGTTCAGGCTGACCACGATGGAGCACTGGCTGGCTACAGGACCCACGCAGGCCCGGGTGAACAAAGTACCTTTGCTGGCCGCAAACGGCGAGACATGTCGATGTCGAGGTTCGCAGATGCAGGATGTGTCAATCTTCTCCACAAAGTGAAGGCGATTTGTCTGGTCCAAAGACGGGTGCTGGAGTCTGGAGGTGTCGAGCAATGCACCGGATTCTGCCACGCAGTCGAGGGGATGCATCGATCTCACCAAGCTGCAGCGATACACTGTCCGATGCGTTGATCTCTGGAGGCAAAGTGCTGGTTCCGATGCGATGTGCCGATTTTACTCCCGCAGCGGGGTAGATGCACCAGTTCAGCTACACGATGATAGGAGATGCGTTGTTATCTGTGTTGCCACTATCTGGGCCACTTCCAGTGGGCCGGGCACAGGAGCAGGGGAAGAGACTTTGATATCCCTGAGTCTCAAGCAACAGGAGTCACCAACAAGCCCTTGGAGATCACTTGGAGCCCAGCTCTCTTTCAGCAGAGTTAGAGAGCAGCATTCAGCAGGGCAACAAACAGAAAAGGAAGCCTTCCAGATCAGCAGTCCAGTCCTTTAAGCAGCACAGCAGTTCTTCTGGCAGATCTTCAGTTAGAAGTCCATTAGTGTCTGATTTTAGGGGGTCAGAGACCCAGTACTTATACCCAAAAGTGCCTTTGATGTGAGGGTGACTTCAAAGCAGCTCTCTGAAGTGCCCAAGATTCCCTTACATCCCGGCTCTGTCTACCAGGCTATCTGTGGGTGGTAATAAGTCCTTTGTGTGGAGACAGGACACTGCCTATTCAAGTGAAGTGTTAGCCCCTCCCTTCCATCCTGCCCAGGCAAGGCCATAAGAATGCAGATGTATGCAGAAGGTACTCAGACACACCTCTCCTTTCTGTGTTGTAGCTATTTAGAGGGAATGAATGAAGTGTAGCTGTCACCCTCCCCAGACGTGTATTGGACACAGGCTGTAAGGCACACATTGCCGTAAGTGCAGAGAAATGTCCTCTTTCTAAAAGTGATACAAAAGGGGATGATGGACGGAACGTTTGAGCCAATCAAACACTCACCCCCAGTCAACTGATCTGGGTTTAATCCATCATCATTCTTTAGCTCACTCCACCACCCCAGTTCAGACATGGCCATATGCAAATCAGTCTGACCCTGTGCCTCATGGGAACAGTCCAGCCCGAACTGCCAAGCCATGTCTTCCCTGGACCGGAAACAAGCATCCTAGGACCGGTTTCTGGCATTCCAGTCGTCATCAGCCAGGCTTGCTTGAATCCAGTGGCAAAGTGAGCAAGGGACCCACGTCTGGGCATACCCCCGCCAACTTAGGGCGACCAAAGTGATACAAAAGGGGATGATGGACGGAACGTTTGAGCCAATCAAACACTCACCCCCAGTCAACTGATCTGGGTTTAATCCATCATCATTCTTTAGCTCACTCCACCACCCCAGTTCAGACATGGCCATATGCAAATCAGTCTGACCCTGTGCCTCATGGGAACAGTCCAGCCCGAACTGCCAAGCCATGTCTTCCCTGGACCGGAAACAAGCATCCTAGGACCGGTTTCTGGCATTCCAGCCGTCATCAGCCAGGCTTGCTTGAATCCAGTGGCAAAGTGAGCAAGGGACCCACGTCTGGGCAAACCCCGCCAACTTAGGGCGACCAAAGTGATACAAAAGGGGATGATGGACGGAGCGTTTGAGCCAATCAAACACTCACCCCCAGTCAACTGATCTGGGTTTAATCCATCATCATTCTTTAGCTCACTCCACCACCCCAGTTCAGACATGGCCATATGCAAATCAGTCTGACCCTGTGCCTCATGGGAACAGTCCAGTCCGAACTGCCAAGCCATGTCTTCCCTGGACCGGAAACAAGCATCCTAGGACCGGTTTCTGGCATTCCAGCCGTCATCAGCCAGGCTTGCTTGAATCCAGTGGCAAAGTGAGCAAGGGACCCACGTCTGGGCATACCCCCGCCAACTTAGGGCGACCAAAGTGATACAAAAGGGGATGATGGACGGAACGTTTGAGCCAATCAAACACTCACCCCCAGTCAACTGATCTGGGTTTAATCCATCATCATTCTTTAGCTCACTCCACCACCCCAGTTCAGACATGGCCATATGCAAATCAGTCTGACCCTGTGCCTCATGGGAACAGTCCAGCCCGAACTGCCAAGCCATGTCTTCCCTGGACCGGAACCAAGCATCCTAGGACCGGTTTCTGGCATTCCAGCCGTCATCAGCCAGGCTTGCTTGAATCCAGTGGCAAAGTGAGCTGGCGGGGGTATGCCCAGACGTGGGTCCCTTGCTTACTTTGCCACTGGATTCAAGCAAGCCTGGCTGATGACGGCTGAAATGCCAGAAACCGGTCCTAGGATGCTTGTTTCCGGTCCAGGTAAGACATGGCTTGGCAGTTCGGGCTGGACTGTTCCCATGAGGCACAGGGTCAGACTGATTTGCATATGGCCATGTCTGAACTGGGGTGGTGGAGTGAGCAAAAGAATGATGATGGATTAAACCCAGATCAGTTGACTGGGGGTGAGTGTTTGATTGGCTCAAGCGTTCCGATCCATCACCCCTTTGTATCGCTTTGGTCGCCCTAAGTTGGCGGAGGTATGCCCAGACGTGGGTCCCTTGCTCACTTTGCCACTGGATTCAAGCAAGCATGGCTGATGACGGCTGAAATGCCAGAAACCGGTCCTAGGATGGTTGTTTCCGGTCCAGGTAAGACATGGCTTGGCAGTTCGGGCTGGACTGTTCCCATGAGGCACAGGGTCAGACTGATTTGCATATGGCCATGTCTGAACTGGGGTGGTGGAGTGAGCTAAAGAATGATGATGGATTAAACCCAGATCAGTTGACTGGGGGTGAGTGTTTGATTGGCTCAAGCGTTCCGTCCATCATCCCCTTTGTATCAGCTTTGGTACGCCCTAAGTTGGCGGGGTATGCCCAGACGTGGGTCCCTTGCTCACTTTGCCACTGGATTCAAGCAAGCCTGGCTGATGACGGCTGAAATGCCAGAAACCGGTCCTAGGATGCTTGTTTCCGGTCCAGGTAAGACATGGCTTGGCAGTTCGGGCTGGACTGTTCCCATGAGGCACGAGGTCAGACTGATTTGCATATGGCCATGTCTGAACTGGGGTGGTGGAGTGAGCTAAAGAATGATGATGGATTAAACCCAGATCAGTTGACTGGGGGTGAGTGTTTGATTGGCTCAAGCGTTCCGTCCATCATCCCCTTTTGTATCTCTTTCTAAAAGTGGCATTTCTAAAACAGTAATGTTAAATCCAACTTCACCAGTGAGGAGGAATTACATCTTAAAAGTGTATTAAGGAATTCCCAATGCTAGCCTATGAGAGGGGTAGGCCTCACAGTAGTGAAAAACGAATTTAGGTGTTTGTTACTACCAGGACATGTAAAGATTAAACACACCTATCTTTTACTTACATGTCACCCTGCCCTTAGAGCTACTTAGGGTTTACCATAGGGGTGACTTATATGTATTAAAGGGGCGTTTAAGGCTTGCCAGGTAGTTTTAAATGCCAAGTTGAAGTGGCAGTAAACTGTGAAGGGGCAGTAAACTGCACTCACAGGCACTGCAGTGGCAGGCCTGAGACAGGTTTGAAAGGCTACCAGAACCGTTTGGGAACCCAAACCAGCCCTGGCAATTTTGACGGACCAGCCCCCCCTGCTGCTTTTGTTACTGGGGGCCGATATAGCAGCACCGCAACTAAGCCGGCCCCCTGTAACAAAAATGGTCCCCATCGCTGCAAAATCGGCATCAACTCTTCCAGCCTCCCAGGGAAACGCCTGATGCCCGCTAAGGCCAGTCCGGCCCTGAAGACTACTTCTGTGGGTGGCACAATCAGTGCTGCAGCCCACTAGTAGATTTTAACTTACATGCCCTGGGTATATGGTATACCCCTTTATAAGGGACTTACAAGTAAATTAAATATGCCTATCAGGTATACACCAAATTCTCATTACATGATTGGCCAGCCCACTGGTTGGATTTGCACCCAGGAGTAAAGATGGAGTAATTAAATATTGGCAAAACGAAGAGTGGACAAAGCATAGTGAAAATTACCATCTACAGCACAGGGGAGGTTTCTACAGTCATGAGTTTCGATGACCAGCAAGGAAACATAAGAGACTTGAATATTAAACGGTCTCTATTCGACTCGTGCATTTGGACACATTCGTATATTAACATTATATTTCGTTGCATTGATTCATGTAATGTACAGTTCACTTCATGAATTGCTTCATTTCTCTTATGAAATTGAAACGGTTTTCTGAGCACCAGGGAGGCGGGGGGATTAGGTATTTTCAGTGGGACAATGTATGATGCATGTTGGGAAATGTAGTTTGGGGAAAAGATTTAGGCTAGGTTGAGGAAAAATTGAGTGTTACTTTAAAAGTCACACGTGTGGATAGTTGGTTGGGCGGTGTTAAAGGAATCGAGCGCGTCCGGAGCAGGAAAATGCAGCTGACATTGTTTAAGGTGAGGTTTGTTTAGATCGAGAAGAAGGATGAAAGCGAGAATAAGCGTTGTAAAACGCCACCCAGAGATGTTCATAGTTTGAACTAAGGCGCATTTGTGTACAAATCAGTCACGGTAAGCATTTCTCTGCAGTAGCGGTTTGGGGAACACAGCTTGTTAAGGAAAGGTATTTCAGGAAAACGGGGTGAAGGGTGGATTCCATTGTAGCGGTAATATTGTAGTTAAACATGAGGGGGCGCAATGGATGAGGCAATGGGGGATTGTAACATGCATTATTTTGGCAAGGCATTACCTTGGTATTGGAATAATGGGTGGGCTTGAATCAATGACGTTTTTTGATAGTGATTTCGAGATGCACGAGGCAGAGTTTTCTAACAGCATGCAGTGCTTCATGTTTGTTAAATTGCGTGAGGGCAAATTGATGATATTAATCGTTTTTTATGAACTGTTTGTATTTTAGATATCCCTGATGAAGGGAACTATTCCCGAAATGCATTGGATATTTTAATGTCGTGACTGGTGGAAACGTTTCACTCTCCTGTGCCATCCATATACCCTCCTAGGGGAATTTGAATGTATAAAATGAATTGAATAAGTGGAGAAAACAGTTGAAAAGAAACAGATTAAACAGAAGATGAAATTTGAGATTTTGATTCATCCGCATGGGGCTGTGCAGCTTGCATAGGGACCGAACCTGGTTTCCTTTTGATTGCATACACCAAATTCACCATGTTTAGGGGAGAAGAACATACACTTTAGCACTGGTTAGCAGTGGCAAAGTGCTCAGATTCCTAAGGCCAACAAAAAGAATCAGCAAAATAGGGGGTAAAAGGCAAAAATGCCGGGGGAAAGACCACCCTAAGGATGACCGGTCTAACACATGGGCCTCAACTATTATCCGGTTTGGAATCACTAGTTATTCTACATGTTCCCCCAGGGAATGGGGGATAACATGTGGAAATGAATGCTACAGTACTTATTTGCTCGTGATATACTAGAATTCTGAAGCTCTTTACTGGGACAAATTCCACCGGGTGTGACCTAGTGGAATTGTCATAGGTGCAACCTTCAATAATAAAACAGGCTTTGCAATAACGAACTGGCTTCATATTTCTTCCCAAATCAGCCTTAAGAGCCTACTTGTAAAAATAGCTTTAAGGGATAACATCTGGGATGTGAACAATGTTGATTAGTGGCTAAATTACGGTGATCTACGTCACTTGGCAAGTGCGCAAAATGTTTTTGGTGGTGTATTTTGCTCTTTTTATTGATTTGTAAAAATATTTTACAAGTACTTATATCATTGTGGCGCTTTGCTGAATTCACTGCATTCATTTTTGCACATCGTGTGTAGTTTACTGCTATCCACGCCTTCACTGTTGCCCACAGTTTAAAAATACTGATTGTGCATTTTATTTTTCTTGTTGTATTTAATCATTTATAGATTTGCAAACTACAGTTTTATACACCAAATAGGCATGCTACAAGTAAATGAAAATAAATGGTGCTTTTAACTCACATCAACTTATCAATATCTATGACAAATTTGACGGATATTAATTTGCTCAATAGAACCGGAGTTTTCAGACACAACATTTTCTCATCCACTAAGTCAAACGCAGTCTTTATATCCAGCAAATAGTAGGTCCTAATGGCCTTCATTACTAGATAATCTCGTACAGCAGACTTATCTGTATTAGCATGTGAAGAACCTTCCTTGCTTAGCTGGAAGCAGATAATTTCCTGTCAATCATCAAGTTAATCCTTTAAGGTGGGGCTTATAAAAAGTCTGCAATAAAGAATACTCACCAGTAGATGGTGTGAAGTAAGGGTTAGCATGACTCGCGTTTCAGGGATTGGGTGGATCATAGCAATTTTTTCAGCAAGATTGCTGGAGTACTTTGAGAACAAAAGCTGTCTCAAAACTGTGGCCATGATGTCTGAGAAAAAGTCTACCAATGGGCTAATTGAAAACCAATATATTATATCCTCATGCAATTTAATTCTTTATTTTGATCCATTTAAAAAAATTGGGATCAGTACTTACACTTAAACATTTATGAGACTGAGTGTGGTGGTTATAGATCGGATGTGTTTTCATTTGGGCAAAGGTATCAAAGAAGAACGGCTAAATTATAATTGTGATTGGAAGAGACGAAAGTATGTGTTATTGTCAAGGTGACCGGACAGTGCTTCAAAAATGTTGAAGATTCTCCTCCTGAGCAAATACAAGTTTGAGGTGTAAATGAACCTTTGGGTAAAGAGGAAAATGATCAAGACAATCAATAAGTTGTGCCCTGCCTTTGGAACAGTGGTTAATGTCTAGGAGATATCTCACATATCCAAAACTCCTCTACATGGGAAACAGGGGCCTGACAGCAAAAAAAGCTTGAACTATCAGGTAAGGTTAAGTATAATTTATTTTTAAGTGCAGGAAAGACCTGCAGCCTTCATAAGTGTGCCTTACATTATCAGTATACCTATAGATGGCAATATTAGGTTCCTTCAGGAAAATATGAAAGGCCACTTAAACCAGCCCCCTCTTCCCCTTACAGGTTTGATTAAAATCGTTCCAGGGCTCACCATGATTTAGTGAAGGCGTTGAGGAAAAAGCCAAGAGTGCGAAATGAGGTCTTGTCCTGTCAACTGAAATATCAGGTAGCTCTAAAGAGGGGGAAAAGTATTTGAGAGAAGAAGCGTGGGCTCAGCTCTCACACACCAGTACCTTTAAGAATATTGTGTTATTTTGGAATATATATTGAATCTTTTGGAAAGGTTCGAGGTAACTGGTTGTGCTATCATAACCCCCCCTCCCCAGAAAATTGGGTTAAACACTTCGAATAGATTATGATTCAGCTGACGCTTTTAAGTCTGGTACATGGTTAGATGAAATCTGGGGTTCCTCGAGAATCACTTTTCATCTTGACGAAGTTGCTGATGCAATTATCTGGCTTACAATGAATAAAGCACCAAGTCCTGATGGAGTTCCTTCTGACCTATATGGGACTATAAGAAGGCTCGTTGTTATAGCCCATCTCGATAATTGATTAGATAGTTAAGGTTTTAGGGTGGGCAGTTCTCCTGAAGCTCATGGGCTGGGCTTAGAAAAATCAGATGCTATCTGATTTACAATGTGGTTTCTGACCTGGCCAGGGCATGACCAATGTCTAGACCTGCATCCGCTTATAAATAGGTGCACGGTGGAAAAGCTTGCTGTTTACAGATGGCCTTCATGGACCTCACGTTCGCCTTTGATAAGGTCAACACAGGCAAACTGTTGCCTTTGATGATTTCTCTGGGGTAGACCTAGATGTAGTGTAATTTTTTATTGTACTTGCACAGGAATCTGACCGCCTCAGTAAGATATGGTGCTGATTACATTTGCACAGAGCTTTGCTATAAAGAGTGGGCCAGACAAGGGTGTATTGTGGCTTTTTTTTTGTTTACATTATATATTAATCTATTCAAGGTTAACCTCCTTAGAGAAGGTCGTGAGATTCCTCCCGGCATTATTGTATGCCAATGATGTAGTCCTGATAGCCAGAATAGCACTAGGTTTTGAACTATTACCAGACTTATTTGTGCTTCTTCTGGATTCTTTGGAGCTTTGTCCCAATTTTAGTAAGTCTCACATCATGGTTGTGGGGCCTAGATCTACAAAGTCGAGGTGGAAGGTGCTGAGATTATAAATGTATGGTGTCCCCCATTTGGCAGTCCAGTTTGATCAAAATGGGACAAGAGTCTTGCCAAAGTACTCACCAATAGGCCAAAGTGATTCACACTCTAATCCACTTAGACCAAAGTGGCTATATGCCACAAAGGTCCACAGCAACAGGAAAAGAAGGCTTTTTAATGCACTAGCATTAGCACACAGATTAAATGACTCACTAGCACTTTCAGTAAATGACTTTGATAAGGCCTTTAACAACATAAGATGGGACTACCTGTTCAGTGTTTTCAAAAAGTTGAATATGGGTACCGAATTTATATCATTTGCATAATCACTGCACATGCACCCATGTGCCAGAGTTAAACTCAGGCATGCTTTATCAGCACAGTTGGATATAGCAAGAGTCACTAGATATCACTCCTATTATTTTCACTTGCAATTGAGCTGCTGGCAGAATGCATTACAAAGATGAGAGAACTCTCAGGATTTAACTGGGGCTCAGTGATGAAGACAAGAGATCTCTGTATGCCAGCAGCTTGCTTGTAGACATCAGCAACCCAAAGGTGTTGGGCCACTAGTAGAATTTGAAGGAAACACCGGTCTATTTGAAACTTAGGCCAAATTTGAAAGAAGGGACACAGAGGTCTGGTTTGCCAATGGCAAACAAGGGATTTCAATATCTGGGGATATGTGTAACTAAATGGTCCCACCTCTGGGGGTGAAATAGTGTCCCATTACTAGATAAAGTTAAGAAAGGCCTCCCACAGCGAAATTGTCTCTTCATGTCACTGATTGTGCAAATATCCATGACCAAAATGGTGACACTCCGTCAACTTCTGCATGAAGTGCAAAACTATTCCTATGAATTAAAATTACTCTATTTAAATAAATTAAACTCCATACTAAGGACATTTATATGAAACAATAAACGTCCCAGGGTTTCCAACTGTTTCAAGTCAACATTTGATGATTGCCCGGGCACGGCAGGCATATTAGCAGATTACAGGGAATCCCCCTCCCCCCAAATAATGATAAATGATTTGTTATTCAGCCTGTATTTGGACCTGATGTAGAGAACAGAAAGGTGGGCCCCTGAAGAAGGAATCCTCCATACACTTTCTACATAAAGGTAAACAGCTAGAATTTCTTCCACCAGCAACCATAGAAACATTTGCAATATGAAGAGAGACACTTAACAGAAATTTAATGGAAGGGGAAAATACAAGGAGCAACAATGCTTTGGGAAGTAGAAACACTTTCACAGGTTGCAGGTATGTTGTGATTTGAAGGATGGGATACAATGAGGATATCAAGGCTAAGACATGTGGCAACCAGAGAAAACATTAAATGATTCACAAATTTGCGGGACGAATTTGTGTTATACCGTTCCCAATTCCAATATCTGTAATTGAGGAACACTCTGCAGCCACACATAGACACTGCAAAACCAATCCCCAAATTTAGTCCCTTAGAATTCAAACTCACATTAGAAAGGGCTCCAGATGAAATGATATCAAGATTATATAAAACTGTAGTGATTCACACTCTGGATATGGCCCCAAAATGTAGTGCGGCGCGGGAAGCCGATATTGGCACTTTAGATGATGCAGATTGGGAAACAACAGTGATGACCCCAAGACATGAGGCCGTTTCAACCAAGTTTAGACTTATACAGTTTCAACCAGGTGTAGATTTATACAGTTCCATTTAATGCATTGAATGTAATATATAAAGAAAAAGCTTTAGAATTAGCAAAGAGACTCCTCTCCAAATTGCCTAAGATGTGAGACAACCTTACAGTCACGGCTGCTGCCCATTCTACGTGGTGGGGCAGTGTGGGGGCAGCGCAGGAAAAAATAAATTCAAAATAAATAAATATACACTTACCTTCAGCTCCTGTGCTGCGCCTCGCTGCTTCTCTGGTCCTGGCACTGCAGTTCCCATGAGCACAGGCTCCCAGCTCACCACACAATTCCAGCACTTCTCTCATGCTATTACTCCCAGCATGAGAGAAGCGCTGGGATTGGGCAGAGCAGGCCGGTTTCACGATCCAGCAGGGACCGGGAGTCTGTGCTCCTGAGCCCTGCAGATATCTCCAAGGAATAGCCTGGAGATATCCAAGTGCGCATATCGGTTTTGACGGCCTTGGACGGCCGGCAAAACCGACATGCGCACTTTCAGTGCCCACTATTCCTCCTCCCCCTGCTGGTGATGCTGCGACCTGGCCCCGCCCTGCCCCAGACTCAGCAGACTCAGCAAACTTGGCTGAGTCAATGAATAATAAAATGATAATAAAAGTTTTTATTATAATTTTATTTTTCATTTTTTGCCTTTAAGCAGTGGGGCGATGCTCCTCCGCCATAGCGGAGGAGCCGCCCCTGCAACCTTGGACACTTTCCAACATACAGCATTGGATTGCACAGCTACAAAGATACTGGAAAGCTATTGAACGAATCCTGTTGGAAGTGTTGAGGGTAAGGAAATCACACTGACACAGCAAATCACACTGCTTAACACTTAGACTAACTAGATTTTAATAGACTTAAGCAGTTATTTGTCGACTTAGGATTGTTAGTGGCCAAGAGATACACTGCACAAAAATGGAGAGCAACTGACCACCCCATCATATTCAATGGGAAAAAGGAATGGATGTGTACAGTTAATGGAAAGTCCTATGTATGAAGCGAGAAGATGCTGTTCTATATTGCATGCTATGTTCCATTCATCCACTACCCACTCTTCAGTCTTTCCCCCGCCCCCCTTTTTCCCCTGGACTTGTATTCGTCCTAGCTTGGAACACGGGGCTTTGAACGTTCCAATGTAGACCGTTTGATCAGTTATACAGGCGCCGCCGCCTCTAAACGGAAGGTAGTATTAAAGGCTACTGTTACCGTGGTTCTTGGCTTCTTGTAACTTGTACTTTGCCTAATACAGCTGGCCTAAAAAACATAACAAGATATGGGGAGCGTGGATGGAATACTATAATATCCTGGAATGAACATGTAATGTATACAGAATTTGGAACTGGTAAATGTGAAAATAATGCGGTTAATATGCATATATCATGTTGAAACATCAATAAAATGTTACATAAAAATCTCCCTCACCAATAACTTGTCAATAGAAAATATTGTTGAGAACAAATCTGTGTATCAGAAAACCTGCTGTAGTTTATTTCGTTTATACCTTTTTCTGACAATAATCGGATTACCTTGTTCAGTCGGACATTATTTTAATACATTATTTTTTAATTTAATGACCTTGTCTAACCTTGAGCCCGATCACCTGGCTTTGGGGAAACCATGTTCCTCATTAGATCAATGAATAACTCGTAGTGTCTTCCAGAAGGAAGGAGCAGACTCCCCTAGGTGGATACTGGTGGTCTGCCTAACCTACCAACCATGTCTTAATTAAAGCCTGATCACTGTGTTGTACTAAATGGTCATAAACTCCCCCATCCACCAGCAAAATACTGCTGCTGTAAGTAGCTATGTTGTTAACCATGGAATTTTTGGGGAACTCAGTTGGTGACTCCAAACTTGCTTCAAGGCTTCTTTGGCAGGGCAGAATAGATTTCTGTTTTTGATACTTGAGACAAAATATGGCCTTGAGAGGAAAGTACTAAAAAATAGCCACTGTTGCTGTCTTCATATGAAAAAACTTGCTTGTATTTCACACCTCATAGCAAAGCATACTATATGTTAATATACTAACTAAAAAAAAACATATTAAGGCAATTGAAACCAGGTGCTGTCATTAGTTTTATTCTCCGATGACTGGTTCCTAAAACACATCATCTACTAGGTCCATTCCCTTCCTGATAAGTAGCAGTAATGTACAGTGGCACAAAGCTACCCACATACCACATATAATCTTTGATATGGCTTTGAATGCTGTGATTTCTCGAGGGCTCATTGTCCAATTCCTCGATGGCAAGTTTCTATTGACTAAAATGTTCACATGTGTAAACTTTACAATGTGAGTCTTTACATTGAGTCAGGGCACTAGGCACTGGGAGTCACTTGGGCATGCAAGTGTTCTGGAGGATGTGCGTTTTGTGGTGCAGCCCTATTATCGTGTTTCATGCACCTCTTTGTAGACACATTCAATAAAATGTCCACCACAAAGTGTTTGAGAAAGACAGTCTATCATGGGTTTACTGTGCTGAATCGGTATGAAGATAAGTGCAGAAACGTTTTTTCAGGATCCTCACCTTGTCCAGCTGAATGTTGGCATTGCCGAATATCAAGATGGTCTACTTTTGATCTACCTCATGCCTCTTTCTTCCACCACCCACACTTTATGTCCCTTTATCTCACTCTTTCAGATTCTTTTTCATCTTTGCTTTCTCCCTGGCCACTATGTTCGTATCTTTCTCCTACTCCTTTGCTTCTCTTCTGACTTTCTCTGTTCTTTGGGTCAATGTATGATGATGAAAAGTAAGTCCCAGTCCCCAAACATGAGTACTGCTGCCACTGACCTGCAAGTACCAGCACCCATCCATGGGACCAGTCACTACCTCAACACTCTTTACTATGTCTAACTTACGCATCAGCATCGTTGCATGATAGAAAATGTTCTTCTCTTTCGGGCCTCAGTTAAAGCCGGCTTTACCACATGGTCAAGCTCTATGACCTCCTCATTGACCTCCAACTTAAAATACAGCTTCTTGGATATTGAGATGCACACAACCAGGAGGGCAAACAAAATGAAGACCAAGGTGAAAAGAAATGCATCATTGAACATGAAGTCAGAGCAAGAGGTCCTATGTTTCGAACAAGGCGCTAATTCGCCTCTGGTGAGTTGCGCTATCGGCCTCTTGGAGAGGGAAGCAGGACTTGAACAGAGGATTTCTCCAAACATGCTTGTGGCTTGGTCCTCCAACCAGATTTTCAAGTACAAAATATTGCAGTCACAGTGCCAGGGGTTGCTGGATAAATTGATCTTGGTCAGAGCCTGAAGGCTGTCCAATTTCCCAGGAGTTACTGACGTCAGCAGGTTGTCCTGCAGATACAGCTCTTCTGTCTCATTAGGAAGGGAAGGCATTTCCTCCAAGACTCTGTAACTGCAGTTGACTTTTAATCTCTGGGCTCCCAGAAGCGTGCATGTGCAGGGGTGGGGGCAGGGGCCTGCACTGCAGGCTTTTCGCCACGCGAGCATTAATAGGACCAGCCATGGACAGGAACGCATTCTGCAAAAAGACAAAAAAAATGTTATTTTAAAAATTGTACACGTACACACACACTTCACCCAAGACATGAAGCATGGCTTACATGCCAATTACCTCAATAACATATTTGAAGGCACTGTTGTTTCTTTTAGTTTATAATATTACATCCAGACAAATTCATTGTGTTTTTCTGTTTTGGAAACATTGTTTTTTCTTACAATTTGAGCCGATGAATGCAGTGGAAAGGGCTGAGCCAGCAATATAATACCGTACAATCCTAATGAGTTAATTTACATGTTTTGGGCCGATAATTTGTTAAATAACGGTCAAAACATTGGGCGATATGTACAAGGAAGTGGAGGAGAGAGGCGTTAGCCTTCCTGGCTTAACGCCTCTCTCCTCCACTTCGGAAACGCAAGGCTGCACCATACTTACAAGAATGTGGTGCAGCCTTGCGTTTCCCCCTGCGATGGCGCTAAGTTTAGCAACTTAGCGCCAACGCAGGCACCCTTGCACCAGAGTGCAAGGGTGTCTGCGTGCAGGGAAGGATTGTTTGTGTAGGAAGGTGTCCCTTCCTGCACATAAACAATCCTAGAAATGCCATTCTGTCACTTCATGCGTGCTGCTTCATGCAGCACACATGAAAGTGACAAAATGGCATTTTTTAAAAAGTTTATTTATCTACAGGAAGGGACACCTTCCTGTACATAAACAAAGCATTGGCATTTTGCTTTTTCCATGTGTGCTGCTCAAGGCAGTACACATGGAAAAAGCAAAAACGAGGAGAAATAATGCATTTCTCCTTGTTTTGCCAACTTAAGACCAGTTTTTACCTGGTCTTAATTTTGGCGCTGCCTCCTATGTATGCTGCCCGTGTACATAGGGGGCAGCGTAAAAATTAATGGGTGTTGCGGTGGAACGCCCACCGCAACACCCACTGCCCACCCCTTTCACGCTAAGCGTAGCGTGAAAGGTGGCTTAACGCTGCCTTGTAAATAAGGCTAAGCCCCTATCGCCACCACAATGTCAGAAAAAGTGATGTGGTGGCGATAGGGGCTTGTACATATGCCCCATTGTTTCATGCGGGGCTTTTTTCATGTTTCCTGAGTCAGCAAAAAGCTCCTGGATACTTGTTGAAAATCACCTCGAGATTGCGGTGTTACCCCTGCATTTTCTTGTAATTAACCCCTTCGGCGCTGCGCGAATTCTCCCGCTGTGCGGGAGAATAGTGAGTGGGCGTGTTTCGGACGGCCCCTGGCCGTCCCTCCGCACACGCCCACCGTGACGTCGGACGGCCGGGGGCCGTCCTGAGCACCGAAGGGGTTAAAGGAGATGTATTGTGCAGAACAGAAAATCCATTTAGTAAAACCAATACACATAATGTGTTCTGTTCTTCACACTTAATGCCCAGATAGTAAAGAGGAGAATAATCTATGATTAGGTAACTTCATTAAAAAAGACAGTTAACTAAATCAAGTGAGCCATTAGCTAATTACAACTACATCCAGGAGTGTTAACATGATCATGCAATTAAGAGCCAGATGTACAAAGCTTTTTTGAGGTTGCAAAAGGCCCGATTCTCAGAATCAGGCCATGCGCGACCGTAAAAAAAATTTTTATGTACAAAGGCCCAATTTGCGATTTGGTAACCTATTACTAAATCGCAAATTGGGTTTGTGATTTGGCATTAGGAAGAGGCGTGTTTAGGGTGTCCCGTCCTAATACCGAATCGCAGTGTTATGAAGGTTTTGCGACCGAAATGTGGTTGCCAAACTTTCACACTTTACTTCAAATAGGTGGTAACCCAGTCGCAAATGGGACCCCTTCCTCTTTGTGAATGTTTGGAAAAACATTTTTAAGAGCAGGCAATGGTTCCACAGACCACTGCGTTTTCTTAAAAAAAGAAAAAAAACCTTTTCATTTTCCTTTTTGAAAAGCTGCCCGTTTTTCTTTAAGGAAAACAAGATGCATGTAAAAAAAATGCTTTATCAAAAAGCAATCCCAGACATGGTGGTCTGCTGACCCCAGCAGGCCACCATATCTGTGATTTTTGTGATACCCAATGGGTCACAAACCGAGATCTTCCTCATGAATATTAATGAGGTAAATTTATTTGTGATCCACTGGGAATTACAAACTGTGGTAAACACATATTTGTACATTGCTGTTTGTGATTACCAAAAAGTGAATCATAAAAATGGTAATCGCAAACACTTGTCACACACAAAAAGCAACTGGAATGTTTAACAAGTTTGGGGGATGAATGACTTATGAACCTTATGAAAAAGGTTCCTCCTTAAACCTCTTGAATATCCAAAAATATTGGAGTAGACGCCGCACTCACTTATGGTGAAATGCTTCATCATCGGCGCCTATCCACACCCTGGTAGGATGATACCACCAGGGCAGACTCAACGAAGATAGAATGGGAGTTCTTAGATTAAATCAAACTGAATAAGCAGGGATCCTAATGAAGATATACTGTTAAAAATACCTACAGGTATACCCAAAGGTTTTTTTTTATTCATAGGGTACCTGTTGTGTGTATAAAAGGTTTGTTGGGGTGTCTTATTGAATATAATTGTTCAATTAAATCTCCTGTATTTATTTCTGCCAACATGTTTTGGCCCGCACTCTGAGCACGTTCGGGTCTGGGGCCTTCGTCAGGGCTTGTTAAATGTATCCCTGCCTTTCTGTGCATGCACACCATGCACACTCGAGAGGCCCAAGGCTCTCACCTGTCTTAGTTTTCTGTTCTAGAGGATTTTCCTCTGTTATGGTATTTCAAGGGTCATGTGGTTCTGGAGAGTGGTGTGGACATTTTAGGCTTATTGCTTTTTTCGTACTCTTGGTTCCCCATGTTATCTAGTAGACTCTTTGCTTCCTTAATATTACCAAGCTTATTATTTTTTCTTCAATGGTAACACCTTGTGGTTGATGGAAATAGGCTCCCAACTTTTGCTGCATTTCTCTTTTAGCCTTTACTCCTCCAAGAATGCTTCTTCTAGTATCTGTATCTTATCTAGGTAGATGTTTCATGAGTTATCCTACTACCTGGCACTGTTTGTTTTTCTGGTCAATGTTTAGAATGGTATCCAATTGTGATTTTTCCCAAGAGAAGTTAGCATCCTGGAACCCATTATTGATTGGCCATAATTCACCCAAGATGATTTAGTTTATAGTTTATATGTCTATAGAAAGTATAATTTATCAATCTTAACACATGAACACAACACACACACATTACAAAACATGTTTTCTAAATTTATTCTTGAAATTGGACTATTTAGCCACAAAATGTATTCTCATAGAAATATTGATTTTACCTTGTATTTATTTTCTAACAGGTACTTTCTATCAGTAAACCAAATTTTGTTGTTAACATTATGTCTCACCACATCGTATCAAAACAGATTTTTACAAATTGCACTGCTTTCTGTTCTATTTTGGTTAGTGGTTCTACAAATTTCCATTTATACATCACCGCCAGCCACCAATTTGCTCCTAATAATACCATTCGTAGATTAGGTTGTTCCACACACCTTTCAATAGCTTACTAAATTTAAAAAATATCAAAATTGCTTAAAATGGAGACAACAAAAAGTACATGATGCCAGGTTCTTTGATTTACCTTGCCGAGGTTATACATTCTGTTTCAGATAGGGAACATTATAAGCAGTAATTATGAGGTATAGTCAAGTTTCTTCAAATAAAATTGTTCTATTTTCTATTAGCAATTCTCGTAAAGTCTACATTATACAAAAATATGTATCCTTCACCAAAGATTTCCAAAACATCTTTCTATTTTATTGATATCATATTCCCCAATTCCTATCCTATTTCTTTCAGCAAACATCCTGGGCTGGAAGTCCAAAATTTAGTTAGGTAGGCATGTGTCTACATTTTGAGTAAATGCTCAACTTTCATGCATTCCTGAGGAGTTCAAGGAGTTCTCCTAGGAAATTGTGATTGCCAAAGATTCCCAAGAATTCCCACATACACCACCATCTACACACATATATAAGGGTGCACGTGTACATTCTGCATTCAGAAACGACATGCTACAGTTTATTTGCACATGTAGAATTTTGTTTAAACTTCTTTTTATTGAATTACATTTTATAACATACAGCTGGAAAATTACAGAATCACCTACCATGGTCCTGCTGATTTGTCGGATAAACACAGGTTAAACCACTACCCCCTACACCTCTGCCTTCGCTCGCCCTTTCACTTTCCACCTCCCACTCCCCAGTTCTATCAGAAGGAAATCCACGGTTGTTCATGTACACATTGGTATCAGTCTCATATCAATAATATGCCAACATTCTTGTAGTAAGTAAATGTATGTCTAATCGAACAATCTCATTGCCCCTAGCAAGGAGCGAGCATCTCACCTCTACATCTGTCTCCCTCATAAACCATCCCAAGGGTTGAAATATAGCTAAGAATTTACTTCCCACATTCTAAAAGATGAGAAAACAGCTTCTTCTTGCCATTGTGACTCTTAGTCTCAAGTACCACAAGACCATCTTAGATGCTAGCTTTTTCATCAAGTTTCTTGCTACAACCAATCTTTTTGATAGAAGCAGCTGATAGCCTAGTCTCCATCTCATTGGTGTCATGTCTTTACAGCTTGTTGGTGTCATGTCTTTACAGCTTGTTGGTGTCAGCTCTAGCAGGCTTAGGAAGCATCCTCAGAAATTGGAAAACCCCTAACTTGTTTATTAGCCAGCCAGCCTCCTTCCCAAATAACTGAAGGTGGGGTCATGACGGCCAAGTATGCAAGGCTGCATCCTGCTGCCAACTGCTCATCCAACATTCCAATGTTGTATCGGGGTACAACATTTTCCATCATCCCCTTTTATGCCAATTACCTATGTTAAACTACTATATTATTCTTGGAAATGTTGTTCCACAAGCTTGTCACATTGTCGATGTTAGTGGTTCTTAATCTGGGGTCTGTGATCCTCTAATCAGTGAGTCTGTGACTGTTAAGAATATTAAATAACATTAGCAGATTAATAGAGTAAAGATACACAAAAGAGCGAAATGTAAAAGTGAAAAATATAAAATCCTCTGTAAACATGAAGGTTTTGAAAGTGGAGGCTACAAGTTAATTTGGTTTCCTCATCTTGATTTGTGCAAGCTGAGCAAGTACAGTAAACAATCTAGTATGGACAATTTTCGGCCTCAATTGAAGCTCTGGTATGCACCGATAAAATGAGTGCATGGAGTCAGAGCTAAAAAGACAAAGAAGTGATATGCTAGAGTCTAGCATATCGCTTGAACTTTTAGAAATAAAACCAAAGCTCCAACCTTCCCATTAAAAGTAAAGTTAATTTTTTTAGATATTTGTATATTTTTTGTATGTGAATGGAATAATATATTTCATAGTCTGTGTATTTATTTGATTTATACTTGTTTCTGTATGTTTTGCTACCTTTATTTATATTTTCAAGGAAAACACAGCATAGAAACAGAATAACCAGATAGGTGAGTGAGTGAGAGAAACCCTGCATAATAGGTCTGTATGGTGGACAAATGGTGGACAGTCGAACCAAGGAGAAAGGGTGGGAAAACAAGGAGTTCAGTTGAATCTGATTGTCCGTTGATGGAGTACCTCATCGTGGGGATCAGTGACCACAAGGACGATCTTCTGCCTCCCGAGCTCAGTCGGACCTCAGTCGGTCTATATGGCCATAGTCCCTATGGGGGGTAGTGGCAATCAACCAATTCAACCATGTAATACTTTCTAAACATATGGGAGGGCGGTGTAGGGATGGAAAAAGGGGGGAGCCGATAAGGGGGTGGTAAGGTTGGTGGGGAATGAGTCCTGTATCTGATATGATGGAAATGGGGGGGGGGTTGCTTGGGGGTTGTCGGGCGTGCTCACATGTCAGTGTCACAGGATGAGGAGACAGTGGTAGTCAGGGAAAGGAGAACATTAGGGCGGCTGGTCACCTCATACAGGGAATGGCTTTTGGGGGCGTTACAGGCAAGCTCCACAACACATGATGGCTATCATGCATCTGGCAGGACCCATGGCCCACAAGGAGCAGGACAGAGGTGGCTCCGAGCTGTGAATGTCAGACTGAGGCCTTAACCGAGTCCAGAAGGCACCCCACACTCTGTCGAAGGCATCCAGATTGTCATTAAGTTTATATGTAAACTGTTCATGCAGGGCTACCCTGTGGAGTTCTAGTTCCCATTCTGTGAGGGTGAGGCATTTGGGCTGGTGCCAGTGGTGAAGGATGCAGATCTTCACCACTGCCAGTGCTGTGGTTAGGCACTGGTGGGTGTGGATGTCTATTTCAGCGGCCTCATCAACATCATGAAGGAGGGCGAGGTGTGCCGATGGGTGGGCGAACTGGGGGTGGAGCTGTGGCAGGTGCACCCACATCGTGTCCCAACAGGGCCGCATCAACAGGCAGCTCCACAATATATGTAACAGATCGCATACATCCTCTGTCATGGGCAGGAGACCCGTTCGGTGCAGTTTCTTCGGCCACAGTACCAATCATGCAGTATTTTGAAATAAAGGAAATCAAAGTGGGACAATCAGAGAACCTTGTCATGGGAGCGGAGTAAGTCTGCCCAATCAGTCGGGGCATATTCTCTTCCCAGGCAGCATGCCTCTGAAGAGATACAGCCATTCCACCCGGTCAAATGCCTTTTAGGCATCGATAGAGAGAGCTAGTCTCTCCTCCAGGTCATCCTTCACATACCATTCAAGGTGTGCAAGGGTCCAGAGATGATCTTGAGAGGTACGGCCTGGGACAAGGCCCACTTCATACGGCTGTCTTAGCTGAGGAATAACTTTCCCTAACCGGGTGGTGAAGATTTTGGCCAGTATCTTCCGATTGACATTGATCAGGGAGATCAGGCAGTAACTGGCACACTCAAGTGGGTCCTTGCCATCCTTGGTGATGACCATGATGGTGGCTGAAGATCAGACCCAGAGTGCCTGAGTCTGCGACCTCCTTGTAGGCGCAAGTCAGCAGTGGGGTCAAGACTGCTTTGCCCATCTTGTAGAACTTTCCGTGGAATCCCTCTTCTGCTGGGGACTTACAAGTAGGGAGTAGTGTAATTGCCACCATTACTTCTACCTCCGTTATGTCTGTTTCTGTATATTTGTATTTTGCTTTGAGGTTCAAATCGTAGAGATTGCTTAGGCTCGGGTTTCCGGCTTCCATTAGTGTTACAGTGGGGATCAACAAGAGTCAAATTGTTAAGAATCAGTGGTGCCAAAAAAGCAGCTTCTAGACAAAACAAATACATTGAGACAGAGAGCAGTATAAAAATACAACATATACAATTGTAAAACATATAACATCCTAATATGAAACAAATGACCTGTCCTCGTACAAAAGTAGTAGCCTCTACACCATTTCTGATGCTTAAATAGCAACCAACCAAGGAAAGAAATTAGCCTTGCCATGTGAGTATCAACCTAGGCATCAGATCTGGAACAAAAGCAGCATTCTACAAATTAGTGCAGGCCCAGGAACAACAAAGTACACTTGTGATATGAGCAGCATGTGAAGAACCAGCTTTCGGGCACTTCAACTGCGCAGCCACAGACACATAAGTAACCTGTAGCAGGAGCTGCAGGCTTACGACCTACTGATGCGTGACAGCACATGAGTACTGATACACCAGCCTCGACACATTTTCATTACCCTTGATTTATGAAAACTAGCCTTGAAAGATAGGTTTTAGCCACCCTGGCATATATTACCTTCATCAATTAACACAATCCGCTTCATCAATTAACTTCTCTCCAATGTCCTTCTTTGATTTTCACCTTCTTTCTTTTATTACACCTTTCTAGTTGTCTTTTTTTAATTTACAGACTCCTGGGTCCTTTCTTGTCCTTTTTTTGACGACCTACAATATGCGCTGCTGTCATGTCCTCCTAATGCCTTATCTCTGTTACTTCAGAGCTCCTTTAATTTTCTGCTTTCGTACAATATGTCTGTGTTTCCTCTGTATTCTTGATGAGTCTTGCACTCTATTTCTCTTGTCAGTACCTATTCACATCCATGGCAGTACCCAAAACCTGATGTTTTTCCCACTTCATTTGAGCCCTTATACCCTTTTGTAGTTCACTGTCCTCCTTCTGATCAATATTTCTTTCATGTACCTTTTTATCCGCAGTTTATATTTCCTCTTCCCAACATGTTATCTTTGAAACCTATGATATGTCTCAATTCAATTCAATTTTATTTATTATGATTTAGAATTCCGCAGAATTCCACATAAAGGTACATCTTAAAAACACATTTCATTCCACAAAAATTTCCAATGTAAATTCAAGTTGTCATTTTCAACTAAAAGCACGAATGAACATAGCAGAAGCAGTCGGTCTTGGAGTTTTCAATGCAAGAAGGGGTGAACCTTAAATAATCGAATTGTCATACATATATTCTTACAGATTTATACACATTTCTAATCTAATACTATCATAAAACATTCAGTGATAAAACTTATTATAAAATACAAAAATTTAAAATTCACTATACAGTACTAGATCATGGACGAAATAATAAAATGTATCTATTCACTAATCTGTACTGTATAACCAGCAGCTTAATAACAATGCAAAGTAGTTCAATACCATAAACTTGCCTTTTTTTAATTTTTTTTTAATATAAAGTACACAATGGTTTAGCAGCAAAACGGGGGTTTAGTAAAGTGCTTCAGATCCTAAAGGATAAGTAACTAGAGGAGGAAAAAAAAAAAAAATTATAGTAGTGCCCATGCTTAATTCCAACCTAATAAATTGGCCAAAAATCATCTAGTACATGATAATTTAGCAGCAGAGCAAATTTAGTAAAGTGCTTGGGATCCTAAAAATGAGTAACTAGCAGCGGAGAACGTTAGAAAAAGTGTGCATGCTTAATTGCAAACATAATAAATCGGTCATAAAGACCGGAAGGTCGAGAAAAAGTGCAAGTGCTCTGTACATACGTATTAAGAAGATCTTTACTAACGAGTAACTAGCAGCAGAAAAAGTTTGTAAAAGTGCACATACTCAGTTGTAAACATAACTAATCGGTCATAAAGACCGAGAGATCGAGATAAAGTGCAAGTGCTCTAAACATATATATTAAGAAGATCTTTCCGACCTTAATATATGTTTAAAAATTGTTTAAAAAAGCTAAAAAATTTAAAACACATCAGTTCGGATGGGGGGGGACAGCAGACAATTTCGGGCCTGTTCTGCTGTAGTGATATTATACTTTAAAAAACAATTCCTTAAATATCTACGACGTATTGATTGTAATGCGGGACAAACAAATAAAACATGATTCAAATCTTGTATACAGGAATTACATAAATGACAATACCTCATGTCTAGGAATACCCTCCCAAGATCCTGTTACAATTCTTAGGGGGAGTAAATTCAATGTCTCACCTGCTCAAGTATTTTCTCTTGACTTCACTTCTCTGCACTTTCCAACTTGCCATGCTCTGTTCTTGTCTCATGCACTCCACTCAACTCAAGAGTTTTAAACGTAGATGGAGGCCGTCCTATCACTCGCATACACCTGAGCATTCTGCTCTCAGTCCCGCCATGCACCATTTCGAGTACATATGACATAAGCACAAGTCTACTAACGATGTATTCAGTTTTTGATAGCTCAAGGCAGGAATGCAGTTCTGCTTAGCTCAGATAGGAATATTTTTTTAAAACATACTTCATGACCAGGCTAATTACTCACTTTATATAGTTCCTGTTCTCAATTGGTCACTTTCTCCTCCCGCCTTTGCCTCACTCTCCTGTTCTGCTGAGGATTTTGCCACTTATTTTACTTCTAACATTTCTAGAATACATACTTCTTTACCCCCTTCTTTGATCTCTAATTCCATTACTTAAATCTCCTTTTCTGAAGCATGTACATCTGTGCCACCCTGAACACCTTCCCTGCACCTAGATTTCTTTTCTCTTGTCTCAGAGTCTGGAGTCTTACCTACTTCAGGGTGTCAAAAAGTATCTCCTATGGATGCTCTTTCTTGTCATTGGCTAAACTTTTGTTTTCTCTTGTTCCTTACCTGGTTTCTTTGTTTAACCTCTTGTTACATTCTAGATCTTTTCTTCCATCTTTTAAAACTGCAACTATTTTCCCCGCTACAGAAACAGTCGATTTATCCTAATGTCCTTTTTAACTACAAGCTCATTTCTTTCTACAACCATAAAAAGTATAGTTTCTGCTCAACACATATCTTTTCTTTAACTCATAATCTTCTTTCACCTGTACAGTTTTGTTTCCATCCTTGTTATTCCACTAAAACCATCTTGTTCTTTGTCTCCTAATTTTCTTCTTCAGGCGCAGCATGACAATCAAACTTCTATTTTAATTCACCTCGATGTTTCAGCACCGTTTGAAACGGAGGATCATTCTAGTCTCCTTTCTTCTCCTTCTTTAGGTCTTAAGGGGTCTGTGCTCTCTGGCCTTAATTCTTACCTTTCAGCCATCTATCCCTGGTTTCCTGGAAAGGCCCTTCTTCTGCACTCTATCTCTTAGAGTATGGGGTTCCTCAAGGCTCAGTTCTTGACCCCCTTCTCTTTTCTCTCTATAATTGCTCATTCCTATAATATATACCCGTGGAATGGAGTCCCATTTTTACCTTGATGAGTTTGTACCTTCATTCGCGCTAATGAGACCTGGATAACCTCTCACGTTGAATCCTAGTAAAATTTGACATAATTTCTTCCTGACTTAGACCTCTTGAGCTATACCTGTCTCTTTTCTCCCCATCACCTTTTCCTATTGTTCATCTTGGTTTTCAGTTTAAATCCTCTTTGGGTTTTGCACTTTAAATATCCTCAATTGTAAAAGCATGTCAGTTCCTTCTCTTCAGCATTCATAACTTCAAAACACTCACTCCCTTTTCTTCTCTGAAGTTATTGTTGCAAATGTAGGTTTCGTCTTGTTTTAATTACTGTTCTTTGCATGTGAAGCTGCCCAAGGGGTAACTCCAATACAAACTATTTGGCATTCCTTCTCTTCTCCCTTCCCTGGCACTTGTCTATTTATTCTTACGGTTCATCTTCAGATGGTTCCCATTTTCTTCTCAATACAAATTTAACTTTTTTTGTCTCATTGAACTTTTTCATGCTTCAGGCTCCTTGGCTGTGTCACCTGCTTCCCTTTTCTGTAAGATGTGTGCCTACTTTATTGATTTTTAAGGCTGGCTGGAAGAGCACCTACTATCTTTATGTTATTAGTCTTAAACTCTGGATTCTGCTAATATTATTTGGTCCTCTACCTTTTGTAGTGCTTATATGTGTAAAGTGTTTTGTATGAAAGCACTATAATAAAAACAATTAAATAGATACCTACATACGTACATACATAATCACTTACACTGTGCATCAGCCCTGGCACATAAACACGAGAAGTGCCAGAGACAGGTTATGCCTGGCACAGGAGCATCAGCCCTGACATGTGTGCCCCAGCACCAAACAAATGCAAAAACAACAGTTGATGGACAGAATGCAGAACAATGTCATACATTCACCCCAGTACAGAGATCTGGGCCTAAATCCATCGTTTTTTTGCTCACCATGCCATTCCAGTTTGAACCCAGCCATATGCAAATCAGTCTTGACCCTGTGCCTCATGGGAACAGTCCAGCCTGAACTGCCAAGCCAGGTCCTCCCTGGACTGGAAACAAGCATCCTAGGACCGGTTTCGGGGTTTCACCCCTCTTCAGCCAGGATAGCTTGATTCCAGTGGCATGGAGAGCACGGGACCCACGTCTGGGCATACCCGTCCCACTCGGGGTGACAAATGCAAAAACAACAATGTTGATGGATTCAACCCAGATCTGTGACTGGGGGTGAGTGTTTGAAAAGTTTCAGCACTCCGTCCATCATCTCCGTGTGTTTGCTTTGTTCGCCCTAAGTTGGCAGGGTATGCCCAGACGTGGGTCCCTTGCTCACTTTCCCACTGGATTCAAGCTAGCCTGGCTGATGAGGGCTGTTAGCCAGAAACCGGTCCCAGGATGCTTGATTCCGGTCCAGGGAAGACATGGCTTGGCACTTCGGTCTGGACTGTTCCCATGAGGCACAGGGTCAAGACTGATTTGCATATAGCTGTGTCTGAACTGGGGTGGCAAAGTGAGCTAAAGAATGATGATGGATTCAACCCAGATCTGTGACTGGGGGTGAGTGTTTGAAAAGTTTCAGCACTCCGTCCATCATCTCCGTGTGTTTGCTTTGTCCAGCACCAAACAAGGCACATGTCCAACATCTTTGGCTAATGGGCAACAGTCCTGGAAAATAAGCAACCTCCCCCACACAAACACACACAAATACCAAGATAGGCACATATGCAGTGTTAAAGAAGAACTGTTTCTGCCAGATACCTATGGGCATATAAGCATTAGCCCTGGCACAATGTTACTAGCCTTAACACAAATGTATCACCCCTAGAATCAGCACAAGCTATGGCACACCATCCCTGGAATGTAGGCACCACTCCTGACAGCAGCCTCTAAAACACATGCGATGTGTCTACAATGAGTAGACCCTGCACATGAGAATAAACCCTGGGACATGGACACTTCCTCTTTTACTCACATAGTTTTTCTAGTACAATGAAATGCTGCCCTGGCACAAGGGGCACCCACAGGTTCCACATGCCTACCCCTGGCAGAGTAAACAGTCCGAACCGAATGACCAGGTTCCTGCACAAGAAGCTCCTGCTTGGCGTGACAAGCACCTGGGCCTTCAATGAGCTTCTTCACCTAATGGGAACAGCACCTCTGACACCTTGATCAGCTGCAGCATATTTTAACAGCATTGTTAGCACATTGATCAGCCATACCCCTGGAAAAACACTTGTAACATGCCAGCGCCTTAAGCTGCCTCTAAACTACAAGCAACCTATTCACATGGCTGTCCGGTGGGCATCAATCAGGGACAGGTGGTTAATCAGTTTTTGGCTGCGGAGATACAAAGCCATACAGCACAGCTCCCAAGTATCTCACATTGTGTCTGTCCTCACCAGAGAGATCAGTACACTCAACTTACATGAACTTTTTACACAACCCTCTTTCAGCCCTTGTCCATGGGCGCTAGCAGTTTTATGGTGATAAGACCTTCTACACAACCCTTCAGAGAGACAGTCGCTCTACGAATTAAAAGATAATTGAAAGTCTGATTCCTTATCAAAGAACTCGCGTAACCCTCTTTTATCTTCTACACCAGTGTGCTCCAAAGTCGGTCCTGGAGGGCCGGATCCATGCCAGATTTGTAAGATAACTCCATATATCTAAATGGGGATATGCTAAACATCTGGCATGGATCCAGCCCTCCAGGACTGACTTTGAAGAACCCTGCTTTACACCCATGCTTTACACCCATGCGCCAGCTATATTCATTAGTCCATGTGAGTCTTATGTGCTACTGCACACTACAAATTACCAAATTGATAATAACAATACAATAATCATTGTCTAGAAATATTGGAGCACGACCATGATGCATTGGCAGCAGCCTGGCACTTAAAGGCAGGGCTTGGCATATAATTGAAGGAATTTTAATGGCGTTTTATTTTTGCACTGAAATTTAAAAAGGCTGTTTATTAACTATCTTGGTAACAATGAGGACATTTTATTTCTTGGCACGTTATTTAGAATTGGCGCCACATCTCTTAAAACGATATTTATAATGTGCACACGGTATCAAGGTGACCTGGAACTAAAAGGATTGGGCAGGTGTTCCATTCTCCTGCTTGCAGTGTTACCTGTGTAAAAGGCACCCTAAAAGAGACAAATGTGAGGAACAATTTCTAACTTTTTTTCCCAAAATTTACAAATATTAGAAAGGAGGCTCACTAGGCCTCCGGAAGCTAAAAATTGAAAAACAAACTTTTACAATAGGGTCAAAAATCAAACCACAACACACTTTAAAAAAAAAGTTTTTATTAATTTTCTCAGTAACAGAAACAAAAGTCAATGATAAACAAAAACAAATATGGAATAAAACTTAACATCTGCAGAGAAAGCATTTATAGAACTCTAAATGAGTGTTACAGTTTAGCCGCTTCAGTGCGAGAGGGCGAGACAATAGCCCAGCCCTAGTAGAGGCGTGTGGCACACACCACCCGCACCGTCACATCATGGAGACAACTGCACAATGTCTCTATTCCTTAGTAATCTAATCTTTCATATATGTCTCTTCAATGACAGTGACTCAATGGCTCAATTATATCTAAGTGGAAATGAGTGAATTGGGACGGCCCGAGCTATTTGAGAACCCAACCACTATAACTAAAAGAGTGCTGATTCGGGTGAAAGAGCAGTTTCTTCGGTATAAGTGTTCAGAAAGAGAGGCGCTTGAAGTCACCAAATCTACAGTTCGGTCTTGCATTATATTAAAAACCTGTCCATCTGTGGAGCCCTACTTGGTCCTAGTTACATCTCCCCAACACCGCTTTTTGTTGACAAGATTCAGGTTAAGGGGCATATTCTCAAGGACTTATCGCCGATTTATCGGCACATTAGCGCCGCAAAAGTGGCGATAGATTTATCGCCCTATTCTCAAGCTGGTGCAAACTGCCGATATCGCCAGTTTCCCAGCGATAGCTGCCGCAAAAAACATCGCCACGGATAAGAGCGACAACTAACGCTAATGATATGCAGAGTAGGCGTTCCCGTGCAAAAACACACGAAAACACCACTTCGCGATATTCTCAACGACCAGCCAGATCGGCGAAGCGATCCAAAAACAGGCGATAAGGAGCGTTAGCAGCAGGGATTTAACACCTGCCTATTACTGGTGTTAAGCAGGACGACAACCTGCAGTAGAAAGGGAGCCCAGCCCAGAGCCACATCTGATGACCAACAGATGCCATGGAGCCAATGATCATGTAGCTTGGAGACCCAAGAGGGCCACAACACCCACCGCCACCAGACCCAGGACCCCCCCCCCCCGGACCACCCTCCCCGGACTACCACCTAGGCAGCACAGAAGAAGACAGCGGACGTTCCTAAAACGCACCAGCCTCAGACACTCAACGCCAGAGGATGCCATTGCCCACTACAGGCTCAAAAGGACAACCATCCTCCGCATCCTGACCCACATTGCCCACAGGCTGACGGTACCAACACAGCGGACAACCAACATCCCTCCGCAGACAAAGCTGCTGGCTGTGCTGCACCTGTTGGCCTCTGGTACCTTCCAACCAACAACTGCCAGAGTCGGAGGAGTCTCACAGCCAGCCCTATCAATTTTCCTCACACATGTCTTGGATGCATGTCCACAAAAGCAACGGCGGGCCCCTGTATCCGCACCACATGCTAGTTCCAATTCGTAGTGTTCCTTCGCAACCAACCCCAACGCCAGCCGTTGCTTGACGCCTCTGTGCTCCAGATCCAAGATTGTAGTTACTGAAATGGGGGTGCGCCAGGTCATGAAGTCCAGTAGTGTAAAAACAGTTCTTTATTACAAATACATAAATCAACAATACGAAAAGCTCAGCCAACGCGTTCCATTCCCAACGGGGAACTTCATCAGGGCAACGTGTGGATTCAATTAACTGCATATGCTGCGGGAACTCCCCAATACAATTCCATATTCCGAAAGTCAGTATTCAGAAACCTGTTGGATAAATGGTGACAATGGTCAAGCGTCCGTATAGTCACAAACGTAATCTGGTACAGTGTATTGCACTTGGACAAACCGAATGTTAACAGGTATGATAAATCCTGCATAAAAGACCGTAACAGAAGTTCGTGTGGTCGTAACCTTCGTAGGAAAGAAAAGGAAGGTTGCGACCACACGAACTTCTGTTACGGTCTTATTATGCAGGATTTATCATACCTGTAAGCATCACGGTTTGTATCAGCTTGATACCCCTGCACCTTCACTTCCCCCACACTGCGCAGGAACAGCTGGAGACCAAGTAAGGGAACTGCGCCATAGCTGGCTTCCCGCACGTGTTGGGGGCAATTGACTGCACACATGTACTACTTGTGCCCCCTGCCGACTCTGCACACAATAACTGCAACAGATACCACACGCATTCCATCAATGTGCAGGCAAAAGTGGACTACCGGGGCCTGTTCACGAATGTCGTCGCAAACTTCCCAGGCAGTGTGCATGATTCCTACATCTTCCGCAAGTCCATCACCAACCAGCGCTTTGAGGATGGCACCTATTGAAATGCACTGCTCGTCGGTAAGTACCAACTGAACACACCACACACCTCAACTCCACAATCATACAACTCACAACTGTGGGAATGCACACATTACAAAATCACATACAACATGCCAATCAACATGCCCAACTACCAGACACGACAACACAAGTAACTGTGGTAACCGTGGCCAGCCATGTAGACAAACCATCCACGGCATGGCACCTCTGCCACACAATTGCAGAATGTGGGGAGAGGTGGGAACCAAGTATGTGCGAAGGAGGCAAGTGACCCATCAATAAGAATGTACACAAAGCCAAGTGTGGCGGTGATGTGCTGGACAGACTTCAGTATGCAGAGCACAGACATGTCCATGTGGACATATACTGCTGGTGTTTGTAGTGTTGTGGACAGTGGACGCAAAAAGGTTACCTCAGGCAGTGTGGAAGACCTTGGACATGTAGCTTTGTCCCCCCCCCCCCTGTAAGCGTGAGCGGAGTGGCCTTGGCCGGCGTATGTTGTGAATAAATAGCCCGGGGCTCTGGGCGTGGTTCAGTTTCGGGATGGCCACCAAAGTAACTACTGCGTGTGTCTCTGTGTCCGCCATATCCTGTCCATAGGCCTACACACACGTGGCCGACCACCATCAACAGCCAGATTTATACTGGAGACGAGGTGGCTACGTCCCAAGCCAACTCGTGCACATCTCGTCATCGCATGCAGGGTCATGTCTGCCAGGGCGGCGCCCCCCACCCAGCCACGAGGCCGCTGCCGTGACCTGTGGTGCCTGCGCGATCCTGTGCGCCTGCTGCACCCCAGCCCTGGTCCCCAGACCGGTCCGCCGCCCAGCGATGACGGGCCGCCCCTGCGCACCCAGGCCTCAATGCTCACCTGCTGCCACCGGCGTGTCTCCAAGAGGGACCACCACGTGCCGGTGCAACCTCCTCAGCCGATCGCTGGATTCTGCGCCACAGGCCCCCAGCGCACCCTGCGGCACCGCACCGCGGAGTCATGTGTGTGCTGACTGCTGCCTTTGGCGTACACTGCGGTCCAGCAGGGCTCTCAATTCAAATCGAATCTTGATTGGCAGGACGGCGTATCGAGGTCTACGCATCATCGCAGGCTGCACACCCGCTCAGCTCTTCAGGTGCCCCTACCTCAGTGCACCGCAAGTCACCGTCCCATGGCGGTAGGCCCGTGCCGGCCGCAGTGCATCGGGTGCCACTAACCCAGTGCACCACAAGTCATGGACCCTTTATGATTGAGTCTCGTGGTGTGGACGCCATCATGTCACCTCCGGCAGTGGGGAATGTGATGTGGTAGGCCCCTTTTATTGGCAGGGTCACATGTCCTGTGACACCTGTGCTGGATGGGTGTGGTGTGGGTGTAAACCAGCCCTCAGGGAGTGGCTGTGGCATGCTGACAACTAGACCAGTGATCAGCAGATCACTACAGGGAAGACCTGGGACATGTAGCTTTGTCGTCCCCCCCTGTAAGCGTAAGCGGAGTGGGCTGGGCTGGCGTATGCCAGTCCAGCATAAGGGTGTGAACAATGAGCCTGGGGCTCTGTGCGTGGTTCAGTTCTGGGCTGGGCAAGAAATTAACTAATATGTGTGTATCTGTTGTAGTGTCGGCGCCACCCGGACCGCAATCGGCAATGTTGCACCCTGTGACTCAAGTCCCACAACATGAGCAACATGGACGTAAGGGGGAATCACTGACCCTACATTCATCCATACTTTCATAGTTGAATGATCATAGACATGACACATTTGTGTGAAGCTGGAGCAGTACAGGGCCATGCAAACCCCACTTTACATTGTTGCCCCGTGGAGGGCCAGCCAGAGTCCTTTAGGGATTGACAAGTTCATCGGAAGAGGAAGACTTCAGTCCGCAGTGTGATTGCTGTGTCATTGGTAACCAAGCAAAATATGGCAGTCCATGTCGAGGTCCAAGGTGAGTGTCGCTGAGTGTATCGGGGGACAGTGGAAGGTGTTATTCCAGGGCATGATGCAGAGGGCAGAACCAAGCAGAAACAGGCAATATGGCGGAGATGAATGCTACCGCTTCCTTCTTACCACTAAGGCAGAATCATCTGCATCTTCGTCCTCTGATGTTTCATGTGCCTCACATGTGGGTGGTGTTTTGTCTGCATCACTGTGTGGCAGTGACACATCAGTGGCCGGAGGTGGATTGTCTGCAGCACTGTGTGTCACTGACACATCAGGGGGCGGAGATGTGGATGTAGAAGCAGCAGCAGCATTCATCGGCACCAGGCCTTGTGGCGGCAATGCCATGATGAGGGTCTGCAGGGCATGGAAGAACCCAGCTACATCTCGCTGGTGTGCAGCCGTGGCAAACATTCTTTCCGCCTGCATCCGCTCCAAGCTCTCCATCATTCTCCTTATGTGTCCCAGCTCCCGGCTGACATCGCTGGAGCCACAGCACACATATCCTGTTCCATCTATGTCACTACATTGATAACCCCTTGGATTAATGTCTTCAGATTCAAACTTAATATGTCCCCACGGGATTTTAACTGGAATTATGGTGTACAAACCACTAAGTCTACCCTGAGTTCTGCAGCCTTTACATTAATGCAAAACATAGCTTTCGGCCTACTCTTCCTCCCTCTTGAGTTTCCTTCTTCCCTCACACACAATATCCTTTCCTCTTCATTTACCATAGCTATACCTCAACACATCCTGGCATAATGACACATCTTTCTACATCGTCTGCAATCTTTATTCACTGCAAATCAGAGTTTAGATTCTGAATTGTGAAATTCACTATCATGACATGTACATTTACTCTGAGTCATGCTATTACTAAAAGTATTCAATTTGTTACAGCTCCCTTTGTTTTGTTTCATTGTACTTTGAATCCGAACAACATTCAACTCACATTTAACACAATGGGGCCGATTCCGATCTCGGTCGGAGGCGCACCCAATACTATTCGGTCGGGAAAAAAGCCATGCGAAAGCCAGTTTCCCGACCGATCCGTACAGTACACCGAACGAGCAAGTACGATGCGCACAACAGCAAAAATCCCGGCCGAGCCGTACTCACCCAAACCAGGTCCTGTTCTCCGACCGAGGCGAATCCGGAAACGCCGAATCGAGTCGCACGGAAGGGAAAATGCAGCCCCGTCCGGCCGGACAAGTACGATGCGCTTTCCGTACGCGCCGAACCCGTCGCTACGCACGGCACGTCAAAGCATCCGGGAGAGGCGCACATAAGCTCCGAATCGCGCCACAACACGATCCACGGCTACGAGACGAACACAGCACCGACGAGGACGACGCGAAGCGACGAGGACGAAGCCAAGCGACGAGGACGACGCGAAGCAACGAGAAGGACGAACGACACGAACCAACCATGAATCCCTTCGTCCCGATCATACCAATATTCTACATCTACTACCGGAACAGGCACGGACGCGTACGGCGCAGAAGGTAAGTCAGACACCAACCACAAAACACATACAACACGTACACGACACATCACACACATACACTGGGAATCTGAATATACTTACACCAGCAACAGCAGCACCATAGGGGCGGGATGCCCATCACCAATGCCACATATGCACACAGGGGCCTGAATGCGCGCCACCACCCCAACCCAGGGGGGCTGGATGCCTACCACCCTCAACCAGGGGGGCAGGATGCCTACCACTACTACCACCCTCACCCAGGGGGGCAGGATGCCCACCACTACTACCACCCTTAGCCAGGGGGGCTGGATGCCTACCACCACCCTTAGCCAGGGGGGCTGGATGCCTACCACTACTACCACCCCCACCCAGGGGGCAGGATGCCTACCACTACTACCACCCTCACCCAGGGGGGCAGGATGCCCACCACTACTACCACCCTCACCCAGGGGGGCAGGATGCCCACCACTACTACCACCCTTAGCCAGGGGGGCAGGATGCCTACCACTACTACCACCCTCACCCAGGGGGGCAGGATGCCCACCACTACTACCACCCTTAGCCAGGGGGGCAGGATGCCCACCACTACTACCACCCTTAGCCAGGGGGGCTGGATGCCCACCACTACTACCACCCTTAGCCAGGGGGCTGGATGCCTACCACTACTACCACCCTCAACCAGGGGGGCAGGATGCCTACCACTACTACCACCCTTAGCCAGGGGGCAGGATGCCCACCACTACTACCACCCTTAGCCAGGGGGGCTGGATGCCTACCACCACCCTTAGCCAGGGGGGCTGGATGCCTACCACTACTACCACCCCCACCCAGGGGGCAGGATGCCTACCACTACTACCACCCTCACCCAGGGGGGCAGGATGCCCACCACTACTACCACCCTTAGCCAGGGGGCTGGATGCCTACCACTACTACCACCCTCAACCAGGGGGGCAGGATGCCTACCACTACTACCACCCTCACCCAGGGGGGCAGGATGCCCACCACTACTACCACCCTTAGCCAGGGGGGCTGGATGCCTACCACCACCCTTAGCCAGGGGGGCTGGATGCCTACCACTACTACCACCCTCAACCAGGGGGGCAGGATGCCTACCACTACTACCACCCTCACCCAGGGGGGCAGGATGCCCACCACTACTACCACCCTTAGCCAGGGGGTGCCAGATGCCCACCACTACCACCCTTAGCCAGGGGGGCAGGATGCCCACCACTACTACCACCCTTAGCCAGGGGGGGCTGGATGCCTACCACCACCCTTAGCCAGGGGGGGCTGGATGCCTACCACTACTACCACCCTCAACCAGGGGGGGCTGGATGCCTACCACTACTACCACCCTCACCCAGGGGGGGCAGGATGCCCACCACTACTACCACCCTTAGCCAGGGGGGCAGGATGCCTACCACTACTACCACCCTCACCCAGGGGGGCAGGATGCCCACCACTACTACCACCCTTAGCCAGGGGGCTGGATGCCTACCACTACTACCACCCTCAACCAGGGGGGCAGGATGCCTACCACTACTACCACCCTTAGCCAGGGGGCAGGATGCCCACCACTACTACCACCCTTAGCCAGGGGGGCTGGATGCCTACCACCACCCTTAGCCAGGGGGGCTGGATGCCTACCACTACTACCACCCCCACCCAGGGGGCAGGATGCCTACCACTACTACCACCCTCACCCAGGGGGGCAGGATGCCCACCACTACTACCACCCTTAGCCAGGGGGGCTGGATGCCTACCACTACTACCACCCTCAACCAGGGGGGCAGGATGCCTACCACTACTACCACCCTCACCCAGGGGGCAGGATGCCCACCACTACTACCACCCTTAGCCAGGGGGGCTGGATGCCTACCACCACCCTTAGCCAGGGGGGCTGGATGCCTACCACTACTACCACCCTCAACCAGGGGGGCAGGATGCCTACCACTACTACCACCCTCACCCAGGGGGGCAGGATGCCCACCACTACTACCACCCTTAGCCAGGGGGTGCCAGATGCCCACCACTACCACCCTTAGCCAGGGGGCAGGATGCCCACCACTACTACCACCCTTAGCCAGGGGGGCTGGATGCCTACCACCACCCTTAGCCAGGGGGGCTGGATGCCTACCACTACTACCACCCCCACTCATAGGATGGACAATGCATGACACAACAAGCACACCACAACCTAGGGAATGCAAGATTAAGACATCCCCCCACCACCATGACAAGCGTGTGAGCAGGCTGTGTCAAATGCCTACAACACCGAACATGACATTGAACATACAATGTGACCCCCTAGCACATGTGCCACACATATATGTGTGTGGCACCCACAATGCAAGCAGCCCATGACCATTGTGGCAATGGGGCCTAAACCCCCATCATCACAGTGACCAAAAGGCAAGTGTGGGGTCCATAGCTGAAGCACATTTTGACCATTGTGGCAATGGGGCCTAAACCCCCATCATCACAGTGACCAAAAGGTAAGTGTGGGGTCCATAGCTGAAGCACAGTTTGACCATTGTGGCAATGGGGTCTAAACCCCCATCATCACAGTGACCAAAAGGCAAGTGTGGGGTCCATAGCTGAAGCACATTTTGACCATTGTGGCAATGGGGTCTACACCCTCATCATCACAGTGACCAAAAGGTAATTGTTGACAAAGAAAGAGCTGCAACTGCCAAACTGCATGGATCATTCCTGGTCACAGAACCAAAAACTCATCTGTGGCAAAGTAGTGTATGTGTCCCATTGCAACATAAATTGGGGGAGCCAAATACTGCAGTGCAAATGAAACATTCCTTTGGCCATGTGCAGACAAACAACACCCATGGTGGCTGAGACCGTCAACAGTCATCAATGACACAATGACAGAAGTGACCATCAGAATGCAGAACCACATATTTGCACCAATGGGCACACAAATGCAGATACCCTGTGGAGACAGCAGATGTGAGGTGAACAGATACCATACCATGGCAGCAATGGGACACACAAACCATGATCACTGTGCTGACCGATGACCTAGGAGTCCCAGGGACAGCAGGGGAAACACACCAAACAACATACAGCCAATGGCACACCCAAGATATGCCAATGCAGTGGTGCAGATGCACAAACACAAACAGGCAGACCAACACTGTCATCATACACAGCAGGTGAGGGGTGGGGGTGCCATTGTCCCCAGGCAACAACACAACACATGAGGAGAGCTGAATACCAATCATACAGATGTGCATACACTGCCACACTAAGGTAACTCATGGATCCAAATCCCCTATGTGGGCAAGCAGGCATTGACAGGTGAGAGGGAGCACAAAACACACATGTCACACAGGCACGTAGGAACAACAACTGACACAGCAAGTCACAGACACACCACAGCACCACCCCCAGGGCCCCCACAATGTGGTGACCCTGGGCTGAAGAAAAATACCACTGTGATGACAAAGCTAAATGTCGTTCACACTGTGAACCACAGTCAGGTGTCCTGAGCAACTAACTACCATCACACCTACACAAGCACAAATCAATCAGCATGGCCAGTAAGCCAAGGCCAACATGGAGGCAGGGGACTAGCCGGGCAACAACTCTCATCTGCACACACTCAACACCACACCCCTCGACCTCCAACAATGTGCAGCAGTGAAGTACACATGCACTGGTGACATTGCACATGCACCCATTACTATTCCAGGGTGGTGGGTGGGAACCAAGGTGTAGAAACACATCACACATGGACACTCAACAAGACTCCTGAATGTCTGACACACTGCACACTACGCTGTACATGGACATGACGGCAATACCACACCGACCAATGGGATCCCAGCCACAGTCACACACCAATGAAGAAACCAAGGTCACCCACAAAGAACACACATAGACAACAACCAACATTGCAGCCCGGACCCTAAGGAGTGCCAGCAGTCACACACACAACGTGTCACAATCACTGAAAGATAACACAAACTGGAAATCACATGACAGGGGCAAACAACAAGTGCCAAAGGGAAACCTGACTGTGACCCATCTGCGTCAGCACACAAACTCTGCCCTGACAGCAAACACACCTATGGGTGACACCCTGATGACCAGTAATGTGCCATGCACCCACATCACAGAGAACACAGGGAGAAGACTTTGGGGGAACATAGCTCAAGTCAGCAAGCATCACAAACAGGTACAACACTAGGGATCACAGCATGCGCAGATGAATGGAAGTGAACACACAGACATGCACATACAACACACACCTTGGGCGCAGGCAATGTCACACGTGTACACACTGCCATGAGGGGACTCCACTCCTGTGTGAGGAAAGCTGTGCCATATGTTGCCTCAGTAGGGCCCCATCATGTCAGCTGAGCACTTGGTCACACAATCAACAATTAGCACCAAATGAGGGCTCCCATCACATCAGCCTGGTCATGGATGTGCCAACGGAATCATCAGCACAGATCCAACACACTTGTATAGCAATGTTGCACTGACTACACGGATGAGTCCCTCCCCATTGATGCCCAAACCTGCATGTCCACTGGAGATGGCAACACGGTCAGGGAAGTAGACAAATGCAACGATGGCAGGCACAACAGATGTGCAGGGGTGGAAGCCACAGATGTGAAATTGCCAATGTAAGTAGGAAACCCATTGCCAAATACTGAACACATGACACCCTCAGATGCTGCTATTGATGACATGGATACACCACATGATAGGACACATTCCCCCTGGACCACATGGGTTCCTGCACAGTAACACTTCATAATCATGAGACCAGATATCACCATCACTGCAGCAAGGGCATGGTTAGCTGCACCAACAACATGTACATCTGAAGCATGAGCACTAGAGAAAAGAAAGTTGCTTTATTCAGCATATGTGTTGAGGCCAAACGAAGTCCTGAAAAAGAGCAAAGGCCAATGGCCAGTCCATTGTCAAAGTTCAAACAGGGTGACACTGGCAGATGTCACCCTACGCATGCCTGCACAATACCAGGGACAATCCACTAGGAGGGGCAACCGGGGGGCAGGCCAGGCACCGCAGGGACAGGATCAGGGCTCACCAGGGGGAGTCAGGGAAGGGGTGGTGGGTGCTGGAGAGCCACTGACAACTGCAGTGGAGGTGTCTGACATGGTGTGTGCCGGCACAACTGGGGGGCATGACACAGATGTCGTGGGTGCCGGCACAACTGCAGTGGACCCTGCAGATGGGGTGGACAGGTCCGCCACTGCAGTGCCCAAGTCAGACAGGGCGGTAGTGGACTCCACTGCAGTGCCTACCTCCAGGGGAGGAGAATGGGGAACAGGCAAGGTGGGTTGGACAGAGGGGGAGGACACCCTCACCACATCAGTGGCACAGACAAGCGCAGCGGGGGTGTGGTGCTGGGAGAGCAAGTGGCAGGGGGAGAAGGCCGGAGCATCTTGGGGATGGTATATCTGTGGGTGGGGGAACCTGGGGCAGGGTGTGGTGGGGGCACCTGTGCAGTGGGGGCCTGAGGGATGGAGGACGGAGACCTTGTGCCTGAGCTGCAGGGCGGTGGCGGGGTCTTGCTCTTAGCACTCCGGGGGACTTGCGGGTGGGGGCCTCAGTCCGTCTGCGCCTGGGGGAGGGTGTCCGGGGGCGAGGGGCACTCTGCTCCGTGTGGGTGGGCTTCCTCTTCCCCCGGGATGCTGGAGCAGCTTCATCGGTGGGGAAGAGGCCGAGGTCACAGAGGAAGAGCTGCTGTGACTTTGGGGTTGCAGGTGAGGCAAGGGAGGGTGCTTTGGAGGGAGAGGGAACTGAGGACTGCGCAGTGCATGTGGATGCGTGTGTGTGTTCCAGGGCCCCATCCCCTGTGAGTCTGGCTTCAGTCCCCTGAATGTGCTTGCGTGTGCGTTTTGTCATTGGCGTGTGTGTCAGTGTGCTGGATGTGTGTGTGCTGGTGTGTGCCAGTGTGTGTGTGCCTGGGATGGGTAAGGTGCTGGGGAGTGTGGATGGAGCAGAGGCAGGAGGGGTGAGGGACCGTTTGAGGAGGGACACTGCTGCCGTCAGGGAGGAGTCCATGGACCTATTGCCCCTCTGTAGGTCAGACATGCCCGATGAGATGCCCTCCATGAACGACACCAGCTGAGTCAACAGCGCGGTGTGCGCATGGAGGACACTCAGCATGGCTGTCTGCCCTACATGGAGCTGGCGAAGGAGGTACACAGACTCCTCACTCAGGGCAGCAGGGGACACAGGGGCAGGGGGTGCGGTGCCTGGCCCAAAGGAGACACGCTCCCGGACATGGGAGCCTCCACGGACCTGGGGAATGGGAGCCAATGGGAGGGCGGTGGTGGTGCTGGTGGTGGCGGGGACAGCAACACTAGCTGGGGTGTGGTGGCTGCTGACACCCGCCTCCACAAGGGAGTCATCCTCCGAGTTGCTCTGGTCCTCAGCTGAGGTGGATGCTGCTGAGGACTCCTCGGTGTGGCTCCCCTCGCCCTCCGTGCCACTGGGTCCCTCCGACCACTCCTCGGCTGCTGACCCAGTCTGGCTCTCCGGCTCCTCCTGGTCCGTGGAGCTGTCCCCTTCCGTGGCCGTGGATGTATCTGCAAACAATGGGGAAACAGACAGACATCAGTCACCTGCACATAACGCACACACCACTGTGAGCACAGCACATCCCAGAGCAAGCCCTGGCATCATTAGTTGTACATTGCTAAAAGTGCACTAATTGAACAGGAGAAGTCAATTGTCAGTCTGATGCCAAGCATGGCACTCACATCCCACATGGCCTTGCACCCATCTGTCTGGTGTCTGTTGGATTGCAACACCCCAGTGTTGACACATGCACCAAGTACACAGTAGTTGGACAGTGCAGAGGACACGGTGTGGACACATCACAGCTCTTGCCACTGAGTCAGTACAGGTTTACGGATGTAAGGGATGCCCAGAGTCAAATAGGAAATGCATGTGATGCATACCAGCGACAGACACCATGATGCACCCATGTCCTGATAGCCAGCGCCACTATGGTGTGCATGTAGCACATGTCACTCCCCTGCAGGATCACCAATCAGTAGACACATGCCATGGCGGAGGCATGACTGCAAAGTCATACATCACTGTCTCAGTGATGTATGACTTTGCAGCCAGACAACAACACTCTGCACTGTGTCACAATAGTAGGTCATGGGGAATGCAAGTCCTGGAGCTGCACAAGTGCACATGTACATCCCCCCACAACACATCCTCTTAACCCTCATCTGTCCAGGTCATACCTATTGGACATATGGGAGACCTGTGACACTACCCTACATGTCAGAATACAGGCATTGTGTAAGCAATGGACCCACCCATGATGCCCACCACAGAGTCAGGGAAACAGATGCTGTCTCCCACCTTGAGTCAAGCAAACTGCAAGGACACAGTCCTAAGTGACAGAATTCCCTGCATGTAAGGGCCACACCTGGGTATCAGATGAGGAGTGGGCAGTGCACAATAGAGGGACATGGCTCCTGGACAACATGACTGCTGTACTGTGGCAGTTCAACCTGGCCCGAGGAGGGCACATAACATGTTAGACAGAGTACACAGTGCAGTCTTTGACTCACCCCCTCCTTGCTGCTCTCTGGCCTTCAGCTGCCCATCCAGGTCTGGAAAGACCACCGCCAGGATCCTGAGCATGTGGGGGTCAGGGTCCGTGTTCCGCCCCTCCTGCGAGGAGGCGACAGCTTCAGCTGGACCCGTGCAATCCTCCGGGTCCAGCCCCGAAGGTCCTGCCACCTCTTTTGGCAGTTGCGGATCCGGCGCTTGTAGACCCCCACGGACCGGACAGCCCGGACGATGTCCTTCCAGATCTCATGCTTCCGATGGGCAGAAGCCTGTCAGGATGACAAAGTGATAAGGACATTACTACACATGCAACATATCCGTGCATGACACAGTTGCATATACATGTCGCAATCACAGGGGCACATGGTGTACCCAGGCAGTGCACGGCTGCCCATGGACAGTTTTCCAGAAGTCACTACATGGTATCATAGCATGGGGAGTAAAACCCTGTTCAGAAGCACTGTCACTGCACCATACCTGTCCAGTGCAAGTCACTACACACTATGGGGGGTGACAACTACTCAGTGAGCCTGCTAGCCAGTGGTGTGCTGACTCTCAGCCTTGCTAGTCAGACAAAATGCACATTCAGAAAGGCAGTGCACAGAACACTCACCTGCTCCCCTGGTGTCCCATACAGCTTGCTGTACTGTGGAAGTAGGCTGTCCAGCAGGGCCTGGTTCTCTTCAAGGCTGAAGGCTGGGGCTCTCTCCACAGTACGTGCCATTGCAGGGTCCAGAGGGGCAGAGACAGCAGCAGTGCAGTGGCAGATGTCGTCCTGGAGCATGTAGTGCAGGCAAGTGGGCTCTCAGGGGAACATGCAGCAATATATATGTGCTGGAGAGGCAGATACTGTCCCTTGTGTCCAAAGTGATAGGTCCAAGTCGTTAGCATCTTCTGAATCTGGCCAATCCATGGAATAGCAGCACCAAAACACGCCCACAGCATCCTTCAAATCTTCAACTTCATGACATACATTATTTTGCAACATTGTTGTGGGTGACCAACTGATTTTCCAGCAACCGACTCGTTCGAATATTCAAAAACGCGTCCGTTGCCAGGCAAGCCCATTGTCAATGGGTGCGCACCGATCGGTCCATTGCTGTTCAACGCGCACAGGGGTACAACGCGTACCCGCACACATTGAAAGCAATGGGCCGGCCGGAGGCACCGATCGGTCCATTGCTGTTCAACGCGCACAGGGGTACAACGCGTACCCGCACACATTGAATGCAATGGGCCGGCCGGAGGCACCGATCGGTCCATTGCAGTACAACGCGCACAGGGGTACAACGCGTACCCGCACACATTGAATGCAATGGGCCGGCCGGAGGCACCGATCGGTCCATTGCAGTACAACGCGCACAGGGGTACAACGCGTACCCGCACACATTGAATGCAATGGGCCGGCCGGAGGCACCGATCGGTCCATTGCTGTTCAACGCGCACAGGGGTACAACGCGTACCCGCACACATTGAATGCAATGGGCCGGCCGGAGGCACCGATCGGTCCATTGCAGTACAACGCGCACAGGGGTACAACGCGTACCCGCACACATTGAATGCAATGGGCCGGCCGGAGGCACCGATCGGTCCATTGCTGTTCAACGCGCACAGGGGTACAACGCGTACCCGCACACATTGAATGCAATGGGCCGGCCGGAGGCACCGATCGGTCCATTGCTGTTCAACGCGCACAGGGGTACAACGCGTACCCGCACACATTGAAAGCAATGGGCCGGCCGGAGGCACCGATCGGTCCATTGCTGTTCAACGCGCACAGGGGTACAACGCGTACCCGCACACATTGAATGCAATGGGCCGGCCGGAGGCACCGATCGGTCCATTGCAGTTCAACGCGCACAGGGGTACAACGCGTACCCGCACACATTGAATGCAATGGGCCGGCCGGAGGCACCGATCGGTCCATTGCAGTACAACGCGCACAGGGGTACAACGCGTACCCGCACACATTGAATGCAATGGGCCGGCCGGAGGCACCGATCGGTCCATTGCTGTTCAACGCGCACAGGGGTACAACGCGTACCCGCACACATTGAATGCAATGGGCCGGCCGGAGGCACCGATCGGTCCATTGCAGTACAACGCATCACTGTACATGTGACTGGCATATGTCAGCATGCCTGTCTCAGATGGACATATGCCAGCCACAGATAGCTCCCAGGGAGTGAGGGGCACACCTACATCACGACAGCCTGTCCAAACCTTATCATAAGGCATGTAAGGCTGCATTTCCTATTGTGTGTATGTTGGTGTACATGTTGTCCTGTGGGTGTCACCTGTGGGCAGCCACCCCCAGGCTGTGCACGTGTTCATGGGGACAGGATCATGGGTGTTACGTGTACGTGACCACTGTGATGTGCAACTGTTCATATCTGTGCATGTGCCATGGTCACATTTCACAGTGGTGTTTGTGTATGTCATGTCACATACCCCGTGAGTCCCATGTGGGACGGTATGTTTGAGCCAGGGTGTCCCAGTGGCACAATAGTGATGGCCCTCCACAGTCTTTGTGCATGTAGTGTTTACAATGTCTCTGATTTCATGTGCACAATGGGAGACAGTCTCCACATCCACGTTGTGTGTGCATGGACTCTGATGTTGTGCGTGTGTGTCACAGACGTCCATGGCTCTCCTGCCATGGCAAGTGTGGCCACTACCTGTGGGGGTCATGTTTGTTTTGTTGTGGTGTACACATGATACTCCAGGTGATGCCAGTGTCCATGTGGCATTACAGGGTCCCTGGGAATGTGCCTGTCGTTGAGCTGTGGTGCCTGGGGCACATCTGTCCTCACATGTCACTGGGGGGTGACTGTGACACAGCATCATGATATCCAATGGGCCAACCTGGGACAAATTGATGCCACCTGTAGGACCGTGTTGACAGATGTTGGCCATGTATGTACCATAAATGTCGTTCCGGTACTGCACACTTCATGTAGTTGTGCCTCATGATGATGTATGTTGGGATCTTGAGTGTGTTCAATGCCGCATATGTGGGGTGACTGACGATCTTGCTTACTTCTCCTCTGCACTGCAGGGCTCCTGCTGTCCATCGGCCATTCCCAGACCTGGCAACGATGGTGGAACGGGACAGCATCCGACGGTACCGCTTCACCAGGCAGCTGATTGAGGATTTGGCAGTGCAGTTGTCCCCACATTTGCAGCCTGGCCGGCCGTATCCTACAGCGCTGACCCCCAAGGTGAAGGTGATGGCAGCCCTACACTTCTTTGCCACCGGTACCTTCCAACATACTGTGGCGTCTGCTGGTGGGATGTCACAGACCATGTTCAGCCGTGTGCTCCGCGATGTTTTGGCGGCAATGTTGCTCTTCCTGAACCGGTACATCTATTTCCCTAGACTGCGACGACTCACTGACGTGAAGAGTGACTTTTATGCCCTGGGGAGGATGCCGCATGTCATTGGCTCCATTGATGGGACACATGTGGCTTTGGTACCACCACAGGCCCAGGAGCAGGCCTACAGGAACCGCAAGCACTACCACTCGGTCAATGCACTGGTGGTGTGTCTTGCAGACATGACCATCACACACGTGTGTGCCCGTTTCCCTGGTTCAGCACACGATGCCTTTGTGATGAGGAGTAGTCGCATCCCCAGGTTGATGGCACAGATGCAGAACCAGCGTGCCTGGCTTGTCGGTGTGTACTGACTTTGTGCCATTGTGTGTGATCTGATCTGTAGTATTCCGCCCACTTTTCCAAGTCAGCTGATGTGCACTTGTCTGTCCGTAGGTGACTCGGGATACCCCAACATGCCGTGGTTGCTGACACCCCTCAGGAACCCTGTGACACCTGCCCAGATGCGCTACAATGAGGCACATGGTCGGACCAGGAGAGTGATTGAGCGGACCTTTGGTCTCCTGAAGAGCCGCTTCCGCTGCCTGGACAAGACCGGAGGGTCCCTCCCATATGCCCCTGCGAAAGTGTGCAAGATTATCATCGTCTGCTGCATGCTCCACAACCTGGCAGTGCGGAAGGAGTTGCCTCTCATCCAGGATGACGATGACCAACATCCGCCACCTGTGGAGGATCCTGGCCTGGACCACGATGCCAGTGACGATGATGATGATGATGGTGATGGTGATGTCCGCACACAGCTCATCACCAACTTCTTTAGCTGAATGTGAGTATCCTGAGGTGTCATGTGAATGATGTGAGTTGGCATGATGTGTGGGTGGTGCTCTGGTGCTGTTGGAGTGTGTCCATGGGCTACTTGACAGGATGTGTGTTGCGATGTGTGGTGACAGGTGGGCTGTACTCCCCAACAGTGTTGACATGCTAACTTGGTTCTGGGTGGGTATCTTGTAACATGTATTGTGCATGAGTTTTGCTGTTCTGTCCTGTACTGCATTGCTTTTGACTGTGTGTCATTTCTGTCCTTCACAGGGTACTTTCAGATTCGTTTGGTGAACTGTGTCCACCGACGACGTGATTGCACATCCAGGCTGGTAGCTGTTGTGTCCCTACAGGTGATGTGCGCCACACCCATGGACTTCCTTCAGTCTACAGTTGTTGACTGTGTGCCCGCTGCCAGGTGGGATTACCTTGCATCTGTAGTGGTTACAGCATGTTGCAACTGTGTAATAAACCTGTGCTTCACTTTGTGATGTGCGTTGTCTGTGGTCACACATTTGACTGCCATTTGCTTACTGCACCTGTGGGCTACTTGACTACAACTGGGAATGGGTGTGGTGTCTGTGCATTGCACCGTCTTCCCTGGCAACATCAGTGTAGGCAATGAGTCAGATGGCCTAGGTGTGTATGTGTTGTGTAGCCCTGGTGGTGTGTCTCCCTCATATGTGTCACGTTGCCTGTACTCACATGCCTGTGTTGTCCTTGCTGTTGCAGTTCGCATACACTGTGTAATTTTGCAGTTCATCATCCCCATAACAGCACCCACGTTGGAATCACGACAGAGGCAAGTATGGTGTATTAGTGTGTTTATTGTGATAATAGTGCATAGGATGGATTGTGCTGTACATGAATCTTGCAATCCCAAGTTCCTAGATGAATAGAAAGTCCAGGTAGACAGGATCCCCAGTATCGGGGCCACTGTTGTCTGACACATTGTTCCAACTTATACTCCCCATGCAATGTGTGGGAGTAGTGTTGCCATCAACAGGGTGAACAGTCTGTGCACAAAGGCGAAAATCCAGAACAGGTTCAGGCTTCCTGGGAGTTGCGCTTGGCCATCAGCCTCTCACTTTCCCCTCCTCGGACGACCCCTCTTCTTGGGGGGGGCCCTCAAGTGCAGGCTGCTGCGGTGCAGGGGACTCTCCGCCAGAGTCCTCCTCCCTCCCTGTGGCAGTTGCAGTTTGTTCGGTACCAGATGTTGTTGGCACACAGGGAGGTGTGGACTGGTTGCTGTTCATCTGGCGGAGGCATTGTAAAATGTCCCTGTGCACCGCCGTCATCTCATGTAGTACATCCCACTTGGACTCCACGCGGGTCATGTGGGAGTCCACACGTGACATGTGGGAGTCCACACGTGACATGTGTGACTCCACTTGGGACATGTGGGAGTCCAAGCGGGCATGATGGGCAGCCTGCTGCTGTTTAATGTCTCTGAGGAGCCCCACTACCTGGCTGAGCTCTCCGGTGCTGGACTGGTACGCATCAGCTATGCGTACCAGTTGTGGGTCTTCATGCACACCAGCAACGTCTGCAAGCAGCGACCTCTGTCTCCCACCCCTCCCACCACCCCTGCTGACATGTGCAGTGTGTGCAGTTGCACGCACAGATAACCCTGGTCCACCTTGGGGGTTGGTGGTGGTGGTGGTGTCCATGGCCCCAGGTTGGTCCAGGGTCACTGCGCTGGTGTTGTTCCTTATTCTGTCCATGTCGGCAGGGATGGTATTCGTGGTGACAGTCGTTGGAGGGGTGGGTGCAGGGGGTGCAGCTGGTGGACCTGCTGGTGCTGCAGCTGGTGGTCCTGCTGGTGCAGCATGTTGACTTGCACCGGATGTGCCAGGTTGTTCTTCATCGTCCGAGGAGGACAGAGGCTGTACGACGCCAGTGAGCTCGGCATCCTCTTGAGCCTGGGACTGGGACTCCTCAGCGTCTGCTGCTGTGTCCCTATCATCACCTGTTTTTGGGAGACACAAACAATGTATGTCATGTTTCTGCAGGCATCAGTGGTTGACACACCTGACAGTTGTGACTGTGCCTCGGGGTGCGGGCCTGTACATTGTATTGTCCTAAGTCGTCACAGTCAGGGGTTGATATTGGTGTGGCACATTGTCCTGCATTATTTGGGCATTTCTATGTATTCTCTGGGGTGTGAACATGGTCTGCATTGATTGTGTTTGGTTGACAGCCAGACCTCCTTCCCACCCACCCACCCACCCAGTCAGTTATCCCACCATGGAACGTGCTTGCATTGCAGGGAGTGTAAGTTGTCTCTCAGGATGTCAGTCAGTGGTGTCCTGCTGTTTGTTGGTGCACAGTTGGCAGCAGGGCCTTGTGCTCCCCACAGCAGTAGCCAGTGTCAGCCATCTTGTGAGTCCTTCTCCACTCCCTGTGATGTGAGCATGGTTCAGGGTGGTGTTGATGGGACAGTTGTGGGGGTGAGCTATGTTTGTGACTACGTCTCCCATCATGCTATTGCCTCCACCCCCTTCCCAGCATGCCCATGCTTCCTTCCTTTTGACTCTGCTTCCCTGTGGGGTGGGCTGGCTGTGCTGACAGGATGGCTGGGAGTGTTGTCCTGGCAGTTGTTTGGCTAAGAGTCCCAAGAGTGTCCCTGTGCTTCACACAACATAACCCAGGGTGGTGGTGCTTTGTGGGATCTTGTGTTAGGATGGAGGGCATTGCATTCTACCAGGTGGGTACTGTGGAGTTTGTGTTGGGGGGTGTGAGGGGAGGTGCTGGTGACTATAGTCAGTGCTGCAAGTCCCCCTTCCCACCCAGCCAGCCAGATAGCCCAACATGGAACGTGCTTGCATTGCAGGGAGTGGAAGTTGTCTCTCAGGATGTCAGTCAGTGGTGTCCTGCTGTTTGTTGGTGCACAGTTGGCAGCAGGGCCTTGTGCTCCCCACAGCAGTAGCCAGTGTCAGCCATCTTGTGAGTCCTTCTCCACTCCCTGTGATGTGAGCATGGTTCAGGGTGGTGTTGATGGGACAGTTGTGGGGGTGAGCTATGTCTGTGACTACGTCTCCCATCATGCTATTGCCTCCACCCCCTTCCCAGCATGCCCATGCTTCCTTCCTTTTGACTCTGCTTCCCTGTGGGGTGGGCTGGCTGTGCTGACAGGATGGCTGGGAGTGTTGTCCTGGCAGTTGTTTGGCTAAGAGTCCCAAGAGTGTCCCTGTGCTTCACACAACATAACCCAGGGTGGTGGTGCTTTGTGGGATCTTGTGTTAGGATGGAGGGCATTGCATTCTACCAGGTGGGTACTGTGGAGTTTGTGTTGGGGGGTGTGAGGGGAGGTGCTGGTGACTATAGTCAGTGCTGCAAGTCCCCCTTCCCACCCAGCCAGCCAGATAGCCCAACATGGAACGTGCTTGCATTGCAGGGAGTGGAAGTTGTCTCTCAGGATGTCAGTCAGTGGTGTCCTGCTGTTTGTTGGTGCACAGTTGGCAGCAGGGCCTTGTGCTCCCCACAGCAGTAGCCAGTGTCAGCCATCTTGTGAGTCCTTCTCCACTCCCTGTGATGTGAGCATGGTTCAGGGTGGTGTTGATGGGACAGTTGTGGGGGTGAGCTATGTCTGTGACTACGTCTCCCATCATGCTATTGCCTCCACCCCCTTCCCAGCATGCCCATGCTTCCTTCCTTTTGACTCTGCTTCCCTGTGGGGTGGGCTGGCTGTGCTGACAGGATGGCTGGGAGTGTTGTCCTGGCAGTTGTTTGGCTAAGAGTCCCAAGAGTGTCCCTGTGCTTCACACAACATAACCCAGGGTGGTGGTGCTTTGTGGGATCTTGTGTTAGGATGGAGGGCATTGCATTCTACCAGGTGGGTACTGTGGAGTTTGTGTTGGGGGGGTGTGAGGGGAGGTGCTGGTGACTATAGTCAGTGCTGCAAGTCCCCCTTCCCACCCAGCCAGCCAGATAGCCCACCATGGAACGTGCTTGCATTGCAGGGAGTGGAAGTTGTCTCTCAGGATGTCAGTCAGTGGTGTCCTGCTGTTTGTTGGTGCACAGTTGGCAGCAGGGCCTTGTGCTCCCCACAGCAGTAGCCAGTGTCAGCCATCTTGTGAGTCCTTCTCCACTCCCTGTGATGTGAGCATGGTTCAGGGTGGTGTTGATGGGACAGTTGTGGGGGTGAGCTATGTCTGTGACTACGACTCCCATCATGCTATTGCCTCCACCCCCCTTCCCAGCATGCCCATGCTTCCTTCCTTTTGACTCTGCTTCCCTGTGGGGTGGGCTGGCTGTGCTGACAGGATGGCTGGGAGTGTTGTCCTGGCAGTTGTTTGGCTAAGAGTCCCAAGAGTGTCCCTGTGCTTCACACAACATAACCCAGGGTGGTGGTGCTTTGTGGGATCTTGTGTTAGGATGGAGGGCATTGCATTCTACCAGGTGGGTACTGTGGAGTTTGTGTTGGGGGGGTGTGAGGGGAGGTGCTGGTGACTATAGTCAGTGCTGCAAGTCCCCCTTCCCACCCAGCCAGCCAGATAGCCCACCATGGAACGTGCTTGCATTGCAGGGAGTGGAAGTTGTCTCTCAGGATGTCAGTCAGTGGTGTCCTGCTGTTTGTTGGTGCACAGTTGGCAGCAGGGCCTTGTGCTCCCCACAGCAGTAGCCAGTGTCAGCCATCTTGTGAGTCCTTCTCCACTCCCTGTGATGTGAGCATGGTTCAGGGTGGTGTTGATGGGACAGTTGTGGGGGTGAGCTATGTCTGTGACTACGACTCCCATCATGCTATTGCCTCCACCCCCTTCCCAGCATGCCCATGCTTCCTTCCTTTTGACTCTGCTTCCCTGTGGGGTGGGCTGGCTGTGCTGACAGGATGGCTGGGAGTGTTGTCCTGGCAGTTGTTTGGCTAAGAGTCCCAAGAGTGTCCCTGTGCTTCACACAACATAACCCAGGGTGGTGGTGCTTTGTGGGATCTTGTGTTAGGATGGAGGGCATTGCATTCTACCAGGTGGGTACTGTGGAGTTTGTGTTGGGGGGGTGTGAGGGGAGGTGCTGGTGACTATAGTCAGTGCTGCAAGTCCCCCTTCCCACCCAGCCAGCCAGATAGCCCACCATGGAACGTGCTTGCATTGCAGGGAGTGGAAGTTGTCTCTCAGGATGTCAGTCAGTGGTGTCCTGCTGTTTGTTGGTGCACAGTTGGCAGCAGGGCCTTGTGCTCCCCACAGCAGTAGCCAGTGTCAGCCATCTTGTGAGTCCTTCTCCACTCCCTGTGATGTGAGCATGGTTCAGGGTGGTGTTGATGGGACAGTTGTGGGGGTGAGCTATGTCTGTGACTACGACTCCCATCATGCTATTGCCTCCACCCCCTTCCCAGCATGCCCATGCTTCCTTCCTTTGACTCTGCTTCCCTGTGGGGTGGGCTGGCTGTGCTGACAGGATGGCTGGGAGTGTTGTCCTGGCAGTTGTTTGGCTAAGAGTCCCAAGAGTGTCCCTGTGCTTCACACAACATAACCCAGGGTGGTGGTGCTTTGTGGGATCTTGTGTTAGGATGGAGGGCATTGCATTCTACCAGGTGGGTACTGTGGAGTTTGTGTTGGGGGGGTGTGAGGGGAGGTGCTGGTGACTATAGTCAGTGCTGCAAGTCCCCCTTCCCACCCAGCCAGCCAGATAGCCCACCATGGAACGTGCTTGCATTGCAGGGAGTGGAAGTTGTCTCTCAGGATGTCAGTCAGTGGTGTCCTGCTGTTTGTTGGTGCACAGTTGGCAGCAGGGCCTTGTGCTCCCCACAGCAGTAGCCAGTGTCAGCCATCTTGTGAGTCCTTCTCCACTCCCTGTGATGTGAGCATGGTTCAGGGTGGTGTTGATGGGACAGTTGTGGGGGGGCAATATGTGTGACTGCGACTCCCATGATGCTATTGGCTACACTGACTTGGCCAGCATACACAGAATTCCTTCCTTTGAGTGGTCTTCACTGTGTGTTGGTGTTGTTGTGGTGGCTACATGTGTGGATGTGTGTGTTAGTTCTATTTGTGCCACTGCCTAGCTGTAGTTGTGGTTGTGTTTGTACATGTGTTGGCACAGTTGGATGTGACTTTTTTGATGGCATGTGTTGTGTTTATCTGACTGACATACACATTTTGGGATGATTCTGTTCTAGTTGCTGTGTAATTGCTATGTGTGCATGGTTTGACTCTCCCCTTGACAGTGATGTGTGTGTTTTGTGGCAGTTTATTGTGTACATTTGTTGTGTACTCACCAGGCTCTGGGATGTTCTCTAGTCCATATACGCTCACTGGCGGAAGGATGGCCCGCACCTTCTCCTCCCAGGGCCTGAGGTATATTGGCTTGGCAGGAGGGCCACTGCCGGTCTGTTGGCTGTTGCTGTAGTCTATCTTCAGCAGGTCCCGTACCCTCCTGCGCACGTCATACCACCTGTTCTGGATGTCCGTCTTTGTGCGCCGACATGATGATTGGGCGTTCACCCTGTTGATGATCCTCTCCCACATCTTGGTTTTCTGCGACATGGGGGTCTGTTGGACCAGAGTGCCAAACAGCTGTGGCTCCACCCTGAGGATCTCGTCTACCAGGACTTCCAATTCACAATCTAGGAACTTGGGATTCTTCTTGGGGGCATGGTGATGGGTGGTGATGGTGAGTGATGTGTGTGTTGGTGTGCAGGTGAGGGTGTGTGAGTGTGTGTTTTGCTGGGTGTATGTGAGGTAGGTATTTGTTGGTGTGCTGATGGTGTGTGGCTTGTGTGAGGGATGAGCTGTGGGTGTGTGGTTGCTTTCTCTTGGGTGCTGGCAGTGAAATGGCATTTGCAAAGGCTCATGGTAGTGATTTGTGTCCTTTATATAGGTGGGAGTTGTGGGTGTGTCTTTGTTCTCTGTCCCCACCCCCCCAGTGTTTATTGGCTTGGTAATTGCTTGTTTGGCCTTTTTTTGGTTGATTTTTCCTTTGTGCTGTTTGTGTATGTTGGAAACGTTCTTGTGACCGAGTCGGACCCTGCATTGGTCTCGTACGGTGTTTTCCGCTTCGTCCACGCTGTGTTTGTGCAGTTTTGTATGCTGCGTACGCGTCGGTCGCGGTGTATTGTGTTGCTTCGGCTCGGTTTTGTATGCGTGTCGGTCGTACGGCTTGTCCTCCGTCCGACTCGGTCGTGTTTTTCGCGCCTTGCATCGTACTTTGCGGGTTGGAGTTGGCGGGTACGATTCGGTCGGATTTGTTCCGGGTGCGTGTCGGTCGGTTGGATTCGCGTGTTTTTCCGGCCGGATTGCTATTTTCCGAGCGGCTCGGTCGGTCGGCTTGGTTTCCTGACGTGTCGGTCGGATTTATCGCGGCTTGCATCGTACTTGGCGTGTCGGGCGCCACTGGTACGTGTCGGTCGGTATTTTTTCCGGATCCGAGTCGGTCGGTGCTTTTTCCGGCCCGAATCGGAATCGACCCCAATGTGTCTTCTCCACCTCAAATCCTTCATTACGTGCTAAGCTGTTCATTTCTCTCATACATATATTCGACCCCTCCACAATTTTCGCTATTTCAATAGCCTCTTCTAATGTCAGATTTCTCAAATCCCAAAACCTCTTCTGCATCTTACTGCTGGAACATTGAACCATCAACTCAGCTTTTATGAATTCCTCTGTCACATCTCCAAACTGACATTTGATTGCCAATTCATGTAGTCAAGCTACAAATTAATCTACAGGCTTATTAGTTCTTGGAGGTTGTGCGTAGAATTCATGTCATATCATGGGTAATTATCTGTTGTGGCAAATCCTAGATTCCAACCTCATTTTTGCTTCTAAATGCATATCAGATATGTTGTGTCCTTGTTGATCTTTTGCTATTGGTAAGTATTTAAAGATGTGTTGACCTTCTTTGCCCAAGAAACTTGCTAGCAGTGCTCTCTTGCTGGTCAGATTAGAGTTGACACCATCCAATTATATCACATAGATTTCATAGAGCTCAATACATTCCTCCCACTCTATGGATGGGGGACCAGACTGTATTAAACAAACGGTGGCTGTATTATTATACCCGATGGTTCTATGTTGGGTCTTAATTTGGAGTGTCAGACACACAACACAAAAAAAGTTGTAATAATGACACCGTTAACGATGTTGTGAAGACGTCTAGCCTGTAGATGACATGGCTGTGTGTAACACAGAACTAAACTATAGTGCAGTGTTTTAGTCACGATCTTTTTTGAGTTTACTCTTTTCATTTAAACATAATTTCCTTGTAATGACCATTTCCACCATGCTACAGGAGAAAAACTGAAGCCACATGTCTCTGCTAAGGTCCGGGCCAGATTAGAGGTACTGTACAACTATGCAGTTTATATTTACACAAATCACGAACTGCGAGTGATGCTGCTGTTCACCTTGTCAAGAGTTCCAGCTGATGTGGGAAGAGCGAGCAAGCATGTAAATGCGCATGCAGAGGTTGTCTCACTCTGATCACTGTGTGGTCTCAGACATGCTATTGCGCATCACTTTAAAATGCTGTTGTTGGCCTTAATGCATTAAAATGTAGTGTGAATGAAATATTGGTTCACTCAAAGATTTTAGAGGCACGATCATTTCATTGATTTACAAGAACTCTGCTCGCACAATCTCACCGCAATCTACGATCAGTAACATCTAATTAAAAAAAATCCCCGTTGGCCTCAGTTTCTGGTACTATCAGGCAGCAGCTGTGCCTCCAAGCAGCTGGCCAGCTTGTCACCATGTCACATATTGATGTACAGACACTGATTTGTCAGGATCTACCTTTTATTTGTACAATATGTGAACAGCTACATATATCACTGGTTCCCCAAGTCGAGCTACCTTCCGCTCTCCAGTCTCAACATTTCTATTCCTGAAATTACTAAGTCTACTTACAATAACCCCTTAAAGCTATAATAATTTCCAAATGTGTGGTAGACTTATGCTGTACTTTTTATAAAAATATCAATTGAATTAGAGGAAGAAAATTAATCTAACACAACTGATTACTGATTGATGGTCAACTATTGCAGCATCACTGCGACCTAATGATCTGTAGAAGTAGATATTTTCTTGTGGAAGAAACTAACTTATCAACAGAAAAAGTTAATGCGGAGCATCCACAACCTCGGTCATCAGTCCACCATCAGATGGTGGTGATTTCTCTGAAATAGATGCCATACTAGTTGCCCACATGATGCTAGCAGGACCATTTATGGTGGAACCACTTCCATAGACGACTACCATGTAAACCACAGTAGTCTTCCATGGGTAACCCTGCATATGGCCATAACATGATGGGTGGCAGAAAGCTTACAGCACACCAGCAGCGTTTTTAATATGGGTATTGCAAATTAATACCCATTTTTAGGGAACATTTCTAGTCCCCAATTTTTGTTGACACAATTCCATCAAGCTGCAAGGGTGTGGTGAACTGCTGTCACATATGCTTTTTCCAGAAGCAGCTCCTTGTGTGTTTCGTCCATCTCATAGCATCTGGAATGGCAGCCAGTGCAACTCAAAATTATTCCCTCAGTGAAACTGTATACATTTTGAAAAATATCAGGGAGATTTGGTGTGAAACTTATCTATTTAGATGTTTAGTCCAATGCATCCATTTCACAGAGTTTAGAGTATGTTACCATTTTGTGTGAATTTTGCCTTAATCTAATTATGCTCAGATTCATTTTACTTAATTTGTCCCCATTTACTTGACATCATATATTGTAATGCCATTTCCTGTGATGTTTTTGGTGTCAAAGAGTATGTGATGCTGCTTGCTATGATCATAAATTGTGTTTATTTGGACATACACCCAGAGGTGGTTCCTGCATGAAGCAGAAGGTCGTGGACCCACTGCTTTAATGTGCTAACCACCTGGGCATATATATAAAATACATTGTTCGTAGGCTTCATATCGCGGCAGAGCTGGGCTGCAATTGTATTTCTAAATGCCATCATGGAGGGAGGGGGTGTGGCTGTTGCCATGGAAGGTTGTAGAGCTGTGGACTTAGCCAGTCTAACATGCGTACATCAGGCTTCTCACTCAAAATTCACTGTGTGCTGAGGCAGTGGGCTGGGGCAGCAATAGCAGCTCTGCGTGTTTTCACTGGGGCGCTGTGATGACTTGCCTATCCAATCCTGGAACAGCCCTTATGCTATATAACATAATATACTTCATAAGAGCTGCGTCTGGATTGGATCTCAGTACAAAGCAACCCCAAGCTCTCAAACAGTGTATTCAGATAGTGCGGGCAGGTGGAGCATGCAATATGGCTAATTATGGTGGCGCTTTATTTTAAAGCGCACAACAATTGGCTGTGGTTTTTAATTATCTTCTGCCCAGGCTTCCTTCCTGGTATCTAGTGTGAGTGAAGATATGTACTGGCGAGATCCATGATGGCGGCTTACAGCAGCCCACATGCACAATTGGACATTATAGTGAGGTAAGTTGTCTTTTTATGAAGCCTCATTTTCTTCTGAAGACAAGCATCATTGAAGCACAATAAGATGACGTGGTGTCATGTTCAGAGCTGCTGACTTTGGAACGGAGAAACTAGGTTCGAGTCAAGATGCCGGCTCATCATTCTGAGATTCTGGGCAAAAATATTTGGGGCCAGATGTACGACCAGTTTTTGCGTGCGCAAACGGGTTAGCGACCCGTTTGCGCACGCAAAAACCTACATGGCCATGTACAAACACTATTTTGCGACTCGCTAAAATTTGCGACTCACAAAATAGTGTCGCAAAACACTCGCAATTTACCACCCTCTTCAAGAGGGTGGTAATGGAGTCGCAAATGGTAAGGGGTTCCCAGGAGACCCCTTCTCCTTTGTGACTGGCTCTAAAAATATTTTTTAAGGGCAGGCAGTGGTCCCAGGGACCACTACCTGCCCTTAAAAAATGAAATGAAAACATTTCATTTTTTTTTAAAAATGCAGCCTGTTTTTCTTTAAGGAAATCGGGCTGCATTTAAAAAAAAAAAAAAAAACACTGCTTTATTGACAAGCAGTCTGGGACATGGAGGTCTGCTGAGCCCAGCAGGCCACCACCCCTGGGAGGGCCAGCCATTCCCAATGGGGTGGCAAATTGTGAGTGGCTCATTAATATTCAAGGGCCTCGCATTTTGCGACCCCAATGGGAATCGCAATCAGTGTCTCTGACACTGTTGTACATTCCAAATTGCGACTCGCAATTTGCAACTCGCAATTGAGCGCAAATTGCGAATCGCAATTTGGAATGGTCGTACATCTGGCCCTTAATCTCCCTGTACCTAAAAAAATAATAAACGTGACCTTGTCTAATGTAACTGATGCTCATGTAAAGCGCTCCAAAGCCTTTTGGTTGAGTCGCACTATATAAAAACTGCAGAAAAAAAAGAATAACTAAGTTTGAAGTTGTGTCCAAGTTGTCAAATATTCCTTTAATCCAATATAATTGTTTTCAAAACGAGGCACTATATTTCAGACTTTAAACACCTCTCCATAGCACAATAAAAATAATGGGAGTGAGCTCAAATGGCATTTTCTAATTACTTCACATATCATTGATGTTTCTTGTTTCCTTATAACTCATATATTCATTATCTGAGTTCAATCAATCAACCATCTTTATTCAGTCAAATATATATGACCATAAAAGCACAACCAATATAAAATGCACATATATAAATACATAGTGCAATACGTTATCAAATCTCATTTCATTATCACACAGGTAAATGAGCATTATTAAAAATATCAAGCATTATCAAGTCTTAATACATTCTTAGTAATAATCCCCTTAATCTTTACAGTGTGTACCGATCTAAAATTCATCTTTACCTTATATTGGCTAGTAAATAAGCATTATTAAAAACATTAAGCATTATCAAGTCTTAATACATTCTTAATAATAATCCCCTTAATCTTTACAGTATGTACCGATCTAAAATTCAACTATACCTTATATTGGTTCACGCTCATTAAAATACATACAAATAATCAATAATAGTGAAGGAATACAGGGGGATAAGAACCTCACTAGTGGGTCCGCCATACCATCCTATTTCCACGTGCTTATAATAAGTCATGTTACTAATAAAATACTGAGTGGATGTTTCGAAAGGGCAGAACGATTCAGTTTGCCTACATGGATCTTGGGTCACTCTTTCCTTATCCATCTGGAGTATTCATACCCTCCCGCAAAATATTTTTTCTGGCATATAAAACGCTCCATAAAAAGCGGGACATTCTTACACATATGTCAATGGTCGGTAGTGACTGTAGAAAGAAATACGCTGGTCGACACTGAGCAAATGATTGCTGTTTTAAAAGATGTATTAAATAATATGCCCTCCACTTCTTATAGAATCCACAAAACAAGACAACATGCATTGTGCTCTGTGTTGAGGAGCCGTCACAGGGGCATTTAGATAGATTTGAGGATCAGTTAGTTCTGGAAAAGTGACCATGCGATGAAAAACTTCCATTCTGAAACGGGTTAAAATAAATCTATGCTTCTGAATCAGTACTACTCTCAAATATAATTGCAAATCATAACTAGTTAAAATAAGCTGGTTTCTTAAAACAGTTGGCTTTAACAATTCAGTGGACATCCTTATATTCTCTAAGTGTTTTATACAGTCAGCTTTTAAATCTTTCCTGCTGACTACAGCTAGAGATTCTGGTTTATTGAAATAGTCAGGGTGCCCCAAATCCTGGCAAAAGGTTTCTATATATCTCAACCATGGAATTCTTGTATATGAGGTTGATTTTAAGCAATCCATTATAACAGAACGATTTAGGGCAGTGCACTCAGATGACCAAACTTTGTGCCACAACAGAAGTGGTTGAATTTTAATTAAGTCAGCAATAAACTCTATACCCAGCTCCGTGTGGCACACAAAAGTAGAAGCACTTTTCGGCGTAGCAAGCAGGTATCGCAAAAATTCATTTTCCACTATTTGTAGGGCCATAGAGTTTGCATACCCCCATAAGCCAGCCCCATATAATGCTATACTAACACATTTTGCCTTCTAGATAGTAAGCATCTCTCTAGGGGGATTTGTGCCCAATCTGTTGGCAAATTTCCGTAAGGCCATACACGCACTTCTGAATAACAATGCCCTGGTCTTGATGGCATGATTCCACGTGCCATCTTTATTAAAAAGGACACCCAGGTACGAAAAGTTATTTGTAAATTCAATAGTAGTGTCCATGATTCTAATGGGGTGGCAATTACCGGGTTTATTGCCGCACTTCATTATAAAGGTTTTTGTTTGATTCACCTGCAAATCAAGGTCCTGCATATATTTAACACAGTCATTAAGCACCGCCTGCATGGAATTTGGGGTGCGTGCCATCAAAACGGCATCATCCGCGTACAGGAGGGCGGGCACCGGACGATGTCCGATTTGAGCAAGATCTTTAGGTTGCAGGGTCAATGCAGTGCCAACGTTATTATTATAAAGCGAGAATAAAAAGGGGGCAAGAACGCAACCCTGTCTCACCCCTCTTTCTATGTTAAATGGCTGTGTGCATTCTCCCCTCAGCCCATATCTGACCCTGGCTTTCGTACCAGAGTACAGATCCCTCAAGAAGGAGATAATTGTGGTGTCCACGCCCATATTTGACATTATTGCCCATAGCTTAGAGTGGTTTACACAGTCAAAGGCAGAGGACAGGTCGACAAACCCCATGAACAGGTCCCCGCCCTTAATCGTGATATATTTCCCTACTAGCATACTCAGGTTAAGGCTCTGTTCAATGGTTCCTACCCCAGTCCGAAACCCGTATTGTATGTGTCACAATAAGGGTACCCCTGAATAAATTTCCTAAATCAGGGTGAAATTACTGTGTGGAAAAAAAATATTTAGGAAATAGATAAAAAGTGGACCTACGATAATACAGAAACAGTGTATGGCCAGAGAAGAGAAAGTGTCAAAAATATAATTTTTATTATTTCTATATTTATAAGTCAAAATTTGATAAGAAATATTGTTTTATAGATATTAAATCTTTTTAAACAATAAGGTAACATACGATGTTAATGACAATTTAGGTACATATACAGTTCCAATTTTGGCCTATGTAATACGTGCAAAATGAATATATAGTTGTTATTGATGCTATTCATACATACTTATCCATTCATACATGGCCTAATTAGATAATTCAATACATATCAAACATGATATTGTTGATAATAGACATGGATTTGTGTCCCAAAATTTGTCTGAAAATAACAAAGGAACAAAAATATTGAACACATATGTAGTTTTAAGACATTAAGAGATGTGATCATGGCTAACATAATTCATTTCTACGCGCGTTTCGGCGGTACGCCTTCATCAGGTAGCCATGGTGATCTAGTAAAATCTAAAAAGAAAAACATAGATATAAAAAATTGTCACTTAATAACAGGTCCTACTGAAGTTTATTACTATGATTTAAGTATAAGAAGATACAAAAGTTTTAAAATGTCACAGAAAAAGACAATAGTATATTATAGTAAAGTTCTAAGTGAGAATTAGATGAAACCATAAAAAGAAGAAAAAGGGAATTTGAGCCATTTCCAAGTGTTTAACTTCTAAAATTCCATTTAGCACACCATTCACCAAGAAGTTCGTGAAAGAATAAAAAAGGAAAAAGATAACAGACCCTAGGAATAGAAAAACAATATGTGTATAAGAAGGTCCCTTCGTATAGTAAAGCTGAGAATATCGATATTTTATATAGTAGCTGGCATTTACTTGAGTCCCAGAAGATTTTGTGTATTGTTACCTTGATATATGTAATAAATCGGTTGGCAACAAAGTTTCAATAAAAACTGGTGGGTTCGCTAGTTATTGAGGGAATACCTGTAGAGGTTACAAGAAAACAAGAGAATATAAAAGAAATACTTATGGCAGTCGTCATGGAGGAACATACAATATATAAATATGTTTATGTGCCCGACACTGTCAAATGTGTCCCAAGTGATATGGTTTTAAGAAAAGGGTGATGGATGAGCGCTTACCCCTTACTCGTTAGATGGTCACGACACTAAGGTTATAAACAGGCTGGCTGGTGGAGAATAATTGTAGCTCTGTCGATCCGCCTGACAAAGCGTAGTAGGGATAATGAAAATCCCTCTGTATTAAAAAAGGGGAAGAGAAAGGGGAAGTGCATCATAATGCTGCACACTGTAAAGCTGCTGAGGGCAGGATGGCAATAACCAATACCTTAAGATCTTACCTTTATTTATTCCCTTTAGTGTGGTCAATATGTTCTATCCGTGAACAAATGCAATGTTAATATTTAAGTTTTTCGGGTATAATCAGAGAACACGCGATGGATTTCTGTAAAAAGAGGGATGAAACCTCCATTTTAAGTTTGAACTAGGCTAGCTGGCATTTAGCGTTAAATAATAATTTGTGGTGATTTTTGATCAAATATGAGCTATACCTTCTAGCAATATGCAAGGGTCCTGAAAAGAGCCAATATTGCCGCCGAGGACCAGGTCTGGTGTTACCGATGCAAGGTTCAGGGTCTGCCGGTTCGAACAAATTATAAAGTCCTACATGGAAGGGTGTAAAAGACAAAATATAAACGCGGATGTTGATCCCATTAAGTGACACGACTGAATTTGGCGTGTTATGCTACAACACACTAACTATGGTTTACGTAGCCTATAAGCAGTGGAAATGAATCTGTTGGTAATAGCGCCAAGAGAAAAACAATACGGTCAAGGCGACGTCCTTTACCTTAATTGCCGGGTTACTGCGATCAGTACTGCGTCCCCGCGGTCTACAATCCACGTCTCCCGCACTCGAGTGCCGAAAAACCGCACGCCAAACGTGTTCCCGCTAAACTGCTGTATTTAAACTTAAGATGGGCGGACTCGCGTCATTGCCCCATTCCCTGATATGACGTCAGTCATTTTTGATAGGTTAAATATATAACCGAGCGGGTCCAGAAAATCCCCTACGATGTAACTGTGGCTTTGCATATAACTCAACCGCCATACTGAAATGAAGTGGAAATGCCGTGCATGATAAACAGACATACGATTTAGATGGATTCAAGACATATATGCCTACTTATAAAAGGAATAATTGCAGTAAAATGTGGTCACAAAAATCCCTGATTATTGGACCAAGTTGGGATAATTGTATGACAGCATAAATCGGAACCACCGTATGGTGCAATAATAAAAAGATAGCAAAACGACCATCGGATTATGACTTAGCAGTAAGTCGTTTAAATATATGGACCTAATTTTAATGAAATGTTCTCATCTGTAATGATCCAAGCTATTTTACAAGATGGTCTGGGGCAGCTGGAAGAATGTAATTCTCAGGGTTCTTCAATTGCCTATAGGTGTCTGTTGGCATGTATAAACTGTAATAATATGTCCTATTTTTAAAGAAGGGATATGGACAATCACTTAAACTAGATTCCTTCAATAGATGGAACCCAGGAATATGTGCAGAGGATGAGAGCAGGGGGGGGGGGGGGTTGTTTTTGTGTCATTCAACAGTTAATTCCTCAGTTGTTGTAGCGGATTACTTGATCCCAAGGGATCTCGTTATTCATCCCACGTTTATATGTATCAAGAGTAAAGATCCAGAAGACTTCTCTCCGCTTACGTATTTCTGTACTTTGGCTTCCAGAAGTGATATGTATTTTTTCCAAAATGAGCCATTGTATGTCCTGGGTACTGTGCTGAGCTTCCATATAGTGTCTAACCAATGGAGCAGCAGTTTTCTTTGTTCTGATGGCAGATCTGTGTTCGGTCAATCGAGTGGCCATTGAACGAGAAGTTTCACCAACATATCCGAACTTGCAAGGACATACAATCAGATATATAATGTTGGTGGTCTTGCAATTAGTCAAAGATCTTAGTTTGATATTATTTCCATTTATCATGTATGTGGTGGTTTCAATGGCAAACTGGCACGCAACGCAGGACATACATTTAAAATTGCCACTAGGAAAATCATTGCCTGTTAAGGATGTCTGAGTTAGAGTTCTTTGACTTTTCTCATTCTTGAGCGCACTATCAAATCTTTAAGATTTTTGTTTTTTCTATGCGCAAACAGAGGTTTGGCTATAGAATTTTCACGTTCTCTAGTAGCATTTAAAATGTGCCAGTTACTATTAATAATGTGGCGAATTTTCTCGTTCAAGGTGGAGTGGCGTGTCACAAACACCAATCTCGAATTATTAGCTTTGGTGTGTTTTGTTAGTAAATGTTGTCTGTCGTAAAAATGGGCCCGTTTGTACGACTCCCGTACTAGACGTCCAGGATGACTTCGAGCCATAAATTTGGCTTTCATCTCGATGGCTCTCTGGTCAAAATCCTGTAAATTGGTACAGTTCCTGCAGAGTCGCAGGAACTGTCCAAAAGGAATACTGGTCTTTTGGGACTGAGGATGGTAACTCTGAAAGTGCAACAACGTGTTGCGAGCAGTCGGCTTCGTGTACAGGTCCACTTCTAAGTGGTCTTCGTTGTTCTGGATGACGATATCTAAAAACTCCACTTTGGTATTACTGGAGTTAGCTGTGAAAATGATGTTACTATCACACAGATTTATCCATGACACAAATTCTGAGATCTCTTCTGAATTTCCTGTCCAGATAAAGAATATATCGTCCATATATCTAGACCACATATTAACTGATTCACTGAAAGGAGCGATCTCATTATCAATATATTTAGATTCGAAAAGAGCCATATAGATGTTAGCCACTGTGGGGGCACAAAAGGCCCCCATACTGACTCCCTTCGTTTGTTTAAATAGGGCCACGTTGAACTCGAAAGTGTTTTCTTGGAGCACCAATTTGAGGCAATCTATTATAAATGATCTGGGACAATCAATATCGAAGGTGTCCATAAACCATTGGACGGCATCTATGGCACCTTCTTGTGGTATGTTACTGTATAGAGCCTCAATGTCCATGGTGACCATGGTATCTGTTGAGGCATTAAAGTGAAAATGTTCCACTTTATTTATGATGTCCCGAGTGTCCTGAATGTAAGATGGTATTTTAGGGACATGAGGTCTCAGCAAGGTGTCCACATACTTTGAAAGGGGTTCCGTGACTGACCCAATCGTGGTGACGATGGGTCTATAGGGTGGGTCAGTACTATGTTTATGTATTTTGGGGATGCCATAAATTTACCTCTTCAAGTAGTTTCGTAGCTTCTTCTAAAGCCTGACTATTTTTGATTTTTGCTTCAAGCGTTTGTACTTCATCTAGCAGTGCCTGGACAATTTCCTTTGCTGTCTCAATGATAAGGATCATGAGATTACGAGAACATCTATTGGCTATAAGGGACCAATGTTCTAAAAATGTTCTAATTTGTACAAAAAGGCCAGGTATGTTCTTAACTCTTAGGCCCTGCGGGATCACGCCAGCTTTAAGATATTCAAGCATGAACTGGCCATGCAATTCTATTCTTTTTACCTTTTTCTTCAGGGCTGTAAGTTTGTGTATATCTTCATTGGCTGACAAAGTAGTATTAGTTGAAGTACCGCTTCTAACTGATTCCCCTACTAGAGAGGCAAAATCCTCATCGGAAAAACCAAAGGTCTGTAACTTGTCCATTGCTGGAAATGGAAAAGAAAAGTGATAAGAATTCACTTAAGCAAGACCTAAATGGAACATATAAACTTATGCTCTACACTATGATTGTATGAAAGCTCAATGAATTTTCTAAAAAGGAGGAGGAGCTCTACCAAGGGACTATCCAAGGTGTGAAAGAAATAAAGAGTAGAATGAAGGTGTGAAACAATAAGTAGAGACATTTTTGTTATAGACTAGAAAAATTGATAAATTAACTGTGTCAAGATAGAAAAAGGATAAAATTGATAGCAACGCTAACAACCCCGCACAGACAGGCTGTGGAGAAGATATGTGTCACAATAGGGGTACCCCTGAATGAATTTCCTAAATCAGGGGGAAATTACTGTGTGTGGAAGAAAAAAATAGTGGTGTCCACGCCCGTATTTGACATTATTGCCCATAGCTTAGAGTGGTTTACACAGTCAAAGGCAGAGGACAGGTCGACAAACCCCATGAACAGGTCCCCGCCCTTAATCGTGATATATTTCCCTACTAGCATACTCAGGTTAAGGCTCTGTTCAATGGTTCCTACCCCAGTGCGAAACCCGTATTGTATGTCAGTCAAAATTCCCCCTGAATCAGCCCACTCTTGCAGCCTGTTTAAAATTATTCTTCCCACTACTTTCACTAAGGAATCAAGCAGTGATATCGGCGTGTAGCAGGCTGGATTGTGCCGGTCCCCTTTTTTTTTATAGATAGGCACTATTATCGATTCTGCCCATGTAGGAAGAAATTCTGAGGCACAGCAGGCCCTTAAAACAACAGTTAAGATAGGGCCCCAAAGAGATATGTTAGCTTTATACAAATCCACAGGGATGGCATCCGGTCCAGGAGCCTTACCTCCTTTGCTGGCTGTTATAGCGCTGATCACTTCCTCTAGGCCGATTGGGATAATGCTGGAAGATCGACCCAGGGCTAAATCTAAATTGCCATAAGAATTAGTGGCCTGGATAGTATCAGGTATAGGGGTCGTAGCAGCATATATGGCGGAAAAGTGTTTAATCCACTCAACCTCAGGTATTGCAACCTCGATCCCGGGGCCGGTGTCCTCCCTCAATGATGCAGAGTTTACTATCTTCCTTAATAAGTTGTTAGCCTTAGTACATTGTGTGTCAAACCAGCCCTTTTTATCTTTCTTAGTTTTCGCTATCACTTGTAAATTCTCCTTTACCGCCTGGGAAATGGATAAAAATGCGTTAATCTCATTTGAATGAGATGTGTCATCTAAACAGGTCTCAAAGGCTTCCCTCTTGTTTCTAATTAGGTTACCCAAAAAACCCTCCGGGGCAACCTTATGCCATCGTAGCGAATATCCATTGAGGGTGGCTAGCTCAAGCTCTCCGTCAGTGGCATGGTAATGTCCGTTCTCTTTCCTAATTAATAGGGCCTTTGAGATTTGCAAAGATTGCGGATAGTGATCGTTTAATAGTATGTTGTGAGTTTTAAAATTAAAGGCATAAAAACTCAAGTTATTTGAGATTAGGATGTAATCAATAATGCTATGATTATTCCTCCCGTTAAAAGTACACCTAAAGGGGACATATGGGGTTGAAATTTCATTCGAGAAGGACAAGTCTATTGTATAAATAAGTTCATTTAATTTATCTCCAAAACAATTATGGATAAAATGTGTTTTAGCCGAGCCATCTAGGTTATTCAATCCACATACTTTCTCAGTGGACAGGCTACACAATTGAATATTGAAATCTCCTCCCCACACAATTGATAGCTTTTTCTTATTGGTATCATCCAGTTTTTCCAGGTAATCATACAACTTCTGTAGATGTATTATAATTTTGCCATTTGGGGCGTTATTATACAAATTGATCACAGCTATCCTGACCGGGCCAGGGCCTTCACATACAATCACTTGAATGAAAGGGTTGATTATTTCTTTCACTAATCTTACAGGTGGTAAATCATTAGAGACAAAAGTGCATAGGCCGCCTTTGGGTCTACCATGGGGGGATGGAACAGCAGGGACATGGAGAGTTCTATACCCATTCATGTGAACAGGCTCCACCAACCAAGTCTCCTGAAGGCAAATAAAGGTAACATTTTCTACAAATTCTAACCACTCAGGCTTAATAATTTTATTTCGCAGTCCTGCCATATTCCAAAACAAAAAGCCAATATTCTCGTTGGAGGATAAAGGTGAATTCTCTGAACTAATAATTGGCGATGAATCACCATTATTTCTGATGGATTGACGAGCAGGTTGAGCATCGGGTGGAGAACTCAAGCCTGCAGTTTCGTTAGTCTCTCCCTTCCTTCCAGAACAATATATTTCATTTATCCCCTCATGTCTCTGCTCGGTTACTACCTGGCTCACCATGACTGGTCAGTCTATTTCATCCAGATTTTCTAATTCTTGATATCTGTTATAAGTTGACACATTATATAACTGGTTGGTAAGTGGTGGATAAAGATTAGGGAGGGGAGGCTGATTATAGGCCGTCATTGGTCTGGGTTGGTAAAAATAGCCTAGTGGGAGTGCAGAGATCATATTTGAGGTGATAGTAGTAGGCCTTGTTCTGTTTAAGACGGTCTCCTCCGGTCTAGGTGTTTTAAAAGACAGAACTACGCAATCTCCTGGTAGGGATTTCTGTGACCTGCCCACCCATTTTATTCGTCTTACCATCTTTAGATCTTTAAATAAGTATTCAGTCAGACCGGATCTCACCCCTAGCCAGTTTAATGACTTATTTCTAAGTGAAGTCCAAGATTCCGAAGTCTGGCGCTGTAAAAGTCGGACATTGGATAACACAATTACATAAGGGGTAGCAGCCGGTGGAAGATCTAAAATCTCTGATGGTTGTATTTGTTCAGCTGTTACGGGAAAAATATTAGTGGGCAAGGGAGGAACGCTATCTACTTGATTTCTTTCTTTGGAACCTAGGGCAGTATACTCGTTAAATGTGATATCCTGTGAGCTCTTGGAGCCTGGGTGAGTTGTTTGGCTCACTATGTTACTTACATCTCGATTACTATCAGTTAAAGCATTCCCCAAACACCCATTTTTCAATTGACTATTTAGTTGATCCAAACAGCTCGTACATTTAGTTCCGATTTCTTTTAGGCGTCTATTAATAGATTCTAAGCTACTTTTCAAATGTTGCTCTAATGCTTTGACTGCTGAACATAGTGCATCTATTTCCAAATTGCTACACTCTTGAGTGGGTTCGATGATTGCCGTCTTTGGTCCATTTTGACCCTTACCTTGGTGTTTAGTCCCTTTATTGCGAAGTACCACTTTATTTAGGGAGTTGGTTGTAGGGCAGGTGTGTTTTTTTTACCCTTTTGGTGGGCAATGGGAATCCGATTTAGACGAATTAATGGTATCGGATATATTCTGTATGCACCCATTTTTCCCCTTGTCAGTCTCAGCCAACCCACCTCCCTCTCAATTTTTCGAAAGTCCGTCGTTATCGACTGAGTTTTGTAGTATAGTCATGGGGCTCTTGATTTTGTCCCCACAAACTAACAATGACTCCTCCACATTGGTAATCTGCTTCTCAATAGCCCCCATGGCTCCTGAGATGAACTTTAATAACGATGTCTGTGTATGTGTCTGTGGTCTATCTGTCCTATCTGGAGTTTTAGGCTTTCCTGATTCACCTACAAGTTTCCTCTTCCCCATGCTTGGTCCTATCAATAAACCACTTGTGCAAAATACGCACACAAAAAAAAAGAAATCTTTTTTTTTTCCTTTTTGTTTTTTAAAAACCTACAGAATGTAATATATGTGCAATCTACAAGACAATCAACTACTTAAAAATACTTTTAAAAGATGCAAAGAGAGCAAGATTTAGATAATATAACAATTATTACAATTATTAGGCCAATTTAAGCTGCCCGTTAGCTCAACCACACCTCGTTCCTGTAATGACTACCAAAATTGTCAAGTTTACAAATTTCTCGAAAACCCAGGCGTGGTTATCGAAGCAAATAACGATACCCGTGCTCTTGTTTGCTCGCCCCAAATTTTAATTGTCTCTGGTGTATTGTCCGTAGAACTGACCAAACAATAGCCTTCTTAACTTAGCGTCGCTTGGGGTTGGGTACCAATCCAGTCCAATCCCGCCAAGTCCTCTGAGTCGGACTAATACAATTGACTGAGGAAAGACAGAACACGGTTTACAAAGGTGAAAGTACCTGTTATCCGGTGCAGTGCAGGTTGAAATAAGTTGCTTTATGGCAGCCTTCAGGAAATGCTTCCAGTTTGCCTCCCAAACGCTGTTAATGTTAATATTGGAAAAATAAATCCTAAAACTGGGGACCAAGAGGACTAGCCCAGCCTCCTCCGGGCTCTGACGGGCAAGGATCGGCCCGCCCTTGGCCCGGGCGCCGCCCGCGCGTCCTACGCCGCGGGTGTTTGTTGGAGCTTTTAAGCGCTTGTAGTAGCCCCTCCCTCCTGGGAGAGGTGTCTGCTGGGGCTTGCAGTCCCCAAGGCCAGAAAACAGAGTGGCAGGTAGGCAGCAGTAGCGGCGGCTGTGGTGTCCCGTGCCGCGGGTGTTCGTTGGCGCTTTTAAGCGCTTGTAGTAGCCCCTCCCTCCTGGGAGAGGTGTCTGCTGGGGCTTGCAGTCCCCAAGGCCAGAAAACAGAGTGGCAGGTAGGCAGCAGTAGCGGCGGCTGTGTCATTATCTGAGTTAGTAATGATCACATTTAGAAGTTCATAATTAAATAGATTATATCATATTGCCATGCCCTGAGAAAGTGTTCAGTGAAACGTGGATATGTGTTGCTGCTAGAACTATGTATGGCAAGGAAAGCTGCAATAATGTGCTGTGGTATTTTACAATCAGAGCTACCACAGACGGTTGATTCACAAAGCCCTTATACAATACCCAATGTATACGTTTCTTAGCAGTGGGTGAGTGTGTGTGTGTGTGTGTGTGTGTGTGTGTTATGCAAGCTTTGCTTGCCTTCCTTCTAATGCTTCTTTGAGGTAACACTGCAGCCAAGTAAGGCGCTTGCGGCAGCAGTACCATTCAAGCACACAGTGCCAAGCTGTTATGCAATGAATATGCAAGTCAAAAGACACTTTTGTGTACATGTTGTAACTGGGTAAATTATGACAAAGGGCTAAATGTTATCCATCATTTACTTAAGTTCTTTAATGCAGTATTTACAATTTGCCTTCCCATCCCTTAAGAGTTATGTTTTGGGATTGTGCGAATGTAAAACCCATCTGCATACATTTGCCTGTGTAGTGAATGTAAAGACAAGGTCCTTTAACCTACCCCCCTCCCCGGTCACTTGGTGTTACTTGCTTTGTTCACTTGGTGACAGTCAATGATGCGTTTTACGCCTCACCACTTTCAAAAGCCACCAGCCGCCACTACACACATTTGACATTTTTGTGCTGCATGAGTCAGGTAATTATATATATTCTGGGCTTGCTCTGTCCTGTTGTTCTCTGACCTCAGCGACCCACTGTACTAGTTCACAAGCTGGGCAATCACTGACAAAACAAGGCTATGCTCTTGCATAAGAAGAAATAATGCTTTTCTAGATGCATGAACAAATCATTGGATGGAAAGTTTACTTTGTACACCACAAGTGGTTGGCTAGTTAATGGAGTATTACTTTCTTTTTTACGAACTGGAGTTGCCTTGCTTTTCAATAAAATGTTCAGTGGTACACCTATGGTAATCAGTGCTTAATTTGAGCCGGGGCTTTCCGGTGCTAAGCACCGGCACTTAATTAGTTTCCAGTGCTAGGCACCGGCACCTAATTATCAACACCATACTTAGAACAGTCCACCACATGGTGGCGCTGCTCACCTAATTTAGAGATGAGCAGAACAATGGTAGTTTAGGAATACAATATACATTCAAATTGCTGATACCTGCCTCCCCAGTCATTCCTTTAGCTTTGGGGACCTGGAATAATCTGAACTGTTGCATTTACATGTGAGCGAGATGGTTTAGTAGTTGTTTTGGCAGCGATGAGTGTGCACCAGATCTAGATGTGTGGGTTAAAGTAGAGTGGGGGGATGGGATGTTTGTGAATTGGAAAAGCGTTGCAGAGGAGAGGGGTGTGACAGGTTATATTCAGTAACACTGGGAGGGTGGGGTAGCGAAAAAAGAATGTCAGTTATTTGGGTGTAATTGGTTGATGTGACATAAAATAATAATGACAATGATGAATATCACAAAGTTCACATTGCACATTGAATTATTTGAGTAGTTGGGTTACAACAGAATCATAGTTTGTACAGTTTATTGATTATGTAAATAGGGTACCACATTATAACAGTGAATGTTTGTTCATTTACAGTTACCCCTGAAGAAGGGCCTGTAAAGCCCGAAATGCATTGGGTCTATTAAAAGAACACTGCTTTGAACATATCATGCGTTTCCATCGTGTTCTTGAACGAGGTCCGGATGGACACATCCAGACCATTTGAAGCTTGTGAAATAGCATGACATAATACACGTGGTTTGAACATGAAAGATGATGAAAAGTTGAGCAAACATTGGAGTAATATGGCATAAACATGGTTGAAATAATTACAGATGTATTGGAAGTATTCCGTCTAGCTGTGCCACTGGTTTGGGGTGAAATGCCGCCCCGCATTATGTTTTGCATCAAGTGGCGTGCCAGGGCTAGGCACGAACCCAGTGAGCACGCTTCTTTTTGAAGACTATCGTTGATAAAAATGGAGAAATGGAGAAAAATATGGTGTGCATCCAACCCCCCCGTATTGATGTTTGATGAAAAATTGCCCTTTCTTGGTTGGCACCCAGCGTGTTAAAAATGGAAAAATTGAATTTATTAACATCATTACGTGTATGACGAAAAACATTGACTTCTTTAAGCAAGTTCGAGTTGGTTTTATAGCGAACATTCATTTAGGCAGTCATGTTTTAACTTGGAAGATGTCACGTTTAATTATATACAGAAGATTTAGTAATTTAGCAAATTTATTCAAAACAGTTTCGTCTGTTCATGAGTAATTTGGAAGAGTTGCACGGGAGTAAAGAGCATCATGGGAGTTGTATTTTTTGTAAATGAAACTGCAGTTAGGCAGCAGTGCACAAATCAGATGTTCCGTTACGAAGCATAATGAGCCAGTAATTAGGCGGGAATGCGCGGTTTAAAAGTGGGTGATGTCATGGTGAAAGTAACGCTTTTTCGAAGAAGGAAAGTCGGGAGTGATTTTTGGCAGGTACGGGTGGAATGGATGTGGGTGCACTGGGAGGTTGTTGAGTGAGTTGGGGAGTGTGCGAGTGGGAGAAAGGGGCAATTGCAATGTGAGACAGGATGAGGGGTGTTAGGGGTGGTTGTAATGGGAATTTGGAAGATGGGGGAGCGCGTTAGTTTGAGCAGGTGATATGGGAGAGACTGAGTAGGATTGAATGCAGGGTGAGTAAGAATGTGTTATGTGGGACAAAATGCAAGTGTGGGAAGGAGTACGAATGAGAGCGTGTTGGTTCAGAGAGCATGAAAGTAGAAAAATTCAGAAAGTATGGTTGGGAAAAAGATGTGATTTGGGGAGTTGTAGATGGAGTGTGCACCAGATATAGATGTGTGGGTTAAAGTAGAGTGGGGGGATGGGATGTTTGTGAATTGGAAAAGCGTTGCAGAGGTGAGGGGGGTGACAGGTTATATTCAGTAACACTGGGAGGGTGGGGTAGCGAAAATAGAATGTCCGTTATTTGGGTGTAATTATTTGAAGTGACATAAAATAATAATTACATTAATTATGAATATCACAATGTTCACATTGCACATTGTTTTATTTGAGTATTTGGGTTAAAACAGGATCATAGAGTTTGTACAGTTTATTGATTATGTAAATAGGGTACCACATTATAACAGTGAATGTTTGTTCATTTACAGTTACCCCTGAAGAAGGGTCTGTAAAGCGTGAAATGCATTGGTTTTATTAAAAGAACACTGCTTTGAACATATCATGCATTTCCATCGTGTTCTTGAACGAGGTCCGGATGGACACATCCAGAGCATTTGAAGCTTGTGAAATAGCATGACATAATACATGTGGTTTGAACATGAAAGATGATGAAAATTTGAGCAAACATTGGAGTAATATGGCATAAACATGGTTGAAATAATTACAGATGTATTGGAAGTATTCCGTCTAGCTGTGCCACTGGATTGGGGTGAAATGCCGCCCTGCATTATGTTTTGCATCAAGTGGCGTGCCAGGGCTAGGCACGAACCCAGTGAGCACGCTTCTTTTTGAAGACTATCGTTGATAAAAATGGATAAATGGAGAAAAATATGGTGTGCATCCAACCCCCCCCGTATTGATATTCCAGTGATGGACACAGCACGTTTGGCAACTCTCATGCCCTTCCAGTGGGCAGAGAACGGGATCCCATACTTGGGGCTCCGGATCCATCCTACACTTTTGGCCACAGTGACCCAGAACTACGGCCTCCTCCTTGCCAACATGCGATCTACTCTCGCCACCTGGAAGGCCCACAACCTGTCCTGGCTCGGATGCATAGCAGCCATTAAAATGACATTACTACCTAAATTTCTTTATGTCATGCAGACTCTAACACTCCAACTCCTCCCTGAGGATCTTGAATGAATTACAGACCCTCATCTGGGACTTTATCTGGGAGGGCAAATGTGTCAGAAAGGCCAGAGCCCGAGCCTACCTGCCATTAAAAGCGGGCGGACTGGGGATTCCAAATCTTCACTGCTACTATCAAGCAGCACAATTACACTACATGGTAGAGTGATCCCGTGCCCTAACGGAGAAGCATTGGTGTTTTGTGGACCAGGCGATTGCGGGCACGCACATTTGGAAAATACCGTGGCTTCCAAAGACCCACAGGCCGCCTAGTGTCTATATCTCTCTGGTGATCCGAGCCACTGTTGGAGTCTGGGACTGAGTCCCGTTGTGGGATGGGCTCTCCACACCACTATCTCCCCAAACTCCCCTGATAGGCAACCCAGATTTCTCCCTAGCGACCACTGGAGTGGCGTATATGGCTTGGCAGGAAGCCAACTGCAAACGTGTTGGAGATTTATTTGATTGAGAAGGCCTTATGGACTTCCCAACACTACAAGCTGGCTATGGACTCCCTCAAGCTGCACGCTGGCAGTACCTATCAGTTGTAGACTGGGTGACACAGCCTTGGATCAGGCCACGCGCCAGCAGAGTATTGACGCCCTTCAAAAAAAGGTTACTCACAAGATATTCGGATAAGAATATAATATCTGACCTTTACACCTTTCTGAATTCACCACAGGCCCCACTAAAATCACTTGCATGCGCCAGATAGGAAAGGGAATGTGAGAGATCCTTTACTGATAGGGAGTGGAACGACATACTGCACCGTGCCCGCGCATTCACCCTAAACACCACCAGTGAAGAGATTGTCCTAAAAATCGCACATTACTGGTATCTCACACCGGCTAGAATGGCCGCATGGGCACCGATGGGGGAAGACCACTGCTGGCGTCGCTGTGGTCAACAGGGCACACTTACTCACCTCCTATGGCAGTGCCTTAAGCTGCAATCCTTTTGGGACAATGTCCTGGAGGCGGTTTGTGCTATTTACACAAGATATTCCAAGGTTTATATACTACTGGGCCTCCCAAACCCTCTCACCTACCCACTACGGTCCCCCAGGGGTAGGGCTATCACTCTCGCACTAGGAGCAGCAAACTCCTCCTCAGCAAATGGGGCACAGAAGCTATCCCGACACATTTAGATTGGCTACAGAAGCTATGGGACACACTAGTATTGGAAAAGCTAACAGCAGTGGCAACGCAACGTCTCCCCCTTTTTAGGTCGAGCCTCGAGTAGCGCTCAAGCGCTGCTCTGGCAAGACTTTAAGTAAGGGGTTTCGAAAAGCTGACCACACGCTCGTGCGTCATGGCCTTTTCCCTGCGGTTACGCGCAAGCAAAAGGCCATGACGCACGAGCATGTGGTCAGCTGAGCAGGCTGCCGCGCTCGCCCCCGCTCCTCTCGTCCCCGCTCCTCTCTTGACTTGTACTAGGAGGTGGCCTCACCGTAGACCAGCGCCTGTGACTGATTACGTGGTGGCTGTGAGCCGCGCTCCCACAACTGACACTGACATCCTGAAGATAAAATGCTGCCCCCCTCGCTATGCTTTCGAGCCGCGTTGCAGGTATAGAGTTTTAGGGGCCAAGCTGCTCATGGGGATGGGTGGGCTGATGACCTGCTTCCCCCCCGGAGAAAGTGTTGGGTTCTGTTTCGCTTACTAGTTTAAAAATTCCTTTTAGAGCGCGCGCGCGCGCACCACTCCCGGGCTTGTTTTAGTTGCTTTACGCCTGTCCCTGCTTTTTTTTTTCTTTCGATTTTGCTTCCCCCTTTCGCTTTGCGTTATAAGCTTTCCCCCCCACCCTCCGGGCACAAACAGAGCGTTTCCCTTCCTCAGACGCCAATGTCCCGGGTGTAGACCGAACGATGCCTCTGCCAGTGCCATGTGTGCTTGTTCAAAGCAGCAACCCTTCTGTAGTTTACAGTGGCACGCAGTCACCCCCATGGTATTGCAGGCTTTACATGGGGCAGGCTACCAACACACGGAAAACAAATCCCTTTGTTAGGCACGGGGAATTGATTGATATGCCCAGGATCACAGGATGTTGAACGGACTCCGAGCTCGAACTTGGATTCCCAGCTCTAAGTCGGCAGCTCACCTCCTGCAATTCAACGTAAATATGAAGGCATCATGGCAATATGCGGCACGGCAGGGGCATGGGCAAAACTGAATTATTTGCCATTCGGTACTAGGCATATGAGATAACAAACAAGAATACGGACAGAGCGCTGAGCTTAACAAACACTCACCGAGCATTCTTGGGCCCCCTCGTGTCTGCCCGGGGGCATTGCGGTGTGGACAGAGAGCCAGGCAGATGCACGGAAATATTTTGCCGCGCGCGCTCGCCCCCGTTTCCAGCAATGTCACATTTGCCGCTGCGGAGGGGAAAGCTCCATGTCTGCGGCTCAGCATCTGATCGCGGTGCTGCTTGAAGTGTGTATTCTCTTTCTATTCTAAAATCAATGGTACCACTGCCGCCTACACAAGGGGCTGTTGTGTTTGTGCCATCTCCCACCTGCTGCTTAAACTAATTAGCATTTAAGGACAAGGGATTGGGAACATTCCTCCCCCTTCTAAACTCTTTAAGTAGCTTGCCCACACGCTAGCAAACACGCAGCATTACTTAAATCAGCACATGCAGCTTTTATTTTGTTTGCAGCTTTTATTTTGTTTGCAGGTTAATTTTACTTTATGCTGCAGCATTCCTCACTCCCATTCCTACGCTACATTTATACATTCACACGCTCACTTGCAGCCCTGATGAAGACAGTGAAGACCGCTTGTTGCCAATGACATGGAAAGGTGTTATTTCCGTGGCGCCATCTCCTGTTGCCTTGTTTTATTTCCTTTCTGGCTCGCATCTCCTATCCCCATCTTTCATTTCCTTCTGCTTTCTACTTTTTACCCTTTCCTTTTCATGCACATCCGTCTTCGAGAAACCACCTCTCCACTATTCCAGGAAACGTGCACTTCCGCCCCTGACCTCTTTCGCATCTTTATAGCGATTCTGTAGTCAATGCTTGCCGTAAAGTTCCGTTTATAGTGTGGTACAAACATGATTGCCATAGAGGCGCTGCAGTTTGCACTGTTGTTGACATTGTTGTACGTTTTTGTTTTTCTTGGGTGGTTAGACGAGAATGTACAGTACTGTTCAGACACACAATGCTTTGGTTTCCTTTTAGTTCGCCTTTATTTGATGAAATATAGCCGTAGTCGAGATATAGTGAGTCCCTCGTACATTCATGCACTGCTGCCTTTGTCCTTGCTGGACTTAGAATGACTACGTCCCTACCTACAATTCTCGGAGTTCCTTATTTGACCTTCCTCTCTTCACTCTACTGCCCTCCATCTCGCATCTCATTTCTCCCTTTCAGTCTCGGCAATTAGTCCCCGTTCTGGTCTGTCTCCCACGTTCACATTTTTCATTCCATCTCTTCTCTTTTCAACTTCTCCATCATCCTATATCTTTCTGCGTATAGCTAAGCTTCATACTATATATTGAATTCTCTTTCCACCTCTTATTTCTCCTATTTTTCTCTCCCCATCTCCTGTTGCCTTGTTTTATTTCCTTTCTGGCTCGCATCTCCTATCCCCATCTTTCATTTCCTTCTGCTTTCTACTTTTTACCCTTTCCTTTTCATTCTTCCATTTCCTCTGTCTTCTCCCTTTCTCCCTCTTGCACTCCTTTGTTCTTCACACTCCTCCTACCTCCTATCATTCAACTACATAGCTCACACTTTCTCTCTGCCCTCCTAAATAGTTCTCCATACTACACACCTTCTTCTTCATATATCCTTCTTCCGTGTGTCTGTATTTCCATCGTTTTTTCATTGCTTCAGTTCTTGCTGGCTTTTTTCCTTTTCTCTACTGCACAATCTGTCCTTCTAATTTCTATCGCTTTCTTTATGCTTCCTTTTTGTATCATGTTGACCTTTTTTCTTACCCTATTTCACCTTTCTTCTCTATCACATCCCTACCACTTAGTCTCTTTTTTTCACCTTTTGACCGCTATCCTTTCTCCTGTATTAACTATACTGCCTTTTCTTGCCTGCTTTCTCCCACTTGCTTTTCTCCCACCAGACCACTGGGGGCATCAACACGATGAAGGAAGTGTTCAAGGACTACAAAAAGGTTAGCGTCCGGGTGCTTCTAGCTCAGTGCAACGCTTCTGTCTTGGAGTCACTGCGCCGTGGAGAGTACTTCAGCAAAGGGAAGGACAATCAGTCCTTCCACAGTTTAAGGCTGGCAGTGAGTTTTGCCCTTAAGGAGCATCAAAAGAGTGATTACCTCATTTAGCAAGGAGAATGCTAGCTCTGTCCATAATGTGCTGCACGGCTAAACACTTATACGGTCCCAAAGGCGAGACCTATTGGCTATGCCAATGCTTGTTGATAAGATGTGGCAACCCTGCCTCGCATATCTGTCTGCTGAATTTCGGGAGCTGTCCTGCCCTCGCTACTTAGGAGTCCTGAGTTTAATACCAGTAGCTGCGCCTAATGAGTGACACACCACCTGATTGCCACCCCCCCCCCCGTTTATATTGCTTACAAATAGCAGCGTCTAACCCTCCTCACCCTACTCTGTTTTTTCTTGGCCTTTCTTTCTAGCTTGCATTTTCTATTTGATTACATAAGGTTCAATGCCCACAATGTCCAGATATCTCAACACATAAGTCACTACCGACCAATGGATGTAAGTGGGCAGTTTTGTAATGAACCAATTTTGAAAATAATAAAATCGGTCTAAATCCTAAACCGTCTTAACAACCCTTGCCACAGCCAAAGTTTCTATCTTTTTTACAGAATGCCTTACGTAAGGTGACCTGTTTTACTGTTTCTCTCTAATTCTTCTTGTTCTAATACATCTTCTAATACTTCTGTTTCTAATACTTTACACTCAACATAGAGACACACAACACGTATGATATGCCTGCTGGCATATGTTGTTGTCAAACTTTGCAATGTATTATCAAAATGTGCCCAATAATGCAGTGTTATTCACATTAGGAAACTCCTCCTACATTCAATCAGATATGGAACTGGAACCCATCTTTATTAATCCTCTCACGTGCACTGTTCTACCTGCAACAATTTGTAATGCATTTTGAGAAAATTTCAAGATGCTGAAAAAGGACGGATGCTGTTCCTTGTAGGTCTGATCCAGAGATTAAACATTGCTTATTAAAAGATATTCCGTAGAATGTCACTCCATTGCACGGCATAAATACTCTTTGGAATTTATATCTAAAATGGCTTACACTTTTCTTAAAGCTCAATCCTCCGCCTGCCAAATATCAAACAACTGCCTTCACCTCTTATCAGTGTGTTTTTACATTCCTTCAAAATACTAAGATGTCATCCTGTAACAATTTCACACCATGTATTGTTTCATTCTATTCTTACGGTTCAAATTACTTTTTATGGGTGGTGCCAATTCGAGAGCCTCATTTAAAATGTGGTAGGTGTGCTACCAGGTGGCTGGGATGTTGAAGGAAGGCATTTGCAATCTCCATTCTACTGGTTGTTGGCAGTTTCAGTGACAGCAAACAATGCCAGACAATGGCGGACCAGTCAGTTTTTTTTGTTTTTAAAGGCAAATCTCCAAAGTGGGGGAAGGTCGTGATGTGTTTTTGTGAACTGAAAAATCAGTGTCCTTGACATGTTTTCCTCGGCATATGGGAGGCACTTTTATTTTTTCCTGCTCTACACTGCCATGCAACGCATTGTATTGGTGTACAGACAAAAAGGGATTGTCTTGTTCTAGGAAGACCTGCAAAAAAAGGTTTGTCTTGTTGTGGGAAGACCTGCCCTACACGGGGCATGCATCCCAAAGTCATGTCAGGTGGTGGATGTGCACTGGATAGAATCAGGCGGCAAGGCTGGCTGTGGCTTCACTGTCAATAACTCAACCCTTCACCTGCTTCTAAATGAGGCAGAGGTACCAAGAGCCTGGTCATTTCTGGGGAATGCCCCAAAACCTTCAACTGATAAGTGAGACATAAGTATAAACTTGGACGATTTTCAAATGGCACATCTTGCACTCTGCACTTTTCTTATGTCGTTTTTTATCATTATATTTGTGGGCACAGAAAGTGGCATTGAATCAAACACATAATTAAAATATATGTGGGTTTCTCGTCACATATCAAGAGGGAATGGAATAGGGGTATTTAGACAACACCTGGATCTCCTTAATTATCGTTCATGCCATGGTCCGCTTGCTTCACTGACCACCTCATCCTTGTGGGCTCTTGGCATAAAGGAATCGAAAGGTATTATCATGGTTGTACTGTAAAGTTCCCGTAAGTCACCCAATCTAAATAGACCCTCCGATTTTCTCTCTCTTGGGGAACCAATAGAGGATACAAAAGATCGGGTTATAACGAATCAGGCTCCTGTCTGCTAAAGCTTGGGGTTAGCATGAACCTAGGACTCAGACAGAGAACTACTCAGTGTTCAGAAACACCAACAGGGTTGGTATCCCTTGTTGGACAGAACATAGCCCACTTTCTATCCCCCTCTGTCTCCACATAGGGCTATGCCAACTCCGTCTTCTGGAATAGTCATTCTCCTCACATCCTCAGTTCCATCCTCATGGAATGCTTCTGAGGCAAATGGTTCCCAATGGAAGCACCGCAGCCACTTCCAGCATTCAACACAATTTACTCACCAACTCACCAACTCACCCATTCCTCCAGAGTGTCCAAAACATAGCAGCCATCAGGCATGCCCATCTATCTACCTGGCCAATTACAAACAAACTCTGTGCACATTTGTAGCCAGGCTCTGCCATTGCAATCTGTCACCACCATTTCACTGCTCTGTGAAACCTTTCACAGCTGTCCAGTCAAGCTCTGCAACATTAGAGACCTAAAGGAGCATGCACGCAGAGTACTCTCACTACTGCCATTGTTGTATTTTCTGTAACCTAGTCATGGCACTTGCCCACCCATTAGCCCTATAGGAAGCAACCCCTACGCAGACGATATCCAAAGTAAACCTGCAGCTTCAGCTTTGGTAGAGGATTATCAAAGGAAATTAATTCATTGCACCTACTGCCCATAGGCACCTTGTTTTCACCATAGCCTATGAATCCAGCCTTGAAGCTTCCCCAACCATTAACACCAGGAGGCCTGGGACCATGACACATCCTACTGCCCCACTCACATGGTGTTTGAAAGTTAGATGTCTATTAATTCAAGTAGAGTTTGGCAGTCTGGTAGTCCTGTAACATGGTTCAAATCCCCATCTCCATTGGGCTGGGGGGTCTGGAAACCACTAGGCAAAGTTGTTACCCTCATTCTCTTTAAGCTTTAAAAGAAGGAGGCTCCAGGTATGGTCTTTGCCTTCTCCACCCAAAAAGAGATTCAAGGGTATGATGGCCCTTGGTGGGGATCCCTGCTTTCTCCTTAATATATATTGAGGTTTATGGGCAAGAGGAAACAAGGAATGGCCCCAAAACCAATGAAGATGTTCAAGGTCTGAGGAACCGGGCTTTGCTCTCTTTTCCACATTGAATGAGGAAAGGTGGGCCCTAAATTCACAATATCCACATTGAGCAGTAAATGCAGAAAGCCCCATGACATAACCTTTGATACGATCCTAACTTTCATTGAGGCTCACGGTAAAGGATTCGCAAGCAGAACACCACCCCCCAGACCCATTTGCCCTGACTTGTGGGTCCAGGAAATCTCCAGGTATTGCTCTTACCCAAAACCGAAGTGAGCTTCAGGGTTGAATTCCTGAGGCATTGCCACCTACCCCACTACACTCACCGTGACCATCCGGTAAAGGAGATGCCCAAGCATGGGTGCATCCACATTCAGTGTAAAGGCAAGAGGTTGATAGGCAGAACTCTACCCCACACAAGGAAGTTTGAGGAGAGCAGATCCCACTCAAATCTCCTGCCCTAAACCTCTCCGCATTGAGCTGCATGTAGAGCAGGTTGACCAGAAATGGGTTCTGGCTCCACCACACCGTGCTGTTTGATTTGGGGAGAGAATCTTCCAGCAATGGCACCTGCTATGCCTCCCTATTTGCACTGGGCTGTCAGTGCAGCACATCTCCAATCATAGTCCCTGTCTACACTTTCACTTAAATTTATGTTCCATTACAAGAGACACTCATAAATGGCCAGTGTGTTTCACTCTCATCAAGTTGGGGTCTCGGTTGCCAGTCATGCCATCCAACTTAAATGACTGTGACTGGGAATAGATAATCCCTCTACGTCATCTATGTGATCTCCACACTCTGCTGACCAACAAGCAGAAACTGGAGCTGGCAGTCCATAAATATCCCACTTACTTTGCCACACATAAATTCAAGGATTTTATCTGTGGGAATCTTGTACTGCTGCTACCTATGCTAACTCTGTTCTGCTTGTGAGCGAAGATAGCACAGCTACAGCCTCACTGGATCTGTTCTTTGTGTTATGGAAACTTGCATGACTGGTTATGGGGTGCTGTCCAAACAACCTGGCATATGGCTCTACATAAAAAGATGAAAATACATCTGCACAGACATTTACTAATGGGAAAAGGCACTCAGGTCAAAGAGGGGTATTGAACCACCACACAGCTTTCCATTACCTCACACCATTGATGAGACCACTTAAATCAGAAGCACCCAAGCAAAACCAGTATCTGTAATGCAACAATTCGCACAGTACCTCAACCAACTCACCCTGTCATCACAACATCCCTGAGTTATTTGAGTTATTTTCTTGACTAACATAGAACCCGGACTTGGAAGCATTAATCACAGTGTCAGATTTAGGATGAATCCATGTACCAGTATTACAAATTCATCAGACATGCGCCCACCTCCTGTGGCTGCTTATCTTTAAACAAGGACAAAGCAATATGCCTGCAAATCATACAGGGCTGCCTGTCAGCCAAACTTTAAAAATAAATACTGTGCACTTCTGCCATATCCATTCAAATTACCATTGACAGATGGATCCCAGGTGCTTGCAGAACATGCAAGACATTGTCACAAAAAGTGCAGTATACAACTTAGAGTTTGACTCCCCAAAACTCAATTTGTAGGGCCTGGCAGATATCACACCCACACTGCTTGTCAAGGCCATCCAAACCCACCGTCCTAGATCACATACTGCACACACCGGTTTAGATTCCACAAGACCACCCATCTTAAGAACATAGGATTAGGACAACATTCCCCACCACACACACCACACTACCAAGGTGAAGCCTCAGTCTGCATCATGGCACAATGTTCCACTGGATTCAGATATGCCACCTATTATGTGATCAGCTTAACACCACAAGATTAAGCCATCAACAGAACTCATGCACAGAGACCCATCAGTTACACTGAGGTCAAAATATCTGTACCTCATTCTTTATCACCTTTGAATGCAGCAATATTTGCCTGCCCATTTACAGTCTGGACTGGGTCTGCACAACCATTCAAACAACCACTTACATCACCTATGATCTGCTTTATATGACTGTCCATGAACCTCATGTCATCGTTGACTCTGGCACTGCAATAGACTTGCATCTAATCCAGTTCAATAAAGACCACCATTATAAACATACCAGAAGAGGCTCCAGTGCACGGGTTGCCTAGTTCCAGGCGATCATAGGACTCCAGCCATCCTCTTACAGTGAAACACAAACTGTACAGTCTCAGCAGGAAATGCAGATCCTGAATTGCACTACTCATGTCATTCTCCATTTTACAGAATAGCGTACTGGAGGTAGCTCTGCCTCTGTTTAGGTGTGCACGTTTGGAATGAGTTCCAAAATACAGTAAGGACCTTCAACAGCTGTTTAGAATTCATAAAAACAAGAAACACCTGACCTTTCCCAAAATCATGATTATACAACTCCATGGAAAACAAGCCACTTATTTTGCAAATGCGGTGTGCAACGCAATGCCGCACACCCCTTTCACATATTTCCCCATGCATAAGACACAGCTACAAGCTACGAAAGCCTAACTTTACAACTTTCGGTATTCACAAAGGGCATTTACGAGTATTAATATTAGACTATACCGAAAGTTGTAAAGTTAGACTTTCGTCTCAGTTTACTTTTGTGATTCGGGCCCATTGTTTCCAGTCCTGGGCTTTAGTGTGGTAGCCTGCTGCATTCTGGGTGCTGTAGTCTTTTTTTGATTCCACTGAACTAATGAACAACATGATCTATTGGTGAAATGTTCTGGATTGTAGACGGTGTCCATGATGACCTGGAATGAGGGGATCCCCTACCACTGAGGGGCATCCACTGTTGCCACAAGAGGTGATAATTTGCTTGAATTTTGCTGATAAGATGTTTGTTCTGCTGCTCTCCATTTGTACTATCAGTGTTGTGACTGGGTGCTGTATTCATTCATCCACTCAGTCATTCTTTCATATTGTGTCTGAGCAGGGTTTGCTTGTGTCCGTATTCCCAACAGCTAAATAAAAATGAATGCCTAAGTACTGGACGACACTTCACCTGCATCATGTGTCTGTAGGTGTTTGTGCAGCCTATACCATACTATATATGTTACTAGGGCGCTATTTTGGGAATGAACAGAGTAGCTCGTTTTGAAAGGCAAAACCCGGATGCGTTGTATGTGTTATGAGGGAACCCAAAAATGTCTTTCCCTTTAAAATATTGGATGGGTGTTACCAAAACTCAGACCCAGACGTGGGTCCCTTGCTCACTTTGCCACTGGATTCAAGATAGCGTGGCTGATGACGGCTGTAAGCCAGAAACCGGTCCCAGGATGCTTGTTTCCGGTCCAGGGAAGACATGGCTTGGCAGTTCGGGCTGGACTGTTCCCATGAGGCACAGGGTCAGACTGATTTGCATATGGCCATGTCTGAACTGGGGTGGCGGAGTGAGCTAAAGAATGATGATGGATTAAACCCAGATCAGTTGACTGGGGGTGAGTGCTTGCAATGTTCAACACTCCGTCCATCATCCCCTTTGGTTTTGCTATGTTCGCCCTAAGTTGGCAGGGTATGCCCAGACGTGGGTCCCTTGCTCACTTTGCCACTGGATTCAAGATAGCCTGGCTGATGACGGCTGTAAGCCAGAAACCGGTCCCAGGATGCTTGTTTCCGGTCCAGGGAAGACATGGCTTGGCAGTTCGGGCTGGACTGTTCCCATGAGGCACAGGGTCAGACTGATTTCCATATGGCCTAGTCTGAACTGGGGTGGTGGAGTGAGCTAAAGAATGATGATGGATTAAACCCAGATCAGTTGACTGGGGGTGAGTGCTTGCAATGTTCAACACTCCGTCCATCATCCCCTTTGGTTTTGCTATGTTACCAAAACTCGACATCGCACCAACATGCGCACCTTTCTTTCCACCAACAAAATACAAATAAGCAGTGTAGACAGACGTATGGCCTGCAGTACAAACAAGCATTAGTTAAGCCACTATGGGCCATATGTACAAGCCCCTATCGCCACGGGACAGTCACTTTTTAGGACGTTCCTGTGGCGATAGGGACTTTGCCTTATTTACAAGGCAGCGTTAAGCCACTTAATGTGGCTTAACGCTGCCTTGTAAATAAGGCACCCTTTCAAGCTGTACTCAGCGTGAAAGGGGAGGGCAATGGGTGTTATGGTGGGCGTTCCACCGCAAAACCCATTGATTTTGACGCTGCCCCCTATTTACAAGGGAGGCGTAAATAGGAGGCAGTGCCAAAATCAAGACCAGGGAAAACCTGGTCTTAAACAGGCAAAATGAGGAGAAATGCTTTATTTCTCCTCGTTTTTGCTTTTTCCATGTATGCTGCCTTGTGCAGCACACATGGAAAAAGCAAAAAGCCTTGGATTGTTTGTGTAGGAAGGTGACCCTTCCTGCACATAAACAATCTTTTAAAAAAATGACATTTTGTAACTTCCATGAGTGCTGCATCAAGCCGCACACATACAAGTGACAAAACGGCATTTCAGGATTCTTTATGTGCAGGAAGGGACACCTTCCTACACATACACAATCCTCCCCTGCACGCAGACACCCTTGCACTATGGTGCAAGGGTGCCTGCATTGGCGCTAAGCTGCTAAACTTAGCCCCAGTGCAGGGGGAAACGCAAGGCTGCACCACATTCTTGCAAATATGGTGCAGCCTTGCATTTCGGAAGTGGCGGAGCGCGGCATTAAGTCATGACGGCTAGCGCCTCCCTCTGCCACTTCTTTGTAAATATCCCCCTATGTGTTTACTCTAAAAGGCTGAGCTGTATTCTTTGCCAATGCTTTTAAGCATTCAAATGTGAACACGTGCATCAAGATGCATACACGCAAGTACTGATAATCTTGCAATGGAATTTCCTTTAAAGAAAACACATTCTAAGTTGTCTGATGTGCAGGCACCCAGAAAACCCATTCTAAGTTGTCTGATGTGCAGGCACGTGTCATGACCCATGGTGCCCAGTTTTAATTTTCCAATCTAACATAGCAGGTGGCAATGTTAGAACAGTAAACTAAAATTCAAAATAAAAATGAAAAACAAGTTTGCACAAGTGTAAACAATGAAGCAAGCTGCCTGGTAGCACTTTGTAGTGGGAGACCCCTCGTAAAACAATAAATAAATTAGAGGAGAGGGCAAAGAAACAAGTGGACAGAGAAAACATATGCACTCCCTTAGAGTGCTCGCAGTAAAATATAACAAGCATTGGCAAAGCCAATAGATCTGAGATTGGCTGCAAGCATTTTGGCTTTGTCGATGTTTGTTTTGTCACGGTTTTTGAAAACTTTTATTGCTGGAGGAGCTGCCTGGCCCTTGCCAAGCTTAAAACAAAACATTGATAAAATATTTTTTGGGCCTCAAAAACACACATTTCTACTGAATTTTCTGACAGTAAAGAGAAATACTTTTTGAGTGGATGTGCTCCTTGTAAAAGAGCAGACTGCTGTCACTCAAAGTGAAGTTAAGCAGTGGTGGAAGTGGGACAGCCCAGTTCCCCAAGCTGTGTTGTTGTGTGTGGAAGAAAATGTGAATGACACAACAGACCAATGCATGGATAAAGAGGGATGGCCGAAGGTCCCTGTTATAAGCCAGTGAATTATATATATAATCAGGACCACTGGAATTATGCAGGAGGGGAGGGCCAGATTATGGGGCCGTGCTGACTAAATTATAAGGCCAGAAAAGCCAAGCAATGCGACGTAATGCGTCCTATTTTGTGACAGTATTACTTCATTAGATTGTAATTTTCACACTTGATAACACTGTCTGGGAATAGGTTGCAGATCATTTGACCAGTTAACACCTAGCTATAGCAATAAGAAACAGAAAGGTGACCAGTCAACTTTTACAAAGGGCCTTCCACTGTGCAGCAACACACGTTGCTGCATTTTTAGTAATTTTTGAACCGTTTGAGCTAGAAATTAATTTTTTGGTTAAAATCTGCAGATTATGAGACAGACGATCCATAATTATGCAAAAACGCCATGGCTGCACAATTGCAAAATTCCATTGGCCTTGCATATAATTTTAGTGAAATCAAAATGTCTTGGATAAAGAGAACTCTTAAAGAGTCACTTCAACCTAGCACAGGAAGGATTCAACTCAACCAATCAGAACACTGTGTGACCGAAATGCTCCTGGGTTGGACAGACTCAAGATGAGGAAGGAAATGCATCAAGTCAAGAGCAGACAATTTAGATAACAAGGCCATCCAATCATGAATGTGGAGCTGATGCAAAGTCCACTTTAAGGGCCTGATTACAAGTTTGACGGACGGGTTACTCCATCACAAACGTGATGGATATCCTGTCCGCTGTATTAAGAGTTCCATTATATCCAATGGAACATAATGGAACTTGCAATACGGCGGACGGGTTATCCGTCCCGTTTGTGATGGAGTAACCCATCTGCCAAACTCGTAATCAGGCCCTAAATGTTTGTTATGCGTTGGAAACTCAGACATTACTCACTGTACTATACTACACTGCATCTCCTCCAGACTTAAAATCATTCCTCATTTTAATGTGGCGTTATTGGAAATTCAACATTCATTTATTTACAGGAATATATATTTCATGCAAATAGCACAGACGTCTTGAGAGATCCTCATTTGACAGGCTGAGTGTCATTCTCCCCTCGATTTATCAGGAATCACCTGCCCCCTGCGGTAATCATCCCATATACTGGGCACTCCAATTCACTAAAGGAGGCTGAGCCTGTATTTCAGTGTCAGAACTGAAGACCAGTATTACTGCACTGTTGAAATGAGAGCTATTGTCTGTACCCCAACCTTTCAGAAAATTGCCCTGACCTAGATTCATGATATATGAATATATAAAAATAATGTTCTAATGTGTATCCTACCTGCACAGATCACATAGCTTCTATTTGTTGCGTGTCACGGGGAGGGTCACCAATTTCCCAGTAGCAGGGGCAGGTTTTATCTTTGCATCTTGGTACTTCTAGTTCTACTTATCCTATTTTGGAATTAGGGTTATAAGTACCAGACTGCAAAGAAAACTAAATTGATTTGGATTGTCTACTTGCTCATTGAACCGAGAGAGTTCTGCCTTCTGCCAATATTGTTTTCTACCAAAACTACTTTGCAAGATGAGACATGCAGCATCTTAGTAGGGCCGGATTAAGACCTTTAGAGGCCCTAAGCACCTAAAAGATTTTGGTGACCCCATATATATCCAATTCAAAATATAACCAATAATAAAGTAAAATAAAATTGTATTGTTCGAAATTAAACAATACTTACAGTAAGATGGAAAATGTTGATTTTTTTGTATGCTTCCACTTTTTTTTATAGGTTCAGCTGCACCATTTGCAATTTTGCACCATATGGTCCATGATAAATCCAACAATAGAACATTTCTGTGGTGCCCCCCTTCGCTTGATGCCCTAGGCATTTGTTTGTTTTGCTTAATGGTTAATCCAGCTCTGCATTTTACTTATAATCAGGGCCATGGAAATATGTGGTGGGGGGCTAAATTATGAGGCAGGTTTGACTAAATTATGTGGCAAGAAAAAATTAATTATTTGATGTAATGCTGCACATGTTCTGATAGTATTTCTTCATAATTTTATCATTTTTACACATCTAAGCACTGTTTGGGTAAACGTTTCATCTCATCAGTATCAGTTTAACACCCACATACAGGAATAAACACCAAAATAGTGACTAGGTCACCTTTGCACAGGGGCCTCCACTGTTCGGCAACACGAGTAGTGTGAAGTTTTAGCAACTTTGATCCATGTGAGCTAAGAACGAAATATCATGTGTTTTTTGGTTAATACTTCAGATTATGCAGCAGATGGTGAATTCTGTGGCAAATTCATAGTTATGCGGAAAACTCCACGGCCACAGAATCGCATAATTGCAATCGCCCTGCTTATAATGGAAAATGCGAAACTACGAGGTCCAGAATCAAAAACGTATTGGCCAATAAAATCCCACAACTGAATAAAGGGTTACTGTCATGACAAGGAGCAAGTTGTCATCAATGTACACACATTTTGGAACCCCTCCCTAAAGTGAATTTAGCAAACCTGGCGTGTGTGGTTAATATTCAGCTGTTCTACCAGGAAGCTGATGAGACAGGTTCAAAACAAAACACAGCACAGCACATACCTTTTGCTTTGAAAGACAGCTGACACCCTGGCGGTGTACGTCCGGGCATGCTTCTTGGAAGCCTGACAGGTAAGCTGTGCAAGTGCAGCTCCTACAATGGCCGGAAAGAGGACGGTCTGCTGCAGCTTCTGTTTAAAAAAAAAAAATAATAGCCTGGTCTACAGGTCGTGCTTGGTGCGGCTGACGTGGCCTGCTGTTTTCATTGATTCTGCCAGCATTGATAAGAGTGGCGGTCGTGAGATGCTGCCTCTGGTCTTCTCGCGTGTGATTGGCTACTCCATCTGCGACCCGGGCACGTGACGAGAAGAAACCCTCTGGTCTGAACAGATAACGACTTTTTAAATAGCGCATCCAGCCTTCTCCTCATCATCATCATCACACGAATTAACCTCCCGGGGCCGTTCTACGCACAGGCGGCGCGAGTCGAAACTGAACAAGGCAAATGTCTCTGATGTAAATGATACGCTTTTGTAACCTATCTTCTCAGGAAACTATTTTACCAAAGAACACTGTGCGTGCAAATTAATGTTAATTTGCCTCAATAAATATATGCCATGTAAACTGTTGAAAGTCAAATAAATATTTCCAAGTGGATGTAGAGGGTCATCTTGAAAGAAAAGTCCAAAAATGATATTCTTTGTTGTTTTTTTCTTGCTATAAATCCAGAGTATACAAGTCAATGGGTCTCACTTTCTGGATTTGCCAGTGAAGACCTACTGACTCTGCCATTGTTTTTTTGGCAGTGCCGATTCTGGACAGCTAGAGCCGTTACTTCAAATCAGGCCAAGAGCACACATCACCTGCAACAACCATGAAGTAAAGAATTTAAAAAAAAATGACCGGGCAATTGTAGGTTTGTTTTTTAAAACTTTAAGCACCTAAACATAGGGCCTGATTCACAAAGGTAAATTACATTTTGTGTATAAGTTTACGATTGTTTGCTATTCACAAAGGTATTTTACTAGTAGTATCTTTACTGTCCTATCTTTATATGTGCGGAGACTCCGCAGTCGTAACGCTACTACTAGTAAAATAACCAGGGCACAAGTCCTAAAAAAAGAAGTGGGGGGACTCTCCAAGTTAGGTAGTATCACAGGAAGTGACATCACGGCGCGTGACATCACGGCGCGTGACATCACGGGAAGTGACATCACGGGAAGTGACATCACAGGAAGTGACATCACAGCACGTGCCCGGTTCCTTTACCCAAGGATTGACAAACTAACTCTGCTGCCAGCCTACCCCACCAGGCGTAATATTCCATGTGCAGCACATTTCCATGTAGATGTGATTGCTTTAGCTGCCTGGTGGTTAACACATTTGATAGAAAGATCTGTTTTTGTCTAGTCCTTGTTTTGACTTAAAGTAGCATACAGGGTTAATGCGCCTCCTGCAAAGCACATCATGTAACATGAAGATGTCAGATTTTATTTTATGTAGATAGGTAAGTAGGTTACTGCTTTGAACACAGAGATCCTTTTGTTACATGCAGTTGCACTGTAATCCTTCTAGTATAGCACAGTGAGCTATGAAGGATGATTTGTGACTCCTACACCTAGTAACCCTCACTGTCTTATGTAACACATCCTGTACAATGATTTACAAACTTGTGCGATTTATTGACAATATAATATGTATGTTTGCTGTAAAGTGATCTGGCACCCTACATTGGGATGAATAGCGCTGTAAAACAAATAAAAAATACTGGTATTTAAATTGTTATTTTGCACTGGGACAGAGTAATGCATCTGACATTCTTACAGTGCATGAATATCTATTATATATGGGGGTCTGAACAAAGTCAAAATCGTGCCTCTCTTATGTGCCTTTTAAGTGTTAACAAGCTGCTGCTTTTGTTTCCCTTCCTCTGCATTTACATCTAGGTGTGAGGCTACAGGCAGCCCCCAGCCTGGATACTGGGACAAAGAAGGCCAAATGGGCCCTTAAGTTCGGCCTTTGTTGTGGACCAGCTGGAGTCTCAAATGACAACACCCCCCTCCCCGTCTGCACGTTGCTGCTCTGAAGGAAAGCAGATAACGAGCAGGTGCTGCTGAATGAATCCCGGTGTCTCAAACTTACACCGGGACGAGTTCAGCATATTTAGAGTGGGGCTCAACTTCTTGGCAGGGTGGACGGCGTCCACCCTGTGAAAAGAGTGGGTGGACACCGTCCACCCATGTGTACCCCCGACTCGAGCCCTGAAAATAACTTTGTGAATAGCAAACAATTGTGAACTTCCACAAAAGTGTAAGTTTAACTTTGTGAATCAGGCCGATAGTTTTTTAAAGTAAACGCAAGGAGATGATGGACGGAGCGCTCACTTCGCCACCTCAGTTCAGACCCAGCTATATGCAAATCAGTCTTGACCCTGTGCCTCATGGGAACAGCGCAGCCCGAACTCCCAAGCCAGGTCTTCCCTGAACCGGAAACAAGCATCCTGGGACCGGTTTCTGGGTAACACCCTTCATCAGCCAGGCTAGCTTGAATCCAGTGGCAAAGTGAGCAAGGGACCCACGTCTGGGCATACCCTGCCAACTTAGGGCGAACAAAGCAAACACAAGGAGATGATGGACGGAGCGCTGAAACTTTTCAGACACTCACCCCCAGTCACAGATCTGTGTTGAATCCTTCATCATTCTTTAGCTCACTTCGCCACCTCAGTCCAGACCCAGCTATATGCAAATCAGTCTTGACCCTGTGCCTCATGGGAACAGTCCAGCCCGAACTACCAAGCCAGGTCTTCCCTGAACCAGAAACAAGCATCCTGGGACCGGTTTCTGGGTAACACCCTTCATCAGCCAGGCTAGCTTGAATCCAGTGGCAAAGTGAGCAAGGGACCCACGTCTGCCAACTTAGGGCGAACAAAGCAAACACAAGGAGATGATGGACGGAGCGTGAAACTTTTCAGACACTCAACCTCAGTCACAGATCTGGGTTGAATCCATCATCATTCTTTAGCTCACTTCGCCACCCCAGTTCAGAGACAGCTATATGCAAATCAGTCTTGACCCTGTGCCTCATGGGAACAGACCAGCCCGAACTGCCAAGCCAGGTATTCCCTGGACCGGAAACAAGCATCCTGGGACCGGTTTCTGGGTAACACCCTTCATCAGCCAGGCTAGCTTGAATCCAGTGGCAAAGTGAGCAAGGGACCCACGTCTGGGCATACCCTGCCAACGTAGGGCGAACAAAGCAAACACAAGGAGATGATGGACGGAGCGCTGAAAACGATGGATTTAGGCCCAGATCTCAGTACTGGGGTGAATGTATGACATTGTTCTGCATTCTGTCCATCAATTGTTGTTTTTGCATTTGTCACCCCGAGTGGGACGGGTATGCCCAGACGTGGGTCCCGTGCTCTCCATGCCACTGGAGTCAAGCTATCCTGGCTGATGAGGGGTGAAACCCCGAAACCGGTCCTAGGATGCTTGTTTCCAGTCCAGGGAGGACCTGGCCTGGCAGTTCGGTCTGGACTGTTCCCTGTAGGCACAGGGTCAAGACTGATTTGCATATGGCTGGGTTCAAACTGGAATGGCATGGTGAGCAAAAACGATGGATTTAGGCCCAGATCTCTGTACTGGGGTGAATGTATGACATTGTTCTGCATTCTGTCCATCAATTGTTGTTTTTGCATTTGTCACCCCGAGTGGGACGGGTATGCCCAGATGTGGGTCCCGTGCTCTCCATGCCACTGGAGTCAAGCTATCCTGGCGGATGAGGGGTGAAACCCCGAAACCGGTCCTAGGATGCTTTTTTCCAGTCTAGGGAGGACCTGGCCTGGCAGTTCGGACTGGACTGTTCCCATTGGGCACAGGGTCAAGACTGATTTGCATATGGCTGGGTTCAAACTGGAATGGCATGGTGAGCAAAAAAACGATGGATTTAGGGCCAGATCTCTGTACTGGGGTGAATATATGACATTGTTCTTCATTCTGTTCATCAATTGTTGTTTTTGCATTTGTCACCCCGAGTGGGACGGGTATGCCCAGACGTGGGTCCCGTGCTCTCCATGCCACTGGAGTCAAGCTATCCTGGCTGATGAGGGGTGAAACCGCGAAACAGGTCCTAGGATGCTTGTTTCCAGTCCAGGGAGGACCTGGCCTGGCAGTTCGGGTTGGCCTGATCCCAATGGGCACAGGGTCAAGACTGATTTGCATATGGCTGGGTTCAAACTGGAATGGCATGGTGAGCAAAAAAACGATGGATTTAGGCCCAGATCTCTGTACTGGGGTGAATGTATGACATTGTTCTGCATTCTGTCCATCAATTGTTGTTTTTGCATTTGTCACCCTGAGTGGGACGGGTATGCCCAGACGTGGGTCCCGTGCTCTCCATACCACTGGAGTCAAGCTATCCTGGCTGATGAGGGGTGAAACCCCGAAACCGGTCCTAGGATGCTTGTTTCCAGTCCAGGGTGGACCTGCCCTGGCAGTTCGGGCTGGACTGTTCCCATTGGGCACAGGGTCAAGACTGATTTGCATATGGCTGTGTTCAAACTGGAATGGCATGGTGAGCAAAAAAACAATGGATTTAGGCCCAGATCTCTGTACTGGGGTGAATGTATGACATTGTTCTGCATTCTGTCCATCAATTGTTGTTTTTGCGCTAGTATTTTAAAGCATATACGATGAGGCACAATAGTTTGCCTGTATGTCATATTGAATGTAACTAAATACATGGCCTAGCTTTCTAAAGGATAAAAAATCGTGGACATACTTCTTGTTTACATCATATTATATATACACACCCCAAAACAACGGCCTTGTGTTCGAGATGGTGGACCATAGTTTCTGGCTAGAGCATATTAGCATACACATAATCTTGTTATATAACTGATTACACTGGCTCTGATGTCTGCACTGTAAGCATGCAGTCTGCAGTGCTCCGAAGGGACATAATTGTGGACAGTGGTGCTATTAAAAGAACTTCTAAAGGCAGGCCCTCAATTGACCCAGTGTTGATATGAGGCGTGCTGTGAAAAAAAAAAAATTACACTTACTTTATGACATGACGGGGCTTTTGGCCTCACTGAAATAAATGTGATTTAAGGTGATATTACACAATAAAGCAGGACCCACAAATATGATCACCAACTTTCCTGCACATACATTTTATTTTTTCATGCAGCACTCCAATAAAACACACTGCCAAGTTTTACATTTCAAACTTGCTTTAATCGCTCAAATATTTTAACTACAGGTAGACTGAACTGTCACTATGAGATCCCTTTCCCCAAGCAGCCTTTCACTGGCATTTCAGAACATAGGGCTGTATGTTTGGAGGTCACAAAAGGCCCAATTCGCATAATTGTGACATTTGTGACTGCAATTTTTTTTTTAAATGTACAAAAGCCAAATTGTGATTCGGTTACTTGTTCCCATTGGACTCTGGCTGGAGCAGGGGACTTCACTTTCAGCAACCCCCCAAAAAAGTTTACATTTGGCCCCGTGGGTGTCCCTTTGGCAACCTCATACAAGGTCCAGGGGGTCAGAGTACTCCTACCTTGCTCTCATATACTCTATTTTTTTTAATTTTCAGGACATGTGGACTCCTGTTTCGGCCAGCCAATCAGAATGCTAGCTCCCACAGGACTAGCAGCAGTTTTTTTCTCCAACGGGAGCAAGATGGCAGACCGAAAAAAGGCCCCTTTGGCCAATCAGTGTGCTCTACCATTTAAAGTTATGTGCTTGTGAGAGTCCAGCACGCTTTCTGGATGAACAACAAGCTTTCTGCCAAATTCGGTGTAATTCAGTTCAAACTTTTGGGCTATAACACTGTTCAAAAATCCTTATGGAAATAGCATGAGGAAATAATGAGGAAATAAAATATTAATTTACATTAAAAAACATAGTAATTCACTGAAAAATACAAAGGTTAAAGTAGAGTTATATGTAGGTAAGGTGGTAAGACTTTAACTTATGTTAAAAAAGTGAGTTTTGTATACAAATAAAAACACTGACATTCATCAGTTATTAACATAAGTATAACTTGTACCGCTATGATGCCCTGTTTTTGATCTCACATCTTACAACACTCATTACTTTTGAAATCTATGGTGGTGCAATTTACACTTATGTCAATTACGTATAACAGGTGAATTTCAGTTGCTTTTTTGGCTGTAAAACTGTCTTCATTTGAATTATTACAAGACGTTTGTATAACTCCACTTTAACCTATGTTTTTTTCCATTGAATTTTTATGTTTTTTTTTAACATAAGTAATCTATCTATCTAACTCCATGTATATATTTAAATATATATTACAGCTCATGAGGCCAGGCAAACACTGTAGTAAATCATTCAGATAAATAATATTTAAATAAAGCATAATCCTGCAGCACAGACTTTCTGTAACACTTGAGCGCTAACCTGTTTCCTTCCTTAGGTTGTGCGATCTTGTAGGAGCGGGATATGATTCCAAAAGCAAGTTCCCAACGCCACCCTAACACTAACAACGCCCAAATCCCATCAAAAGATTCAAACTTTGCCAGTCCTCAGAGGAAAGAGGAAGTGGACTGAGAAAAGAAGAAGACGACCTCTTTTCAGCCTGGTCTATTTAGCGTAGGTACCCTCTCAGGTTGCTAATTGAATGTGTATATGTGTATCTAACAAAAAAAAGATGTTGCATCAAATATAGAGAACTTCTAACACAGGGTCTATAAAGAATAATACCATCCCCCAATGTTCAGCTTACCTAATACATAGCTAATTCTGCCCTCTTTCCCACCTTAGGCTCTGGTTTAAGCAAAAACAACATAGGCGTTCAGTAGCTCCTAGAGAAAAACAAATAACACAACCAGGTGAGACTTTCTGAGGTCCATATCTGGTGTAACATAATCACCCTTTTGACTACCTTTTATATCACTCAGGAAGGACCATTTACCATGATCTGAACTTGGGAAATATTTGATAATTCGCTAAAACACTTTCAACTTTTGGGGGCCAATAATAGATGAAGGCAGTATCAGAGGAAATTCAAATCAAAGTCTCCAACTATCAAAAGAGGAAGTTTTAAGCAATAGTCTTTTGAAAAAACACATAATCACATGTAATGTCTTCAACTTTCAGGAACTTCAGAATCCGGAATAGTGATGCACAGATAAAAGGTATCAATTACGGTAAGTATTTCTCCATACAACAGTTATACTTTGCACCTTACCACCTTGTAGCAGCACTCCTCTGCTTGTAAGAGCTTCTTTTAACTTTTGTCTTACAGTTCCCCAGTGCCCTTATGAGGAGCAGTGATGCAGGCAGGAAGGCAGACAGCAGACTAAAATAGCAGGCACCAGGATTCAGGGGCATGACAGGAAGGGGAGCTACAGTCAAGAAATCCGGTTCAAGAGGCTTTGCCTGGTAAGTTTCAAAAATCAACAAGGCGGAGGAGCGTCGCCCCACTGCTTTGCAGAAGGGAAATAAAGGAAAAATAAAATGATAATAACTTGAGGTTATTATCATTTTATGTTTTCCTGCTGCTGCAGCTTTGCCGGTGGGGCGGGGCTGCTCCGATGACAGAGGGGCAGGGGGAGAAGTTTTGACACACTGTAAGTGCGCATGACTGTTTGGCCGGCCGCCTGGGGCCGGCCAAACAGTCATGTGCACTTTGCATGTTCTCCACCCAGACTGTGCATACAGTGAGAAGCTCCCTCAAGACCTATATTTCTTTTTTATCACAACAGACCTAAGTTTAACATGGGCTTGACAAAAGTGTAATCATATTAACAAAGCTAACAAAATAGACTGTATCATTATTATTTATTTGTCTTTTTTATACATTTGTCGTATATGTATCAAATATGAATTTATTTCTCTTCTTTATTCTCGTGTTTATAAAACTTTTTTTATATATATATAAAAGATCAACAGTGCTTCCACAGTAGATTCAGGAGTACATACAATATACTGTTGAACAAGTAAACCCCAAGAAAACAAACATTTACATCGGTCCGAATGTTCAGATCCTGGTGAACATATAGAACACACTTGGTCGTGGAGATTTTGCAATCTTTAGTCTCCTTTTTCCAGATGCATTTTTATGTGAATGTTGTATGAGTCTGCATGAGTATGTATGAGTTTTGTATTTTGTGGTTTGGTTATATGTAAATGTTTGTTTTCTTGGGGGTTACTTGTTCAACAGTATATTGTATGCACTCCTGAATCTACTGTGGAAGCACTGTTGATCTTTTATATATATATAAAAAAAAGTTTTATAAGTACGAGAAAAAGAAGAGAAATGAATTCATATTTGATACATATACGACAAATGTATAAAAAAGACAAATAAATAATAATGATAAAGTCTATTTTGTTAGCTTTGTTAATATGATTACACTTTTGTCAAGCCCATGTTTAGGTCTGTTGTGATAAAAAAGAAATATAGGTCTTGAGGGAGCTTCTCACTGTATGCTTGGTTTCTCTCCCCTCTTCTCCCTGACCTCAAATCATACTTCTCAGAGGGGGTCCCCATTTGTGCATTAGTCTCCACCCAGACTGTATCACAGCCTGGGTAGAGAACATGCACAGGCTCCCACTGCCTGTCTGAGCGCCTAACCATGGCACTCAGACCAATCACAACGCTGCGTTGCAGCGCTGTGATTGGCATAGGGGAGCCTGGGTGTTTCCTGTTCTGGCCTTGAGAGATGACAGAGGGACGATGGAGGAGAAACACGGTGTGGAGGTAAGTTTTTAAAAAACTTTTCTTACACCCACTCATCCCCTGCCCCCTGCCCTGCCACCGCCGATCTGTGCTGGCCGCCACTGGAAATAGTAGGCAGTTGTTGGGCTCTCAGACGTGACTTTTTCACCCTGTTGCGCCTGAGAACCATGACCGTGAAATGTGCGGACTACTGGGGAGGGCGGGGCCTTCGGTGCACAGGGCGCAGCTGCAAGAACTAGTCCACATCCTGCGTACCGGATGCTCCTTTCAGGTCGTGGCTTCACTGGTGTACTGTCCACAGCACTGCAGCAGCTGTGACACATTCCCTGCAACGTAAGTGCCCGTCAGCCTGTAGAGGAGACTTCTACAAGATGACACAGAAGAAGCACTGGTGGGTGTGAAGAGCTCAGATACGATTCCCTTCTCAGAGGTCAACAACTAACCTGAATGTCAACCGCCAGGTACTCACAGCCATGAGTCAGTACAGGCTCAACCACACAGGGCCATGTCAGAGCAGCTGGAGAGAGTCCTGGGGAGCAGAGCCCAGTGCTGGAGAATGCTGATGCCCATGGCCATGCACCTTACCAGTGAAAGGGGCTCAATGGAAACAACAAACATAAATCAACGCTGGGTGATGGTATTTTTATTCCGACACAGCTAGGCGCTGAGACAATGTACCTGATAAAAAAGTTGAAAAGCAAATAGCTTGAAATACTGGGAAGGGGAACTGTGTTGTAGCCTGAATTAAAGAGAAAAGAGATTAGATAATCGGACGCTACCTGTCAAATAGAAAGGTACAAGCAGTGCCTCAGAAAAGGAAATACAGTGTTTCCAATAGGAGATACATTGCTTTCTAAATTTAGACCTTAAGTTTCTAATTAGAAGACATAATGTTTCCATTGAAACAAGAGTGTTCCCAAAAAGCTTTGTGAAAAGCATTTCTCAAAGGAGGCACAATGTTTCTATGTCAGAGTTGTCAGTGCCTGCATTTGTGTGCAGCCTTCCTCTCTGAGCAGAAACTTGAGCCGAGAGTCCCTGTTTTTCTGCTGCTCTGCACTAGGAGCTGAATAGATTGGGAGCAGTGGAAAAATGCAATATTGCAAAGTCAAGAAGCAGTCAAAGGATAAGAGGGTGTAACACAAAGAGTAGTGTGTGATTTTGCTGCGGGGGGGGGGGGGGATTACACGAGAGAGACAGCTGGAGAACAAAAAATAAAAAGTAGTTCCTGAATAGTAAGCAGTGGAAGCACAGAATTAATGAGGCCATGCTCCAGGGGAGGGACAAAAACAAGAAGATGAAGAAAACCCCACACAAGCTAATGAATACAAAGCAAGCAAATGAGTGTGACAATAAAGCCAACCAATGGTAATCAGTGGGTGGGCTCCACGCCTGTTGTTCAGTAGACTAGACCTAAAAATACCAGAGAGTCAGCCCAACCCTCTAAGGGCAATGACAGTTGCAGGGCTGTGTAAAACATCCAATAAATGTCAAAAATATATGTTCATTGATACATTTTACTTTATTACATTAACATATGTAACATTTTGAAGTTACTATGTAAATCAACTTTTTCCAAACATTTGACAAAGCCAATGGCAGCCTTCAACATTTTGAATAAGTGCAGCACTGAGGATGGAATTGCACAGCACCTGGTGCATGCACATAAAAAATCTTATCAAAGATGGTGCCACCTTGAGCCTGTCTAGAGTAAAGTTGCTTAGGATATTTCCTAAGTATTTAGGCAGATGCAAGAACAAGTGACCTACTAGGTAATGGCTGCTTTTCAATATATGGAAAGCCAAAGAATGAGAGCAAACCAAAGGCCTCCGAACGACAGTAACAGCACTTTCAGCATCCTGACATAGATTATAATCTGAGAATGGTGTCAGAACTCGCATATTTACTAACTCATCCTTCTCAGTGAGTTAAGCACCCGCTCCAGAGATACCTGTCTCATCTTACATGTCACCCATGCTTTAACTGCACATGTTCTGTGAGCAGTGCTTAATTTGTAAAATATTAAGTGCAGGTGCTCAAATTTGTTTAGGAGACCACACCCCTTTCCCCAGCTCCACCCACTTCCTCCACTGGCTCCACCCGCTTGTCTCCACCCACATCCTCAACTGCCACTGCTGAAAGCCAGATGTAATACTGCATCTGAATTTTCAGCAATGGAGCCTTCCTTAAGTAAGGGTTTGATAGTAGGTTCCCCCAGCCCGAGAACTTTTTGAGAAAAATTAAATCAAAAAGTGCACTTAAAGCACAACTTTGGAATAAATTGGCTGAAATGACTAATACACTGAAAGGGGACACCTATAATTACTACCTTATGGGCTCCCATCTTCCTATTGTTTATGCCTACGCTCCTAAATAAAATGCCATTAAAATGCCATGCCAGAGCTAACAGGGAAGGTTAAGTGCTGGCAGTGAAGCAATAGCAATATAGCACATATAGACCGAGGCAGAGAAAGGATGAAAACTGTGAAGAAAGGAGCGAGAGCGTCAGGCAGATGGTACAGGGCAGTAATGTTGGAGTCACCGATGGTGCTAATTTTGAACAAAAGAAATCCAGGAGTTTTTTCACAATATTGTTGTGATGCGCAGGGGTTGTTCTTCTGGGTATCTGGGTTAGACAGTTCTTGAAAGATGCTGGAGATTTCTCTTATTCAGTCAGACCTGCTAGATGAATTTTGTAAATTAAGACTTTTTGGCTCTCCTTATGGCACTATGGAGGCCTTACAGGTATCTTTTAGAGAGGGGCTATCTTCAGTTAAAATTGTCTTGTGCAACTTGCATTACAGGTTGAGACTGGTTTGTTTTAGCTCCACTGGCACCACATGGGACCATTTTTAGTGCATTTAATGCCAAATTTAGTGTTTCTTGTTTTGGTTGGTACGAACTCGCAGAGAGCAGTGATGTATTGTGGCATAGATTGTCCAGTAAGGCTTTAGTGCCATCCTAGTTGAGAAAGTTAGTTGTAACAACATTCTATGTTACCTCAAGCTCGTCTGTGCTGACATATCTAACACCTGGATGGCATAATGATAATTGCATATCTCTTTCTTTCAAACAAATGCAAGCAATTCTACAAACCTGTGTCCTAGTCCATTCGTGTATATCATATGGAAACATCTGCCATGAATGGTGCAGGTGTCATCAAGTCAAACCTAAAAGGTATCTGACTTAAGATGTGCTGAATGCTAATCATTGTGTATGTGACATTTATGTTTTTGAAAGGCATCAAGGAGGTTGGTGGTTGAGGTGACAAATGTAACAAAATATGCACTTACTGGCTCCCTCCATGGTCATTATTTGCAGCCCAACACAAGACATGTGTTGTTTACTCAGTATCAAAGTTCGATTGCCATTAAATATATAATACAATTTAACTTTAACACTCTGGGGCCGATTCCGATTCGGGCCGGAAAACATACCGACCGACTCGGTATGGGAATATAGTCCGACCGACACGTACCGGCGTTGCCCGACCTGGGTAGTACGATGAAATGCATGTGAATCACGACCGACTCGTACAGAACCCAAGCCGAACGACCGAACCGCACGTAAACCAGCTATCCACCCGGGAAACCACGCGAATCGAACCGACCGACACGCACCAGGAATGAACCCGAACGAAATGTACCTGCGAACTCCGACCCGCGCCGTACGATGTAATGCGTGGAAAACCAGACCGAGTCGCACGGAGCTCAAGCCGTACGACCGACACGCATACAAAAGCCAGCCGAAGGAAGCCAATACTTGGCGACCGACGCGTACGCCGCACAATAAACCTAGCAGAAACACAGCGTGAACGACTCGGAGAAGCTCGCACGAGACAACTGCAGCATCCTACTCGGTCAGAAGAACGTCTCCTACATGCACAAAAAATACAAAGTGAGCGTATATGGACTATCAAACATCCCAGAGCCTGGTGAGTACACAACTAATATACCCAATATTGTGTGACAATACACACACATCACTGTCAAGGGGATAGTCAAACCATGCACCCTTAGCAAATCCACAGCAACCAAAAGATAATCACCGCAAGATTTGTCTGTCAGTCAGATAAACACAATACATGCCATCTCATAGTATATGTAACTGTGTCATGATATGTACAAACCTAACTACAAATACAGCAAGGCAGTGGCACAAATATAACCAACAAACACAGTTAGACATTTTGCCACCACTAGAACACCACCTCACAGGGAAGCTCACTGAAAGGAAGGAATTCTGTGTATGCTGGTGAAGTCAGTGTAGCCAATAGCATGATGGGAGTTGTAGTCACAGATATTGGTCACCCTCACAATTGGCCCATCAACACCACTCTGAACCATGCTCACATCACAGGGAGTGGAAAACAACTGACAAGATGGCTGACACTGGGTACTGCTGTGGGGAGCACAAGCCCCTGCTGGGAACTGGGCACCAACCAACAGCAGGACACCACTGACTGACATCCTGAAAGCCAACTTGCACTCCCTGCAATGGAAGCACATTCCATGGTGGGATATCTGGCTGGGTGGGAAGGAGGACTGACAGCTCTGACCATAGTTACAAGCAGCTTTTCTCACACACCCCCTTAACGCAAACTCCACACAACTCACCTGGGAGAATGCAATGCCTCACACTCCAATTAAATATCCCACAAAGAACCACCACCCTGGGTTATGCTGTGTGAAGCACAGGGACACTCTTGGGACTTGTAGCCAAACAAACGCCAGGACAACACTGTCAGCCATCCTGTCAGCACAGGCACACTACCCCACAGGGAAGCAGAGTCAAAAGGAAGGAAGTATGGGCATGCTGGGAAGGGGGGTGTAGGCAATAGCATGATGGGACTGGTAGTCACAGTTCAACATCCCCCACCCACATGGCCCAGCAAGCTCACACTGAAGCATGCACACCTCACAGGCAGTGAAAAGCCACTTCAAAGATGTCTGACACTGGCCTCAGCTGTGGGGAGCACAAGGCCCTGCTGGGAACTGTGCACCAACCAACAGCAGGACACCACTGTCAGCCATCTTGCCATTGCTGTCACACTCACACACAGTGAAGTCCACTCAAAAGGAAGGAAGTATGGGCATGCTGGGAAGGGGGTGTAGGCAATAGCATGATGGGAGTTGTAGTCACAGATATTGGTCACCCTCACAATTGGCCCATCAACACCACTCTGAACCATGCTCACATCACAGGGAGTGGAAAACAACTGACAAGATGGCTGACACTGGGTACTACTGTGGGGAGCACAAGCCCCTGCTGGGAACTGGGCACCAACCAACAGCAGGCCACCACTGTCAGCCATCTTGCCATTGCTGTCACACTCACACACAGTGAAGTCCACTCAAGGAAGGAAGCATGGGCATGCTGGGAAGGGGGGTGTAGGCAATAGCATGATGGGAATTGTAGTCACAGATATTGGTCACCCTCACAATTGGCCCATCAACACCACTCTGAACCATGCTCACATCACAGGGAGTGGAAAACAACTGACAAGATGGCTGACACTGGGTACTGCTGTGGGGAGCACAAGCCCCTGCTGGGAACTGGGCACCAACAAACAGCAGGACACCACTGACTGACATCCTGAAAGCCAACTTGCACTCCCTGCAATGGAAGCACGTTCCATGGTGGGATATCTGGCTGGGTGGGAAGGAGGACTGACAGCTTTGACCATAGTTACAAGCAGCTTTTCTCACACACCCCCTTAACACAAACTCCACACAACTCACCTGGGAGAATGCAATGCCTCACACTCCAATTAAATATCCCACAAAGAACCACCACCCTGGGTTATGCTGTGTGAAGCACAGGGACACTCTTGGGACTTATAGCCAAACAAACGCCAGGACAACACGGTCAGCCATCCTGTCAGCACAGGCACACTACCCCACAGGGAAGCAGAGTCAAAAGGAAGGAAGTATGGGCATGCTGGGAAGGGGGGTGTAGGCAATAGCATGATGAGAGTGGTAGTCACAGCTCAACATCCCCCACCCACATGGCCCAGCAAGCTCACACTGAAGCATGCACACCTCACAGGCAGTGAAAAGCTACTTCAAAGATGTCTGACACTGGCCTCAGCTGTGGGGAGCACAAGGCCCTGCTGGGAACTGGGCACCAACCAACAGCAGGACACCACTGTCAGCCATCTTGCCATTGCTGTCACACTCACACACAGTGAAGTCCACTCAAAAGGAAGGAAGTATGGGCATGCTGGGAAGGGGGGTGTAGGCAATAGCATGATGGGAGTGGTAGTCACAGCTCAACATCCCCCACCCACATGGCCCAGCAAGCTCACACTGAAGCATGCACACCTCACAGGCAGTGAAAAGCCACTTCAAAGATGTCTGACACTGGCCTCAGCTGTGGGGAGCACAAGGCCCTGCTGGGAACTGTGCAACAACCAACAGCAGGACACCACTGACTGACATCCTGAGAGTCAACCTGCACACACTGCAAGGGTGGCATGCTTGATGGTGGGATAACTGGGCTGGGGGAGAAGGAGGGCCGGATGTCCACCAAATACCACCAATGCTGGCCATGCACACACCTCAACATTCACATTGAAAAGCTTCAGGTTGGCAGGACAATGTGCTACACCAATATCAACCTCTGACTGTGACAACTGAGGACAATGCAATGTACAGGCCCGCATCCAGAGGTACAGTCACAACTGTCAGGTGTGTGAACCATTGATGCCTGTAGAAACATAACATACATTGTGTGTCTCTAACAAAAACAGGTGATGATGGGGACACAGCAGCAGATGATGAGGAGTCCCTGTCCCAGGCTCCGGGGGACACTGAGCTCACTGGTGTGGAACAGCCTCTGCCCTCCTCGGATGGCGAAGACCTACCTGGCCCCTCCGGTGTGAGTCATCATGCAGCACCAGCAGGACCAACATCTGCACCCCCTGCACCCACCCCTCCAACAACTGCCAACACACAGACCACCCCTGCCAACACGGACAGACCAAGGACCACTGATGACAACAGCACAGGGACCCCGGCCCAACGTGGAGCAACGGACAACTACCCCAGTAACAACCCCCAAGTGGGCCTACGGTCACCTGTGCGTGCCACCACAGGTCCCGCACGTGTCGCATGGGGTGGTGGGAGGGGTGGTAGACATAGGTCGCTGTTTGCAGAGGGGTCTGGACTGCATGATGACCCACAACTGGCACGCATTGCTGATGCGTACCAGAATAGCACCGGAGAGGTCAGCCAGGTAGTGGGGATCCTCAAGGACATTCAATAGCAGCAGGCTGCCCATCATGCCCGCTTGGACACACACATGTCCCGTGTGGAGACACACATGTCCCGTGTGGAGACACACATGTCTGACATGGAGTCCAAGGGGGACACATTGGAAGAACTGACAGCGGTGCATAGGGACATATTGACATGCCTCCGCCAGATTAGCACCAACATGGCCACACCTCCCTGTGTGCCCACAACATCTGGTGCTGCAACAACTGCAACTGCCACAGGGAGGGAGGATGACTCTGGCGGAGAGTCCTCTGCACCGCAGCAGCCTGCACGTGAGGGTCCCCCCCGAAAGAAGAGGGGTCATCCGAGGAAGGAAAACTGAGAGGCCGATGGCCATGTACATCCCCCAGGAACCCAACACCTGTTCTGGAAATTCTCCTTTGTGTGCAAACTGTCCACCCTGTCGAATGCAACCCAACTCTCCCACATGACATGGGGAGCTTAAGTTGGCCCAATGTATCAGATGACTGTGGACTTTACTCAGGACATTTCTGCTACCAAGACTTCCAACTCATCTGGGAACTTTGGATTACAATCCCAATGTACAGCACCCACCATCCTGTGCACTATCCTCACACATGTATGGAAATAAACTCACTAATACACCATACTTGCCTCTGTTGTAATTCCAACGTGGTTTCTGTCATGGAGATGGTGATCTGCTAAATGACACTGTGCATGCTAACTGCTACAGCAAGTTCAACACCGTCATGTGAGTCATGGCGACGTGACACATATGAGGGAGACACACCACTAGGGCTACACAACACATACACACCAGGGCCATCAGACTCATCGCCTACACTGATGTTGCCAGGAAATACAGTGGAATGCACAGACACCACATCTATTCACAGTCTGTGTTAACTAGCCCACAGGTGCAGTAAGCACATGTTAGTCAGATGTGTGACCACAGACAACGCACATCCCAAAGTGAAGCACAGGTTTATTACACATTTGCAACATGTTGTTTCCACTACAGATGCAAGGTAATCCTACGTGGCAGGGGCCACACAGTCAACAAGTGTAGAAGAAATAAAGTCCAGGGGTGTGTGGAACATCACCTGTAGGGAAACGACTGCTTCCACCCTGGAAGTTGAATCATGGTGTTGGGGGATCACAGTTCACCAACAACTCTGAAAGTACCCTGTGAAGGACAGACATAACACACAGTCAAAAGCACTGAAGAACAGGACAGAACTGCAATACTCATGGCCAATACATGTCACAAGATACTCACAGAAAACCAAGTTAGCATGTCAACACTGTTGGGGAGTACAGACTACCTGTAAGGACACATCGCTGCACGCTTCCAGTCAAGTAGCACATGGCCACACTCAAACAGCACCAGAGCACCACCAACACATATCACGCAAACTCACATCATTGGCATGACAACTCTCTGGATACTCACATTCAGCTGAAGAAGTTGGTGATGAGCTGTGTGCGGACATCATCATCATCATCATCATCACTGGCATCGTGGCCCAGGCCAGGATCCTCCACAGGTGGCGGATGTTGGTCATCGTCATCCAGGATGAGAGGCAACTCCTTCCGCACTGCCAGGTTGTGTAGCATGCAGCAGATGATGACAATCTTGCACACCTTTGCTGGGCCATATGGGAGGGCCCCTACTGTCTTGTCCAGGCAGCGGAAGCGGCTCTTCAGGAGACCAAATGTCCGCTCGATCACTCTCCTGGTCCGACCATGTGCCTCATTGTAGCGCATCTGGGCTGGTGTCACAGGGTTCCTGAGGGGTGTCAGCAACCACGGCATGTTGGGGTATCCGGAGTCACCTACAGACAGACAATTGCACATTAGCTGAGTTGGAAAAGAGGGCGGAATACAACATAGCAGAACACACACAATGGTACAAAGTCAGTACACACTGACAAGCCAGGCACGCTGGTTCTGCATCTGTGACATCATCCTCGGGATGCGACTACTCCTCATCACGTAGGCATCGTGTGCCGAACCAGGGAAACGGGCACACACATGTGAGATGCACATATCTGCAAGACATACCACCAGAGCATTGATCGAATGATAATGTTTCCTGTTCCTGTATGCCTGCTCATGTGCCTGTGGTGGTACCAAAGCCACATGTGTCCCATCAATGGAGCCAATGACATGTGGCATCCTCCCCAGGGCATAGAAGTCACTCTTGACGTCAGTGAGTTGTTGACGTTTAGGGAAATAGATGTACTGGTTCAGGCATCTCAACATTGCCTCCAAAACATCGCGTAGCACACGGCTGAACATAGTCTGTGACATCCCACCAGCAGACGCCACAGTGTGTTGAAAGGTACCGGTGGCAAAGAAGTGTAGGGCTGCCATCACCTTCACCTTGGGGGTCAGCGCTGTAGGGTACGGCCGGCCAGGTTGTAAATGTGGGGCCAAGCGCACTGCCAAATCCTCAATCAGCTGCCTGGTGAAGCGGTACCGTCGGATGCTGTCACGTTCCACCATCGTTGCAAGGTCAGGGAATGGTCTATGGACAGTTGGTGCCCTGCAGTGCATAGGTGAAGAAAGAAAGATTGTCAGTCACCCCACATATGTGGCATTGACCATACTCAATATCACATGATACATCATTACGAGACACAAGTACTTGATGTGTGTGCCGTTCTGTATGGACATATATGGCACCTACATGGCCATCATCTAACATCTCAGTTCAACATGTGATGACAACAGGTTCCAGGTTGTGCTATGGGAAACCATTAGGCTGTGTCACAGTACACATTTGCTGTGTCACGTTCCAAACACACACCACAGTGACATGTCTGGACAGATGCGCCACAGGCATCACAGCTCATTGACAGGTAGATTCCCAGGGACCCTGTCTTGCCACATGGACACTGGCATGACATGGCGTATCATGTACACGTCAGAAAAACAAACATTACTCCCACAGGTAGTGGCCCCTGTTGCCTCCGCAGGACAGACATGGACATCTGTGACACACACACGCACAACATCAAAGTCGATGCACAAACAACGTGGATGTGGAGACTGTCTCCCATTGTGCACATGGAATCAGAGACATCGGAAACACAACATGCACACAGACTGTGGAGGGCCATCACTATTGTGGCAATGGGTCACCCTGTGACGTACATACCTTCCCACATGGGACTCTGGGGGTATGTGACATGACATACACATACACAACCTGGAAATGTGACCATGCCACATGCTCTGAAATGAACAGTTGCACATCACAGTGGTCATGTGCACAACACACAAAGGATCCTGTCCCCATGAACATGTGCACAGCCTGGGAGTGGCTGCGCCCAAGTGCCACCCCAAAAACCACATGTTGACCCCCATACACAGAAAAGGTCATGCAGCCTTACATGCCTTAGGATACAGTGTGGACAGGCTGTGGTGTTGTAGGTGTGCCCCTGAGTCCCTGGCAAGTATGTTACTGGCATACGTTCACCAGTGACAAGCATGGTGACATATGCGAGTGACCTGTACAGGGACGCGTCGTACAGCAATGGACCGATCGGTGTGCACGCACTGGCCATCGCATCTGTTGTGAGCGGGTACGTGTTGTTTCCCGGAATACGCGTTGTACAGCAATGGACCGATCGGTGTGCACGCACTGGCCATTGAATCTGTTGTGAGCGGGTGCGCGTTGTTTCCCGGAATACACGTTGTACAGCAATGGACCGATCGGTGTGCACGCACTGGCCATTCAATCTGTTGTGAGCGGGTGCGCGTTGTACAGCAATGGACCGATCGGTGTGCACGCACTGACCATTGAATCTGTTGTGAGCGGGTGCGCGTTGTACAGCAATGGACCGATCGGTGTGCACGCACTGACCATTGAATCTGTTGTGAGCGGGTGCGCGTTGTACAGCAATGGACCGATCGGTGTGCACGCACTGGCCATTGAATCTGTTGTGAGCGGGTATGCGTTGTACAGCAATGGACCGATCGGTGCGCACGCATTGGACATTGCATTTGATGTGAGCGGGTACGCGTTGTTTTTTGCAATTCGCGTTGTACAGCAATGGTCCGATCGGTGCGCATGCATTGGCTAGGGCCTGGCATGGCAACGGACGCGTTTTCGAAGCTTCAACGAGTCTGATGCAGTAAATTCAGTTGGCCAGCCACAACAATGTTGCAAATTCATGGGTGTCATGAAGTTTAACTTTTGAAGGATGCTGTGGGCGTGTATAAGTGGTGCAATTCCATGGATTGGCCAGATTCAGAAGATGCAAACGACTTGGACCTATCACTGTGGACACATGGGACAGTATCTGCCTCTGCAGCACACATATAATGCTGGCTGTTCCCCTGAGAGCTCACTTGCCTGCACTACATGCTCCAGGACGACATCTGCCACCAACACTGCTGCTGTCTCTGCATCCTCTGGCTACTGCAATGGCACGTACTGTGGAGAGAGCCCCAGCCTTCAGCCTTGAGGAGAACCAGGCCCTGCTGGACAGCCTCCTTCCACAGTACAGCAAGCTGTATGGGAAACCAGGGGAGCAGGTGAGTGTGCTGTCCACTGCCTTACTAATTGTGCATGTTGTCTGACTAGCAAGACTTACAGTGTGCACACCAATGGCTAGCATGCTCACTGAGTAGTTCTCACCCCCCAAAGTGTGTAGTTACATGCACTGAACAGGTACAGTGCAGTAACAGTGCATTCCAACAAGCTTTTACTTCCCAGACAATGATACCATGTAGTAACTGCTGGCAAACTGTTCATAGCTATCGTTGCACTGCCTGTGTACATCATATGCCCCTGTGATTGAGACATGTATATCCAACTGTGTGATGCACGTATATGTTGCATGTGTAGTAATGGCATTTTCACTTTGTCATCCTCACAGGTTGATGCCCACCAGAAGCAGGAAATCTGGCTGACCATTGCCCGGGCAGTAAGATCCGTGGGGGTCTACAAGCGCCGGATCCGCAACTGCCAGAAGAGGTGGCAGGACATTCAGGGCTGGACCCGGAGGATCGCAAGGGTCCAGCTGAAGCTGTCGCCTCCTCGCAGGAGGGGCGGACACTGGTCCCTGACCCCCCACATGCTCAGGATCCTGGCGGTGGTCTTCCCTGACCTGGATGGGCAGCTGAAGGCCAGACAGCAGCAAGGAGGGTGAGTCCATGACTGCACTGTGAACTTTGTCTGACATGCTATGTGCCCTCCTCTGGCCTGGTTAAACTTCCACAGTACATCAGTCTTGTGGTCCAGGACCCATGTCCCTCAATTGTGACATGCCCACTCCTCATCTGATACGCAGGTGTGGCCCTTACAGTCAGGAAATTGTGTCACTTGGGTACTGTGTCCTTGCATTTTGCTTCGCTCATGGTGGGGGACAGCATTTGTTCCTGTGACTTTGTGGTGGGATTCATGGGTGGGTCAATTGCTTACACAATGCCTAAGTTCTGACATGTAATCTGGGTGTAACTTTGATATGTGGTCCACTTGCTGATCTGAATCACCACATGTCCCTGGGGTATTTGGCACACCCCCATGCTGCGGGTGGGAACAATGTTTGGGCCTCAGGAGTATGTATATCAAGTGTGTCACACATGCTTAGCCACCTGCCTACTGTCCAGGGCTCATCCCTCTTTCAGGTGGAGCAGGACAGTCATGCCTACTCCAGGGCATACAATACACTGTGTACTCCCACTCCCGTGTATCAGCTGACATGTTGTGATCAGTGAAATGTTCCCTCGGGTGTCTGCCTCTGTGTCGTTGTGCTGTGGCTTCGTTGTCAGGACTACTGGGATGTTTATCGTTTAGGGCTCAGCATGCCATCTGAGATGTGACCATGAGAGACGATACTTCTGTGACTTATAGGTGTTTGACCACTTGACTGTGCACACAGGTGTATGCGACTGTGAATTTCAGGCAGCTGTTTTTCATTCACAGCAGACTGTGAGGTGCTCAGGTTCATAGAGTTGTGTTTCATGTCTCCCATATGTCTAATTGGCATGACGTGGACAAATAAGAGTTCAGATGATGTGGTTTGTGGGGGATGGACATGTGCACTTGTCAGCTACATAACTTGCATTCCCCATTACCTAGGATTGTGACACAGTGCAGACTGTTGTTGGCTGGCTGCCATGCCCATGTGACTGGAGACAGTGATGTATGACTTTGCAGGCATGCCTGTGCCATGGCATTAAACTTCCTAAGAGTGATCCTGCAGGGGAGTGACATGTGCAACATGCACCCCATTGTGGCATTGACTATCCGGACATGGGTGCATCATGGTGTCTGGTGCTGGTATGCATCACATGCATCTCTAATTAGACTCTGGCCATCCCTTTATCCGGACACCTGTACAGACTCAGTGGCAAGAGATGTGATGTGTGCATGTTCACATACTTCACCGTGTTCTCTGCAATGTCCAACAACTGTGTACGTGGTGCATGTGTCCACACTGGGGTATTACCATCCAACAGGCACCAGACAGATGGGTGCAAGGGCAGGAGGGGTGTGAGTGCCATGGTTGACCATCAGACTGACAATTGGCTTCTCCTAATCTGTGTGAGGACTTTTGGCAATGTTCAACTGAGGATGCCAGGGCTTGCTCTGTAATGTGCTGTACGTACTGTGGTGTGTGCGGTCAGTGCAGGTGACTGATGTTTGTCTGTTTCACTAATTGTTTGCAGATACATCCACGGCCACAGGAGGGGACAGCTCCACGGACCAGGAGGAGCTGCAGAGCCAGACTGGGTCAGCAGCCGATGAGTGGTCGGAGGGACCCAGTGGCACGGAGGGCGAGGGGAGCCACACCAAGGAGTCCTCAGCACCATCCACCTCAGCTGAGGACCACAGCAGCTCGGAGGATGACTCCCTTGTGGAGGCGGGTGTCAGCAGCCACCACACCCCAGCTAGTATGTCTGGCCCGCCACCACCACCACCGCCCTCCCATTGGCTCCCATTCCAGAGGTCCGTGGAGGCTCCAGTGTTCGGGAGCGTGTCTCCTTCGTGCCAGGCACCGCACCCCCTGCCCCTGGTTCCCCTGCTGCCCTGAGTGAGGAGTCTGTGTACCTACTTCGCCAGCTCCATGTAGGGCAGACAGCAATGCTGAGTGTCCTCCATGCACACACCACTCTGTTGACACAGCTGGTGTCGTTCATGTAGGGTAGCTCGACGGGCATGTCTGCCCTACAGAGGAGCAATAGGTCCATGGACTCCTCCCTGACGGCAGCAGTGTCCCTCCTCCAACAGTCCATCACCCCTCCTACCTCTGCCCCATCCACACTTCCTGGCACCCTACCTGTCCCAAGCACATGCACACCTGCACAATCACCCAAACACACAGGCACGAGCAGCACAGAAACACACAAAACAAGGGCAAATCGTGCACACAAGCATCCTCAGGGGACTGATACCACACCCACAGGGGATGGGGAACAGACACACACACAGGCATCCACAGTCACTCCGCAGTCCTCAAACTCCTCTCCCTCCAAGACCCCTTCCCTTGCCTCGCCTGCAACCCTACCTACAAAGCAGCTCTTCCTCTGTGACCTCGGCCTCTTCCCCTCCGATCCCGCTGATCCAGCATACAGGGGGAAGAGGAAGTCCACCCACACAGAGGGGAGTGCCCCTCGCCCCCGGACACCCTCTCCCAGGCGCAGACAGACTGAGGCCCCCACCCGCAAGTCCCCCCGGGCCCGGAAGAGCAAGACCCCACCACCGCCCTGCAGGTCAACCACACAGTCTCCTTCCTCCATCCCTCAGGCACCCACAACACAGGTTCCCCCACCACACCCTGCCCCAGGTTCCCCCACCCACAGATAACCATCCCCAAAATGATGCGGCCTTCTCCACCTACCACTTGCTCTTCCAGCCCCACACCCCCCGCTGCACATGTTTGTGCCACTGGTGTGGAGACCGTGTCCTCCCCCTCTGTCCTGCCCACCTTACCTGAACCCCATTCTACTCCCCTGGAGATGGGCACTGCAGTGGAGTCCACTACCACCCCGTCTGACTTGGACACTGCAGTGGGGAACCTGTCCACTCCATCTGGCCAGCCCACTGGAGTTGTGCCGGCACCCACACCATCTGACTCATGCCCCCAGTTGTGCCGGCACACACCATGTCAGACACCTCCACTGCAGTTGTCAGTGACTCTCCAGCACCAGCCACCCCTTCCCTGCCTCCTTCTGGTGAGCCCTGATCCTGTCCCTGCGGTGCCTGGCCTGCCCCCCGTATGCTCCCTCCGAGGGAGTGTCCCTGGTTAGTAGCAGTGCAGGCAAGCAAAGGGTGACATCTGCCACTGTCACCCTGTTTGGACTTTAGTCATGGACTGGCCATTGGCCTTTGGGGTTTGTCTGGACTTTCTATTTTCAAATCACATATGCTGAATAAAGCTCCTTTCAGTTCTCTAGTGGTTTTGCTTCAGATGTACATGATGTTGAGGATGCTAACCATGCCCTTGCTGCAGTGATGGTGATTTTTGATATCAGGTAAATGAAGTGTTACTGTGCAGGACTCCATGTGGTCCAGGGTGAATGTGTCCTATCCTGGTCCATAGTGATGTTCCTGTTTGTGATGCTTGCTGAGTTGAGCAATGTTCCCCCCAAATCTTTGCCCTGGGTTCTCTGTGATGTGGGTGCATGGCACATTACTGGTCATCAGGGTATCATCCATAGGTGTGTTTGCTGTCAGGGCTGAGTTTGTGGGCAAACGCAGATGAGACACAGTCAGGATTCCCCTTGGCACTTGTTGGTTACACAAGTCATGTAATTTACAGTTTGTGTTAGCTTTCAGTGATTGTGACACGTTGTGTGTGTGACTGCTGCCACTCCTCAGGGTCAGAGCTGCAATGTTGGAAGTTGTCTATGTGTGTTCTTTGTGGGTGACCTTGGCTTCTTCATTGGTGTGTGACTGTGGCCGGGATCCCATTGGTTGGTGTGGATTTGACGTCATGCCCATGTACAGCGTACTGTGCAGTGTGTCAGACATTCACAAGTCTTGTTGACTGGCCATGTGTGATGGTTATCTCCACCTTAGTTCCCCCCACCACCCCTGGGATTGTCATGGGTGCATGTGCAATGTCACCAGTCCATGTGAGCTTCACTGCTGCACATTGGTGGAGATCAAGGTGTGTGGTGTTGAGTGTGTGCAAATGAGAGTTGTTGCACGGCTAGACCCCTACCTCCATGTTGGCCTTGGCTGACAGGCCGTGCTGATTGATTTGTGCTTGTGTAGGTGTGATGGTAGTTAGTTGCTCAGGACACATGACTGTGGTTCACAGTGTGTACGACATCTACCTTTGTCATCACAGTGGGATTATCATGCAGGCCAGTGTCACCACAATGTGGGGTCCCTGGGGGTAGTGCTATGGTGGGTCTGTCTCTTGCTGTGTTAGTTGCTGTTCCTACAAGCTTGTGTGACATTTGTAATTTGGGCTCCCTCTCATCTAACAATGCCTGATTGCCCACATAGGGGAATCCGATCCATGAGTTACTTTTGTGTGGCACTGTATTGACATCTGTGTAATAGGGATTCAGGCCTCCTCATGTGTTGTGTGATTGCCTGGGGACACTGGCACACACCCCCATCACCTGTTGTGTTTGATATGCAGTGTGAGTCTGCCTGTTTGTGTTTGTGCATTTGCACCACTGCATTGGCATTTCTTTAGTGTGCCATTGGCTGTATGTTGTTTGGTGGCTTTCCCCTGCTGTCCCTGGGACTCCTAGGTCATCAGTCAGCACAATGATCATGGTTTGTATGTCCCATTGCTGCCATGGAATGGTATTTGTTCACCTCACATCTACAGTCTCCACAGGATATCTACATTTGTGTGTCCATTGGTGCAGATATGTGGGTCTGCATTATGATGGTCACTTCTGTCATTGTGTTATTCGTGAATGTTGACAATGTGAGCCCACATGGTTGATGTTTGTCTGCACATGGCCAAAGCGATGTTTCATTGGCACTGCACTGTTTGCCTCACCCAATCTATGTTGCTATGGGACACAAGCACTACTATGCCACTGATGTGTTTGTTGTTGTGTGACCAGGAATCATCCATGCAGTTTGGCATTTGCAGCTTTTCCCATGACAACACTTACATTTTGGTCACTGTGGTGATGGGGCTTTAGACCCCATTGCCACAATGTTCAAAATGTGCTTCAGCTATGGACCCCACACTTACATTTTGGTCACTGTGGTGATGGGGCTTTAGACCCCATTGCCACAATGTTCGAAATGTGCTTCAGCTATGGACCCCACACTTACCTTTTGGTCACTGTGGTGATGGGGCTTTAGACCCCATTGCCACAATGTTCGAAATGTGCTTCAGCTATGGACCCCACACTTACATTTTGGTCACTGTGGTGATGGGGCTTTAGACCCCATTGCCACAATGTTCAAAATGTGCTTCAGCTATGGACCCCACACTTACATTATGGCCACTGTGATGATGGGGTGTTAGACCCCATTGCCACAATGTTCAAAATGTGCTTCAGCTATGGACCCCACACTTACATTATGGTCACTGTGATGATGGGGTGTTAGACCCCATTGCCACAATGTTCAAAATGTGCTTCTGCTATGGACCCCACACTTACCTTTTGGTCACTGTGATGATGGGGTGTTAGACCTCATTGCCACAATGTTCAAAATGTGCTTCAGCTATGGACCCCGCACTTAACTTTTGGTCAGTGTGATGATGGGGTGTTAGACCCCATTGCCACAGTGGTCATGGTCTGCTTGCATTGTGGAGGCCACACACATTTATGTGTGACACATGTGATAGGGGGTCACATTGTATGTTCAATGTCATGTTCAGTGTTGTAGGTATTTGACACAGACTACACACGCTTGTCATGGTGTTGGGGGGGATGTATTTTTCAGACATTCCTTATGTTGGAGTATGCTGGTTGTGTCATGCATTACCCGTCCTATGAGTAGGGGTTGTGTGGGTGGTAGGCATCCAGGCCCCCATGAGTAGGGGTGGTGGTAGTGGTAGGCATCCATCCCCCTATGAGTGGGGATGGTATTAGTGGCAGGCATCCATCCCCCTATGAGTGGGGATGGTAGTGGTGGCAGGCATCCATCCCCCTATGAGTGGGGATGGTATTAGTGGCAGGCATCCATCCCCCTATGTGTGGGGATGGTATTAGTGGCAGGCATCCATCCCCCTATGAGTGGGGAGGGTAGTAGTGACAGGCATCCAGGCCCACATGAGTAGGGGTGGTGGTAGTGGTAGGCATCCATCCCCCTATGAGTGGGGATGGTAGTAGTGGCAGGCATCCATCCCCCTATGAGTGGGGATGGTAGTAGTGGCAGGCATCCATCCCCCTATGAGTGGGGATGGTAGTAGTGGTAGGCATCCATCCCCCTATGGGTGTGTATGGCATTGGTGATAGCCATCCCGCCCCTATGGTTCTGCTGTTGCTAGTGTACGTCATTTCTGCATCCCTATGTGTGTGTGACATATTTCGGGTACGTGTCGTTTGTTTGTGTTGTGGGTGTTTGACTTACCGTCTGCGTCGTACGCGTCCGTACCGGTCCCGGTAATAGATGTAGAGTATTGGTAGGACCTGCGCCATGGGATTCATGGTTGGGTCATCTCGTTCGGGTTTCTCGTGGCTTGGACTCGTACTCGTCGCTGGCTTGTCCGTCTCGTCGCAGTGGATCATCTTGTGGCGCGAATCGGAGCTTACGTACAGCTCTCCCGGATGCTCTGACGTGCCGGACGTAGCGACGGGTTCAGCGCGTACGGAAGGCGCATCGTACTCGTCTGGCCGGAAGGTGCTGTGTATTTGCTTCCGTGCGACTCGAATCGGCGTTTACGGATCCGGCTCGGGTGGGGAACAGGAGCTGGAATTGGTGAGTACGGCTCGCTCGGAATCTGGGCTGTTATGCGCATCGTACTTGTTCGTTCGGACGACTGTTCGAATCGGTCGGGAAACACGCGTTCGGCTTGTTTTTTTTCCGGACGAATACTGTTGGGTGCGCTTCCGGCCGAGATCGGAGTCGACCCCTCAGTGTTTGAAACAACTGAATATTTGAATTGAGGACTGGAAATGTTCCCTGGCGTTACATCGGGTGTTATACTGTCAGCATTCGTTTTTATTAGCACTCCAGACTTTACAGTTACCCACATAAGGCTGGAATTTTCAAAAAGGAAACAAAAAGTATAGAGGTGAGAAAAGGAAAAAAACATTAATGAAAGGAAAAGTGGAGAAAGGGTGACAAAAGGAAGGAAACCCCAACAGTCAGCCTCAGCAAACTGGAAATACGTTTTGTATTTTTTCATGGGCAAGCATTCAGAAGCCATTTTTTGTTTGGAGAATTTCTTTAAAACCCTATTTCATCATTAGCTACGAAAAAAGGTTTCTTAAGCACAAACTCCCCTGAAAACCTCAAGGGACGGAGGGGTCCCTCTTTGCTCACCGGCGCTTTACAGGGATGGTGAAAGAGGGAGGTATTTTCATTTTCTGGATAATCCCTTGTCTGGCATTGATAAGCAGTGTGACAAGCTGGCACCTGAGGGTACCACGAGGAGCTTGCACCAGGGAAGTGCGAGGACCCGTCCTCATCCTACACTTCCGATTGCTCTGTTTATATCTCTCTTTATCGGGCTCGTGGCCTGACTGCCGGAGACCATTAATTTGCACATAAATTTAATATCTCGCTCCAGCATTAGACCACTTAAATCCTTTGTCTTTGCTACTAATTGGCCTGTGACAGTCACACTGTGCAAAACGAACTTGCATCACCAAGCGCCAGCCGCACACCGAAGCTTCCAGGACAAACCAATCAAACCTTTCATTGACTTGTACAGACATGGCAGACACTGAACATTGCAAAATAAACAGATGCCACATTTCAGGTGCCCATGAAGAAACTGCGGTCAGAAAACATTTAAGAACAAGCAGATTCCACCGTTTAATGACCTATGTGGCACGCTCAGGTAAAAGCAGAGTTAGTTACTTACTTGATTACTGCCTTTTTCAAGAGGCTTGCTGCTGCACGCTGCACGGCATGCTGCTACTTCAGTTAATTGTGCCGGACTGCTGGCTAGTGCGTAGTGCGTGCGTGCCTTATGACGATATGCATAGCTGCCAAGGTTTCAGATTGCTATGTGTGACATTTTCATAGATTCAGTGGATTTATGAGAGTCATTCAACGACTAAATGTGTGGCACTTTCTTGCGACCAAAATCATACAATGAAGTCTATGGAAATAGACAAAAATCAGAAATCACACTCATTTGGGCAAGAAGAAAGTCGAACTCTACAGCAGGTGCTTTTAAAGCTATTATTTAATTTTTAAATAATCAGCACCCTCCACCCCAACCTCCGCTCCAGTTAGTGGCTGAACTATATGTAACAAAGAGATATCTGTGACAAATGCAGCAACACACTGAGTTATCCACATACAATACAGTTCAATACAATACAATATGCTGGTAGACTTTCTTTGCAGTAGGCATATTAACCCTCTGCGCTGCTTTATGGTCAGAGTGAAAACTGCCAGTAGACAAAACTCTGACCTCTCTCGAGGGGGAACATTAATCACCTGACTTACCTCTAACTTAGCAAGTCTCACTACGCTGGGAAAATAAAGGCTGCTGCTTCATAGTGCCACTGTCAAGCACGGATATTAAACACTTTTCACTAATAAATCAGCAAAACTGCTAGTTGAGACAAAACTTCCACCTTAGATGGCCCTTCATTTACAGCACAGACAGACAAGTTAGTGTGCCCATTTCAAAGGCGCGCGGCTATTCCGTGCTGGAGTCCCCTCTCCATTCTTGTAACACAAACTTTTTAAATGTCAGCAGTAGCAGATTAATAAATGAATATCTGACTTACCTGAATCTCTTTACAGCTGTCAGAATGATCTACCGAGAGGAGCTGCAGGCGTGGCTCCGCGTGGATCACTAGCCTGTCTCTTGTTCAGAGTCTGACAGCGAGCCATGCTGCAGTGCACCCTCAGCCTGTGCCACCTGCTCCCACTACGAGACTCACGCTGGCGTGGTGAGTCCAGGGCATAAGTTGGGCTCTGCCTGGGCAGGGCACGCAAAGCAACAGCACAGGTCCAGGTCAGGAGGAAGTGAGCAGGTGGTGGTCAATCCTTAAACACCGGCTTCCTCCTTTAACTCTAGGCCTTGCAGCAGGGGATTGATTTCCTGGGTGCTTTGGGGCCTGACTGGCAGGCAGGAAATTCAACTTCCTGCCACAGAATGCGCGCCGACCGGACATGGCTCCTCCGCAACAGTGTGTCCATGTGGGACCTGACGTGACCTGGGGAGCTGTAACAGAAAGCAGGTTTGGCGGCGCTAGTTTAAAGAGCTTCTTGGTATAATTAAGTAAGCCTTCAATGCCACAAAAACAGTCCGGGTAATTGATGCGTTTCGTTAGGAAGATAGGTGCCTCTGCAGAGTAGTATTGTCCGGGCACCGACCCTCCCGTAAAGTACGGGAAGTGTGTGAATCCTCAATCCGCTGCCCCTGATAACATTTATATAATGAAAGCAATACCCTACACTGACTTTCCACTCAATACCTGGAAGTGCTGCGCCTTTTCAAATCACGCGAGTGCACTAAAGCAGGCACAATTCATCTTACAAGATAAGCAGTTTTAACACCCTGATAAGGATCTGTGTCTGTGTCACTAAGGTTACACACGCTCCTGCGGCTGCACAAATCCAGCCCAAACAGTGGTCCGTCTGCCCACCGGCAAAACAGACGGAAGGCATGGATTTATTATCAGTTCAGCTCTTCACCAGAAAGACAGAGTTTCAACAGTCGTTTATATTGGCTGACACTACACACGTTGTGCAGTCGTTGATGTGAGTTGTAACTTGGCCCTGACTTCTAGACTTGGCCCTGATAAATAAGTGCCGGTGCTAAGCACCGGAAAGCACCGGCACAAATTAAGCACTGTATCTTCCTAACGAAACGCATCAATTACCCGGACTGTTTTTGTGGCATTGAAGGCTTACTTAATTATACCAAGAAGCTCTTTAAACTAGCGACGCCAAACCTGCTTTCTGTTACAGCTCCACGGGTCACGTCAGGTCCCACATGGACACACTGTTGCGGAGGAGCCATGTCCGGTCGGCGCGCATTCTGTGGCAGGAAGTTGAATTTCCTGCCTGCCAGTCAGGCCCCAAAGCACCCAGGAAATCAATCCCCTGCTGCAAGGCCTAGAGTTAAAGGAGGAAGCCGGTGTTTAAGGATTGACCACCACCTACTCACTTCCTCCTGACCTGGACCTGTGCTGTTGCTGTGCGTGCCCTGCCCAGGCAGAGCCCAACTTATGCCCTGGACTCACCAAGCCAGCGTGAGTCTCGTAGTGGGAGCAGGTGGCACAGGCTGAGGGTGCACTGCAGCATGGCTCGCTGTCAGACTCTGAACAAGAGACAGGCTAGTGATCCACGCGGAGCCACGCCTGCAGCTCCTCTCGGTAGATCATTCTGACAGCTGTAAAGAGATTCAGGTAAGTCAGATATTCATTTATTAATCTGCTACTGCTGACATTTAAAAAGTTTGTGTTACAAGAATGGAGAGGGGACTCCAGCACGGAATAGCCGGGCGCCTTTGAAATGGGCACACTAACTTGTCTGTCTGTGCTGTAAATGAAGGGCCATCTAAGGTGGAAGTTTTGTCTCAACTAGCAGTTTTGCTGATTTATTAATGAAAAGTGTTTAATATCCGTGCTTGACAGTGGCACTATGAAGCAGCAGCCTTTATTTTCCCAGCGTAGTGAGACTTGCTAAGTTAGAGGTAAGTCAGGTGATTAATGTTCCCCTCGAGAGAGGTCAGAGTTTTGTCTACTGGCAGTTTTCACTCTGACCATAAAGCAGCGCAGAGGGTTAATATGCCTACTGCAAAGAAAGTCTACCAGCATATTGTATTGTATTGAACTGTATTGTATGTGGATAACTCAGTGGGTTGCTGCATTTGTCACAGATATCTCTTTGTTACATATAGTTCAGCCACTAACTGGAGCGGAGGTTGGGGTGGAGGGTGCTGATTATTTAAAAATTAAATAATAGCTTTAAAAGCACCTGCTGTAGAGTTCGACTTTCTTCTTGCCCAAATGAGTGTGATTTCTGATATTTGTCTATTTCCATAGACTTCATTGTATGATTTTGGTCGCAAGAAAGTGCCACACATTTAGTCGTTGAATGACTCTCATAAATCCACTGAATCTATGAAAATGTCACACTTAAGCAATCTGAAACATTAGCAGCTATACTCAAATGGGTACAATTTCTGATATCTATATGATTCACTCGTCTTCATTGCTTGATTTTGCTCACGAGAAAGTGTCACTCATATTTGTTGGAATGTCACTCATAATTACACTGAAATTTTGAAAATGTCACACATAGCAATCTGAAACCTTGGCAGCTATGCATATCGTCATAAGGCACGCACGCACTACGCACTAGCCAGCAGTCCGGCACAATTAACTGAAGTAGCAGCATGCCGTGCAGCGTGCAGCAGCAAGCCTCTTGAAAAAGGCAGTAATCAAGTAAGTAACTAACTCTGCTTTTACCTGAGCGTGCCACATAGGTCATTGAACGGTGGAATCTGCTTGTTCTTAAATGTTTTCTGACCGCAGTTTCTTCACGGGCACCTGAAATGTGGCATCTGTTTATTTTGCAATGTTCAGTGTCTGCCATGTCTGTACAAGTCAATGAAAGGTTTGATTGGTTTGTCCTGGAAGTTTCGGTGTGCGGCTGGCGCTTGGTGATGCAAGTTCGTTTTGCACAGTGTGACTGTCACAGGCCAATTAGTAGCAAAGACAAAGGATTTAAGTGGTCTAATGCTGGAGCGAGATATTAAATTTATGTGCAAATTAATGGTCTCCGGCAGTCAGGCCACGAGCCAGATAAAGAGAGATATAAACAGAGCAATTGGAAGTGTAGGATGAGGACGGGTCCTCGCACTTCCCTGGTGCAAGCTCCTCGTGGTACCCTCAGGTGCCAGCTTGTCACACTGCTTATCAATGCCAGACAAGGGATTATCCAGAAAATGAAAATACCTCCCTCTTTGACCATCCCTGTAAAGCGCCGGTGAGCAAAGAGGGACCCCACCGTCCCTTGAGATTTTCAGGGGAGTTTGTGCTTAAGAAACCTTTTTTCGTAGCTAATGATAAAATAGGGTTTTAAAGAAATTCTCCAAACAAAAATGGCTTCTGAATGCTTGCCCATGAAAAATACAAAACGTATTTCCAGTTTGCTGAGGCTGACTGTTGGGGTTTCCTTCCTTTTGTCACCCTTTCTCCACTTATCCTTTCATTAATGTTTTTTTCTTTTCTCACCTCTATACTTTTTGTTTCCTTTTTGAAAATTCCAGCCTTTGTGACCGCAAAACTCTTTCAAAATCAGCCTTATGTGGGTAACTGTAAAGTCTGGAGTGCTAATAAAAACGAATGCTGACAGTATAACACCCGATGTAACGCCAGGGAACATTTCCAGTCCTCAATTCAAATATTCAGTTGTTTCAAACACTGAGGGGTCGATTCAGATCTCTGCCGTAAGCGCACCTAACAGTATTCGTCCGGAAAAAAACCAAGCCGAACGCGTGTTTCCCGACCGATTCGAACAGTTGTCCGAACGAACAAGTACGATGCCATAACAGCCCAGATTCCGAGCGAGCCGTACTCACCAATTCCAGCTCCTGTTCCCCGCCCGAGCCGGATCCGTAAACGCCGATTCGAGTCGCACGGAAGCAAATACACAGCACCTTCCGGCCAGACGAGTACGATGCGCCTTCCGTACGCGCCGAACCCGTCGCTACGTCCGGTACGTCAGAGCATCCGAGAGAGCTGTACATAAGCTCCGATTCGCGCCACAAGACGATCCACTGCGACGAGACGGACAAGCCAGCGACGAGTACGAGTCCAAGCCACGAGAAACCCGAACGAGACGACCCAACCATGAATCCCATCGCGCAGGTCCTACCAATACTCTACATCTATTACCGGGACCGGTACAGACGCGTACGACGCAGACGGTAAGTCAAACACCCACAACACAAACAAACGACACGTACCCGAAATATGTCACACACACATAGGGATGCAGAAATGACGTACACTAGCAACAGCAGAACCATAGGGGCGGGATGGCTATCACCAATGCCATACACACCCATAGGGGATGGATGCCTACCACTAATACCATCCCCACTCATAGGGGGATGGATGCCTGCCACTACTACCATCCCCACTCATAGGGGGATGGATGCCTGCCACCACTACCATCCCCACTCATAGGGGGATGGATGCCTACCACTACCACCACCCCTACTCATGGGGGCCTGGATGCCTGTCACTACTACCCTCCCCACTCATAGGGGGATGGATGCCTGCCACTAATACCATCCCCACACATAGGGGGATGGATGCCTGCCACCTAATACCATCCCCACTCATAGGGGGATGGATGCCTGCCACCACTACCATCCCCACTCATAGGGGGATGGATGCCTGCCACTAATACCATCCCCACTCATAGGGGGATGGATGCCTACCACTACCACCACCCCTACTCATGGGGGCCTGGATGCCTACCACCCACACAACCCCTACTCATAGGACGGGTAATGCATGACACAACCAGCATACTCCAACATAAGGAATGTCTGAAAAATACATGCCCCCCAACACCATGACAAGCGTGTGTAGTCTGTGTCAAATGCCTACAACACTGAAATGACATTGAACATACAATGTGACCCCCTATCACATGTGTCACACATAAATGTGTGTGGCCTCCACAATGCAAGCAGACCATGACCACTGTGGCAATGGGGTCTAACACCCCATCATCACACTGACCAAAAGGTAAGTGGGGGGTCCATAGCTGAAGCACATTTTGAACATTGTGGCAATGGGGTCTAACACCCCATCATCACAGTGACCAAAAGGTAAGTGTGGGGTCCATAGCTGAAGCACATTTTGAACATTGTGGCAATGGGGTCTAACGCCCCATCATCACAGTGACCTTAATGTAAGTGTGGGGTCCATAGCTGAAGCACATTTTGAACATTGTGGCAATGGGGTCTAAAGCCCCATCACCACAGTGACCAAAATGTAAGTGTGGGGTCCATAGCTGAAGCACATTTCGAACATTGTGGCAATGGGGTCTAAAGCCCCATCACCACAGTGACCAAAAGGTAAGTGTGGGGTCCATAGCTGAAGCACCATTTCGAACATTGTGGCAATGGGGTCTAAAGCCCCATCACCACAGTGACCAAAATGTAAGTGTGGGGTCCATAGCTGAAGCACATTTTGAACATTGTGGCAATGGGGTCTAAAGCCCCATCACCACAGTGACCAAAATGTAAGTGTTGTCATGGGAAAAGCTGCAAATGCCAAACTGCATGGATGATTCCTGGTCACACAACAACAAACACATCAGTGGCATAGTAGTGCTTGTGTCCCATAGCAACATAGATTGGGTGAGGCAAACAGTGCAGTGCCAATGAAACATCGCTTTGGCCATGTGCAGACAAACATCACCCATGTGGGCTCACATTGTCAACATTCACGAATAACACAATGACAGAAGTGACCATCATAATGCAGACCCACATATCTGCACCAATGGACACACAAATGTAGATATCCTGTGGAGACTGTAGATGTGAGGTGAACAAATACCATTCCATGGCAGCAATGGGACATACAAACCATGATCATTGTGCTGACTGATGACCTAGGAGTCCCAGGGACAGCAGGGGAAAGCCACCAAACAACATACAGCCAATGGCACACTAAAGAAATGCCAATGCAGTGGTGCAAATGCACAAACACAAACAGGCAGACTCACACTGCATATCAAACACAACAGGTGATGGGGGTGTGTGCCAGTGTCCCCAGGCAACCACACAACACATGAGGAGGCCTGAATCCCTATTACACAGATGTCAATACAGTGCCACACAAAAGTAACTCATGGATCGGATTCCCTATGTGGGCAATCAGGCATTGTTAGATGAGAGGGAGCCCAAATTACAAATGTCACACAAGCTTGTAGGAACAGCAACTAACACAGCAAGAGACAGACCCACCACAGCACTACCCCCAGGGACCCCACATTGTGGTGACACTGGCCTGCATGATAATCCCACTGTGATGACAAAGGTAGATGTCGTACACACTGTGAACCACAGTCATGTGTCCTGAGCAACTAACTACCATCACACCTACACAAGCACAAATCAATCAGCACGGCCTGTCAGCCAAGGCCAACATGGAGGTAGGGGTCTAGCCGTGCAACAACTCTCATTTGCACACACTCAACACCACACACCTTGATCTCCACCAATGTGCAGCAGTGAAGCTCACATGGACTGGTGACATTGCACATGCACCCATGACAATCCCAGGGGTGGTGGGGGAACTAAGGTGGAGATACCCATCACACATGGCCAGTCAACAAGACTTGTGAATGTCTGACACACTGCACAGTACGCTGTACATGGGCATGACGTCAAATCCACACCAACCAATGGGATCCCGGCCACAGTCACACACCAATGAAGAAGCCAAGGTCACCCACAAAGAACACACATAGACAACTTCCAACATTGCAGCTCTGACCCTGAGGAGTGGCAGCAGTCACACACACAACGTGTCACAATCACTGAAAGCTAACACAAACTGTAAATTACATGACTTGTGTAACCAACAAGTGCCAAGGGGAATCCTGACTGTGTCTCATCTGCGTTTGCCCACAAACTCAGCCCTGACAGCAAACACACCTATGGATGACACCCTGATGACCAGTAATGTGCCATGCACCCACATCACAGAGAACCCAGGGCGAAGATTTGGGGGGAACATTGCTCAACTCAGCAAGCATCACAAACAGGAACATCACTAGGGACCCCAGCCTGCGTAGCAAAATGGAAGTGAACACACACAGACATGCTCACACAACACACACCTTGGGCTCAGGCAATGTCACGGAATTACACACTGCCATGAGGGGACTCCACTCCTGTGTAAGGAAAGCTGTGCCATACGTTGTCTCTGCAGGGCTCTATCATGTCAGCAGAACACTTGGTCACTCAGTCAACAATTAGCACAAAATGAAGGCTCTCGTCACATCAGCCTGGTCATGGCAGTGTCACCGAAATCATCTGCACCGATCAAATACACATGTATAGCAAGTTGCACTGATACCACAGATGAGTCCTTCCCCATTGATGCCCAAACTTGCATGTCCAGTGGAGATGGTCACACGGTCAGGGAAATAGACAAATTGAACAATGGCAAGCACATCTGATGTGCAGGGGTGTAAGCCACAGATGTGATATTGCAAAAACATGTAGGGAATCCCATTGGCAAATATGAAAAACATGACACCCTCATATTGCTGCAAAGGATGACATGGCTACACACCAGGATAGGACACATTCACCCTGGACCACATGGAGTCCTGCACAGTAACACTTCATTTACCTGATATCAAAAATCACCATCACTGCAGCAAGGGCATGGTTAGCATCCTCAACATCATGTACATCTGAAGCAAAACCACTAGAGAACTGAAAGGAGCTTTATTCAGCATATGTGATTTGAAAATAGAAAGTCCAGACAAAACCCAAAGGCCAATGGCCAGTCCATGACTAAAGTCCAAACAGGGTGACAGTGGCAGATGTCACCCTTTGCTTGCCTGCACTGCTACTAACCAGGGACACTCCCCTCGGAGGGGCATACGGGGGGCAGGCCAGGCACCGCAGGGACAGGATCAGGGCTCACCAGAAGGAGGCAGGGAAGGGGTGGCTGGTGCTGGAGAGTCACTGACAACTGCAGTGGAGGTGTCTGACATGGTGTGTGCCGGCACAACTGGGGGGCATGAGTCAGATGGTGTGGGTGCCGGCACAACTCCAGTGGGCTGGCCAGATGGAGTGGACAGGTTCCCCACTGCAGTGCCCAAGTCAGACGGGGTGGTAGTGGACTCCACTGCAGTGCCCATCTCCAGGGGAGTAGAATGGGGTTCAGGTAAGGTGGGCAGGACAGAGGGGGAGGACACGGTCTCCACACCAGTGGCACAAACATGTGCAGCGGGGGGTGTGGGGCTGGAAGAGCAAGTGGTAGGTGGAGAAGGCTGCATCATTTTGGGGATGGTGTATCTGTGGGTGGGGGAACCTGGGGCAGGGTGTGGTGGGGGAACCTGTGTTGTGGGTGCCTGAGGGATGGAGGAAGGAGACTGTGTGGTTGACCTGCAGGGCAGTGGCGGGGTCTTGCTCTTCCGGGCCCGGGGGGACTTGCGGGTGGGGGCCTCAGTCTGTCTGCGCCTGGGGAAGGGTGTCCGGGGGCGAGGGGCACTCCCCTCTGTGTGGGTGGACTTCCTCTTCCCCCTGTATGCTGGATCAGCGGGATCGGAGGGGAAGAGGCCGAGGTCACAGAGGAAGAGCTGCTTTGTAGGTGGGGTTGCAGGTGAGGCAAGGGAAGGGGTCTTGGAGGGAGAGGATTTTGAGGACTGCGGAGTGACTGTGGATGCCTGTGTGTGTGTCTGTTCCCCATCCCCTGTGGGTGTGGTATCAGTCCCCTGAGGATGCTTGTGTGCACGTTTTGCCCTTGTTTTGTGTGTTTCTGTGCTGCTCGTGTCTGTGTGTTTGGGTGATTGTGCAGGTGTGCATGTGCTTGGGACAGGTAGGAGGGGTGATGGGGCAGAGGTAGGATGGGGCAGAGGTAGGAGGGGTGATGGACTGTTGGAGGAGGGACACTGCTGCCGTCAGGGAGGAGTCCATGGACCTATTGCTCCTCTGTAGGGCAGACATGCCCGTCGAGCTGCCCTCCATGAACGACACCAGCTGTGTCAACAGAGTGGTGTGTGCATGGAGGACACTCAGCATTGCTGTCTGCCCTACATGGAGCTGGCGAAGTAGGTACACAGACTCCTCACTCAGGGCAGCAGGGGACACAGGGGCAGGGGTGCGGTGCCTGGCACGAAGGAGACACGCTCCCGAACACGGGAGCCTCCACGGACCTCTGGAATGGGAGCCAATGGGAGGGCGGTGGTGGTGGTGGCGGGGCCAGACATACTAGCTGGGGTGTGGTGGCTGCTGACACCCGCCTCCACAAGGGAGTCATCCTCCGAGCTGCTGTGGTCCTCAGCTGAGGTGGATGGTGCTGAGGACTCCTCGGTGTGGCTCCCCTCGCCCTCCGTGCCACTGGGTCCCTCCGACCACTCATCGGCTGCTGACCCAGTCTGGCTCTGCAGCTCCTCCTGGTCCGTGGAGCTGTCCCCTCCTGTGGCCGTGGATGTATCTGCAAACAATTAGGGAAACAGACAAACATCAGTCACCTGCACTGACCGCACACACCACAGTAAGTACAGCACATTACAGAGCAAGCCCTGGCATCCTCAGTTGAACATTGCCAAAAGTCCTCACACAGATTAGGAGAAGCCAATTGTCAGTCTGATGGTCAACCATGGCACTCACACCCCTCCTGCCCTTGCACCCATCTGTCTGGTGCCTGTTGGATGGTAATACCCCAGTGTGGACACATGCACCACGTACACAGTTGTTGGACATTGCAGAGAACACGGTGAAGTATGTGAACATGCACACATCACATCTCTTGCCACTGAGTCAGTACAGGTGTCCGGATAAAGGGATGGCCAGAGTCTAATTAGAGATGCATGTGATGCATACCAGCACCAGACACCATGATGCACCCATGTCCGGATAGTCAATGCCACAATGGGGTGCATGTTGCACATGTCACTCCCCTGCAGGATCACTCTTAGGAAGTTTAATGCCATGGCACAGGCATGCCTGCAAAGTCATACATCACTGTCTCCAGTCACATGGGCATGGCAGCCAGCCAACAACAGTCTGCACTGTGTCACAATCCTAGGTAATGGGGAATGCAAGTTATGTAGCTGACAAGTGCACATGTCCATCCCCCACAAACCACATCATCTGAACTCTTATTTGTCCACGTCATGCCAATTGGACATATGGGAGACATGAAACACAACTCTATGAACCTGAGCACCTCACAGTCTGCTGTGAATGAAAAACAGCTGCCTGAAATTCACAGTCGCATACACCTGTGTGCACAGTCAAGTGGTCAAACACCTATAAGTCACAGAAGTATCGTCTCTCATGGTCACATCTCAGATGGCATGCTGAGCCCTAAACGATAAACATCCCAGTAGTCCTGACAACGAAGCCACAGCACAACGACACAGAGGCAGACACCTGAGGGAACATTTCACTGATCACAACATGTCAGCTGATACACGGGAGTGGGAGTACAGAGTGTATTGTATGCCCTGGAGTAGGCATGACTGTCCTGCTCCACCTGAAAGAGGGATGAGCCCTGGACAGTAGGCAGGTGGCTAAGCATGTGTGACACACTTGATATACATACTCCTGAGGCCCAAACATTGTTCCCACCCGCAGCATGGGGGTGTGCCAAATACCCCAGGGACATGTGGTGATTCAGATCAGCAAGTGGACCACATATCAAAGTTACACCCAGATTACATGTCAGAACTTAGGCATTGTGTAAGCAATTGACCCACCCATGAATCCCACCACAAAGTCACGGGAACAAATGCTGTCCCCCACCTTGAGCGAAGCAAAATGCAAGGACACAGTACCCAAGTGACACAATTTCCTGACTGTAAGGGCCACACCTGCGTATCAGATGAGGAGTGGGCATGTCACAATTGAGGGACATGGGTCCTGGACCACAAGACTGATGTACTGTGGAAGTTTAACCAGGCCAGAGGAGGGCACATAGCATGTCAGACAAAGTTCACAGTGCAGTCATGGACTCACCCCCTCCTTGCTGCTGTCTGGCCTTCAGCTGCCCATCCAGGTCAGGGAAGACCACCGCCAGGATCCTGAGCATGTGGGGGTCAGGGTCCGGTGTCCGCCCCTCCTGCGAGGAGGCGACAGCTTCAGCTGGACCCTTGCGATCCTCCGGGTCCAGCCCCGAAGGTCCTGCCACCTCTTCTGGCAGTTGCGGATCCGGCGCTTGTAGACCCCCACGGATCTTACTGCCCGGGCGATGGTCAGCCAGATTTCCTGCTTCTGGTGGGCATCAACCTGTGAGGATGACAAAGTGAAAATGCCATTACTACACATGCAACATATACGTGCATCACACAGTTGGATATACATGTCTCAATCACAGGGGCATATGATGTACACAGGCAGTGCAACGATGGCTATGAACAGTTTGCCAGCAGTTACTACATGGTATCATTGTCTGGGAAGTAAAAGCTTGTTGGAATGCACTGTTACTGCACTGTACCTGTTCAGTGCATGTAACTACACACTTTGGGGGTGAGAACTACTCAGTGAGCATGCTAGCCAGTGGTGTGCACACTGTAAGTCTTGCTAGTCAGACAACATGCACAATTAGTAAGGCAGTGGACAGCACACTCACCTGCTCCCCTGGTTTCCCATACAGCTTGCTGTACTGTGGAAGGAGGCTGTCCAGCAGGGCCTGGTTCTCCTCAAGGCTGAAGGCTGGGGCTCTCTCCACAGTACGTGCCATTGCAGTAGCCAGAGGATGCAGAGACAGCAGCAGTGTTGGTGGCAGATGTCGTCCTGGAGCATGTAGTGCAGGCAAGTGAGCTCTCAGGGGAACAGCCAGCATTATATGTGTGCTGCAGAGGCAGATACTGTCCCATGTGTCCAAAGTGATAGGTCCAAGTCGTTTGCATCTTCTGAATCTGGCCAATCCATGGAATTGCACCACTTATACACGCCCACAGCATCCTTCAAAAGTTAAACTTCATGACACCCATGAATTTGCAACATTGTTGTGGCTGGCCAACTGAATTCACTGCATCAGACTCGTTGAAGCTTCGAAAACGCGTCCGTTGCCATGCCAGGCCCTAGCCAATGCATGCGCACCGATCGGACCATTGCTGTACAACGCGTATTGCAAAAAACAACGCGTACCCGCTCACATCAAATGCAATGTCCAATGCGTGCGCACCGATCGGTCCATTGCTGTACAACGCGTACCCGCTCACAACAGATGCAATGGCCAGTGCGTGCACACCGATCGGTCCATTGCTGTACAACGCGTACCCGCTCACAACAGATTCAATGGCCAGTGCGTGCACACCGATCGGTCCATTGCTGTACAACGCGCACCCGCTCACAACAGATTCAATGGCCAGTGCGTGCACACCGATCGGTCCATTGCTGTACAACGCGCACCCGCTCACAACAGATTCAATGGCCAGTGCGTGCACACCGATCGGTCCATTGCTGTACAACGCATATTCCGGGAAACAACGCGCACCCGCTCACAACAGATTCAATGGCTAGTGCGTGCACACCGATCGGTCCATTGCTGTACAACGCGTATTCCGGGAAACAACGCGTATCCGCTCACAACAGATGCAATGGCCAGTGCGTGCACACCGATCGGTCCATTGCTGTACGACGCATCCCTGTACAGGTCACTCGCATATGTCACCATGCTTGTCACTGGTGAACGTATGCCAGTAACATATACTTGCCAGGGACTCAGGGGCACACCTACAACACCACAGCCTGTCCACACTGTATCCTAAGGCATGTAAGGCTGCATTACCTTTTCTGTGTATGGGGGTCAACATGTGGTTTTTGGGGTGGCACTTGGGGGCAGCCACTCCCAGGCTGTGCACGTGTTCATGGGGACAGGATCCTTTGTGTGTTGTGCACATGACCACTGTGATGTGCAACTGTTCATTTCAGAGCATGTGGCATGGTCACATTTCCAGGTTGTGTATGTGTATGTCATGTCACATACCCCCAGAGTCCCATGTGGGAAGGTATGTACGTCACAGGGTGACCCATTGCCACAATAGTGATGGCCCTCCACAGTCTGTGTGCATGTTGTGTTTCCGATGTCTCTGATTCCATGTGCACAATGGGAGACAGTCTCCACATCCACGTTGTTTGTGCATGGACTTTGATGTTGTGCGTGTGTGTGTCACAGACGTCCATGTCTGTCCTGCGGAGGCAACAGGGGCCACTACCTGTGGGAGTCATGTTTGTTTTTCTGACGTGTACATGATACGCCATGTCATGCCAGTGTCCATGTGGCAAGACAGGGTCCCTGGGAATCTACCTGTCAATGAGCTGTGATGCCTGTGGCGCATCTGTCCAGACATGTCACTGTGGTGTGTGTTTGGAACGTGACAGCAGTAAATGGGTACTGTGACACAGCCTAATGGTTTCCCATAGCACAACCTGGAACCTGTTGTCAACACATGTTGAACTGAGATGTTAGATGATGGCCATGTAGGTGCCATATATGTCCATACAGAACGGCACACACATCAAGTACTTGTGTCTCGTAATGATGTATCATGTGATATTGAGTATGGTCAATGCCACATATGTGGGGTGACTGACTTTCTTTCTTCACCTATGCACTGCAGGGCACCAACTGTCCATAGACCATTCCCTGACCTTGCAACGATGGTGGAACGTGACAGCATCCGACGGTACCGCTTCACCAGGCAGCTGATTGAGGATTTGGCAGTGCGCTTGGCCCCACATTTGCAACCTGGCCGGCCGTACCCTACAGCGCTGACCCCCAAGGTGAAGGTGATGGCAGCCCTACACTTCTTTGCCACCGGTACCTTTCAACACACTGTGGCGTCTGCTGGTGGGATGTCACAGACTATGTTCAGCCGTGTGCTACGCGATGTTTTGGAGGCAATGTTGAGATGCCTGAACCAGTACATCTATTTCCCTAAACGTCAACAACTCACTGACGTCAAGAGTGACTTCTATGCCCTGGGGAGGATGCCACATGTCATTGGCTCCATTGATGGGACACATGTGGCTTTGGTACCACCACAGGCACATGAGCAGGCATACAGGAACAGGAAACATTATCATTCGATCAATGCTCTGGTGGTATGTCTTGCAGATATGTGCATCTCACATGTGTGTGCCCGTTTCCCTGGTTCGGCACACGATGCCTACGTGATGAGGAGTAGTCGCATCCCGAGGATGATGTCACAGATGCAGAACCAGCGTGCCTGGCTTGTCGGTGTGTACTGACTTTGTACCATTGTGTGTGTTCTGCTATGTTGTATTCCGCCCTCTTTTCCAACTCAGCTAATGTGCAATTGTCTGTCTGTAGGTGACTCCGGATACCCCAACATGCCGTGGTTGCTGACACCCCTCAGGAACCCTGTGACACCAGCCCAGATGCGCTACAATGAGGCACATGGTCGGACCAGGAGAGTGATCGAGCGGACATTTGGTCTCCTGAAGAGCCGCTCCGCTGCCTGGACAAGACAGGAGGGGCCCTCCCATATGCCCCAGCAAAGGTGTGCAAGATTGTCATCGTCTGCTGCATGCTACACAACCTGGCAGTGCGGAAGGAGTTGCCTCTCATCCTGGATGACGATGACCAACATCCGCCACCTGTGGAGGATCCTGGCCTGGGCCACGATGCCAGTGATGATGATGATGATGATGGTGATGTCCGCACACAGCTCATCACCAACTTCTTCAGCTGAATGTGAGTATCCAGAGAGTTGTCATGCCAATGATGTGAGTTTGCGTGATATGTGTTGGTGGTGCTCTGGTGCTGTTTGAGTGTGGCCATGTGCTACTTGACTGGAAGCATGCAGCGATGTGTCCTTACAGGTAGTCTGTACTCCCCAACAGTGTTGACATGCTAACTTGGTTTTCTGTGAGTATCTTGTGACATGTATTGGCCATGAGTATTGCAGTTCTGTCCTGTTCTTCAGTGCTTTTGCCTGTGTGTCATGCCTGTCCTTCACAGGGTACTTTCAGAGTTGTTTGGTGAACTGTGATCCCACAACACCATGATTCAACTTCCAGGGTGGAAGCAGTCGTTTCCCTACAGGTGATGTGCCACACACCCCTGGACTTTATTTCTTCTACACTTGTTGACTGTGTGGCCCCTGCCACGTAGGATTACCTTGCATCTGTAGTGGAAACAACATGTTGCAAATGTGTAATAAACCTGTGCTTCACTTTGGGATGTGCGTTGTCTGTGGTCACACATCTGACTGACATGTGCTTACTGCACCTGTGGGCTAGTTAACACAGACTGTGAATAGGTGTGGTGTCTGTGCATTCCACTGTATTTCCTGGCAACATCAGTGTAGGCGATGAGTCTGATGGCCCTGGTGTGTATGTGTTGTGTAGCCCTAGTGGGGTGTCTCCCTCATATGTGTCACGTCACCATGACTCACATGACGGTGTTTAACTTGCTGTAGCAGTTAGCATGCACAGTGTCATTTAGCAGATCACCATCTCCATGACAGAAACCACGTTGGAATCACAACAAAGGCAAGTATGGTGTATTAGTGAGTTTATTTCCATACATGTGTGAGGATAGTGCACAGGATGGTGGGTGCTGTACATTGGGATTGTAATCCAAAGTTCCCAGATGAGTTGGAAGTCTTGGTAGCAGAAATGTCCTGAGTAAAGTCCACAGTCATCTGATACATTGGGCCAACTTAAGCTCCCCATGTCATGTGGGAGAGTTGGGTTGCATTCGACAGGGTGGACAGTTTGCACACAAAGGAGAATTTCCAGAACAGGTGTTGGGTTCCTGGGGGATGTACATGGCCATCGGCCTCTCAGTTTTCCTTCCTCGGACGACCCCTCTTCTTTCGGGGGGGACCCTCACGTGCAGGCTGCTGAGGTGCAGAGGACTCTCTGCCAGAGTCATCCTCCCTCCCTGTGGCAGTTGCAGTTGTTGCAGCACCAGATGTTGTGGGCACACAGGGAGGTGTGGCCATGTTGGAGCTAATCTGGCGGAGGCATGTCAATATGTCCCTATGCACCGCTGTCAGTTCTTCCAATGTGTCCCACTTGGACTCCATGCCAGACATGTGTGTCTCCACACGGGACATGTGTGTCTCCACACGGGACATGTGTGAGTCCAAGCGGGCATGATGGGCAGCCTGCTGCTGTTGAATGTCCTTGAGGATCCCCACTACCTGGCTGACCTCTCCGGTGCTATTCTGGTACGCATCAGCAATGCGTGCCAGTTGTGGGTCATCATGCAGTCCAGACCCCTCTGCAAACAGCGACCTATGTCTACCACCCATCCCACCACCCCTGGCGACACGTGCGGGACCTGCGGTGGCACGCACAGGTGACCGTAGGCCCACTTGGGGGTTGTTACTGGGGTAGTTGTCCGTGTCTCCACGTTGGGCCGGGGTCCCTGTGCTGTTGTCATCGGTGGTCCTTGGTCTGTCCGTGTTGGCAGGGGTGGTCTGTGTGTTGGCAGTTGTTGGAGGGGTGGGTGCAGGGGGTGCAGATGTTGGTCCTGCTGGTGCTGCATGATGACTCACACCGGAGGGGCCAGGTAGGTCTTCGCCATCCGAGGAGGACAGAGGCTGTTCCACACCAGTGAGCTCAGTGTCCCCCGGAGCCTGGGACAGGGACTCCTCATCGTCTGCTGCTGTGTCCCCATCATCACCTGTTTTTGGAAGAGACACACAATGTATGTTATGTTTCTACAGGCATCAATGGTTCACACACCTGACAGTTGTGACTGTACCTCTGGATGCGCGCCTGTACATTGCATTGTCCTCAGTTGTCACAGTCAGAGGTTGATATTGGTGTAGCACATTGTCCTGCCAACCTGAAGCTTTTCAATGTGAATGTTGAGGTGTGTGCATGGCCAGCATTGGTGGTATTTGGTGGACATCCGGCCCTCCTTCTCCCCCCAGCCCAGTTATCCCACCATGAAGCATGCCACCCTTGCAGTGTGTGCAGGTTGACTCTCAGGATGTCAGTCAGTGGTGTCCTGCTGTTGGTTGTTGCACAGTTCCCAGCAGGGCCTTGTGCTCCCCACAGCTGAGGCCAGTGTCAGACATCTTTGAAGTGGCTTTTCACTGCCTGTGAGGTGTGCATGCTTCAGTGTGAGCTTGCTGGGCCATGTGGGTGGGGGATGTTGAGCTGTGACTACCACTCCCATCATGTATTGCCTACACCCCTCTTCCCAGCATGCCCATACTTCCTTCCTTTTGACTCTGCTTCCCTGTGGGGTAGTGTGCCTGTGCTGACAGATTGGCTGACAGTGTTGTCCTGGCATTTGTTTGGCTACAAGTCCCAAGAGTGTCCCTGTGCTTCACACAGCATAACCCAGGGTGGTGGTTCTTTGTGGGATATTTAATTGGAGTGTGAGGCATTGCATTCTCCCAGGTGAGTTGTGTGGAGTTTGTGTTAAGGGGGTGTGTGAGAAAAGCTGCTTGTAACTATGGTCAGAGCTGTCAGTCCTCCTTCCCACCCAGCCAGATATCCCACCATGGAACGTGCTTCCATTGCAGGGAGTGCAAGTTGGCTTTCAGTATGTCAGTCAGTGGTGTCCTGCTGTTGGTTGGTGCCCAGTTCCCAGCAGGGCCTTGTGCTCCCCACAGCAGTACCCAGTGTCAGCAGTGCTTAATTTGTAAAATATGAAGTCCAGGTGCTCAAATTTTTGTAGGAGGCCACACCCACTTATTCAATTGGCTCAGCCTACATCCCCAACTGGCACTGAAAGCGAGATGTAATAGCAACTGAATTCCTACCTTGGTAATATGATGGTTGACTTGAAACACGTGTTGGTTTTCCAGCTCCTTGGGAAAGATATCTTAATAAAATCAAGGCAACACTGCAAAAGAGACTGGATGTCATGACTTTTGGAACCGAGCATAATGAACCTTTCTGACCATGAAAGTCCCGACTCTAAGGTTGTGCTGAAATGACTATCTACTTCTGTTGGATTTTGTGTCTCCCCAGGCTGGATTTTCAAGTAACACTCTAAACTGCCCGGACCCGTCTAGTAGTAAAAGACAGTTCCACGCCTTACCCACTTCTCAATTCTTTTGCTCTGAGAATTTGACGAATTCACCACTAATATGTGTACAGTTTGTTGCCAAAGGATAAATGACATGATAGAGTTCAGAGGATCAAGCCCAATATGAAGGCATCTATCACATGAAGAATATATTGGACCCTGCTAGATGCACATTATGCACCTCTCTGGCATATGCACTACCTGTAACTGATTTATGTACATCATTCAATCCTGTCATATGCCCAATATAGACATCTAAAACCTCTGATTATATGCATATATCAGGTCTCCAAAATGTGCATATGACATAGGCTCATGTAAAATGCATAGTCAAAAATATGTCTAGAGTATACAATGCAGACCCTTAATATGCACAGTATGTAATGCTGTGGTACCTGAAAATGGCACATTGCAGAGGTGCAAATTACTCAGGCATTACAGCAAAAATAAAGTTCTGTAAACTGCACATGCCCGAGTCAGAAATGTCCATCTTTGCAGGCTTCTTTTTGGACCACTCGCCCTGTATTCACATAGCCCCTGTGCTCACTCTGCACTCATACAGGCACAGTGCTCATCCTACAGTCTTGAAGGCGCACCGCTCAGGCTGTAGTCATACAGGCACATCGCTCACCCTGCACTCATACAAGCACATGGCTCACACTTCACTCATAAAGGCACAGTGCTCACCCTGCACACATACAGGCAAACTGCTCACCCTGCACTCATACAGGCACAGTGCTCACCGTGCACTCATACAGCTCACCATGCATTCATACAGGCACACTGCTCACCCTGCACTCATAGAGGTACAGTGTTCACCCTGCACTCATACTGGCACAGTGCTCACCTGGCATTCTAAGAGGCACACCGCTCATCCTACACTCATGCAGGCACACTACTCAGCATGCATACAGGCACACCACTCAGCCTGCAGTCATACAGGCACATCACACACCCTGCACTCACACAGGCACACGAGTCAAACTGCACTCATACAGGCATACCACTCACCCTGCACTCATACAGGCACACCACTCATCCTGCACTCATACATGTACATCACTCACCCAGAACTCATACAAGCACACCACTCACCCTGCACTCATACAAGCACACCACTCACCCTGCACTCATACAAGCACACCACTCACCCAGCACTCATACAGGCACACCACTCACCCTGCACTCATACAGGCACACAAGTCAACCTGCACTCATACAGGCACACTGCTCACATACTATACTATACAATGACAGGCCATACCATACAACACTATGGAATGACAGGCCATTGCATACCACACCACAATACAACATACCTCTAAAAAAACATTGACAAAGCCAATAGATCCCACGTGCGCAAAACCTATGGGTATCAGTTCCTCTCAGTTAGCGTGCTTTGACTCATAGAAGCTGAAAGGCCTGAGACCATCTATGCAAGGGGGCTGCTGTGATAGAATTAATGGTGCTCAAATTCACTGTCACATTTCATTTTCTTGCCTATTCCCTTGTGGAAAAAGATTAAAAATAAAATGAATGTATGAATTGACCGGTCAGGATGCTTTTTGAACCTACCCCGTTTTCGTTGCCACACCTTAACCACCCCAATTTATGGCTTCAAGGAGTAACGTTTTTTCAATTTCAACACTGGTTAAACTGTTGTTACATTGTCCAGAGCGAGCAGCTTTTCGGGCTCTGCCTTTATTTATGTTTGACAATTTTGACAAAGAATGTGACCACTGCCAGAAATCTGACAACTTTTGCACGTTGCAAAATTGTTCTCTTCGGCAGACAATAACGGTTTTGGTCGGAATAGTTTACCTCTAAAATGTTGTTTGCGACAACCATTTCTGAAACAAAACAACCTTCTGTTATAGATTTATTTGATTTATTTATTTGAAAGGTTTTATATAGCGCTGGCTAGACCCGGAGGTATCAGAGCGCTTTACATGAGAATAGATATTTACAGGTATACAGATATATATATATATATACAGTTATTTTCTCCTACAGTTTTTAATATAAGCAGTGTATTTCTCCACAACTGGGTTCCGTTCTCTTGCACTTTTGTGGCTCTGGCGGGAGCACACATTAGCAGCTAGAGCTAGGTGACCCCCACTGCCCCCCCCCCTAAATGACAACCCTGCCCACCCCCACTTATCTAATGCTTGTAAACAAAGGTTCCCCTCGCTCACCCCAGACTCCCAGTCGGTGCAGTGGTTCACCCCCTCAACTCACCATCAGCATCCACGGCCTCCAGGTCCTTCCACCTCTGTAGCGCCTCCCTCAGCACTAGGGTCATGTAGTGCCCCCTGCGGGCCTCGGCCACAGCACCTGTGCCTTCTGCTCCGGTTGAGTTTCAGTCTCTTTGGGGAGAGGGCTGGCTGGTCCCGGGGATCGGGTCAGGGCCCCTCAGCACAGCCTTGCAGGTCGCAGTACTCCGTGCCTCACAGTGAAGGCCACGCCCGGAACTGAAAGTGAAAGCAGTCCCGGAGAGTCAGGTGGGAGCTGCCGCCCCACCCCAGCTGCCATGGCGGCCCCGGCGAAAGGAACAGAGCTCGGGCAGCCAAGGCCTGAGGAGGGCCTGAGAGTCCTGGAGAACATAGCACAGCAGGGGCCTCGGATTGGAAGGGCCCAGAACCGGGGGTCCACGAGGGATCCAGTTTTGTCACCATCCTGATGACACAACGCTGCCTACTACACTGGACGGCTGCCTCACTAATAGTAAATAAAAGAAAAAAAAACATGGAGTTGCTTTCATGAAAGGCTCCGTGGTGGTGTTTAGTTTCAGGCAGCATGTAACCTGAAATTTGTTTTTTAGCACTGTGAAAGTGGATGCAGCTGCGCATATGTCAGCCTGGGCGAGAGTGTACACAGTGCTAAAAAAAAAAAATTCAGGTTACATGCTGCCCAGTGTAGTAGACCCGGCCCTGAGAAATAAGTGCCGGTGCTTAGCACCGGAAAGCACCGGCACAAATTAAGCACTGAGTGTCAGCCATCTTGTCAGTTGTTTTCCACTCCCTGTGATGTGAGCATGGTTGAGAGTGGTGTTGATGGGCCAATTGTGAGGGTGACCAATATCTGTGACTACAACTCCCATCATGCTATTGGCTACACTGACTTCACCAGCATACACAGAATTCCTTCCTTTCAGTGAGCTTCCCTGTGAGATGGTGTTCTAGTGGTGGCAAAATGTCTAACTGTGTTTGATGGTTATATTTGTGCCACTGCCCTGCTGTATTTGTAGTTAGGTTTGTACATATCATGACACAGTTACATATCACTATGAGATGGCATGTATTGTGTTTATCTGACTGACAGACAAATCTTGCGGTGATTATCTTTTGGTTGCTGTGGATTTGCTAAGGGTGCATGGTTTGACTATCCCCTTGACAGTGATGTGTGTGTATTGTCACACAATATTGGGTATATTAGTTGTGTACTCACCAGGCTCTGGGATGTTTGATAGTCCATATACACTCACTGGTGGTAGGATGGCCCGCACCTTCTCCTCCCAGGGCCTGAGGTATAGTGGTTTGGCAGGAGGGCCACTGCCGGTGCGCTGACTCAAGATGTAATCCTTCTTTAGTAGGTCCCTGACCCTCCTGCGCACATCATACCACCTGTTCTGGATGTCTTCCTTTGTGCGCAAACATGGTGATTGTGCGTTGACCCTGTCGACGATCCTCTCCCACATCTTGGTTTTCTGCGACATGGGGGTCTGTTGGACCAATGTACCAAACAACTGTGGCTCTACCCTGAGGATCTCATCTACCAGGACTTCCAATTCACTGTCTAGGAACTTTGGATTCTTCTTTGGGGGCATGGTGATGGGTGGTGGTGGTGATTGATGTGTGTGTGTGTGCAAGTGAGGGTGTGTGAGTGTAGGTTTTGCTGGGTGTATGTGAGGGTGCTATTTGTTGAGGTGCTAATGGTGTGTGGCTTGTGTGATGGATGAGCTGTGAGTGTGTCTGTGGTTGCTGTCTGATGGTGTTCTGTGCTGGCAGGTCAGTTGAATTTGCAAAGGATCATGGTAGGGATTTGTGGCCTTTATATGGGTGGAGTTGGGGGTGTGTCCTTGTTCCATGTTTTTTTTCCCTGTATTTATTGACTTTGTCATTGCTTGTTTGGCCCTTTTTTTTGTATTTTTTCCTTTGTATTTTTTGTGCATGTAGGAGACGTTCTTCTGACTGAGTAGGACGCTGCAGTTGTTTCGTGCGAGCTTCTCCGAGTCGTTCACGCTGTGTTTCTGCTAGGTTTATTGTGCGGCGTACGCGTCGGTCGCCGAGTATTGGCTTCCTTCGGCTGGCTTTTGTATGCGTGTCGGTCGTACGGCTTGAGCTCCGTGCGACTCGGTCTGGTTTTCCACGCATTACATCGTACTGCGCGGGTCGGAGTTCGCGGGTACGTTTCATTCGGGTTCATTCCTGGTGCGTGTCGGTCGGTTCGATTCGCATGGTTTCCCGGCCGGATAGCTGGTTTCCGTGCGGTTCGGTCGTTCGGCTTGTGTTCCGTACGAGTCGGTCGTGATTCACATGCATTTCATCGTACTACCCAGGTCGGGCAACGCCGGTACGTGTCGGTCGGACTATATTCCCATACCGAGTCGGTCGGTATGTTTTCCGGCCCGAATCGGAATCGGCCCCAGAGTGTTGAAGTTAAATTATATTATATATTTAATGGCAATCGAACATTGATACTGAGTAAACAACACATGTCTTGTGTTGGGCTGCAAATAATGACCATAGAGGGAGCCAGTAAGTGCATATTTTGTTACATTTGTCACCTCAAACCACCAACCTCCTTGATGCCTTTCAAAAACATAAATGTCACATACACAATGATTAGCATTCAGCACATCTTAAGTCAGCTACCTTTTAGGTTTGACTTGATGACACCTGCACCATTCATGGCAGATGTTTCCATATGATATACACGAATGGACTAGGACACAGGTTTGTAGAATTGCTTGCATTTGTTTGAAAGAAAGAGATATGCAATTATCATTATGCCATCCAGGTGTTAGATATGTCAGCACAGACGAGCTTGAGGTAACATAGAATGTTGTTACAACTAACTTTCTCAACTAGGATGGCACTAAAGCCTTACTGGACAATCTATGCCACAATACATCACTGCTCTCTGCGAGTTCGTACCAACCAAAACAAGAAACACTAAATTTGGCATTAAATGCACTAAACATGGTCCCATGTGGTGCCAGTGGAGCTGAAACAAACCAGTCTCAACCTGTAATGCAAGTTGCACAAGACAATTTTAACTGAAGATAGCCCCTCTCTAAGAGATACCTGTAAGGCCTCCATAGTGCCATAAGGAGAGCCAAAAAGTCTTAATTTACAAAATTCATCTAGCAGGTCTGACTGAATAAGAGAAATCTCCAGCATCTTTCAAGAACTGTCTAACCCAGATACCCAGAAGAACAACCCCTGCACATCACAACAATATTGTGAAAAAACTCCTGGATTTCTTTTGTTCAAAATTAGCACCATCGGTGACTCCAATAATACTGCCCTGTACCATCTGCCTGACGCTCTCGCTCCTTTCTTCACAGTTTTCATCCTTTCTCTGCCTCTGTCTATATGTGCTATATTGCTATTGCTTCACTGCCAGCACTTAACCTTCCCTGTTAGCTCTGGCATGGCATTTTAATGGCATTTTATTTAGGAGCATAGGCATAAACAATAGGAAGATGGGAGCCCATAAGGTAGTAATTATAGGTGTCCCCTTTCAGTGTATTAGTCATTTCAGCCAATTTATTCCAAAGTTGTGCTTTAAGTGCACTTTTTGATTTAATTTTTCTCAAAAAGTTCTCGGGCTGGGGGAACCTACTATCAAACCCTTACTTAAGGAAGGCTCCATTGCTGAAAATTCAGATGCAGTATTACATCTGGCTTTCAGCAGTGGCAGTTGAGGATGTGGGTGGAGACAAGCGGGTGGAGCCAGTGGAGGAAGTGGGTGGAGCTGGGGAAAGGGGTGTGGTCTCCTAAACAAATTTGAGCACCTGCACTTAATATTTTACAAATTAAGCACTGGGAAGATAGGTGCCTCTGCAGAGTAGTATTGTCCGGGCACCGACCCTCCCGTAAAGTACGGGAAGTGTGTGAATCCTCAATCCGCTGCCCCTGCTTGCCCCTGATAACATTTATATAATGAAAGCAATACCCTACACTGACTTTCCGCTCAATACCTGGAAGTGCTGCGCCTTTTCAAATCACGCGAGTGCACTAAAGCAGGCACAATTCATCTTACAAGAGGAGCAGTTTTAACACCGTGATAAGGATCTGTGTCTGTGTCACTAAGGTTACACACGCTCCTGCGGCTGCACAAATCCAGCCCAAACAGTGGTCCGTCTGCCCACCGGCAAAACAGACGGAAGGCATGGATTTATTATCAGTTCAGCTCTTCACCAGAAAGACAGAGTTTCAACAGTCGTTTATATTGGCTGACACTACACACGTTGTGCAGTCGTTGATGTGAGTTGTAACTTGGCCCTGACTTCTAGACCCGGCCCTGATAAATAAGTGCTGGTGCTAAGCACCGGAAAGCACCGGCACAAATTAAGCACTGTCTGTGAGTGATGAAAACTTGCTGTAGATTTCCCTGCTAAATACATTCTGCAAGGAAGAGAAGGTTGAACCTGATGCCTTCTTGAGCAAGGGAAGTTTGATTCTGCTGATCTGCTGTACCTATTTGCTGATCAGGAGAATCTTGCACTCTTTCTGCCCAAGGTGTACCTGTTCTGCAAAGAGGGGTGTTCCACTGCTGTTGCCCATCATATGAAAAAACAAAGGATGTATTGAATGCACTTACATAAAATGCCCTGTGAACCAGGGATTGTTTTACAATGTTTGATGTGGGATACCAAGAACTATAGTCATGAGGAGAGCGCTTGAACCCATAGGGGCAATATTCATGTGCCAAAAAGAAAAGTAGGGTCCGTTGCTGAACCCTCCTGTTTTTAATCTTGTGATAGAGAGATAACAGTAAAAAAAAGTTTTACCTCATCTAGTCACAATTTTATTGTAAGTGTGCCAGTTTAACTAAGGGAGAACATAAGTGTCCACATAAAGAGCTTAACATCACCCAAACTAGGGAACCCATAACTAGATGACTGTACAACCAATGAACAGTAATAATCTAGGAGGTTTCCCAGTGCTGCATTTAGGTCCTACTGTTGAAGCATTCCTTGCAAGGTAGGCAGCAGTTCATCATCCTACATGAGTATTGGATGCTTCTGTAGGTTTATGTGAACAGAGCGCTTACTTATTGAAAAGCAGGGGCGCGAGGACACCCGTTTTAAAGCAGAAGACTTTTCTTGACAGCTTGCTACCATCACCTAACTTTACACACATCCAGGTGTTCGTGTACAGAGGTTGTATTGCTCGAAGTAATTGCGGGGGTATACCCCAGTTGACTAATTTCTGCCACAAGAAGTTCCTTTGCACGCAATCACAAGCTGCCTTGAAGTTGACAAGACAAGAATAAAGTATGGATCTGGTCACAAAGGTGTTTTCCATGCAGCTAGATAAAGCTACTAAGTTTGAGAGTGTTCCTGAACCAGAGCAGAACCCTGTCTGATTCCGAAGGATGATCTTTTGGTCTATTGCCCATTTGTTGAGGTCTTTTAGAAGCAGACTTGCAAATTTCTTGGCCTCATTATCCTTTAGGACTATCAGTCTATCATTACCGGGGTTGCATCTTTTGCCTCCCTTGCAGATAGGGTGCATTATTGATCCCTTCCAACTGTCTGTAATGTCTCCTGTGTTCTATATTGCCGTTTACAGGATACTTAGGGGCAGATGTACTAATGTTTGGCATAACGCAGCAAGATAACTTGCTGCACTGTTCAGCATCAAATGGAGAGTTAAGGAATGCACCATATCTACTAAGATATGGCACATTCCTGCTCTCCCTCTGCGGTGGAGCACTTATGGCTGTCAAGCGCCAATGCAGGCACCCTTGCACCATGGTTCCTGTGTTACAGCCAGGATTGTTTCTCTGCAGGAAGGGACACTTTGCTACATGACAACAATCCTCTGGGGCTTTTTCCTCATTCTGTGTTTGCTGTAGAATGCAGCACATGGAGAAACAGGAAAAAACGAGGCAAAATAAACATATTTCTCCTCCCTACGTCTCTCCTGGGAAGGCGCACCATTTTGATACCTTCCCAGGTTTACTAGTTTTAATAAATCTGGGAATGAGCCAAAAACCATAGGTGGATTCGGGGGACCCCCCACGCTCCACCCATGGAACGCTTTCCCAGGGCAGAGTAACGCAAGGCAGCGACTTGCGCCTCTTTGTGTAACTGCAGATCTACAATGCCATGCAGAGCCATGCAAGGGGGCTCTATGTGGCATAGCTAAATCTTAAGGGCTTGCGTTGCCCATGTGTCACCTTGCTTGACTCAAGGCAATGCAAGCCTTTGATAAATCTGGCCCTTAGTTCCTTTTCCCAAAACGCTGGATTAGATTTAAAGAAGGCCTGTGATAGGTCATTTGGACCTGGGGCTCCGGTGGCCCTTGAATTCTTGGTTACCTTTTGCAGTTGTTGTTCATTGTAGGTAAATATAGATCTTAATTACTTCCGTGCCCGTAGGGTATTGTTGTTGGATAATGTACACCGTTTATGGGTGTTAGTCGCTCGGTCTGGCAATAACTAGATTTCACATTTAACATAGGAGCCTGGTACACTGTTGGGCATATAGTTGAACAATGTGATTGCAAATGGTTAACCCACGCTAATTTGCTTATATTTGCATTTCATGCATTTGTTATCACCTTTTTCAATTAAATTAATTAAATACCAAAAATGTTTTGGGTTTTTCATTGTACTAGCAGACACTATTTTTGCTCACAAGTCGTTGTGATATTGCTTTTCACCAAGGAAACTTCTCTTTTGTAGGTTTGCTGGAGCGATCTTACTTTGGACATTTGACTCTGGTAATAAGGATTGAACTTAATCGGTGAAATGCTTTAATTAGATTCTTCCTCAAAATTTGAAGGCCCTTTTGAGACCTAGGGAGTCTTACAATTTATGTCAAGTTTTCAATATCTAAAGTTAGATTTGCTTTGATAAGCTGCTAGAATTCTTTACATTAAGTAGTCCCAGTTAACTATAGGGTTTCCCTTTACAAGTTTTTATTCATTTAGCAGGTCGACCCATTCAGGTGTTATGTCTGGCTCCACATCTCATGCCAGTTTAGTTGCTTTTGATTATCATTGTGAGCAGCACTGAACAAGATGTTTGTGTTTTGAAATATTGGCATGCATACCATTCATTTTATGACTTGATGGTAGTGATGGCTCTTAGGGCGATAGTCAATACTGTAGCTAACTATTTGATTAAACAGAGTTAGGCTAGCTATTGTGCAATAGACCAACATTAGTACAGATGGAGGCAGGATCGCCAGTCCATGATAGTCCCACCATTTCTTCCATACTTTGTCATATTTACGAGGGCATCCTCTAGCTTCATAAATCATTTCCTCAATTTTCCCACACAAATCCATCCCTTTAGTGCACATTGCTATGGAAGGGGCCACCAGGGAAGCCCAGTTGCGAGCAATGTCACATTTAGTAATTAGCGTGCCAAGGCTCACCACGGTCCTGTCCCCCCTAAGGCCACCCAACTCATCCAATATCCCGGGCAGGGCAAGTTTCAGGTCAGCATCATTGTTCATACCCCCCACAGCAGACAACACATTTAGGATGGTGGCCCAAAATCTCTGTCCGAGGGGACTGACTGCCACACCACAGGAAAGAAGTCCCTTGAGGGGTTGTTACACCTACGAAATGTTGGAGAGTCCGTCAGCCCCGCCCTCTACAAGCAAAGAGGGGTAATATTGGCCTGATGGAGATATTTAAAATAGATGCAACGGAGTCTGGTGGAAATGGCTAATGTACGGTGAGCCATGCAAGCATCATGCCAGTCGGCCTCGTCCAAGGGCCCCAACTAACTCTCCCACCATTCTTTCAGGGGAAGCAAAGAGGTTGGCAAGTGTATCACAAGGGATTTGTAAATCTGGGATATCTCACCCCTATCCAGGGGATCGAAGAGGATTAGGGGATGTCCCGGAGTTCGTCGCTATCGGTATGAAGGGTGTGATGAAGTTGTAAGTAGAGGTAAAACTGGGAGAATAGCATTTGAAATGCTGTCTGGAGCTCCTGGAAGGACTTCATGTGTTGGTTCCACCAAACGCCCCCGAGACGCGACAGTCCAATAGAGTCCCACCCTTTGAATCCCTCCAGAGTGGACATCTGGGACAACCACCTGCCCACCCAGAGAGGGGTTTCCGTGGTAAGCCTGTGGTTCCTTTTAATCCAGTGGAGGGCCGCCCTCCACACCGTATAGGCCATCTCAGTGATCTCCAGGGAACAGAGGGAATTAGACCGCTGTACAGGACATGAAGCAGGTTATTGAGTCCCAACAGGGCCAAATAACCCCTATAGGTTGGGTCCTCCCATCCCCGTGTATCCAGTCATTGATGGGGGGCAAATGGGCAGCACAGTAATATAGTCGTATGTCCGACATGGCTAATCCACCATCATACATTGCCCTATTACACTTCCCAAAAGCCACCCAGAGGGTGCCTCCAGCCCAAATAAATCTACGACCCATGGCTAGGACAGAATCAAACCATGACTGTGGAATATAGCAGGGATAATTCTGTAACGCATATAAGAATTTGGGCAAGATCATCATTTTATATAGGGCTATCCTACCCATTGTGTTAAGAGGGAGGTTAAGCCAGCCTGCTAGGTCCTCTTTGGCCCTGCGTACCACCGGGGTCAGATTCAGTCTCCACGACAGGTCCGGCTCCCAGGAGACATGCACCCCAAAGTAGTGGAAACTGACCTGATACACCGGGATTATTGATTGCCAGTCTTCATCTCGACGGTCCCTGTGTATAGGGAGCAATAGGGATATCTCCTAATTGACATGAAGTCTCGATGCTTCCCCAAAAACATGAAGAATTTTAAGCACTCTCTGCCCTGTCTCAGCAGGTTTGGACATAAACAAAAGGACATCATCAGGGTCCAAAGCTATCTGAACCTCCGTTGCCAACCCTCAATCAAATCCCCATACTTGAGCATCACACCGGATCCACACCACGAGCGGCTCGAAAGCAAGGCCAAATAAGAGCAGGGACAATGGACAACCCTGCCCTGGGCCCCTCTGCAAAGGAAAAGGGTCCGATAAGACACCGTTAATCCACACTCGAGCCCAGGTACCCATATAAAGGGCCCGCACAAGTGCCCGGAACCAAGGCCCAAGGCCCATACTACCCAGTACTTCATTTAGATACAACCAGTCCACAGTATCGAAAGCTTTTTCAAAGTCCAATAGCAAGAGAGCTGCTGGCCTTCAAGAGCTCTGATACGGTACAGTGCAATATGTACACAAAGGATGCAGTGTCTGGTAAAACGCTGGGGAATGTCAGAGAGGACAAGGGTGTGGAGGACTTTAGCAGTCGATTAGCCAAAATCTTAGCGTACAGTTTAACCTCGCTGTTAACAAGGGATATGGGCCGAAAGGAGGCACAGGATGTTTGGGGTGCGGCCCAGCGTGGGCAGAACTACGATAGTTGCCTGGTCAATCTCTGAGAAGAAGTGGGCAAGAGATATCTGCTCTGTATATAACTTGAGGGTGGCGGGATCAAATAAGAGCTGATCTTTCGGTAATACTCCACCGGGAACTCATTGGGTCCTGGAGTTTTCCCAGGGTTAATAATATCCACCAGAGCCTCCCCAATTTCCTTCTTGTTGATATCTGGATCTAGGTCTGTTTTGTCCTGTGGGGACAGGCGGGGCAATGGAAGCTCCTCCGAGGGGGTCACCACTGCTGCTTCGGGCCGTGACCGAGGAGCATACACCTCTTCATTATTGGGGCTAAGATACCAGAAATCCCTGTGAGTCCTCCACCCATGTCCCAGAGCCCCCATAACATGAGGAATTACCCTCTTCTCTGCCTGGTGTGTGGCAAGACAATGCAACAGTTTGCTTGACTTGTTGCCCCATTCATATACCCTGTGCGTGGACGCCATCCAACATTTGTGGGCTTCGTCCAGACATAGCTGGCGCAGTAAAGTTCTATCTAAATTTATTTGCTGTCTTTCCTATGCCCTGATTGTTCCCGGACCCCTGCAGTCAAAGTGCATCAGCGAGGTCTCAAGTTCAACCATGCGAAGGTGCTTTTCATGGTCGGCTTCCCTGAGGAAGGAGCGGGACACACCCCACACATATGCCTTACCTGCCTCCTCAAGGTTATAGCGGAGGCCACAGAGCTTCCATTAGTCTCAAGGAAAGTTCAGAATTCGGTGGAGAGGTGTTCCATCAATTTTTCATCCTGGAGGGATCAGGCGTTAAGGCACTACAATAGGGCAGGGTCTCCTAGGAGATAGGTTAAACCGTAGCGTGACCGGTGTGTGGTCAATATTCCCTGGGCCAGAATTTGGGATCCTCAGTCTTTCCGCCAAGAAGATGGCAAAAAATAATCACAAACTCAGGAAAACTATGGCCAGGAGGCATTTGTCACTCAGACAATTGGCTTGCTTGGTTCGGCTGTTAGCATCTTCCATTCAGGCAATTTTCCCAGGCCCTCTTCACTACAGGGCGCTGCAAAGGTTGAAGGCACATCACCTTCGGGAAGGCGCGTCTTATTCGGCAATGGTTCCGATATTGGAGGAGGCCAAGGAGGAAATGCAGTGGTGGTTGACCCACATGGAGGCCTGGAAATGGAGAGCCATCTTTGTTTCCAGTCCGTAAATTGTGACCGAGTCTGATGCCAGCGAAACCGTCTGGGGTGCCAGCAGTGGTGGTGTGTCCACAGGATGAAAGTGGTCATCCAAAGAACAATCCCTACACATCAACTGCCTGGAACTTCTTGCAGGCTCCTTCACGGTCTGATGTTGGACGCAGCACAGGGTGAGTTGCTCAGTGTTGCTGAAGATTGACAACATCTCAGCAGTGTGGTATATCAACCGCCTGGGGGTCCGCGATCCAGGATGTTGGAGGAACTGGCGAAAGGATTTTGGAACTGCTTCCTGGAATGCAACATGACGGCCGAATATCTCCTGGGGAAATCCAATGAAGTCGCCGATTGGCATTCTCACCATCTTCAGGACCTCAGTGCCTGGCAGCTGCATCTAGAGGTGTTCCAAGTTCTCCAGAGAATATGGCGGCTGTTCTCAGTGGATCTCTTAGCCTCTCGTCTTGACTGTCAACTGGATCAGTTCTTCAGTTGGAGGCTGGATCCGCTAGTGGAGCTCGGATACCTTCCTACAAGACAGGAATCCTCACCATCTGGTCCTGGAGGGGAAACTCCCCCTCATGGCTTGGAGGATTACAGGGTTAGGTGGAAAGTCAGAGGACTTTCGAAAGTGGTTCACGATCTTTTGTCCAAAGCCTGGGCGGTTGGCACCAATAAGAGATACAGGTATCCCTGGGGCAAATGGGTGTGTGGGTGTGTGCAGAGGTATGCTGATTCCGTGGCATCAGGAGTTGTTTCTATCCTGAATTTTTTTGTCATCTCTGGTTAGTGACGGTATGGCTTACAGGTCAGTAAATGCTTTCTGCTCAGCTATACTGGCAGGTCATTTGCCCATAGAAGATTACCAAGTGGAGAAGTATCCATTGGTATGAAAATTGATGAGGGGAGTGAGATTGTTGGTCCCTCCTGGTCCCAGATATTCCCCCCTGTGGGATGTTAATTCGAACCTCAATTTGTTTCTGTCTTGGCCAAGCAATAAATATCTATCAAGGAAGCAATTATCAGCTAAGCTGGCCTGCAACAGGGTGTCTAATGTCTGGGCTCAGGATATTACAGGTAGGATTTTCACCCCTGAAGGAGTTACTTTCCATATTACAAGACAAACAAAATGTACTTCAAGGCTGGTTTCGTACCCAATGTTCGTGTAGGTCCCAAAATTGTGTGTGGTCCGCTGTCTTAAAGCATTGAGAGAGGAAGTTCGCCCAGCCGGGAAACAGTAGCTTCTGATTGCTTTGCGTAAACTGTTCAAGGAAGTTTCTTCTCCTACCGTAACTGATGGGTGAAGTACGTCATGCAAGAGGCAGTTATTAGCACGTCAGTGTTTGGAGCACACTCGGCAAGAGGTGCTATGGCTTCCAAAGCTTTTTCGTTGGGGGCTCACCTCGAAGACATAGTGAATACGGCCGATTGGTCGTCAGACTCTATGTTCAAGATGTTCTATTATAAATCGATAGTGGACATAGCTACCATGGTAGCAAATCAGTTTTGAACGAGCATAATACTCGCCTCCAGTCCAGACATAGAATATAAATTTTCCTAGCTATCATAACAGAAAGTTTGAATTCTATTAAGGACACGGAGGTGAGAATTATTCCCATCCGATCAAGGCTGAATATCCCTTCCTGGTGTTTTTTTTACAGACATGTGAAATTTGGGAGTTTTTTCTCTTAAGGATAAGTATGTCTGGATTTCTTGTAAGGACAATGTTCAGTAGTTACTGTTATGATGTACTGTAATGTTATCTGTACATGAGGTATTGTAGGTAGCTTCTAATAATGTTTCATGCGACTTGACTGTGATCTTTATAATAAGTTGGGAAGGTTTTTTTACATGTTTGGTTTCATGTTTTAGGTAACAACGCCTCTAAGCAGGAGTGAGCCAATGTTGGAAGGAATCTTTACTGTTTTTATTTATTTTAAAAAAAAAATTATTTGAGCTTTATATAGCGCTGGCTAGACCCGGAGGTATCAGAGCGCTTTACATGAGGATCGTTACGTTACAAGTTGCAAATTACATGCGTTACAAGAGCATAATAAAAACATTAGGAAAAAGAACAATGTTATAGTAGTTCGTAGGAGGGAGGGGGCGGAAGGAGACAAAGTGGGGAGACGAGGAGAACTATGCCTATTGTCCGGCTGGGTAGGTGACGGCCGAGGGGGAAGACCAGGGCCAATCTCCTCTATAGCTGTCTAGCAGCTCCACCGGGCATCAGCCATGTTGTTCACGTATCCGCAGTCGGGGAAAAACAAGAATCAAACATAGGAGGTCAAGACCTCAGTAGAGGGAGGAGGGGGAAAAAAAGGGAGGGGAGAAAAGACAGGGGAGCAGATCAGATCAGGTATACCGGCAATGGAAGGAACGTGTCTCAAGGGGGCCCAAAAGTTAGAGCAAGCGGGACCAAAACCCAAATGGGGCCACATAGAAACTCGGACCATTGCCAATAATAAACACCGTGCAGGGTCATCTCGGCATCAAATTTGAAATAGTTAGAGAGTGGGTCCCAGGGGGGAGATCCTTAAGATGTAGAGGCCAGGCGACATACTTTAGGGAGAGGGGGGTAGAGGACTGTGTCTTATGAGTCTTGCGGCATAAACACAATCCTTAGCACACGTCTTTTAAGTAATATGCAATTATCCAATTTGTTTAACAACCTATTATTTCTCATGCTTTGGAATGAGCACGGTCTCTTGGGCAAAGATCCCTGTGCTTGCCGCAGAAATTCGTATAGAATACCGCTATGCACACGGGTGAGGTTTGATGGGTGTATTAAATACACCTGTTTTGTGTAATTTTACAAAGGGCTTGTGTTTGTTTTGTATATACAGCCTTGAGAAAGTCGCGGGACAAAATTCCTTTGTGCGACGAAACACGTGTTGGCTGATGCAAGAACAAAGAGAATAAAGAAAAGAAACCAAGCTCGAAAATTTCTCTATCATTTATGCTTGACTAAAACAAATTGGATAATTGCATATTACTTAAAAGACGTGTGCTGAGGATTGTGTTTATGTTCATGTTGGTTTCGACCACGTGTTTGGGGAGACTGGTCGTTCTTCTCACCTTTCAGCACCGTCCATATAAATTTCTCAGAAATCTAAATAGAGTGTAAGTGCTACTCATTCTTGGAGCGCCATTTTACCTATAACCATACCACTGCACCGTCGTGAATGAGTCTTGCGGCAGCTTCAGTTCAGATCTTGGGTGATCCCATCACTCATCACATACTCTGAGATCCAAAGACACAGGCGCCATCCTGAAGTCAGGATCAGCACCCAAGAGTAACGCGGTTTCAGGATAGAACAGCCCAGCAGTAGTTCAATCCCTAACAAACAGGCACCACCGCTGAAACGCTTGCCCAGGACCATAGGATTCCGACGAGCAGACCAACAGGGGAAGGAGAAAGCTATCCCCGTGCATTTCGAATGGACGCCATCTTAGGGTCAGGCCTTACAGGCAAAGCTCGCCGGAAAGAAGAAGATACTGTGAGATGCAGCTCTCGAATGAAGAAAGAGGGGGCATAAACAGAGATGATGGACTATATTATATGGACTGTTTATTGATTGGTAGTGATGTTTTTTCTCTTTTCCTAATGGTTTTCTGGGAAAGGTAGTTGTTTATTAAAAGGCTGCTGTATAGAATAAAGTGACGAAAAAAAAGCATAATCCTTGCCTCTGTGTCCTTAATAGAAACTTTCCATTATGATAGCTAGGAAATGTTATATTCATCACTATTAACTCATTATTCAACATTTTTAAGTGGATTAACCTGAGTGATTGTCTCTTGATTGAATGAATCCAGACAGCCGTTGTTCTCTGTTTGATTTGTTATTGGAGCAATACTTTGTCTTGGAGCAGGGTGCACTTGTTCGATCATTTGTTCCAATTGCTTATCTGTTATTGGTTGGTCAGTTTTACAATTGGAGGACGACATTGGGGGCTTATTGATTTAGACCAAACTGGTTACTCATTTGGTGGTGGTTGCTTAATCTCAATGTTCACTTCCTGCTGTGCTCGAGCCTAGGGGCTTGCAATTCAGAGATTGGGTAATGCAGTGACCGCTGCGTATGTTATTTCATGGGATGGATGCATTTTTGACATAGAATAATTAACTGGCATGTTTGATGAGGTAGAGTATGTGTATTGCTGAGTCAGTGGGAATCTTCTTCCTATCCTTTAAAAGATGCCTGGCTTAAGGTACAGGACCAAACAAACTCTGTCTAGGTATTCTAATGAGGATTCCTTTCCAAAACAGAAACCAAAAGGATTTATTCAAACTGAAGTGGAAGAAATACCCTTATATTTAGAATGATTAAGATAAAGCTTGTCACCCCATGGGTGGATTGCAAGACTTGTTTAATTAATTGATATATTGCCTAGAGGTTGTGATAGATGATGGGTAGATTGCTGATAAAGCAAATTGCTTATAAATGCTTTAAGCAAAATTTTATTGGACAGGGTGATTTATGATAGTTTTGATTTGTTCGTATACTCAGGCTAAATTTGAGTTCTTATTCTTCATCTCATCTTTTTTTCAATAGAACGTGCAAATCAATAATTATATTGCATTGTAAAGTAAGATATCAAGTAAACGTAGAGTCAGGTAATGTTGACTCGCTCTTCCTTTAATCTCTATTCACTGGGGGCAAGGGTGTGGAAACGAAAGGCAATACCAGGGAGAGGGAAAATAATTCTGGATCATTGATTTATTAATGTGGTGACTTTCTGCAGAGTGTCCAATCTCCTGAAGTGACAGAGCTCACATCACAATTAAAAGTGTAACGTTAACTGTGAAGATTTAAGCCCCAGCCTGGTTGTGAGGGTTTAGTGAATTCCTGAAAGGCTTGAAATTAGAGTATTCCTGGTAAGCTGTTTAAATTCCATTGTTTTTTCGCAAGCACTGTTTTTTGAACAATGTGAAATTGTACACAGATAACAACGGCTCACTGTCAAATGTCAGCACCTTGCTTCAATGGGACAATTTTTTGTTGTCTTTTTTGGGCGTGGCTTGACAGCGCAGCTGTCAATACAATGTAAAGACAATCCACCATTGAAGGCCTATTGGGTTTTACATTTGGTTTTCATTGTCAATAAACCAGGCCTGCCACCTTTGCCATTTCATAATAAACTGATTAGGCCTTGAAAAATGGCTTGTCATCATAACAAACAGACACCTGCTGTACTAAGCACTCATTTTACAGAGGAAGCATACAACTTCTACCCAGTCAAAAGCTGTGCTCAAGGGAATCAATTTGGGTGCAGTGAACCTCCTTCTCCCAGTAGTCATAAACTTACAAGTGCAAGGATCAGTGACAGAGTGCATTTATGTTGCATTTCTGAATGCCTAAACACAACAGTGACTGAAGAGGTACTTTCATTTATAAGTCAGACCTTTCGGCAATGCCAATGTTTGCTTCTCTATGGGTAAAATACTTTTCAGTGGAAAAATTCCTACCCACTCCTAGACCCCATGATATTTGGGGGTAATCTTTTCCTTGGAAAGGGATTAACTCCTGCCATTGCCAGGAGAAATACTCCACTAATTTTCAAAATGGGAAAGGGTTGTAGTGGATTTTGTGAATGATCAGAATCTCCCATTTTTGTAGGCTTTCACAAACTTTCAAGTCTGAACACAATTTTAAATTCTCCCTCTTTGTGTGGTATTTGCTGTCGCTTAATATTAAGCTATGTTGAGGGTAACGTTATGCATGAGTAACAGGAACATGGTAGCCACTCAGTCGTTATTTTAATGGCCTGCCCTATATTGTTATGTCCATGCCAGTAAAATAAATTAGGAATACAGTGAAATACGGTAATTTTTCCCTTTTGAAAAATAAGCCTAAAACAGCAAACAAGAAGAAATCAGATAAACAGTGTTTGTGAGCTGTCTAAATAATTTCTAAATGATCATTAAAACAGAGTGCTAACAGCCAGATTACAAAAGAATACTGGGAATTTTACATAAATTATTTTTCACCTAACAGTACTTCACTCTTCCTAAAACAACAAACTGTAAACAATTGGCTGGTATTGTTTCTGAAAAAGGTGGCAACCCTAATTACAGGTCACCTTTTGTGAATTGCCTGCATTTCTAAATCCTGCCATTAGCTCTCACAACACAGTTTTACAAACACAAATGACTTTGTGTAACAGATGGCCTACAACTGGCCACAGAAACAGGTTCAGAGCTTGTCAAAACTCCAGCTGCAGCCATCTGATGACTTACATTTTAAAGGAATTGACAGAGTACAGGTTTTGAGATATCATGTGCTATTTTATTCTGTAAAGATTGAATTTCGGGTATTATTGTATTCATCCAGGGCCACACTGGCCGTAGCCGGCACCAGGCCGGAGGGGTGGGGGCCGGTTTTATTACTGGGGACCGGTTTTGCAGCAGTGCTGTAATATTGACCCCCTGTAACAAAAGCGGGAGCGGTGTTTCTCACTAGCGCCCTGCTCTCTCGGGGCCAGTCGAGCTGCAATCTGCCAGGGCTGGATGCTGTTCCCAGTCCGGCCGTGTGTTCATCCCGTTATAGTAAGGCTGGTCTTTGGCTGTTGTATATCAACAAACAAAGTACATTTTATTTGTGTGTCGAAATTGTGGCGTATATGATAAATATGTCCAGTGGTAATGAAGCTTCCCAAGGCTTTACACAACATCTCTACGTACAATGCCAATGTTGCAATCAAATAAAAGGTTGGGAAACTTATACGTTTTTAGTACTCAGTATTAATATGATTTCCTTCTATTTGTAATCAGAAACATATTTAAAGCTCCTTATTTCCAATGTTTAATTAATACAGATGGTTCTAGCTGACACATGTTTCACAAGTTCTTTCACTTTCTCAAGGCTCTTCAGGCATTCTCTCTAGACCAAATAATAATTCTTTATCATGACTTCACCCTTTTCTAATAGCTGCATTATATAGTGTTATCTCACATTCAGAGTAACTAGTGACACTGGAACCATTTAGGATCACGAAAAATCCACAAACCTCTATCATATTATGTATCATTTGCATTCTGAGATACTTTATATGTGGTTGGATGTTTTCTGCAACTGGCTGTGCCCAGGGAGCGTAACTTCATGTAAATGTTGAAAAGCAAGAGGGACATAACCCATCACTGGACCTAAGAATGGCATGGGCTATGGACAAAATGGTTGATGGGTGCTGGGTGTTGAGGCGGAGAAGCAAATTTGGATGTTTCTGTTTGGACAAAGTGCAATTCAGTAGGAATAAGGAGACCATTTACAGCACCTATCCTTAATGCATGATCCTGTGCAGAAGCAGGAGCAAAGTTCATAGTGAAAGATTTTGAGATTTATAGTGTTGAATACAGCCAGAACATTACATTGGACAGGAGAGGATTCATCATCATCATCCATTAGGCATTTTACACTATTCTTTATTTCTCATGGATTTATACATAGCACCCAGATGTCACCTTTCAGTCACTGTAAAGCACTGAGTTTTATATGTAGCTCCCAGATATCACCTTTCAGTCACTCTATAGCACGGAGTTCATAATCACTTATTATTAGATGGGGACGTAGTTGGAAGTTGCGATGGGACAACCCAATAAGGTAATAAGTCAAAATGTTAGTTGGTCAAGTTCTAAAAGAAGACCAAGCCGTGAGAGGCTTTCAAAGTGCAGAAAACACATTCTAAAATATGTTGCCTTGTACCTTGAAGGGCTTGCCTCTATGTTTTTTAACTTTTTTTAAGTGGGGCTGATCAGGTATTGGAAAATTGAAGGGGTTGGAGCTGTATCCGATACCAAAGCCCATCTCTCATTTTCTCACACCTTCCCCCAGTTTAATCTTCACTGTATCACCTGTTTCAATATTAAGTTATTTGACAAAGTGTAAATAATCATGCCTTATTTTGGTCTTAATTGCCCCTTCTTCATTTCATTTCCCATTGTCTTCAAACAAAACTTTCACACCTCTTGCTTAATGGTAACCAACTGGGACTAACCACCATAAACTCCTTGCGCCCCCTTAGTGCTTCAAAAGGCATCATACCTGAAGTTGCATGTGGTATTCAACAATGGGCCCTTGACACTTCCCTTAACACCTCAGTTAACAACATCCTGTATTCAGGAGCTAAGTGAATAATATCCACTACCAGTCATTCAACAGTGGCATTACCTTGAGGATGGCAAAGACTACACCTTCTGCGAACGATTCCAGTGCTGTCCAAAATAATGTCTGCATATCTTCTGAAACAAATTGAACTCAAATCTTTCATAGGAGCATTTGAAAAACACCAGTTAGCAATGCAATGACTTAATATGATCTAGGATTCCTCAAAACCTGAATTTCACTTCAAAAACTATTTTAGGTAAACCAACAGAAATCTGTTCTCAGGCAAAGCAATGTGCAGTCGTCCCAGAAAGTCAATACCTAATTTCCCAAAGTCCATTTGTTTGTTCCCTCAACATCATGGGCATTTTGCCCCACTTAAGAGGTGAGGTTTTTCAGATGACCTACAAGCACGACCTCCATGAAAGGCTATAAATATATTTCATGAAATCTCTTGTAACTCATCGTCATTCCTAAATGGCCAGCATGTACAACGTCTATTGTGTTCCGTACACATTCAGGAGGAACCAGCTGTCCCACTCTTAATTTAAAAAATCAATCAAGGAAAATCTTGACATGGGATTAAAAATTTCACAGCAGAAAGCCTTTTCTTAGGTCATCCAACACTGGCACAGTATACTATGGCCAATGGAGCTAGGCACCCCTCTATCTGTTGCACCAAAAAGCTAAAGAGTGAAGAGTCACCATCAACTCAACTCCTCTTTTTATGCTCATGTTGACTCTGTTATCCCTTCATGTTTTTTGATGTTACACAATATTAGCAACCCCCACCCTTTTTTATACCTTCAGACAAACACTATGCAGTGGTATCTGCTCTGATTTCATTGTTCGACTATAGCATTTGACTTTTTTGGAGGCTTCCAGGACATGTATTGTTTAAATTGCTTTGCCATATGGACTGTGTATAATGTCCACAAAACTTGAACTTATTTCCAGCTCATACCCTTCCCACCTCTGGCTCCTTGTTGAACCACAAATGCAGTTTAAGCTCCAATAGGAAAAAATAAATGTAACTGTAACAGCCTGGCAGTTGTGGCAGTGAAGGAGAATAAAAAACTATAGAGTTCCACACCCTTGGAGAAAATTTTCAGAGTGTGGGGGTCATTAGTTTTTCAAAACCAACCTTTCGCTGTGGGAGTTTGTTTTTGAAAAGCAAAATAGTTAAAAGTTTGGTGAACAGCCATCAAAACTGACATTAGGTGTCCACCAAACGTTTAGTACATTTAAAGGAAACACTGTGATGACGGTTCCTCTCAGAGATGACCGCTAGGCTGGTGGTTATCTCTAAATTTGGTAGGTGGTAGTCCACCAGGGAGGCAGAGGTGAAGTCCTCCTCCACCCTGATGGACTGTAACCCGGACACCTTACCAAACTCTAAATCAGGCTTTAAACCTAAAGGTAGAAATCTTGACTGGGAGAAAGTGTGAAAAAAAGTCCGCCCAACGCGATGACTTTAGCGGCTAAACCCAACAGATTCAGCTGGACCTCATCCAGCAGCTGTTCGGCTTAGACAACACTTCAGCAGTACAGACTGCAACCTTTCCCTGTGGGAGTATTTCAACCACTATTACAGATTCAAGGCGTTTAGATGTTGACGGGCCAATAAAACAATCATTTATAATGCATTGGCAGAAACCACCATCATAGCAGTTCCTGTCAATGCACATCGCTTTTTGGTGCAAGGCTGCATCCGCATAATGCAGCCCTGCACCACAAAACATTTTGGGCGGATTTTCCAAAAAGAAAATCCCAAAACAAGATTTTCTTTTTGAAAATAAAAAAAGTAATGCTCACCTTGCCATGGGAGTTGTCTCCAATGGCGGGGTACCATTATTTGCTTTTTACTCTCCCTCATCACCAGGGTTTGCCTGGCAATGATGGACAGTAAAAAAATTAGCTACATGCCCACCCATCCCAATTGGAAGGGTGGACATATAGACATTTCTCCGACGACCCTTACTCTGTCAAGTTGTCGGAAAGATTTGGCCATGGGGAGACAGTGCAGACTCCGCCGTGGGCAAACTTTCTTTGACCATGATGAACCCACTTATTGCATCTAACCCATACTCAATCACCATCAGTGTGAAATCATGGCTAGGGCCCGGTCAACTGTGGAAAATGACTACTGATTAGCACTTTAGTTTTTGTTCTTTTGCTTTAAATCTTTTAAAATTCATATCTCTTGTTCCCCTTATTCAATTTTTGTTGTTTTGGTGTTATTTTGCTCATTAAATTTTTCTATATTTTTCTAAAGTGGTTCTGAGATTTTCATTGTGTTCTGTTTTGACTTTTTAATTGTTTGGTTACTGCAAATAGTTTACTAATTTTCCTAAGTTAAGCCTGTCTTCTCTTTGCCATAGCTACAAGGGAGTTGAGTCAAGCTCTACATTATTGAACGGTGTATAACCTTAACAAGTTTGTGGCCTTATTACTTGTGGTGGGCTCTAATCCACCCCAATTAAGAATCCACTTTCTCACACTCCACATTCACCGGATAGTTGTTTGAAAAGCATTTAAACTGTTTACACAGAGCGTATTCATAGCATTAGAGGCAAGTATTCTGTACTCACTTAGTGGTGACGTAGTCAGAATTGAGAACCGTGTGACACATCTTGAGAATAAATTCAAGGAGTTTAAGTCCAGCATATTGTTTGGAAAAATAAAGCAACACATAGAAGCATTACATGATATAAGGAAGAGGTTGCCAAGACATGAATAAGCAAGTACCTTATAGAAGTACACTGGCATATGTCATACAATATCCACCACAGGCAAAAACAATCACATCATCAGTAAGGTGGTGTTGACTGTGAACACACACCAACCTTTATTATTTTGCCTCTAGCTCATTGCTTTAATTTTACCTGTCATAACTGGTGGCAGAACAGCTTGGCTAGCCTGCAAGCGGGACCCTAAACTCTTTTGTGATCTACTCTAAACCCAGTTCACTCATGGGCTTGTAACACCATTTCCAATGTGTTTGCATATTGTGTACTGTTTAGATATTTATGAATGTTAACTTATACATAAGAGTTACAAAGTGGCTTGTTTTGGCAGGAAAGTTGCCTGAAGTGGCCATTTGTGAACATTGGCTATTTGTAAACCTTTTGTTTCTCAATTCATACTGCATTGTATTTGGCTCTGCGTCTATCTGTTCCAGGTTTGTCCCAAGCTTAATAAGTATTAGAGTTTTACAAACATTTCGGCTTAACGAGCATGACTGGATTACAAACTTTATATAGCGTATTTTGCCAAGGGCTAAACTTGTATTGCTGTATTGTGTGTGTTGGACTTGACCCTGCTTGCAGGGTCATCCCGAACTTTTTCGCCTTCCCCCTAGCCTTTTTGCTGTTGTGGAATGAGTGGTTGTAGGACGTTGGACACTTTAGCGCTGGTTAGCAGTGCCAAGTGTGTGTGCTTTCTGCCATACATAGGCTTATATTAGGAAACCCCCCCCTTTTAGGGGACATCTCCCCCATGGTAGGAAATGTATATGCCATGTGTGGTGTGAGAGGAGGATGATAAATGCTGTGCAATGGTGTACGCACCTTTATTTTCACCATTGCAGTAACTTCACTGTTAAAATGGACGCCATTGCTGTGTGCTTTGTGCCGCCTGCCTGAGGTGGGTTGCCGGTCTAGTTGTCTGTCACCCAGCCCCAGCTTTTGGAGGGAAGTCTGGCAGACAGGGTGCTGTACACCTCCCCCACAGTGACAGTTGAGACTGGAACTGCCAGGAGCCTTCTAGAAGGTTCTAGCCCTTTCTGGTAGGTGGGGTGAGGGGGGTATATATAGGGGGCTGTGCCTCCATGTGCTCAGACTGTGCGGGGACTTTGCTTGAGAGGGGACGCCCTGCCAGGAGGTACCGCCACAAGGGCCTGTGTGCTGGCCCCTGTGCCCATCTGTATCCCTCTACTGTCCACAGGGCTAGTGAGAGACTGCTGGAGTGGAGACTGCTGCGCTAGCAGGATTGCCATCCTAATGGAGGATGACTGTTCCTAGGAACTGCTGCTTCATGTCTGGTGAGCTGCCCGACTGCCGGCTGATCTTGCCCTGCATTAACTGTCTCCTGGTCACTAGCGCCCCGTGAGCGCTATATTTCAAGGGACTGTACTTGCCTGCCTGCACCCTAGCACCTCGTGGGCGCTATACTTGAGGTGCCAGAAGAGAGGAGCACTGCAATCCTGGTTGGCCTGCTGTCTAGCGCCTTGGGAGCGCTATATTTTGATTGACTGTGCTTCCCTGCCGCACTCCAGCGCCGTGTGGGCACCATTCCTTACATTGCCAGAAGAGGAGCACTATCTTTTGTCCCTGAAGCTGGTGGTGCTGTCTAGCGCCTGTTGAGCGCTACATTTCATTCCCCTAAGGAGGTGGGGGAGCGTGGGCCCGGCAGCGCGTGTTGCCAGGGAGAGCTGGTGGTTTGAAAAACGGCGGGAGCCTAGCCTGCGTTTGTGGTCCCTCGCGGGTGCCTACCCCGCGTTTGTGTGCTTATTTAACCCAGCGGGAGCCTACCCCGTGGGCTTGGACACTTCTCAAATTATTTTAAATAAGCGGGAGCCCACCCCCCATATTGCCGCCGAGATCTGCAGCGAAATCACCGCAGCGGCCCGAGATAAAGAAGCGAGCCGCCGAGCGCAACCGGAGCGGGTGCCCACCCCGCCTTATGCTTTAAAATTGAGCGGGTGCCCATCCCACATATTGCCGCCAAGAAAAGCCATCACCGCTGCGGCCCGAGCGCCGAGGAAAGGAAGCCAGGCAGCCTGCCCGGTTGGGGGCGGAGCCTCGCGGAGGCCATCTCCGCCTCCCCCTGCCTGGGGGAAGCCGTCGGGAGTCCCGCGGGCTCCGCATCAAAGTCCCGGGTCCCAGGAGGGGGCCCGGGTGAAGCCAGGAGAGGTGCTGCGGTGGTCGGGGCTCCAAGGAGAGGAGGAGAGCCCCGTGTCTGCCGCCTGCTGCAGAGCTAAAGGAAGCTCCTGAGGCCCCGGGAAGAGGCAGCGCGACGCGCGCAGGGCTCCGGGTGGTGAGGGAGCCCTGCAGCCACAGAAGAAGCTGGAGCAGTGCGTGCTCCATTCCGGCTGCCCCATCCGCCTGCAAACAGGAAGGGGCTTATCGTGGCACAGTGCTGGTGCCCGGAGATTGCCGTAAGGACGCCAGAGAGCCCGGTGAGTGGGGCTCAGTCCCAGCTTGGTGGGGGTGGTGTCGGGGCACATTGCCGGTGCCCGCCTCCCCTCTATCGTTCTGAGGGCCTGTGTTCGACTAACTGCACCGAGGGGGCACTTCTGCATTCCAGAGTCCCGGTGTGGGGCTCCAGAGGCACCGTAGGTGCCCGGGACCATTGGGGACTACCCAGCTGCACCGCAGGTAGCGGCAGCTGCATCGTTCTGGGGGCTCACACGTTCCTAGGAGTGGACGGACTGTGCTTTACACAACTGCCCCGCGGGACCGTGGGCAGTTGCGACGATTGGGCAACTTTTCTGTTAGAGTCCCTGAGAGGGGGGCTCCCCAGGCGCAGTGGCGCCAAAGGCTAATCTACAGCGTTGATGGCAGCTGGGGGCAGTGGTAATGTGTGCAGCTTGCCCCTTAGGCATTTACACTGCCGATTTGATGCCTAATGGATTGTTCAGGTTGCAGGCCTACTTTGAGCTGTGCAAATGTGAGGTTGCCCTTAAGGGTAAGGTTATTTCCACTGCTGAGGTTCGTGCCTAATGTTATGCCTCCATGCCCATATGTACCCCATGCTCATGCTTTGATGCTGATATGATGATGCAGGGATGTTTCCCTTCTAGGCCTCATGTGATGCAGAAGAGATTTATATGTTACGCCTAATGGGTTCATGCCAACCAGATGCCACAGGCTAATGTGTTTATATGCATAAAGGTACTGTTGATGTCCTAATGTGCCTAATGTGCTTTTATGCCTAATGCCATGTGAGGATGCTTTATGGTCCTACCTAATGCTAATGATGATGTTTTCCCCGGCAGGCTTACAGTGTTGGTGTTCTGCATACTATGCCTAATGCTAATGGTTATGCCTTCAGGCCTAAGGAGGTTGTCCTGCCTAAAGTTATGCCTTGTGCTAATGTATTGATGCTTTGGGTTTATGTCTAATGTTTATTGCATTGACGCTAAATGCACGATCTTGCTGGAGGTTACTGGCGGATATACATTTATTATTGATGAACTTTACCTTCATCCCTTTGTACGAGCGATGGTTTTGGCAGCGGCCCGATTGGCGCTGCCCTGTAAATAATCCCCGTGTAAATTGCTACCCGGTGCCAGTTGGCACAATGTTCCAACTGTGATTGCCTTATGACGTGTTCTGCATAATACATATGCTGTTTTTTCACCTAACCTGGTGTGGTCTCTTTTTGTAGTGTGCCTAGTGTGTCGCATGTGAGTGTGCTGCGCAGATGCTTTACGCAATGCCTCCGAGTTTGGCCTACCCGCTCCGCACCACGCTACCCCGTTTCTAACATTGGTGTTCAGCGGTGGGATAGGACTTGTGTTTGCGCAGTTACACGGCGACAACTGGTGGCACTACAAACGGTGCACCTAGAATAATCACAGATTGGGGGATTGTTTGTCTGATTATCGTTCGCCCTGAAAGTGTCATTTTGAATTGCGCACTTGCGCACTCCTGTAGCAGCCCTTGCACCTAGGTCCCTTGTCTTGCACTGCGACTTGGTGTCTTGCCAAAATGGAATCTGCCTTTGATTTTGACCATCTGTTCAAGTACAGTGTGTTGGAGTTGAGGGGGTTCTGTGAGGAGAGAGATATAATAGTAAGTGGGTCAGACACCAAGCCAGGCCTTCAGGGATTCCTGATTAAATGGCAAGAGGATGAATGGGACCGGGAGCACTATGAGCAAGAGAGGGCCCTGGCCGTATGCCAGGAGGGTGGCCCTAAGGATCCTGAACAGGAGGTACAAGATGACAGGGCGGGGACACCAGTAAGTAGTGAGGACCCCATAGATAGGGAGTCCCCTGCTGGGTCCAGTGTCAGGGGTAATGCCCCATCCCTTTCCCTGTCCCCAGTAGAGTGGGTAGATAGGAGGGAAGAAAGGGAACATCAGCTGGCTTTGGAGAAGCTCAGGTGGGAGCACGCCAAGGAGATAGCACAGCTGAGGGTGCAAGAGAAAAGGTTAGAGACCGAAAAGGTCCTAGCGCAGGAAAGGATGGCTGAGGCAGAGAGGGCCTTCGCCAGGGAGAGACTAGCTCAGGAGGGTAGGTTGTCCCCTGAGAGTGGTTTTTGTGGTCTGGATTCACCAGTGAGGGTGGGATCCAGTGGTGGCAGCGAGAGTGAATCCAGTGTAGGGAGTCCCACTCCCAGAGCCCGGAAGACGGTGCCTGATTCCCAGGAAGAGGGGTACGGGTTGAAATTTAGGGGCAGCAAGAAACTGTCCCACCAGTCCTGGGAGGAGTTTGTGGAGGTGTGTTGGACTGCACTGGAGGATTGGATGGTGGATAGCGCGGTGAATGATTGGGAAGGGCTGTTCCATGTAATTATCAGGGAGCACATGCTCAGAAATTGTTTCCCAAGGTTGCGCCACCACCTGTTTGACCGTGGGCTCTCCGATCCCAGGGAGCTTGCACGGGAGGCAGACCTTTGGGTGAGCGCCAGAGAGTCTGAGGAGGCATTGGGGAGTGATCCTGAAGGGAGTGGTGCAGGGATCTTCCAACCCAGCAAGGTGGGAGAGGGGCAGAATAGCCCAGCTAGGTCCCAGTGTAGTAAGGGGGTTGTAGGGCCTCACGTCCTATCTACGAGAAGGAGTGAGACGGGGAGGTGTCCCGAGGTGCCCCAACCGCAGTCTCAGGGCCTGGAGAGTTCCATAAGGGAGCCCCAGGTAGGGAGCCTAGGCTGTCTTGATAGGCCGTCCATTGAAGGGGAGCCCCTAGTGCTAGGAGAACCAGGGGCATCTGCAATCAGAGCTCCAGGGGTTCTGGGGTCTGCTCAGTCGCAGGGTTTAGATCCTGGGCTGGGATGCCAGGGACAGGTACTGCCTGACCTGGCGGGAGGGATGTCTGTAAGCAGTGTCCCTACCAGTTTGACTTCCAGGGGTACTTCTCCAGGTGGGAGGGTGCGGAACTCTGGAAGGGGGTGCAGAGGGAGGAAGGACTCGCCTCTGGCACCGGCTCAACCACAGGGCTTCGATCCTGGGTTGGGAGGCCCGGTTCAGGTATAGCCTGACCTGGCGGGAGGGACGTCTGTAAGCAGTGTCCCCCCGGAGTTGTCTTCCAGGGGTACTACTCCAGTCGGGAGGGTGCGGAACTCTGGGAGGGGGTGCAGAGGGAGGGAGGACTCTCCTCTGGCACCGGGGAAACCGAAGGGTTTAGACCCTGGGTTGGTGGATCAGTTGCAGGGTCACGGCCCTGGACGAGTGAGAGAGTGGTGGTCTGAGGGTGCCCTGCATAGGAGGAGAGTGCGGAACCCCAGAAGGAGAGGTAGGGGGAGGAGAGCCTCGCCCCTGACTGCTGGTCAGCCTGAGGGTGCGGACCCCAGGTGGGAGGACCAGTGGCAGTTTGGACCTGCACGGAGGAGAAGTAGAGTGGCCAACGGGTCTCCTGCCTGGGGCTACTGCCCCCCGCTCTGTGAGACAGCAAGGGCCAGAGACATCTGGATGGCCTAGGGGCCGGTCCTGGCCGCAACCGACTAGAGTGCCAGTGGGGTGGTTTAGTTGGTCCAGGGAGTGTTGACCGAGGGGACCACCGGGTTCCAGAGTGGCAGAGAACCTGCGGGTGCCCCTGCAGTGGCGGGCCCACGTCCATGTTTTCTCGCCCCAAGCAGGGAAGCCCATCAAGGCATTGATTGGTCTACCCTGGCTTTTGGCTGGGAGGGGGTCGTGTTGGACTTGGCCCTGCTTGCAGGGTCATCCTGAACTTTTTCGCCTTCCCCCTAGCCTTTTTGCTGTTGTGGAATGAGTGGTTGTAGGACGTTGGACACTTTAGCGCTGGTTAGCAGTGCCAAGTGTGTGTGCTTTCTGCCTTATATAGGCTTATGTTAGGAACCCCCCCCCCTTTTAGGGGACATCTCCCCCATGGTAGGAAATGTATATGCCATGTGTGGTGTGAGAGGAGGATGATAAATGCTGTGCAATGGTGTACGCACCTTTATTTTCACCATTGCAGTAACTTCACTGTTAAAATGGACGCCATTGCTGTGTGCTTTGTGCCGCCTGCCTGAGGTGGGTTGCCGGTCTAGTTGTCTGTCACCCAGCCCCAGCTTTTGGAGGGAAGTCTGGCAGACAGGGTGCTGTACACCTCCCCCACAGTGACAGTTGAGACTGGAACTGCCAGGAGCCTTCTAGAAGGTTCTAGCCCTTTCTCGTAGGTGGGGTGAGGGGGGTATATATAGGGGGGCTGTGCCTCCATGTGCTCAGACTGTGCGGGGACTTTGCTTGAGAGGGGACGCCCTGCCAGGAGGTACCGCCACAAGGGCCTGTGTGCTGGCCCCTGTGCCCATCTGTACCCCTCTACTGTCCACAGGGCTAGTGAGAGACTCTGCTGGAGTGGAGACTGCTGCGCTAGCAGGATTGCCATCGTAATGGAGGATGACTGTTCCTAGGAACTGCTGCTTCATGTCTGGTGAGCTGCCCGACTGCCGGCTGATCTTGCCCTGCATTAACTGTCTCCTGGTCCCTAGCGCCCCGTGAGCGCTATATTTCAAGGGACTGTACTTGCCTGCCTGCACCCTAGCGCCTCGTGGGGGCTATACTTGAGGTGCCAGAAGAGAGGAGCGCTGCAATCCTGGTTGGCCTGCTGTCTAGCGCCTTGGGAGCGCTATATTTGGATTGACTGTGCTTCCCTGCCGCACTCCAGCGCCGTGTGGGCACCATTCCTTACATTGCCAGAAGAGGAGCACTATCTTTTGTCCCTGAAGCTGGTGGTGCTGTCTAGCGCCTGTTGAGCGCTACATTTCATTCCCCAAAGGAGGTGGGGGAGCGTGGGCCTGGCAGCGCGTGTTGCCAGGGAGAGCTGGTGGTTTGAAAAACGGCCGGAGCCTACCCCACGTTTGTGGTCCCTCGCGGGTGCCTACCCCGTGTTTGTGCGCTTATTTAACCCAGCGGTTTGGACACTTCTCAAATTATTTTAAATAAGCGGGAGCCCACCCCGCATATTACCGCCGAGATCTGCAGCGAAATCACCGCGGAGGCCATCTCCGCCTCCCCCTGCCTGGGGGAAGCCGTCGGGAGCCCCGCGGGCTCCGCATCAAAGTCCCGGGTCCCAGGAGGGGGCCCGGGTGAAGCCAGGAGAGGTGCTGCGGTAGTCGGGGCTCCCAGGAGAGGAGGAGAGCCCCGTGTCTGCCGCCTGCTGCGGAGCTAAAGGAAGCTCCTGAGGCCCCGGGAAGAGGCAGCGCGACGCGCGCAGGGCTCCGCGTGGTGAGGGAGCCCTGCAGCCACAGAAGAAGCTGGAGCAGTGCGTGCTCCATTCCGGCTGCCCCATCCGCCTGCCAACAGGAAGGGGCCTATCGGGGCAGAGTGCCGGTGCCCGGAGATTGCTGTAAGGACGCCAGAGAGCCCGGTGAGTGGGGCTCAGTCCCAGCTTGGTGGGGGTGGTGTCGGGGCACATTGCCGGTGCCCACCTCCCCTCTATCGTTCTGAGGGCCCGTGTTCGACTAACTGCACCGAGGGGGCACCTCTGCATTCCAGAGTCCCGGTGTGGGGCTCCAGAGGCACCGTAGGTGCCCGGGACTATTGGGGACTACCCAGCTGCACCGCAGGTAGCGGCAGCTGCATCGTTCTGGGGGCTCACACGTTCCCAGGAGTGGACGGACTGTGCTTTACACAACTGCCCCGCGGGACCGTGGGCAGTTGCGACGATTGGGCAACTTTTCTGTTAGAGTCCCTGAGAGGGGGGCTCCCCAGGCGCAGTGGCGCCAAAGGCTAATCTACAGCGTTGGGGGCAGTGGTAATGTGTGCAGCTTGCCCCTTAGGCATTTACACTGCCGATTTGATGCCTAATGGATTGTTCAGGTTGCAGGCCTACTTTGAGCTGTGCAAATGTGAGGTTGCCCTTAAGGGTAAGGTTATTTCCACTGCTGAGGTTCGTGCCTAATGTTATGCCTCCATGCCCATATGTTCCCCATGCTCATGCTTTGATGCTGATATGATGATGCAGGGATGTTTCCCTTCTAGGCCTCATGTGATGCAGAAGAGATTTATATGTTACGCCTAATGGGTTCATGCCAACCAGATGCCACAGGCTAATGTGTTTATATGCATAAAGGTACTGTTGATGCCCTAATGTGCCTAATGTGCTTTTATGCCTAATGCATGTGAGGATGCTTTATGGTCCTACCTAATGCTAATGATAATGTTTTCCCCCGCAGGCTTACAGTGTTGGTGTTCTGCATACTATGCCTAATGCTAATGGTTATGCCATCAGGCCTAAGGAGGTTGTCATGCCTAAAGTTATGCCTTGTGCTAATGTATTGATGCTTTGGGTTTATGTCTAATGTTTATTGCATTGACGCTAAATGCACGATCTTGCCGGAGGTTACTGGCGGATATACATTTATTATTGATGGACTTTACCTTCATCCCTTTGTACGAGCGATGGTTTTGGCAGCGGCCCGATTGGCGCTGCCCTGTAAATAATCCCCGTGTAAATTGCTACCCGGTGCCAGTTGGCACAATGTTCCAACTGTGATTGCCTTATGACGTGTTCTGCATAATACATATGCTGTTTTTTCACCTAACCTGGTGTGGTCTCTTTTTGTAGTGTGCCTAGTGTGTCGCATGCGAGTGTGCTGCGCAGATGCTTTACGCAATGCCTCCGAGTTTGGCCTACCCGCTCCGCACCACGCTACCCCGTTTCTAACAGTGTGTATGTCATATATAGTGGTGGCTGGTCAACTTTGAAAGTGGTGGGTTGTAATACTTGCAAGGAGTCCAGCCTTTTTGTTTTAATTTTACCTTGAGAGTTACCCATATGTTAACCTTCACTATGCCAATGCCAGCGTTTTGCTATGCTAAGAATTACATACAATAATCCAGTGTGAGAATTTTGCATTTACACTGCCCATATACCATGGGAGGCGCATATGTCAAAAATTGCCTCCAATATTTTAGAGCCAGCATTTTAACATGGTTTGATTCACTCCGCCCCTCAGCCCCAATATGACATGTCTGCCCTCTGTGAGGCAAGGAATTACCTTCAGTATGCAAGCAGGAGCATTTTGCAACAGGAGTCCCCTCATTAAGTGTTACTTCCAGTATTTCAGGGTCTGCATTTTGCCTCGGGTGCCCCCCTTACACCAAGAATTACCTCCAATGACCTAGCACCAGCATTTTGCAATGGGTGCCCCATGCCAAGAATTTGTTTCAGTGTGCAGGTACCAGCATTTTTCCACAAGGGCACGTATGCCAGGAGTTACTTCTAGTATGTCATGGCTTGCATTTTGCCATGGCTGCTATGCTTTATGCTAAGAATTACCTTTAATTTGCTAATGCCAACATACTCCCAGAATTATATTGAGTATTCCATGGGTAACAGCAGACTAACAATCATATAACATACGATAACAACCACACTTTTACTCACTAACACTCTCTCACTCTCATCATACTCACTCCCTTTCACATTCACTCTCTTCCCCCTCACTCACTCTAATTCACACTCTCTCACCTACTCGTTCTCATTCATACTACTGTCACTCACTGCTACTCACACACAATCATACTCATGCTCACTGATTTCATTCTCATTTACAGACACACTTACACACACTCTTCCTTCATGCTGACTAAATTATGGACACTGGTGCAACTGCACCTGTTGCACCATTGATAACTATACCCATTGGGCGTTTCCCTGGGATGCTGGAAGGGTGGGGGCCGGTTTTTCAGTGGTGGGGGCCGGTTTTGTTACTGAGGGCCAGTTTTGCAGCGATACTGCAATATCGGACCCCAGTAACACAAGCAACAAGCAAGGGTTTCCAGCCTCCTGGTGCCAGGCAGTGCTATCCCAGGGGTTGGTCCGGGAAAATTGCCAGAGCTGCTTTGGGGTCCCAGTCCGGCCCTGCTTACCCTCCCTCTCACAATCTCCAATCACTCACTCCTTTAATGCACTCACATTTCTTCACTCACCCCCAGCAGTCACTTTAATTTATTCATACATTCTCTCAGACTCGGGGCCTGATTACGATCTTGGCGGATGGGATACTCAGTCACAAATGTGCCGAATATCCTGTACGCCAAATTAGAATTCCATTATATCCTATGGAACTTATAATACGGTGGGCGGGATATCCGTCACAAATGTGACGGAGTATCCCATCCGCCAAGATCGTAATCGGGCCCTCAGATTCTTACTCACTTTCACTCTCATCCACATTCTCAAACATACTCTCACTCAACTTCATTCACGTACACATACACAGAGATGCAATCACATGAACAGAGAAAGAATATTTTTTTATTTACCTTGCTTCCTTTGCTGACAACTCTGATGCTCCAAGGCAGCAGCCGAGCAAGCATCTGGTGCTGACATTGGAACCATGCCCAGACGTGGGTCCCTTGCTCACTTTGCCACTGGATTCAAGCTAGCCTGGCTGATGAAAAAAAATGCCCAGACGTGGGTCCCTTGCTCACTTTGCCACTGGATTCAAGCTAGCCTGGCTGATGAAAAAAAATGCCCAGACGTGGGTCCCTTGCTCACCTTGCCACTGGATTCAAGCTAGCCTGGTTGATGAAAAAGCTGTTAGCCCGAAACCGGTCCCAGGATGCTTGTTTCCGGTCCAGGGAAGACATGGCTTGGCAGTTCGGGCTGGACTGTTCCCATGAGGCACAGGCTCAAGACTGATTTGTGTATAGCTGTGTCTGAACTTGGGTGGCTAAGTGAGCTAAAGAACGATGATGGATTCAACCCAGATCTGTGACTGGGGGTGAGTGTCTGAAAAGTTTCAGCGCTCCGTCCATCATCTCCTTGTGTTTGACATTGGAACCAGCAAGCCATGAATCCCAACGGGATGCCAGACATGGCAGCAAGGCCAGATTTAAAAGGGGTAGACTCACCTAAATCCTTTTCCTACTTCTTGACAGGACTGGACGCACTGCCCTATAAGAAGCTGGGATGGTACCGGGGATCCTACCCCTGCTGCTCTGTGTGGCTTCTCATTGGTCTCAGGAATGTACAGATGTGCACCATGGCAGATGGCATTCATGGTGCTCCTGGAATAATGCTGACGATGCACAATGATGATAAATCTTGCCATATTGTGGACATTCATTCCATGATGGCTCTAATTTCTGACAGTGTCCTGGTTTAATTATAACAGTGCTCATTCTTAATAGATTGTTATCATGCACAACTTTATATCCATTCTTGGTATACAGTCTTCCCTTCAAAGTGACTGTACTTTGGGGCATATTGTTGGTGCTCAAGGCTTGAAAATGTGATACATGGGAATACAATGCTGAATTTATCTATGTGTGACAGTAGTGCATTTGAATATGTAATAAAAATGGCAAACTGATGTTTGGACTTCAAACATGCATTTACTGAAATTGGAAAGCTGGTAGTTCATAACAAAATATTCATGAAAATGGTCAACATTTGTTTTGGGTGATTGAGTATGTATATGAAGCTAATGTGTGTATTTGAATGATAATCACTACTTTCTGAGACTCTAAACTGTATGATTGGTTTAGCGTGCCTACTGTGTGAACTCGAGCAAAAATGTATGAGCCAAAGCACTAATTTATGTGCCTATAGAAGCCGCAGTTCTGTGTATGGCTTGAGATAGTGAGATTTGTGACATTTTTACATCATGCCCCATCCAATGAGATTCTCAGTCATAGGATATAACTGAAAATCTACTTTTTTTTTTGGTTAAATAATTTTTATTGTAAGTTCACAAGGCAATTATGATACAAAAATAACAACCATTTAAAGGAATACATATTAATTGAATTGCCTACAAAAGAAAAATATACAAGATTGTATGATACTAAACTTTTTGTTTTTGTACAAAAAGTGAGGAAAAAGAGCGAAACAGAAGACTAATAGAAAAGGGGGAAGATGAAAAGAGGGACGGGGAAGAAGGAGAAAAATAAATTAAGAAAGTGAAGAGTGTGAGGAAAGAAAAGTAGTAAAGGTTAACCAATATAAATCAGATTTAACCTTTTGATGCAAAGCAGATGAAGAAACAGTATGCATTCTGTGTTCATCACAGACAAAATTCCACCATGTGAGTACAGAAAGTTTAGTAAAGTCTTCCCAACATCAGAGGATTACTTTAAAAGCAAGGACAATGAATAGGTCTAACAGTAGAGATTTAGTAGGCAATTGATCACTATTAGGAGCTAAAGAACGAAAAAAAAATATTTTGCAGTGTTAATGGAATATTACATTGGATACGTTTTAAACATTTAGACTAAATTAAAGTCTGAAAAGCTTTAACATGTCAACAGTCCTATCACATGTGAACTAGAGAAACAGTATATTTAAAACAGGAGCAGCACGGAGGGCAGACAGAGGAGTCAAATTTAGCAACGTTTTCTGGTGTAATAACAGCTTTTTGATAAATGAAAAAGACTGACTGTGTAATACTAGTGGCTCTGGAAGCAGTGAATATTTTGAGCCACAATTTATCCCAAAATTGGGAAAAGAAATGATCTAGATAAATCATCTTCCCATAGAAATTCTAAAGGACTTTTAGTTCTAGTGGAGTGCGGAGATATTAAGGTCTCATAAATTAGGACAGCTTTAGATATAGCACAATGTAAGACATTATTAAGAGGTAAAACCGGTACTGCTAGTATTAATTCAAGTGTTATGTGGTACTTGGAGAAAAAACATTGAATAGAAGAGGAGTGTTAGACCTGGCATCCTTGGCGTGGGTCTCCCTTCCATTTTTTGATGATGCCTCCAATGTTATTGATCTGTTTTTGCTGGTTTAGATGCTTTGGGCACTGTGCTACTGCTATTCAGTGCCACAGTGCAAGTGCTCCCTATGATAAATTATGTTATGTATTAGTGACTCGATGATTGGTTTACTTGTCAGTCCCTAGTACAGTGCACTGAGTGTGCCCAGGGCTTGTAAATCCAATGCTGCTGGTGGGCTTGCAGCACTGGTTGTGCCACCCACAGAAGCAGCTTGTAAAATGTGTCTCAGGCCTGCCATTGCAGAGCTTGTGTGCAGCCTAGGGCTGCCATGTCAACTTGGTGAGTGCACCCACTTACCAGTCCCTAAACCTTCCCTTTTCTTCATATCGGACACCCCTATGGTAGGCCCAAGGGCAGGGTGCATTGTAAGTATAAGGTAGGACATGCCCTGGTGTGTGTGGCATGTCCTAATAGTAAATTACAGCCATTTTCGTTTTTCACTATTGCAAGGCTACCTGTTCCCCATAGGCCAGAATGGGCAGTTTGATTATTACACCTTAAAATCCTAACTGACCCAGGGAACATGGTAGAAAAACGAATTTAGTATGCCTGAACTCAGGATGATAAAATACATCTTTTAGTGAAGTTGGTTTTAACATTCTGTGTTTGAAAATACCACTTTTAGAAAGTAGGTATTTTCTTGCCTAACTATCCAAGCCTGCCTCTGCTAGGTTGTGTATTCCTTGTCTGGGTTTGTGAGTGACAGGGGCTGGGGGACTCCAGGAGACAGGGTGAGTCAGCACAGGGCTGAATAGAGAGATCTGCATCCAGAGTGGAGGGAGGAGTTGCACCTGGGTCTGAATAGGGCTGTGCCTGCCTTCCACAATGCTGGCTCCACCTCCTGCCGGGCGGCTGAGCACTCTGCCCCACATTCTGAAAGGAAAGAAGGAGTCCTGTAAACAAAGTGCTCCAGGACTGACCAGAACTGGTTTTGGACTAGGCAAAGGCCTCTCTGCCTTCAGAGAACAAAGAGAAAAGGTGTATAAAAAGGGGACCCAGACCCCTAGGAAAATAGGTCACTTTTGGGAAACAAGAAGAAACCTTTGCTGAGGAGCGGAACCAAGAAGAAACTGAGGAGAAGACTATCCCTAAGCTAGAGGGATCTGCCTGCAGTGGTTGCCTGACTGCCAAAGAAAGTAGAAGGGAACTTTGTGTGTACTTTCATCAACTTGTGAAGGATCTCCAAGGGCTTGATTTCAGAGCTTGCCTCCTGCTGAAGTCTCAGGGACAACAGACTTCACCCACCAGCTCCCCTGAATTACCTTGCTGGGAATTTGGACCTTCTGACACACTTGCGTGTCTCTGGGAGCTGGAAGCGCGACTCAAGACGAAGAAGCGTGTCGCCGCAGCCGCTGATTCTCGCATCACCGGAGAAGAGTGTCGACGTCGCATCAGACGCCGGCGCATCCCCGAAGAAGCGCGCCGCTGACACCCTCGCATCCTTCGAAGCGCCTCGCAGCACTGGAGAAAAGTGTCGCCGTCGCATCAGACGACGTCGCATTCCCGGGGCAGAGCATCGACCTCGCATCAGACGCCGACGCATCGCAACACGAGGCGCCCCGCATCCCAGGAGAAGATCGTCGACCTCGCATCAGACGCCGTCGCATCGCCAGGGAAGCGTGTCGCAAGGCCTGTCACGGCTCCAAAGATTCATCGAAATCGCCGCACGGCTGTCGGGCGTGCACGCATCACCCCTTCGTTGTCGCAACATCAAGAAGACGCCACTTTTGTTTCTTTGCACCAGATCTTCAACGCATCACCGTCCTTGCGTGTAAGGGACTACCGCATCACCTCCCTTGCAACACTTTTCGTTGCCCTGCATTACGCATCTTAAGGTACATTGAACTCAAAGTGTTGCATTTCCATTTTAAGAGACACAAGCTAATTCTACCATCTTTAAAGTACAGTATTGTGGATTATTTTTGTCGTTTATGGTCTTGTGGTAAATCTATATAAAAGATACTTATTTTTATAATACAACCTGTGTGGTGTCCATTTGTAGTGTTGTCACTGGATTACTGTATGTGTTCACAAATGCTTTACACACTGCCTCTGAACTAAGCCTGTCTGCTCGTGCCAAGCTACCAAGGGGATGAGCAGGGGTTATTTCAGGAGTGTACCCCCTTACCCTGACTAGACGCAAGGGTCCCTATTTGGTCAAAGGTACCTACCTCTGCCAACTAGAGACCCCCAGTTCTAACATTGGTGGTCAGCGGTGGGGATTCTGGACTTGCATTTGTGACTCATGTACAGTGATTGGTGAACACTACCTAGTGAGTGCAGACCAAAACGCAACCACATATTTTTGGTAGATATTCTTTTCTGGGACTTTCTATTTTTGCTCAAAACTGCCAAGTTTAATCACCATGGATACAGCAGCATCCATAGTATCTGTTGATAATGATTGGGAAGATGAGAAACTGGAATGCTACACCGTTAACCAGCTCAAGCACTTCTGCAGGAAGTTCAAAGTTTCTATGACCGGAATCACCAAGAAGGATGATTTCCAAAAGGCGCTGAGGGCCTGGGTTGAAGCAAGGAATACCCCTGAGAATGAGGAGGGGGCTGAGAATGCTGATGAGCAGCTGGATGGGCCAGTGGGTCCAGGGGAGAGGAGAGCATCTTCCCCCGTGGGTAGCAGTGTTTCTGCCAGAGGTCTGTCCCCAGAAGAGCTGGAGGACAGAGAAAAGAATAGGATGCATGAGTTGGAGCTGGCCAAAATGTGTGGGCAATTGGAAATTAGGAACTTGGCCCTGGAAGAAAAGAGAATGCAGCTTGAGCATGAGAAGTTTGAGGGAGTTCGATTTGAAAGCTAGGAGCTTAGAGATTACTCCCTCTGGTGGCAGCACACCGTCAATGCCTGTTGAGGCTAGGGTGTATATTCCTAAGGATGTGGTCAAGGAGTTTTTTTAAGAATGATGAGATTGGGCAATGGTTCAAGGCCTATGAGGTAGCCATGACTTCCCACTGGGTCCCTGAGAAGGATTGGGGAGCGGGGTTGTGGGGTCGGTTCCTTAGTGAGGGGTGGGATACTTTGTTGGACTTGCCCTCTGAAGTCTATAATTCCTACAGCCACATGAAGAATGCATTGATGACCAGGTATGGGTTGACTCCTGAACTCTATAGGCAGAGGTTCAGGAACTGTAAGAAGATTGAAGGCAGTACCTGGGTTGAGTATGTGACCTTTTTTTGCAGAGCCTTGGATGGTTAGGTAAAGGGTAGCAAAGCAAATGATTTTCAGGTGCTCTTTGATTTGATTGCATGGGAGCACTTGTCCAGTAATTGTTTTCCTGAGCTACGCCAGCACCTGATTGACAGTAGGCTGACTAACCCTAGGCAGCTTGCTGAGGAGGCGGACCGCTGGGTGAGCACCCGGGTCCACAAGGGTCACGTGGGAGACTCCGCCAAGGGTGGGCAGGGTCCCCAGCAGAGGAGTGGGGGGACAAGGGTAAACAGAGGGAGTTCCAGAGAGGGCCCCAAAGTAAACCCCAAGGGAACCAAGGGAAAGGTTCCCAGCCTCCCCTGAGAATAAGCACGGGGCCCGACAGGTCCACCTGTTCATGGGGGACCCCTGGTGTGCCTCAAGTGTGGCGCCCTAGGCCACAGGGCCAATGATCCCCGTTACCCTTTGTTTGGAAAGCCAGCACCCCCTGGTGCAGTCCCCCAGCAAGTGGCTAGTGTAGCCCTGGGGGAGGAGATGGGTGCCCAGAGTGTCTCATTAGGAAACTCTGAGATGGTCCCTAGGACCCAACTGCCTGAGAACACTAAGAAGTACAGGCAGTGGGTGACCATCAATGGCCATAGGGTGGAGGCTCTGAGAGACACAGGAGCCAGTGTGACAGCTGTCAAGTGTCACCTGGTGTCTGAAGAGCAGGTGGTCCCTGATGCATTCTACCCAGTTGTTGCCGCTGACAACACAGAGAGCCACTGCAAGGTGGCTCAGGTTCCGTTTGAGTGGGGGTCTCTGGTACTCTTCAAGTAGCTGTGAGGCCAGCCATGCCTGTTGACTGTTTGTTAGGAACGATTTGGAGAGCTCCCCTTGGGCTAAGGTGGAGCGGAGTGCTCATTTGGAGATGTTGGGCTTGCCTGATTGGGCGTGTGTGACCACCCGGTCCATGGCAGCCAGAGGTGTTCAAGAGGACCTGGAGCCTGAGAGGGAGGCCCAGGTGCCTGCCGGAGAGAGAAGAGGCAGGGGGCGTGGGAAACCGGCCCCTGAAGTTCCCACGGTCCAGGAGGAGGCAGACCCTGAGATGGATGCCCTGGAGCCTACAGGGGAACAGGTAGCTGAACTGGGGGACCTGCCTGAGCTGACCCATTGGAAGCAAGATGGAGGACCCTCCAGGGAGGAGTTCTGCGAGGAGCAGAACAAGTGCCCTTCTCTCATGGGTCTGAGGCAACAGGCCACAGACCAGGCAGCAGGTCTAAGGTTGCTGAGCCTGGGTCAGCCCGTGTGCTGGTGGTACCCCAGCGCTTCAGAGCCTTCCTACTGGGTTTGGCTCATGATGTGCCTTTAGCAGGACATCTGGGGCAGGACAAGACCTTTGAAAGGCTTGTCACCCATTTCTTTTGGCCCCAGATGCGCAGGAGTGCCGCCACTCACTGCAGGACCTGTCAGACTTGCCAGGCAAGTGGAAAGAGTGGGAGGAAGCAGAAGGCTCCTCTCCAGCCATTCCCTGTAGTCAGCACCCCTTTGAACGGGTGGGTATTGACATTGTGGGGCCACTGGACCCCAAGACAGCCATGGGCAACAGGTTCATCCTGGTCTTGGTGGACCATGCCACCCGGTACCCTGAAGCCATCCCTCTGAGGACAGTGACGGCCCCGTGGTGGGACGGGCACTGATGGGAATTTTCTCCCTTGTGGGGTTCCCTCAAGAGGTGGTGTCTGACAGAGGTACTAACTTTATATCCAAGTATATGAAGTCCCTGTGGCAGGAGTGCGGTGTAACATACAAGTTCACCACTCCTTACCACCCCCAAGGAAATGGGTTGGTTGAGAGATTCAACCGGACCCTGAAGGGCATGATTATGGGTCTGGAAGAACCCATGAGGCGTAAGTGGGACGTCCTCTTGCCATGCCTTCTTTTTGCATACCGTGAGGTGCCACAGAAGTCTCTAGGGTTCAACCCCTTTGAGCTTCTGTATGGTCACCCAGTGAGAGGACCTCTGAGTTTGGTCAAGGAAGGCTGGGAGCAATCTCCCAGGAAACCTCCCCAGGATGTATATAGCTACATGCTGGCCTTCAGGAACCAAACTAGGCGTTTCAGGCAACTTGCTGAGGCAAATCTGGAAGCCAGCCAGGAAGAAATGAAGCGGTGGTACGACCAGAATGCCACTCTGGTTGAGCTTCAACCTGGTCAGAAAGTGTGGGTCATGGCCCCAGTGGAGCCCTGTGCGCTCCAGGATAAGTGAACCGGACCCTTTGAGGTGGTGGAGTGCAAGAGTCCTGTTACCTACTTGGTGGACATGCGGTCTCCCAGGAACCCCTTGCGGGTCCTGCACGTCAACCGCCTGAAGCCCCACTTGGAGAGGTCCCAAGTGGGCATGCTCTTAGCTACAGATGCTGGGATGGAGGAGGAGACCGAGCCTCTTCCTGACCTCCTGTCAGCCCAAGAGCAATTTGGATCAGTGGAGGGTGTGAACCTCTCTACCTCCCTGACACCTGAGGAGCAAGGTGACTGTCGCCAACTGTTGGGGCAGTTTCCTGACCTGTTCTCCCTGGTTCCTAGAGTCACGACTGGTGCGTCCATGATGTGGACACTGGGGACAGTCTTCCTGTCAAGCACAATGCTTACAGGGTGACTGACAGGGTGAGAGCTTGCATCAAGGAGGAGGTCTCCAAGATATTTGCATTGGGGTAATTGAGTCCTCTCACAGCCCTTGGGCCAGCCCAGTGGTCTTGGTCCCAAAGGCTGCCGCGCCTGGTGCCACACCCGAACTCCGGTTCTGTGTGGACTACCGAGGACTCAATTCCGTCACCAGGACTGACGCACACCCCATCCCCAGAGCTGATGAGCTCATAGATCGGTTAGGGGCTGCCCGGTACCTCAGTACGTTTGACTTAACGTCTGGGTACTGGCAGATCGCCTTGACTGATGGGGCAAAGGAGAGGTCAGCATTCTCCACACCAGATGGGCACTACCAATTCCGGGTGATGCCCTTTGGAATGAAGAATGCCCCTGCCACCTTTCAGAGGTTGGTCAACCAGGTGTTGGTTGGACTGGAAGAGTTAAGTGCCGCCTACCTGGATGACATCGCAGTGTTCAGAGCCAGTTGGGAAGAACATCTGCGCCACCTCTGGGAAGTGTTGATGGCGCTGCGGAGGGCAGGCCTCACGATCAAGACGAGTAAGTGCCAGATCGGGAAGGGTTCTGTGGTGTACTTAGGACACCAGGTTGGGAGCGGCCAGGTGGCGCCCCTACAGCCCAAGATAGATACCATTCTGGCTTGGGAGCCCCCCAAGACCCAGACAGCGGTGAGAGCCTTCCTAGGACTCACCGGGTATTACAGGAGATTTGTCAAGGGGTATGGCAGCATTGTTGCACCCTTGACAGAGCTGACTTCCAGGAAGCAGCCCAAGAGAGTGATTTGGACTGACACCTGTCAACAAGCTTTTGACACCTTGAAGACAGCCATGTGCACGGCGCCCGTGCTCCTGGCCCCCAACTTCTCCAAAGAGTTTATCGTTCAGACAGACGCTTCAGAGCATGGTGTGGGGGCTGTTTTGTCACAGATGAATGAGGAGGGCCTAGACCAACCTGTAGCCTTCCTTAGCAGGAGGTTACTTCCACGGGAACAGAGGTGGAGTGCTATTGAGCGTGAGGCATTTGCTGTGGTCTGGGCACTGAAGAAGCTGAGACCATACCTGTTTGGGACTCACTTCCGGGTTCAGACCGACCACAGGCCCCTCAGATGGTTGATGCAGATGAGGGGTGAGAATCCAAAGCTGTTGAGGTGGTCCATTTCCCTACAGGGGATGGACTTCACGGTGGAACACCGCCCTGGTACAGAACACGCCAATGCTGATGGTCTGTCCAGATTTTTCCGCCTTAGTGAAGAGAACTCCCTAGAGGTAGGATAGTTCTCCCCACATTTCAGCTGGAGGGGACACGTGTTAGACCTGGCATCCTTGGCGTGGGTCTCCCTTCCATTTCTTGATGATGCCTCCAATGTTATTGATCTGTTTTTGCTGGTTTAGATGCTTTGAGCACTGTGCTACTGCTATTCAGTGCCACAGTGCAAGTGCTCCCTATGATAAATTCTGTTATGTATTAGTGACTCCATGATTGGATGATTGGTTTACTTGTCAGTCCCTAGTACAGTGCACTGAGTGTGCCCAGGGCTTGTAAATCCAATGCTGCTGGTGGGCTTGCAGCACTGGTTGTGCCACCCACAGAAGCAGCTTGTAAAATGTGTCTCCGGCCTGCCATTGAAGAGCTTGTGTGCAGCCTAGGGCTGCCATGTCGACTTGGTGAGTGCACCCACTTACCAGTCCCTAAACCTTCCCTTTTCTTCATATCAGACACCCCTATGGTAGGCCCAAGGGCAGGGTGCACTGTAAGTATAAGGTAGGACATGCCCTGGTGTGTGTGGCATGTCCTAATAGTGAATTACAGCCATTTTCGTTTTTCACTATTGCAAGGCTACCTGTTCCCCATAGGCCAGAATGGGCAGTTTGATTATTACACCTTATAATCCTAACTGACCCAGGGAACATGGTAGAAAAACGAATTTAGTATGCCTGAACTCAGGATGATAAAATACATCTTTTAGTGAAGTTGGTTTTAACATTCTGTGTTTGAAAATACCACTTTTAGAAAGTAGGTATTTTCTTGCCTAACTATCCAAGCCTGCCTCTGCTAGGTTGTGTATTCCTTGTCTGGGTTTGTGAGTGACAGGGGCTGGGGGACTCTAGGATACAGGGTGAGTCAGCACAGGGCTGAAGAGAGAGATCTGCATCCAGAGTGGAGGGAGGAGTTGCACCTGGGTCTGAATAGGGCTGTGCCTGTCTTCCACAATGCTGGCTCCACCTCCTGCCGGGCGGCTGAGCACTCTGCCCCACATTCTGAAAGGAAAGAAGGAGTCCTGTAAACAAAGTGCTCCAGGACTGACCAGAACTGGTTTTGGACTAGGCAAATGCCTCTCTGCCTTCAGAGAACAAAGAGAAAAGATGTATAAAAAGGGGACCCAGACCCCTAGGAAATTAGATCACTTTTGGGAAACAAGAAGAAACCTTTGCTGAGGAGCGGAACCAAGAAGAAACTGAGGAGAAGACTATTCCTAAGCTAGAGGGATCTGCCTGCAGTGGTTGCCTGACTGCCAAAGAAAGGAGAAGGGAACTTTGTGTGTACTTTCATCAACTTGTGAAGGATCTCCAAGGGCTTGATTTCAGAGCTTGCCTCATGCTGAAGTCTCAGAGACAACAGACTTCACCCACCAGCTCCCCTGAATTCCCTTGCTGGGAATTTGGACCTTCTGACACACTTGCGTGTCTCTGGGAGCTGGAAGCACGACTCAAGATGAAGAAGCGTGTCGCCGCAGCCGCTGATTCTCGCATCACCGGAGAAGAGTGTCGACGTCGCATCAGACGCCGGCGCATCCCCGAAGAAGCGCGCCGCTGACACCCTCGCATCCTTCGAAGCGCCTCGCAGCACCGGAGAAAAGTGTCGCCATTGCATCAGACGCCGTCACATCCCCGGGGCAGAGCATCGACCTCGCATCAGACGCCGACGCATCCCAACACGAGGCGCCCCGCATCCCAGGAGAAGATCGTCGACCTCGCATCAGACGCCGTCGCATCGCCAGGGAAGCGTGTCGCAAGGCCTGTCGCGGCTCCAAAGATTCATCGAAATCGCCGCACGGCCGTCGGGCGTGCACGCATCACCCCTTCGTTGTCGCAACATCAAGAAGACGCCACTTTTGTTTCTTTGCACCAGATCTTCAACGCATCACCGTCCTTGCGTGTAAGGGACTACCGCATCACCTTCCCTGCAACACTTTCGTTGCCTTGCGTTACGCATCTTAAAGGTACATTGAACTCAAAGTGTCGCATTTCCATTTTAAGAGACTCAAGCTAATTCTACCATCTTTAAAGTACAGTATTGTGGATTATTTTTGTCGTTTATGGTCTTGTGGTAAATCTATATAAAAGATACTTATTTTTATAATACAACCTGTGTGGTGTCCATTTGTAGTGTTGTCACTGGATTACTGTATGTGTTCACAAATGCTTTACACACTGCCTCTGAACTAAGCCTGTCTGCTCGTGCCAAGCTACCAAGGGGGTGAGCAGGGGTTATTTCAGGAGTGTACCCCTTACCCTGACTAGACGCAAGGGTCCCTATTTGGTCAAAGGTACCTACCTCTGCCAACTAGAGACACCCAGTTCTAACAAGGAGCTTAATTGGTATTCCTCTGAAAAGGAGTCAGGTAATTGATATTGTGTTTGTAAGTAATGAAAGGGTCCAATAGTAATATCCTTCACAAATTGGTGTACATAAATATTACTGTGATCCTTCCAATGTTTAAAATAAACAGATCAATGACATATTTTAAGAAATGTATTAGACCAAATGAAATAAGATAGGAAACATTGGGCCCGATTCACAGAACTAACTTACGACAAAATCCTAAACTTACTACCATTTTGGTATTCACAGAATGAACTTACTCATTTTGGTATTTAAAGAATGAACTTACTCATTTTGGTATTCACAGAATGAACTTACTCATTTTGGTATTCACAGAAGGCACTTACACATTTTGTGTAACTTACACATTTTGTGTAACTTACTCATTTTGTGTAACTTCACATTTTGGTATTCACAGAAGGCACTTACTCATTGATGAGTAAGTGCCTTCTGTGAATACCAAAATGAGTAAGTTCATTCTGTGAATACCAAAATGGTAGTAAGTTCATTCTGTGAATACCCAAATGTGTAAGTTCATTCTGTGAATACCCAAATGTGTAAATTCATTCTGTGAATACCAAAATTGTTGTAAGTTTAGGATTTTGACGTAAGTTAGTTCTGTGAATCAGGCCCATTGTTGAAAAATACATTTATCAAGGGTATTGTTCTTAATTAAAAAATTGAATATTTTAAGATGGGACTTTTGGCGATAAAGGTACAGTGTGACATATAAATATTATCCTTAAAAGAAAAATAATTTAATAAGAAACGTTAAAAAATAATCCACATTGGTATGGGTTGATCTTGAAAATCATGAATCAGAGCAGAAAACTGTCTTATTAAAAAAGAGGAATGGTATTGTTTAAATTCCCCTTCAAGTTTCGGATGTTTGAGCTCAGAGAGAGCAATATATGGAATTTTATTATTCCATAGAAATTTTGTAGAGATAGTGTCAATTTGTTTAAACTGATCATTTGGAATTTTAAAGGGTAGCATGGAAATGGTGTATAGTATGTGGGGCACAATCATTTTAATAGTGTTGAGTCTTCCCCACATGATAAATGTATCAAGTACCAAGTCAAATATATTTAACCATAGCAAAGTTATGACAAAGTGATTCTCAAATAGTGGGAGAAAACCAAACACCAATATATTTAATCTTTGAGGGATACCATGTAAAGTTGGTAGTAGCAAACGTGCATTGATAACAGTGAGAATTGAGGGGTAAAACATCGGTTTTATTCAAATTAAGTCTATATCCGAGATACTAGAGTATAATGAGAGTTCTAGTAAAAATGGATCCAGGGAAGTCAAAGGATTGGACATATATAGTAGAATATCATCCGCATGTGCAGATAACTTAACTTCCAGAGAACCATGTTTAAAGCCAGATATATTTGCATTACAACTGATTAATTCCAGGAAAGGTTCTAAACATTTGACAAATAGTAAAGGGGAGAGAGGACAACCTTGCCTGGTGTCTCTATGTAAATCAAAGTAGGGAGAAAGACAACCATTAACAAAAACACTAGCCCGAGGATTGGAGTATAGCTTCTTTATTAAAAAAAAACAGTGAAGGGTGGTAGACATAAACTGATAATTAATATGGTCAAATACTTTTTCAGCATCCAAGGAGAATGCTGCAAGTGGGGAGGTAGAATGTCCTGCTAGAATAATAACATCCTAGCATTATCATCTGCAAGCCATCCCTTTCTAAAGCCTGATTGGACATGTTTAACGAGAAAAGGAACACCAGATTCTAAACGGGCAAAGATCTTACAATCATAATTGATAAGTGAAATGGTCCTATAATTTTTACAAAATTTTGGATCTTTATCTGACTTGGGGATTATAATTATCAAGGCTTCTAAAACGGAGCCGCTGGCTTTGGAATCAGTAACAAAGGAATTAAAGAGTTCTAATAATTTAGGAGCAAAAAATGAAGAGAAGGAAATAAGTTCAATAGAAAACCCATCTAGAGAATAAGCTTTTTCACTGTTCTCAGATTTAATTGCATTTAAAATCTCTTAGTGTGATATCAGCCTCTGACTCCGTAAATGAGTCTATAGGGAGGGTGGCTTAGGGAGGCTATCAACAAATTTCTGAATATTAGATTCAGAAGGGACAGTATCTTCGTGGTATAGCATTTTATAAAAGGATTGAAATGAATGAGCTATATCGGTATTGGTGATTGATACAGAGTTATCCAAATCATTAACAATGAAACCAATATCTTTGTGCTCAGATTTAAAATTTTTTAAATTAGCAAGCATTTTATTGGCTTTATTTTGATCACTATGAAATTTAGACTTGACCTTAAGCAAAATATTACAGACCTCAACAGTAGCAAGTTAATTAAGGTCTGATTTAGCTTTCATCAAATCATGCAACATAGATGGAGATTTGGAAGTGAAGTAAGCATGTTTAAGTACCTTAATTTGTTTCAATAGAACAATAATTCTATTGAATAATTCTATTGAATTCTAGAATAATTTTTTCTGGCAGAAAAGCTGTAGTAAAAGCCCGAAATGAAGCTTTAAATGCATCCTAATTATTGGCAGTAGAAGTATCATTAGGATTACTAAATTGAAAACATTCTTGTATAAAAGCAGTGACTTTACTCATAGCTTCAGTAAGAAAGTGAGTATCTGATAATAAAGAATTATTAAATTTCCATTTACCAGTTTTGGAGGTAATGTTGGGAACATTTAAAGCGGTCATCACTGGGGCATGATTAGATAGAAAGATGGAGCCAATTTCAGCAGATTGTAAAGTAGGAAGCAATGATTTAGTCACTAAAATGTAATCAATTTTGGACAATGTATTATGAATGTTATGAATAGTGGGAAAAAAATCCAATTTATCAGGGTTACAGGTCCTTTAAACATCAAAGAATATTCTAGAGGTAATCGCTGATTGAAATGCATTGTGTAATTTATCTGGTTTAAACTTGGATTTAGATCTTCTTTTAGTAACAGGATCCAGCAACTGATTAAAATCGCCAGCCACAATGATATTAGGATTAGAGATATTAGCCAGTTTCACCTTAATGGAGTGTCAGAATTCAGGGTCAGATTTAACTGGGCCATAGATATTAAAAAAAGTAATATGTTGATTATTGAGGGTAGTATTTACCAACACCCATTGTCCAGCAATATCACATTCGGTGGATACATCATGTAGTTTCACAGATTTATGGCACAGAATAGCGATTCCACCTTTAAGCTGAACTGCTGGAGAAAAAAACCTGACCAGCCCATTGTCTTTTTTGTTTAACAGATTCAAAAGCATTACAATATGTTTCCCATAGAAAGGCAACATGAGAATCAATCTTGGATAAATGAGAGATTACCTTTTGTCACTTAATCGGATGTCCAAGTCCACAAACATTCCACGAGACAACGTTAATCATGTTGGAAACATTGGGAAACAATACAGGAACAATGGAGAATGCTGCATAAAATGGAGAGGAGACAAAAGAACAGCTATGATTATATAAAACATGGGATAAAACAAGGAAAATAAGGGAGGTCAATTGACAAAAAGGCACTTACGGGTAGCATGTGGCAGAAGAATGATAGGCGTAAGAGAAGAGAATACATAAATAAGGAGAAGAAAGAGTAAATCAAGAATAGGCATCCAGATCTGGAGTAATGGTTAGTAAAAACTGATATGAGGCATATCAACACCATAACATGACTGACTACAGAGCATAAAGAAATAAAATATATAAAAAGAAAGTCATATATATATATATTACCTACTGGCGGTCGCCAGTAGGTAGTTATAGTTACAACCTAGTTTCCATAGGAAAAGCATTTTTTGATTTGCTAATAACTTTGGCGTCGTTTGACGAATCTTTATGAAATTTTGCAAAAAGTTGCACTTTTTAGGTTAGCTCCTATCTTGAAAGTTTGGGGGTGATTTGTCAAGTGGGGGCTGAGAAAAAAGGGGGGTCCCAAAACGCATTTTCTCCACGTTAATTTCCATAGGAAATTTTGCGACGAGCTACAGCCCGAACTGCTGAACGGAATTACCTCAAATTTGGTAGAAAGGTAGAGCTTGGTTCAGAAAGCGACCTTTTTTTTAAATGGGGTAAATCCGTTCAGTAGTTTTTGAGAAATACAAAAAATAAGAGTCAAAAAATCAATTTCCCATAGGAAACTTTGTGCAAGGCTACAGCCGAAACTGCTGAACGGAATTACCCCAAATTTGGCAAAAAGGTAGTGCTTGGCTCAAAGCGACCTTTTGTAAAATGGTGTAAATCCGTTCAGTGGTTGCTGAGAAATAAGAAAAATAAAAGTTTCAATATCTGGGCGGAGCCTAAGTCCCGTGCACGAGCTTCACTGTGATTGGCTGCGAACACTCCAAACCAGGAAGTGTTGGCAGCCATCTTGTGGCTCATTAGAAGCGAGTCACTAGAAAACAGAGAAACAAAGTTATAAAACAAGAGAAGGGGGCAGGGTAGAAACACCGTGACCCCCTAGGCCTGCTCAGGGGGTCCCAGAAGGACTCCAGGGCCAAAAAAAGCATTTTTTATAAAAAATAAAAAAATCGGCGCAATTCGCGCTGGGGTCGCGGGTTCCCGCGTTTTATTTTAATGAGGTCCCCGGGTGGGCTTGGTCCCGCGGGCATTTCTTAAAAATAATAGCTGGGGGTCGCTGGGGCTGCGGGGGCCCGCTGGGGTCCCCGCAGCCCGGGGCTTCACTCATGTTGGGAGGGGGTTGCGCGGCCCTCTCCTGGAGCCCTCCATGTGCTTATAACTTTGGCGTCGTTTGACGAATCTTTACGAAATTTTCAAAAAGTTTCTCTTTTTGATCAGCTCCTATCTTGAAAGTTTGGGGGTGATTGGTCAAGGGGAGCTGAGAAAAAGGGGAGTCCCAAAATGTGTTTTCTCAATGCATTTTCCATAGGAAACTTTAGACAAGGCTACAGGTCAAACTGCTGAACGGAATTACGCCAAATTTGTGAGGGAGAAAGGTTGTGGTCCAGAAAGCGCGCTTATCTTGAAAGGGTGTAAATCCGTTCAGTAGTTTTTGAGAAATATCAAATTTTACAGATATCGATATTTGAGAATTCTGACATCTGATTGGCTGAGGGTTACGAGCACGAGCTCGCGGCTCATTGGCTGTGAACGGTTGAAACTAGGAAGTGTTGGCAGCCATTTTGTGACTTAGTCCGTCAGCTCGCATCTCTCCGTGTAGAAGCCATCGGGTGTGTAGTTTTACCTCTGTGAGGCAACACTGGCATCTGTGTCTGTGTAAGATACTCCTTTCACGCTGCCTCTCCCCACATCACGAGGTCGCGGCTATGCCTTTAGAAGCCAGTCCGTTGGCTCAGAGCTCTGTGAGTCAGGTTGTCGGCACGACCCTCTACACAACCCAAACACCACTGCACTACCTAACTAAACACTAAACCACTACTGCCAGCACGACCCCCTACACTACAGAAACATCACTGCACTACCTTAAACCCTAAAACACTACCCCTAGCACGACCCCCTACACTACAGAAACACCACTGCACTACCCTAAACCCTAAAACACTACCCCAGCACAACCCCCTACACTACCCAAACACCACTGCACTATGTAACTAAACACTAAACCACTACTGCCAGCATGACCCCCTACACTGCAGAAACGCCACTGCACTACCTTAAACCCTAAAACACTACCCCCAGCACGACCCCCTAAACTACAGAAACACCACTGCACTACCCTAAACCGTAAAACGCTACCCCCAGCACGACCCTCTACACTACCCAAACACCACTGCACTACCCTAAACCCTAAAACACTACTCACAGTAGGACCCCCTACACTACGTAAAGACCACTGCCCTACCCTAAACCCTAAATGTACCCCCAGCACCACCCTCTACACTACACAAACACCACTGCACTACCCTAAACCATAAAACACTACCAGTCCATTGGCTCACAGCTCTGCGTTTGCGATTCGACGGCCCGTAGCTCTCTCTGTGCGAGCCGAGCCCACGGGCCGTAGCTCTCCCTTTGCGAGGCTGCCAGACGGCCCGCAGGTCTCCCTGTGCTAGCCGGATCACAGTTGTCAGTCTGCGAACCGATATTGGGAATATAAGGAGACTCTAAAACGAGCCTTTGTGTTTATTAGTTGGAGCTACATGTAAGTGCGGATGCACAGCTTCAGGTTATTCAGAAAAACTCGATTTCCCTGATCTGTGAAGTGTACTCCATCACTTCTGTAGATATCAGCCATATCATAACGTATGTTGTTATTGTAGATCAACCCCATTCTATGGTCTCTGAGGTATGCAGATACAGCTTTGTTGACATTCTTCCTAGATTTTTCAATCTGAGGACAAAATTTGTTTGACCATTTCCACTTCTGTCTTTGGCATATATTGGAATATACAAAGGCAGTTTGAGGCAAAAGCAACATCAATTGTCTAAAGGTGTCCTTCATTAGCATTTCCAATCCTACCCCAGTCAATGTGCCTAGGTCATTTCCACCACAGTGCACAATCATGAGGTCAGGGAGTTGGAGATGCAAACAGGTTTTAACCAAAGGGAGTAATTGGTGCCACTTCAATCCTCTCTGTCCAAACCATTTAATGTCCACATTTTGTAAACCTAGGTCTAAGTCAATACGTCTCTGTTCTGCATACCTCTTGCACCAGAAAACATAGCTATGTCCTACGATCCACACTAGCATTTTGAAGGTGTAGCTGGAAGATATGGATAGATGTCTGTAGCTCATGCAGTCCGTTTGTAGAATAAGAGATATGTTTAAAGATGGGGAACTACTTTTTTTTCTCATACAAAATGATAACTGATTGGGAGATGAAAAACATTGTTTACTAAAAAGTAGGGTGCATATTAGTTTGTCGAAAAGCATCTTTGTCATTGGTTAATAAAAAGCAGTTTCAACGTAGAGTTCATATGATAGGATAAAATGTAGTCAGTTCAACCACACCTGCTACTTGCATTTGGAAGGCACTGTTCGAACTTAAAACAATGGTGAACTTTTAACCTGCACGTGCCCTTAAATGTTCGAGAAAATGTTGCAAAAAAATATTGTTAGGTTTGAAAAAATGATGAACTTTTAACCTGCACGTGTCGTAGAATGTTCTAGAAAGTTTGTTGATAGAATACGTTGAACTTCTCACCTGTATGTGTTCTTAAATTTTTTTAAAACTGTTTATATGGAAAGTTCAAAAATAACCAATAGAGAGAAGTTTTGCAATTTGAAAAAATAAAGGAACTATTCTGATTTGTTCTTTACATGTATTTATGTGTGGAGCAACAGGGAAATTGTGCCATTACTGGTTCCATTCTTGATGAGAGCGGTGCATTACATGTACTGTGTGACAAAGAAAGAATTGCAAATTTGGCAGGGAGAAAGGTCTTGGTGCAGAAAGCGCGGTTTTGTGGAAATGGTGTAAATCCGTTCAGTAGTTTTTGAGATATTAAAGGAAAAAAGATATATATGTCTGGACTGTGCCTAACTCCCGAGCACGAGCTTGCCTCTGATTGGCTGCTAACAATTCAAACCAGGAAGTGTTAGCAGCCATCTTGTGCCTCGCATCGAGTGAAAATATAAAAGAAAGGTCCCGGGGGCAATTTAATATACTGGAGCTCTGTCTGTGCGACATACCGCTTTCACGCTGCGTCTCCCTACATCAGCAGGTAACGCACCCTTTTCCACCATCAACAGCATACCTCCAACAACATACTTGGGCCCGCAAGTCTGCCTCTGCGAACCACTTGTCGGCTCACAGCTCTTCGGGTGCGAGTTCTCGGGCCCGCAGTTGTATCTGTGAAGCCAATACTGGAAATATACCGGAGGTGTCTCTCTGCGAGATACGCTCTTCACGCTCCCTCTCCCCACATCAGTGTTCCGCAGCTATCCCTTTGGAAGCCGATGGCCCGCACCTTTCCCTATACTAGTCGGCCCGCAGGTGTTCCTCTGCGAGCTGGCCCGCAGCTCTTCCTCTGCGAACTGACGGGCCGCGGTTCTCCCACTATGAGCCTGCTAGTCGGCTCGCAGTTCTTCATCTACAAGCCAGACCGCCGGCTCTTAAGTCTCTGAGAACAGATGTAATGGAGGCAACGATCATGCAGGTCGGACACCCAACACTGCGCCGACATCCCCCAGTAGGAGCTCCTTGTCCGCCATCTCCCCTCACCCCCACCCCCCACAAACAAATGTGACAGTCACGTTAGGTTGGACAAATAAGAATCTTAGTCATGTATGGATTTACATATAAAACATTTTATTAAAACAAAACAACAACAAATAAAACTATGTACAGCCATGTTGTGTCATCGCTGGACCATTTGTGAATCACAGCCTGTAAGACAAAAAGAAAGATAAGATGGTACGTCATGCGTCCAGCAAAGGAGAAAGAGTGAGGGAGAAAGAGAGAAACAAAGAAAGAGTGAGAGAGAGAGGAAGACAAAGAAATAGAGAAAGAGTGAGAGAGAGAAAGAGAAATAGTGTGAGAGAGGAAGAGAGAGAGAGAAAGAGTGAGAGAGGAAGAGAGAGAGAGAGTGAGAGAGAGGAAGAGAGAGAGGAAGAGTGAGAGGAGAGAAAGAGTGAGAGAGAGGAAGACAGAAAAAGACAGAGAGTGAGAGAGAAAGAAAGAGTAAGATACAAGGAAAAGAGAGAGAGAGAAACAGTGTGAGAGAGGTAGAGAGAGAGGAAGAGAGAGGAAGAGAGAGAAAGAAAGAATGAGAGAGAGAGGAACAGACAGAGAAAGAGAGAAAGTGTGAGAGAGAGAAAGGAAGAGATGGAGAGGGAGTGTTGACACTGGAGAAAATCTTCGCAGCTTACCTTTGTGCCTCCGGTGTGTCTCCAACCACGTGCCGGGACATAGTGCACCCTTAAGTTTAGTGATCTGAAAGATAGCATAGAATTAGTAATTGCAGAGTACATACAACTGCACACGCCTAATGATCTGTTTCGGCAATGAGTGCAGCCCATCCACTCCCACTGCTCGGAGGTGTCTGTGAGCTCTTGTGCGCCCAGGCTGCTGCACACTATCCACTCCCACCGCCCAGAGGTGACTGCCCGCTGCTGCGGAAAGAAGTATCTCTGCTCACCTTCCGCCACCGGCGTGTGTGTAAGAGGGTGCACCACGTGCTGAAGCAACTTTGTCAGGCGTTGTCAGGATGGCCACGCATCATCGCAGTTTGTACACGCGTTCAGCTGTGGTGGTGTGGGGGGGGACGTCGATTCGTGAATCACAGCCTGTTAGATAAAAAGCAAGATAGGATTGTGCGTCATTCGTCCATCAAAGGAGAGAGAAAGAGAGAGAGAGAGAGAGAAAGAGAGTGAGAGGAAGACAGAGAAAAAGAAAGAAGGAGTGAGAGGAAGACAGAGAGAAAGAGAGAAACAGTGGGAGTGACAGGAAGAGAGAGAGAAAAAGAAAGAGAGTGAGAGGAAGACAGAGAGAGTGAGAGAGACGAAGAGAGAGAGAAACAGTGAGAGACAGAAAGAGAGAAAGAGTGAGAGAGGAAGAGAGAGAGAGAGAGAGAGAGGGAGAGAGAGAGAGAGAGAGAAAGAGTGAGAGAAAGGAAGATAGAGAGAAAAAGAGTGAGAGTGAGGAAGAGAGAAAGTGTGAGAGAGAGGAAGACCGAGAAAGAGAGAGAGTGAGATACAAGGAAGAGAGAAAGAGAGAAACAGTGTGAGAGAGAGGAAGAGAGAAACAGTGTGAGAGAGAGGAAGAGAGAGAGAAAGAGTGAGAGGAAGAGAGAGAAAGAAAGAATGAGAGAGAGAGGAAGACACAGAGAGAGAAAGTGTGAGAGAGAGAAAGGAAGAGATAGAGAGTGAGAGAGAGAGAAAGAGTGTGAGTGACAGAAAGGAAGAGATGGAGAGGGAGAGTGAGTGTTGACACTGTGGAGAAAATCCTCACAGCTCACCTTTCTGTCACCAGTGTGTCTCCAACCACGTGCCGGGATATAGGGCAGCCCTCAAGCTTAGTCATCTGAAACATAAAAATGGAATCAGTAATGGATGAGTACATACAACTGCGTATGCCTAAATCGCTGTCCCGCCTTTGTGTATCCAGGCTAGTGTACCCCATCCACTTCCACTGCCCAGAGGTGTCTACCCGCTGCTGTACACCCAGGCTTCTGCACTCCATCCACTCCCACTGCCCAGAGGTGTATGACAGCCGCTGCGCACCCAGGCTGCTGCACCCCATGCACTCCCACTGCCCGGAGGTGACTGCGTGCCGCTGCGCACCCAGGCTGCTGCACCCCATCCACTCCCACTGCCCGGAGGTGACTGCCCGCCGCTGCGCAAACAAGCCTCTCTGCTCACCTTACACCACCGGCGTGTGTCGAAGAGGGTCCACCACGTGCCGAAGAAACCTCCTCACCCGTTGTGTACACGCGGAGAGCGGAGCTCACAATTCAGGTTGAGTGTTGATTGCAGGATGGCCATGGTTCATCGCAGGCCTGCAAGACAAAAAGCAAGATAAGATTGTGCGTCATGCGTCCATCAAAGGAGAGAGATAGAGAGAGAAAGAAAGAGTGAGAGGAAGACAGAGAGAAAAAGAAAGAGTGAGTGAGAGGAAGAGAAAGAGAGAGTGAGAGAAGAAGAGAGAGAAAGAGTGTGAAGGAGAGAAAAGAAGAGATGAAGAGGGACAGTGAGTGCTGTGTCTCCAACCACGTGCCGGGACCTAGTGGAACCCTCAAGCTCCCACATCTAAACATAGTACAGAATTAGTAATGGGAGAGTATATACGACTGCGTATGCCTAAATCGCTGTGCCGCCTTTGTGTATCCACTCCCGCCGCCCAGACGTATTTGCCCACCGCTGCGCACCCAGGCCTCACTGCTCACCTTTTCGCGGACAGGGCACCCTCCGCATCATGCAGTCCCGCTCCGCAGGCCAGCAGGTCTGACATTTGGTGCTGCGTCTTGATTTTGCCATGGCAGAGGACATACTAGTGCACCTATCATCATCGCAGGTTGCACACCCGCTCAGTCCTTGCGGTGCCACTAACTCAGTGAACAGTGAGGCCACGCACGTGGTGGTAGGCCTCCCTGTTCGGTGGCTCAGGCCTACACTGCGGTCCAGCAGGGCACACAAAACCTGAGCTGTCCAGACCACCGGGACGGTCAATCACCGCAGGCTGTACACCCGCTCAGCAGTTACGGTACCCGTACCTCAGTGGACCGAAAGTCACCGTCCCGTGCCGGTGTGCCTGTGCCGGCCGCAGTGCATCCGGTGCGAGCAACTCTGAAATGGCGTCGAGCACGTGCGCCCGGTCTTTTTTATTGGCAGGGTCACGTGTCCTGTGACGCCTGTGCTGGATGGGTGTGGTGTGGGTGCATACTAGCCGTGAGGGAGTGGCTGTGGCATACTGACAACTAGGGTGTGACCAGCAGATCACTGCAATGAAAATCTGGGCCATGTAGCGTTGTTGTCCTTCCCTGTAAGCATAAGCAGAGTGGGCTGGCCTGGCGTATGCCAGTCCTGAGTGAGGCTGTGAAGAATGACTCCGGAGCTATGGGCGTGGCTCCATCGTGAACTGTATAAGGAATCAACTGATGCGGCACTGTTGCCAGATTGGGCTAGATCACGCACAATTGGGCTATATTTTTCCCGGTTGTGCGGTAAAATTTTGGTTTGTGCTATTTGCCAGATTATAAATATATATACAGCGCTCCAGCAAACTAGTATGTTAAAGCGCTTTATTAGACAAATATTTACTTGGCAGCCTGCTGCAACATCAATTCCAATCCATTCACCGCCTGCTTGACGATGTCCCTGCCCCTCCTTCCTTAAAGTAGCAATATTGGGCTAGTTTGGGCTACTTTTTGGTTGTTTTTGGGCTAGAGAATGCTTACATTTTTTTGCAACACTGCCCATGCGGGTGTTCTTGTTGTAGTGCTGCCGTCACCCGGGTCGCATGCGTCAATGTGTCACTCTGTGAGCCAAGTCCCTGAACATGGCCAACATGGAAGGTACAGGGAATCACTGACCCTACATTCATCCATAGTTCCACACAAGAAAGATGGTGGACATGACACATCTGTGTGGGTGTGAATGTTTATTGCACATTCAGTGGAGTATTGCAGCTGTAGCAATACTGGGCCATGCAAAATCCAAATTTCAGTTTTTGGGACATGGAGGGCAGCCAATTAGAGACAAGCTCGTTGTCAGAGATAGGGGGCGCCAACATATGCACTTATACAATCACTCCGCCAATCCCCACGCACTTATAAATTCACTATACACTCTCCTTGCAGTACTCTAATCATCCAGTCTCTACGTACGTACTTGTACAATGACCGAGACAAAGTTACATAACCAAAGTTTTCTCCCACTGTCAAAGGTAAGTTGGTTGCATACGCTGTCCAGAGCACAATGTAATGTGCTAGGGCCCAGGGGCAGCATGGTGCATACATAATGAACACACGGACACAGATAGATAGTGGAACTGGGTACGAGCACGTGCACTCCACTGCTTTTTATTACCAGGGTCACATGTCCAGTGACGTCTGTGCTGAATGCGTGTGGGGTGAGTGTAAGCCAGCCCTCCGGGAATGGTTGGTGCTGGTAACAAGTACAACAGTAATCATCAGATCACACACAGAGATTCAATCATAAAGGGTCCATGACTTGTGCTACAGTAAGTTAGGGGCACCAGATCTGAAATCATACACAAAAGATTCTGTCATAAAGGGTCCATCAGTTGTGGTGGACTGAGGTAGGAGCATCAGAAGCATTCCGCGTGTGCACAGCTAGCGATGATGCGTGGTCCGGGAGGGCCGCACTGGTAGCAATGTCTGTTGCCTACTGGACTGCGTCATCTGCAATCGCAACTCCATCTGAATTGTGAGCCCTGCTGTCCGCAGTGTAGATCGAAGGCAGTAGTCAGCACAGACACCGAGGAAAGCTTTTTGTCACTTCCTCTTGAGAAAATTCAACGACATAGAGTACAATTCTCTGTCCAATTAATAAATCAAGGCTGAATTTGAATGGTGAGCTCTGGTGACCGCAGTGTAGATCGAAGGCAGTAGTCAGCACAGACATCGAGGAATGCTTTTTGTGACTTCCTCTTGAGAAAATCCAACGACATAAAGTACAGTTCACTCTGCAATAAATAAATCAAAACTGAATTCGAATTGTGGGCTCTGCTATCCCCAGTGTAGACTGCCACTCAGTGTTCCTTTGGACTTGCAAGATGAATTTGGTCATTGTACTAAAGCTATAATTGATATCAAAAAAGTTATTGAAGCAAGGATACTAAAAGGATATTATGTAGGTTTAAGGGTACGTGGCGATGACTTATGGTGCAGTGAGCTAGTGGCACCTGAAGCACTCAGCGTGTGCGCATCCTGCGATGATGCGTGGTCCGTATGGGCCGCACTGGTAGCAATGTGTTTTGTTTAATGAATTCTGCCTTAATAAGGCCACGTGGCATTTACTTGTGGTGCACTGAGTTAGTGGTACCTCTGTTGCTCAGCGCGTCCGCAGTTTGCGATAATGCTTGGTCCGGGCGGGCCGCACTGGGAGCAATGTGTCTTGCCTACTGGACTGCGTCATCTGCAATCGCGACTCAATCTGAATTGTGAGCCCTGCTGTCCGCAGTGTAGATCGAAGGTAGTAGTCTGTACAGACATAACTGTGCAGTGCTGTGCCGCTGTGTTCGCAGGGGGCTTGTGTCGAGGAGGCCCGCGGTCATGGCGGCAGCCACATGGCAGGGTGAGGGTCGCCGCTCTGGCAGAAGCGTTGGCTTTCACACAAGTGAACCACGCCCTGAATTAGGGAGAGTGCCCCGGTGGTTGAGTCAGGAGAGGAGGTGAGGAGATCGATGGAGAGGGAAGGAGCATCCTAGAACGAGCTCAGTAGCTTCGGCTACTTGACCCATACAAGGAAGTCTTCACGAGCTGACACTTTTTCCTGATCTTGCCTGGGGAATGGTACGTAGGGATGTCACGGTAGTAGTAGTGTAGAGGTAGACTAATAGTTTTCACTTATTCACCACAAATAAAGACAGATCTCGACGTGGGGGCAATCATTGCCTGCGTTTTGGTTCTGGAATTTGTCATCCTTTTTATGATCCAGCATTTTCATTTTGCCCGTAGATTCGAATTTGTATTAGTTCCAATGTACTTCTACAACCTCGTTTTGAGGTGCCTGTATGTCCAGTTATTTTTGGCTCTGTAATAAACCCACTAATTTGGAATTCGCAGTCTGTGATTCTTTAGAGTCATGGTTCTTTAAAGATGTTAAGACTGTCATAATGAGTTGTTTCTCCCCTCTACACTTCTCAGCAGGCAACAAAGATTCATTGACCAAGGGTTCCAGAGTAAATTTGTAGAGAGGAACCCGGCCCCATCAGTTGGTAGCAAGAGGATGGTTGCCTCTGCAGTGAGGGGAGGAAGTTAGGTAAAGTTAGCCATAGAGCCCCAAGGAGCCTAAAGGATAAAAGTCCAGAGGATCGAGAGCGGAGGACAACAGAGTTTGGCGGAGACCGACGGAGAGTGACGGTGTGGCGGGAACAGCGATTCACAGTGGAGTGAGTATGAATAGGGATGTGTGTGTTAGATTGCGGTGATGATTTGATTGTGTGATGTCTTGCAGAGTTTGGACGAGAGACGAGTGATTGTGGTTTCGGGCCGAACGCGCGCGGTCCATGTGATACGTTTTGTTTTGGTTTTGATGTCAGGCTCGACGAGTAGCCTAAGATCCCTGGATAGGTTTGTGGTGTAGAAGACATCAGTGCTGTAATTGTCTGACCAGTGTTTGTGGGAGTCGTGGAGAGCTATCAACAACCTGCTCGTGATAGGGAAACGTGTGTGAGAGAGACTGATGGAGTTGTGTGGGAAGCTAGTGCACAGGGGCGGACCACAGCGATTCGAGAGGCCGACGCAGGTCGTGGGTCACTGTGTGTGAATGATCTTGAGCAATTGGATCCTATCGAGTCGTATATGACTGTCCGGTCGTTCGTGGGCAGATGGTCTGAGGTGGCTGTCCGGTCGTTTTGCAGACAGACAGTTGCCAGTGGTGAGGCAGACAATTACTTGTGAGACTGTCCGGTCGTTTGGTGGACAGTCGGAGATGTGACTGTCCGGTCGTTTGGTGGACAGACAGTTACTTGTTTCTATGAATGAGGTGCGTGAATGCGTAAGGAGGAGATTGTGAAGGAGGGTGAACTGCTGTGTGAGGCAGAAGAAGTGACGTCGGACTGTGCCACACTGCGATAGGTCAGTTGGTGTAAAGCCGCGCTGAGATTGGTGGATTGTCATCAGGAAGTGGAAACGAAAACATCTTGTGGGTAAAGAAATTTGATTCAATCATGCAATGTTTTAGGGTGTTAAGAGATCTTTGTGGGGGAGATAGAGGAGTGGTAACTTGAGTGGGTGAGGAAGCACCACCCGAGGATACTCCAGCACATTATATGGCCACAATGTAGGACTCCATACCATAGTTTGGCTTCAAAATTGGCATAAGAATACTGAAAAGGAGGGAGATTTGGCTTTTCCACACTAGGTTCATTTAGGTTGGAGGTGCTGTATCAGCTATGGTCAGTGTTGGCTTTATTGCAACCTCCACCCAGACCAACACAGTTTGAGGCATTAGAGGCGAATGTATGACGTTACTACGCATACATTTACAACGCGGTATTTTACATCGCGTTCGTTACAACGCAAGTCGTTACAACGACTTGCGCTGGAGGGCGCTGGACTTAGGAATCGTATGATTTACTATTCCAACTCCAGTCTACGTACAGTAGGGAAGGTGTTGGAATAGTAAATCATACTGTTCCTTAGGTTAGAGCGCCATCCAGCGCAAGTCATTATAATGACTTGCGTTGTAATGACCGTGATGTAAAAGCATTGCGTTGTAAAAGTTGCGTGGTAAAGGATGTCTCCCATTAGAGGCATGGCTGAAAGCAGCACAGGCAAAGAAGAGGGAGCAGAGTCAAGGAAGGATGAAAAAGGCGATGAAGGCATACCAGGATGCGCATTGGGATGCACAGTTGAAGAAGTGGAGAGTGAACACCATTGAGGGAGAGAGATTATTCCCGCTGTTGGTGAAAACAGGAGATGCTCAGATGAGGAAGGAAGAGGACGACAGTGACACAGATGATAGCTTGTAAGATAGGTTGCTAGCAGAGTGTCCACCTCCATACAATCTGAGTTCAGAAGAGGCAAGGCGAGCACTTATGGAGGGAAGAGGAGAGCCACAGGCGAGTCCTAGTGCAAGAGTAGTGGGAAAGATTACAACAGAAATGGAAGGAATAGGGATGCAAGCATCGAGGAGTGCAGAAATGAATGGAGTTAACACTGCTACTTGGTTACCGGATGCCCTTACGGTGCCGGTCACTATTGGTCCCATAGTGTCAGTGTATGACCCAAGTCAGGCAGAAAATAGTAGTCAAACACAGTCAGCAGTAGGAGAGAGTACCAGTTCTGGAGGAAATGCTGCGGGGAGCGAAGGTGGTCCCTTTTTGAGACCTGTAGAGACTAGTAATCCATTGCCAGCCACTGCAGACTCTTCCAGAGGGTACATTGAACCTAGAGCGATTATATCAGTGTCGCTAGCAGATTCACGGTCTGACTTGAGGATGTGAGAAGCCCCAGTTAGAGGTCCTATGGGGAGGATGACAGGAGGAGTTAATTAAGTAGCGTCTGGGAGTCACAATGTCCCACGGAATATAGTTGAAGGGAGTCACCGCGGAAACCAGAGCAGTGGAAGTGGAGAACTGAGTAGTACATTGAGTCAGGGAACGATCAAAGCCGCTATAAGGGCCAAGGTGCTGGACATAGTGAGGTTAAAGGTAGAAGCAGATGAGATGATTAGTGGAAACTTGCCTCTGGAAAGGATGGAACTTTACGAACAAGATGAGTTGTTTGTGGCAAAGGATGTGACCCGAAAGGCAAGAAAAGCTCATGAGAAGTTGACAGAATTAGCACAGAGGTATGATGTGGACTTGTCCAAAACGAAAATGTTACAGGAAGGCCATAGGCTAAATTACAGTGATCAAGAATTGGAAGAGAATCATAGGATTGAAAACCCACATTCGAGAATTGATTGTAGGGATACGTGCATGGAGCATGCTTGACAAATGGGAGGAAAGGTTGGTCCAAGAAAAAGAGTGTCAAAAACAGCATAGGAGATACGCCACCTCCAGGATTAGGGACAGCAGGAGTAGAGGCTTACCCGTTGCGAGAGGTACCGAGTGGAGGGTATGTGCATGTGCCTTGGAGCAGGGGTGATTTGGCAGCATTTACAAACAATTTTCCTCGGCTGAGGGAAAAGCCTGTTGAGTGGTATAAGCAAGTCGAGCTCTTTGTCAAGATTTCAAAAGTACTGTAGATTGATTTGAATACCTTGTTTGACATTGTGGTACCAAGTGATTTGTGGTCTGCTTGTAAAATTGCTGTTGAATGGCCAACTTCAGAACCTGAACGAGACCCCATAACGCATGGTCCTTCACCCATAGTTATGAAAAAATTCGAGCAGGTAATCACATGGTTACAGTCCAAAATCTCGCCACAAGATATTGATTGGGTTAAAATAGATCGAACTACTCAAGAGCCCAATGAATCAGTTCACTCTTATTACGGAAGGCTCTTGCAAGCCTTTAAGCACTACAGTGGATTGGACACTCTAGATTCAAAGGACATGGGACAGTTCATTTCCAAATTTGTTTTAGGACTAAGGCCAGAGATGAGCTTTATGATCCAACAGCATTTGATTTGTTGGCAGAGATTTGAGATATGCAGTGACGAAGTAGACTCGAAGAATAGGAAGCTCAAGGATAAGCTGATGCTAGTCCAGATGAGGAATGCGGAGAGGGTGGACCAACCACAGGCGAATGGAGGAACGCTAGGAAGAAGGCAGGGAAACCATCACGGAGAGGCTCAGAATGCGTCAGGTCAGGGAAGAGGGAAACCAGTGGACCCCTAATCGGGGGTAGACTTTGGTACCCTAAAGAGAACCACTGCGTGTCACTACCATCACAAGATCGGGCATTGGAGTGCAGGTCAAATCTTGCTAATCAGATCCCAGATGAGGAAGTGGTACATGTACCTGAGACCGTGAATACAGTGGCAAGGCCCAGATCTGTGAATGGAGGGGGTTTGAGTCCACAAGTGCAAGCTCCCCAACCTCTGAGAATCCCTCAAGGGAATCAGACTAGCAGATGCCATTCATCAAGACGTTCGATGAATTTGATTCAGACCCATTGCAATGACGGTGCCTGAGGGGGGAGGAAGACTGTACCCTTAAAGCAGTCTTGGAAGTAGACTAGAGAGGACCGTATGTGGAGACAGATATTGATGGTCATCCCATCACCTTTCTGATTGATACTGGTGCTACCCGTTCTATTGTAAGATCTGCAGTAGTCCCAAACCCACCCCTCTCGGGACAATCGATCCAAGTTGTAGGAGTTGCGAATAAGAAAATGACCAATCCCTTGACAGATGAGATACCTTTGAGAATAGGAACTTTCCACGATCAACACCAATTTGTAGTGTGCGATTCGAGTCCAAGCTGTTGAGTCGTGACCTTTTGTGTAAGTTGAATTGTACCATCTACTGCACACCCAAGGGAGTGGAGTTGCAGACTAATGATGATGACATTGCATTCAAACTGGCAAATCAGAATCTCTGCTTAGAGATGTATCCCATATTGACAGTGGAAGAACTACCACTCGACCTGAGAGACTCGGTTTCATTGGATGTATGGGATTTCAAGGAGAAAGAGATAGGATTGATCAAAGGGGTTGAGCCAGTTAAGATTCAGATCAAGCCAAACGCTGAGTTCCCAAGAATGCCCCAGTATAATCTGAAGCCGTAAACAATGGCAGGAATCAAGCCTGTAATTGAGTCCATGATCGAACAGGGAATCCTGAGGAGATAATGGGGAGCCCATGCAATTCCCCTATAATGGGACTGCAGAAACCGAGTGGGAAGTTCAGAATCGTGCAGGACCTGTGAAAGGTCAACACGATTGTAGTTCCATGTTGTCCTGTGGTACCGAATCCATCAGTAATCTTATTCCAGATCCCATGTGAAGCTGAATGGTTTACCGTGATTGACTTGTGCCAGGCTTTTTTTCGATATTCTTCCACGAGGAAAGCCAAATTTTGTTTGCTTTCCCTCTGGAAAATCGTGTGTTAACATGGTGTCGAATCCCACAAGGGTATACAGAGAGTCCATCGATTTTTAATCAGATTTTTAAAAAGAATCTAGAGAGTCTGGTATTGCCACAGAATTCATTCTTGTGCAGTACATTGATGACCTTTTGATTGCGTCCGAGACCGAGGACGCTTGCAGAATTGATACTGTTGCCTTATTAAATCACCTGGCAGAGAATGGACACAAGGTATCCCCGAGCAAGCTACAGTACTGCTTGACTGAGGTCCAGTATTTGGGTCATCGCATTGAGAAAGGCAAGAGGAAGGTGTCACCAGACTGCATTGAGGCGATCATAAACATGACTGCGCCTACCACCCAAAAGGGGCTCAGGATGTTTTTGGGAATGGTTGGGTACTGTCGCCAGTGGATTCCCAACTTCTCGCTGAAGGCGAAACCTCTGCAGAGGTTGACACACAAGGAGGTGAGTGATTCGGTACCACGGGATAACGACTGCTTGGTTGCCTTTCTGGAGCTGAGAGAAAGCCTGTCACGCTCCGGCTCTAGGAATGCCTGATTATAACAAGTCCTTCTCACTATTTTCCTGTGAGCAAGAGGGTTGCGCACTATCAGTACTCACACAGACTAATGGAGGTGTCCGTAGACCAGTTGCCTAATTCCCAGCTTCCATAGATCCGGTAGCTTCAGCGTTGCCCGGATGTCTCAAATCCGTTGCTGCAACAGGTGTCAGCATTGAAAGATGTGAAAGTATTGTGATGGGTCATCCTCTTACTGTTTATGTTCCACACTCAGTTGAGCTTCTGATGACGAGAACCAAGACACAACATTTGACAAGTAACAGGCTCACACGCTATGAGCAGGTCATACTTGCCTCAGAGAATGTGATTCTAAAAAGATGTTCTGTATTGAATCCTGCTACTTTGATGCCTCTTCCAATTGTTGATGGTAAAGATTGTGAGGACCATGACTGTCTCGATGTGACTGAACTTTGCACCAAACCGAGACCTGACATTGTTGATGAACCTCTGCCTGAATCTGATGAAATATTCTTTGTAGATGGTTCATGCTTAAGGGACAATGTGGGTCATCTGAGAGCAGCGTTTTCTGTATGTACCATTTCTGGAATTGTGGAAGCTGCTTGTTTACAGGGAGTATACTCCGCACAAGTGGCTGAAATCATTGCCTTGATATGTGCTTGCCTGGTTGTTGATCAAATCAGAGTCACCATCTACACCGATAGCTAGTACGGATTTGGGGTGGTTCATGACTTCGGACAGCTATGGTCACAGAGGGGGTTCTTAACGTCATCAGGATCTCCCATCAGGAATGGGGAATTGTAAGACAACTGTTGGAGGCTGTGCAACGCCTAAAAGAAATAGCTGTGGTGAAGTGTGGTGCTCATGGGAAGGATAATGACTTTGTGACTCTCGGCAATAGGTATGCCGATGAGGTGGCACGTTTCTGTGCTGTACAAGGATGCATTTTCACTGGGAAATACACGGAGGAGAGCACAGAAAGAACCGAGCTCAGCATGATGTTATCCATAGCGGACACTTGGGATAAGATCTAGCGTCTGCAGGGAGAAGTGTCAGGACAGGAAGAAGCTGGTTGGATCAAAGGAGGTTGTGAGAAAAGAGATGATGGTATTTGGGTTTCAGCTGATGGTCGAGCAGTGTTACCAGATGATTTACTGAGCTCTATGGCAAGGCAGATTCATAGAGTAGTTCATATTGGAAGGGACACCATGGTGCGAGTGTTCAGGCAGGCGTGGTTTAATCCACGGTTCCGTGCGTTTGCTGAAGCAGTGTGTCACAGATGTGTTATGTGTCAACAAATGAATGCCGGAAAAAAAACTGTGGTTGCATTGAGTCACATTGGGAGATCTGGGGGACCCTTCAACAGGATTCAGCTCTATTTCATTGAGATGCCCAGGTGCAATGGGTTGCGGTACATTCTGGTTGTGGTGTGTGTTTTCTCACGGTGGGTGAAAGCTTATCCAACAAGGAGGTGTGATAGTCTCACAGTAGTGAAGTTGTTGCTTAGGGAGCTTATTCCTCATTTCGGGTTTCCAACCTCATTGGAGTCGGATAGAGGAACACACTCCCATAGTGAGATTATGAAGCTGCTTTGTGCTGCATTACAAGTTGATCAGAGACTGCATTGTAGCTACAGGCCAGAGGCATCTGGCATAGTGGAGCAGATTAATGGAACTCTCAAGATGCGAATGGCAAAGATGTCACGCTACACAAGGCCCAGGTATTGACTCTGAAGGAGACTGTAACATTGTGAGTGGTACGGAGTCAGACTCAGCTGAAGGAACTGGTGCGCAAAGTGGTTGGGTGCAGAGAAGGAGAGCAGAGTCTGCAAGTGAATCATGGCCTGTGAGACAGAGGAGGCTAAACTTGAGGTTAGCGTCAGAAAGAGATCTTGCTCCAGTGTCTGAAATGTCTGAATTGGAGCTGAGTGACGCAGAACAAGCACAAGAAAGCCCGAGGAGGTCGAGAAGGGCAAGAGTGCCCTGCCGAAGGTACGCTGCCCCAGAGTTGACTTATTTGATCACAGATGCCGGGAGCAGTGGGGACCGGGAGGCTGAGGTCTTCACGATTGGTCAGCAGAACCCCAGAACTGAAGATTGATATTGAGCTAGTAGTCCCTGAACTGGAAATCGAGGGGGTGCTGACAGTGATTGTGCCGAGATCTCCCAGCTTGAGCAGAGTGCGAGTCCTGATTTTGCGAGATTTATCCTTTCCAACTTTTGGATATCAGCCACCAGCACCAGAAATTGCAGCTGTTCGTCTAGAGATTCTACAACGCGTCATTATTGAAATTGGTTCTGAGCTTATAAGAGACTGTTGATTGGACTGTGAATTGTAAATAAAGCCTGCTTTACAAGAAGATAACCTAGGCCAGAGTGGAAGAAGAATAAATTTAGGGACTTTCCGTAGAAGAAGAAAAAGAGGGTTAAGGAAGTCTTTTTGAACTATGTAAATAGAAGTGCAACGAACTGTGAATCAATTTCCAGGACTCCAATGAACTGTGTGTGAACTGGTTGAACAGCAACCTGAGGCGGACAAAGAGACTTTGTGTTGATCCTCTTACTGTGCTAAACCGACAACATAAAATGGAGTCTGGAAATTCGAACCGTATGTCTAAGTGTGTGATAGGTACACTCATAGTAGGAGTGATAATAGTGATAGCAGTAGTTATTATTGTGTCTGTAAAGGTTTCACATGAAGCTGAAGTTGAAGAGGTGGGAGTGCAAGGGACAACCACACCTGTTACTTCTAGCACAAAAGAGGGTATCGTAGGAGCTGAAAAGGCTAAGCTAGATCAGACTAGTCGTATGCTACACATAGATTTGTCTAAAGGTGATTACACGCTTAATGCCTATGCAAAGCTGATATACGAGTATATGAGCACGATGGATGTGAGAGATTGTTATGTGTGTATGCAGCTGCCTGCGTCTGTGGAGGAGGGTATTCGTTATCACCACCTTCCCTTGACGTATGGTATTATGTGTAGTTTGTTACTTAGTATGTTTTACGGTAAGGGTCATTATGAATACTGTTTCTCAAATTATGACGGAGTGCTTTCAGAAGTTCCAGCTTATAAGCATTTGAACAAGTACGATTACTACAAGCAAGAAGATAGATTGGGAAGATATTTTTATACCTACCGTTACATTAGATACGGCTTATGCACATCGTCATAATTTGACGTGCATACTAACAGATATAGAGAAGAAGTTTATAGATAAAGTGGAAGATAGACATGGACAACTAGAGGTAAAACTTAACAGTAGAGGAGGAAAAATTGAATGGACCAAGGAAGAGTTGGCACACAAGGCAAGGGGGAGTTATGGTCCAATAGCTCTAGACTTTGAACAGCGAGGGAAGCTTTGTACCTGACAGGTTCAGACGTACTATGATAAGGTCTTTGTTTGTGTGATCACATTTTCACAATTAAAGCCACTGCGAAAAAGTTCTTGCAAGATGCGGTGCAAGTGATGCCAAATGTGTATTTTGTGTGCGTGAGGAATGCCTATGTGAGATTGCCACTGAATTGGTATGGTACGTGTTACGTGGCTGTCGTGTTCCCCAAGATTTATCATGTAGAGGATTTGTGGCCTTTAGAAGGTGGATTACATCATAGAGAAAAGCGAGGTGTGAGTGCAGGAGAAGTTGTTGGAGACGTATTTGAAGCAATGATACCAAGCCTGGGAGTGGTTCTGAATGATATAAAGATTAGACGATTGTCTACCATCGTGGATAAGTTTTTAGCGAATACAGCTCAGTCTTTGTTACTTGTAGCTGGAGAGATGGTGTCGATAAGGGCTATGGTGATGCAGAACTGTCTTGCTCTAGATGTCCTGTTAGCAAAAGATGGCAGAGTCTGTAAAATGTTGAGGGTTCAACAGTGCTGTACTTATATACCGGGCAACAGCAAAGATCTGAAGAGGTATATAAGTAACATCACTGAGATTTACCATGAGGTGCATGATTTGGCCCCCGTGGGTGTTTGGAACAAGGTTGGGAAAGGATTTGGAAAGATTGGAAGTTGGTTTGCCAACCTTGGAAAAGGAATCCTTGGTTACATCTTAAAGCCCATCAACATAGTGGTGGTTTGTGTGATAATCTTGTTGGGACTAGTAAAGACTTACAAGTGGCACAAGGCAGGACAGGCTGAGAGGTCTCTCAGGGAACACGAGAAGAGAATGGAGAGATTGCAGGACAGTCACTATGAGAATCTCAGAAGCCTAGAGAAGTTTTGACAGGGAAGACTGCTACGGCTTCTGTTTAGGTCAGTTCTTTCTACAGGGAGTTGTGATTGACTGTGATGACACTTGTCATCAGAGGGGAGGACTGATGGAGCGCGGTGGTGCTCTTTAATTTGTAGGGGTGCACTAAATTATAGTTGCACACGGATGTGGCAACTCGAGTTTAAATGTGTAGAAGTTATAGGCTGCTTATAATGATTTGCGCATTCAATGTGTTTATGTAACATGATGATTTAGAAATGCTTAAGGAAAACCGTTCATTTATATGTATTCTCGTAGGGCCTATGTGCTTCATTCTTATGTTGGCTGATTTCTGTAGGCCTGAAATGTATTCTCCCTGGCGGCTCTCGTAGTGGGGTAAAGAGATGAATTTCATGTGTATGTTGGATTTGTTCTGTTCTCACGTTTCTGTTGCAGGTGGAGAAAGTCATCTTTGTTAGTTAGAATAACGTCTTTTGTTTTAGGAGTTAGGCTCAGGGAGGAGAAGATACTTTTATGCAAGAATGCTGATAATTGGGAGTCAGTGTTCTTTCTCACTGAAAGAGGCCTGGGAATCAAGGTCATCGAGCCAGGAGCTGGGAGTATCGAAACTAAATGGAAAATCACCTATGAGAAGTGCCCAGCAGGATGAGTTGATCGAGATGCAAGCAGTGGGCGTGTTTTGTGTTTTTGCGTTTTGAATTAGGGACAGTGCCCCGGGGGTTGAATCTGGAGAGGAGGTGAGGAGATCGATGGAGAGGGAAGGAGCATCTTAGAACGAGCTCTGTAGCTTTGGCTACTTGACCCATACAACGTGAGTGTACTTCTTAGGAAGTCTTCACGAGCTGACACCTTTTCCTGATCTTGCCTGGGGAATGGTACGTAGAGATGTCACGGTAGTAGTAGTGTAGGGATAGACTAATGGTTTTCACTTATTCACCCCAAATGAAGACAGATCTCGACGTGGTGGCAATCAATGCCTGCGTTTTGGTTCTGGAATTTGTCATCCTTTTTATGATCCAGCGTTTTCATCTTGCCCGTAGATTGGGATTTGTATTAGTTCAATGTACTTCTACAACCTCGTTTTGAGGTGCCTGTATGTCCAGTTATTTTTGGCTCTGTAATAAACCCACAAATTTGGAATTCGAGTCTGTGATTCTTCAGAGTCATGGTTCTTTAAAGATGTTGAGACTGTCTTAATGAGTTGTTTCTCCCCTCTACACTTCTCAGCAGGCTACAAAGATTCATTGACTAAGGGTTCCAGAGTAAATTTGTAGAGAGGAACCCGGCCCCATCAAAAGTTTGGCTTACTGCTCTGTCAACATAAAGGAGTCATACAGCAAACTTTCAACTTTTTTTAATTTTCAAAAACAAAATCCCAAAGCTGGATTTTTTTTTTAAAGAGCAATGACCTCATTTTGCATCATTTTGGGAACATTTTGCAGTTTCAATGCCCCTGCCGCCTGCAGGTTTTATCTGGTGGTGATGGACAGTGAAAACTTGCTATTTGTCCACCTATTCTAAATATTGGGTGAGCGGACAAATGGCAAGACCTCCGACAGTCATTAATCTATCGGGCCGTCTGAGGTGTATGTTGGTGACAGGTCTCTGCGGTTGACGTACTGAAGATCCACCTGACTCTAAATGAGGTGGGCAGACCTACAGTTTGATGAAGAAGGTACTCGGTCACCTTTGTCACGGATTTATGGCACCCGATAGACACACAAATCGCAAGGTGAGGTATTTAGTGGGTGCTGCAAAAACCTCATATTCTAAAGTTTTGCTTCTAAAAAACGGCATAACAGTCAGAAATCACCGAATTCTGCATACCTGGTATTTACTGGGCATTTTCCATAATACATTTTGGCAGGTTTGATCTGCTGACATTCATCTAGGAAAAATTTTGAGGGGTGTGGTAATGACTGCAAAACTCGGATTAAAAATATTTTTGGCAATGGCAATAACTGGACATATCGGAATTTAGTGGTCCACTCATAATGGTAGCCTACGATTATAGACGGGATATTTCAAGTATTCCTGCCTTTCCTATGTGTTTTTACAATTCTCTTTTTGAGTATAATAGCCATAGTTTCTTTTCAGCAATTGTTCTCACTTAGCGATTTGTGTATATTTGTTCTTCAGTGTTCCAAATTTCTCTGACCAGTGGGTTCCCTTTTCTGTGGAAAATAGAGCAGTATCTTTGGAAATTATTGGTTTTCTTTTTCATTGTTGTTGTTACACCTAAGGCTTGCAATCTGTTCCATTGCTTGCCACACTAACCCCTGTGTCCCTATTAAGTTGGTTCTTAATGGTAAAGTGGTCTTTGCGGGATTGTGTCTCAAGAGAGGTCAATTCTATTCTTCAAGTGCTAATTTGTGGTGCGTAAACGCACTGGGCTGGAAAAAATAAGACACTCTGGCTCACAGGACAGTCAGATCTCGGTAATTCGGCCCAGCCGAGTGACTCCTGCTTATGCGCCGGCCATTACTTGATGCCTCAGACTGCAGCAGCATCACTTCTCCATTCACCTGTAAAGTCTGACTTACTTCTCATTTGATCTGTTGTTGAAGCTTCACAATTCTCATTGGTGACCTATTTCGGCAGCAGAGGCACCAAAGGGCAGATTTACAAGCCCCTTGCGCCACTTTTGCGTCACTTTTAACATGTTAAAAGTGACGCAAAAGTGGCGCAAGGGGCTTGTAAATCTGCCCCCAAGTGTGTTTTATCCAGTCTCTAAAAAAATAGGACCTGCAGTGCTTGCCACTAAATAGGTAACAGGAAAAGCAGTCAGGTTTGTTCTTAATGAAAAACAAGACAGTGAGGGGCAGATTTACAAGCCCCTTGCGCCACTTTTACGTCATTTTTAACATGGGAAAAATGACGCAAAAGTGGCGCAAGGGGCTTGTAAATCTGCCCCTGAGTTTATACGAGTAAAAACATAGGGGCAGATTTACAAGCCCCTTGCGCCGCTTTTGCGTCATTTTTCCCATGTTAAAAATTACGCAAAAGTGGCGCAAGGGGCTTGTAAATCTGCCCCACAGGGCATAGAAACGGTAGTGGCAGCTAGAGTAAGATACTGCAGAAGTACATGCATAATCCCTTTGTGGTAGGGGAGTACAAAAGAAGACAAGCAGCTGATCAAGGGACAATGAATATGAGCTTCACAAGGGGAAGGTTTGTGATGGCAAGCGTTGCACCCAATAAGTCCAATCACAGAGGTTGCCATGTCTTCATCACTTCCAGGCTCACTCGTCATACACCATCCCATCGATTTACGTTATCACAGGAGGGCTTACACTGTGTAATGTGTTTTCTTTAATTTTACACAGGATGCCACTAAGGGCCTGATTATGAGTTTGGGTGTTATTTATCGCACATGATAGATAAAGATACCACGGGGTACGTTATTTATCGTATTATGAGTTTGTAGGGAATAGCATTCAGCTTTTGGCGTTTAACGCACCAAAATCCACATAATTATCAGATGCGTTAAATAAAACAAGACTCCTAATTCCCACCTGTTTGTAAACAAGGGTTTAAGCACTGGTCGGAATGAACCGACCCACTCATACTTTGCCCTTTGAAAGTGCCTAAAAAATCTGGGTCTTCTCTCTATTACTGATTAATTAAAAGTCTGCTAATATTTTTGCCTATATTACTTGTGCTCTCGACTTTTACTTGTTTCAGTAGAGCAAAAAGGATTGTTTATAAAATGAAGATAATTTTTTTATTGGTGAGTCATTAGAAAGAAATACACCCCAGAGAATTATTTGATTCAAGCATTGAATTACATGGACATGATCTGTGAGTCTATCTTTTGCATGTCCCTTTAAAACATATGTATAGGACACATTCTGCATTATTTAACAATCATTGACAAATCCGATAAGTCTGGCTTGCATTTTGCATCCTGACTAAAAAAAAAAAAATCAAGCACTGAAAGCAGCAGAACAAAAAAGATTGCTCCCTGTATGCAATGCATCTACGAGTTACGAAATTTAGGGCCAGATGTACTAACATTAGTAATAGCGATTACCAAATACCGATTTTTTACGAATCGCTATTTGGTGATCTCTTTTACTAATGTACTAACGTTATATCAGGCCCTTATTTCCCATTTAGCTATATGTAGTGGGTCACAAATAGACCTACATCATGAATATTAATGAGGTAGGTTGCAATTTGTGACTCACTAGGATTCACTGCCATGATGGGGATGGTAGCCTGCTGAGGTCAGCAGACCACAATGTCTGTGATTGCTTTTAAATAAAGCAATCTTTTATTTTTTTTTAAATGCAGCCCATTTTCGTTAAAGGAAAGCGTGATGTGTTTCAAAATTAAAAACAGGACCCCTTCCCATTTGCAAATGGGTTATGTTAGAACTGGGGGTCTCTAGTTGGCAATGGTATACACCTTTGTCCAAATAGGGCCCCTTGCTTCTAAGTCAGGGAAAGGGGATTACACTCCTGGATAACCCCTGCTCACCCCCTTGGTAGCTTGGCACGAGAAGACAGGCTTATCTCAGAGGCAGTGTGTTAAGCATTTGTGAACACATACAGTAATACAGTGAAAACACTACAGATGGACACCACACAGGTTTTATAAAAAGAAGTATTCTTTATATAGACTTAACACAAGACCACAAACGACAAAAATCCACAATACTGTACTCAAAATAGACTTAAAGATGGTAGAAGTAACTTAGTTCAAGATGATGATAAATGCGACACGTTTCTCACAAAAGTTCCTTGGATGCGTAACGCAAAACAAACAAAGGGTCGGCAGGGAGGGCGATGCGGCAAGCAGGCGCCTTGATGCGATGCAACGATCCGGTGCGATGAGAGTGTGCCCTTGATGCGATGCGACGACGTGAAGATGATGCGTGCACGCCGACGGCCGTGCGGCGAACTCTGTACCTTTGGAGCCACGACAGGCCCTGCGACACGCCTCTCCGGTGATGCGACAGCAAGCAGCTGCGACGGCGACACGCTTCTCCTGTGATGCGACGGCAACCCTTGCGGTGGCGACACGCTTCCCCGGTGATGCGACGGCAGGAAGTTGCGACGAAGATACGCTTCTCCGGTGATGCAACGGCAGGCAGCTGCGACGAAGACACGCTTCTCTGGTGATGCGGCGGCGGCCTCTGCGGCGGCGACATGCTTCTCCGGCGATGCGACGGCAACCGCTGCGACAGCGACGCGCTTCTTCTCGTTGAGTCGCGCTTCCAGCTCCCAGCGACACGCAGGCTTCTGCAGACAGAATCCCCAGCAAGGGAATTCAGGAGGGAGTTGGTGGTGAAGTCTTGTAGCCCTGAGACTTCAGCAGGAGGCAAGCTCTAGTTCAAGCCCTTGGAGAAATATTCTGCAAGATGATGAAAGTTCTTTGAAAGTTCCTTCTCCTTTCCTTGGCAATGAAGACCACTGCAGGCCAACCCAGCAAACAGCACACTGACAGAGGGGCAGTCCAAACTCCTGCAGCTTCCTTGGTTTTTCTCCTTGGCAAAGGTTCGTCTTGTTGTTCCAGAAGTGATCTAAAGTCTTGGGGTCTGGGTCCCCCTTTTTATACCCATAAATCCTTTGTCTCTGAAGGCAGAGGGTCCTGTACCTAGTCCAAACCAGTTCTGGGTGCATTCTGCCAGTGCACAACTTCTTCCTTTGTCAGTGTGGGCCAGGGTCATCAGACACACCACAGGAGGTGGAGCCAGCATTGTGGAAGGCAGGCACAGCCCTATTCAGGCCCAGGTGCTACTCCTCCCACCACTCCTAATGCAGATAGGTCTATTCAGCCTAGTGCTGACTCACCCTGTCTCCTGGAGCCTCCCAGCCCCTGTCACTCACAAAACCAGACATACAATACACAAGCTAGCAGAGGCAGGCTGGATGGTTAGGCAAGAAAATACCTACTTTCTAAAAGTGGTATTTTCAAACACAGATTGTTAAAACCAACTTCACTAAAAGATTTTTTTTATCATTCTGAGTTCAGGCATACTAAATTCGAATTTCTACCATGTTCCCTGGGTCAGTTAGGATTATAAGATGTTATAATCAAGCTGCCCATTCTGACCTATGGGGACAGGTAGCCTTGCAATAGTGAAAAACGAAATAGGCTGTAATTCACTATCAGGTCATGCCACACACATCAGGGCATGACCTACCTTTTACATACAATGCACCCTGCCCTAGGGCCTACCTTAGGCGTGTCTGATATGCAGAAAAGGGAAGGTTTAGGGACTGGCAAGTGGGGGCACTTGCCAAGTCGACATGGCAGTCACAGACTGCACACAGGCTCTGCAATGGCAGGCCTGAGCTACACTTTACAAGCTGCTTCTGTGGGTGGCACAACCAGTGCTGCAAGCCCACCAGCAGCATTTGATTTACAGGCCCTGGGCACCCATGGTGCACTATACTAGGGTCTGACAAGTAAATCAAATAAGCCAATCATGGAGTCACTAATCCATACATCAATTTATAACAGAGAGCATATGCACTTTAGCACTGATCAGCAGTGGTAAAGTGCCCAGAGTCATAAAACCAACAAAAACAGGTCAGAAAAAGTACAGGAGGAAGGCAAAAAAGTTCAGGGATGACCCTGCAAAAAGGGCCAAGTCCAACAGGTTACCACCAACTTTGACTTGGTGGTAAAGGACGAATGTTTTGCGACCACATTTCTGAGCAAAACATTAGCACATACCTCTATGATTTGATATTTGGAAAGGATGCCCTAAACACACTCCTTCCAAATACCGAATTGTTAGTGGTCGCAAACCCAAATTGCGATTTGGTAATGTGCTATAATTGAAGCAAGAGACTCCCATACTCTTTTTAGTGCTGTGGAGTTCAATGCCTGAAATGAAGGTGATATGCTTAGAGGTGACATAAACAGCGGTGACGGAGTTGGGCACTGTGATGGAGATAAATTTAGCCAACAAGATGCTGGTGAACAGTGTGGTTTCAAAGCTGAATATCAGACAATTAATATTTATTTATTTATTTAGTTGTATTTTCTATGCACAAACTATCACAGAGGCTCTTGATTGAAAATAATGTGGTTCTGTGACAATCAATTTCCCTGTGGCTGAAATGTAACTATGTGGGATGCAAATGTAACAATGTGGAGAAATTGTGTAATTCAAATATATATTAATATACAGCTCTCCTCTGCTCCTCAGTCAGAATTACACTATATCAATTAGGGGTGGGTTGGGTGGTCCTCGTGGAGTTCCACTCTGCGGAATTCCGTGGAGTTACATAATAATTCTGCGAGATACTGAGGAGTTCTGCGAACAGGCGTAAAATATGCATGTCACTCTCCAATTTAGCGCCGGTAGTGCAAGCAGTGCTGAAAAATCAGCGCGACCGGCACCATGTGGTGTGCAAGAGCGCACGGCCATTCGAGTTGATTTTGCTACAGCATAGTAGAAAATCTACTGGAGCTGCAGCAAATCTACTCGAGAAGAAACCCTCTGACCACGTTCGCTTATGACAGCTTGGGTTCGAAAATCACGCTAGGGTACAGCAAATCTCGCTCACGCTCGCATTTCTGAAGCCTCACAGAAAAAAAAGTCTGCCACGCGGCAATTGCCAGAAATTATCCAGAACTCTGCATTACAAGAGTAACGCAGAGTCACTAGATAATGCCAATTCTGCAAGCGAAAAGAAACATTCTGACCACCCCTTATATAAACACTAACACATACATACATACAGTTGGAGAGAGCAATGCTGTGCAGTCTAAGTCCACTATTCTACTCTGTGCCACTCCACTGTACACTTCTCCACTCTTCTCTATTGCACTGTATGCCACTCTACTGTATGCTACTCCACTCTACAACACTCCACTGTATGCTATTACACTCTACCCCACTCCACTGTATGACACTCCAGTTTATGCCACTCTATGCTACCCACTCTATGCTACCCACTCTATGCTATTCCACTCTATGATACTTCAATGTATGCCACTCCACGCTATTCCACTGTATGCCACTCCATTCTACGCTATTCCACTGTATGCCACTCCACTGTATGCTACTCTGCTCTATGCCACTCCATTATATGCCATTCCACTCTATTCCACTCTACTCTACATCACTCCACTCTGTTATTCCACTCCACGCTATTCCACTGCATGCTATGCCACTGTACGCAACTCCACTCTACCCCACTCTACGGTACGACACGCCAGTCTCTGCCACTCAACTGTATGCCACTCCACTCAACGCTACTCCACTCTACGCTATTCCACTCTATGCTATTCCAGTCTATGCCACTGCATTCTATGCCACCCCAGTAAATGATATTTCACTGTTCGCCACTCCACTCTACGTTATTCCACTCTACGCAACTCCACTCTGTGCCACTCCACTGTATGCTATTCCAGTCCACCCCACTCCACTGTACGCTACTCTTCTCTATGCCACTCCACTGTTTTTGAACTTAGTAGCCATACTACATTAACTATAACTCGTGCCTTCTCTAAGCACTGCTTACACTCATATATTTTATCACTTATACCATCTTAAATGAAAGCTTCTACATCACAAATAATATCATTTGTGAGAACACAGTGCATGGTAGAGTGGGGTGTTATAGTTAATTGGGTGTTGCAACTGAGTTCAATACAGTGTATATTGAGCTGTGCAAGGTATACTAATTTGTAGGTGTTGCGTAAATTAGAAATTAAAAGTATAAGTATAACTTTACCAATTATAATCTTTGTGTAGTTTTTGTTTGGTTTGTATGTAAAGAATAAATAAAATTATAGTAATTTGAAGGTGTTGCGTAAATTATAAATACACACACACACAGACACATATGGTACAATTTAAGTTATTCTTAATATTTTATTGTATTTTTTATAGTTTAAATATTGTTTTTTATATTTATGAAATTATTCATATGTATATGTTTTAATTTACATTAATGTTTACATCTATTTATTTTTAAAGTATATTTTTATTTTGTAGTTTAATGTTTTATATAAATTACATATAATGTTATATATATTTATTTCAGTATAGTTACCTTCTTTCATGATATTTTGTTCAACGATATTTTTCACACAATATTTTAGTACTTTCCATATATCGAATGTAAACAAAGTTTGTAAACTTGATATTTTGTTAACAATATTTTTGACACAATATTCTTGTGTCGCAATATTTTTGTTTGAAATCTATTTTATTGTTTTTCACACACTTGTGTACATACTTATAACACATGCATTGCTAGTGACAATCTTACAAACATATAACATCCTGGCAGGTCAATTATAATGCTTGTCTTCGCACAAAGGTCCACGGAGCCCTAACCGGGCATGGCAGCCTTGTAGTGTTGGATCAGTTTGTGGACAAGCATACTTGGCATAATTAACTAGCTTAGGTAAGTAAAATGGTTTCGCTGCCAAGGTCTATTTTTGCCAGAATACAATAATAAAAGAAACTGGGGATAACAAAGGGAGGGCGGAAAGGGGAAGGGTTGGGGGGATAGAGTTCCCATAGGGACATCGCTTGGGGTTACATCGTAGCCCTGGTTCGTCGTGTGCGCTTGTAGTGGTGGCGGCAGGAGTAGGAGGAGAATGATGCAAGGATGGTATGTCTTTGGCATGGTCTGCTTCATTCTGGGAGCTCTGCCCCTCGCGGTAGCAAAGCGTCTTCAAATAGTTAAAAGGCCTGTAGGCAAAGAGGGAAGGAGCGGCAGTGCTCCAGTTTAGACAGGTTTTGTACTAGGGGTTGCCATATTTGTGTAAATTTAGCGTCAGAGGGCACGATGCGGCCGGTCAAGAGCTCCATCGCCATGGTGTGCCAGAGGCGGGTGAGCCACACCGGAGTCGGCGGAGTCAGGGCTTTCTTCCAATGGAGGGCAATAACCTGCTTAGCTGACCCCTAGCATATGGAGGATCACACGCCAATCTGAATAGGTCAATGGCTTTCACAGTTTGGGGTCGGAGCCCGAGGATCGTTATCTTCGGCGTGCTCAGGATAGGGAACCCCACTACTTCTTTGATGTGGCTCAGCACCTCTTTCCAGAAGAGAGTTAGCATTGGACAGGACCACCAAATGTGTATAATTGAGCCTGTGTCAGCGTTACAGCGCCAACACAGGGATGTGGAGAACATATTCTGGAGGCGGAGTGGTGTGTAATATCAGCCGGTCATAACTTTATATGCCGTCTTTTTTTTTTTTTAAACATATTTTATTGAGTTTTCTGGCAAGTAGTATCACATTTATCAATACAATTTTGAATCATTTGTCCAGTTCTTATTGTGACACCGTGTGATAATGCCCCGCAGTGGTAAGGCATTTATCAATGCCATCTAATAGCTCGGTCCCACTAATTCACTTCCAAGGCATTCACGGTTGTCTGCTCACTTCAATAATTACTCACTCCTTAGCTATAACTCCGCAGTTATGTAACTATTCTAACTGTCCCCAACTGTTCCCTCCACCCACCCCTCCCACCCAGGCGTGTCACATTAGGTCCTTCAGTTTGCAACCAGTACAATAACAGGAAAACACTTTTGTCTATGATCCCATGTAGAGTCTCAGTGAGTATCTGTATCAGCATAGGGGACATATCACATATGCATTCGCCGCTGTTGCTAATCCAATACAGGAGGATCAGTCATTCATGTCGTGGGCCTCTCCTACTTGATCCATCATTCCTATATGTTCGGGGTTCTTTAACAGATCTAGCAACGCTGCCCACGCTCTAGCTGACTCCAGCGACTTCTCATTTCCTGTTCGTCTAGCTATTTGCAATCGAACAGAGCTGTCACACTCAGCCCATTTTATAAACTCTTTTTTCCATCTAATGGTAATAGGGCCATCTTTCCACTTCCAGTGGCAGGTGATGTCCCTTTGGCCAAGACCAACCCAAGGTCCTGAAATTTACTTGTTACTTTATTCTTAGCAGTGTGAGGGAACCAGTGTAGAAGACAATGATAAGGGGTATTTGCTATCTCTTTTTCAATCCCTTCCGTATGGCCGTGGTTACTTCTTCCCAGAAGGTCCCTATACGTGGGCAGCACCAAAACATGTGTAAAAAGTCTTCCCCTATTGTGTAGCAGCGCGGACATGCTGCTGTTTGCATATTAAAGTACTTATTAATCCTATCCGGAGTAAGGTAGGCCATGTGCAGCACGTAAAAATGCACTACTGAAATCGTGCGTTCCTGGTACTCTTCCATGCCCTTTCCATTAATACTCCCCAGTCCTTGTCCCCTATGGGTTTGCCTAAGTCTACCTCCCATTCCCTATGTACCTTAGCCAGAGGGGGGAGTGCTGCGTGAGTGAGACGCCGATACAAGCATGTGACTGCTTTAAATGTACCAGCCGCTGAGACTATATATTGGCACCCCATCAAGGTTTCTGGTTCTGAGAATCCCTCCCTCCACTGCTTTCTTATGGCTGCTGTAAGAGCTGTGTGTAATAGAAAATCCCCACCCGGTATGTCATAGCGGTCTCGAAGATCATTGAATGGGATCATATTGCCCTCTTCATAAAGGTCACCCATTGTGGATATTCCTAGGTCTCCCCAGGCCCCCAACCTACGCCAGTCACCACCATGGGGGAGTGTCCTACATACAATCAACGGGATTTCTGGTGCATAAGGGTGTCTGATCTTGGAACGTCTCAGGCTTCTGTTCCAACATTTACGTGCTGTCCTCAGGTCCGTAGGGATGTCCCGGACCCTGCAAGGAAGTCTCAATATTATTCTTGATAAACGTCGCAAGCTTGGGGTCTCTTACCTTCGTTCTACTGGTCCTCTAAGTTTTTCCGCCACCCATTTTGTGAGCCATTGCAATTGTGCTGCTATATAGTAGTTCTCGAAGTCGGGGACCGCTAGCCCTCCTTCTGCTCTTAGCCTCATAAGAGTAGTGAGTGCCACCCTCCGTCTCCCGGCCCCCCAAATGAACGCCGTCACCAGTAACTTGAGTTGGGTGAATATTTGCGGCGGAATCCAAACCGGCAACACTCCATAATAATACAGTAGTCTCGGGAGTGTCACCATCTTTAGGAGGGCAACTCTACCCGCCACCGACAAAGGCAGGGTCCCCCAGAATTGGAAACTACTCTGAACCGCTCTCAGGGCTCTCACTATGTTCCCTTCCAATAAGTCTTCGTGGGAATGATATATTCGAGTGCCTAGGTACGTCAAGCAACGAGTTTCCCACCGTACTCCCTCAGATTCCGGCGGGCCACCTCCACCCGCCCGAACAGGAAAAAGAGATGATTTGGTCCAGTTTACCTTTAGGCCCGCTACACGTCCCAGCTCATAAAGGAGGTCTATTGCCCCCCTGAGTGCCCCACCTGCATTTGCCAGGGACAATATCAAATCGTCTGCAAAAAGTGCAATGTGGTGGATCTGACCAGCCTTCTCCAAACCCTGGAAGTAGTGGCCTGTACGCGCCTTGGCTGCCATCGGCTCCAAAGCCAGGGCAAACAGTAGGGACAATAATGGGCACCCCTGCCGCGTACCTCGCTCCACCTTGCAGCTTCTGGAGATCAGTATACCCATCCTGACCCGAGCAGTAGAGTCTACATACAACAGTGCCATCCACCTAACGAATTCAGGTCCCAAGCCAAATTTCTTCATAACCTCGAATAGGTAGGCCCACTCAAGGCTGTCAAAGACCTTCTCAATATCTACTGCAAAGATGGTCTCATCATCTTCACAACTGGATCTTGCCTCCAAAACCCCTAAAAGCCGTCTGACATTCAAAGCGGTATTCCTGGTGGGGATGAAGCCCGCTTGGTCACTGTGTATTAATGTTGACATGTGGGGGAGAAGACGAGTCGCTAGTATTCGACTTAGGATTTTATAGTCTATGTTAAGCATAGACAACGGCTGGTAGGCCGCTGTATCCCATGCTTCCCCGGTTTCAATAGTGGTATGATTACCGCTTCTCTTGTCGTACAGGGAAGATGTCCCTCCTGCCGCGCCTGACTGTATAGTTCTACCAGGTTAGGAGCGAGCTGGCCAGCATAGGTCAAATAGAACTCCACTGGGAGTCCATCCGTACCCAGCGTTTTATTTCTGGCCATATTCTTTATATGCCGTCTTTTGTTGCACAATGCTTTTATATGTTCTGGGGATATCTCTCCACAGCTGTTCCCATTGTTCTGAAGGGGCATCATCTGCAATATCTGAATGCCATTTTTGCTGGTAGGAGTGAAGGGGCAGAGGGTTGAAGTGCTGCAGGACCTGGTAAGTATGTGAAATCAGGCCTCACGAGCTATCAAAGGAGCGTACAAGCGTCTCAAATGAGGTGAGCTGGATTGTGGCTCCTTGCGTGTTGAGGGGTGTATGTAACCAGTGTCGAATTTGATAGTATGTGTCGCAATATTATTGTCCTGATATTTTGTCGTACAAGCTTACAGGGCACTACTTAGTGAGAGAAGCACCTTAATAAATTGTAAAATAAGTGTTTACACCATTACTTCTTGTCTGTGAACACATACTACAGTGTTGCCGCATTTATTTTTCAGCAGATGCTTCAGGAAAACATAGGAAGTTGAACGGCAAACACTCAGGGCCAGATTTCCTTAACATCAGGTAGTGCTGTGTGAACATTTTCAGTGCTGTTCAAAGGGCAAAATTGTCCAATCAATATTTACAAACAGTTGTGAGCTGATAATGGAATACTACTCTTCACCGAACCCAAAAACCTCCTTACTACCCTTTACTGCTAACTTTCCCTGAACCCTACTTACCCTTACTACCCCTTAACGCTATCCTTTCCTGAACTCTAAAAACTCTTAACTAGCCCTTAACACTACCCATCTCTGAACCCTCAAAACCCTTTACTACCCCTTACAGGCACCCATTTCTGAATGCTAAAAATGTGTTATTACACCTTACAGTTACCCATCCCTGTACCCTAAAAAAACATTGCTACTACTTAATGCTACTTATCCCTAAAAACCCTTACTATGTCTTAACACTATCCATCTCCGAACCCTCAAAACCATTGACTACTTCCTAACACTACCCTTGCCTGATCCCTAAAAGCCCCTTACTACCCTTTAACTCTACCCTTCCCTGCACCCTAAACACCCCATACTACCGCTTAACATCACCTTCTCTAAACCCTAGAAACCTTTCTTCCCCTTACCTGTACACTCCTTGAAATCTAAAAACCCCTGACTACCCCTCAACGCTCGAGCAACATGAAAAACCTACCTCTTTGTAGAGTTAGAAAAACATTTTAAGGAATCTATGGAAGCATTTTCAGGACTCTGATGGAATACATTCTACTGTTAATGTACAGTGGATCTGTGATGAATTGCCATTTAGGAGAAATTAACACTGCACCTCTAATAGAGTAATTTACATAATGACCGGTTTCTTGCTGTTATACCATGATCCAGTAATAGTGTTCCCATAACCAGTAATCTGCTATCACCACAAATTTAAAGATAAATGTACAAGCATTGTTTCTGTACTATTGGTGTAAAATAAGCAGCAGCTTTGCTAGTTCTCTGGTACTAATAGGTGCAGAATGACGGCCTTTTCTCTAAATACTAAAATAGCATTAAAAGCAGGGGCATCATATCCACACATTTTAACAGATTTTTTTTTTACAGTTTCTCGCATACTCTAATTGTCCCCCCAAGTAATATATCTGTGAATGACAAAATGCACCAAATATTAGAGCATGACTATTCTATGTTTTTTGTAATAACTTGTCTGTGTAGGTAAACTAAACTTCCTTTTTTAGGTCTGGCTTGACAACGCAGCTGTCTGGATAACATATTTTAAAACATTAGATGCTATTACAAGTATGATAAGCTGAGTGCACTGTGCACTGTTCACTGAGTTCTGACCGAACTACTTAATTCATACCTCAATAAAACATTTTAATCAAAACAATAGTCAATACTTGTTGTCATTTGTCATGTAGTCATAACATTATAATTGTCGTAACCAAAACAAATCATGAGTTGAATACAAAAATGCAATACATTTTCATTTTGTGTTTGTTAACAATTCTACTGGTAGCTTAGTAGCTCATGATTAACTCTCATGAAACATTCAAATAAATGCCCGATGCATTTCGGGACGTCTCAGTCCCTTCCTCAGGGGCCAATCTACAAGGGAAAATGATATGCTTATTTAATCATTACAAAAATGTATAATACCACGTAAGCATCATTACCCAGTTGCCAATGCATTTGTGAAATCTACCAAGATTTTATGCAACCGTGAAATTCAATACTTCAGTGAGAATATTACCAATCATAGAACATAGCAACCCAACATTGCCTCTGTAAATCCCTATGCTAATACCGTGTAACAGGAAATGGTGGAGGTGATTTAGTGTGAACACCCCCAGTGTGCTGGTTATTTCACCTTACTAATATCCTTAACACATGAAAGATACCTTGTTGAGATGTAGCGAGAAGCTCAAAAAGCCGTATTGTTCGTCCTGTCATACATAAAATCCACACGTTATCCTATAATGCTCTTAAACATTTATTGATCCTGTTCTAAGACCATGCACTACAGCTGCGCTCACCTGTAGAGCTTTAGCGTTTATATCTGTATGACCTCCCTGCAAACGATAAAAGAGACGTACTCCCGTGCCTGTAGTAAAACGAAATGTAATATCACCAAAATAATATAAACAGTGACCAAGTCACTATAGCGGGCGAATCATATACGGATAACACTCACCTTCCAAGTTGAAAGGACCATGCGTAGAAACTTTAAGGAGAGATCATTGGATAAATGTAGTCCTAAAAAGAAAACCAAATATCATAAATATATATGAATGTTGGCACCTAACGCCATTGTAGCCAAACTGACCACCGTAATACTGACTCACCGACGAAACCCCGACCCGACCCCCCGGCGTGTAACCTCTCTCCAAAGTGTGCCTTAAGCGTGATATATGCTGAAGACGATGAAACCACGAGTGTACAAGAAATAGAGATGGGACTAAAGGTTTAGATGTCACGTCTATGGCCGCCATCTTAACAAAGGAAATGTGTAATTCTGTAAGTGTAATAGGACTATTCAAACCGTATATTATGTCATCCAGCCCCGCAAAATTGCGCGCTGGCACGATAAAAAGTTGCCCCTTTTTTTTGCGTATCTATGTCCTGAACTTAACATTTGGGCCTTAAAAAACCTAATGTTATCAAATAGAGAAAATAGTATCCCCTCTACTCCATAATACGAGAAAGAGAAGAACAACCAGGTCTTACTAGTTACCGCGTATGAGCCATATAACAACTATCACCTCTATTTATATAAAAAATGGATGAACTATCTAGATGAAGAAAAACAAACAGATTTTGCTGGGTCTGGCGTATGAGGCATATGCAAAGCACAATTCTGCGGACCAATATGCAGCAGATGTTAAAAACTCTGCGCTATTAACAAATTGCGAGGGGTGGCATAAACAAACCTCGAGGGATCAATGCATCAGTAAAGAAATAGATGAAATGAGGCTTAATGGATGCGTGCCACCTAAAATAGGTATGTCGCAAATTTTGGTGCGCTGCCCTAATGTTCTGATAATACTGGATGTTAAGACTGCAGCGTAAGTATTCAGACTACCGACCCTTCATCCTTAAAAAAAAGGGATGAACTGTCTAAATGAAACCCTCCCTTCAACGAGGAAGTGCAAACAACTTTATGTGCATCCCGCCAGCACTAGTGTTGATGTTTCTACATGTCTGGTTCTATGATTGGTTGTATGAAAGTGTAATTAAGGTATCTTATCATCACAATTGAATGTATATTTATTGGGTGTCCTACCTGCCTGTTAGTTATAAAAAAACAACTCATGTCCAAGCGGTCATTAAGACCCCTAGGTATCATGGTATCTAAATTTTTGATCCAATATATTTCTCTTTGGAGCACTTTTTTAGTGTTGTCAATCCCTGGTTGTGAAGTCACTTTTTCAATGATTTGGAACCTAAGTTGGGACATGGTGTGTTTGGCCTCCTCCCAATGGAGTGCTATACTTGATGTGGTGCTCTTAGTCCTGATCTTGCTTTTGTGTTCTGTAATCCGAAACTTTATTTTACGTTCCGTCTTCCCAACGAATGCCTTACCACGTGGCCACTTAATGCAGTAAACCACATTGCTCGTGTTGCAGTCACTGGTGTGTCGTAATTGTACTTTTTTGCCTGTGGATGGATGTGATAAAATGTTGCCAGATATGACGTTATTACAATGTATGCAATTATTACATTTTTAAGTCCCATGCATTTCCTCCCTTCCGGATTTCTTCTCAGGAGTTGACAAAATTGTACGAAGATTTCTGCCCCTAGTGTAGGCATGTAAAGCTTTGTGCTGAAAGATTCCATTAAAATCTGGTTCACTTTCAGTAATTCCCACCTGGTATTTATGATGTTTTTAATTGCATGTGAGCTGGTCGTGAACTTGGACATGAACACTATTTTCTTGACATCCGGTCTATTCTGTTTAATGAATAGTTCACGACGTTCCTTTGTTTGTACACGCCTTATGCTGTCTTGTAGTATAACTACAGGGTAACCACGATCAAGATACCGTTGTTTGTATTCATTTAGTTTCTGTGTGCAAATGTTGGGATCTGAACATATCCTTTTAATCCTGATGAATTGTGAATATGGCAAGTTCCTAATCAGACTCCTAGGATGAAAGCTGGTAAATGCCAAAGCATTATTGCGATCAGTGGGTTTGCTGTAAATTTGAGTTTCAAAACGTGTGCCAGAGGATGATTTACTCACAGATACATCCAAGAAATGAATACTGTGGTCATCTATGGTGTAGGTAAATTGTATCCTGGTATTAATTGTGTTCAGTATGCCAATCCTCTTAACTAACTCTTCTCTGGTATCTGTCCAAATGATAAAGATATCATCTATGTACCGACTGTACATTTTAATCTTCTGCCACCAGGCTGGGTTACTCATGATGTTATGATACTCAAATTGGGCCATGAATGTATTAGCGTATGCTGGGGCCCCCGAAAAACCCATGGAGGTCCCAGTCAATTGTGCAAAGAACTGTCTTTGCCATGAAAAATAACTGTGGTGTAAACAAAACTTTAACAACTGAAGAATCAACATTTTTTCTGTACCGATATCTCCCATCTGAAGTAAGGCCCATTCCACTTCTTCCAGTCCTGCTTCATGTGGTACAGACGTATACAGGGCTGTAACGTCGATGGTACATAACAACGCACTATCAAAATTCTCCACATCCACCTGTTGCAATTTCTGTAAAAAATGAGTGGTATCTTTGAGATATGACTGCCAACTTTGAACAAATTGCTGCAAATAAAAATCCAAAAATCTTCCGAGTGGGTCGAATAATGATCCACACCCTGACACGATAGGGCGAACTGGGGGATTCTTCACATCTTTGTGAATCTTCGGTATCATGTATAACTTCGGTATCCGAGGGTTGCTTGTAGTAGGATAAGACTTAGTATGTGTATTAATCCAATCTTGGTCTAGTGCATTCTGCAGAATGTCCTCCAACATACCTTGAAGTTGTGCTGTGGGGTCATAAGTTAATCTTAGGTATGTGTTTCCATCATTCACGTGTGCTTTGACCTTTGCATGGTAAAAGGTGGTATCCATTACCACTATTGCTCCTCCCTTATCCGCAGGTTGCAAAGTGATCTCAGAATTATTTACTATGGTTTTGATGGCTTTTCTGTCATGTGCAGTTAGATTGTGCCCTCTGTTGACATCGAAATTAAGTTTTAAAAATCTTTGTGTATCATGATTTCGAATGTGTCCAGCATCTTATGTGAAGCAGGTGGCAAATACGTACTCTTGGGTTTAAAAATAGTGGGTGTGAGTTCCTCAGATTCATTTTCTGTAGTCACTACGTTGGTGAAGTAATGTCGTAATCTTAATGATCTCATTAGTCTGTAGAAAGTGGCTTCAACTTCCAAAGTATTGGTTTTGCTGGTCGGTACAAACGTCATACCCCTGCTTAAAACATTCATTTGTTGGTGTGTTAGTTGTGTTGAAGATATATTAATCACTAGACTACTGTCTTGCCACTGCGTAGTGATCTGCCGCTTTTTTCTTTGTCCTCGCCTTATTTTTCGGATAGCCCTGGTGTTCCTCGACCTGTTGGGGCTGGTGGCTGTCCCTGATCTGGGGCCTGTGACAAAAAAGGTACTGTTAGTGAAGTTTGAGGTGATTGACCAGATTCAGTAGATGGTCCTGCGCTCTGTAATTGAGTGATAACCGTTTGCGCTGATGTTCTACTGCTAGATGCTTCTTTATCAGAAACAATGCTCTCCTCTGATGATGTGGTCGTTTTCTTCTGGTCAAATCTCCGGCGGGCGTATATCTCAGCCCACGTGTAAACTTCGTTCAATTTGTAGTCAATCGTATCTCTTTTATATTTACGTAGTTTCTCTTCTTGAAGTTCTTTGCTGTATTTTTCCAACTTCTGATTGAGCCCTTCAAGATGTAATTGCCAAGTGTTGTTTTCCATCCTGAGTTCGAGTTCACTTTTAAGGTTAAAAATTTCTTCTTCAAGGTCCCGAATAGTTTTAGATAGTTCCTCAACTATTAGTAATATAAGATCCAATGAGCACTTATTCAAAATGGAGTACCATTTGTCCATGAATGAAGAATTTAAATGGAAGCGGAACAACATTGGTTTAATGGAGAGTCGCAATCCTCTTGGTATGCGTTTAGCCTTGTGATATTGGACTAGCGTTGAAGCGTGAAGTTTCTGATTTAGTTGCCATCTTGTGATATATTCCAGTTGTCTTAGCTGCTGGGTAATCGAGCCACTGTGTGTATCAGCTGTTTTAACTTCTTGTATGAGGGCATATATTTCACGTGGCTTGATCTGTGGTGTACACCATTGTTGTTGCCCTGTTTTCCGTGATGTTAGTTATTGAATCAAAAGACATTATGCCAATGGGTGCTTCCCCCTCGACAGAGAGATAATAATGAATAATAAGGATTGGAGGAGCACACCTGTTTTATTAATTATTTAACAAATTATTTGTCTCCTAGGAATTTTTAACTAAAAGGTGCTACAGCGCTACACTTGCTGTCAAACCAAGTGTTGAGTAAAGAAGATGCTATTACAAGTATGATAACCTGAGTGCACTGTGCACTGTTCAGAGTTCTGACCCAACTACTTAATTCATACCTCAATAAAACATTTTAATCAAAACAATAGTCAATACTTGTTGTCATTTGTCAATGAATATTATTCATGTAGTCATAACATTATAATTGTCGTAACCAAAACAAATCATGAGTTGAATACAAAAATGCAATACATTTTCATTTTGTGTTTGTTAACAATTCTACTGGTAGCTTAATAGCTCATGATTAACTCTCATGAAACATTCAAATAAATGCCCAATGCATTTCAGGACATCTCAGTCCCTTCCTCAGGGGCCAATCTACAAAGGAAAATGATATGCTTATTTAATCATTACAAAAATGTATACTACCACGTAAGCTTCATTACCCAGTTGCCAATGCATTTGTGAAATCTACCAAGATTTTATGCAACCGTGAAATTCAATACTTCAGTGAGAATATTACCAATCATGGAACATAGCAACCCAACATTGCCTCTGTAAATCCTCATGCTAATACCGTGTAACAGGAAATAGTGGAGGTGATTTAGTGTGAAAACACCCAGTAAGCTGGTTATTTCACCTTACTAATATCCTTAACACATGAGAGATACCTTGTTGAGATGTAGCGAGAAGCTCAAAAAGCTGTATTGTTTGTCCTGCCATACATAAAATCAACACGTTATCCTATAATGCTCTTAAACATTTATTGATTCTGTTCTAAGACCATGCACTACAGCTGCGCTCACCTGTAGAGCTTTAGCGTTTATAATTGTATGACCACACTGCAAACGATAAAACAGACGTATTCCCGTGCCTGTAGTAAAACGAAATGTAATATCACCAAAATAATATAAACAGTGACCAGTCGCTATAGCGGCGAATCATATACGGATAACACGCTCACCTTCCAAGTTGAAAGGACCATGCGTAGAAACTTTAAGGAGAGAACATTGGATAAATGTAGTCCTAAAAGAAAACCAAATATCATAAATATATATGAATGTTGGCACCTAATGCCATTGTAGCCAAACTGACCACCGTAATACTGACTCACCGACGAAACCGCCGACCGACCTCCCGGCGTGTAACCTCTCTCCAAAGTGTGCCGTAAGCGTGATGTACGCTGAAGACGATTAAAACCACGAGTGTACAAGACATAGAGATGGGACTAAAGGTTTAGATGTCACGTCTATGGCCGCCATCTTAAGAAAGGAAATGTGTAATTCTGTAAGTGTAATACGACTATTCAAACCGTATATTATGTCATCAGTCCCGCAAAATTGCGCGCTGGCAAGATAAAGTTGCCCCTTTTTTGCTATCTATGTCCTGAACTTAACATTTGGGCCTTAAAAACCTAATGTTATCAAATAGAGAAAACAGTATCCCTCTACTCCATAATATGAGAAGAGAAGAACAACCAGGTCTTACTAGTTACCACGTATGAGCCATATAAGAACTATCACCTCTATTTATATAAAAAAATGGATGAACTATCTAGATGAAGAAAAACAAACAGATTTTGCTGGGTCTGGCGTATGAGCCATACGCGAAGCACAATTCTGCGGACCAATATGCGGCAGATGTTAAAACTCTGCGCTATTAACAAATTGCAGGGTGGCATAAACAAACCTCGAGGGATCAATGCATCAGTAAAGAAATAGATTAAATGAGGCTTAATGGATGCGTGCCACCTAAAATAGGTATGTCGCAAATTTTGGTGCGCTGCTCTAATGTTCTGATGATACTGGATGTTAAGACTGCAGCGTAAGTATTCAGACTGCCGACCCTTCATCCTTAAAAAAAAAAGGGATGAACTGTCTAAATGAAACCCTCCCTTCAACGAGGAAGTGCAAACAACTTTATGTGCATCCCGCCACCACTAGTGTTGATTTTCCTATATGTCTGGTTCTATGATTGGTTGTATGACAGTGTAATTAAGGTATCTGATCATCACAATTGGATGTATATTTATTGGGTGTCCTACCTGCCTGTTAGTTATAAAAAACAACTCATGTCCAAGCGGTCATTAAGACCCCTAGGTATTATGGTATCCAAATTTTTGATCCAATATATTTCTCTTTGGAGCAATTTTTTAGTGTTGTCAATCCCTGGTTGTGACGTCACTTTTTCAATGATTTGGAACCTAAGTTGGGACATGGTGTGTTTGGCCTCCTCCCAATGGAGTGCTGTACTTGATGTGGTGCTCTTAGTCCTGATCTTGCTTTTGTGTTCTGTAGTCCGAACCTTTATTTTGCGTTCCGTCTTCCCAACGTATACCTTACCACATGGACACTTAATGCAGTAAACCACATTGCTCGTGTTGCAGTCACTGGTGTGTCGTAATTGTACTTTTTTGCCTGTGGATGGATGTGATAAAATGTTGCCAGATATGACGTTATTACAATGTATGCAATTATTACATTTTTTAGTCCCATACATTTCCTCCCTTCCGGATTTCTTCTCAGGAGTTGACAAAATTGTACCATCTTCGTACAATTTTGTCAACTCCTGAGAAAAAATCCGGAAGGGAGGAAATGCATGGGACTAAAAAATGTAATAATTGCATACATTGTAATAACGTCATATCTGGCAACATTTTATCACATCCATCCACAGGCAAAAAAGTACAATTACGACACACCAGTGACTGCAACACGAGCAATGTGGTTTACTGCATTAAGTGTCCATGTGGTAAGGCATACGTTGGGAAGACGGAACGCAAAATAAAGGTTCGGACTACAGAACACAAAAGCAAGATCAGGACTAAGAGCACCACATCAAGTATAGCACTCCATTGGGAGGAGGCCAAACACACCATGTCCCAACTTAGGTTCCAAATCATTGAAAAAGTGACGTTACAACCAGGGATTGACAACACTAAAAAATTGCTCCAAAGAGAAATATATTGGATCAAAAATTTGGATACCATAATACCTAGGGGTCTTAATGACCGCTTGGACATGAGTTGTTTTCTATAACTAACAGGCAGGTAGGACACCCAATAAATATACATCCAATTGTGATGATCAGATACCTTAATTACACTGTCATACAACCAATCATAGAACCAGACATATAGGAACATCAACACTAGTGGTGGCGGGATGCACATAAAGTTGTTAGCACTTCCTCGTTGAAGGGAGGGTTTCATTTAGACAGTTCATCCCTTTTTTTTAAGGGTGAAGGGTCGGCAGTCTGAATACTTACGCTGCAGTCTTAACATCCAGTATCATCAGAACATTAGGGCAGCGCACCAAAATTTGCAACATACCTATTTTAGGTGGCACGCATCCATTAAGCCACATTTAATCTATTTCTTTACTGATGCATTGATCCCTCGAGGTTTGTTTATGCCACCCCTCGCAATTTGTTAATAGTGCAGAATTTTTGAACATCTGCCGCATATTGGTCCGCAGAATTGTGCTTCGCGTATGGCTCATACGCCAGACCCAGCAAAATCTGTTTGTTTTTCTTCATCTAGATAGTTCATCCATTTTTTTATATAAATAGAGGTGATAGTTCTTATATGGCTCATACGCGGTAACTAGTAAGACCTGGTTGTTCTTCTCTTTCTCGTATTATGGAGTAGAGAGGATACTATTTTCTCTATTTGATAACATTAGGTTTTTTAAGGCCCAAATGTTAAATTCAGGACATAGATAGGCAAAAAAAAAGGCAACTTTTATCTTGCCAGCGCGCAATTTTGTGGGCTGAATGACATAATATACGGTTTGAATAGTACTATTACACTTACAGAATTACACATTTCCTTTGTTAAGATGGCGGCCATAGACGTGACATCTAAACCTTTAGTCCCATCTCTATTTCTTGTACACTCATGGTTTTAATCGTCTTCAGCGTACATCACGCTTACGGCACACTTTGGAGAGAGGTTACACGCCAGGAGGTTGGGTCTGCGGTTTCGTCGGTGAGTCAGTATTACAGTGGTCAGTTTGGCTACAATGGCGTTAGGTGCCAACATTCATATATATTTATGATATTTGGTTTTCTTTTTAGGACTACATTTATCCAATGTTCTCTCCTTAAAGTTTCTACGCATGGTCCTTTCAACTTGGAAGGTGAGCGTGTTATCCGTATATGATTCGCCCGCTATAGCGACTTGGTCACTGTTTATATTATTTTGGTGATATTACATTTCGTTTTACTACAGGCACGGGAGTACGTCTCTTTTATCGTTTGCAGTGAGGTCATACAGATATAAACGCTAGAAGCTCTACAGGTGAGCGCAGCTGTAGTGCATGGTCTTAGAACAGAAGCAATAAATGTTTAAGAGCACTATAGGATAACGTGTGGATTTTATGTATGACAGGACGAACAATACGGCTTTTGAGCTTCTCGCTACATCTCAACAAGGTATCTTTCATGTGTTAAGGATATTAGTAAGGTGAAATAACCAGCACACTGGGTGTTTTCACACTAAATCACCTCCACCATTTCCTGTTACACAGTATTAGCATGAGGATTGACGGAGGCAATGTTGGGTTGCTATGTTCCATGATTGGTAATATTCTCACTGAAGTATTGAATTTCACGGTTGCATAAAATCTTGGTAGATTTCACAAATGCATTGGCAACTGGGTAATGAAGCTTACGTGGTATTATACATTTTTCTAATGATTAAATAAGCATATCATTTTCCTTTGTAGATTGGCCCCTGAGGAAGGGACTGAGACGTCCCGAAATGCATCGGGCATTTATTTGAATGTTTCATGAGAGTTAATCATGAGCTATTAAGCTACCAGTAGAATTGTTAACAAACACAAAATGAAAATGTATTGCATTTTTGTATTCAACTCATGATTTGTTTTGGTTTCGACAATTATAATGTTATGACTACATGAATAATATTCATTGATAAATGACAATAAGTATTGACTATTGTTTTGATTAAAATGTTTTATTGAGGTATGAATTAAGTAGTTCAGTCAGAACTCAGTGAACAGTGCACAGTGCACTCAGGTTATCATACTTGTAATAGCATCTTGTTTACTCAACACTTGGTTTGACAGCAAGTGTAGCGCTGTAGCACCTTTTAGTTAAAAATTCCTAGGAGACAAATAATTTGTTAAATAATTAATAAAACAGGTGTGCTCCTCCAATCCTTATTATTCATTATTATCTCTGTCGAGGGGGAAGCACCCATTGGCAGAATGTCTTTTGATTCAATAACCAACATCACGGAAAACAGGGCAACAACAATGGTGTACACCACAGATCAAGCCACGGAAATATATGCCCTCATACAAGAAGTTAAAACAGCTGATACACACGGTGGCTCGATTACCCAGCAGCTAAGACAACTGGAATATATCACAAGACGGCAACTTAATCAGAAACTTCACGCCTCAACGCTAGTCCAATATCACAAGGCTAAACGCATACCAAGAGGATTGCGACTCTCCATTAAACCAATGTTGTTCCGCTTCCATTTAAATTCTTCATTCATGGACAAATGGTACTCCATTTTGAATAAGTGCTCATTGGATCTTATATTACTAATAGTTGAGGAACTATCTAAAACTATTCGGGACCTTGAAGAAGAAATTTTTAACCTTAAAAGTGAACTCGAACTCAGGATGGAAAACAACACTTGGCAATTACATCTTGAAGGGCTCAATCAGAAGTTGGAAAAATACAGCAAAGAACTTCAAGAAGGGAAACTACGTAAATATAAAAGAGATACGATTGACTACAAATTGAACGAAGTTTACACGTGGGCTGAGATATACACCCGCCGGAGATTTGACCAGAAGAAAATGACCACATCATCAGAGGAGAGCATTGTTTCTGATAAAGAAGCATCTACCAGTAGAACATCAGCGCAAACTGTTATCACTCAATTACAGAGCGTAGGACCATCTACTGAATCTGGTCAATCACCTCAAACTTCACTAACAGTACCTTTTTTGTCACAGGCCCCAGATCAGGGACAGCCACCAGCCCCAACAGGTCGAGGAACACCAAGGCTATCCGAAAAACAAGGCGAGGACAAAGAAAAAAGCGGCAGATCACTACGCAGTGGCAAGACAGTAGTCTAGTGATTAATATATCTTCAACACAACTAAAACACCAACAAATCAATGTTTTAAGCAGGGGTATGACATTTGTACCGACCAGCAAAACCAATACTTTGGAAGTTGAAGCCACTTTCTACAGACTAATGAGATCATTAAGATTACGACATTACTTCACCAACGTAGTGACTACAGAAAATGAATCTGAGGAACTCACACCAACTATTTTTAAACCCAACAGTACGTATTTGCCACCCGCTTCACATAAGATGCTGGACACATTCGAAATCATGATACACAAAGATTTTTAAAACTTAATTTCGCTGTCAACAGAGGGCACAATCTAACTGCACATGACAGAAACCCATCAAAACCATAGTAAATAATTCTGAGATCACTTTGCAACCTGCGGATAAGGGAGGAGCAATAGTGGGAATGGATACCACCTTTTACCATGCAAAGGTCAATGCACATGTGAATGATGAAAACACGTACCTAAGATTAACTTATGACCCCACAGCACAACTTCAAGGTATGTTGGAGGACATTCTGCAGAATGCACTAGACCAAGATTGGATTAATACACATACTAAGTCTTATCTTACTACAAGCAACCCTCGGAGACCGAAGTTATACATGATACCGAAGATTCACAAAGATGTGAAGAATCCCCCAGTTCGCCCTATCGTGTCAGGGTGTGGATCATTATTTGACCCACTCGGAAGATTTTTGGATTTTTATTTGCAGCAATTTGTTCAAAGTTGGAAGTCATACCTCAAAGATACCACTCATTTTTTACAGAAATTGCAACAGGTGGATGTGGAGAATTTTGATAGTGCGTTGTTATGTACCATAGACGTTACAGCCCTGTACACGTCTATACCACATGAAGCAGGACTGGAAGCAGTGGAATGGGCCTTACTTCAGATGGGAGATATCGGTACAGAAAAAATGTTGATTCTTCAGTTGTTAAAGTTTTGTTTACACCACAGTTATTTTTCATGGCAAGGACAGTTCTTTGCACAATTGACTGGGACCTCCATAGGTTTTTCGGGGGCCCCAGCATACGCTAATACATTCATGGCCCAATTTGAGTATCATAACATCATGAGTAACCCAGCCTGGTGGCAGAAGATTAAAATGTACAGTCGGTACATAGATGATATCTTTATCATTTGGACAGATACCAGAGAAGAGTTAGTTAAGAGGATTGGCATACTGAACACAATTAATACCAGGATACAATTTACCTACACCATAGATGACCAGAGTATTCATTTCTTGGATGTATCTGTGAGTAAATCATCCTCTGGCACACATTTTGAAACTCAAATTTACAGCAAACCCACTGATCGCAATAATGCTTTGGCATTTACCAGCTTTCATCCTAGGAGTCTGATTAGGAACTTGCCATATTCACAATTCATCAGGATTAAAAGGATATGTTCAGATCCCAACATTTGCACACAGAAACTAAATGAATACAAACAACGGTATCTTGATCGTGGTTACCCTGAAGTTATACTACAAGACAGCATAAGGCATGTACAAACAAAGGAACGTAGTGACCTATTCATTAAACAGAATAGACCGGATGACAAGAGAATAGTGTTCGTGTCCAAGTTCACGACCAGTTCACATGCAATTAAAAACATCATAAATACCAGGTGGGAATTACTGGAAAGTGAACCAGATTTTAATGGAATCTTTCAGCACAAACCTTTACATGCCTACACTAGGGGCAGAAATCTTCGTACAATTTTGTCAACTCCTGGGAAGAAATCCGGAAGGGAGGAAATGCATGGGACTAAAAAATGTAATAATTGCATACATTGTAATAACGTCATATCTGGCAACATTTTATCACATCCATCCACAGGCAAAAAAATACAATTACGACACAACAGTGACTGCAACACGAGCAATGTTGTTTACTGCATTAAGTGTCCATGTGGTAAGGCATACGTTGGGAAGACGGAACGCAAAATAAAGGTTCGGATTACAGAACACAAAAGCAAGATCAGGAGTAAGAGCACCACATCAAGTATAGCACTCCATTGGGAGGAGGCCAAACACACCATGCCCCAACTTAGGTTCCAAATCATTGAAAAAGTGACGTCACAACCAGGGATTGACAACACTAAAAAATTGCTCCAGAGAGAAATATATTGGATCAAAAATTTGGATACCACGATACCTAGGGGTCTTAATGACCGTTTGGACATGAGTTGTTTTTTATAACTAACAGGCAGGTAGGACACCCAATAAATATACATCCAATTGTGATGATCAGATACCTTAATTACACTGTCATACAACCAATCATAGAACCAGACATATAGGAACATCAACACTAGTGGTGGCGGGATGCACATAAAGTTGTTTGCACTTCCTCGTTGAAGGGAGGGTTTCATTTAGACAGTTCATCCCTTTTTTTTAAGGATGAAGGGTCGGCAGTCTGAATACTTACGCTGCAGTCTTAACATCCAGTATCATCAGAGAATTAGGGCAGCGCACCAAAGTTTGCGACATACCAATTTTAGGTGGCACGCATCCATTAAGCCACATTTAATCTATTTCTTTACTGATGCATTGATCCCTAGAGGTTTGTTTATGCCACCCCTCGCAATTAGTTAATAGCGCAGAGTTTTTAACATCTGCCGCATATTGGTCCGCAGAAATGTGCTTCGAATATGTCTCATACGCCAGACCCAGCAAAATCTGTTTGTTTTTCTTTATCTAGATAGTTCATCCATTTTTTTTATATAAATAGAGGTGATAGCTCTTATATGGCTCATACGTGGTAACTAGTAAGACCTGGTTGTTCTTCTCTTTCTCGTATTATGGAGTAGAGGGGATACTATTTTCTCTATTTGATAACATTAGGTTTTTTAAGGCCTAAATGTTAAGTTCAGGACATAGATACGCAAAGAAAAGGGGCAACTTTTTATCTTGCCAGCGCGCAATTTTGCGGGGCTGGATGACATAATATACGGTTTGAATAGTCCTATTACACTTACAGAATTACACATTTCCTTTGTTAAGATGGCGGCCATAGATGTGACATCTAAACCTTTAGTCCCATCTCTAGTTCTTGTACACTCGTGGTTTTAATCGTCTTCAGTGTACATCACGCTTACGGCACACTTTGGAGAGAGGTTACACGCTGGGAGGTCGTGTCGGCGGTTTCGTCGGGGAGTCAGTATTACGGTGGTCAGTTTGGCTACAATGGCGTTAGGTGCCAACATTCATATATATTTATGATATTTGGTTTTCTTTTTAGGACTACATTTATCCAATGTTCTCTCCTTAAAGTTTCTACGCATGGTCCTTTCAACTTGGAAGGTGAGCGTGTTATCCGTATATGATTCGCCCGCTATAGCGACTTGGTCACTGTTTATATTATTTTGGTGATATTACATTTCGTTTTACTACAGGCACGGGAGTACGTCTCTTTTATCGTTTGCAGTGAGGTCATACAGATATAAACGCTAAAGCTCTACAGGTGAGCGCAGCTGTAGTGCATGGTCTTAGAACAGAAGCAATAAATGTTTAAGAGCATTATAGGATAACGTGTGGATTTTATGTATGACAGGACGAACAATACGGCTTTTTGAGCTTCTCGCTACATCTCAACAAGGTATCTTTCATGTGTTAAGGATATTAGTAAGGTGAAATAACCAGCAACCTGGGTGTTTTCACACTAAATCACCTCCACCATTTCCTGTTACACGGTATTAGCATGAGGATTTACAGAGGCAATGTTGGGTTGCTATGTTCCATGATTGGTAATATTCTCACTGAAGTATTGAATTTCACGGTTGCATAAAATCTTGGTAGATTTCACAAATGCATTGGCAACTGGGTAATGAAGCTTACGTGGTATTATACATTTTTCTAATGATTAAATAAGCATATCATTTTCCTTTGTAGATTGGCCCCTGAGGAAGGGACTGAGATGTCCTGAAATGCATCGGGCATTTATTTGAATGTTTCATGAGAGTTAATCATGAGCTATTAAGCTACCAGTAGAATTGTTAACAAACACAAAATGAAAATGTATTGCATTTTTGTATTCAACTCATGATTTGTTTTGGTTACGACAATTATAATGTTATGACTACATGAATAATATTCATTGACAAATGACAACAAGTATTGACTATTGTTTTGATTAAAATGTTTTATTGAGGTATGAATTAAGTAGTTCGGTCAGAACTCAGTGAACAGTGCACAGTGCACTCAGGTTATCATACTTGTAATAGCATCTTCCTTACTCAACACTTGGTTTGACAGCAAGTGTAGCGCTGTAGCACCTTTTAGTTAAAAATTCCTAGGAGACAAATAATTTGTTCAAATAATTAATAAAACAGGTGTGCTCCTCCAATCCTTATTATTCATATTTTAACATTAAACAGGTAAGAGCACATCTAAACAATGACATTGGTATAGTTCCTTAAATTATATCCTTAAAATACTAGAACATTTTCAATGCTAGATTTATTTATTGTTAGTTCCAAAGCCAGTAACAATGGAGTGTCCGTTTATTCGAAAGCAGCCAACACATGTTTTGTCTCAAAAAAATGACCGCAACAGCAATCCACCCATCCTCATGGCAGAAAAGGCTACAGCTATCTATTCCCATTCATCGGCATACCACAGATAAAATGGATGTTATTACATTATTCTTATTTGCACTACAGCGCATCCTGATTTGAATTCCTTTCATACTGGCCAGTAAAGATGCACTCCATCCACATAGTACAACCTTATCTACAATGCCTTTGAACCAAACACAAATACAACAAACCAGGTACTCCATCATCGCAGAAATATTTCTAAAACCTGAATTCATTCTCAGAGCCCTGAAAAGTATTTTTGTGCTCTCAAATGTTTGTTGTTTACTTGTTTGTCTCCATCCTATTGTTCACATGACACCAGTGATGGATGATGGAATGCTTGAATTAATCTCAATCACTGGTAATTATTTGGGGCCACATTCCAATGCATTGTTAGTTTGCACACCGTGCCACCTCAGTTTGGACCCAGCTATATGCAACTCAGTCTTGACCCTGATCCAATAGGAATAGTCCAGCCCGAACTGCCAAGCTCGGTCCTCCCTGAACTAGAACACAAGCAACCCAGGACCGGTTTTGCCCTAGTTATTTCTTTCATCTCTGTTGTGTATATTGTGTTTATTTGGTGAGCAGTGCACCACAAGCATAAAATATAATTACACAGTCCACTGCACCTTTGTATGTTCAACAACTGAACCATACGTTTGTGGATGTGCAGCTTCCATTGAAATAGTTAACATATTTTACCAATTCTTTAAAATATTCATAGAGGGGGTTTTGTTTTGGCTCCACCCAGAAGACTATTACTCTACCACATCATGCTATCAGCTGGTGATGTGTCATTCTGCAATTAGAATGCATGAGGGACTTTCGAAATGTGAAAAATAAGCTAAGCTATGTTGGTTGTCACATTCAGTTCTTTTTCTCCTATATGCATTCTACAGGGGAACAATATTTTTTGCTACTTTTCCACAGCAATGGCAAAGTCAGTATGTCTTAACTATGATAAACAACGCATGCAAATGTACAGAAACAGCACTTCTGTTTACATTCGTAGGAACAGAAAAGCCAACCCAACTAGGTTTGCAAATGCTTGTAATTATTTGCTTTACTCAGTCATTTGCATTCTTGGGATCTGCAAGCAGAGTTAAACAGACAACAACCCATTCTGAGGCCCTGCAGCAAAATGCAACCAGCCGATGCAGACACATGGAGCGTGTTATTGGCCTCGTCACCTGCCAGGAAGAAATACAGAAATACAAAATACTTTGCATAAGAGAAAAGCATCTGTAACACTGAGTGAGCAACTCGTCTGTGTTACATCAAGGGCATAAGTAAGTTTATTACTGCTGCAGCCAGTTTGCGCTCTGCTTATAGTTGTTACCTTGGCCTTCGAGTCTCCTAATAATAGTGAAAGTAATAAAGTGCTACATTTCATCCCCAAAGATATCACAGGATTGACCCATTCTCCCACTCGTAGTCGATCAACAGTCTTCATGTTGTTGCTACAGAACAATGGAGAAGCAGGAATTTGAAGATCCTGAAATTAAACAGACCATTCAGGGGCCTGTTTACATTTTATTCCTGATGCTGTCTTTATGACCTATGGGGCCATGTTAAGGTTACCACAAAGCGCACAGGGAGCAATAATTGCTACCCACAGTAACCCCCAATTTAAACATGCGTGTAGCTAAAATCCCCAGTTTGAGACCTTTTTTCTCAGTAGGACAGAGCATAGTAAATTAACACAGATATTCAGTACTTGTTTATGAACAATTAACAAAACACACCTATCCTGCACTCCACAGAGAAGCAATACCACTCCATTGTCACAGATAATCGTTGGCAAAGCCAATAGGCCTAGCCTTGGCAAACTGGTGCAATTTTATTTTTTACTATTCGAAGTAAGCCTAAGCCACAAAAATAAATAGAAAAAAAGGAAAACATTTTGGCACCTAAACGTAGCTGCCATGTGCTTACAATAAAAAAATATACATTTAAAAAACCTGCACTGTTGCGGGAGTTTTACTATGGAGTTTTTTTTTAAAAAACAAGCCTTTTTAGGTGTACCATTCATTTTATTAGTATTTGTGAAGGAGACAAGAACATATCATCACCAAGTTCTCAAATCGCAGACAGCAACAATGTTACATTGCACCTTAAACACTTTATAATAGCAATTAACAAGGAGACAGGCAATAAGTTGCTATCTAATTGTGCACTCAAAGTGCAGGCAAAATAGACAGCCGGTATTTAAAGTTAATATAAAAAAAAAAAAATGCCTTCAAACCAATTTTTTCACTGAAGAGAAGGCAAATATTTTTTATATGGATGTGAGCAATGTGTGCAGGCTTTGTGCCGTCACCCCAAGTAAAGAGAGCCAGTAGGTACAGTGGGCTGACTCATTTCCCTGTGATGTGTGCTCTGGGGGGAGGTGAGGGGGGATTGGGGCTGAAGTTAAATGTGAACAACAAACTAACAGACCAATGGGTGAAGTCCACTGAGGAAAAGCTGTATAGGCATGTGCATTATGTATGATTTGCTTTGGAAAACAATAGCCTGATGTTGCGTTAAAGACCAGACTTAAGAAAGAAAAACGGAAAATTAGAATTCTAAGTTTTGCATAGGTTTCACAAAATATATGTTGTTTACAATTATGTTTTTGTAGGAAAGGAATGGATGTAGTAGGAAACAGTGGAGTTGTGTATGAGTAATAAAGAAGCATGCAGGGGTAATAACATCCCTACTGAGATTTGAAACTCTCTGTGCCATATTTGTGCAGCAGCCGTGCACCAGGGAACTCCTCGCTCATTGCCACACAACAGGCCAGGCTTTTGGCGACCCATACTGCGCAGGACATTAAGGCGAGAAGGAGCAATGCTAAACCGATCAATATAAGATCCCGGCCAAAGAACTCATGACAGTTGATGGGCCAAGGTCTTCTGCAGCCAGCAAGTTCATTCCCAGTCAGCTGCCTAAGAGGTCTCAAGCCAGCAGAAACTGGGGTCCAGCACCTGACGTTGGCAAGGTTGTGCGACACGTGCTGGTCCTCCAACCAGAGCTTGAGGTACAATATTTGACAGTCACAGTTCCAAGGATTGTTGGAGACGTCCACTTCCTGTAAATGAAGCAGGTGGTCAAACCGGCCAGCGAGGACTGTGGTCAAGCTGTTGTTCTGAAGATAAAGCTTGATGGTGTTGTGAGGCAGGTCAGGCACTTCCTTCAGTCGTTGGGAGCTGCAGTCAATCTCCAGCCCCTTCCGAAGCACAGCTGTGCAGATGCAGGAGAGAGGACACCTATCAGCATGGGCCACGCTGACCAGAAACCACATGGCAAGCCCCCCGGCAACCGACAGTCCTGCCTTGAACATCTGCGTGCAAAGAAGCGATTTGTTTAAAATGACACTGCTCTTGTTTTATAGCAACTTAAATCGATAATGTGAATGACAAACACTACAGACACCAATCTCACGTCCAGAGAGTACACTTCCACAAACCTTAGGAAATCTGTACTTGGCAGCTATACCTCACCGTTGCATCTCCTACAGAGAAGGCTGATGAAGCCATTAACAGACAGAGGGATGGGTAGGTCAGTGGGTAGATGGAGGGACTGACAGATGGCTGGGTTGGGGCAGTAAATAAATGGATAGTAGTGGCTGAATGGATGATGGATGGGTCAATTGACAAATGGATTGATTGATGGATAGATGGATGGATGGATGAGTAAGATGGAAGTAGATAGACGGATACGTCGAAGGGTGTTTGGATGAATGGATGGATGAGTAAGCAGGGTAATGAATGGGCCGGTTCTAGGTCTGAGTGGCTTGAGTGAATGGATGATGAGAGGATGGGTGGGATGGATGGTTAATGGCTCGATGGATGTATAGATAAAATGATGAATCTGTGGATAGGATACATTTGCATAGAGCAGTCAACAGAAGTAACCATCTAAAACAAACGAGCCTCTACTATTGCCCTGGTTTCTCTATGCAACGAGAACGACATCTTTGCAGTGCACTTGTGTATCCATCGGACAGTTCACATAGCTATGTGCAAAGGTGTTCAAGATCTTCATTGAAAGAAGAGAACCAACAGACTTGAGTCCAGGATTTTAGGCAAGGATTACAACTACATAGGTTTACTTTCCAACTTGCTCATTGAGCGCATTTGCACTACACAGAGGTGATTCAACAAATGTGTGCATACAGTGATATTTTAGGAAATAGCCACCCACTTTGCTGTCCCTTTACTTTGCCAACCACTGGGAATCTTTAAATAATTTTGATCACGTGAGTTTGCAGTGCTGGTATTTTTATTGGTGTTATTGTTGCACTTTTATTCAAATTTTTGTTTGGGTTATGAATCCAGTAAACAATTGTAATCTAATATGAGAATGCATTCCGTTTACAGCTAAATGGTCTCCAATAAACAAACAAACAAACAAATAAATTGAAGATGACATTTTAGAACCACCTTTTCTAATTACGCCGACGAACAATAGTGACTGATATTTAGAGATGACATGTCTAATACTTTAACTGATAAACTTAAAAGCCACAAAAGATAAATATGCATACCATGACTCTAAACAGCAAATATTCCGGCATTCCATACTTTCAATAGAGGCCAATCATAACAAGGGCATCTTCTGTAAATTGGTAGCTGTGGACTCCAGACACCTGCTAGCTGAACTCGAAGCCAGAAATGGGGAGCAGACATTAATGTGTTTGGAAATAGATATGGACCCTTCTTGCATGCCAAAGGCGTATGCTGAGATCTGTAATACTGTAATTGAGTTGCTAACACTCACAAAGATTCATAGGGAGCCCAGTAACCAGAAGTGGTTTGACGGTGCTTGCTCACAGACACATCGAGGTTTTATTCATGCCCTTAAGCTGATAACTAGGGATGCGGAGGAAGTGAAGCTATGTAGATGGAACTAGAAACAGGCCATCACTAAAAGGAAGATAGCAATAAGGCAGGAAACCTGGGAACAGCTGTGTGAGTCTGGTACTAAGAATGATAGTCGCCTTTTCTGGAAAACAGTAAATGCCCCTTGTTTTGGAGATAGTCAAAATACCATCCTGGTTGCAACTATTCCAGCACATAAATAGGTGAAGCACTTTTTCAAGATGTATGAGAGCAGTATTGAACTAGAGAATTATTTTGATACAACGGCCGATTGTTCACGGGGTGGCATGGATCTGGCACCCATTACCCTAGAGGAGGTAAGATATGTGATTGAACGGAGTGCAAGGAATAAGGCCCCAGGACCTGATAGGGTTCCAACTGATCTTTTTATAGATAATATAGACTTAAGGGCACCTCTAATTGTTAACGTAATAAGGAGTGCAGTTTCTACAGGCTTGTCGAAGTCATGGTCAAATTCCATTATTGTCCACATCTACAAGAAGGGTAATGAAGCCGACCCACAATGTTATCAACCTATTTTCCTTATTGATTCAACAGCAAAGATACTGGGTAGGATCTCATTGAATCGACTGGAGGTTTGGATCACTGATTAGTGTATCTTTTCCACTGTTCAGTATGAATGCAGGAAGGGCCTAGGGACTCTTGATCAATGTCTATTTTTATTTTATTTATTTTTATTTTTGTGTTTTATAGAGCGCGAACTTGACCCGTTAGGGTATCAGAGCGCTTTACAGGAAACATAGAAATGTACAATAGGCTTGGAATCACAATAATATACAAAAGGTAAAAGAGGGCAGGGTGCAGGATAATCTGCAAATATACATAGGCGAAAAAGGGCTACCTATATTTAGTGTTCATGGACCTTAGCTCAGCATTTCATTGAGTCAACAGAGGAAAGCTTTGGGCAAAATGCTGGGAGTGGAGGCCCCATTAGTGCATTTTCTAGCCCAATTACATGAAGATGTGACTGGGTGTATTAGGAAGGGGCCTAATGGTGAATGCACTACCACGATCAAGATCAAGCGTAGTGTGAGACAAGGATATGTGCTGGCTTCCTTTCTCTTTTGTATATATATTAATGACCTTGATGCATTTTTAACACTAGGTGAGGGGGAAATGCCCTGGGCAGGAACAAGAAGTCTCCCTGCATTTTTATATGCGGATGTTTGTGTTCTATCATCAAGAACTGGTGTGGGTCTCCAGAGGTTACTGGAGAGATTTGTTCTGTTCATGAGTGACCTGGGACTAACAGCCAATATAGCTAAGTCACACACCATGGTCTGTGAGCGCTCCTAAAATAATTTGAAACCCCATTTTATTAATGGTAATAAACTTCTCTGCATCCCAACCTCCACCTATTTGGGGTTACCTTTTGATAGCAAAGGTACCTGGGTCCATCTAAAGAAGATTAGGAAAACCCAGTGTGAACAAACTACAGAAGCTTTGTTTTAGGTTTGCAGGTAAATTAGACTCCAAACCCCTAGATGTGTTGGTTAATATCTACGAAGCATGTTGCTGCTCTGTCATGACCTATGGTGCAGGAATATGGGCGTGCTGTAGTACCCAGCATTTGCAGGCTAGCAAGAATGTGTTTTTGAGAAGACTGCTACTCGTTTCTACCAGTGTGCCCACTTATACCTGCCACATGGAGTTGGGCTTACAGTATATAGAGGACCACATTAAGTTAGTGGGGCTTATGTTGTTGCAATCCAATTGGTTCAAACAAGAAACCCTTTTCAACCAGTAAATTATCACTAATTGTCTATGGTTTGATCATGCTCATAGAATCACGTGGCTGAGGTATTTTAAAGAATAATTTATCATGTTAGGGAGGCCTGATTGCTTTTATTGCCCATGGGACATCACTACTAAAGCCAAAAGATGTTCCTCACTATGTTGGGAAGAAGAAGAAAATACCAAGGGTTTAACAAGAAGAGAGTGGTTGCCCATCTTAAGTTAGTAACTACAGACCGTATGGAGCCCTACCTTTATTTTTTACCTCATCATCATCAGCTCAGGTTTAGGTTCAATACAGCCCATCTTATTGTCTCATATCCAAGAGATATTTATAGTGTATCAAACCTTGAAATATGACCCTGTGATTCCCGGTCAGACCAATCCATGTTACATTTTTTCTTTTTCTTTGAACTCTATTCCAAGGAAACAGTTTTTAATTCCATTACTCAGGTTCCTAAACATTAGACAGTGCAGACCAGCATTGTTTTATGTATAATTGTTGCAGACTGAATAGGTCTGCACAATGGTACACAAATTAATATCGGCGGCAGTAAGTCTAAGGAATATGGTGAGGAACTAATGTTTTAATGATGATTTATCTACCTAATTTCATTTGTCCTCAGTCCTTCTGATGAGTCTCTGAGGATGGAATATGGGACTGGGCTTCTTTTGCCTAGTTTTTATGTTGTAATTTTTCCTCCCTTTTCTGCACAAGTCACTTTATGGATTCAATACTCATAGCGGATATTTGTTTGTCTCTGGCGAATGATCTATTCATTGCATAGGCCACTCCATATTTTATGTTATGTACTTGCTTTCAAATTTTAGTTGCTATGACATAATAATTGTATATTTATGATTATTTATACTGTGTACCCCCTTATGGTTTTACAAGCTGAAGAAAGATTGAATTGAATTGTAGCAAATATTTACATAGTGATTATCCCAAAAACCTGGCAAGATTTCGGTCCTGGAAGAATGAGTCCGAAACCATGGAGTACTTTTCCGACAGTAAGAGGATGGCTGGACTTTCCTAATCATATGTACAGAAGAGTCATGATTGGTGGAATGTCGCTGGAAGGACCCTCTCCATGCACTGCTCCATGTTTGTACGCCTTCTTTGCTACTTCAGCATATCAGTTTAGCTAAGGGCCCAAAGCTGGGTCTCAACATGCTTTCTAAGCACTCTCCTACACTTTTGTCAATTGTGGAGGAAGCATTAGTACTTGTTGGACTTGGCCCTTTTTGCTTCTTCCTCCTATTTTTTCCTGGCCTGTTGTTGTTGGTTTTAGGACTCTGGGCACTTTACTACTGCTGATCAGTGCTAAAGTGCACATGCTCTCTGTGTAAATTGTTGTTGTGATTGGTTCTTCCTGATTGACATATTTGATTTACTGGTCAGTCCCTAGTAGAGTGCACTGAGTGTGCCAGGGCTGGTAAATCAAATACTACTAGTGGGCCTGCAGCACTGATTGTGCCACCCACACGAGTAGTCCTGAAACGGTAACTCAGACTTGCCACCGCAGTGTTTGTGCGCAGTTGTTAACTGCCATATCGACTTGGCAAGTGCACCCACTTGTCAGGCCCTAACCTTCCCTTTTCTTACATGTCAGTCACCCCTAAGGTAGGCCCAAGGTACCCCTGTGGTCAGGGTGCGGTGTATGTGAAAGGTAGGACATGCCCTGATGTGTGTGGCATGTCCTGATAGTGAATTACTGCCAATTTCGTTTTTCACTATTGTAAGGCTATCTGTCCCCATAGGAAAGCATTGGAGTTAATTTATAACATCTTATAAACATAACTTACCATTGGGACCAGATAGGAAAATAAAGTTTAGTATGCCTGAACTCAGAATCTAAAGATGCATCTTTTAGGAAAGGTGACTTTTACATTCTGAGTTTGAAAATACCACTTTTAGAAAGCGGCTATTTTCTTGTTCAACCATCCTGTGTGCCTCTGCCTGTTTGTGGATTGACGGTCTGGCTTTGGCGTGACAGGGGCTGGGGAGGTGCAGTAGCTCCAGGAGTCTGGATGAGTCAGCACTAGGTTGAATAGGCCTGATCTGCATTTGGAGTGGTGGGAGGAGTAGCACCTGTACCTGAATAGGGCTGTGCCTGCCTTCCACAATGCTGGCTCTGCCCCCCTGTGGTGTGTCTGGAGCCAAGGCTCACACTGACAATGGATGTTGTTGTGCACTTGCAGAGTGCCCCCCAGAACTGGTTTGAACTGGACTCAAAGCCCCTTGCACAAAAAGAACAAAGACAATTTGGGGTATTGGTATTAGACCTAAAACCCCTGAACTTTAGACTACTTCTGGAATCAAGAGGAACCTTTGCCAAGGAGAAGAGCTGGAGAAACTGAGGAGAAGTACTGCCCTTGCTGTGTGTCCGGGGTTGGCCTGCAGTTGCTGTTTTCTGCCAAGGAAAGGAGAAGGACTTTGCTGTGTGCTGTGTCCCCTGCTTGAGGAAGGTCTCCAAGGGCTTGAGTAGAGCTTGCCTCCTGTTTTGAAGTCTCAGAAACACAAAGACTTCACCCCCAGCTCCCCTGAACATCCTTGCTGCGAGTTCTGACCTGCCAAGAGGTGCCTGTGACTGCCTTGGGCTTCTGGAGGTTGTTTCTGCTGTTGGGAGCTGGAAAAGCAACGCAACGACAATCAAATTGACGCATCGCTCTTCTTGCAACAATTTTTTTAACGCAAAACCGTGGTGCGAGAAGAATCTCCCTGCATTGCCGCGCCACTGCCGAAACCAACGCAGCGCTTGTCGCCGCGGCAAGAATCAACACATTGAGGGATCGCGGCTGAAAAGGTCGACGCAGCACCGCTCGCCGCATCGGTCGCCGACGCATCCCGGATTTCCATGCATCGTCCCTGTGCGGCAAGTTTTTCCCGGCGCATCACCCGCGGATCGGAGTCGTCTCAGAATCGACGCATCGCTTCCCCCTACAGACCGGACCCGACGCATCGCTCCCCTGTGTACAGCGGAACTGTCGCATCGCATCCACAAAGGTCTCAGGAATGATGCATCTCTTGCTTTTCGACGCATCCCATCGCTGCAGCTGTTTGGCTTGGTGGATTTTGTCGCAACAACAGGTACTTTGCAAGAAATCCCGCATCCATAGTCTTCTATGGACTCAGTTGCTAAAACCTTTTGAAAGTCATTTTTCTTAATACTTATATGTTGGATTTTTGTCGTTTTGGTCTTAAGTTTAGATAAAGATACTTTATTTTTCTAAAGTGGTGTGGTGTCCATTTGTGGTGTTATCACTGTGTTACTGTGAGTGTTGGTACAAATACTTTACACATTGCCTTTGGGATAAGCCTGTCTGCTCGTGCCAAGCTACCAAGGGGGTGAGCAGGGGTTATCCAAAGTGTGTATCCCCCTTACCCTGACTAGAAGCAAGGGTCCCTATTTGCCAACTAGAGACCCCCATTTCTAACAGTACTCAAATCAGGGGGTTCAGCAATGAGTGACTTATCCCTACATCACTAGCATTAAAAACACATCTTTTCCTGGCTACAAATACACTTCCTCTTTAGCACTGAGCAGTATGTAAGACCATTGGATCCTTGCACAAAACAAAACAACCCATACTGGAATGATGGTAGTTACCAGGGAGATCTTGGTCATGAATTATGACTCGCTCTTTTCAGTTTTGCCAGGAATAAGTCTTTAGTAACAGTCTGAGAGTATGTTGTACAGTAATAGCCAACATATATTATGCCCTGATGAATGCAGATAACCAAGGGACCAATGTTATATGTAGTCCAGTGCAGATAAGTAATTGAGGGAAACATGTTGAAACATTCATAACAAATAACCCTTTTCTTTTATCTTGAGGATGTGGGGAACGAACAAGAGAAGTATTACCCACCCTGACACAATCTTAAACAGATATCTAGTGTTTTTGTACCTTATATACCTAAAACTTGACGTGTTTAAGAGTGATACAGCCTCTACAATAGAAAAACAGCAACATTCATGTGCATGGAGGGACTAATACATTTGGGGGAATTTAGGAAGAATTTGATAATAGATCATCAGGGAGAATAGTATATCTCCTTTATGATTAACTATCAGGTTTCACCACATTTAAAAGCAATACAAATGAAATTGAATGAAAAACGGGCTGCCTTTCCACTATTTCCTTCACAAAGCATTATAGTTGAGGGCTTCCTGAATACGTAATATTTTCTTCTCAATTCGTGAGATTCTCTGCTTGTGGGGAACATGTACCTAACACTGTGTAGCAAACTTGAACAGAAAAAGTAAAGGTGCACACAGGGGCCTCGAACTGACCGAACTTGAATTCATAGTCAAGAGATACCAGATCTTCAAACCCTTGTCTTGGCATTATTAATTGCACTGGAAGTTTTTAAAATATATCCATGCTTGATTTCAGATTAGTGTGAGGTTTCCTCTGCGCATCAGTACATCCAACCTAGCTCAATCATGGACCTCTGCGCTGCAGTGGGTCAGCACAGAGGCCTATGAATGCCACCCAAGGCAAACCACTCCATACAGTGGTAACTGGAACTGGAATAAAGCAAAAGGAAGAGTCCCTCTCGGCTCACTCATAAGTAACTCACTCGTTTTCTGATTGACGCACTCACTGCATGGGGGTTACCTGATCACCAAAAGTGTAAACATGCTTTGTAAAATTGACAAAATCATGCAGTGCAATATATTCGTGACTTCCTTCATGCACACCCGCAATGTGCTAAGAACGGTTCTTAAATTGGTGCCTAGCAGAAAGTAGAGAGTTGTGAAGAAAGGTGTTGGCACGTAGTACAATCAAGAGACTGGTTCTTGCCGAACAGCATAACAGGGCGAAGAAATCCTACCAGAGCACCACTCCAGACTGAAATGCGGCCAGTCCCATTGGAATAACGCAAAATTGTGGGCCCCCTACAGCATGCGGCGAGAAGCATCTGAATATCCCATAACTAGATATATTCATAGGGCCGGACTACTAGGGGCTCTCTGAAGGATGAAGGTCCATCTTCGCTGCAAGGGCTACTGGGACCTGAGTTACGCCCCTGGTCAGAGCCCACCTGCCTGCCTTGTCTTATAGGAATTCGTGGCCTCCCTGGCTGCTGAGCTTGGGTACCCCCACCATGTGCCCCACTCCCCTGCTTACCTTTACTCTGTTGAGCTCCTTCAGTTTGTGTTGCAACGTTTCGTAGATGGGCAGAGGGAGTCTACAAGCTGCAACAATTGATCTGCTTTTCAAAAGAGCCCGGAAGTGAATGTTTTTAAATATAAAAGCTCGTCCAGGCCACGCCTGTGACGGAAGCTGCCTCGGAAATGACTGATAATGCAGCTCCTTCTGCAGGAGCCGATTATTCGTCACCAGAAGTGCACTCTACTCCTGTGCTACTCAGCTACTAGTATTCAAATATAGCGCTTCATACCGTACATGTGCCGTTTCTGGGCGCAAATATTACTATTACCCAGTTTAATTGTACTTCATTTACAGTGGTCAAAGGAGGGAAGGCTGAGTTGCTGGGATTCAAACATGTATGTGACCTGCACATCACAGAAGATGCCAGTGTTTAACTCGCTGAGCTAGCCTGCAGAATGGAGCATCAGGTTAGATGTTGTCTAAGGTCCAGGTCTGTGAACCTGGTAGTGCCATCTTCTGGCCACTTAATGCAGCAATGGAAAGCATGAAAAGGTAAACTAATTCATGTAGGCCTGTGAAGGAGTCTGTGTTGACCACTAAAAAGAAGGGGACCCAAAAGATATTTCAGAACTCCTTGAATGCTGTAGGGTGAAGGTACTGTTCAAGCTGTTTGTCCATGCGAGAGGGCAAAGAAAGGGTGCCTTATTTTCTTTTTTTAATTTAATTACAACTTCTAATGTGCACAAGGACCGTTTTACATTTTGACTGATTCTGAAGCAGATTCGGCAGATCACTGTCTTCTGGTAACTGTAATAAGGTCGCTGAAGTGCAGAAAGCTATTGGTAGAGTTATGAAACACAGTAAGTGGGTTTTACGACAAGACTGGAGGCTCTGTTGAGCGTTCTACTCTTTTCCTTATAATTACAGCACAAACATAAAGAAAACAAAACGACATTTCCCAGAAATCTTGCTTTGTGAACTTCAGGATGAGGGGAACCTGAACATCAAACAGCCTTGATTCCTGTCCATGTGTTAGTCCTCGCCAAGTCTAAGCCTTTTTTCTTGCTGCATCCGAGAAACGTAATTAATTAATTCATTTTTTTTCTTTCTTATGTTGATTAATAGGATTGTGCAGTGCGCTGAATGGGCGGTATCATTCAGTGCATTCTGTACTGCTGGCCCTGTATATGCTTGGGCTCCCTCCTTGACAGAGTTGCACCTCTCTGTGACGCAGCAGGTTCGGCAAGGGCGCGAGCCGCGCTTCCGCTCTGTGAGCGCTGCAGTTTTAATGAGGTCGAGCCTACTAGACACTGCAAGCTGCCTAGTTGCAAAAAATGTATTGTGTACTTACAATGGGCTTTCTTGCCATTGTTGGCTTTATTGCCACTCATTATCTTGATCTTTATTCGGTGTCTTAGGTGGGTTGCCCTCCTCTTCCTCTTTGTCTATCCCCTCTTTACTTGTATACCTTCACTGCTTAATTTTTGAGAGCTGCATTTTTATTTTTGGTTAGGCATGCCATGATAGTGCATGTGTTTTCTAGCTGTCTACCTCATGTACTTCTCATCTCTCTCCCTTCTCTGAGTTGCTCTTTCTCACAAGTTTGCCCTCTCCACCCCATCCGTGCTACACTCGCCCTCAGGTGCTTCTCCCCGTGTTGCTTTCTCGCTTGTGTGTTTCTCCGTCAAGTGATGCTTTTCCCTTCCCAACCTCCCACACCCTGTTGCTTCTTCCTCTCACTCTCCTACTCCCTGTTGCTGTCCCTTCCCATGGTTTTAAATTTTTTTTTTTTTTGCTGAGGACCAGGCAATAAATTGTTGCAGGTCCATCTGACTCAAAAGGGCTTTATGCTACTACTATTTTTTTCAATGTACCAAAAAATGGTGCTCACATTGTGCATGAGCAATAAAGCATATTTACTCCTAATAAATGACCGGTCATCACGCCTTTTTTCATTTTTTTTAGATTTTGGCCATGCTTCACAGCATCTTGCTAATGCTAAACTGCGGTGCAGAGACAGAATATCGAGTCAAAAATATCGAGTTGCACAAATAACGAGTTGTAAATAACGTGGGTCAGAAATATCGACAGCAAGAATATAGTGGTCAAGAATATCGACTTAAGGTAAGTAATATCGATTTTAAAAATATCGAAGTGTTTAATATCGTTTACAAAAATATAGTTGTTAAAAATATCGTTTGTTTATTAATGTTATGTATTTTAGCATATATTTTATATGTATGTGTTGTACGTTTTTTTGTATAAGAATTGTTTGTATTTTTAATGTATGTGTTCCATTTTTTGTAGTTATTAATTTTTTTTTAATTTGAATTTAGCGTTTTTAGTTCTGTAGCGGGTTGTGGGTTTATAGGGGAATAGGGCAGGAAGTAATTTAATTATATTACATTTATTGATTCTTTTTTATTTATTAATATTTGTTTGAGATGTTATAGTGTTAAATGTGTAAAATAATGTATTATTAATAATTGGTTGTTAATTAATTTAAATTAATTAATTGGTAATTAATTATGGTAATTGTGTAATTAATTTTAGGTGTGTGCTGTGGTGTTTATAGGTGTTAAGGGTGGGAAGTAATTTATTTTTAATTGATGAATTAATAATTGGGTGTTAATTAATTTTAGTTGAACAATTGGTAATTAATTATGGTAATTGTGTAATTAATTTTAGGTGTGTGTTGTGGTGTTTATAGGTGTTAAGGGTGGGAAGTAATTTATTTTTAATTGATGAATTAAGAATTGGATGTTAATTAATTTTGAATAATTAATTGGTTATTAATTATGGTAATTGTGTAATTAATTTTAGGTGTGTTTTGGTGTTTATAGGAGTAAAGGGTGGGAAGTAATCTGTGTTTAATTAATTAATATATAGTTGGTAATTAATGTTAATTATTTGATATTTATTTTGGGTAATTGTTTATTTTTTGGTCTGTTGTTTTTACTTTTAAAGGGGTAAAGGGTGGGTATTAAATACATTTTAATTACTTTATTATTAGTTAATAGTAATAGTTTTAAATTTATAAATAAGTTGTAATTGTGTTTTATTATTTTAGAGTTTAATTTAGGTGTGTTTTGGATATCATAGTGTTAGTGTGTGTAGTCAATTAATGTTTATTTGTTTATTTTATTAATAATATTTTTTACATTGATTATTAATTACGTTAATTTTGGGGAAAAAATTATTTAAAAATGTTGAAGTGTTTTGGTATTGGTGTTATAGGGTAGGAAATACAATACATACATTTATGTATTAATTAATTTATTTGTTTGTAAATAATTTCTAGTTTAAAAGATTTGTTTTTTGTAAATGTATTTATTATTTTATATTATATATTATTTGTAATTTTTTTATATGTAATTAATATTATAATTTTTCTTTTTATAAATTTAATATATTTGATTTTTCATTTCTAAATATTGTTTATTTATTTTTATGATTTATTTACAATTTTTAATGTTTTTTATTTTTGTTTTAACTGTTTGAGTGTGAATAGTAATTTTTGTCTCTTCGCTATCCAACACTTTCCCTAATGTTGCACTCACTGGAGTGGGAGTAGTAATTTTTACCCCTCCGCTATCCAACACTTTCCCTACTGTTGCACTCACTGGAGTGGGAGTAGTAATTTTTACCCCTCCGCTATTCAACACTTTCTCTACTGTTGCCCTCACTGGAGTGGGAATAGTAATTTTTACCCCTACGCTATCCAACACTTTCCCTACTGTTGCACTCACTGGAGTTGGAATAGTAATTTTTATACCTTCGCTATCTAACAGTTATTCTGCTGTTGCATTCAGTGGAGTGGGAATAGTATTTTTACCCCTCTGCTATCCAACACTTTCCCTAATGTTGCACTCTTTGGGGTGGGAAGAGTAATTTTTACCCCTCCGCTATCCAACACTTTCCCTACTGTTGCTCTCACTGGAGTGGGAATAGTAATTTTTACCCCTCCGCTATCCAACACTTTCCCTACTGTTGCACTCACTGGAGTTGGAATAGTAAATTTAATTATTCAGCTATCCAACACTTTCCCTACTGTTGCACTGATTGTATTGGGAACTTTAAATATTTTTTAATAGTTTAATATTCTAATTTATTGTAGAATGTTTTTTTTATATTTTAAATTATTGATATATATATTTTATTTTTATATAGTTTTAAAGTTTTAATATAAATTAAAGATAATAGTTTATTAATTATTTTAAAGTAAATATATATATGTACAAATTATTATGTTTGTTTATCTTTTTTTGATTAAGTTTATTTGTTATATTTTGTTAAAAATGTACATTAAATTTCATTTATTTTGTTAAAATTAATATTAATATTTCATATATTTAATATATATTATTTTATTTTATATATGTATTTAAATCGATATTTTTTACATCTATATTTTTGTACTTACCTGTTTAGGTAAGGGAGTCGATATTTTTGTAATCTATATATTTTTTTCGATATTTTGAACATCGATATTTATGTCATCAATATTCTATCAGTGAACCCTAAACAGCATGATTAAAAGGGATTGGCAAAGCCAAAAGGTGCCAAAGGCGACACCTATTGGACTTGCCAATGCTTGTCACATTTAGTGCTGCACTCTAATTACTGTGTGGCATTGGAGGTCCCATTTCTCATCCAGCATCCCAGTTGCTTGGATTGGGTGCCATCTAAGCATGTGACAGAATCTATTAGAAATAGATTGATACTTTCCATGGATAAATCTATTCCTTCTTAACTCAAGGTGGAATGCCCTAGACCAGTGGTTCCCAAACTTTTGACTACTGAGGACCCCCATTTAGTCACTACTAGAAGCTGAGGACCCCCAAGCAATCTATACAATTTAAATTTCAAACATTAAAACAGTAATAAAAAAAAATAAACACACACGTGTGCACACCAAATACTCGAACTACTAAAGATTTTAGTATTTTATATTTTAAAAAATTGCAAAAATCAAAAAATTTTAATGGGAAGGTTGGTGACTAACTTTTCAATGTTTGGTTTTATTTCGCAGTACAAGGCTCCTGCCAGGGCCGGACTGGAAACCCAAAGCAGCCCTGGTAAATGTTGTCAGACGAGTCCTCGTGCGGTGCACACCAAGTGCAGCAAGTAAGCCTGACCACTACAAAGGGGGCTTTGGGGGACTCTCCCCCCAAGGAAATTTGGGAAAAAATGGTGCATACTACAACACATTTGTCATTATATATGTTGAATTGTATTAGCTTGGAAAGCATAGCAAATGATGACCTTACTGTGCACCAGAATACGACAATCTTTGTTGGGGCTCTTCAATGATTCCCTCACTGTCACCCTCCAACAATGCCTCTCACCTCTCCATAGGCCCTATGTCACATATATTTCATTTGTTTTATAACACCTTCTATACCAGTGTAGGGTGTCAGAGCACTTTACACCACACACATATAGAGAAAATTAATCATAGGTGTGTAAATCAGTATATAGAAAATGTTACATAAGGCAAAGGGGACTACAAGGTGTAGGATTCACGTCATCCATGCTGGTAGGTACTTTTTAAGAGTGCTTGGTCTGGAGAAGCGCAAACTCAGGATTCAGAACATAACAATGTGGTTAGCCTTGACTTTAATAATACAAATGTATTCCTACCCAAACAAACCTTTTTTTTTTTTTTTTAGTAGCCTCAGGATAATGAAAGACTGGGAAAAAACATAACAGACTAACTTGTACCATGCAGTTTGCATGCTGCTGCTCTTTGATGGCACTTCATAGCTCACTGTGCTAGATTACGATTGTATATTATGAATTGCATAGTGACAAAAGAATCTCTGTGACAAAAGCAGTAACCCACTGAGCTATGTACATAAAATACTGTTTTTTCAAATGCATGGAACACATTCTTTGCAGTAGGCATATTAACCACCTGCGCTCCCTTAGATGAGTCAAGGCTTCCACTGGACATAACTCCCATCTCTGTACAGCAGGTACATTAATCACTGGAGTTATCTTGACACTTTTATTGCTGCCCGAAAACTGCTGATTGTACAAGGAACTTCACAGTGCTTTTAAAACTGCTGCCTGTGGACCCTCTGGAAATATGTCACAGACACCTGGGGGTCCGTGGACCAGAGTTTGGGAACCACTGCCCTAGACCCATCATTCCAGACAGTGTCTTAGATCCCAAAATGCTTACATATTTAATTAGGAAGTGCAGGGAAAGAGCCAGTTTGTCCTGAAGATATGCTTGTAGATGAGGTGAGTCCCCTGGCAAAGATCCTGAAATGGGCGAGCCGACCAAGAAAACAGGAGAATCTGTTGATCCTGAGATCTTATCTAATTGGGCTTAACAGACCATTTGTTTACTTGGGAATATCAGGACAGCTGCATATTTGAAAAAGCATAAAGGGCTATTGGTTAAAATTTGATTCTAAATTGAGGGACCGTGCAAGTTTAGAAACAGCTTCAGTGGCACAATGGTCTCTTCTTTGGTGATCATTTTATAAAGGATATGGGAAAATATATCCATGCTGTGAGAAGTTGGCCTGGTATATGCTGTTCACTAATTAAAGTGGACACCTTGCACCAGGGCAAATCGACTCTTATGGTAGATAGGTTTAAGACAACCTTTTAAAGAAAGCTATCCTAGTGGTAGCTGTGGAGAGCAGCCTTCAGGCTAAGTCTCGGAGGAATGTAAAGCAGCTTGTTTTACCATATAATCTCTTGAATCACCAAATGAAAAGACACCACACAGGTATATATATCAAATATATATGTATTTATTTCTAAATAACTCTCTACTAATCTCTTTATGAGATTAGAAGACAAACATATGCACAAATCAACGTTTCCCAATAAGTTAAGCACAAAATATGGCTGGGGCCCTAGGGGCGTACCAGACCATATACTAAGTAAGAGACTTAGGGACAACGACTTGCAGGGAGATGAGGCCTAGGGCCTTCAGAAGTGCTTGGGCCTCACAAAACCACCCAAGGCAGGTAAGTAAAGGACCCACGGGGGACGCGTGCAGTGTGGATACACAGGCGCGGATCGCCGTTGACTTCAATGGGGCAAGTCGCGGTTGGAAATAAAGAGTTTTAGGATACTTCGGGAGAACCTACAAGCAAGTCACTTACAGGGTAAGTAGTTCTAGGGCCCACACCCACAGGAGCACCGTAGTGCTGGAGTTACCTCACCCAGGGAAGCCGGGTGCATAGGTGTCCTTTGGTGTCGGGTCGCGGCGTCGTTTTCAATGGCGAACAAAGAAGACTTGCTGCTTGCGGGAGCTGAAGAAGTGTCCGGTGGAATCCAAGCCTGGATTCTGAAGAAGGATGACCTGAAAGCAGAGGGGACAGTGTTCAAAGTCACTTGGCAGTGACCCGGGGCAAGGAAGATGGATGCCCACCGTCGTCGGTTGATTCAGGTCGGTTGCGGGTACCTTGACTCTTCAGCCACGTGGTCCAGGAGGTGTCGACGACGACCAGGAGCTGGATTCGGTGGGTCCCTCGACGTCTGCAGCTGACTGCGGTGTCGGCAACTCGATTGGAGCCAACAAGCCTTGGCAGCAGCAAGTCTTGGGGAGATGAAGAAAAGTCGATGGCACAGACCAGCAAGGTCTGAGGGACTCACCCAGCGAGGGTAAGTCAGGGCAGGCCTGGAGCAACCAGGGGAGCCCTTTGGTTTCTTTAAGAAGTCTTCTGGGGACCCACAAGCCGGCGGGCAAGGGATCGCAAAGACACCTCGGGCGGAATCACTCAACAGGGGCCCACGGTCACTCGGGACGGTGTAGGCCTCTGATCTTCGGAGGGATTCCTGCTGGAGGTCGGGACCACACGTGTTCCAAAGCACAAGTTCGTAGAACGTTGTGAAGGGGTTGCACTCGACAATAGTGCACGGTACCCAGGGGTCGCGGTTCCTCGTTACTCGTGGGGTCCACTTGCCTCAGCTTCGCTGGGGACTCACGATGGCCTGGGAGAGGTCAGGAAATCCACTTCTTGGGCTGCAGGGACTTCGGACTCCGGCGGGAGCGGCGTAGTTTGCGACCGTCGTTGTCGTTTTTGGTGCCTGCCAAGCAGGGGAGTCACTCCTTGACTCCAAGGGAGATTCTTCTGTCTTCCAAAGGTAGTGGAACGTCGAAGGGCCAGGATTCTTCTGTAGAGCGTCATCCAGGGGTTATCTGCTTTGCAATGGCAAGGTTCCCCCTCTTATACTAAAAAGAGGGGATGGACTAGCTCTATGACCCCACCTATGGGAGGGTCAAGGGAGGGGGTGGCTACACCCACTTCCCTTTGTCCAGTTTCGCTCCAGAGCAGGGGCAGGTAGCCCCTGAGCTGGTTTGAACTGGCATATGCACAGAGGAGCCTTCTGCTCCCCCAGTGCAGGACTTCAAAGCACTCTAAGAGTGCACCCACCCAGCCCCAATACACTAAACCCTGTCTGGAAGGTGGTTACACCTCCCTGTGACAGGATGCCTATTGTTGGGCTTCCTCCACTGCGAGTTTCGGTCATCAGCAGGAGGGCAGCCCAGTGTCTGTGACTGGTGGCATCCATTTTGTGATGCCAGGGCTCTTTAGGATTCTACCGCGTTTCCACAGCAGGTACATGTCTGATCCCTCTAGAAGGGTGGAATGCTACCCCCGCCGCCAAGATTGGCGGGGGGTAGTATTCCAAGATGTTTGACACCAAACACGACATGTTTTGATGCAGCCATTCCAAAGTTAGCATTTACCGCGAGGATATAATGCACTTAATAGTATATGGTTTAACCGCATCCACAAACAGCACCAGAGAATAGACTCTGAGAGCTGCAGAGGGGCCCTGCTCAGGCAGAGGCACCCCCTCACATAGAAGCCAAGCACCCTGCCCTCAGGATTGATAGGGCCTGCCTTAGGGGTGACTGATAGGTTTATATGTGTGTGCAGGAGAGATATAGGAAACCTATATCTCAGTGAGGGGTGCTAGCACCACCTCACCCAGGCTGCAGTAGCAGGCCTGTGGTGTCAGATTTAGACTGCTTCCCAGGGGTGGCATAATATATGCTGCAGCCCCTGGTAGGCCTGTGAAGTACCTATGCCCTTGGCACCTAAGGTACCATATACTAGGGACTCATAAGGCACCACAGTATCCAATCACTAGTGCACCTAGAGTGCACTCCATGTCGTTTAGAGAGAACAGAGAGGCTGGGGCCCTGATTGGCAGGGACCCAGCCAGACTATAGCCAGAAACCAGTGCTAACATCAGAAAAAAAGTGGGGGCAACATAAGAGGCAGATCCTACTCTCCTACACAACCCCCCCAAACGTAGGGACACTAAACTAACCTTGACCAGTTGAGTCTTCGTGTTCAAAGTGGAAATACCTTGAGAGTCCATCTGCATTGGCATGTTGGGTCCCAGGCCTATGTTCCACTGTATAGTCCATCCCCTGTAGGGAAATGGACCACCTCAAAAGTTTTGGGTTTTCACCTTTCATCTGCTTTAGCCATAGGAGGGGCTTGTGGTCAGTCTGAACTATGAAGTGAGTACCAAACAAGTATGGCCTCAGCTTCTTCAGGGCCCATACCACAGCAAAGGCCTCCCTCTCTATAGCTGACCAACGTTTCTCTCTAGGGGTCAGCCTTCTGCTAATAAAAGCTACTGGCTGGTCTTGACCTTCATCATTCAGTTGAGACAGTACAGCTCCCACACCCAGCTCAGAAGCATCTGTTTGGACAATGAACTTTTTGGTGTAGTCTGGACTCTGTAAGATGGGGGCAGTGCACATGGCCTGCTTTAGGTCTTCAAATGCCTTTTGACAGCTAGCTGTCCACTGAACCTTTTTTGGCATTTTCTTAGAGGTAAGATCATTCAAGGGGGTCACTATAGATCCATATCCCTTGACAAACCTCCTATAGTACCCAGTCAGGCCTAAGAAGGCTCTCACCTGTGTCTGGGTGGTTGGAGCAACCCATTCCATTATGGTTTGGATTTTGCTCTGTAAAGGCTGAACCTGGCCTCCACCTACAAGGTGGCCCAGGTACACAACCTGACTCTGCCCTATCTGGCACTTGGTGGCCTTGATAGTGAGGCCTGCTTTCTGCAGAGCCTCCAAAACATTCCTGAGGTGGACCAGGTGATCCTGCCAGGAGGAACTAAAGACAGCAATATCATCTAGATAAGCTGAGCAATAAGTTTCCATCCCTGCCAGAACTTTATTCACCAACCTCTGAAAAGTGGCAGGTGCATTTTTCAATCCAAAGGGCATCACCACAAAGTGGTAGTGCCCACCAGGGGTCGAAAATGCTGTTTTGGCTTTTGCATCATCAGCTAATCTGATTTGCCAGTAGCCAGCTGTTAGGTCAAATGTGCTTAGATACTTGGCTGAGGCCAAAGTATCAATCAGCTCATCTGCCCTTGGTATGGGATAGGCATCAGTCCTAGTGACTGCATTGAGGCCTCTGTAGTCTACACAAAACCTCATTTCTTTCTTACCACCCTGGGTATGAGGCTTGGGTACCAGGACTACTGGGCTAGCCCAAGGGCTATCTGAAGGCTCAATCACGCCTAACTCCAACATTTTCTGGACTTCAGTCCTGATACAGTCCCTGACATGGTCAGGTTGCCTGTAGATTTTATTCTTGACAGGCAGACTGTCCCCAGTGTCCACCTCATGGGTGCACCAGGTAGTCTGACTAGGGGTCAGGCTAAACATATGTCTAAACTGTTGCAGAACTTGTCTGCACTCAGTTTGCTGATGGTCAGTGAGGCTGCTTGCCAAAGCAACACCATCTACTGACCCATCATCAGGGTTCTGAGAGAGCAGGTCAGGGAGAGGGTCACTCTCCTCCTCCTGGTCCTCATCAGTTGCCATGAGCAAGCCCATGTCAGCCCTGTCAACATATGGCTTTAATCTGTTGACATGAAGCACCCTTAGGGGGCTCCTGGGAGTTCCAAGATTCACCAGATAGGTGACTTCTCCCTTCTGTTCAACTATTGTATGGGGGCCACTCCACTTGTCCTGGAGGGCTGCTGGGGCCACAGGCTCCAACACCCACACTTTCTGTCCTGGCTGGTATACAGTCAGCACAGCTCTTTGGTCATGCCAAGCTTTTTGCAATTCTTGGCTGGCCTCCAGGTTTTTGGTTGCCTTTTTCATGTACTCTGCCATCCGGGAGCGGAGACCAAGTACATAGTCCATCACATCTTGTTTGGGGGGCTTGAGAGGTAACTCCCAGCCCTCTTTTACCAAACATAGTGGACCTCTCACAGGATGCCCAAACAGAAGCTCAAATGGGCTGTAACCAACCCCCTTCTGTGGAACCTCTCTGTATGCAAACAACAGGCAAGGAAGAAGAAGGTCCCATTTCCGCCTAAGCTTCTCTGGGAGTCCCTTAATCATTCCTTTCAAGGTTTTGTTGAAGCGTTCAACTAAACCATTGCATTGTGGGTGATAGGGGGTGGTGAACTTATAAGTTACACCACACTCCTTCCACATTGCTTTCAGATATCCTGACATGAAGTTGGTACCTCTGTCAGAAATGACCTCCTTTGGGAAACCCACTCTGGAGAAAACTCCAATGAGGGCTCTTGCCACCACAGGGGCTGTGGTGGTCCTCAGGGGAATTGCCTCTGGGTACCTGGTGGCATGATCCACTACCACCAGGATAAATCTGTGCCCAGATGCAGTCTGAGGGTCAAGGGGACCAACAATGTCAATCCCTACCCTTTCAAAGGGTACCCCCACCACAGGTAGTGGTATCAGGGGGGCCTTTGTTGTGCCACCTGCCTTACCACTGGCTTGGCAAGTGACACAGGAGCGACAAAACTCCTTTGTGTCCTCTGACATATGTGGCCAATGAAAATGTGGAACAAGCCTGTCCCAGGTCTTGTTTTGGCCCAAGTGACCTGCTAAAGGGATATCATGTGCTAAGGTCAAGAGGAACCCCCTAAACTTCTGAGGTATTACCAACCTCCTGGTGGCTCCAGGGGCTGGGTCTCTACCCTCAGAATATAGGAGTCCCTCATCCCAATAAACTTTATGGGACCCACTAGCACTCCCAGCAGCCTCAGCAGCAGCCTGCTGTCTGAGGGGTTCAAGAGAGGGGCAGCACTGTTGCTCCTTACTCAGATCTTCCCTAGAAGGGCCCCCTGCCCCCAAGAACTCAACCTGGTCAGGTTCAAGTCCCTCTGGGGCAGTTCCTTCTTCAGGTTCTGCTTCACCTCCCTCTGGAAGTGAATCCTTGATCTGAGACAGAGGGGAAGGCACTGCCTTAACCCTACTGCTCCTCCTCTTGGGAAGCATCTGGTCCATTGTTCCAGGATCCAGAGCTGGTTCAGTGTCATGCATTCTTGCTTGTGACCTGGTCACAGCAAATACCTCTGCAGGGATGCCCAACATCTCAGCATGAGTCCATAACTCTACTTCAGACCAGGCTGAAGTCTCTAGATCATTGCCCAATAGACATTCTACAGGGAGGTCTGCACTGACTACAACCTTCTTGAGGCCAGTTACCCCTCCCCAGGAGAAATTCACAACTGCCAGACTATGGTTGGTCTGGACATTGCTTGCATTGGTCACCTGGTACATTTCACCCAGGATGATCTGTCCAGGGTCCACTAGGTCCTCTGCCACCATGGTGACACTAGCACCTGTGTCCCTAAATGCCAAAGCCTGTTTGCCATTTATCAAAGGCTGCTGTTTGTACTTGCCCAGATTACTGGGGCTTACTAGGAAGGACATATCAATGTTTCCCTCACAAATCAGCATTGCCTGAGTGGTCACTCTGACTAGGTCAGAATCCACTTCAGAACCCAGGGTCAACCCTACTACACCCTTATTCTGAGTACCACCTCCACCAGTAGCTGAGCTAGGGGGCACAGTTGCCTTAGGGGCAGGAGTGGTGGTGGTTTGGTCTTTGGACTTGGTACAATCAGAAGTCCAGTGCCCTTTCTGTTTACAGAATTTGCACCAGGGCTTCTTTTGGCCTTTTCCCTTGTTGGACTGTGACTCCCCACCAGATGCAGATTTTTGGGGCCCTTGTGAAGACTTCTGGTCTTTTGACTTATCCCCACCTTTCTCAGAGCCTTTAGGATCTTGCTTCTTAGTGTCACCCCCTTGGTTCTGGGTTTTCTGCCTCACCCTGGTTCTGACCCATTTGTCTGCCTTCTTTCCCAATTCTTGGGGAGAGGTCAGATCAGAGTCCACCAGGTACTGATGCAACAACTGGTTCTGGCAATTATTTAGGATCTGTTCTCTCATCATCAGATTATACAATCCCTTGAAATCAGTAACCCTACTGCCAACCAGCCAACCCTCTAGAGCCTTGGTTGCACAATCAACAAAGTCAGTCCAGTCCTGAGTCTGCGCCTTCTGGGTATCTCTGAACTTCAACCTGTACTGCTCAGTGGTTAAGCCAAACCCATCCACCAGTGCACTCTTCAGGACCTCATAATCATCAGCATCCTCCTCTCTAACAGTGAGGAGCTTGTCTCTTCCTTTATCTGAAAAGGAGAGCCACAAGATTGCTGCCCACTGCTTTTGGGGGACCTGCTGTACTCTACAGGCCCTCTCCATAGCAGTTATCCACTTGTGGATATCATCCCCACTCTGGTAGGGAGGAACAACCTTGCTCAGGTTCCTATGGTCAGGAATATATTCTCTGCCTCTAGGGACACTGTTGCTGCCACCAGGGGGTTCTAACCCCTCTTTTCTAGAAGCTCTCTGGATCTCCAGGGCTTCCCTATCCAGTGCCAACTGCTTGGTTCTGAGGGCCACTCTGGCTTCCTCATACTGGAGCAGTTTGCACCTTCTCTCAGAGGAGGTCTCTCTTAAGGAAAAGTATGAGCTCTTCTGCTGGACAAATTCTCTGCCAGAGTGATAAGAGTGGTCAGATTCCCTGGAAGGGGATCTGTGCCTCTCCTCCTCTCTGTCAGTTCTCTTAGGGAGAATTCCTCTGTCCTTTTCAGGCCCCTTGGAGCCTGGCCCTTCAATCACAGAGTCTTGGTCATTCTGATTTTCATCATCTGACCCAGATACTATGACTGACCCACCCACTGATTCAAACCCTTTAGCTCCTAGAGCCAATCTAAGGTCATCTGCTGTCAGCAGATCTATCAGGTGTAGTGTTGAGGGACTCTGTCCTAGTCTCAGGTGTCTGTCAACACACATGGCTCTCAAGTCAGAGAAAGCCATGTCCTTATACTGAGGCTGAGTGGATCCACTGGGTCCACCCTTTAAGGACATTCTAGTGTTGTGCAGTGTTGTACTACCTACACTAGTTTGTGGCCTACTGATCCTAGCTTGAGCTGTGGAAAGGGTGTGCTATCCCTTGGCACACAGCTCTAAGTTCAGTAGAACTTATTGATACTAAGCTTGACTTTATATGTACCTTGAGTACCTATAATGGTTTTCAGTTAGTAATTCAAATAGAGATTTTCTGGTAAAACAATGGCAAGCTGGAATCCCACACGCTGCCCACCAATGTGAGAAGTTGGCCTGGTATATGCTGTTCACTAATTAAAGTGGACACCTTGCACCAGGGCAAATCGACTCTTATGGTAGATAGGTTTAAGACAACCTTTTAAAGAAAGCTATCCTAGTGGTAGCTGTGGAGAGCAGCCTTCAGGCTAAGTCTCGGAGGAATGTAAAGCAGCTTGTTTTACCATATAATCTCTTGAATCACCAAATGAAAAGACACCACACAGGTATATATATCAAATATATATGTATTTATTTCTAAATAACTCTCTACTAATCTCTTTATGAGATTAGAAGACAAACATATGCACAAATCAACGTTTCCCAATAAGTTAAGCACAAAATATGGCTGGGGCCCTAGGGGCGTACCAGACCATATACTAAGTAAGAGACTTAGGGACAACGACTTGCAGGGAGACAAGGCCTAGGGCCTTCAGAAGTGCAGGGGCCTCACAAAACCACCCAAGGCAGGTAAGTAAAGGACCCACGGGGGATGCGTGCAGTGTGGATACACAGGCGCGGATCGCCGTTGACTTCAATGGGGCAAGTCGCGGTTGGAAATAAAGAGTTTTAGGATACTTCGGGAGAACCTACAAGCAAGTCACTTACAGGGTAAGTAGTTCTAGGGCCCACACCCACAGGAGCACCGTAGTGCTGGAGTTACCTCACCCAGGGAAGCCGGGTGCACAGGTGTCCTTTGGTGTCGGGTCGCGGCGTCGTTTTCAATGGCGAACAAAGAAGACTTGCTGCTTGCGGGAGCTGAAGAAGTGTCCGGTGGAATCCAAGCCTGGATTCTGAAGAAGGATGACCTGAAAGCAGAGGGGACAGTGTTCAAAGTCACTTGGCAGTGACCCGGGGCAAGGAAGATGGATGCCCACCGTCGTCGGTTGATTCAGGTCGGTTGCGGGTGCCTTGACTCTTCAGCCACGTGGTCCAGGAGGTATCGACGATGACCAGGAGCTGGATTCGGTGGGTCCCTCGACGTCTGCAGCTGACTGCGGTGTCGGCAACTCGATTGGAGCCAACAAGCCTTGGCAGCAGCAAGTCTCGGGGAGATAAAAAAAAGTTGATGGCACAGACCAGCAAGGTCTGAGGGACTCACCCAGTGAGGGTAAGTCAGGGCAGGCCTGGAGCAACCAGGGGAGCCCTTTGGTTTCTTTAAGAAGTCTTCTGGGGACCCACAAGCCGGCGGGCAAGGGATCGCGAAGACACCTCGGGCGGAATCACTCAACAGGGGTCCACGGTCACTCGGGACGGTGTAGGCCTCTGATCTTCGGAGGGATTCCTGCTGGAGGTCGGGACCACACGTGGTCCAAAGCACAAGTTCGTAGAACGTTGTGAAGGGGTTGCACTCGACAATAGTGCACGGTACCCAGGGGTCGCGGTTCCTCGTTACTCGTGGGGTCCACTTGCCTCAGCTTCGCTGGGGACTCACGATGGCCTGGGAGAGGTCAGGAAATCCACTTCTTGGGCTGCAGGGACTTCGGACTCCGACGGGAGCGGTGTAGTTTGCGACCGTCGTTGTCGTTTTTGGTGCCTGCCAAGCAGGGGAGTCACTCCTTGACTCCAAGGGAGATTCTTCTGTCTTCCAAAGGTAGTGGAACGTCGAAGGGCCAGGATTCTTCTGTAGAGCGTCGTCCAGGGGTTATCTGCTTTGCAATGGCAAGGTTCCCCCTCTTATACTAAAAAGAGGGGATGGACTAGCTCTATGACCCCACCTATGGGAGGGTCAAGGGAGGGGTGGCTACACCCACTTCCCTTTGTCCAGTTTCACGCCAGAGCAGGGGCAGGTAGCCCCTGAGCTGGTTTGAACTGGCATATGCACAGAGGAGCCTTCTGCTCCCCCAGTGCAGGACTTCAAAGCACTCTAAGAGTGCACCCACCCAGCCCCAATACACTAAACCCTGTCTGGAAGGTGGTTACACCTCCCTGTGACAGGATGCCTATTGTTGGGCTTCCTCCACTGCGAGTTTCGGTCATCAGCAGGAGGGCAGCCCAGTGTCTGTGACTGGTGGCATCCATTTTGTGATGCCAGGGCTCTTTAGGATTCTACCGCGTTTCCACAGCAGGTACATGTCTGATCCCTCTAGAAGGGTGGAATGCTACCCCCGCCGCCAAGATTGGCGGGGGGTAGTATTCCAAGATGTTTGACACCAAACACGACATGTTTTGATGCAGCCATTCCAAAGTTAGCATTTACCGCGAGGATATAATGCACTTAATAGTATATGGTTTAACCGCATCCACAAACCGCACCAGAGAATAGACTCTGAGAGCTGCAGAGGGGCCCTGCTCAGGCAAAGGCACCCCCTCACATAGAAGCCAAGCACCCTGCCCTCAGGATTGATAGGGCCTGCCTTAGGGGTGACTGATAGGTTTATATGTGTGTGCAGGAGAGATATAGGAAACCTATATCTCAGTGAGGGGTGCTAGCACCACCTCACCCAGGCTGCAGTAGCAGGCCTGTGGTGTCAGATTTAGACTGCTTCCCAGGGGTGGCATAACATATGCTGCAGCCCCTGGTAGGCCTGTGAAGTACCTATGCCCTTGGCACCTAAGGTACCATATACTAGGGACTCATAAGGCACCACAGTATCCAATCACTAGTGCACCTAGAGTGCACTCCATGTCGTTTAGAGAGAACAGAGAGGCTGGGGCCCTGATTGGCAGGGACCCAGCCAGACTATAGCCAGAAACCAGTGCTAACATCAGAAAAAAAGTGGGGGCAACATAAGAGGCAGATCCTACTCTCCTGCACATGCTTTTTCAACGCTGGATAGAGCTGAGGTCTCTTGGGCACAGTTATTTGGAAGACACAGTTTTGCCAGGGTCAGTAGATACTGGCACCATTGTACTGACCAATACATTGTCCAAGACAGATTCGCATCAAGTTGGCCAATTACTATAATGCCATCAACAAAAATTCGTCCCCAACAGAGAAGAGGAGGTTGAATTTCTGGTCATTGAGAACAAATTGGAGGCAATGTCATGTGCTGAGCATCCGATCTTATTCTCCTTCTGTAATTGGTGGTGGATTAACACGTTTTCATCACAACTGAAAGGACATTTTAGTGGACCCTTGGATCCTTCACACCATCCAAGGATTTCAAATAAAATGTGCTCCCTTCTTTTCTATTAAAATCTAATCCATTTCCCTTTAAGGGAATTCTCATAACTCAAGAGGTGGAATACCTTCTGTCTGATCAGGCCATAGACAAATGTATTTTGTGTGCTCAGGGGTTTATAAGCAATATTTTCTTGGTCAAGAAGAAAATCAAAAAGTATTGTCTGGCCATAAACCTAAAGGAGGACAATCAGCTTGTTCTGTACCTTCATTTCAAAAATGGAAACAATTGTACAATCTTAGGGATGTTTTTCTGCCAGGAGTAGTGAGGTTAGATATCAAGGATGATTATCACCTTGTGCCAATGTTTTATGATCACATGAAGGTTCTTAAATGTCTTTGGCACAATTATGTATTCCAGTATTCTATCTCTCCCTTTCGGTCTGTTTTCTGCTCCACGGTGCCTCACCAAACTTCTCGAACATTTGAAAGTCGTTCTTCAAACTCTGAGGATTTTGCTCATTGGTTTACCTGGACATGTTTTTTCTTGCCCAAAATCGCTTCTTGCTGATAAAGCAACTTCAGTCAGCAATTTACCTGATTCAGGATCTTGGGTTTGTGGGTAAACTGGGAAAGTCATCCCTGGTCCCTTTACATTATTTCGGGGTTCATGGTGGCCTCCACACAGGAGATTTTGCCATTCCTGGAGTCAATCTAATATTAACGAAAAAAGAGTTGAGACAAGTGAATTCCCTTTCTCACATTTCTCTCAGTCAGCTAACAAGGTTGGTGGGTCTGTTAGCATCTTCCATTCAGGCTGTATTTCCACGTCCTCTTTATTATAGTGCCATCTAGCATCTAAGAAAAGGTCTCTCTTAGGCAGATATGGTGCCTGTAGAAGAGTAGACTGGGAGAGAGATGACATGGTGGTTGAGCTACCTGGAGGCATGGAGTAGGTGCGCCATTTTGACTAAATTCCCAGAGCTTAGCTTACAGTCAGAACGAGCTGGTGGGGGTGCATGACTCAATGTGGCCAGTACTCGACTGGTGCTGATACATTTTTTGCCAATCTTCTACAAAATACGGCCCAGATTTAGATCCCCTGTACTATCTGGCCAAGCACAGGCTCAGAGCCAACTTACTTACACACCACCTGTTCATTATATAACAATGGTGAACCAAGGGTTGAACTGACTAGTCCATAGATCTATTTGCTACTCATCTACATCTGGCCCAGTCTTACAGATGGAGACCCGATATGCAGGGTTTTGCCATGGACAGGTTCTTGCCAGACTGTGGTCAGCCTTATGCTTTGCTGCCTTGTGTTATGATCTTCAGGTCCTGCCACAGATTTTCAGGCAAAGCGTCCAAGCAATACTTATTGTGTCACTTTAGAGAGCACAAGCCTGTTTTTCTTTCCTTCTTGAACTGGCCATATGCAAGCCTGCTTTACTTCCATATCATCCCAGTTGCTACAGAGACCTCGCAGTTCCAACCACAATGGCCAAAATCATTCCAAGATGGCCACCGATGCATAAGCATACATGCGCATACATGGGCAGCTAACCTGGAACGGTTTTTCTCATGAAGGTTCTCAAACCATTCCAAGATGGCCACCAGTGAGTCCTTAGGCATGAACAGAAAGCATGGAAAGATTTTCGTCAAAACATAACAGCATCATTCTACTAGTTTATGCGAATGCAGGAGTAGCCAGCCGTCTTACAATGAATGTATTATTATTAACTTATCATTTCAGGATGACTGCTGGACTATTTGGAATACTAAGTTCAATAGAAAATATCAGAGGGATGGTGCGCTTATCACATGAATGAAGTTGTCCGGTAGCAATGTGTGGTAAAATATCGGGTACATACAAAAAGAAAATGACAGATAACAAAACAGAGAGCAGGGGACGAACCGCACAGTCGAAGTGGACAAGGGAGAGATCAAGTCGACGAGAGAGAGAGAAAGCGAGAGAGAAAACGGGGAAAGGGTGGAAGAGCAAAAGAAGCAGACGAGTTAGTGATGTTAATGACCGAGCTCTGCACTCACAAGTCTGCTCCCACCAAGATTCAAAATACTATTAAATGGGGACACAAAAAGAATCTGAAGTCGCATATGGAAGAATACACATTAAAACCAATAGGATTTTTTAAGAAAGCAATTCTCCACTCAATGGTCCATACGAGAAGCTGACAGCGAAGCCATCTAATAAACAATGGGCTGAACCGAGCAAGCCAGTAGCAGCAAGAGGCAGAATCAAAGTCCTCTCTATGTATGTTGTGTACAGTGTCTTTGACAAAAAAACTAAAGCTGTTTGCAGGCAAGATCTAAAAGCGAAAATGAAGCTTTGTGAGGTGGAGAGCAGTATGGACAGTAGCTGGAACTTTAAATAGCATAAAATGTCAAGAAAGCACAAGAGAATTAGAACAATTGAAAGATAGAGAGTGAGGGAAAGAGAGAGAGACATAGAGAGGCCCAAGAGTGTGAAATGTGAAGGAGAGCAGAGACAAGAGAGAGGGATAAAGAAAGTAGAATGAGTGACAGCTTGTGCGATAATGGAGTGAAGGAGGGTGACAGAAAGAAGGATAAAGAGAAAGAGACTGAAACTAAGAGAAAGAGGAACAAACGGAGAGAATGAGTAAGACACAGAGATAGAGCGTGACTATCTGCGTGTTTGAGAGATTAAGATATAGAACTGGAGTGTCCAGCTGGTCGATTGCAAGCTACTGGTAGCTCGTCTAATGTCTTGAAGTAGCTCGCTGTCTGTTAGTCCACTTTTGAGAATATAAAGCTGAGAAGCTGTGAAAAGAGAAAGTATAGGAGATACATGCAACCCTCTCTTTTCTTAAAAAAGACAATGTGCTGTTGCTTGATAAGTAGCCTTAAATAAACAATAAATAAATGCTTCACATCAGAGCACAGCTTGAAAGTCTTCACCCTTAAAAATATCGTATCCATGATGACGAGTTTCAGTCACGGATATAGTTCCTTAAAATCAAAGGCAGTAAAATATTTGGAGGAGAGTTTGTATCTTTCTTTCTCTCTCTTTCTTCTCACTTGCTTTCTCTGTTTCCTTTCTTTTTCTTTCTTCCTTTCTTTCTTCTCCACCATTGTTTCTCTTTTTTCTAACTTTCTTATTCACTTTCTTTATTTTTTCATAATTTTTTTCTTTCTTTCATTCATTCTTTCTTTTTTCTTTCTCTCTCTACTTTTTCTTTTTCTTACTTGTGTTCAGTTTTCTTTTTTCTTTCTTCCGTGTCTTTCTTTCTTTTTTCCTTTCCTTTCCTTTTCTTGTTTTTCCTTTTCTGTATTGTTTCTTCTGCTTCTTCCTTTTTTTCTCTTTCTCTCTCTCTGCCTTTCTTTCTCGTTCTTCCTCTTGTCTCTCTGTTTCTCTAGCATTATTGCTCTTTTTCTATCTTTGCTTATTTTTTCCATTCCTTCTATATATTTCTTCTTTGCTTGTCTCTGTCTCATCTGTCTTCTTTCTTTCTTGCTTTCTCTTCTTTTCTTCTTTGGTTGTTCTTTCATTACTCTCCCTTGCTGCTTTGTTCTTTCTATCTTTTTCTCCCCTCCTTTGTTCCATTTTTCTGTTCCTTCCCTTCTTTGCCCCTTTCATTTTCTTCTCTGCTTTGTACATTATTTCTGTTCCTTCTCTCCCTTTTTCTTTCAGTCTGTCTTCACTTTCTTTTAATCCTTAGTTTCTCCCCTACCTTCTTACCTTTCTTTCTCTCTCTCCTTGCTTTACTGCTTCCTTTCACTTCATAATTGAGTCTTTCTTCACCTTTCATCTTTTCATCCCAATTAGTAAAATAATGATTGTCTTTCAGGACCCAGCTCTCATGAGAGAAGTGCCATCCCATGGACTGCATGACAAAGAGACTGTAAACACCAGTGAGACACTCAACTCCCACCGTTGATTTATAAAGAAGAGTAAAAAGGCACCACACAGATAAATCTTCTCAATATAGCTTTTCTGCCATATATGATGTGTGCTGACGACAGCAAGGATAGGTGTTCTAGGGGCAGTGTTTAAATGGCATGGTCTTCTTTAGCTGCTATCTCATCAATATACTAGGCAATAGCTCAAGATGTTTTTCATGGACCACAAGTAGCTCTAATCATTAAGAAGGTTGGAGCCCCCTGCTATATATGAGCCACATCAATTGTATTGGTAGGTCCCATAGAATACAGATGTCCATGGCATTTTTTACCATCTATATTTTGGAGTAGGTTTTATAGAACGTTTGCTAGTCTACTTGGCTACATTTTGAGTACTGATCTCCAAGTGTCCAATGAGTAAGAGAAATCTTGCTGGTCCAAAGCGCTTGTATGCCAAAATATAATTTCAAATATATTGTGCTACCATGGGAAAAACATGGAAGACCAAAATATTGAGAAGATATGTTTATATATAGGTACGTTTTCTTTGCAGCCTATCTACGTAGCCTATCTACGCAGTCCATCGAGTAGATAGATATGAAGTTAAGTAACGTATACCTGTACTTATTAATATACTCTAACTTTTTAGATATTTTGATCCTCAATATTTTTCCCACTATATTATGGTAGCACAATACTTTTGAAACAATAATTAGGTGGAATGGCATTTGCAAACATTGGCACACTGTGGTAATTACATATTCATTGCAATTTTGCTGAGCATAAAAGTGGTGTGCATAATATGCCTCCTCTTAGAAGCAGTGACATATTTTGCACACTGAAAAACATATTTGAAAGTGCTAAGGTAAACTTAAAAAAAAAAAAAAAAAATGATATTTTTAATTTGTACTGTTTAAGTATCCAGTGTGCGAAAAAGTCAGACTTCAGCATGCAAATCAAAACTTTTATCCTAAAAAGCAACTCCTGCTATGAATTAAGTTACTTCTCCAATGCCATGAGACTAAAAGGCAGTGGTGATATGGCTGACTTTTGTTACGTGAAGGGTTAAACTGGAGTCCTCTTGTTTTTAATCATTGCAAGGCAGGTGACGTGAATAAAATAGGTCTGTCCAACTCTAGACATTTAAAATTCGTTATCAATGACCACAAACTCCCAAATAACTTAAGATTTTGAGACAATGGAGTTATGAGAAGTATAACCTAGTGTGTGGGGAACACACACTACAGAGTGGGTGTGATTAGGACAGCTGTTACCAAGACTCTCAAGTACTCATGATTCATCAGGAAGCCACCTTAGTTACCTCATCAAGACCAAGATGTAGGAGTGAGTCCAATGATGAAGCATGCCTCCATGATGGGTGAATGCTTGATGTCCTAGATATATCATTTTGACGCTTTGGAATAGACTGTGAAATTTGATGTAAATATCTTGTTGGCTTCTAGAGAGTTTGTAGTATTTTTTGTTTGTTTATAAATGGAGGCGAAGGAATGTCCTGGCCAAACACAGGTGCGTAACGCCCATAGGGCTCAAAGGGCTTCAGCCCCCCCATCATGTGTATTGTCCCCGGGCTGAGACAGCTTCCCGGGCACACACACAGAAAGTTTTTGAGCTGCTGTGGGCTGGCTGGTCTGTTGTCCGTCCTATCGCAGCCTCACCGAGTACTTCACAGGTCTTTAAAAGACCATTTACTTGTTAACGAGGCTTTGTAGTTTTTTCACCCCTTCTGAGAGCCCCTGCATCTCCACTCTCCGTATTGCTGAAAGAATGCTGGAAGAATTAGCCTCCCCCCCTGAAATTTGGCTCTAGTTGTGCCTCTGGCCAAACATCCCAACGTTTGGGTCATTAAGACAAATGGAATAGTGTCTTGAGGACAGAAAAACCCAGGATGTTTGGCCTTTGCAACTCTTGTTCTCCTTACTCTTACCACTTCTTCTAAGTACATGGTGCTGCATGTCTTCAAACGGGGATGTGGTCCCTGGACCATCTCCTGCAGCTAGTCCTGGTGTTCACTGGCTCAGAGCTAGATAGCTTGACTGGAGCCTCGCCATCCGATTTTGCATTTGGGAGGCATCCAGCTACCCATCAAAGAGGGCATGGATTCCTTCAAGGCCACTCCTTGCTGACTCTTAAAGGCTAGGGGCCCCTATTGCACTTTACTGCTTCAGTTCCACCTGGGAGGTTGGTTTGCCATAGGTTTTGCTTGTCAAGTCAAGGTGAAGCCATTAAGGTCAGATCTCACGCCCTTTGTACTCACATGTATCAAAAGTCCCCGAACACTGAGTAGAAAGGGGGGGGGGGGAGTTCTAAAATGTGAAAAACTGCAAACCAGGAGACAGTCACATCTTTGGCGCTCGTCCTCGCATGTGGAACAGTCTCTAACAGGACCTGCACATCCTACCCACATTCAGGAAAAAGGTTAAAAAAAAAACTCAGTCTAATCCTCAATGGTTGGCATGTTCTTCCTCTCATAAATGAATAGAAGCAATTCAGTTATGCAGTGTGCAAGACCCAAAATGTATAATAAATAAATATGCCATTTGTTTTATTCACTACATGAGCCAAACTTTGAGAAACTCTACTTGCTGTGCCAAGTTGGTTGATTTGAGAATGGTGGGTGGCAGTTCTTTACACAGTAGATAAGGCTGCCATTTTTAATTTAGGAGAAGCCTGAAAAACGACCGCCTTAGTATTACGAGAAGGGAATTCAGTGTGATTCATCTTATAAATCAAGCAGTGTACAGAGCCACAGCAATGAAAAAAGGCAACATCAATTTGCCATATTTACAGACTGCATATACTCTAGATACGTGCCTCGAATCTAGAGGACTTTTTGCAAATAAATGCATAGTTTATAACCCCAGTCGCAAAACAAGTAGACACAGAAAGTTATTTCATGGAAAGCCGAATCCCTGCTCTTGTCAGATTTGATCACGAAAAGAACAAGACGCCATTTTACAGCGGTGCGTTTATTTGAAACGTGTTTTGAAAATAAGTCTGGGATTACACCAAAGTTTCACTCGTCAATTTCAGCAAATCAGCGAGAGCGCTTGAGAAGCCAACTCATTTTCAGAGTTAGAATTGAACTAAAAAAAATATGAAGATGAAAGCATCAAGCCTGTTTATCGACACTGTATCCGAGCCGAGCTGAAGCTGCGCTTTGCGTGAGTCACGACAGACAGAAGCCAATTGAATTTAACACTGGGGCTTTCTCACAACTTAATGGTCATTAGCATTCCATGGATTCAAAGACTTCAACACATCTGTCACATTTTTCAAGTTTGCTACAGCAGTTCTGGTCTTGTTGGTCCATGTTTAATTATTGACAGCACTTCCGGCAATCAATCAATCAATCAATCACGGCATTTATAGAGCGCGCTACTCACCCGGGAGGGTCTCAAGGCGCTGGGGGAGGGGGTAAGTTACTGCTCGAACAGCCAGGTCTTGAGCTGCTTCCTGAAGGAGAGATGGTCCTGGGTTCGCCGAAGGTGAGTGGGGAGGGAGTTCCAGGTCTTGGCTGCCAGGTAGGAGAAGGATCTTCCTCCGGCGGTGGTTCTGCGGATGCGTGGTACGGTGGCGAGGGCGTGGCTGGTTGATCGTAGCTGGCGTGTGGGCGTGTAGAAGGTCATGCGGTCGTTGAGGTACTTTGGGCCCAGGTCGTGGAGGGCCTTGTGTGCGTGGGTGAGGAGTCTGAACGTGATTCTCTTGCTGACGGGGAGCCAGTGCAGGTCTTTCAGGTGTCCGGTGATGTGGCTGTGTCGGGGGATGTCCAGGATGAGTCGTGCGGAGGCGTTCTGGATGCGCTGGAGTCTTTTTGAAGTTTGGCTGTGGTTCCGGCGTAGAGGGTGTTCCCATAGTCCAGTCGGCTGGTCACGAGTGCCTGGGTGACGGTCTTCCTGGTTTCAGTGGGGATCCATCTGAAGATCTTGCGGAGCATGCGCAGGGTGTTGAAGCATGAAGATGAGACGGCGTTGACTTGTCTGGTCATCGACAGGGAGGAGTCCAGGATGAAGCCCAGGTTGCGTGCGTGGTCCGTTGGCTTGGGCGCGGTGCCCAGGGCCGGGGGCCACCAGGAGTCGTCCCAGGCGGAGGGTGATGAGCCCAGGATGAGGACTTCCGTCTTGTCTGAGTTCAGTTTAAGGCGGCTGTTCCTCATCCAGTCGGCGACGTCTCTCATCCCGTCGTGTAGGTTGGCTCTGGCGGTGGTGGGGTCGTTGGTGAGGGAGAGGATCAGCTGGGTGTCGTCGGCGTAGGAGATGATGTTGAGGTTGTGTTGGCGTGCGATGGCTGCGAGGGGGCTCATGTAGACGTTGAAGAGGGTTGGGCTGAGTGAAGATCCTTGTGGAACGCCGCAGATGACTTCGGTGGCTTCGGATCTGAACGGGGGAGGCGGACTCTCTGGGTTCTTCCGGCGAGGAACGAGATGATCCATTCCAGTGCTTTCTCTCGGATTCCGATGTTGCTGAGGCGCTTCACTAGGGTGCGGTGGCAGACGGTGTCGAACGCCGCGGAGAGGTCCAAGAGGATGAGGGCAGCTGTTTCCCCGTTGTCGGTTAGGGTTCTGATGTCGTCGGTGGCTGCGATAAGGGCGGTCTCGGTGCTGTGGTTGGCCCGAAACCCGGACTGCGAGGGGTCGAGGGACCCATTCGTCTCGAGGAAGGCGGCAAGCTGTCTGTTGACGGTCTTCTCGATGACTTTGGCCGGAAACGGAAGGAGCGAGATGGGACGGTAGTTCTTGAGGTCGGTGGGGTCCGCCGTTGGTTTCTTCAGGAGGGCGGTAAGCTCGGCGTGCTTCCAGCTCTCCGGGAAGGTGGCGGTGTGGAAGGAGGAGTTGATGATGTCCCGGAGATGGGGTGCGATGGTGGCGTCGGCTTTGTTGAAGACGTGGTGTGGGCAGGGGTCGGTTGGTGATCCGGAGTGGATGGAGTTCACCGTGCGGGTGGTGTCTTCGGTGCTGATCGGGGTCCAGTTGCAGAGGGTGGTGGTGGCGGGCGTTGGTTCGGCGGTAGGGTGCGTGGTTTGTGCGTCGAAGCTGTTATGTATGTCGGTGATCTTGCGGTGATCTGCGCGACTGCCCCTTTGCAGGTGTCTAGCGTTAGTGGCTTCTAGACTTCCCTTGCTACCAAGACCGATGTGGGCGGCCGCCCGGCCTATCCCGGGCTGCAAGTGCTGTGTCCACCTGCAGCTGACCCTTGCTGGTCCATCGCCGGCTCCCAGTGCCCCTGCTGTAAGGCATCCCAAGCACACTGATTGAGCAGCTCAGGGCCGGACTGGCCGTAGCGGGCACCAGGCGTTTCCCCGGTGGACCGCGAGGGTGGGGGCCTCATTTGGGCCCCTGCAAGTCCGTTTCTGTTACCGGGAGCCGGCTATATCGGCCCCCTGCAACAAAATCAGCCGAAACTGGCCCTAGTAAACAGCTCTGCCGCACCCCCATGGGGCCGGCTGAGCAGTTTGCCAGGGCCAGTTACCGTTCCCAGTACGGCCCTGGAACAGCTCTTCTTCCTAGGATATTGTGCTTTCCTTGGTTATGTGTGCGTGCTGTCTTTGTGCCCCCCCTTAGGCCGATCCCAACCTGCGGATGCAACGCCCGCAATCTGGTGTGGGTGGGAGGGCAAAGGACGGAGAGGTCAAATTCATGGCAAGGGTCCCCTGCCCTGCCTTTTGACCTCCCGGTCACCGTGCCCAATCTTCCTGGACTGGGCCATTCAAACCACGTGGTCAATCGCCTGAGGGTGTTTTTGTGTGCTTCTCTGCCTGTTCCCTGGAGGCCCGCCCTCTGGAAGCGTTGCTTGCGGGCCCCTTTCGGGTCTGACTTCATCTTCCCCGGCCTGCGCCTGAACCCTTCCCAAACATGTGAGCGGCCCAAATTCCCTCCCGGACCTTCCAACTGCACTACTCCCTTTTAGTGAACAGACAAGGGGAGCCATAGTTGGTGCATAATGGTCGCAGTTTGTTCAACATAACACATGGACATGAAACATCACAACTTAATGGTCATTAGCATTCCATGGATTCAAATACTTCAACACATCTGTCACATCTTTCAAGTTTACTACAGCAGTTCTGGTCTTGTTGGTCCATATTTAATTACTGACAGCACTTCTGACACAGCACTGCGCAACTGCCCCTTTGCAGGAGTCTAGTGTTAGTGGCTTCTAGACCTCCCTTGCTACCAAGACCTATGTGGGTGGTCGTCCGTCCTATCTTGGGCTGCAAGTGCTGTGTCCGCCTGCAGCTGTCCCTTGCTGGTCCATCACCTGCTCCCAGTGCCCCTGCTGTAAGGCATCCCAAGGACACTGATTGAGCAGTTCTTCTTTGGAGGCTATTGTGCTTTCCTTGGCTATGTGTTCTTGCTGTCTCCGCCACACTGCTGGTGGTTCCCCGACCGTCAGCAGCTCCCCCTTTCCTGCCTGCCTATGAGAAACCTAGTTGCTCCAGTACCCCAACTATGTTTAGTAGGAACATGTCCATACCCACCCCAGTTAAGTTGACTCTGTCCGCAGCAAAATATCCCAGTGTCCTTAGATTGATGAGCCTGTGCCTCACAAACCCCCAGCCGTTCACCCTCTGGCCCTCTCGCCATGGAGATGTTTAACTTGCACCTGGATCTTTCCACCGCCCCATGGTCTATGGCCCCCCTCCACTGCTGACGGGCTATGACCTATGACCATATTATTTCTGCTGGGTGAACCAGCCTTGCGATCTCAGTGAGCTATGACGTCATCGCCCCCAATGGGTCTTTCCACCCGAGACATGCACGATCATTCCCCCCAAGGTAAACTATGACCTCATCCGGCCTTTCTTCCCATCGCACTGCATTCTGGGCGATCAGTAGTAATTGAGCCCATCTCATGCCCAGTTTACCCAGCCAGGTCACCACCATGTTGACCAGCCAGATTCCCTTGTAGTCTTTCCCTGCCGATGCCCACTGTTGTACCTTCATGATGTAAGAGTGGCCCAAGATCCACAGTCTGTGACCGCCGGAGGGTGAACCTACTGCAAAAGAAAACACTGCTCAGAATGCCCGCTGGTCTAATGTAACCATTAAATGTGCCCGAGGCCCAGCGGCCCAGACGTTTGATGTGCTCCTCTCTCAGCCCGCTCAATGCTGTGCTTCTGGCCACGCCTATACAAAAGGAGTGGGACCCAAACTCCTTGAAAGGCAGCCCAACCTTGGAGATGGCCATCCGAAGCACGGAGATGAACTGAAAGCAGCTTCGGCACGAGCCGTCTTCATACAGAAGGAGCGTCCGCCCCTTGTGGTCCCCTTGCTGCATGTACTCTCACTTAAGGCATACTGGGCAGCATGTACTGTTATCTAGACAATATAGCTGTGTGTGCTTCCCTTTAGTGTTTTGGTCCGTCTTTGATCGGTGCAAGTGGACTATCATGTAGCCACTTCCCAAATGCACATCCTTGCGCCTTATGCATGCTGAACCCACACTGGTTGTGGATGGGGCCACCAGTTGGCTAACTCTTTAGGCACAGAAGAATGTCAGGGCGAAGGCCACTTTGAACAGCACAACCTCATGCCCAGACCTGCAAACATCAGGGAGTGTGTCGAGCAACTTCCTCAGCAAGCTGAAGTCGATGGGGTGCCTCTGGTCCTTGCACTTGGGATGCAACCACCCCCACCCTTTCATCACTGCCTTGCAATAGAAGGAGCTGGCTAGGTCTCTCCCTTTCGCCAGCTTGGCGTAATAGGATATCGCTCTAAGGTGTGCTTGCACCCAAGCCTGACTTCTTTCGCCCTCAAATGCCCACTGAATGAATCTCATCACATTCTAAGTTGTGGTCGCGTCTGGACTTGCCATGCCAGTCATGCCGTGAAAAACTTCCCAGCACTTACGGTATTTGTCTGGTGTCTTGGGTGCCAGCGCACTGTCCGCCAACATCCCTAGGATGGGTCTGCCAGGGCCCACAGGTGCTCAGGAACCGGTGTCATGGTCTGTTTTGCGTGTGGGCCAGCTCTCTGAATCTGTGCCACTGAAAACGACATAACTCATCAGCTACTGAGTTATCATGGCCTGAAATGTGTCTGGCTCTAATCGCTATGTTGGCCCTCAGCTGGCTAGGTGGCATGGTAAATGCACCACTCTTGGGCACCACGCTGTTCCTACTGCATGGTTGTCCGCCCATAGTATGATCTCCCTGTTGGCGAGCCGATCTTCCCATATGTAGAAGGCCATGACGATGGGGAAGAGCTCCAGCAGCGTAATGTTTTTGGTGATCTCCTCTGCTTGCCAAGCATTCAGCCAGCGGGAGGCCATCCATGCTGCGCCTAGTATGGCCCAAAGCCCTTGTTTCCGGCCACATCCTTGAACAGTTCCAGCTGGCTGGCGGGCACCCATGGTTCCAGCCATATGAGTGTCCTATTGAAATTGGCTAAGAAGACTACTCATTGCGCCAGGTCCTTCTTCACCCCCTGTGTGAGCCACACTCTGTTGCTTCTTTGTAAGGCACTTTGTCAACCAGGCAAGATGTCTGTCAAATGGCCTTCCTGCGGGATCACGCGGTTGGTGAAATTGAGCTTCCCCAGCAGTTGCTGCAGCTCGCCCAGGGTCGCCTCCTTTCTTGCTAGCAACCGCTCCTTTATGAGTTGCAGCTCGGCCACTTTGGCCCCAGGTAGCCTGCATACCCCCACTATGGTGTCTGGCTCAATCCCTAGGAAGCTGTGTGCCTGGACCTTCTGTCTTTTCGCACACCAGCGGTACCACTAGCTCTTCCGCCGATTCCACGAAGTGGCGTAGCATGTCTGCGCACTCTGTGGTGCCAGGGTTGCCAATAAATAGGAAGTCATCAAGGTAGTGTATTCAACCTACCGCTGAGTGCCTTGCGCCTAATATCCACTCCAGGAAGCTGCTGAAGGTTTCAAAATAAGCGCAGGAGATTGCTCAGCCCATGGGCAGGCATTTGTCATAGTAATAGGTGTTATCCAGCTGAAATCCCAGCAGGTGGGAGCTATTCGGAGGATAAAAGGCGGACTTTATGTCTGTCTTCGCTAACAGTGCCCCTTTACCTGCCACTTTGATTAGATTCACCACCTCATCTAAGGTCACGTAGGACACTGAACAACTGTCTGGGTCCAGTCCATCAATGACAAATGGTGGATGAGGGTACCACACCCAGAGGAGATACCACAGAGTTGTCAAAGGATGGGGCCGAGAACGGACCAGCCACTCTCCCCAGGTGGAGTTCTTTCACCACTATCTGCCTGGCCACCTCCGGATTGTCCCTAACCGATTTCAAGTTTTTGCTTAGGCGATGCAACTGGGGGCCCTGGTAGGGGATATGGAAGCCCACCATAAACCCGTGCACTAGTAACTGCCCTTTCTCCTTTCTTGGGTATCTGCTAAGCGCCCTGATCCTGATGGGGCAGGGGAGGGCTGCCAGAGCTCCACTCCCTTGAGTGCCCTCCGCCGATACCCTATTTATTGTTGCTGGTGTCATTGCCGTCCCCTGCTCCCTTGGGCTTTCTGCAATTGATTGCTGTATGGGCACCGCCGCAGTTACCGCAGGCATGCTTACATTTACAGGTTTGCCCCCACTTGCATTCATCCTTGTCATACTTCCAACAGACTGTGGGGCGACTCCTCCCGGATTTAACCCGTGTGCCCTCTGGCCTGTGCTGCACTGTCATACCCCTTGCTATTCCCTGCGTGACGAAAAAGCTAGTCCTGTGTGCTCACCCTTTCCCTGGCTGCCACCATATGATTGATGAAGCCCTCAACATCCTGCTGGTCCCACTCTATCACAGCCCATGTTTGCATCTTTTCCCAGAAGCCCTCGTCATACCGTAGCCAGGCTTCCCTCTGGTACTTCTGCTGAGCTGCATGCACTCTTTGCTTGTGGAGAAATAGTGCTGCCGCGCTTTGTGACAACTTCTCCACAAAGACGCATGCCAGGGTTTTTGTTAATCCCTGCACCACGTGGCAGGCACCTGACGGTGTCTGCCATGCGCTGCTACCCAGGCCTCCAGCCGGAGGCCGCTGTGTCAAAGGGACCCTGATAGGGGCCCCCAAAGTCGCTTTCTGACAGGCTTTTCATGTCGGAAAGCCCGGGTTGAAAATCCTGTCGGAAACCAACATCATTATCCCCACGTCTAAATGCCATTCATAGGAGAATATGAGCGGCCTCCGACTGGCCGACGGGTTCCTTAAGCCCTTAGGAAGCCAGTGGGTCGACCGGCCGGTTTCAAATCTGACAGCCTTCATCGTAATAAGGCTGTCGGATTTGAAACCAACGATGTAAGTCGGAATATGGCCCATAGTGTAACATGCAGATCACAGATTTATATAGTATTTAGATAGGTAAGTGGACTACTGCTTTTGCCACCAAGAGCATTTTTTGTTACTTTCATTGCATAAGCTGCAAGCCTTTTAATATAGCACAGTGATCTCTAAATCAGCATCAAGGAGCTGCATTCAATCTGTAAGTCATGGCTCTAGATCTATATTGTTTTTTTTCTCAATCTGTTGTTATTCTAAGATTGCAATGAAGGTTTGTTTCGGGAAGTAATAATGCCATGTTAGAACATACGACCACAATCTTTCCGTTGCATTGTATATCCTGACTTTGGGATTCTCCAAACCATTCGCTCTTAACATCTAATATCTGCGAGTATGGATGATATGTGAGTCCCACATCTTATAACCCTCATTGTCTTATGTGGCATTTTGTGTACATTGATTTACACACTTGTATGATCTTATGCTGTGAATAATCGAGAAACATTTGTTGTCAAGGATTGGCTGGGCACCTTTCAAAGTAAGGTGACTTTGATGGAACTAGAGACAGCTCCGCTTGACATGCTCTTTCTCCAGTAGGGCTGGCAGCTGTGGGGATGAAGGCAGGGTGCGTGAAAATTAGACTACATGAATTCGATGTTGAATGTGTGGTCTTTTGAAATAATTCGGTGATTGAAAGAAAGACTCTATGGAGACTGGACAAAAAAAGTCATTATAAGCGTTTCTGATAATCCATCCTCGACATCTGGCACTCTTCTGGATGAATGAGGTCTGCGCTCACACTTTAGAAATAGTATAGAACGTTTTATTTATAACCTTTACGAAAGCAAATTTTGGATTGCTTTATGCCATTTTCACTTAAATATATCACCACAGTACAGCCCCCATTTACAAACTACAGACGTTTTATTCTCCTGCTCTTCTTCATGTTCGTGTGGATGGCTTCCGCTATCAACTTAAATGGACATATTTCACTATCCTTTGGAAAATGTTTAGATTGTTTGGCCTTTCTAACAAGTTAGGCAGGAAACTTTGCCATAAATTACACCACCCAATTTCCACCTACCATTTCACCCAGGTTATTTTGCTCTGCTTGTTCACTCCACAATGATTTGTGGGTGTACTTGCAGACAGAGTTTCAATTGTGCAGGTGTCCTGCACCAGCACTCATTTTTGGGACTTGTTTTTCATCATCGGACTTTGACCCAGGGCAAGAGAGAGAGAAAAAGAAAAGGAAGAAGGATAGAAGAACATGAGGAAAGTGACAAATGAAAGAAGCGGGATGAAGTAAAACCTGCAAGGGTGAGATAAAGAGACAAGAAGTGCAGAGTGGTGGAAGAAAGAGGCATGAAGTGGAAGCCAGTTTTGGTATTCAGCAACCCTGGCTATCAACAACACCAGCAATGGGGTTCTAAAAAACTTTGGGATACCGAACTAACTTTCACAAGAATTACTTTAATCCGCCCAACTATAAGAGTATTCATGCATATGTGCGTGCTGCGCATGAATGTGTGTCTTTATGAGGCTGTGGTATGTATATGATATGTTATTATAGCACCATTCGTATTTAACTCTTTTACCATTACTATAGTCCCTTAGCTCTTTCATAGTCTAGGTGGCCTTTGAGGTTTTATCTACCTCTCTGTGTTGTCTGTTTACATATGTGGCTGCATTTTATTGTATATGTGTTCACGTTTGCCTATATGCCAGTTACACGATGAGCTTGTATTATATATATGGCTATGTCTGCATGCTCTATTGGTGAATGAATGTCTGTAGGGCCCAAACTATGAGTGCGCCTGAAGGGTTATGTAGGTACAATAATAAATGCTAATTACAAGTTTCAACTTTCAAATTGGAAATAATGTGGATTTTGGCGGTCTCTGTAGCAAAATCCACATCCCATGCTATTTAGGTGTTCTTCCCCGCTTATTAAATTTCAGCTGGTTTGACTTGCTATCATTTAACAAAGGAAAACTCCAGGGTGCGAACTTTATCTCACTGCAATGGTCTTCTCGTTCAGTGAGTACTATATCATACTAGTTGTAAAGTATTGGGCTCTAGGCCCACATACTTGCAAATAAGGAACACACACACAGTAGTATGGTACTGGCAAAACTGGCCCAGGGCACGTGCGCCCGACCCCCTTTATTTGAAGGGTCACTTGACCGGTGAAGCCTGTGATGGGCGGGTGTAAAGTGTAACACATCACACTCCTGAACACTAGAACGTGTCCAGCAGGACACTACATCAGTAAGAGCTCAGATGTAGCACCACTGATTGACGGGGGCAAGATTGGCCTCAGTCCCAAGATCATATCATTTCAAAGCTGCATCAGCATTACATGGCATACACCAAACTTGCATTGTGGCTGGCGTGCAGCTGCTACACAAAAGGTTTTGTGATATTGCTCGTTAATTCAAATTGTACGCACAGAGTCATGTAATCGAACAAAGACACCCTCTGCTCGTGTACAGAATGATCCCAGTGATACAAAGGTATTGGGACTATAACAAATGTGGACTGAGGCACACCATTTTAGTTGTTTCTGAAACTATGGAGCCCATTCACAACTGTATTTTGCAGTATGTTTGGTAGTACTACAACAGTACTACAGAATACTATTTACAAACCTATGGGCCTGATTCACAAAGGTAAACTTACACTTTTGTGTAGGTTTGCACCTGTTGTGGTAACTAGGAGCCCTATTCACAGAGGTAAATTTATACTTTTCTGTAAGTTTACACTTGTTGTAGTAACTTCACTACTGATTTGGTATTCACAAACTACGGGCCTGATTCACAAAGGTACACCTACACTTTTGTGTAGGTTCATGATTGTTTGCTATCCACAACGGTATTTTACCAGTAGTATCTTTACGGCTGCGGAGTCTCCACTCAAAAAGATAGGACTGCCCTATCTTTGTACGTGGTAAAATTACACTCGTAGTTTGTGAATACCAAAACAGTACTAAAGCTAGTGTAGCAAGTGTAAACTTAAACAAAAGTGTAAGTTTACGTTTATAAATCAGGCCCCTTGAGTGTAAATCTCCACCTCTACCTCAACCTCTCCTGTCTTTTCTATTGGGGGATCCTCACACATGTAAGTTAACTACTATAGGGCCTATTAAGAGGTTGGGGTTTCACATCCCATAGAGAAATGGGAGATTGTGTAAATCCTTGCACTGCGTGGCAGGCACCTCACGTGCCTGCCACACAGTGCAGGCCCCCCCAAAGTCGCTTTCCGACAGGCTTTCCATGTCGGAAAGCCCAACAGTGAAAGCCTGTTGGAAACCGACATCATAATCCCGACGGCGGAAACACCGTCCACACGGGATTAGGATGGGTTTACGACTGGCCGATGGGCTCCATGAGCCCGTCGGAAGCCAGCCGGAATGACCGGCCGGTTTGAATTCCGACCGCCGTAATCCTAATATGGCGGTCGGAAGTCAAACCAAGGATGTCGGTCGGAAAGGCTCTGAACTGTGGTCGGAGGGTTTCCTACCAACATTCTAATGAGGACCTTTGTTGTAAATGTGGTAGTGGCTAGAAAAAGGGGCAAAGTTACTACTAAATGGAAAAAGCTTATGGAGGAATAAAGAGGGGTTGTGGAAGGGCTAGAGACGGGTTTTAATTCAATTATTTTAAAAAGTAAAGAATATAAATAAATTAAATTTAACATAAAAAATCTAATAACCAATTTTTATTATTTAATTATAAATGATTTTAACAATCTTTTTTTGAATTTGCAAATTGACAAATTCATGTAACATTCATTTTTATTAAAGTATAATTAAATAGCTTTTAAGTAATTCTATGTATTGTTTTTAATAATTTCCACAGAAAGTAAAATAATACACTTTTATCATGCATTATTAATTAATGCATGATAAAAACATTTGTTTTACTTTCGGTGGAAATTCACTTTATAATTTAAACTTCGAAAAATAATTTTCATTTCATTTACTATATTAAAATTATTAAAATTAATTAAAGTTTTAATTCAAAATTTGGTAGATGGTGCCGTAGCATTTTTGTATTTTGCTCTACATTTAAAATAAATATATAAAATTAATTTGCCTAAAAATATTTTTACTATCTTTTTTAGTGAAATAAACTTTTTTCTTTCCCCCATACTTTACCTTAGGGAGACTCTAAAATTGGGGTTCCATCTACATATTTGTGAAAATCGACATGCAATGTAACAGGTCATGTAGTGTTACAACTGCATGTTAACTTGGATTAGTGACAAATATGATCCCTGCGGTAGTCTGTAATTGACTGTTTTTATGAATTGCCTCTTTTCTCCTGCACATACGTATGCCATTCTGGCACTCAAAACAAGCTGAAACATTACACCACAGCCCTAAAACCACCAACAACTTTTTTCATTCTCTGTATCATTTTGCTTTGTTCTGTGGTGTTGATGGCTGTCACTGCTGAGATGTCCAAAAACCTTAACAGAGCTGTATCGCTGCTGCCCACTGTGCTCATTATTGACGACTGAACGTTCACCAAGTCTGCCTTCATGCCTTTTTTTGGGGTCTGAAGACATTCATCCACACATTTTTCTGTTTTAATGTATGTCTGAAACTAAATGGCTGCAGCCTTCTGTAGGATCTTCATCAAAAACAGGAGTGTTAAGACTAGCATCACTTATGCTCTTTTGCCATGTTTTGACTAATTTACTTAATGCCTATTTCATTTTTTAGTCGGTTAGTATACCAGCTGTTGCTGGCTGTTTTTGTATTTTGCCTTCCTGATTTTAATGTAATGTTCATTAATAACATTTCACAGTATTTTATTATTATTTAACACACTATACCATTAATCTAATTCCCCATAGTACCCATATTTTGCCTTAGATATTCCCCAAGTGTTTCCTAGCTAAATGTTTTGGATTTTTATATGTTATTCTACTACTATGTTTTGCTTTAGTGTGACTCTTCAAGAGTGATCACTTTATGTTCTTGCCAATGTAGACCTAGAATTTGATATTTTTTGTCTCAAAATTGAAAGTCATAATCCAGTTCAGAACATGTCCCTTCCCATGTGTTAGATGGCTCACTATTTGAGAGAAGTCAAGCTAATTTATGTTTGGTATTATTAAACCACATATTGAGATAACCTAAAACCAATATGTGAAAATTAATTTTCATGAGGTACAGGATGATATCTAAAATCTTAGTTTGAAATTCCTCCATTTGGTGCATGATAAATCAAAACCACATATCATACTTCTGTGCTGGATCTTTATTTTACAATGACATGTTGAAAGGAGAAAGCCACATCAACTCAAAAGTTCTGAGTCCCACTCATAAATAATTAGATTAACCCTGAATATTATTGGTACTTTGCCTCCCTTTCTGTAATTGTACCCACTTTTATGGTAGGTAAATGTTTATCAGCAAAACACACAAGATGATGGACGGAATGTTGCACATTGGCAAAACATTCACCCCCAGTCACAGATCTGGGTTTAATCCATCGTTATTTTGCTCACCACGCCACCCCAGTTCAGACATGGCCATATGCAAATCAGTCTTGACCCTGTGCCTCATGGGAACAGTCCAGCCCGAACTGCCAAGCCATGTCTTTCCTGGACCGGAATCAAGCATCCTAGGACCGGTTTCTGGCTATCAACCGTCATCAGCCAGGATAGCTTGACTCCAGTGGCGTAGTGAGCACGGGACCCACGTCTGGGCATACCCTTCCCACATAGGGCGAACAGCAAAACACACAAGATGATGGACGGAATGTTGCACATTGGCAAAACATTCACCCCCAGTCACAGATCTGGGTTTAATCCATCGTTATTTTGCTCACCACGCCACCCCAGTTCAAACATGGCCATATGCAAATTAGTCTTGACCCTGTGCCTCATGGGAACAGTCCAGCCCGAACTGCCAAGCCATGTCTTTCCTGGACCGGAATCAAGCATCCTAGGGACGGTTTCTGGCTATCAGCCGTCATCAGCCAGGATAGCTTGACTCCAGTGGCGTAGTGAGCACGGGACCCACGTCTGGGCATACCCTTCCCACATAGGGCGAACAGCAAAACACACAAGATGATGGACGGAATGTTGCACATTGGCAAAACATTCACCCCCAGTCACAGATCTGGGTTTAATCCATCGTTATTTTGCTCACCACGCCACCCCAGTTCAGACATGGCCATATGCAAATCAGTCTTGACCCTGTGCCTCATGGGAACAGTCCAGCCCGAACTGCCAAGCCATGTCTTTCCTGGACCGGAATCAAGCATCCTAGGACCGGTTTCTGGCTATCAGCCGTCATCAGCCAGGATAGCTTGACTCCAGTGGCGTAGTGAGCACAGGACCCACGTCTGGGCATACCCTTCCCACATAGGGCGAACAGCAAAACACACAAGATGATGGACGGAATGTTGCACATTGGCAAAACATTCACCCCCAGTCAAAGATCTGGGTTTAATCCATCGTTATTTTGCTCACCAAGCCACCCCAGTTCAGACATGGCCATATGCAAATCAGTCTTGACCCTGTGCCTCATGGGAACAGTCCAGCCCGAACTGCCAAGCCATGTCTTTCCTGGACCGGAATCAAGCATCCTAGGACCGGTTTCTGGCTATCAGCCGACATCAGCCAGGATAGCTTGACTCCAGTGGCGTAGTGAGCACGGGACCCACGTCTGGGCATACCCTTCCCACATAGGGCGAACAGCAAAACACACAAGATGATGGACGGAATGTTGCACATTGGCAAAACATTCACCCCCAGTCCCAGATCTGGGTTTAATCCATCGTTATTTTGCTCACCACGCCACCCCAGTTCAGACATGGCCATATGCAAATCAGTCTTGACCCTGTGCCTCATGGGAACAGTCCAGCCCGAACTGCCAAGCCATGTCTTTCCTGGACCGGAATCAAGCATCCTAGGACCGGTTTCTGGCTATCAGCCGTCATCAGCCAGGATAGCTTGACTCCAGTGGCGTAGTGAGCACGGGACCCACGTCTGGGCATACCCTTCCCACATAGGGCGAACAGCAAAACACACAAGATGACGGACGGAATGTTGCACATTGGCAAAACATTCACCCCCAGTCACAGATCTGGGTTTAATCCATCGTTATTTTGCTCACCACGCCAACCCAGTTCAGACATGACCATATGCAAATCAGTCTTGACCCTGTGCCTCATGGGAACAGTCCAGCCCGAACTGCCAAGCCATGTCTTCCTGGACCGGAATCAAGCATCCTAGGACCGGTTTCTGGCTATCAGCCGTCATCAGCCAGGATAGCTTGACTCCAGTGGCGTAGTGAGCACGGGACCCACGCCTGGGCATACCCTTCCCACATAGGGCGAACAGCAAAACACACAAGATGATGGACGGAATGTTGCACATTGGCAAAACATTCACTCCCAGTCACAGATCTGGGTTTAATCCATCGTTATTTTGCTCACCACGCCACTCCCAGTTCAGACATGGCCATATGCAAATCAGTCTTGACCCTGTGCCTCATGGGAACAGTCCAGCCCGAACTGCCAAGCCATGTCTTTCCTGGACCGGAATCAAGCATCCTAGGACCGGTTTCTGGCTGTCAGCCGTCATCAGCCAGGATAGCTTGACTCCAGTGGCGTAGTGAGCACGGGACCTACGCCTGGGCATACCCTTCCCACATAGGGCGAACAGCAAAACACACAAGATGATGGACGGAATGTTGCACATTGGCAAAACATTCACCCCCAGTCACAGATCTGGGTTTAATCCATCGTTATTTTGCTCACCACGCCACCCCAGTTCAGACATGGCCATATGCAAATCAGTCTTGACCCTGTGCCTCATGGGAACAGTCCAGCCCGAACTGCCAAGCCATGTCTTCCTGGACCGAATCAAGCATCCTAGGACCGGTTTCTGGCTATCAGCCGTCATCAGCCAGGATAGCTTGACTCCAGTGGCGTAGTGAGCACGGGACCCACGTCTGGGCATACCCTTCCCACATAGGGCTAACAGCAAAACACACAAGATGATGGACGGAATGTTGCACATTGGCAAAACATTCACCCCAGTCACAGATCTGGGTTTAATCCATCGTTATTTTGCTCACCACGCCACTCCCAGTTCAGACATGGCCATATGCAAATCAGTCTTGACCCTGTGCCTCATGGGAACAGTCCAGCCCGAACTGCCAAGCCATGTCTTCCTGGACCGGAATCAAGCATCCTAGGACCGGTTTCTGGCTATCAGCCGTCATCAGCTAGGATAGCTTGACTCCAGTGGCGTAGTGAGCTCGGGACCCACGTCTGGGCATACCCTTCCCACATAGGGCGAACAGCAAAACACACAAGATGATGGACGGAATGTTGCACATTGGCAAAACATTCACCCCCAGTCACAGATCTGGGTTTAATCCATCGTTATTTTGCTCACCACGCCACCCCAGTTCAGACATGGCCATATGCAAATCAGTCTTGACCCTGTGCCTCATGGGAACAGTCCAGCCCGAACTGCCAAGCCATGTCTTTCCTGGACCGGAATCAAGCATCCTAGGACCGGTTTCTGGCTATCAGCCGTCATCAGCTAGGATAGCTTGACTCCAGTGGCGTAGTGAGCACGGGACCCACGTCTGGGCATACCCTTCCCACATAGGGCGAACAGCAAAACACACAAGATGATGGACGGAATGTTGCATTCCGTCCATCATCTTGTGTGTTTTGCATTTCGCCCTAAGTGGGGAGGGTATGCCCAGACGTGGGTCCCGTGCTCACTACGCCACTGGAGTCAAGCTATCCTGGCTGATGAAGGCTGATAGCCTGAAACCGGTCCTAGGATGCTTGATTCCGGTCCAGGGAAGACATGGCTTGGCAGTTCGGTCTGGACTGTTCCCATGAGGCACAGGGTCAAGACTGATTTGCATATGGCTATGTCTGAACTGGGGTGGCGTGGTGAAGCAAAATAACGATGGATTAAACCCAGATCTGTGACTGGGGGTGAATGTTTGCCAGTGTGCAGCATTCCGTCCATCATCTTGTGTGTTTTGCATTTCGCCCTAAGTGGGGAGGGTATGCCCAGACGTGGGTCCCGTGCTCACTACGCCACTGGAGTCAAGCTATCCTGGCTGATGAAGGCTGATAGCCTGAAACCGGTCCTAGGATGCTTGATTCCGGTCCAGGGAAGACATGGCTTGGCAGTTCGGTCTGGACTGTTCCCATGAGGCACAGGGTCAAGACTGATTTGCATATGGCTATGTCTGAACTGGGGTGGCGTGGTGAAGCAAAATAACGATGGATTAAACCCAGATCTGTGACTGGGGTGAATGTTTGCCAGTGTGCAGCATTCCGTCCATCATCTTGTGTGTTTTGCATTTCGCCCTAAGTGGGGAGGGTATGCCCAGACGTGGTCCCGTGCTCACTACGCCACTGGAGTCAAGCTATCCTGGCTGATGAAGGCTGATAGCCTGAAACCGGTCCTAGGATGCTTGATTCCGGTCCAGGGAAGACATGGCTTGGCAGTTCGGTCTGGACTGTTCCCATGAGGCACAGGGTCAAGACTGATTTGCATATGGCTATGTCTGAACTGGGGTGGCGTGGTGAAGCAAAATAACGATGGATTAAACCCAGATCTGTGACTGGGGGTGAATGTTTGCCAGTGTGCAGCATTCCGTCCATCATCTTGTGTGTTTTGATTTCGCCCTAAGTGGGGAGGGTATGCCCAGACGTGGGTCCCGTGCTCACTACGCCACTGGAGTCAAGCTATCCTGGCTGATGAAGGCTGATAGCCTGAAACCGGTCCTAGGATGCTTGATTCCGGTCCAGGGAAGACATGGCCTGGCAGTTCGGTCTGGACTGTTCCCATGAGGCACAGGGTCAAGACTGATTTGCATATGGCTATGTCTGAACTGGGGTGGCGTGGTGAAGCAAAATAACGATGGATTAAACCCAGATCTGTGACTGGGGGTGAATGTTTGCCAGTGTGCAGCATTCCGCCATCATCTTGTGTGTTTTGCATTTCGCCCTAAGTGGGGAGGGTATGCCCAGATGTGGGTCCTGTGCTCACTACGCCACTGGAGTCAAGCTATCCTGGCTGATGAAGGCTGATAGCCTGAAACCGGTCCTAGGATGCTTGATTCCGGTCCAGGGAAGACATGGCTTGGCAGTTCGGTCTGGACTGTTCCCATGAGGCACAGGGTTAAGACTGATTTGCATATGGCTATGTCTGAACTGGGGTGGCGTGGTGAAGCAAAATAACGATGGATTAAACCCAGATCTGTGACTGGGGGTGAATGTTTGCCAGTGTGCAGCATTCCGTCCATCATCTTGTGTGTTTTGCAGGTAAATGTTTATTACATAATTTAAATTTAGAAAATTAATATTATACTATAAAGATTGAAACAGGAACGGCCAAATAAATACCAATTATATTAAAAGAAATGGCCATTATCATTCAGCAACAAAGAAACAATTCATAAATAAAGACATTTATCATTGATTAAAACTTTAAAATTTGCCATGATCAGACTAAATTATTTCCACTGGTGCTTTGGGCACAATCACACCAATGAACGAAATTTGGTTTTTCTTTGAGCTTCCAGCAAACCCATATGTTGTTGTGTCTTTAGGTGCTCTTGTACCTGCTTCTTGAAAGAGTCGTTTTAGGTACTTCTTGCTCAGATCCTGTAGGGGAGGCATAAACAAAGAATATGGTCTATAGTTTCAGAAAAAGAATGACAGATCATGACCCCATTAACTGTAGAAGCAGGATGTATAAAAGCCTAAAGCATAGAAAGGCCTTTTTTGTCCAAAGATCCAAGTTAGATTCTAGATAAGGTTGTCTTCTGTTTGTTAATGTCTCATACATAATTGTAATTGCATTTATATAGCACTTACTACCCCTGACGAGGCGTCAAAGTGCTTTTCGGCGAGTAGCACGCTACTCTGGAACCCAAAAACGATTAGGGGTGAATTAGTATAGGGAAATATGAAATTAATTTGAGCAGTGTACATGTGAGTCTGTTATTTGGGTTGAAAAGGATAGTGAAGGGATCGAAGAGGGAGGGGTTTGCATTTACATAGCACTTGGTAACTCTGATGAGACGTCAAAGAGCTTTTCGGCGTGTAGCACGCTACTCTGGAACTCAAACAGAATTAGTAGTGAATTAGTCTAGGGAAATATGAAATTCATTTGTGTGGTGAACTTGTGAGTCTGTAGGTTGGATTGAAAAGGATAGTGAAGGGATAGAAGACGGAAGTGTTTAGAAAGTGTTTATTTGTAAATCATAGAAGCAGGAGGAGGTTTGGGATTAGTAAAGGAAAGGGGGAAGTGTCAGAGGGAAGGGTTTAGAAAGGCTTGATCAGAGATCTGAATAATAAAAAAGGTTTGAGATGTTACAAGGAGGGGTAAAAGAGGGAAGAGTCTAGAAAGGCTTATTTTGGGGATCATAGTAGTCAGAGAGTGGAGGTAGAGGATATATTGAGAGAGGTATAGGGTGAGAAATAGGGTAGTGCATTGGAGATGCTGAATTAAGAGTAAAGTAGTAAATAAAAAAATGCATAAGTACATTGAAGGGATGTATTTATAAGTAAGGTAATATATCTAGATTTAAGTTGTATTAAATAAACTCAGACTTTCAAATGTTGCTGTACTTTAAGCTAATTTATATATACATATATGTTCCCCTCAATAGAGAAGCAATTGTAGATGAATAGTTATTATAAAAATGTACTTATTTATGCAGTGACCTATATACATCTTAAACATAGAAAAATATAACCATAAATAATATGTACATTTGTTAAGCAAAACTAATGAAAATCTATATATTTATAAACAAGATTATTATACACATTTATACAACGGAATACACATATCTAGGTACACATGTATAATTCAAGTAACTGCTTATATACACAAGGATATGCTGTATATTTATGTTTGACTATGGTGGTTATGTGGGGAAGAGACAACTCTTGAGTAGTCTTCTGAAGATAAGGTAGTTATCCGTGGATCTTATGTTTGAGGATAAAGAGTGACATGTTTCATCATAGGGTTCCCTCCTCACACTGGGGCCGCAAGGTACCCAGTGTGGGCTACGACTCTCCTGTGGGGGAGGAGCAGGGGTGTTCTACAGCACGATAAGTACTACTTCCTATGCGGGCAGAGTAAGGGGCAGAGTGCAAAGAAAATAGTGAATAAAACTATCTCCTGGTGGGCAAAAAAATCTTTATTCTGGTGCCCCCAGTGGATAGGATTAAAAAGCGAAATGAAATATTGATATAGATATTACCCTATCGTATGGTCAACATGTTTCTGCCATGTGAGACTAAAAAAGTTCTAGGCATTCCTCAGGATCAAGATATATGTGTCACTCTGCTATATGTAGTGTATAGAATAAATTAAAAAAAAAGGGGGAGGCCTTCCAGTCAGCTCAGAAGCTGTTCTTGTGGCACCATCGTCTGATAAGGTACACTAGACGCTGTAAAAAACACAGATAAATTTAGCAGGTGCAGTTCCTCATGTAAAATTTAATATCCAAATGTGCAACACCAGTATCCATCACCAACACTTCAAACTCTGTGTAAAGTGTATCTGTGCTCCCAGTGAGCATATAGAACGGCCTTACCATCAGCATATAGGTAAGGGTCCACTCAACCGTCATCAATCCTTTTCCAGCATGTAGAGCTAAATGTGTGTATACACAGAACAAGTAAGTGAAGTTAGAAAAGGAATACAAGATTCCAAAAAAGGTATATCAACACGTTATACTACAAAAGTAATAGTATGTGTAACCAGTAGGTGTGGCCTTGTAGAGAAAAAAAACTTAAAACCACAGGGGTAGTAGCCAACTCGGCCATTTCATTATCTCAGCCTCATCAAGTTGTTACAATGCGGGAGGGAGCCTAGTGAATAGAATGTCAGCTGGAGGGTCAATTACGTCGCATGTATCGAGTCATCTGGACCCTCCCACATACTAAGAAGCTGCAATGCAAAATAAAATAAAGTGAAATGAAACAACACGAAAACATGAAGGACAAGAAATGATACACCAATAGTCGCCCACGTTTCTCTGCACAATGTGGAGAGCCGGGCACTGATTAACGCAAAACCGGCAGAGGGGCTCCATACGTGAAGCAATTGAAGTGTGACTGTAAGTGCGCGGAGTATATAGGCATAAAAGCACTAAGAGTGCGGTCGATGCGATTCACCTTACAAGCTTCTACTCGTGTCTAATTCAAAAGTTCTGGCGGCAGGAAGAACGCAAGGCTTTCAGTCTCTTTTAACCTCCCCGTGTTCACACGGAAGTGCGAGCAGGGTATTCATGCGACACGTAGTTCCCAATGCCTCTATTCACCAGTAGCGTTACAAAATAGCATAGATAGAGAGGGTTGTAAATACAAAAGTAGGTACATAGGCAGTAAATACCTCGTATGTCACTCTGTAGGGGAAGTGTGGCATCACATAAAGGAAAAGAAAAAAGTAAAAGTAAACACCACTAGAAACACACAGGTCATCAACATGTGTGATACAGTATTTCTGGGGTGTGTCGTACGTTATGCTAGGATTTAAAATGTACCAGTCTAAAAAGTAAAAAAAGTCACAAACCCATTGGAATAAGTGTGGTTAATTATTTCTACAAAAATACCATTGCTGTGTCTAGGTGGCACTGGTGCATAACCAGTCTTATAAAGAGCACCACAGAATGTCGTCATTGAGACCCCTCAAGTGGCTATTTAATCTGAAAACCCATCGCTGTTCCCTGCAGAATAGAACTTTATCAAGTGGACCCATCTCTGTGGAATAGTACGGTTTGTCCAAGACCACCCATTTGATGTCGTCCTCAGTGTGTGCGGCTTACAGAAAATGTCTGGTAAGTTTTGTGTTTGATTTTTTGCATTTTACCGAACTTCTGTGTTCGATAATTCTGGTTTTCACCTTACCGGTTGTCATGACCACACAAAACATCTCACATGGGCATTTGGTCAAGTATATAACACCCCCTGAGTTACAATTAGTGTGGCTAGATAACAACCATGGTGTCTTAAGGCCAAGATCTAATTGTTTCATATGTTGGGTGAAATTACAAACAGAGCAGGAGCCACACAGAAATTTGCCTCTGTTTGTTGGATGTCATCACTTCTAGAGCGACATGGTCTCGTGTGAACTAAATCCAAAACATAAAACAGAGACTGGTCTGTGTCAGCATGTTTAGCCATCTGACCAATATGATCCAGAAAGCCATCAATAAGAACTGCCATATCTTAAACAAAGGTGACAAAATCTGTGAGAAACCCCTCTTCGCATTGAAACGCAGCAGTAATCTAGGGAACATTCTAGTTCACACGAGACCATGTCGCTCTAGGAGTGATGACATCCAACCAACACTACGAACTGGGGAGCCAGTTGAACACAAAAGGGGTGACAGTTACTATTCGCACTCTAATCTACACCAATTTGGGGAAGGCGTTGAATACTAAAAGGGTGGCATTTACTATTCCCAGTCAAATATAAAACAATTTGGGGAAGGTGTTGGACACTAAAGGGGTGACATTTACTATTCCTACTCCAATTTACCCGAACTGGGGAAGGTGTTGGACGCTAATGGTGACATGTACTATTCCCAATCAAGTCTGAACCAATTTGGGGAAGAGGTTGAACACTGTAGGGGTGTTATTTACTATTCTTAGCCGGGTGTAGAGAGGGGTCCTGTGAAAGTACGACCTTCATGATAGTTTAATAACATTGTTCATCTAAGAAGAACAGATGCATTCCAAGTCAGTTCACCGAGCCCTGTGAGAAATGATTTGTTGTCTCATAGTGTTTTACTTCTCTCTGTTGTGTTTCATTTGTCCTGACTTTTCACGGCTCTTTAATGACAGGTACTAACATACTAGCACTAATTCATAAAGGGCCAGATGTACGACCGTTTTTTGCGGTCGCAGAGGGGTTTCAGACCCCTTTGCAACCGCAAAAAACGAGTTGGCCATGCACTATTTCCATTTTGCGAGTCGCAAATTATTTGCGACTCGCAAAATAGGAATAGCGAGTCGCTATTAGGAAGGGGCGTTGCGAAGGCGTCCCTTCCTAATAGCGAGTCCTCCAGGTATGTATGACTCTTTTGCGACCGCAATTGCGATTGCAAAACAGTCACAGTTTACCACCCTTCTCAAAAGTCTGGTAAAGCACTCGCAAACGGGAAGGGGTCCCCAGGGGACCCCTTCCCCTTTGGGAATGCAGGGGAAAATATTTTTTAAGGGCAGACAGTGGTTCCAGGAACCACTACCTGCCCTTAAAAAATGAAACGAAAACGTTTCATTTTTTCTTTTTTAAATGTATCCCGTTTTCCTTTAAGGAAAACGGGCTACATTTAGAAAAAAAAACTGCTTTATTGAAAAGCAGTCACAGACATGGTGGTCTGCTGACCCCAGCAGGCCACCATCCCTGTGAGGCTGGCCATTTCAATGGGGTCGCAAATTGCGAGTGGCTCATGAATATTGATGAGCCTCGCATTTTGCGACCCCATTGGGAAACGCTAACAGTGTCTCTGACACTGTTGTACATTGGATTTAGCGCCTCGCAATTTGCGACTCGCAATTTGTCGCAAATTGCGAGGCGCTAAATCCAATGGTCGTACATCTGGCCCAAAATGTCCTGCCACAGTGCTGCTTGTGTGTGCAATTGGTATTAGACTAATACCATATAGCCTCTGTTCCAAGGTTCAAAACTCAGAATGAGCAATTTTTTTACCACATACCTATGGAATATTTTAATGCCGGAAACTGAGTGGGGGAAACCCACAGGATGCAGCAATTACCACAAAACGTATTCGGGTTGAAACTCCCATTGGCTCCCTGATCTGGATTCCTACAGGAAATAGAATGAGGGCTGCCTGATTAGCGTCTTGGAAGTTGGAACCTCATTACAGAAGTGACCATTAGCTACACTCCTAAGGAATGTCATGCTGTCACTGGGCAGCAGCTAAAGTCCATCACAGAAATCACAGCGCTACCTCCCTTGGGTGACCATCCATTGCCCACTGTTGGGCGTCACCGGACACCACTGCGTGGTAAAAGCTCTGTACTTTTGAGCCCGTTCACTGCATTAGATGTTCAACATCTTACGTTTCTAATAATATTTTCTACAAGAGTTAAAACATATTTCAACTCTCCAAACTTTGCATTTTGCCCTGTCGTGCAATAAATATATCAGGAATGGCATGTTATATTTTAAAATTCATTGGTTTACCCTGCTTGAGCTTGATTCAGCTCAGACTCGGAGTAGAGGCCAATTATCCCATCGAGATTCATTTAAAAGACGAATTACATAACTAATTCATATGAAAACTCGTGTTTAACTTTCCATAGAGAAATTGCTAATCAAACTACTGCTCTAGCCATCCTAAAACACGAGTTACAATCCCTTGATATATTTGTCTTTAATAAACATCCTCTCTCAAGGGTGTGTGTAATTTGGCTGGCAGAAAATAACTTCAACCAGGGGACCTTTGCACGTCTCAGGCTTCCTGGTGCCAGTGCAAATAAGTCAAAGCTTGAAGGCTGTTGCATTTCCCAGTGGATGCCATTTTGTAAACATATAAAGTTATGAACCGTTGCAAAAAGCTGTCCATGTATGAACCAATTTTTTCTACAGCTCCCTCATGAGATGCGATGAGATAATGAAGTGAATTTTTAAATGAATCAGCATATCTGGTGTTCTGCTTGTCATCTATTTATACCAGCTGAGTTGCTCTTTTTTTTTACTTGAAAATATTATTTTAAAGCATAATGAAAGGGAAAAATACAAGCATGCAAACAAATGAGATAAGGACAGCCGTTTTCATTGGAAATGTGCGATTGCTGAATTGTCTGACCAGATATATTCTAAAAATCCACATTAGTTGTGCCTGGAAAGCGAACATCTCAAGCAGCAACCGTGGCAATCGTTTACAAACATTGGGGCATATGTACAATGGTTAACGCCGCCTTAGCGGCACTTTTCCGATGGTTTTGCGGCGATATTTTTATCGCCATATGTACAAGCTGTTGCTAACCTTTGTTAGCAGCAGTTTTCCGGCGAAAAGTTACATAGAAAAGATCGCCACTTCTGTTAGCGATAATGACATGCAAGGGAGGCGTTCCCGTGCAAAAACGGCCGGTAACACCACTTCGCGATATTTAGAAGGGAATACTTGAAGGTAGGAGGACCGAAAAAACTGCCTCTAACTGCAGTTAGAGGCAGTTTTTTAAGACCAGAAAGTAGCTGGTCTTAAAAATGGAGATAACACTTGGGGCCTCATGTCAGCAGGTTTTGGTGCTGGACAGCGCTGCAAGCAATGTTGCTGCACTGCCCTGCGACAAAACTACAGGGCAGGAATGCACACCATCAATAAGATAGTGCGCATTCCTGGACCTCAGTCCTGAAAAGTGTTGCAGGGCTGCGACAAGACAGTGTCGCAACACTTTTCACTACGCCCTTCTTGCGACTCCATGGATGCGCTGTTTTCACTGGACAGCGTTCCATGATGCAAGTAATGACAGATACGTCTGGAATCCTGACGTATCTGTCTGCGCTAAAGTCACACATTGCTGCTGTTGTGTCACAAGCATGACGCAACTCCAGCAATGCATGGGGCCAGCCTATCCCTGTGGCACTGCGTTACCCTTACGCCTGCCATCAGGCAGGCGTAAAGTACTGACGCAGTGCCGTCCTACAATTGTCGCAGTGAAATCTGAGGGATGTCACTGTGCCACTCCTATGTGGCCTTGTCGCGTGGGATCGCACACCCTGCGTACATCATACCTGATGCAGGTATGATGTGTCACAGGGCTTCACAAGGTCACGCATATGCCTACATGCGTCACTTTGCAAATACGGCGCTACGTGGTACTAGTTTTGCCTGGTCCATTCTTGAGGGGTGCCAGGGTGTCGGCACAGTTGGAGATCCATCGGTGGCGGTTGCGCGCTGCGGTGGCATCGTCCGTAAGCGTTGGCGGAGTGGTGGTGCTGAGGGAGTTGATGAGACGTTCTTCAGTGGCCTTGATCCAGCTGCGAGGGGGGGCAATGATGGCGGTGGTGTACGGTGGGCATGATGAAGACGTGATGTATGCAATGATGGTCGGTCCAGGAGAGTCCGGTGGTGTGGCTGTAGTTGAAGTTCCCGCTAGCGGAGGAGTCGTGCTCGACCGTGTGTCCTGCTCTGTGGCTTGCTGGGGTGACTAGCTGCTTGAGTCTGATGTTGGGGAGCTTCCCCAGGAGAGGGTGGTGTTCTGGTCACTGGGGTTGTCTAGGTGGAACTTGAGTTCACCGAGTAGGATGTCGTTGGTGGATGGGAGAGCCTGGGGTGCAATGAGGTCTACAATGGCATCGGAGAATGGGGGTCCATGGCCCGGGGGGCCTGCAGATGAGGGTGACGCAGAGGATGGGGTTGGTGTTGGTCCGGATCTGGAAGTTGAGGTGTTCCATGGTCACCGTTGGGTCATTAGAGTGCGTGGTCAGTCGGAGTGTGCTTCTGTAGGTGATGGCAATGCCTCCACCTGGACAGTCGGGTGGTCCTTGCGGGTGATTTAGTAGCCGTCAGTGATGGCGATGGCTATGTCCGGTCCGGAGCAGAGGTTGGTCCTGGCAGGCGATGTGGCATCCAGGGTTGATGGCGAGGAGGGTGCTGGCGTCGGTAGCGGTGGAGTGTCTGAGAGGAAGGGTCCTTGGTGCTGAGCGTGGTCCAGGGGCAGACGGACGCAGACGGGCTTGCCTATGGCTTGCCTTTGGCATGGGAGACGTCCATTACAATGCAGGCATTACATTGTAATGCCTTTACAATTCAACTCCATCAACGCAGGTGCCTATACATCGCATTCCATTACAACGCACTGTGAGGTCAGTAATGGGGTATTTTTAAGTTTTAGGGTGGGTATGAGTTTCGGGTGTCAGATCAAATTTGGGGGGTATTATGGGTAAAATTTGAAATTTGGGGTGTGCATTTGGGGTCAATTATGTAAATTGGGGAGTGCATTTGGGGTTAATTATGAAATTGGGGTGTGCATTTGGGTCAACTATGATTTTCAGGGTGTTTTTTGGGGGCTCAAAGATGAATTTTAGGGTTCAGAGTGTGCTTTGGGGTGCAAGGGTTAGTTTTAGGGTTGCACTCACTGAAGTGGGAATAGTAATTTTTACATCTCCGCTATCCAACACCTTCCCCACTGTTGCAATATGGCTAGTATTAGTATGCTTTGTAATGGAATGCGATGTAATGGTATGCGTTGTAACTTCATATATACCTTTGGCACACCAGTGGTACGCCCGCTGCGCATGGGCGGGCAGCGGCCGCCATTGAGAAGTGCTGCGGGGGGGACTGGACAGCTGGGAGGTGAGAAACTCCGGAAACGACACTGGATGGGAAGGGGACGCGGGTGTGTGTGTGTGTGAGCGGGTGTTGTGAATATTTAAATGAGAGAATCTTACCTCGAGGCCGGGTCCCGGGTCTTCGTTGATCCTGCTCTCCTGAGTCTACTTCCAGGAACAGGAAGTAGGCAGCCAGGCTCCCTCCCCTAAGCCAATCACAACGCTGCAATGCGGCGTTGGCATTGGTCATTGGCGCCGGGACAAGACGTCAGCCAGGGGCTGGAGGGGTGGGCATGTTCTCCATGCAGGCTGTAATGCAGCCTGCATTGCGAACAGGACAGTGCACATGACTGCTTAGGGCGGCCTGAGCTGGCCGACCAAACAGTCATTGCGCACTTGAGTGGGCATGCCACTCCGCCCCTGCCCTGCTCCGTGAGTGGAGCAGCCCTACCCACCTTCCCGCCCGCAAAGGAGACATAGCACGATTACATCAGGAAGTCATCATCATGTGATGATTTTTCCTCTTCATGCACTGCTTGAAAGCAGTGGGGCAAAGCTCTTCCACCATAGCGGATGAGCCGCCACTGGGGGTGCGTCATCTACAGGTGCTAGGCCTGGGCGGCTCGACCACCGGGCCTCCTCCGCTACGCGTCCCACCTTCTCCTTACCTGGACATTGACACCGTGGCGCAATCCACTGCGCTCTCTCCAAATCTGTGACTCAGCCAGCAGGAGCCTCAGCTAGGTGGGATTTCACAAGCCTGGGTACAGCAGTCGCCGCCAAGTCCGCTGGTGAACCTCCCGATGCAGTTGATGCAGCAGGGCCCCCATAGGCGTGAAGTTGCAGCGCTCCGGCCACACAAGTTTGGCGCAGCTCAGGGGCCTCAGCCTCCACAGCGTCCGGCCAGCGCAACATCATCCGTCCTGTGATGCAGAGAGGCGCCGCCCACCATTGGTAATCCCCTCCGTGCACCCCGGTGTAGTGGTGGATCGTAGTATGCGATCCAGACCTCCCTACATTGGTGCGCAGGAGCGCCTCTACCATTCACAGCTCCAAGGGGCTCAAGGCGGTCTTCTCACACAGGTCAGCAACGTGTCTCCATGCGACCTGCCAGACTTCACCACCAGGTACGGGCGATCGCCGCACCTCAATGTCTACCGCCATGGCTCATCGACTCCACAGCACCTCCGCATCACACTTCAGGCTCCAGACGCAGGTCCAGCGAGGCATCCAGGCTCCAGACGCAGGTCCAGCGAGGCATCCAGGCTCCAGACGCTGGTCCAGCGAGGCATCCAGGCTCCAGACGCAGGTCCAGTGAGGCATCCAGGCTCCAGACGCAGGTCCAGTGAGGCATCCAGGCTCTCATCCTGGTCATCCTGGATGTTGGGTGGCTTGAGGGGGTTGTTGATCTGTGCTGCACTTAGCCCTAGCTGCTCCATTCTGCATTTATTTTTTTTGTTGCCTATTTTCCTATTGTAGGTCGACTGATAGGCTATTTTTTCCAATAGAGGCCAAAAAAACTCATGTTAGGCTGACAAACGTGCGTTTTTTTGCCGCTAATTGGCCTTTCGTTGTTTTTCGCCCGCTAACGCCGGTATTCCTATCGCCATCCTGCTAATGTTAGCGGCAGTTTTCGCCGCCGATCCCTGAAGCTATCGCCATGTAGCGACGTCTTGTAAATACGTCGCTAACGTGGCAATAGATTGCGGCGGTACGCGGCGATAAAAAAAATGCTGCTAACTAACGTTAGCGATATTTTTCGCCAATTCTTGTACATATCCCCCTAAGAGTCCTCAGCAACTACGGCCAGCAGCCTATGCCACTCGAAGAGAAGCTCACTGTCTGATAAAGCACACCACGTAAAACGAAGGTTACAATCAAGTAATCTAAATAAAGAACAATTAAACAGACATCCGCTTCTTAGAACCTCCCGCAGATCTGAATAATCTCAATAACACAACAAGCATTTACAAATGACATAGGTTTGACCTTGACCTTTTCCAAAACATGGGCATCACCAAAGACTAGTGGATGCTGGGTTTGGAAGAGAGAAGTAGCTAATCATGTGCACTTGATAACAACACATAGTACATGGTACCTCTGTTCCCAATGTCTGTGAGGCTTCATCTCAGACGGATCAGGGGAGAAAAATATGCCAAAGAGGTAATGAGCGTCACATACCTCAGGTAGCAAAGGCCCTTAACATTAGGTCCATCCATGAAACCGGACAGTAATGAACATCAGTATTCCCAGACAATAATCTTTCAATGCTCTCATATATCAATCAACATACATCAGTGGCCCTAGCTCTACCATGAATCACTGGCCCCAGATAGTATATGCATCTAGGGTCCTAGTCAGTACTTATATCAATTTCCTCAGGTGTGATGTGTCAGGTGGCCCTAGGCAGTGTATGCATCAATGATCTCAGGCATAAAATGTCTATTAATTATTACCACATTCACAAACGGTAATGGCCTCACACAAACACATGCATTATTGCATCCATCAGGTAATTGACATTAATCTCCTCACACGGTAAAGAGCATTCATGTCCACACATAAATAGTTCCACATAGTAATAACTCCACAGAATAACACATTAGTATAGGGGCGACAAACACTGCTGGTCTCTGTGCAAAGTGCTCCCAGCCAATATGAGTAGCGTCAGACCAGCCAGGGTTCAGTCAGAGTGAGGTGCTCAGAGCAGCTTGGTCATGGTGGAGTCCCACGGCCGAGGGCTCAGTCTCCTCGAGTCAGTGGCGTAGCGCAGGGGGGCACAGGGGCGGTTTCCCTAGGCGCACAATTCATAGGGGGCACAAACTTTAAAAGAAAAAAAATTCGTACTACACATTTTTTTCTTTTAACATTTTGCGGCAGGAAGTGCTAACTGTCCACGGGTTGGGGGCACAATATTTTCCTTGCCCCAGGTGCTGGCAACCCACGCTACGCTGCTGCTCAAAGCACAGTGATTTACTGTCTCCCTTGCTTTTCATATGGGGACTGATTGACTTTTGTTCTGGTTGCATTGGTCAGGAGCTTTCGTCACAGGAGAGGCTTTTCTTCAGCACTGTGTGTTGAGGGCTTGAGGTGCCACAGGCAGCATTTCTTCCTGGCTCACGAGACTCACTCTGATGTTCTGTGTTGGTCAGGGTGATGGCCTACCACACAAACTGAGATGTCCACGTGGGGTAGAACATCCTGGTTACCTCATGAGAGTGCAACTACCATGAGAATGGTACTTTTCTTCCCACACCACAAGTGCAAATGCTGGTGGATGGCTTTTTCCTCGTGCAATGCTAATAGAAAGGTATTTCTTTCCCCACTAATGACAATAGAGCTTTGCTTTTTCTGGCAACAATCTGAATTAGCTGTTCTGCTTTACAGTAATCACTTAGGGAAACACCTAAACAATGATTACCAGTAATGGCGCTGCACACATGTGACCAGGAGAAAGAGTGAAATACCCAGACGCCATGGTGTTAGGTCAGAAAAAACGAATGATGTAATTTAACATGTCATAAGTGATATGTGAAGTCATCAGCAGTGCATGTGCTTGACAGGGACACACATTAAGGTTGGTTTACCTAACCTCAACTGGCAAATGTCTCGGATCTTTATGTGCCATTTTACAACCATAACCTTACTTTGTGTTCTTTCCAGAGAATTTCCAAGGGTTTTTAAACATACAGTAAGGTCTTACAACCAAGGCTAACCATAATTTCGTATAAATATGTATTTGGCATATATTACAAACACATTTACAGGTATAACTACATATATAGAGAAATACACATGAGAAATAACACTTTTATGCAAATTTAGCATGTGTTAGATAAGCATATCTTAAATATGCAAAGTTAGTTAAAAAACAATTGCTGGCTTGGCCCTTTTTAAGTCTTGCCTAGGCAGCTCTTGCGCTGTCTCTTCGAGACATGCTGTATTCAGGATAAGGGCATGAAGCCACCCCAACTTTCTGCCCATCTTTTTAATTGGCTCCTGTCTCTGTCCTTTGGAAATGGTGGCTTTTCATTGGTCGATAGGCTTAGTAGTCCCTCTTTAGTGCCACCTTTTCTCTTCTTGGAACCTCCCATAGGGACACCCCCTGTTACATGTGTTGTTACTCGGTAGGCTTTAATTACAGTCTCCGAGCATTATTTTGATAAATAGCTTGACACTCTCTCCCTCAAATGCTTGTTCTGTAGTTGTAGCGCAAACTCGAACTGAAGCTATTGCAGTGCTTTATGTAAGTACCAGTTCTCTAGTTATAGAGTGGCAGCCCGCTGCACTTGTTCTTTAATAATAGCGTCCATGCGTCTTTTTGGTTGTTGTGGGCAAACAAGCAACTCTCGCCAGTGCCATACACACGTAACATGTCCACATTTTAACATGACATCATAATACCATTTGGCAAGTACAACGTAGTACAGTTAAAGAAAAGCACAAGGGACAATAAGTAAATAATAGCACATTATAATTAGGGCTCCCGGTTTTATGGTATTTATTTTTTTAACATTTCCGTCTGTATTTATCCATATTTATTTTTATGTCATTTTATCTGTATATATCTGCATTTATTTTTGTTGCAAACAAAAAAAGGCGTTGCAACTAGTATTTTTCCACATTTATTTAAATACAGTGCACACGGTTGTTATAGGTTTAGCTATATGTATATATGCGCCAAATAGGTTTCATGCAACATCCACAAAAAAATGTTTGTTAGATCAAAACAGGAACTCACATATGAGAAATGGGAGTGGTGTCACAGAGATTACTTGTAGTAATATTAGTGATCTGCTGCTGTGTTACAATATTAAAAACACTCACTAGCCATGATTATTAAATGTAAACACATTTAGAATTTGGACGAGTGCACCTGTGCACTTTCAGTGACCTGGCCAAAGACGGCAGCAAGCTCTCAATTCAGAAATAAATTAAAGGCCCTTGCATTATTTCACTTTGTACTGCCTCGACTGTAATGCTGTAATCCCACACAGTGTAGCTGCAGCCACAGTTCTTCCTCGCACAGTGGAGGAAAAAAACGATTTAACTTAAAAAGGGGCTTACAGATATGCCCTGGCTGTCTCTGTCTCTCAGGAATGTTTTGTTTCTTCATGCTGCACCAAGTCACAGGAAAGTTTCAATTTAAGGCCTGAAAGTTTCTGAAAGCGAATGCGACCTAATTTCCCTAATGTGTTTTATACAGCCGGTCTTTGACCTTTTGGGTCACACATTTCTGCCGGTCTTACATTAGCGCCAAGTACTCGCGCTACTAACAACGTCCCCGCCTCCTCAAATTTGAACAGCTGTAGTGGTGCAAATAGTGAAATACAAGTCCACCCCCACCCTTTCACTTACCTGTGACCTAAAAGTGACTGGGTGCTGGCGCAGCGCTCACTAGATAGCCAGAGCTCCGGAGATCTGGAAGGAACAGCTGATTGCTGGGCAGGCGGCAAGTCCGAGGGCTGGAAAGCAAGTGCCGTCAAGCAGAGTGAACCGATGGTGGTCGTAGGGAAGGCAAAAAGGAGAAAGTAGGGGGATGAGGCCCAGAAATAAAGGGCAAAAACGTAAGGGCTGACTAGAGAAGTGTAGACACACCCACGTTGTGACGCATGGATCTAAACGTGATTGGCTCAAAGAATGTAACAGGCATGTCATCAGGGCTATGGTGGGCAGGTCAGAGGTCAATGCAAGACACTCCATGGAAGGAATTTCCGCGCCTAGCAGAGATTAATGGCCCAGCAGGTGCTAATGTGGGCAGGCATTCACCGCAATCAGGAAGAGTGGCGTGGCAGGCTCCTGGGCTGGAGCACGGATTGCCAAACAATTCTCGGAATCCGAGAATCCGATTTGGTTGTATTTTTCCGCTTCTATTTATAAATACAGACGGAAGAAAAATATTTTTCCGTCTGTATTTATGTGTAAAAATCCGTTTAAACGGAAAACCGGGAGCCTTAATTATAATTTACATCACAACACCACGCTCCCCAACACCACGCAGCGCGTGCAGCCCCCCATGCCCGCAGCAGTTTTGAATAATTTGATGCTCCACCCCCATACAGAGCCCACAACAGACGCCGTAAAACCACAAGCCTTGCCTGTGCATCCCTCATTTCCTCTCCCACCAGCTGCTTAAACCTATTAGCATTTAAGGACAAGGAGCTAGGAACATTCCTCTCCCTTCTAAACTCTTTAAGTAGCTTGCCCATGCACGCAGCATTACTTAAATCAGCAGGTGCAGCTTTTATTTTCTCAACACATTAATTTTACTTTATGCTGCAGCATTCCTAACTCCCAATCCTATGCTGCATTTATTCATTCACACACTCTCGCTTCCAGCCTTTTCCCCCGAGCAATTTTTTTGTTTACAGCCAGCATATTACGTCTGTCTCCCCTCCCTCATAACCTATTTCACATTTTCAGGTTCTCCAGCGCCGCAAGGTCATACAAATGGCAATAACACTATGCAAATTTCATCCCTCCACTGCATACAAAAAAAAAGTAAAAAACATTGTCATTTTCAACACCAAAAGCTCTAACTTTCACAAATGCGAGACCTATTGCATTGCAAATGCTTGTTGTTGTTACGCGTGGACTTTTGCATTGCAGCTGTCGAACAGACTTATTGTAAGCAAAGTACTTGGAGTTGGCTTTGGATCTGCCCCTTCCACACAGTTCACTTTCTTAGACCAGCCTCTCTCAGTTTGAGATTTTGTCATTCGAGTCTTCGTTCAGCCCAGTGGAGTATTCATCTCTCACCTAATGCAGTTGACTGTTTGGGGTATTCCTCTGCCTCTATTAGAGTATTTACATTGAACTACTTAATAGACTACCTCATATCTAGTCCTCTCTGTCCACTCCTGTTGGCTCCTTCCAATGTGTCTCACTCGAACATGCTAATGCTGCACGTATTAAAACATTAAAACCAGTCCTTTTGGCTTTGACAATGATTGTACAATCGTGAATGGCACAGACGCAGAATATAAATTGACTGATTTTAAAATCCACTTTTGGTTACCTTGACGGCCAAAACTGTCCCTTGCAGTTTTAATGCTTGTCGCCACATGCTCACTTTAGAAAATTGAAAAATGCTTTACATCGCAGTAGTGAACCGGTTTATACTGTTCAGTAGCGTAAATCACACCCCCACAGAACAATGATGGGAAAAAACGCTACATGCATATGGCAAAGAATGGAAACCACTTCCTGCCCTAGTTAAAAAGTGGTTTATACTGCTCGCGGCATTAGAATTATCAACCCTCGAAATAAACTATGGTAAATAACGACATTTGCAAGTAACATAGAAGTTCATAGCTAGGTGCTGAAGGGGTTTATGCTGCTGCCACAGAAAACGTTGTCTATCACAATGTACAAAAAAAAAATCAACAACAAAATGGGAGGGGGTGAGAGGGACAAGGCAAACAACAAGGAGAGGTGTAGCGCAGCGGCCAGAGAGGCTGACTCTGGAGCACGGGGATCACGGTTCAATCTGCGGCAGCTCAGCTCAGCATCATGTGACTCTGGGCAATAGCTCACTTAATCTCCCCGATGGCCCCCAGTGCCTTGAAACCTTAAGGGGTGGCATGTCAGCGGTTTATAAATAAGGATTATTATTATTATAAATAAATAAGGATGGGAGAAGGGATGGGAGGGATGGGGAAGGGTAGAGAGGGCTTGCAAACACATGCACTCTTAAGGAGTGCTAGTTAATGAATAAAAAAAAGTACCTATACTAGCTGCGGTAAGTGGAAGGACACTGGTTGTAGAGACAGGAAACTCTACTTGGTCCAAGCTCCATGGACTACCAGACAACAGGAAGAATCGAAGAGAAAGTGGAGCAGCAGGAGGCCCTGACTAATGAGAAGCAAGGAAATGAGTGACATAGAAGCCAAACAATGGTAATTAACGGTCTGTTGGGGGGGGGGTCTAAGCCTGTTTTTAAGCTTTTTTTTTTTTACAATATTTTTACTCACAGCGCATGTGGGCTGTAGGCAAAACCTAAAAATATGAAATCCATGTTCTGGTGAAACCCGTTGTGATCATTATGATGGTCCATTGTCAGGCTTGCTTGGGAATCTTTTTCCGCAGAGAGCACAAAATGCACCCATCCCTGATAAAGCACAACTTCCACCTCAATGAATGCAAGTCTCTCAGCAGCCATACTTATCTTCCAAGATTGCCCATCATCACTAAAACTAAACTAAAAATTAAAAAAAAAAGAATAGCAGTAGTTAATGATGAAATGTGGCAATGTTTATCACACGTGATTGCTCAGTGGCATTCGATGCGACTGAGCACTCATTGCCAATCCATTGTCTTCAGAATTTGCTGGAGTAAGAGGAAAAGTTAGCTCTTTCTGTGTCTTGTTTATAGAAGACAGAATAGAAAGTATCAAAATGGGCATGTTCTCCTCTACTCGAAAAATATTAATATGAAACGTTTCCAGGAGCCACCACTCTCCGTAAATTGAATGCTTTAATGTTGGTCTTTATCAGTCTTATCCACACCCATGGCCAACTGATAATTATATGTTCAAGCTGACATATTTCCTGTTAAAGAGTGAACGGGTGCCTGACCAATTCATAAAACTACAGAATTGCCTGTATGGGGCCATATTTATCATTATTTCATGCAACGCAGCAAGACACCTTGCTGCGCTGCGTGAAAGGGCAGGAATGCACCATAAATATCAAAATATGGTGCATTCCTGCTCTCTGCCTACGCTGGATCACAAACTGCTGCCTAGCGCCTATGCAGGCACCCTTGCACCGTGTTGCAAGGGTGCCTGCTTTACAGGCAGGATTGTTTGTGTGTTCCTGCACAAAAACAATCTTCTGAGGATTTTTCCTCCTTCTGCAGCACAAGTAGAAGAAGGAAGAAATGAGGAGAAATAAAGATATTTCTTCTCATTACGCCTCCCCTGGGAAGGTGTAGCATTCTGACGCATTCCCAGTTTTGGTAAATCTGGAATGCTTTAGAATCAATGGGTGGATGCTTGGGTGCACCCACACTCCACTCATTGAAGACCTCCCTGGGGCATAGTAACGCAAGACAGCGGCTTGCGCTGCCTTGCATTACTCCAGATTTACCAAGCCACGTAGGACTATGCAAAGTGGCCTTGGAAGGCTTGGTGAATCTCATTATAGGATTTGTGTCGGCCTGCACCCCCTTACGTGGTGCAAGGGTGACGCAAAGCCCTTGATTAATATGCCCCAAATGTAGTCACAGTAAAAAATATGTATCATGTAGTACTACGTGTGCTGCACATATGGCCATAGAACTCAGAAGAATAAATCACATCTGTAAGTCTGTGAGTAGTCTGCATTAACTTCATATGGAGACCTGTGTCAAATTTAATTGTGAGTCGATCATCGTTTAGTGCTGCCAATGACCTTTCTCGAAAAACATAAAACAACAAAATGTTGCTATATTTTCCTGCCAGACAGTTGTGCTGTCCAAATAAACTAAGAGAGAGTCAAATCCCCTATCATTTGGCAACTATGGGAGGTTGATGGCTGGCCAGTCTGGGTTCTCAAATATAAAAAGCTGTCCAATTGGACATAAGAGACAAATTCACCATTCCCATATTTAGAACTAAGCATAAGGTTTTCATGTACCTTTAACATATACAGTTCACAGTAAATATATTAGGCCTTATGACTTAGTCGTAATATTTCAGAATAAACAGATATGCCTTGATCTTTGGCTTGTCACCATAACACACTCAGGTCTACTGTATTGAGCATGAACTTTTATACAAGGCAAAAAGTGCAAAACACACTCTTTGTTTCAGTGGAAGCGACCACCTTCTGCCCGATTAAAAACTTGTAGTGAGGAAGATAAACATGTTGGCAGAACCTAAGCTCCTCTCTAAACAATGCTTCTTAAACCACTTTTTCGGGTAATTACATATATGGATGTGTATGGTATGTCTATAGGGGGAGCCTAGTCAAAAGGCCGCAGAACGCTGTATATGGTCAAAGACGAGCATAAAGTCAACGAGTTATGGAAGAGGAAGCTGGGTTGAGGATGGTTATTGTATTGTGATGTTGTGTTCTTTAAAGAGGTGAGTCTTCAACTCTTCCTAAATTGGAGCAGCAGTGTGGAGATCCTGCTAGATAAGTGGATTTTGTTTCAGATCCTGGGTGCATAGATGGAAAAGGCCTGCTGCCTTGTGTTTTTTCTTTTTTACACTTTTTAGTCTGCAGCCTGATGGTGTCCTCGCTGCGGGTGCGTCACCAGAGATGGTGAGCTTTTCTGCAAAAGGTCTAGCTACAGCTGCATTTTCAAGCCAGAGCAGCACCATTAATGCTGGCTGTTAAAATGAGCAGCTATTTATTCCTTTTGTTTACAACCATTTCATACACCAACCTCAACACAAAGCTAAAAATGTCTAGTAGGCATATATACAAAAAAGCAATGGCAATAATATGTGCCCATACCGTGCTGACTGGTTCATATTTGAAAAAACCAAGAGCACCATTTTAAGTCAAATATATTACCAAGCCATTGAGAAGAGTGGATATTTTCCATGACCTCGTATTCACACTATGTAAAGAATCAGAAACCATAATTTCTTTTATTTGGTTACTCTCTTGGGTGTGTTACCTTAATGGGAGTCAGCATACCAGTTATCCTGGAAGAGTGTTCTTGCAGTCAATGATTATACATTAGCAGCTGAGGAAACGTGTACATATTTGTGAGATTGGGATGGATGGTAGTCCACCACAAGTAATATTGTTACTATTCTTCTAAGGTCCAGTAAAGGTTTCAGTAATTTAAACCTTAGCTCAACCCTTGGTAGCTATTGCACAGAGCAGGCTTAACTTAACAAAATGTGTAAAGCATTTAAAAGTAACAAAACACATAAACAGTTATAAACACAACACAATAGAAATCCCACTTTGATTTATAACAATACAGGACATTTTAATTAACAAAACAATGCCAAAATGACAATCTAATGAGAATCAGATATATGAATTTTGAAGTGCTTAAATAAAAATAGCACCAAAAAGCACAAAGCGCCAATCCATTTCAACTTGTTGCACTAGATCAGGAAAGAGGTTAGGTTTTAGGCGACCAAGATGGAGCGTGGGTCAGATACAAGGCTCTTTGTCGATCAGTTGATGGCAGGGTAAGCTGTAATCTGGATCCATGTTCAAAGACTGCTTTTTTCTGAAGAGCGGGGTCCTGGTGCATTGGTTGACAAAGGCGGAAATGCTCTGAGTGGGCGAATTCTGGCGTCCATGCCCAGGAAGGTCTTGACATTGATCGGCTTCTGCTCAGTGTCGCTCTCGGTGAAGCCCCCTACATTCGGAGATAGAAACCTTTCTGGAAGTCAAATCTTCTTCAGCATGGCAAACCAGCAAATTTGATGCCACCATCATTTTGACGTTAGCAGTTTCGGCTCGACGGTGGTCCTGGTCTCACATCGGTTCTTCAAAGGTTAATTTGCCAAAAAGTTCCTAAGTACCAGCTTTTGCAGTTTAAGCAGGAGGGGTACCCTCTAACACCAGCCAAGGGTTGCAGGATCTCAGTAACAGCACTTGGGGTCACGACACACTTCCAACAGAAGCCACCATGAGGGTCATGGGCAGGTCCAGTTGAAACTGGTCAGCTAGACTCTTCAGGAAAGTAGGCTTCTTGCAGCTTTTGTGTCCCTGTGAATTAACAGGAAGTCATCCCACTGACCCATGGAGTCCACTTTATCCTGGGTACAAGTGAGTGCAGGTCCGGTCCTTAGGGTTCCCCTCCCAGGTCACAACAGCTGGTGCAGTCCTTCTTCTGTCTTCCACAGGTCCAGCAGTGTTCTGAAGAGCATACTTGGGGTACCGCATTTAAATCCAGTGCCAGCCTGCAGGTGGGGGAAATTCCTGTCCACTTCCTAACCAATGGGCTAAACATTCTCAGGGGTGACCCTACCCACTTTTACAGCATTTCCTGTGTGTTTTACTGTAAACGACAGTGACACTTCCTGTGTGTTTTACTGTAAACGATCCCACAGTGCCCCTCCCTACCTAAAACCAACATGGCAGAACCTTTTTTCCCCTGCACAGAGCTCCCTGCGCCCCACCCAGAGGTGTTACCATGATAATGAGCAAACCCTTCCTTGTGGTTACTCCAAATCAAATCTGGAGTAGTTCCCCCTCCCACTACGTTTGTAGACAAGCTGGCCATGAAGACACAATGGTGGCAGGATTCGGTGAGAGCTACATCTGCCCATGACAGGGTAAGCATCCTTAGAAGCTCAGTAAGGGGCTGGGCACAACCCCAAGACTATCTTGCTCAGGAAAAAAAAACATTTCCCCACACCTAAGACCTTTGTCACCAATCTGGGAGCAATCCACACCTCACCACATGGGAGCTATCAACCCTTAGGTGACACTGAACATTGGCAGAAAGGCAAATTTGTCTTAGGCAGGAAAATTGCGACTTTCCAAAAGCGTAATTTTCAAAATAAAAATATAAGTTGGATTTTTAAATTATTATTAAAAATGAGTCCTTGAATCATTTTTTAAGCTACTGCTAAACTGAAATTACGCATTATAAGGTGTTTTAATGTAATACAGTGCTTTCATATGGGAGAGCAACCTGTGCCCCACTGAAAAACAACTTTGGAGCTTTTTCACTGCCAGGACATGTGAAACCTAAAATATACCTGTCCTACTTTTTAAATGTCATGCACACTGCCCTATGGACATTTAGGACCTACCTTGTGGATGAGTTATAAGTACTAAAAAAAGGAAGGTTTGGTCCTAGTAAAAGGATTATTTTGCCAGGTTAAATTTGCAGTGTTAAAACTGCACACACAGGCTGCAAGTGCAGGCCTGGAGACATGCTTTGCATTGCCACTTTAGTGGTGGCACAATACATGCTGCAGTCCACTAGTGACATTTAACTCACAGGCCGTGGGTACACTTTCCACCATATACTGGGGACTTATAATTGAGTTAAATATGCAAATTAGGAGTTAGCCTATTTCTACATGTTTTAGGGGTCAGAGCACATGACTTGGGCCCTGGTTAGCAGTGCCTCAGTGCAAAGCCTCAATTAACCAGCAGCATCAGTTCAAAAAATGGGGGTGACCATACAAAAAGAGACTTTTTCTTGCAATATTTACTATTGCAAGAGAAACACAAGCCTGATTTTCTCTCCAGTGTTATAGCTACCTGTGTTGAAAGTGAACAACACAATAGGCAATTTCACAAAATAAAAAAAAGCATATGTTCCCTAATTCTTTGATTGTGAGACCAGATTCATTAGTGGGATAAATCACATCTGTAAGTCTGTGAGTACTCTGCATTAACTTCCTATGGAGACCCGTGTCAAATTTAATTGTGAGTTGATCATCGTTTAGTGCTGCCAATGATAGGGCTGCACAAATTGTACAAATTATCTGGAAATGTGCTGCATTGCAAAAAAGTATAGGTAAGTAACTGTGACTAAAAGGGGTGTTTTTCACTGAGGGTTTCTTGGTGACATGAAGTAGGCAAGAGTAAACCTTGAGTTGTCTATGATGCCACTCAGAACCTCGGGGCGAAAAACTTTCCCTTTATCCACAGTTACCCATCTACAATTGTATGCTGTATATGGTTTCCCGAACCATCCATTATTATGATCAACCTTTTATAATTGTGGGATTTTAAACATATAAATAATCATGGACTGAAGAGGCAAGTTCCAGTATTAATTATCGTTGTCTTGCAGCATTGGAAAACAATCTTTGTTTTTTTTACTTCTATGACATAATTGCAATGAAGAACAGCATTTTAAAATGCCTGTTTAAGATAGTGGGTGACTATATATGTATAATGATTACATTAAACTAAGGGGCAAACATGTATTCCTCAGAACAAAGGTGTATATATGCTACAGACAAAAAAGCAATGGTTCCAATGGAACTACTTTATGGAGAGTTGCAATGCATGCTCAGTGATGTGACTGGCAATGAACTGGGTGGGTCTAGGAAATCAACCAACTACCTCCAACTATCACCACAGTGCAAACATTCAAAATCTAACAGAAGCTTTTGACCACTATGAAAGAAAGATGATTTGGTTATAGAATATAACTATTTTAATCCATAGAGTACATGTTATGTGTATATATATATGTATCAAAAAAGTGCTACTGAGTGTTTAAATGTTAGGGTGTAGTGCCCTTGTGATTCACAACATGACAAGAACAAAGTGCAGAGTTGGCAACTGGGGATTAATCAATCCACATGGTCATGACCATAAAATGATCAGTGCAATCAGTTCAAAACTTAGGCTGTCGATGTTTAAACCATTTCAACCATAAATCCAAAAGTGAATGGTTAACATGGAGGACCTAACAGAAATCAAGAGTAAATATGAAAAATCACCTCAGTGGTAAAAAACATAAAGGGACAATGAGTGGGTGGGGAAAATGTCTGTCTTTGGCTGATTGGATTGGCATAACGCAGATGTGGGGCACCACCCCTATCAGTCAAGAAATTAGAGAATCATATGTGGATGGAGAGGGACAGTCACCAATCACTGAAGATCACTGGATTTCTGAAGGGACATAGGGGCTCATTTACACCTGTAGTTGCCCAGGGGAGGGGACTGTGAAGTCTCCATAGCAGCTCCGCCTATGGAAATGCAGTGCTTGCCCCACCTTAAAATGACGCTGGGAATCGAAAGGTTGGAGGACTGGACATCCCTCAATTTCCAATTTATACTCTGGTACTTCCAATGCATAAATGGTCCCTTTAACGACAGTATTGCAAAATGGCAATTGCTTCTTTATCAAGATGAGTCGAAATTGTGAATATTTTTAACTTGCCTTATGGTTTAGTTGTTCTATTTAGTTTCATTATGTAGGGGCTGGTCTGCGTTTTTTCATTTTCATATAGACCAATCTTATATTTGCTTTTGTCTTGATGTGGTTTGCATTAATCATTAATAAAAGGCTTATTTACCTTAAATGGCAAATGTGCTATGAGGCAACCCGGGGCCTTTTTCTTTTTAATCCACGTTAGTGTTTTAATGTGTCAAAAACCTGAGCAAAGAGAAGGGACAAAATGCGCTTATTGGAAAGGCCATTCTAGTTTAGTGGTGAGTAATGACTAAAATAAAACTAAAAATATTAGCGTAGTCTTTTGCACAGGGCAGGGTCCAGGGCGCGCGCTGAGCATCGCATCCTCCGATTTAATATCAGTGGTGCTTATGGAGCGATTTCTTTACAGCCGTCTGAGATATCTGAGGTAAACGAATAAACAGAGGCTTTGTTTGGGGCTCTGTAAGGATTTTATCATTTCTTGAGAATGCTGAGACCCATTACCTGTGTTTTTAGGTCGAGCCTAGAGCAGCGAGATGACCTTTAGAAATTGGTCAGCTCTTTTCAAGCACTCATGCTTGTGCTGGCATCCACCTTGCGGGAGCGAGCAGCGGCGCGCAGGGGCCATCTGTTTGTAATTAGCGTGGCCGCGCTTGTTGTTTCATTCTTCCCGGTCCACTGTGTTTCTCTCTTGCGTGTGTGCTGCTTTTCCCCTCTGCTCCATTCCCATGTTGCCCCCCTCCCACCCGCTCCTCAGCAAACTACTTGCAGGCATGTAAGTAAGCTGGTTCTGCAAATGTCCTGAGCTCTTCTTTAGCAAACTGTGCCAGCTGACGGCGTGTGCAAGGAATCCATGCGGGCACGGTGCCACCTGCATCCCGAAAGCAAACCGAGATGCCGCCTGCCTGTGTCCCCTCAGGAGAGCTGGGATCCTCTGCAATGACGATAAGCGGAAAGGTCCCCCTCTTCCACCTCGGACCGTGGATTTTTCCATTAAGCGGCTGACAGGAACAGCTGGATAAAGCGTGAATTAGTCACGCTAATCTCGTAGATCTAGTCACTCTGATCAAAGATGAAAAGTCCCTGCTCTCCCCTGCTCCTTTTAAATCATCCAAGTTAGTCAATAGCTATTACAGGGATTCATTGAACAAACTGGAACCACCTAGAAATACCAAGCAGGCAGCCATGAAAGAATCAGGGGCACCGCAGGAAAGGTGCATCAATGCGCGCGTGCATCCTCTCTGCCAAGGCTCACTGAGACCAGTTATTCATGTGCGCGCAGAACACCAATACTGACACCACTAGTCCACATTCCCAGAATTTTTATACTCCGACTAGTAATACGGTGTGCTTCGGTATTTTAGTGCCTAGAGGCAAGCATCGCTCAAAAGGCTTCAGACCACCCCGTCCCCCCCCCCCCCCCTTGTCGTGTGTGTCAGCCCGGGCTGAGACACCCGGGCACACACACAGACAGTTTTTGAGCTGCTGTAGGCTGGCTAGTCTGGCGTCCGTCTTATTGCAGCCACACCGAGGACTTCACAGGTCTTTAAAATACCAATTACTTGTTAACGAGGCTTTGTTGTTTTTTTACCCCCTCTTAGAGCCCCTGCATCTCCACTCTGCCTATTGCTGGAGGAATTGCCCCCCCTCCGAAATTTGTATTAGCCCCCACCGACATTTGGCTCTAGTTGCTTCTAGTGCCCATGAGGCACAGGGTCAAGACTGATTTGCATATGGCTGGGTTCAAACTGGAATGGCATGGTGAGCAAAAAAACGATGGATTTAGGCCCAGATCTCTGCACTGGGGTGAATGTATGACATTGTTCTGCATTCTGTCCATCAACTGATGTTTTTGCCTTTGTCACCCCGAGTGGGACGGGTATGCCCAGACGTGGGTCCCGTGCTCTCCATGCCACTGGAATCAAGCTATCCTGGCTGAAGAGGGGTGAAACCCCGAAATCGGTCCTAGGATGCTTGTTTCCAGTCCAGGGAGGACCTGGCTTGGCAATTCGAGCTGGACTGTTCCCATGAGGCACAGGGTCAAGACTGATTTGCATATGGCTGGGTTCAAACTGGAATGGCATGGTGAGCAAAAAAACGATGGATTTAGGCCCAGATCTCTGCACTGGGGTGAATGTATGACATTGTTCTGCATTCTGTCCATCAACTGATGTTTTTGCTCTAGTTGCTTCTCTGCCAATAGGTCAACAGAAGAAAGCTGGGGGAGGAACAGCCCATGCTCATAAACGTACATAGTTGCTAAGCGGTCCTGTGCCATCAGCCACACCTTCGGCCGCATGCTGTTTTAATTCAACAACACTTTGAAATCTGGCACTTGTACTTTTCATAAGCCGTTTTCAATATAAGGCAAGCAGTTTCAGCATGAGAACTGCTGCTGTGCTCAAAGTCAGGACTTGCTGAAGATGGTGCACGTGAAAACTGTGTCCGTGGCAGATATGCACGGAAGTCAACCTGTAACATCAATTCGACGACTTATCACGTCATTGTGCATATTTGTGTATTAGTATGAGGTGATGTTATTCTGGTTAAGCTCTGCCCTTTCTGGCCATACCCACTGATACTCACACTAAACACATCAGTGATTTTATTAAGCTTTTTAAACGTTCACAGGTTCTACTTGGAGAAAAGGCCAGGACACGCCGGCGGTGACACAAATGACCTGGGACCATTTTGTAACTATGGGACCAGATGAAATGTAAAATGTCAGCATGCGTGTTCCTGTTGTCATAGCAAATAAGTACACATTGCAACATTTCTACTTCTGGATATATCACATATAATTTTTTCAAGCATTCCAGTACAGTTAAATTACAAAAAGATTACAACTCACCAAAGTAATTAATAGATATGCTAATAATACGGCACTGGTAAGTGGTATCCCACTGACAGGCGTTCATGTCATAACTGCACGAATAATTTGAGACAGGAATTTTGTGAGAATTTGTAATGCTCTAAACAAAGTTGAAAATTACCTGCTGCAACTCTGTCAAACTGATTAAAACAAGAATTGGCAAAGCCGATAAGTTTGACATTTCTATAATGATTGGCAATAGTTCTGGCATGAGTAGTAGACCAACCCTTTTTCTTTTTTCTAAGTATTTAATGCACTAGATTTGGGACAGAAGAAAAACTACAAGTACAACAAGCCAATAGGTCTCGCCTTTGGGACCTTATAAGTGTTTAGCCATGCAACAGTTGATGTTGTTGCACCAAGGATATTGTGCTGCATAACTAAATACTTATAAGGTCCCAAAGACGAGACCTATTGGCTATGCCAATGCTTGTCATTAGAGGATGTGGCACAGAAAGTGCTTAGGAAAAGGTGGAAACAACAATAGTCGTAAACGAGCGTCTTTCAGATTCATCCCCCTGTGCATTGAGCGAACTCACTGCGGAATTAAAGTAATCAGAATGTTGATGAGGCTCCAGGGATTTCAAATCTTTTTCAGAAGAGGAGTCCCAAACATGTACAGCAATAATATCAGAAATTGAATTTTTCGATTAGAGCTAGAAGCATATTCAAGCCCTTCTTTCTCTAAAAAGACAAGATATCAGGAAAGCTCCCTGGGCTTGCTACAGGGTGTAAAATTCCTAGTCCAGATATCTTTACAGGTATTTTACCTGTGAAACTGGAATCTGAGTGAAATGTAATATTGGTACTTATTCACAAACTGCATTTTGTAGTATGTGAAGTAGTGGTACAGTAGTACTACTCAAGTACTACAAAGTGCAGTTGATAACCCTACGACAGAAGACCTCCCCTGCTGCCAGTAGCGGCTCGCCGAGGGAGTGCTGCAGGGTGGTGGGGCGGGGGAGGGGCTGGGTGGAGGGGTAGTGGACTCAGACATACGACGGACAGAACTCAGAGTGAGGCTTACTCTGAGTTCTGTCCGTCGTATGTCCGAGTCCGCTATCCCCCCACCCTGCCCTTCCCCCTCCACACCCCACCACCCCGCAGCACTCCCTCGGTGAGCCGCCACTTCTGTCTTTTCTGAACAGAGGTGTCGGCCTCGAGTTTGGACATTTCCGCACACAAAGGCCTACCTTTAAGTAGGAAATGTGGGCGGGGCAGGCAGGGAGGTGCGGCTAAAATATGGGATGTAGCTAGGGGAGATATTTTTTTTTTAAACTTTATTTATATTTTCATAAACATAACATACAGTAGGCAGTATACAATTGCAATATACATATCATCCCGTAGCCTGTATCCATGTAACATAGTACATTTGCAGTGGGAATTCTGTTTATCTGCTGCGGCATCTTTACAATTAAAACTATTTTACATGTATGCACATTGCCACCATCTAGCTAGGGTTTCCGCTCTACACCCGCATTCTCTCTTGTATGTGTGCGCCGAGATATTCTATACACACATTTAGAACATTAAGACCACTGTATCAGCAACCGCTAGTGCGTGCAGTCTCCTGCCCTACGGTAGGGTATATCCAATACCTGCATCATCCAGTGGTGTACGTTCCTCCTCCTCCTCTGCTGCTTTTCTTATTAGATACGCTTAATAGGGACCCCAGAGGTTTTTGGGCCTGCACCGCTCTGGAATTAGAGCATTATAGTTATCTGAATGTGTAGAGCAGTATGCCAAATCTGTGTGCCATTCATGTAGCGTGGGTACTGGGCCTTGCATCCAACGCATTGCAATTCTCCTTTTTGCTAAAAGAATACCTACTGCCGCCAGTTTCTGGGCTGCCTTATGTATGCTTTATCATACCCTAGTAGTGCAACTAGTGGGGATTCAGGCACCTGCTTCTCCAGCATATCGCTCAGCGCTGTAAACACTTCCGTCCAGAATGCCCGGATACCGGGACACCCCCACGCCAAATGAGTAAAGTTTGCTGCACCTACCCCACTACGCGGGCACCTGTCGTCTTCCCTCAAACCAAATTTATGTAGCCGGGCAGGGGTGTAGTAAACTCTGCGTAAGTATTTGTAATGTATTAATCTGTGCTTGCCATTTTGCGAGATGGTCTTGGTGCTTTCATAGCAATATGCCCAGTGTGCCTCAGTGATCTCGATTCCCAACTCATCCTGCCATTCCTGCTGAGTTTTAATCAATGCCTGGGCATTATGGGGCGTATTTACAAGCCGTTTGCGCCGCCGGTATGTCACTTTTCCCATATTAAAAGTGACGCACCGGCGGCGCAAGGGGCCTGTAAATAAGCCTCTGTGTGTTTTGGAAAGTGCCTAAAGGACAGTGATCCCATGCTGTGGGGATGTTGCCTGGAGCAGTTGTGTCAGCGGAGCTAACTCCTGTGGTTCCGCCATATCCTCCCCCCACAATTGCCTGCAGTGATTGTCTCACACGATCAAACTGATATCTATCTAGTGCCGTAGAACGAAGCGCAGACGTTTGTATTTGGTCCCACGTCTTCATCACCCCCTCTTGGAAAAGATCTGCCATGCGCTCTATGTGCAATGTGCGAAGTGTCCGAGTGACAGCTTTATCCTTACTCACCGAGAGCCAGTCGCACCATACAATAGGCAACTTGGGGAGTACAATAGCGGGATTCGCTGTTTATCCGCTATTAGTCTAAGTTGGGTCTCTGTACACCCGACGGGGTCTATTGCATGGAATCTGCGCTGCATAGCTAGGGGAGATTTACTAATGTTTTGCCAGATTTTTGGCGCAGCCACAAATAGCGCTGCCTTGGTTTACAATGTGTCTGGGATGCATTCCATGGGTGGAGTATAGGCGTTCCCATGCACCCACCCATGGATTTTGATGCAATCCCAGATCTACTAAGGTAAGTAAACTTGGGGTTGTGCCAAAATGGTGCACGTCCCAGACCCAGGCGTAACGAGGAGAAATACCTTTATTTCACCTATTTACTTCCTTTGTCTCCGAGTGATGCATTCCATATCAACAATAGAAAAAGGAAAATGCCTTTAAGGAGTGTTTTTGTGAAGGGAGGTAGCCCTTCCTGCACAAAAACAATTCTACTCATAATGCAGGCACCCTCGCAGCAAGGCACAAGGGTGTCTGCTTTGGTGCTAGGCTTCACACAGTGCAACAGCGCAGAAGTGCCCCATATCTTAGTAGAAATGGCACATTTCTGCTCTCTCAAGTTCACACAACGCAGAGAAAAACTTTGCTTGCTGCCCTGTGTGAACCCTTAGTAAATCGGAACTGTAGTACTAAATGGGAGGGGTTTAAAGAGGGTAAATAGGGGTTTAAGGAGAGACATGCAAATACAAACACACACCCACAAAAGAAGAAGTGCATTGCTATTCATAAACTGTACTTCTAAAGTGACTGCAGCCAAAATAATTACAAAACAGTAGTAACTATATTCCAGGCGAGCTTTGGAGAAAGTCTAGAACCACACATGGCCACTCACAGGTACTACAAACACTCCTACAGAAAATAACGTAGCATAAATAATCTAATAAATGTTTTACATTTTCTGTATAATTTCCCTTAGGGAGACCCTGCAGGGCTGGACTGAGAACGCAAACCGACCGTGGCAATTAAATCGCAAAGGCCGCGAGAGGAGGCAGGTCGGGGGGTGGTTCTGGTGCGAAGCACTGCTGCTGCTGCTTTTGGTACGATATTGCAGCACTGCTGCAAAACCAGCCCCCTTTACTAAAAACAGCCTCCACTGGTCCAAAACCGGCCCCCACCCTTCCAGCCCACTGGGGAAATGCCCGGTGGCCGCTACGCACAGTCCGGCCCTGGACCTCTGTCACAATGGCCTACATGTCAAAAGTTACATGTTGTGTAGTCTAGTGTAGGAAGCTCCACCAGAGGCTCTAGAAATGTAAGTATGCACCTGGGAGATACTTTATGTTCATGAATGGTGAACATCAAATTAGTGAACTTTATGTTATGCAGATTTGTAGAGCACAGTATCACCCGGGGGGAAGGGGAGGGTATCCTGGCGCTGAGAAGGTGTGTGTCTAGCAACACCTAGGCCCTAGTTGGAAATGTCAGGTCTTCAGCGTATTGTAGAATTCAAGATGTGAAGAAGAATGCTTTGGGAGCGATGCAGGAGATGTCTCGACCGCCAGATCTGGTTTTCCGTATGTGTGGGATTTGTGCAAGTAGGAATCAAGAAGATCGGACGTGTCTGGAAGGTTTGTGAAAGCAGATCGATGGTTGAGGTATTCTTGGCCAGTGTTATCTAGTGCCTCGAAAGTGTGGGTAAGAATTTTGAATTGTGTTTGTTTGTGAATGGGGAGCCAGTGGATCTTCTTCAGGTATGGTGTGAAGTGAGTGCACCGTGGGAGATTGAGAGTGATTGTGGCTGCTAAGTTCTGAATGGCCTGCAGCCTTCCGGTGAGTTTTTTGTTGATCCCGTCATAGAGGGCATTCCTCTGTTCTATCTTGCTTGTGACCAGGGGGTACGTAACAGTTTTCCGGGTGTTGATTGGGAGCCACTTCAAAATCTTCCTCAGCATCTTCAGGGTATGTAAGCATGAGACGGTGACAGCATTGACTTGCGTGGCCATGTTGAGTTTGCTATCGATGATGATCCCAAGGTTCTTGGTGTTGGTGGAAGGGGTGGGTGTCAGTCCTCGCTCTGTTGGCCACCAAGTGGAGTCCCACGGTGATGTGGTCTTATCAAGGATCATCATTTCGGGCTTGTCAGTGTTCAAGTTTACCATGTATTATGTGAATATATATGCACCCATGTGTGTGCTGCTATTTTTATTTTTATTTTTATTTGAACTGTCTAGTCATACGTGAAAAATGGTGCAAAAGGATCAGAGCTCCTTCTCTCAATTTGTGGGAAGGGCAATGTTTCAAAAAATTGTAAAATACCCCTCACACACTGAAACCTGATTCAGTGTCATGCTTCATCATTGGGGTCTTCCCACCCCTCTACGGGACGGGGCGTGCTACGACTTACGTAGATGCAGGAGCACTTTATTCAGTGATTGGTGAGTATGTGTAGTGTGTGGGATCATGAAAAGAAAATGTGAGATGGTTAAAAATTCTCTGGCTAGTGGAACGAAAATACTTTATTGTCTTCCCTGGCTGAGAATAGTAAAAGTGGGGAGGTGTAGATGGTGTACTAAAATGAGTCACTTCCTACAAGGTCGACATGTTTCAGAAGCCATCCCCTTGGCTTTCTTCCTCAGGACCAAAAAACCGATCCCTGTTACACCTCAATGGGTGATAGAATAAATGTACATATGCCTGATAGTCACAAACACTGTCCTTTGTTCCCTGTTATGGGAGTAGAAAAATATACCACTTGTATATCTTAAGAACTTTAGAATTTAATCGTTATCGCTCCATGAGTTCACTCGAGCGGTGTTGGGCTCCTTCAAATAGACAATGCTGGAAGGAGCACGATCACCAAAGGAAGTACCTTCTCGTGGCTCATCGGAACAGGGAACAAAGGACAGTGTTTGTGACTATCAGGCATATGTACATTTATTCTATCACCCATTGAGGTGTAACAGGGATCGGTTTTTTGGTCCTGAGGAAGAAAGCCAAGGGGATGGCTTCTGAAACATGTCGACCTTGTAGGAGGTGACTCATTATAGTACACCATCTCCACCTCCCCACTTTTACTATTCTCAGCCAGGGAAGACAATAAAGTATTTTCGTTCCACTAGCCAGAGAATTTTTAACCATCTCACATTTTCTTTTCATGATCCCACACACTACACATACTCACCAATCACTGAATAAAGTGCTCCTACGTCTACGTAAGTCGTAGCACGCCCAGTCCCGTGGACGGGCGGGAAGACCCCAATGATGAAGCATGACACTGAATCAGGTTTCAGTGTGTGAGGGGTATTTTACAATTTTTTGAAACATTGCCCTTCCCACAAATTGAGAGAAGGAGCTCTGATCCTTTTGCACCATTTTTCACGTATGACTAGACACTTCAAATAAAAATAAAAATAGCAGCACACACATGGGTGCATATATATTCACATAATACATGGTAGAATCCCTATGTTGGATAACAGTATCAAGAGGAGGACGATTCTACCTTTTTCCTCTTCACTCCCTCCTTTGATTTTTTGAGTGTTCAAGTTTAGACAGTTGATCTTCATCCAGTGGATGATTACATTCATGCAGGCATTGACCTTGAGCCGGGTACTGGTGGTCTTGTCCATGAGAGAGAGAATGAGTTGCCTGTCACTGGCGTAAGAGAGGACGTTAATGTCTTTAGAGTGTATAATGCTGGCTAGAGGGATCATGTATGCGTTGGAGAGGGTCGGGCTCAGGAAGGATCCTTGCGGACCTCTGTGGATATCGCGGACGTCCAAGGTGAATAATACCAGAATTGCTGACTGGGTCCTTCCAGCCTGGAAGGAGCAGATCCATCGGAGTGCATGTCCTGGGATTCTAATGTCGTGTAGGCGTTGGATGAGGATGGGGTGGAAGACTGTGCCAAACACTCCAGAGAGGTCAAGGACGATGAGAGCCTCTGTGTCTCCTCTGTCCAGAGTCATGCCAATGTCATCCGCGGCAGCGATGAGGACAGTTTCCATGCTGCGGTTGGGACTAAAACCAGACTGAGTGGTGTTGAGGATTTGGTGGTCATTGATGTATTCAGTGAGGTGAGTGATGATTATCTCTTAGATCTTGGCTGGGAATGGTAAGAGGGAGATTGGTCTTTAGTTGGTGAGTGTTGAAAGGTCCGCAGAGGGTTTCTTTAGCAATAGGAGGACGGTTATGTGTTTCCAAACATCTGGGAAGGTCACAGAAGAGGTGGAGGCATTCTGAATGGGTGTGAGCATGGTGCTGATCGGTTGCAGTCCTCTGGATTAGGCGTGGTGGGGGCAGGGGTCCAATGGGGCTCCTGAGTGGATGGACTTCACAGTGGCAGCAGTTTCTTCTGGGGTGATGACAGGCCATGAGGTTAACATTGGTTCTTTGGATAAGATTTGGAGGCATTTGGCAAGGTCTGCCATATCTGGTTGTGGATTGACATTGCTGTAAATGGCGGTGAATTTGTTGCTGAAGAATTGAGAGTGATTGTTGCAGAGGTCTTGCAAGGGGGTGATCGAGTGATGCAGTAGTATATTTATACATTAGTAAATTTACATATGTAGGTTTACCTTTGTGAACTGGTCCCAAAGTGCCATTGCCGTAACTATCATATCTTCCATTGCTTACTTTTGCATATAGTATGTAATCAACTTTTTGCAATTCAGGGATCATTTGAGCCCTCCTGCATCAGGTGGGGCTCATCTGTATTTTGCACTCTTTCACAAATTCTTACATGCCGTTGTGAAATGGCCCCAATGCATTCAAAATGGGAATATTCAGAAAATATTCGAATGCAGTTAGTACAAATAGAAATGACCATGTTATTTTGCACTTTTATTAATTGGGAATTGAAACCTGATTCACAAAGTCATGGTAGAGAGTGTAAAAATACTCCTGTAGTACTACATCCTGTACTCATAAATGATTTGTGAATTATTTGCAATTTTTATGTTGGACAATATTGTAATAGCAATAATCTGGTACCACCCTCCTTGAAGTATGAATCCAGGGAGACTTCGCGAGCACAACACTGGACCACACATACATTTGCACGGAGGGAATAGGTCCGTTACAATCACTGTACTAAGGCTTTGATGGTGGGGGTGCCCACAGTATGCCAGTGTTCCCACTGTCCATAGTCAAGTGCATGAGGCTTCCAATCTACTGAGGCTTCTGCTAAGCTGCACTGAAGCTAGACACACTGGGGCTGCCTCTAGAGTCAGTACTCTCCTGCCTCACCCTCAGCTATCCATGAGGCCCAGAATACACTTGCTGAGGTTGCCATCCCACCACTTGACTAAGGACATGCTGGAACCCAAAGAGGCATTCTGGAGTGCCAGCGGAGTTCTGCTAAGCCACAATATGGCCCTCAACCGTAGGACATGCTTGTGTCCAGCCCTTCAAGGTAGCACAAGTCGAATGTGCATTGATGACCCAGAATTTGCAGGAGAGCTGCAAGCAGCACCACTCTGGGTCCCATTCACCAAAGCAGAGCAGTGTCTTACCAAAGAAAAAAATATGTTTATTCAAAAAAAGTTTGTTACAGGGAAGTAACTCAGAGGGGAAATAGCATTTGAAATGCCCATACGCCAAAAGTATCCGGCAAACCGACTCTATGGTTATAATAAAAAAACTAAAAAACACTGAAATTCACCAGTGATGGTGATCTATGAAACTGTAGCTCCCCTCAATGTACTGCCCATGACCTCACACTGAGTGTGAATGTTTGCTGAGCCCAAAACCTGCTTTTATGGTAACCAACATGTTATAGGTGGAGGCCTTCTGCTTAACATCCTTCCCTAAGAGGCTATCAGTATGGCCAAAGGCCATGCTCAGTATACTGAGGACATGGTACTGCCCTTACACTTTGATTATATGGGCCCCAGAACCCTTTGGGCCAAGGGCCTAGCCAGACCTTGTGCTCAACACTCCAGCCCATAGAGATTACAGAACATAGGGCCACATGTATCAACATTTGTAATAGCAATTACCTAATTGCGATTTTCAGCGAATCGCAATTAGGTAATCGCTATTACAAATTGATGAAACTCCAAGAGTTTAATATAGCGATTCGTAGGGGGTCGCAAATCGACCTACCTCATTAATATTATCGAGGTAGGTCACAATTTGCGAACCGCTAGGAATCGCTAAAATCAATGGGATGGTGGCCTGCTGGGGTCAGCAGACCACCATATCCGTGATTGCTTTTAAATAAAGCAATCTTTTTTTTTTTATTAATGCAGCCCGTTTTCCTTAAAGGAAAATGGGTTGCGTTTAGAAAATAAAATTAAAAGTTCACTTTTCATTTTTTAAGAGCAAGCAGTGGTCCGTGGAACCATTGCCTGCTCTTAAAAAAAGTTTTTGCATTCATTCACAAAGGGGAAGGGGGTCCCGTGGGGACCCCTTCCCGTTTGCGAATGGGTTACCACCAACTTGAAGTTGGTGGTAAAATGGGAATGTATTGCGACCGCATTCACGATCACAAAACATTCATACATACCGTTACGATTTGGTATTTGGAAGGAACGCCTTAAACACGCCCCTTCCAAATACCGAATCGCAAACCCATTTTGCGATTTGGTAACAGGTTACTAAATGGCAAAATAGGGTTTGATACATGTGAAAAACATGTTTTACGTTCGCAAACGGGCCGATTCTGAGAATTGGCCCATTTGCGAATGCAAAAATGCTTGATACATGTGGTCCATAGTATTGGCAAAAGCAATCTGTGCTTTGAAGCAGGGCTTGGCCTTTAGCTCGGCTGAGTAATTTAACCCTGAATTCCCCAGCTTCATTTATGTAAATGTCGTCATTTGTGATGTTATCAGTGTTAGAACCAGTGCTGCAGATACGGTCAGCCACATATTATTCACTGGCAGCTAGATGCTATTGGGAAAGGACGGGCATATGAGGTGTTAGAATCAAGCCAGTTCTGCCATCCCATCTCTACTACATGACGTTGGCTCTTGGCAGAATAATTAACGGGAGACCTCAGTGCAGTTGTGTAACGAAACTTGAGGGGGCCCCCCTGCAAAGTACATGGAGGGGGCCTCCTCTGACCACACTCAGGAGCTCTCAGGCCAGGGTACTGTGCTGAGGCAGCCCCATGGAGCTTGGGGAGCCCCCCCCCCACATTGCGGGGGCTGCGGGGGCCTTTGTTACAACCCTGGCTCAGTGCATTAAGCAAGTATGCTGCTATGGTCCCATTTGTTGTTCTAGCAGTCCCATTTTGCTATTCTCATAAGGCACAATCTCATGAGAGCAGACAATTCTGGCAGGTCTTTTGAGGAGCAAGTATAAAATCATGCCTGATGTTGAGGGCGGTGATAGGCAATCTATATGCAGATGTGTACTCTTCTTGCGGCCGTCACCTTCTACAACCTTTATGTTTACTTGAACATGTCATCCTTTAGCAGATATCCAGTATTCAATGACATGATGAACTGAACCAGTTGACTATGGGAACAAACAAAAAGAAGAGTAAGCTATTGAGGAGATCATTTATGAGCCCTTTGTGACTTTTTTGCCGCTGTTGCGTCACTTTTCGTGACGCAGCGGCGGCGTAAACAATGCGCCACGTTGCGGCATATGAACAAGGTGATGCATCACCTGCGTCAGGTATAATGTGTGCAGGGTGGGCGTTCCTATGCAACAAAGCCTCGTAGGAGTGGTGCAATGAAATCCATCAGATTTCACTGCACCACTTCTAGGACGCCACTGCGTCAAATCCTTACACCTGCCTCATGGCAGGCGTAAGGGTGCCGCAGTGCTATTATCATAGGCTTTCCCCTCGCATTGCTGAAGTTGCATCACGCTTATGACACAACTCCAGCAATGCGTCAGTTTTGCGCCGACAGATACGTCAGACGTATCTGTAACTCCTTGCGACATGATGCGCCGCACATTAAATACGGCGCATCCAAGGTGTCGCAAGGAGGGCGCACTGAAAAGTTTTGCATCGTTGCTTTGTCACTGCGATGTGACACTTCTCATAAATAAGGCCCTGAGTGTCCGTTCCTGGTAGGGACTGCAACAAGAATAAAATTACAGCACAGTACTTAGATTAGAGAATTTAAGTCCAAAGCTACATGGCTCACAAACATAGCACATGACAGAATAGTGCATGGACCTGAGAACTTAAGCCTAAGGCTACAAGTACAGCGCAGAATTTCACAACTTTACCAGAAGACTGAAACTATGGTGTATATTTGTGGATTTCTGAGGAGAAGGAGGAAGAGATCAATACAGCAACTGCTGAAGAACCACGTGACAATAACAAAATAGCTTGACGGTACAGTCAGGAAGTCAATATTTGTGTTTATTTTTCCTGAAATCCAATTGAATCTACATCATTCACATCTAAGAAAGTAACAGAGATCCATAATAGATTTTATGCATTAAGATCAGTTGTCCAATGCACTCCAGTGTAATGACTTTTGGGTATACACAATATTGTAATTTAATGTAATGTATGTAACAGGAATTTGTAGAGTGCGCGTTCACCAAACGGTTTGTTGGCACTGTGTGTAACAGAACAAATATTTGGTGACAGGTGTTAGGTTAAAGGACCTCTTTTTCCAGGCTAGCTTTTTAGGTCTCGCGCCTAGCGTTGCAGTGCGCAGCCCTGCTCGCGCAGCGCGAGACCTCTAGAAAGGGCTTCTGAATGCTGCCCACACGCTCGTGCGTGTGGTTTTGCTTTGGGAAGCCCACATTGACTGGAGCGTGCGTTTTACAAAAACGGCACGCGATTGGGCAAAGGCGGGCGCATGTCCCGCCTTGCCGCGCCCATTCCCCGACGGTGGCCAGCACGCGCAGCAGCGCGCGGCTTCGTCTCGCCGCCGCGCTCCCTCCCCCCGCTCCCTCTGTGGTGCGCGCGCACCACTGTTTATTTTTTCTTAATGTTACTTTCTGCCGCCGCTTGCATGTATTGTCCTTGCCTTTACGTAGCGTTGGACTTCTTTTGGTAGCACTCGAGCATGTTTGGGCGTCATTCCAAAGCTATTACTGCTTGCTTTGGATTCCATGCCTGGCGGGGACACACACAAACGCACGCACACAAGTTCTCGCAAATAATTACTGTTTAAAAGTAATTTAAGTTGATAGCTGTGTTGTGTTATATGCGTGAAATGTGCACATTTGATCGCACTGGTGAAATGGGAAATTCGGTGACTGGCAACATTGTTCTTTCACTTTTTGATGTGAAAAAGGTATTTTTTCTTAATTCTAGGTTCCTATTGAACTTGCTGAAGATATACAGACCAGAGATATAGCTTGGTGGGGTAAGGTGGACATTTCAGTTGGCTAATTCGAACACACGTTAGTGGAGTGCCTAGAAGTCAGTCGATTGGTGCTGAATGCTCCTGTGATTACTACCCAGCCTGTGTTAAGCACTGTGACAGCCACCTTTTAAAATTCCTCCCATTCCTGACCCCCGTGTTCTCGTACATAAACACAGTCGCTCCTATACCTACATTATAGCTCTTGTCCTGCTATTAACTGTCATGCTGTTATGTTTACTTTTCCCTAAGCGCACCGATGTGTCCAAATATAGCACACCGTCACTGTTAGAGCATCACAAAAGATTTTTTTTTTTAAAGTAACCATATTATCAGACAAACATCTCTTTCATACGGTGCCCGTTTGGAACAGCCCTCTCCTTCTTGACCCCCTCAAACCCGCTCCCACCCGTTTGAGTCTTTGTTGACTCTTTTCAAAAGGACATGCAGGCTAATGGTTCACTCGTCAACGGTAGAGCCCAGTTTGGCAAATCACTTCACTTCCTTGTGCCTCGGTCCCTTACTTTTCCCGAGCGCTATATAAAAACTGCCGTGCTCTGGTAAAGATTTCAGTCTCCATACGCCACTGAAATGTCCTGGTGCTGTCTGTCTAATAAAGGTAAAGCGCTGTATAAATCTACGCTGGGATTCAATACATGTGCGCTCATTTATGTTATTGGTAATATGGTCTGGTGCTGCTTTGAGTGTCATTAAAGTGCTGATTTTAAAGCGCTATAAAAAAACTAACTTGGACTCTCACGTCATCGATAACGTGTTCTGGTGCTGGCTTGAGTGGCTAAAAAGTGAGGAATGCTGCTTTAAAGCACTATATAACAAGCATTTGCAATGCAATAGGACTCGCATTTACGCTGAAGTTTGAGCTATTGACATTGCAAATAACAATGCCTTTTATTTTTGTTTTCGTTTTAAAAACATAAATAGAAGGCATTGTCATTTACAATGCCAATAGCTTAAACTCGCGTAAATGCGAGACCTATTGCATTGCAAATACTTGCTTTTGGTAGGCACCGGGAGATTATGAGATTTGCCCAGTATCACAGGCTGTTCAGCCAACACCAAGGCTCGACCCTGGTTCCCCAGCTACAAAGTTGGCAGCTCTGGCCGTTAGGCCACATCCTGCCACTGTACATAAAGTGAGCACGAAGCAAGGACAATTAGCCTCCGAAAGTGACTGCAACGCGAGTTCTATTGGTATGCTGGAGCATTCAACCCTATTTGTTCTTGCAGAAGTGGGGCTTAGTTTGAATTCACTACTTTCCTAGCACGGCTGAATGCCTCCTCAGACACCTGTTTTCAAGCGATAGGAGATATTCCCAGACCACTTCTTACTGCTCTTCCGCCAGGACACCTGTTAGTTCCTCCTCTCTGGATGCACCTGCTGCAGTCACCTTTTGTATTGCAAAGCCCACTCGCAGACACACTCGCAGACACACTCGCAGACACACTCGCAGACACACTCGCTGACACACTCGCTGACACCACTCGCTGACACACTCGCTGACACACTCGCTGACACCACTCACTGACACCACTCACAGACAACACTCACAGACAACACTCACAGACAACACTCACAGACAACACTCACAGACAACACTCACAGACAACACTCACAGACACACGCACAGACACGCACTCACTCACGCACAGACACGCACAGACACGCACAGACACGCACAGACACACGCACAGACACGCACAGACACACGCACAGACACACGCACAGACACACTCACAGACACACTCACAGACACTCTCACAGACTCTCTCACACTTTCACTCTCACACTTTCACTCTCTCACACTGACTCTCACTCTCACACTGACTCTCACTCTCACACTGACTCACTCTCACACTGACTCTCACACTCACACTGACTCTCACACTCACACTGACTCTCACACTCACACTGACTAACTCTCCCACTCTCTCTCACTGACTGACTCACTCTCACTGACAGACTCACTGACTCACTCTCACTGACTGACTCACTCTCACTGACAGACTCACTTACTCACTCTCACTGACAGACTATCACTGACAGACTCTCTCACTCTCACAGACCCTCTCTCACTGACTGACTCTCTCTCACTGACTGACTCTCTCGCTAAAACACTGACTCTCTCGCTAAAACACTGACTGACTCTCACTGACTGACTCACTCTCACTGACTGACTCACTCTCACTGACTGACTATCTCACTGACTCACTCTCTGACTATCTCACTGACTCACTCTCTCACTGACTGACTGACACTCTCACTCTCATTCACTGTCACTCACTGACTCTCACTCTCACTGTCTGACTCTCTCACTCTCACTGACTGACTCTCTCACTGACTGACTCTCTCACTCTCACTGACTGAATCTCTCACTGACTGGCTGACTCTCACTCACTGACTGGCTGACTCTCACTCTCTCACTGACTGGCTGACTCTCACTCTCTCACTGACTGACTGACTCTCTCACTCTCACTGACTGACTGACTCTCTCTCTCACTCTCTCACTGACTGACTCTCTCTCACTGGCTGACTCTCTCACTCACTCTCACTAACTGACTGACTGACCTTCACCCTCCTGTTATTTATGCCCCCCCATAACAAAAAAAACCACAACAAGCAACCATTGGGACAGGCAGATACAAGTTTCCAGCATTGAAAGGACAAAAAAAACTCAAGACATTATTTTTAATATTTTTTTAATATGGTCGTTCAGTTGTACATAATGCTTTTTGGTCATATCTAAGGTAACAAAAATGCTTCTGACACTTCTTTATTATAACTTTTCAGCATGCTGCAGACTTCTGTACAGCACAGCTTAAAGATATAGGTAAAGTCAATATCTCTGGCTAAACACTTATTTTAAAAGTCGCTGCTTGTTTGGTTTACTTTTGGCCAGTCACTCTTCAACAGAGCATTTTGGCACTCCGACACCAACTGCTCCCTCCATCCTCCCTTAGTAGGTAACAGACATTGCCATTTACAATGCCAATAGCTCTAACTTAAAAAAATGCGAGACCTATTGCATTTCCAATGCTTGTTTTCTATTCCCATTGCCCTGTCCTCCTCAGGCTCCCTATAATTGGACGCTGGGTTAGCACTCAAGAATACGAGGTAAAGCAGTCACTGCTTCTGCATTATAGAACGTAACTGCCCCTGACACATTGGTGAGAGTGATGGTATTGTTGCTTACGATTGTACTACTGAATATCAATACCAACAACATGTGGTGCAAGAATATCAAGGAAAGAATATCAAAGCACAAAATATCGAAACATAAGTGCATATAGGGAAGTGTATATTGACTCTTCCTAACTCCACACTTGAAGATATATGTACCACAGAGGCACTCCTCTATATATGAAGTTAGGTAAAGAAAATCTAGACTTACCTGTTGATATTTTATTTGCGATATTCTGTCCTCAATATTGTGTCCCATCAATTTTGTGTTTTCGATATTCAGGGGGCACACCGTTGCTCACTAAAGCTGGTGAATTTCAATGTTTTTTACGTTTGTATTGAAACCTTAACTCGGGCTTGGGACATCTTTTTTCTTTTTGTCTGTAGTACATTCATGTGAATCGCAGCACAAACCTACTGTTTCTTCCTACAATGGGGTAAGAACGAAGGCAAACTGCATATGGTGATTTTACTGTGGTCTCCAAGCCACTGCAAGATGACCAGCTGGTGCAAGAGCCATGGGTGGTTTGCAAAGTTCAGCTAAGAACTTCTCTGCTTGAGTACCAGCAGTCAATCAGAATGAGCCGAATAGCAATCAATCAATCATGGGTTTGTTGAGCGCGACTACTCACCCGTAAGGGTCTCAAGGCACTGGGGGGGGGGCGCAGGGTCCTGTCCATCAAGGGGGAGGTCTATCGAAGAGCCATGTTTTAAGGTCCCTCGTGAAGTTGGGGAGCGGGAGGGCGTTCCAGGCTCTGGCCGCGAGGAAGGAGAAGGAGCGGCCTCCCGATCTGGACTTCCTGGTGTGAGGGACCACGGCGTGGGAGAGCTGGGCTGATCGTAGGGTCCTTTGGGGTGCGTGGAATGTGAGTCGGCTATTCAGGTATGCTGGTCTGGTGTTGTGGAGGGCTTTGTGTGCGTGGGTGAGAATCTTGAAAGTGATTCTTGCCTCGATGGGGAGCCAGTGGAATGTGCGCAGGTGCTGGGTGATGTGGCAGTGTCGTGGCAGGTTGAGGATTAGTCTGGCGGCGGCATTCTGGATGTTTTGAAGTTTGCGGCTGAGGTTTTTGTTGATTCCGGCGTAGAGTGCGTTGCTGTAGTCAAGTCTGCTGGTGACGAGGGCATGTGTGACGGTCTTTCTGTGTTTGAGGGGATCCATTTGAAGGTCTTGCGTAGGAGGCGGAGGGTGTGGAAGCAGGAGGATGCGTCGGAGTTGATCTGGCGGTCCATTTTGAGTTTGGAGTCCAGGATGATTCCGAGGTTGCGTGCGTGGCCCGTGGGGATGGGCGGGCTTCTGAGGGCGGGGGGCCACCAAGTGTAGTTCCAGGCATCATGGTGTGGGCCCATGATGAGTACTTCTGTTTTGCCCATGTTGAGTTGTAGACAGCTGCTCTTCATCCATTTGGCGACTGCTTCCATGCCTTCTTGAAAGTTGTGTTTGGCTGCGTTGGGTTCGTTGGATAGGGAGAGGATGAGTTGGGTGTTGTCTGCGTATGAAACAATGTTGAGTCCGTGGGTTCTGACGATGGGGGCGAGCGGAGCCATGTAGATGTTGAACAACATGGGGCTGAGGGAGGATCCTTGGGGGACTCCGCAGGTGGTCGGTGTGGGGTCCGAGAGGAAGAGAGGGAGATTGAACCGCTGCGTTCTGCCGGAGAGGAATGAGCGGATCCAGTCAAGGGCCTTGTCCTGGATCCCTGCGTCGTGAAGTCTGCGTGTTAGGGTGCGGTGAGAGACTGTGTCGAAGGCCACTGAAAGGTTGAGGAGGATGAGGGCTACTGTCTCTCCTCTGTCCAGGAGGGGGCGGATGTCGTCTGTTGCGGCGAGGAGGGCGGTTTCCGTGATGTGGTTCTTTCTGAAGCCGGATTGGGAGGAGTCGAGGATGTTGTGCTCTTCGATGAAGGTGGCGAGTTGGCTGTTGATGGCTTACTCGATGACTTTCGCTGGGAACGGGAGCAGGGAGATGGGTCTGTAGTTCTTGAGGTCAGTGGGGTCCGCCGAGGGTTTCTTCAGGAGGGGGTTGATCTCAGCATGCTTCCAGTTGTAGGGGAAGGAGGCGTTCGCGAGGGAGCGGTTGATGGTGTGGCGAAGCATGGGGGCGATGGTGTCGGCGGCTCTGTTGAAGATGTGGTGGGGGCAGGGGTCCGTGGGGGCCCCGGAGTGGATTGACTTCATCTTCTTCAGTCTGTCTTCGGTGGTGAGGGCTGTCCAGCTGTCAATCGTTGGCTTCAAGGTGTCGGGGGTGGTTGGTGAGGGTTCTGTGTGTTGGCTGTCTTCGTCGAAATTGTCGTAAACGTTCTTGATTTTGTGCTGGAAGAAGGTGCTGAGTTTGTCACAGAGGTCTTGTGAGGGAGGGATGTCTGTAGACTCACTGATGGGTTGGACGAACTCCTTGATGATGCTGAAGAGTTTTTTGCTGTTGTGCGCGTGCATGGGAGATTCTGTCTTTGATCGCTTTCTTTCGTATTTCTGATGAGCTGGTGGTGGGCGTTGGTGGCGGCTCTGAAGTTGTTGTGGGCTTCTGTAGATTTGGAGTTCCTCCAGGCCTTTTCGAGGCGGTGGCATGTGCGTCTGGACTCTCGAAGTTCGGTGGTGAACCAGCTGGCTTTCCTGGCGTGTGTGTTGTTGTTCTTCTTGAGGGGGGCTATGGTGTTGGCGCAGTCGGAGATCCATCTGTGCAAGGTTCGGGCTGTGGTGTTGGGGTCGTCGTTGTCCGCGATGGTTGGGGTGGAGTTGCCGAGTGAGGTGGTGAGCTGGTCATAGATGATTTTTGTCCAATTTCTGTGTGGGAGCAGGTGCTAGGTTCTGTGGATGGTGGGTGTTCTGAAGGTGAAATGGATGCAGCGATGGTCTGTCCACAGGAGTTCGGTGGTGTGGTTGAAAGTGATGGAGTTTCCTGTGGTGAAGATGGGGTCGAGGGTGTGTCCTGCTGAGTGCGTGGGCTCAGTCACGATCTGGCGGAGTCCTATGTTGTGGAGGTTGTCCAGGAGGGATGTGGTGTTGGGGTCTTGTTGGTTGGCGAGGTGGAAGTTGAGGTCTCCCAGCAAGGTGTAGTTAGTGGACGCGATGGCCTGCGGGGTGATGCTGTCTGTGATGGAGTTGGCGAATGGTTCGTGGGGTCTGGGGGGTCGGTAGATGAGGGTTCCCCGGAGGGTGGTGGTAGGGCTGGCCTGTATCTTGAAGTGTAGGTGCTCCATCAGGTCTGTGGGCTCGTCGTAAAGTGTGCTCAGTCAGAGGGTGGATTTGTGGACGATGGCGATTCCCCCACAGGGCGGGTGGGGCGGTCCTTCCGGGAGATCTTGTATCCTTGGGGAATGGCGATGGCGATGTCAGGTCCCGCGGTGGTGTTGGTTTCAGTGAAGAATGCGACGTCTGGGGTGGTGCTGTCGAGGAGGTCCCAGATTTCGGTGGCATGCTTGTGGAGGGATCGGACGTTGAGGAGGATGCATTGCAGGGTCTTTGGTGCCGTCGCGTTGTTGCGGGCGGGTTGTGCTGGATCCGTGGTCTTGGCGGTGCTGCAGGAGTTGCGGCAGCGGTGACAGCTGAAGGGTCCGTGGGTGTCAGCTGGTGATGCTAGCTTGCAGTTGTTGTTGCGAGTTGAGTGGGTTGAGTGTGTAGAGTGCTGCTGGGTTGTAACGTTGGCGGTTTGGAGGTCCAGGGTTCCTGGAGCTGGTCGCGTTCGGGTCACGGACGGGCGCAGACGGGCTTGCCTTTGGCACGCCAGCGGCACACCCGCGCAGCGGTCGCCATTAAGTAGGGGTCGGGGAGGGCTGGACAGCTGGGAGGCGGGAGCGGGAGGGGAAACTGGCTTGGGCTGGTCGCGCTGGGGGAGGGCCAGTGGGGCAGCAGTGGTGGGAAAAAACAGGAGAGAGGTGCACAGAATAAAGAGTAGAGTGAAAACAGAGTAAAAGTGAAAAGGAGGATGGAAAGTGATAGAAAGAGAGTGACAGTAAAAGGGTGAAAAACGAAGGTGAAAGGAAAGAGGTGAAAGGAAAAAGCAAGCAGAAAAATGGAGCGAGAGAAAGAGTGAGAGGTCCACTGGACTACCAGGGATGAGGTGCAGGTATAGCCTGCGGGTGGAGGAGGGCCTGGAACACCAACACTCGAGAGTGCAGGGGCTCAGGAGGGCCTCACTTGATGGTGGAGCTGCGAGGGTGGGAGAGCAATTTCACTGACAATAAGTCAGTGGTCTTGCTCGCCTGTACCCACAGCGGCTGCCATTAAGTAGGGGTCGGGGAGGGCTGGACAGCTGGGAGGCGGGACCGGGGAGGGGAAACTGGCTTGGGCTGGTCGCGCTGGGTGGGAGGGGCCATGGGGGCAGCAGCGGCGGGAAAAAACGGGAGATAGGTGCACAGAATAAAGAGTGGAGTGAAAACAGAGTAAAAGTGAAAAGGAGGATGGAAAGTGATAGAAAGAGAGTGACAGTAAAAGGGTGAAAAACGAAGGTGAAAGGAAAGAGGTGAAAGGAAAAAGCAAGCAGAAAAACGGAGCGAGAGAAAGAGTGAGAGGTCCACTGGACCACCAGGGATGAGGCGCAGGTATAGCCTGCGGGTGGAGGAGGGCCTCAAACACCAACACTCGAGAGTGCAGGGACTCAGGAGGGCCTCACTTGATGATGGAGCTGCGAGGGTGGGAGAGCAATTTCACTGACAATAAGTCAGTGGTCAGATACATGGCCCTAATCTGATTGGTTAAAAAGGGTGCCAATTAGGTTGCTGAAGAAACAGCAGTCTGAATTGCCACCAATTCTACCAATAATAGGTCGTTTTACAAGGATCAGTCAGTGGGGTTGCTGGCTAGCCATCACAATCGCTGTGGGAAGCTGACACATCCTTTGATCACATTTTGTGGTCAAGGAAGCTCCGGCAGCCACCAAAACAGAGGTATTTTTCTGTGCTCTGTCACAAAATAGATCCATTTCTCTAGTCGCCCATAATAAGCTACGGTTGGTATTTTTAAACTAAGAGCCTGATTAAGAGCTAGGCGGACAAGTACTCAGTCACAAACATGACAGATATCCTGTCTGCCTGTCAAGTGCATTATATTTAGGGCTCCCGGTTTTCCGTTTAAACGGATTTTTACATATAAATACAGACGGAAAACCAGTTTTCCTTTGTCTGTATTTATATTTAAAAACAGGAAAATACTAGCACATTTTGCCGCGCTGGCGTGCTCCAGCAAAATTGCCTCGCCACGCCCTCTTCCTGATTCTAGGGCTGTGTCTGTCTACAGTAACACGAAACACCAGCTTCAGATTTGCTGGAAAATTCTTCCAATGAGTGGTCTTTTTGAGCTCCTGTCGGCCTTTTGTTTGCTGGCCCAGCCATGTCCAGGGCTCCGCTCCGCCCCTCGAGTGAGCTCTGACCAGCCATTTCAAAACAAAGGTAAGTGCTCCGGGGTGGGGTGGCTGGAGTCAGTGGCGTATGCAGTTTTGGGGGCAGCAAAAGCAGGAATCGGATGCCAGCTCCCTCCCTCGCCCCCCTCATGGGGCGGCAAAGACTAGCTACGTTAGTGGAGTGATTGTCGAGTTTGTGGCCGGACTGCAGAGCAGTACACTGGGTACGTGTGGCTGCAAGAACAGTCCGACCGCAAACTCGGCAAAGCCTTGCTACGCCACTGACTGGAGTGTTGGCAAAGTTTGTGGCCGGACTCCATAGCCCATAACCGTTGTGGCTCTTCCTTCTTGCCCGGACAAGACAAGGACAGTGTCCACTTCTGCTGCCCCCCCTCTTTCTTCCTCTTATTCCCTCTTTTTCTGTCGCGCTCCTCCTCACTTGCAGAAAACCGCGATGGTTCTTTACTCTCCTTTCCGTCATTCGTTCCCCAGTGAAATGGATCCAGAAAAAGAGGAAACACTTTTCTTGCAAATGTCTTTTTCTGACATTTTTCTATTGAAATACGCAGCCTCAGGAGGAGAGAAAAAAGGTTTTAAAATACGAACAATAAATACATAACTAAATAACACCCAAACACATTAGCGCCACCTTACAGAGCTTTGCCAGTGAAGCGCTACTTTTCTTTTCATGTCCTTAGCTTTCTGAATAATGAGTGTAAAAGCTTTAAGTCGTATTCCCTATGAGTGTTTGTTTTTTCCAGAATGTTGTTACTTTTTTCAGGCAGCAAATTACTCTTGTCTAGTGCATAGTTTGAATTGAGTTGCTTCCAGGTGTTTATAGCGGGGCACAATTGGGTTGTAGCTGAAGGCAGTGTGAGTTTCTCTCAGTGGGGCAGTATGGTGTTCAGTGTTCAGTGGGGGAGAGGATGTAGCACTTGAAACTGCAAGGTTCTGAGACAAATGGCTTGTGATAGCACTTTTAAGCGTATTTGGGACATTCTGCAAATGGAAAGGTTTTCAGATGAATGTATTGTGTTGACCAATAACAACCGAGTGCATGTGTGCATTGTCAATTTAAATAAATGTGGAAAAATACTAGCTGCAGCGTCGTCTTATGCTTGTGGCAAAAATAAATGTGGATAAATACAGATAAAATACCCCAAAAATAAATATGGATAAATACAGACGGAAATGGCAAAAAAATAAATACCATAAAACCGGGAGCCCTAATTATATTGTAATGCACTTGTAATAAGGCACACAGGATATCAGTCAAGTTTGTGATGGAGTAGCCATCCACCAAACTCTAAATCAGGCACTAAATGTGACTTGCAGGCAAAGTAAAAAAAGATCAGAATAAGTTATTTGTGTCCATCGAAGTAGCACACTAAGGGAATATGCCTTCCTTGGTGACTTTCAGTTTTCTTGAGCAGTAGAACATTCTGTTGACTGACAGTCAAGGGAAGGTGCTTTTGCACCAATGTAAATCGACCTGATGCATAGTGGCTTGAGTGCATGGAAACTTCAGTGTTAGATGTCTGTAGACTGTGGTGTGGTCAACCCAATTTGCACATCATATTGTGCATTTATTTTCTTCCTTATTTGATATTAATATTCCTAATTATTTTTAAAAACATCCGGGCATGTGTATATATCAGTTTCCGTAGGACCAATGTTTTTTGTTTTGCTGATAACTGTGGTGCTGTTTGGCAAATCTTCATGAAATTTCCCAAAGGAAGTTCATCCACCAGCTATTCCTTGAAGGTTTTGGAGTGATCTATTAAGCATGGCCGAGAAAAAGGGGGTGTCCCAAAATAGAGTTTTGCCATGTTAATGCTCATTAGAAATTGTGGGAAGTGATCCAGAAAAAATGACAGAACTGAAGTACATCACATTCGGCACAAAGTTAGAACTTTACTCAGAAAGCATGCTTTTCATTATTTGGTGTAAATCCATTCAGCTGTTTTCAAGAAATTTGCATTTAAATTATAGTGATATCTGGATGATTGGTTACGCTGGATTCCCACGATATGGTAAATTAAAAAATAAAATATAGTGATCTCGTTGGCCGAGTGAGCTATTTTTTCCTGTAGGTCATTTTTCCAATGGTATCGGTGCCAGTCTAGCAGCAACCAAGCAATCTTATTGGCTGGCCACAACATGAAGAAAAATGTTGCAGCCCCCTTTACAGGACACAGGACTCAGTACCTGTGTCCTAAATTTTAAATTAAAACCACATATAAGGGAGTTGGGTATGGGTACTGTGGCTCCCCTAGTGCTTCTGAGTAGGAACGGAGGGACCCTCAGCCCGGGAACAGAAAGTAAAAAAATGTTTTTTGTGCCCCAGAAATGCCATACTCCTGCTGGACCCATTGCACCTGCTCCTGAAGTACCACAGGTCTCCCGAGGGAGCCGTGGTTCCGTGAGACTGCACAAGCTTCAAATGAAGCTTGAGCGGTCTTGCAGTACCACGGGTGAAACTTGAGCTGCAATACCTTGAGAGTATTGCAAAAACAAATTTGTAAACAAATAAACAAGAAAAATGAGGGTGGAGGTCCATTGATGTTGACTGCTTGTGCGAGGTTGGTCAATATTGCGGCAAGCCCATGCCGCACTTGGCTTAAAGCCATGACCAGTAAGGAAGTTGGGTGAATCTGATGAAAAAACCCAAGCAACTGACTGAAAAACCAAAAGCTAAAGTGATATTATAATTAGGTATGGTAATAAATTCTTACTTTATGTTAAAAAAAGCCCTAGGAATACACATGCAAAAACAAATGTTAAAGTGACGTTAAATTTTGGTATGGTTAACATTAAAAAAATATCAGAAATTCACTGAAAAAAACAAATGTTAAAGTGACATGATAGTTAAATAAGGTAATAAGATTTTAGCCTATGTTTAATAAATCCTAGAAATTCAATGAAAAACAAAGGGAAAAGTTATGTTATAGTTTAGTTTTGTAATAATATATTATCTAGCTTTAAAAACCAAAAAGGCACTGAAATTCACCAGTTATAGTTTATTGATCTAACTATAACTTGTGACCCTGCCATGCACTACTTATGGCCTCACATATTACATTTCTCATGACAAGGTAAATGACATTACAGATGGCAACCCCAAATGACAGCATTGATGACATCACTGATCACCTCACTGATGATATCATCCCATGGATATGGCAGTTTGTTATAAGCTTTCCATACTGGAATCTCTTCAGAAAGGTACACGTAGACCCAATTTTTCATACCATGTGTAGTATTAATGGGCGTATCCTGCAACCAGCAGAATACGCAGAATATGAAGCATATCTATGGAATCACCCACATTAGGTAGATATTATACTTTTTCTTTACTGGTATTAAGTTGGATCTGTAGATATTAATGAGATTAGCAATTTATTATATCTTGGATCCCATTCAAAAGCAGTGTTTGGCTATTATTTACCTTCCTGAAATGTGCCTGTTGAATACCTCATCTAAGAAAGAATTAAGATCATGGCTTCATTTCTAGACATTAGCCAATTATAAGGTGAGCATTACCAGGGCCTAAGGACTACTCCGTAGTATGTAAAACTACCCTATATATATCCTGAAATGAGCAGACTTGTGTGCACCATTTTAACAATACTTGCCATCATACTGTGATTTGAAGTGACTGTGAGTCACCCATAGATTATACATCCTAAAGACAACATATAATGCCTCATGAATTTTTGGAAACAAATATATGCTTTTTATAAATCTCAGTTTATATAGAAATCGTCTATAACACCTCATGATAACTCTTTAACATGAGCACAAGTGAATAATGTATTGGACAGAGAAGATTTAGGGACAAGTTTGCTACTATTTCACGCAACACAGCACAGCAAGGGAACTTACTGTGCCGCTTTGCGTGAAAGGGAGAGATTTATTTTACGAAGATGTGGAGCATTTCTGCTCTCTCCTTGTGCTGGCGCACTGTGTGCTGCCTAACGCTAACACAGTCGCACATGCACCATTGTGCATAGAGAAAGTCATGAGGGAAATAAGGATATTTCTCCTTGTTATGCCTCTGTCAGGTAGGCGCACCATGTTGGCCCAAACCCAGGTTTACAAGTCTTTGTAAATCAGGGTTTGCATCATAATCCATAGGTGGATGCATGGGAAGGCCTATGCTCCACCCATGTAATGCCTACCCAGCGCAAAGTAGCACAAGGCACCCTGAGACAGCGATTGTAAAGCACATAACTTACTGTAGTGCCTGGGCATCTGGGTTTCTAAGACCAGGAAATTGAAAAAAGATGGTGGAAAATTAAATGCCATGCTTGTGTATACCACTCTTATCACCCAGCTGTTGGGCAGTGATTCCAAAAAAATAATGTATCCAGCTCTCAACCTGACATCTTGTGGAATTATTGTGCAAGTGAATTTCTACTCTGTAACAATACACAGTAAATGGAACAGTATTTTATGGTAAGAAGGTGCACTTGCCTGCGTACTGCACAACAGTTGATAATGGTATTTTTAATTTACACTTCCACTGTCGAGCAGAACTCACAGGCCATTCAATTGAGCGTGCAATGCTGTCAATGCCAACTTTCAGGCCTTGATCCCCTCCACCATGACAGATTAAGAATGCTGAGGGCACCCCTAACAGGACCAAGGTGCATGAGAGCCGCCTGCGCACTGCAAGAGAGTCTGACAGACTATGGGGCAGATTTACAAGCCCCTTGTGACATCTTTACGACACCATTGCGTCACTTATGTGACGCAGCGGCGTCGTAAACAATGCGCCACTATGCGACAGATTTACAACGTGACGCATCTAGTGAGATGCGTCACGTTGTAAAGCCCTGTGCTACATTATACTGCGTCAGGTATAATGTATGCAGGGTGGGCGTTCCGTCGCAAGGAAGCCCCATAAAAGTGACGTAGTGAAATCTACAAGATTTCACTGAGTCACTTTTACATCCCCGCTGCGTCAAAACCTTACGCCTGCTAGGAGTGACGCAGCATTGCAAGTATAGGATGCCCCTGAGCAGTGCTGGAGTTGCGTCGCGCTTGCCACACGACTCCAGCACTGCGTCACCTATACGCTGACAGATGCGTCACGCATCTGTCTCTCCTTGCGCCACGGTGCACCGCATTGTAAATGCAGCGCATCCATGGTGGCGCAAGGGGTTCCTAACGTCACGCAAAATAACTGGCGCATCCCTGCTGATCTGCATGGATGCGCCAGTTATTGTAAATCTGCCCCCAAATTGCGATCTTACCCTATGCATAGCAGTAGCATCAAGGGGAGGTCCAGTCCATGTTGTCATCCATTGACATTGTGTGTTGGCGTTTGGGTAACTTCTAGTTGCCTGTGACTCGTGCTTTCAAAGTGCATATGCAAGTCCAATATTCATGGGCACTTGGGTGCCCTGATTACTGTGTCCTGCAGGTAAACACAAAATTCGTTGCTGTGAAACAGACCTGTATGGGAGGCACTGTTTTATGTAACTGTATTACATGTTTACATGGTGCAAGATGAGTTGCAAAATGTCTCGACCTTTATAGAATATACACATGTAGCAATGCACTGCACAATGTTGCAAAGATGCATACATATATGTTTTAATGTTCTTATCCTATATTTGATCGTGAGGGTCCAGCTGCAAAAAATGCACAGGATCTTTAGATAAATGGAGGCATCAGTACATGCTATTCCATTTAATAAACTGTGCTTCGTGATTTGAATAATAACATTACGAATCAAACTCATTTTATAAGATATCAATTGAGAAACCACGTGTCCAAGATCTTTCAATTAAAATAAAGCACCACTCGAGGTTTTAGTGAGTTATTACACAAACCATCGGTATCCACAATAAAGAAGCCATTGAACATTCACGGAGGCATCATCAGTAGTTAGGGTACTCGTGCATCTCCTGCTCCCACTCTAAGGCCTTCATTTACAGTTCTTCTGTAGATACCTGATAGTAGCAAGATGCGGTAATTGTGTCCGGTACATGTGGTATTACCTAAGATATATGCCGATATATGCTTACATATGCGCAGTAGCGGCCAGCATTGCTCGTTGGTGGGGGCGAGGGGGTTGTGGGGATTTGCAGGGGTGTCGCAGTGGGGGATTGCGGGAAATTTAAAAAAAAATGAAACTAAATTAAATTAAACTTACCTTTCCGCTGGGTCCCACGTCTTCTCAGCTCCTGCTCCTGCTCTCCTGCCTCCGACAGGAACAGGAAGCAGGCAGCCAGGCTCCCTCCCCTAAGCCAATCACAACGCTGCGAGCAGCGTTGTGATTGGTTGGGACGCCGCACAGCCAGGGGCTAATGAAGTGGCCATGTTCTCCATGCAGGCTGCTATGCAGCCTACATGGAGAAGGGCAGAGTGCGCATCACTGGTTTGGGCGGCCCGAGAGGGCCGACCAAACAGTCTTTGCGCACTCAGGAGTGGGCAATCCACTCCTCCTCTGCCCTGCTCAAAGCGCAGAGCAGCCCCGCCCACCCGCCCGCAATGCGCAAAGGAAACATTAAATGGTAATAACTTTTAGTTATTACTATTTTATGGTTTGGCTTTCTCGCACTGTGAGAAAGCAGGGGGGGGCGACGCTCCTCTGCCCTAGTGTTGGAGCAGCCCCTGTATATGCGGTAATCTGTTTACCGCACATTTAAGATGGGTTTTGCGCACATCTGACTAGCTGTACACGAGGACTAGTTTGCTCATGCCATAGATTTCTTACCAAACAATCAATCATTTTGGGTAGGATTGCTTTCTGGATAGAATTCTGTACATATTTAGAATGCATCAGTTTCTTCCCTGCACTCACAATGAACCGAATTTGCACAATAGTTATCAGAGATGGAAACACAGCTCACTCTCTGCCGCCAGGGTGACCTTAAACAATCTGGACATTCTGAAGTTTTCTATGGAATCCTACACAACAACCGCCCCCACACCCACCCCCGCTTAGAAAAGCAGTTCACATTGATTAATGGTTTCCATTACATTCACCACAAAGGAATTACCAACCGTGATTTACCCCTTACTATAGACTTTTCAAAGAGAAGAGAAGAGCAAGCAGATGAGAAATGGCCCAAAGACTGCTACAATAAAGGATTATCATCACCTTCAAAAGAAAGTAAGGGTAAACTGCACAACAGCTAATCAAATACATACGGTTTGTCGCATAGCGGTGCCTAACACTAACTTAAAAAAACAAAAACCAGCAGGAATGGTTTGTGCTACTTAAATCATCTTAGTGAACGGTTTTGGCAGGTATTAATCGGTTCACTCGGCAAGTGCGATATTCATAAAAAGAAGCTATTACAATTTACAAATAAAGTTCACTTTTTGTTCAGCTTACCTAATGAAAGAGAGATGGCATTGACAAGGAGGAGATAAGTGGACTAAAGGGAAAAATCCAGCTTGTTCCCTGTGAGGTGTTTGCCAATAGCATTCTCAAACTGAATTATGCATGAAAGTAGCAGTGTGCATTGAAGGATCAGCAAAATTACTCCTTTGGGTTACGACAGTATGATGTATCGCCACGTGTGTGGTGTCGTGGGCCCGTTGCCTGCATTAGTATAAGGATCACATGGCTGCTGACATGCTACCGGAAAATGGAGTGAGGGCATGTGAGCCCAGCACCTTTTTTAATGGCAGGGTCGCCTGGCTGGTGATGCCTGTTAGGAGATGATTGTGTGTATGCATGTGTGCAGGGTCAGCCCTCTGGAGCGGGCTGCAGTGATGTATCCCCAGGATGCTACAGGGGCTAGTCACAAAGGTAGCTTACACTTGAGAATAATTTACTTGTATAATCTACTTTTATTCTTTTGTGTAACTTTACTGCTTTTTGCTATTCACAAAATCCATATATAAAGTTACTCAAAAGTGTAGACTTACATGTCTCCACCTTAGTTTAGGGGGTGGAGTAAGAATAATCATAACTTACAACCGTACAGTTACTAAATGTACCTTACAATTGTATTTTACATGTGGCAGAATCTCCACATTTGAGGGGGAGACTCTCGTGGTAGTGAATAGGAGACCTCCGCAGGGGACGTTAGTGGGAGACCACTGCATGGCAGTGAATAGTAAAATGATATGCAGCTGAAAGAAATCAAACACATCTGACACACATCCCCTTACAACCACATAAATACTGCCCACACTATAGGATCTGTTTCTTTACTCTTCAGCTTTTTAGGTTACCCAACCACCACTCCGTCTTTCTCACTCAAGGATGCGGCCTGAGTTGAAGAGAAATGGAAATTTCACTGAGGAAGAGACAGCCTTTGTAGTGTAATTTGTGGTTAAATACTGCAAGCAGTTAGCATCGACTGCCTCCATTGTCCCTCGGTGGAACCCAGAAGGCAGCCTCATGACAGGAGGCCACAGACTCTTTGAATGAATTCGGGAAGGAGGACTGGACTGTGGTGGACATTAAGAACAAATGGCAAAATGAGAGGAGGCGGATGAAGGAGAAGGTCTCCAGGATTCAGCTGGCTCAAATTCTTCCTGGAGGACCAACCTCCGCCCATCTTCTTCTCATCCCCCTCGAGAAGGAGGTCATCTCCACAATGCGCCCCCACCTGCTGTATGGACTGCCACCGCAGGAGAAACACTAATGTGGTGACAAGTAAGATCATAATCCCCTACTCTCCATAGTTACCAAGTTTCCCAGTTCCATGTGTGACTAGGTAAGCCAGTCCTGTTTTTTGTTTGAATTCTGGGCCTTATAGTCCTGGTTGCATACTGGGTTAAATAGGACTATAAGTCCCAGAATTCTAAGGAAAAAAACAGGCACTGGTCTAACTAGACATGCGTGGGCCTGGAAAACCTACAGCTATTACTCTCTCTATAAAAACAAACCTACAAGCACTGATCCATATAAGTCCTTTGCTCATAAATGCATTGTTGGTCCGCATCACATATATACTCTCCTAAACACCCTGTAACCCAAGTTCTAAAAATGTAAACATTTTGTTTTAATGTTTAATTTACTACTATTCATACTACCGGATTGATTGCTTCAGCTGGTCAGAAGTCAGAGCAATTGCAGCAAGGCAACACATAAAGTAGGTCTACAGCGCAAGCCACCTACACAGACTGTTATGTCCCTATGGCAGCCAGCTGACTAACACACTATAGAAGATTGTTCTCACTTGTTTTTTTCTCTAAAACAGAAATGTCAATGTGTTTTGCCACGTCTTTTAATAGACACTATGGAGGATTGTTATCACTTGTTTTGTTTCAATCCAAAACAGAAAGTCAATATGTTTTTTGCATTGTCTTTTAATTGTACTGAAGGCTAACTTTCAATATATAACAATGCTTTTATTTTTAACTTTTAAGGCCTTGTGTTGTTGTTCCCACCCACCACCTTCTACAATATTCACTTCTGCTCCTAGCAGTGCTACAACACTTAGACCGTCACCATACAGCAGACAGATGGTACACTGATAAGTTCAAACTCTACTCTTTTGCCTAAGTATCTAATACAGGGTTATCCAACCTTTCTGCAACAAGAGCTACTTATGTTCAATGAAAATCATCCTGAGCTTCTAATATTAATAGTGTTGTAATTGTGACCACATAATAAGACAGAATTAAATTAGTGGCCAGGCTATGCAAGATTACCAGTAGTGATCACCTCACTTAATCAGGCACGGTTACCAACAGTAATGTAAACAGAACTCTGTCAAGGGGGACCGCCTCTGCATTGATAATATATACCAGCCATAGCTGCAATGCCACAGCACTAGAATAATAATATTCATAATAACTCTCACCAATGCTGCATGATTTATCACTCAAATATCAGTTTTAAATATATTTTGGAAATTCAACCATTTTTCTTCAAATGTCAACTTATGTTTGCTGAAAATACACACATTTTCATCTCTTCAAATACATACTTTAAAGTTTTGGTGTACATATATTACTTCAACTAAGCAAAAGTTTCAATTTTAGTAGGCTGGTCTGAGCAAATAGAGCTACGTATAAGTAGCTAGAGAGGTACAAGTAGCTCACGAGCTATGTGTTGGAGAAGCCTAATCTAATATCTTTATTTATTACTGACAGTGTAGCTGAATGCTTTTTCACACATCCCTGGTGGCACCATGCTCAACATTTCAGTCTATTCTTTTCCATACTTTTATTGACATCCAAATTTTGCCTGAAATTTGGCAATGTACAGGTAGCACTATAAGATATTTTAGGCTTTGTTTTAATTATCACAATATCAATTTCTGTGCCTCTCAAAATGAGCAGTAAAACCATGTGCCTAGCATCTTCTTCCTCGATTTACAAGGACTTACTACCCCTCTCTGTCCTGTCAACTTCTGTCATGCAACAGCCCCGGGTGTCAACCTTCAAAATATCCTCAAATTGGACAACAACAGACATCCTGTCAGCAGCTATTAGGCCCTCTACCATCCGTCCATCAGGTAAGACTTGGGACCTATGATCTTAACATCTACAACTCATCATTTCTCCTTTTGCTAACCTATTTGTCTCATTATGTTTAAAGATGCATTTCATGACTCTATATAAGATCCTGTACCTCTTTCTAATGTATCTGCATTTATGATCATATTGACATATATAGATTTACAATTTCATATTAACCTACATTTGATCCCTATAGCTGTTGGATGTGGACATACTTTGGAAATACCTTCTACGAGGGCCAAGGTTCAGCAGCTGATCTCATGGTGGATCTCCAAAACAGTCATCTGTGTGGCTGGAGCAGATGAGTTCACATTGTAGAGATATAATAATCCCATCCATGGATCAACCCTTAATAGCATATGTTGTGTTAGGCTCGCATTGTACTAGCTGTATTCTTTATTTGCAGATCATTGTTTATTAAAGTATTGTGTTGAGAAGTTGACACAAAACTGGATGTGATGTACTAAATCTGTTGAAAGATTCTTCTTCAAGGTACTGTGGAAATTGTGCCAGATGATGATGCTGAACCATCAACAAGCGTAGGAGGGCGAGCAATCCTAGAAGAGAATCTGAACCTCCTCCAAACATTGCTCATCAAGAAGAGGAGGAGCAGGAGCTGGTCGAGGCCAAGGAGGAGGACCTGGACAAAGAGGAGGGCATTGCTGCACCCACACAAAAAATCTTGAAGAAGGTCCCTTCACAACCGGGCAGCAGTATTCCTCCTGAATTCCTTTTGAAGATTGCCAGTCTCCAGCCATTACCCAAGCAGCCACGGGTGTTATGCCCACATAAACAGGTTTCTCTGTACAATCTCCTACAAACACCTCCCATGAAGGTGGATCTCCAGCCTTTTCTCAATCATCTGAGGGAGAGCACACCCTTGGGGAGAAGTAGGTATCCCCCAGTCATGAACTTCCCCCACAACCTCACAGATGCCACCCTCTCCACGCTAGTGAACTTGCTGGCCATGTGAGACAGCCACTCATGTGAGTGGGAGCTGGCATGGGCTAATGCTAGCCACTGTGAAGATCAGTTTTATCAGCAACAGAGTAATGTGCTACAGGATATTTGTGCTAACTTTCGTGAGATTGCTGGCTCACATAAAGGACTCCCTCAATGATTGACAGGCAGACCTGTGCCCTGGACAATGTTGCAAAATGTCACCAAGACATGGCAAAGATGCAAAAAGAACATCTAAGAATTTTTAAGGAAGAAAGAGCAAGACACCATGCCTTGGCCTTGGATGATAGAGGCCATAGGCAAAAATGCCAATGTCAATCTTCACAACCAATGCATGCAGGAGATTATACAAGTACACCTGTACCGCCTGCACCTGTACAACTGTGTTCAATCTGTATCTTGAACACATTCACTGTCACCATTTTCCTCGATAAAAATTTGTGCCAACTTTCGTCTGTGCTAAATTTTTTATGTTGCATTTACCGCATAAGATAGTGGTATGTATGTTATCTTCTTTGTTCATTTTCAAAGTGTACGGCATTGCCATATAGAATGAATCTTCTAAATATCATACAGTGTGAATTGCAAATACTCTTGATTGAAATATATATATATATACTGACACCCTCTAGAATTAAACAGATTAGAATTATAATTGTATACTAAAAATATAGATCATAGCTCAGGGAAAAGATGCCAGAATCATTTGTAAAATTTAATGATCTTTATGCTGTTATTAATTGTTTCAAAGAAGTTCACATTTTATCTGTGAAAAACCAATGACACAAATATGACAAATAATATTGTTGCCTCAACTTTTCAGTTATATGTTGTTTGTATTTACACTTTCTATATTTCACCTTTTCGTCCACATTGTGCACTACAGAGACCATAACAGGAAATGAGGTGTTTTTAATTGGTATTTAACAGATATCCCAAATGAGTTTGTATCCACCCGTGATCTATATGATGAAATAAAGAAAATTATGAACTTTCACTCGTGAGTGCGATTTACCTTCTTTTGGAGGATTGTGGTATATATATATATATATATATAGGAAAGTGCCCCATTTTGACTTGGTCACCCCCCCTTTTTGTACACACACAAAAGGTCTGAGGAGATTTAACGACCAACAGGGGGCAACTCCCCTCTAATATAATCTAGCAGCACAAAACAGGCCACCCTGGGTCAAAGACAAATGAAATCGGAGTGTGGGGGAATCCCTTTTATAGGACGAATTCCCTCACCCACCCGTGGGTGGCATGCTTCATCATCGGGAACCTCCTAGCACTGCGAACCTGGTCGCAGTGCAGGCTACAACTCCCTCACTGTGAGGGAGGAACTCAGGGATGTTTTAGTGATAATTGTCAAGAGGTATACTAAAACCTTCAGATGAGCCGGGTGTGGAGGGAGTGTGTGAAGGTGGTGAATGTGAAGTTAAAACTAACTCCCTGGTATGTTAAAAGTCAATTTTAATGGAATATCCGGGGTCAGGACTAAAAAAAGTGTGCGAGCCATGCCTGGAAAATTTAACCTTGCATGGTTCAATGTGGTCATAGGGTCGACATGTTTCAGCCTGGGTGCCCTCCGCAGAGGTGCTCTGGCTTTCTTCTTCAGGAAAGTGTGTGAAACTTGACACCGTACCAACTCCGGTCGGTGTGAAAACGATACAAACAACTGATGAATTAGTACATCAGTCGTGGTGGGCTGATGTTCAGCGTCGTCTATATAAACAAGAAATGAGTTAATGACAAGCATAAAAAACATTTCAATAACACTCCTTTAATCGCTTAACCGCGGCGGCAATTCCGCCGCGGTGCGGCGGTTTAGCGGAGTGGGCGGGGCCGCGTCGGCCAACGGACGTTCGCAGCACTACAGAGGTAGTGCTCGCGACGGCCGTTGGCCGACGGACGCACGCAACGGGTTAATGCCGTGCCAGTCAATATAGTTAATAGGAGTACTGTGGCTACGGTAATAATGGAAAAAACTTGTTCCAAAGCTTACCCGACTCTTAGGGGGAGCTAGTGGCAACTCATCCTCGGCGCACTCAAGGTGGGTTCCAAAACCTAAAAAGAGGTGAAGAGGGGGCAAGTGTGGCTGTGATTCACAGTCATAGGTGCATAAAAAGTATATACAGTTGACTCCAGATGCTCAGTGTAAATGAAATGTAAATGTTTATCATATATACATCCTAGTCCTTGCAAACAGCTGTGCAGAAATCGGAATATTGTAGTACATGGTGATAGAACACAGAAAGGAAACACGTGCAGGTAGTTGTATAATGTATACATCCTAGTCCTATCAAACGGCTGTGCAGAAATAGGAATATTGTTGTACATGGTGATAGAACACAAAAAAGAAACACGTGTAAGTAGTTGTATAATGTCCAAGCATAAGACAGGTCAGCAATGAACATCGGTTGCTGAGCACCAATGAAGCAGAACAACAGGTAGCACACGCACCGAAATACCACTGGTAGCTAGAAACAGTCTAGTCACCTCAAATGGAGACCAACCCGTTGAATGGGTCAGGAAGTAACTCACACCAGGGTGTAACTCAAAAATAAGGCAAAGCTTACCCTTGGAAAGCTAAAGGGAAGAAGAGGGGAATGGCCCACCGGGTTGATGAAACCAAACAAGCAGTGAAGACAGCTGCACCTCATGTGTAGGCATGCAGTTAAACTACGAGTGCGCCCCTGTGTGGGGGTACTCAGGGGAATGGAGGAAAAATTTGTGTCACCCATAAGAATAGCTAGGGAAAGCGTACAGGAGGATTTGCCCTCACTGTCACAAGTGCAAAAAGGCATGTAACACACCCCACAGAAAGAGGGCTGAACGCAGGGAACGTGCAGGGCGGCCAGGCAATGCCACTGCTCCTAACTAAATGCACTGATTCGGAGCGGACCGCTGTCACTTACCTCCGTGTGAGGTCTTGATAAGCCTGCATGTGCAGCCGGGACGAGGAAGAGGAAGAGGATTGCTACTCAGGTCCAGCATAAAAAGTATCTCGAGGGCAGAGGCTCCGCCTACCCGAGAGGTGTCCGGGATAGGAATGCAAAATCGACAGCAGACTGCGTGCAGGTCCTGCCGGAAGGAGAATAGGGCGACCATCTTAGAGAGGTCAAGATGAGCCGAACTGACCAGCAGTGGAGTACGGTAACCCAAACCTATGGGGTCGCGGAAGAGGATAGCCACTCAGGTCCAGCATTAAAAAGTCTCTCGAGGGCAGGTATCCGGGATCGGAGTGCAAAATCGACGGCGGACTACGTGCAGGTCCTACCGGAAGGTGAATAGGACGGCCCCACTTTTTGCCTGGTATTTGATGTGATTTTGACTGGAAGTGCACTGGGTTCCTGCTAACCAGGTCCCCAGTGCCAGATCTCTTTCCCAAAACTGTACAATTCTTTTCCCCAATTGGCAATACCTTTAGCACTCTCTGTAAGCCCCTAGTAAATGTACCCCTGGTACCCAGGGCATGAGGTACTAAAAAGGGGTCTCTCAGGGCTGCAGCACGAATTGTGCCACCCTAAGTGGCCCCTCCCCAAACACATGCAAGATGGCCATTGCAGGCTGCGTGTTTTGGTGCAGACCAAAGTGAAAACACGACATGACACACATCCACGGAGTTGGAAAAAAACTCAGTGGAACTCTGCTCCGCTCCCTCCCCCCTCCCTAATTAATTATAATTACAAAAAAAGGCACTTACTTGCCGTGGCTGCCTCCTCCTTGCCATGGCCGCTCACCTTTCTTGTCCTCGCCGTCCTTGTTCTTGCGCACGCATGACGTACAACATAGGGGTTTCCAAAGAACAAGGACGGCGAGGACGAGGAAGGAAAGCGGCCATGGCGAGGAGGAGGCAGCCATGGCAGGTAAGTGCCTTTTTTAAAAATTATAATTAATTAGATGCCAACATTGTCAGAGGAGGCTCTCTGAAAGATACAGCGGCCATGAAGTGGAGTACAGCCAGTATTATGACATAGGCTAGGAGTGGACACTAGATGAATCCAGACCCTGCTCCCAGTCAGCAACCGTGTCCAGGATCACATCAGGTGAGAAGTGTTATCCAGCAATGACAGCTTCACTCGACATACAAAAGATGTTGATCATTTGGCTGTAAAACCCCTCTCTCCTCCTACACACATAATTCTTCCTCAAAAGAAGGGGCATATATACAAAGATGTTCACCATCATAGTGAAGGCAGGAAAAAAGGTTTGGTATACGGTTCCTTTCTTATTTGGACAGGCTGACTGTGATCGGTTGTTTAACCATTTGATTCCTACTGTAATACACTTTTTACTTTTCCTTACACTTTACCATATGGAGTTCTCGGCCCTGACTGAGAAAAGACTCATAGCAATCATATTCTGCAAAATATAAACCAGTTTTAGATCCTCTAGACCTTCTGGGCCAGCCCGAGCTTACATCCAATTTACACACTTCACACAGAAAACCTGGTGAACCATAACCCACAAACCACCTGCGCATTACATGAGGATGGTGCGTTCTGGGCAGGATTCATCCTGTGTGACTAAAGACTATTTGTGTGTTTCGCAAACTCCTTTCATGATGTTTGGACACACCCACAAGAATTCACGCTTTACATTCTTAGACTTTATTAAAATCAATGTATTATTCTAGTACAGATAATTTGTCTACATGTAATTATAAAAACAAACTATGTAGTGGCAATGAAAGCAATAAATACGCAAAATATTAACATGAATTGCAACACTAAGATGATGTATCAAATATTCATTGTATCGAGTGATGAAACCTTTCCTTGTCATCCAATCGCTCCCTCGTAACCATAGCTAAGCTGAGCTATCTTTTCACTAAAAATGCATGTCTGAGTGTCTTGAAGTGGCCTGTAGCTCACATACCTTAGCTTGAATATCAAGCCTGTTGTTCTGTTCTTTGAGAAGGTCGCTCCCTGTCTCAATTGTGGTGTTCCTCAATGAGCTGATAAGGCTGTACTGGCCGCAAGAAGCTGATGGCCTTCTCTAAGGATTTTTGCAGCTCAGTTCATGCAAACCAATCTCCCAGTAAAAAAGCTGAAGATTCCTCTTTGGCTAATGCTTATCTGTACCAGACTTCAATACACTTTTCTATTTTTGTTAATTGGATGTGTATTTCAGGTAAAACTCATAAAACACAGTAAAAGAATACAATACAATCGCAGGGAAAAAAAGAAAATAGAATACGCAATATTCACAATTAATCAATATTCCTATTCCGTTTAAAAACAATAAAAATGCAATATAGTGCAGAAATGTATACATCATTGAAATCAGTTAATAAATTCATCACTAAAGATAGCAGCTTCCGCAATACAGTAGTCCCTTCCTAATATCCACATGATCGATCAAAAATTGGCCACATTGTAGCCAATACATTCACTTGTATTAGATCTTAAAATTCCAAAGGCTCTGCAGGGTGACTTGTCCCTAATGTTTGACAAATAGGTATAATCCATTTCCTATGTGGACTGACATATGCTGTCAAGAAAAACTTTAAGTGCGCAACTGACACTATCTCTATCATGCACTCTGGGCACTTATCGCTGGCACAAGGAACCTTGGGCCAAATTGCACGTAGGTTTCATTTTGTGATTACCTAATAGCGAATTTTTGAGATTCGCTATTAGGTAATCGTAAACGATTATATATTATTTGCACATTTAGCGATTCCTAATGGGCTCGCAATTGACCTACCTCATTAATATTCATGAGGTAGGTTGCAATGTGTGACCCATTGGGAATCACTAAAAACACAGGGATGGTAGCCTGCTGGGGACAGCAGACTGCCATGTCGGTGTTTGCTTTTAAATAAAGCAACGTTGTTTTTTTTTAATGCAGCCCGTTTTCCTTAAAGGATAACAGGATGCATTTCAAAAAGAAAAATTAAACATTTCAGTTTCATATTTTAAGAGTAGGCAGTGGTCCGTGGGACCACTGCCTGCTCCTAAAAAACGTTTACACATGCATTCACAAAGGGGAAAGGGTCCCCTTTGGACCCCTTCCCATTTGCAAGTGGATTACCACCACATTGAATTTGGTGGCAAAAAGCTGTTTTGTGAACGCATTTCGGTTGCAAAATATTCATACATACCACTGCGAGTCGCTATTAGAAAGGGACGCCCTTAACAGGCCCTTTCTTAATACCGAATCGCTAACCCTTTTTGCGATTCGGCAATAGGTTACCAAATAACAAAATGGGTTTAGTACATAGAAAATAGATTTTTCCAGTATCGCAAGCGGCCCGATTCAGCGAATCGGGCTGTTTGTGACGTGAAAAAAACTACGTACATGTGGCTCCAAATTTCACCTGCTACGACAGCTGCTAAATGGTAGCATCTCATATCAAAATTTAATATACAGTACCTTAGCAGAAGGATGAACTTAATTATACAAAAAGAGTTCAAAGACTGGTGTACACTTGTAATCAAAAAATCTAGCAGAGAGATTTCAGTGGTTGCACTTCTGATACTCTCTCTCCCTTATATGTGTTTCTCTTTAATTAATTCCTGGTCACCCAACAGGTTTCTAATGGAACAACCACAAATCCCCAAGCCCTACTTTATACAAAATGCATTTACATGACTCAGCCATGGAATGTTAAGATGGCATTTCAATGTAATTCATTCTTTGAGAGCTAGTCTATATGCACTAAACTCTTCCGTGTGCCACAATCGATGCCAGTAAAGCAGAGATCTGAATCTCCCAATATGGGCTATGGGTTTCTGTCTAAAGTCCATATACAAAGGAAGCAGGGGGGGGCACTCTGGGGTAAATTAACGAATGATTTTAAGAATGTATCTTACACTCTCGATAGTTCTGAGTCCCTAGCGTAGCCCCATACAGAACTGTCCCCACGGTCTTGGCATTATAAATTTCTGTGGTTGGGGAAACCGTTCTTATTGACGTTTTCTAATACATTTTTACTCTTGTCATGGTGTTGGGTTGCAATTCCAGATAGCTTTTCTGGACTTAGGGGAACCAGGGAATGCTGTTTATCAACCTTAAAACAAGATTTTCGAAGTCCATGACATGCTCTGTATTTTCTACTCCAGCTTTTAAAGTGTCCTTATGGGACTTAGAAGGGTTGAAAGACATATACTTTGTTTTTGTCGAGTTTACTTTCAGCCCTAGTTCTTTACAAAACATCAGAAGTTGATCTAAAAAGATACACTTTTCTTTTGAAATGGGTATGTCTCATGATGAATGATGTAAGATGCAAGAAATAACATTTAATCTTGTTGCTTTTTCACTAAATTCTATCACACATTATAAATCATATGAATACATGTATATATGAATGACTGATGCACTCTCAAACTATAATGAAACAAATGTTACATGTTATACATATGCAATCGATACTAAATGCAGCACGTTTGTAAATTAAAATATGCACTCAAACACATGAATATATGCATATATGAAATGCAATGGGGGTACATACGCAAAAAAACATAAAGATTAGTTAGCACACATTTCACAAAAAAGCAGAATTCTCACTCTGTAGTCTCAGGGTGACAAAATAGGAATGTAGGGAGAAGGAGAGCAGATTATTTGTGACCACAATGAAGCAGAAAGAGGTCAACATATCAATAGTGACTTTGAGGGGTAAAGTAGAAAGCTGCTGACAAATCCCACAGAAATGTCACAAGAGTTCCTAACCATCAATGAACAATTTTACAGAGACAGTTTGAGACACTTCAGTGCAGGAATGTTTCTTGGCAGGACTAATTCTTCTGAAGCTTACAAAATTGTGTAGGGCACCACCAGGTAAACTCATTAAAGAGTTAAAAATCAATAATGCATCAAAGATAGATGGCAAAAGTCACCAGCATTGCATAGAGAAGTGGAAGACTTGGGATCCTTGAAAGAGAAATGAAGCCAAGCTTTAATCACAGTGTGATCAAAAGTTAGGATATGAACTTTTGAGCGACAGCTACAAGCTGACTGTCAAACTCTGAGCATGTGTCCTCGGGCAGGATGCCACGGCTTCCACCCTCGCCTGTCTGCTTGCTGCACAAAGCGTGTTGCACTGACTTGATGAAAAACCTAAGCCTGTCCCCCTCTCAGGCATTCAGTAGTACAAAAAGATGACCCACTTCAGTAAACATTGTACCTGCCAGACATGGATTCAATAAAGAATCTCACTAAAGATCTGAAATAAGAACCTCACCTATTAAAGCGTGCTTTAATCTGATCAGTCTCAGTCAGTTACATGTAGGTCTATGGCAACAAGAGCCTCAAATGGAGTTGCACTAAAAACAAATCGCATTTTACATTTTTGTTCTATTAAATTCTGGTTGCAGTTGTTTTGTGTTTTCCTGAGAGTGGACACATTGCTGATTCCAGTATATCTCAACCTCTCCTATTCTTCAGTGGCCTCAGAGAAACATCCTTTCCCTGGAAACAGTTGGTCAGACTATTTGAATAGCATCTCATAACCATTGGTGGTAAACACTGTTTGCCTGCTAAGAACTCAACAGATATTACCTCACAGGATATATGACCTGGGCACTAAAGGCAGGAATGTTTATGATACTTTACCAGAATCTGTATCAGGTGGAAGAGATAGTACTGAATCTTAACCTGATGTCTTCTAAATCACTTTCAAGAAATTAGAGGGTCATTTTGAGGAGAAAATAAACATTGTTTTAGAAAGCCATACATTCTTTGGTAGAGTTCATCAGGTTAAAAGTGAAAAAGTCAGAAGTTACACAGCTCTTTTGAAAGGTTTGTACAACACAGCAATGTGATGTTTGGGAACCTATTGATTCTCCCATCCGAGACCAGTTAGTGAGGTGCTCTAACAATCCCCAAAATGCAGGAAAACGTCTTGGCAAGAAATCCACATCTAAAGGAAGATGCTGACATTCCCAAAAATATTGAGCACACTGTGGGCTGCATGAACGAAATCAAAATACCTACTGAACAAGCGTGTCAAGTGAGAAAGAGCAAGAAGGATGAAGAAACTACCAAGGTTAAGGTACCTACATCAAGTAAATTTGTTGACAGTACTAAATTTAAGTGTTTCTGCTGTGGGAACACAGCACGTCTTTGGCTAAACATTCCACATGCAGAAAATGCGGTGGGAGAGGTTACTTTGCTAACGTTGCAAATAAACGACCTATATAAATGTGATCACTGTGGAGTGTCTCAAGGAGGATGTCAAAAATGGTTTTACGTATTAACTATAAAGATTAGAATTTACAGCTACCTAGTCTAGTTGTTGGTTACCACTTGATCAAGTAGCTGAAGTAGTAGTGGGCTCCTGTTCATCTTTCATGACTATGTACAATATTTAGGAAGGGGCATGAATTTGTGGAACTGGATGTTAATCTGAGGGAATATAACAAACTCACAATTTTGTTGAAGAGTAAAGTGAGATTGGAAATTTCCTGTAAAGTCATAAAAGCCATGAGCAGCGTTTATATAGCAAAGCGAGGATCTAATTTACTTGGGTGAAGGTATCAAAAGGTACTGGGTATTGAACTCAATCATGAGCTAGTCTTTTTAGTGGTGTGATCGCTCAACAGGGAAGATGTAAGCAGAGGTATTGTCTGACAAGTAAGGTCGGTTAGTTAATTTCCAACACTGGACTTAATTAAAGTCCAATGCAACAACTGTGGCGCACAAAGTACATTTCATACCTAATGTAATGAGAGAGCCCTTGAAAGAAAAAATTGAGTAAACTCATCAACCAAGGGGTGATTGAACTTTTTAAATGTTCAAACTGGTTGGCATACAATGCTTTAGCCACCAAGACAAGTGAGAAGGGTATGCATCTATGCATAGACTTAAGAAATTTGAATTCAAATTTGTTGGTAGATTCCCTTCAAAGAATCAATAAGATGCTAGCCTGGTGGTCAATGCTTGCTGCTTCAGTGTTATTGAAATATTGTCAGCTTACCACCTGCTTAAACTCCACCCGGTGTCGAGAGCTTTAACTCATTCATAACTCCCCTTGATTCATAAATGTCTGGCAGAATGCCATTCTGGTTGGCCTCGGCTGCAGTGTGTTCCAAAGGATAGCACAGCAAGCTGTGAAGGTCTCTTTATCGTGCTGAGTTTCAATACAATACCTTGGTCTACTGGACTTCTAAACACCACCACAATGTGACCTTAAAGGAAGTTTTAAGGCAGTTGAAGGAAGCTGTTTTAATCAGCAAAAGTGATAAATGTCAGAGTGGAATTGGCTTAGTAACTTAACGAGGACACACCATATCAACAGGTCACACTCAAATATGATCTTGCAGAGGCAGTAAGAAATTTCCTGACTCTAGGAATTAAGAAGAACGTAAATATTTTCTTGGCCTATATGAATACTACTCCAAGTTTGTGAAAAAAGTTTGCTGACATTATCCATTCTTTGCATGCTTTACATAAGAAAGATGTAAAGTTTGATCAGAATGGAAAGTGTAAGGAGGCATTTAAACAGACCAAGAATGTCATTACAGATACCCCAACTTTGTAAATTTTTATGTGCCCAAATTTTTGGGGGAAGTCAGGAAGGAACTGAACGTGACTAATGTGAAAAAGTTCAGAAAAGACAAACTTGTCCCACCAAAAGCCACAGTGAGAGAGAATTGTTGATTTTGAGTACAGAAAACACATGTAAATAACCAAGGCTACGGCTCAGTTTTGGTGGCCTGTAATGCACTAATTTGTTGACCATAAGTTAAAATGCATGAACTAGTTGTTCTTTGATCAACAAGATGAAGTAGTAAGAGAAACCCTGCTCTCTCCTATTGATGTACTAGACAAACCCTGGAATAAGCTGACATTATATTTAATCTGGCCCTTAAATCATGTAAAACTGAGTGGGGGGTGTTTATTCTTGTCTTTACAGGCTACAACTCTGACTGAATTGTAGTTAAAGTAGTGCAAAGTGTTATCACCAGCAAATATATCAACTTTCTGTGGAACAGCTTCTTAAGTGAAGGAATTGTGGAAACTATTATCACTGACAACAGTGTGAAACTGATCTAGGACCACATGATGGAGTTTCTGAGTGACATGTTTGTGGTACATTACATAACTGTTCAATATTGGACTAGAGTGAATGAGATGGTTCAGGGAGTAAATCGTATGATCAAGGAGTGTATCTAATTTGTGCGTCTGATGGGTGGAGAGAGCCCTCCAGGAGGTGGTATGGTGTTATCACACCACTCAAACAGCACTCCCAGTGTCTGTCATTTTGTTACTCTCAAGTGTAAGCATCTAGGAACTAAGATGACCTTAGTCTAGGTGTATCAAGCAGACCCAATGTGAGTAGAAAGGGAAGCTTCTATGAGTAGAATTGGTTCTCACACAAGGCTGATTACAAGCAGAGATTCAACCAAGTGTTTAGTTCAAAGTGTATCAGAACTCAAAGGAGGAGATGTTGTTGAAATTAAGAAACCCAAGTCACGAGGACGAGAATTCTCAAGGTCTATACAACCCTTGTAAATTGCTGAATTAAAGCGCAATCCAGTAAAGTTAGAGAATGGCTAGACATCGAGCATGGCAAGGGTGCTCAAGGCCCACAATGCACATGGTAGGAGGAACAACCTATCAAATCCTTGTAAAAAAAACATTTTCCAAAATTATCCTTTCAAAGAGTTTAACACTAGAGGCATAAAGATTTTGTGGTAGGATAATTTGGGGCTCATTATATTCTCTTGTCATGCTAACCAGCACTTTCACTGCTTGGGAAGGGAGTTGTGGTGTAATCTCATTTTGGATGTAAATTAATTGCATATCTTTACATTTTTCTGTTCATGTGTCTAGTAAATATTTTGTTCACATCTCAATATTCAGCACTGTCATTTCATCATCTTTTCAAGCATCCCTTTGGAATGTTGGAGGCAGTTGAGATGCTAGCTGTCAAGTACTGGTGATGCGTTATTGAGAAATAAATCTTCCTGTTCAACCTTAAAATAACAATGTTTTCATGCCCATGAGAACACAACGTGATACCAAAGGGGATGATGGACGGAGCGTTTGAGCAAATCAAACACTCACCCCCAGTCAACTGATCTGGGTTTAATCCATCATCATTCTTTAGCTCACTCCACCACCCCAGTTCAGACATGGCCATATGCAAATCAGTCTGACCCTGTGCCTCATGGGAACAGTCCAGCCCGAACTGCCAAGCCATGTCTTCCCTGGACCGGAAACAAGCATCCTGGGACCGGTTTCTGGCTATTCAGCAGTCATCAGCCAGGCTAGCTTGAATCCAGTGGCAAAATGAGCAAGGGACCCACGTCTGGGCATACCCTGCCAACTTAGGGCGAACAAAGCGATACCAAAGGGGATGATGGACGGAGCGTTTGAGCAAATCAAACACTCACCCCCAGTCAACTGATCTGGGTTTAATCCATCATCATTCTTTAGCTCACTCCACCACCCCAGTTCAGACATGGCCATATGCAAATCAGTCTGACCCTGTGCCTCATGGGAACAGTCCAGCCCGAACTGCCAAGCCATGTCTTCCCTGGACCGGGAAACAAGCATCTTGGGACCGGTTTCTGGCTATTCAGCCGTCATCAGCCAGGCTAGCTTGAATCCAGTGGCAAAGTGAGCACGGGACCCACGTCTGGGCATACCCTGCCAACTTAGGGCGAACAAAGCGATACCAAAGGGGATGATGGACGGAGCGTTTGAGCAAATCAAACACTCACCCCCAGTCAACTGATCTGGGTTTAATCCATCATCATTCTTTAGCTCACTCCACCACCAGTGGCGGTGCGTCCATTGGGGCGTTGGGGCGTAGCCCCCCCGCCCGCAGCTCCCTCGGCGTCTTTGAACCTAAGTAAACTGAATCAGTTTACTTAAGTTCAAAGAGCCGAGGAAAACTGACAATCATGTCAGTCAGCATGACGTCGGACCGCCCACCCCCTTCAGAGTCTGAAGGGGGTGGGCGGTCCTGCGTCATGTTGACTGACATGATTGTCAGAGGGACCAGGGGCAGCAGGCAGCACTGCAGCACAAGTGCGCATGAGTGGGCAAGGGCACCGGATTTTCGCGCCGTGCCCAGTCATGCACACTTGTGTGTGCACTAACTTGCGCATGCCCATTAGGAGAGCGAGGGTTGAGCAAAGGCTCAAACCTTGGTCTCCTAATGGGCAGGCGGGCGAGAGGTAACCGTGCCCTAAGCCAATCCTGGCGCTGCCAGCAGCGCCAGGATTGGCTGAAGAGGCTGTAGGCAGGGCCAAACGGAGTCGGACCCGAGGCGGCGCGGACGGCGGACCTCCTCAGAGTCAGGTAGGATTTTCTATTTTTCTTTTAATCCCCGGGCCCCTGGCACAACCCACCCCCCCAAGCCCCCCGCGAGCCGCGTCTGTGTAAACTATCCGAGAAGGTACAAATTAACAATGCCCTCCTTCAAACCCTCCACCCTCAAACAATGGCCCAGGCCAAGATATTGTCTGATGTCTCAGAACGTGGGCGCCGCAATTACTTGCGTATTGTTTGCTTGCGCGAGGGCATTGAAGGGCTAGAGATCGAGACACAGTGCTGTAGGTGGCGAGAAGTGCGGGCCGCTTCAAGATAGAGAATGCTAACATCATAATGATATTTCCAGACCTCACGTTGGCGGTACAACATAAACGCAGCTCAGAGTAATGGGACTCAGGTACGCGCTTTAGTTCCCCGCTAAACTGCGGATAACGGTTGAGCAGCGCTCACACTTTTTCCTGGAGCCTGAAGTTGCCTGGGATTGGATAGAACCGTACCAAATTCGTCGCCACGCACGAGGCAGAATGCTCACATGATATTACTACTAGTCGATCACGACAGAGCTGTTGTGCTTCAACGAGCCAGCGCCCCTGGTGCGCGGACAGGCAGTGCATGCCTGCAGGTCACAAACAGGCTCTCGAGGTGCCTGTGTCTATCACTGGGAGTTGCTGCTCCCCTGCTCACATGCCTGACAGCGCTTCATCCTCATCCTCGGGGGCACGCGAAGAGATGATCGTGATGGCCTCTATAGGTCGCCACTACTTCCCCTGGTATCCCCTGCTTACGCCACAAACAGCTGCCGACCTCCTTTGATTCCTGGCATTAAGTATACTTCTTGAGTAGGATGCTGCTCTGCACTATTGTGATGCTGCGGCTGGAGACCCTGAGGGGGTTTTAAAGGTTTGTTCCTGCCCATCTTTATAGGGTTTCGGAAGTGGGACCTGGGCTTGGGAAATGTAAATTGCTCATTATACTTGCCAGGCGGCCTGCCTTAAAAGCGCGGAGCGAGGGGAGAGGAAAAGCAAAGCAGATAAAACAACTTAGGTGTGCACTTTCCTGTTTAACAAGCTGCGCGCGATGACAGGCCTTAGCAAGGAAGCAGGCATCCAGGCGGCTGTCAGGCGCTGACCAGCGCAATGCACGAGGCCAGCTATCTCTCAGCTCTGGAGGTGGGCTTGCATTCGCCGTGTGCTACATCATTCTCACCCTGCCCGTGACAAACAGGATCACTCTCTGATGCATGCCTGCAAACTGCTGGCTGCTCACATTTCACATCCCCGCACTCTGGAGAGATGTCCGTCTGCATGCAGACACTGCTCAATCCGTGTCATTGCGCATTTCTCCATGAAAATTCACAGCATGCCTGCTAAATATCAATTTGTAACGTACAACTCAATTTCGCCCTGACACACAGCACGCCTCCTTTTCTGTATAGACGGCAGATTTCCGCCGTCCTAATCACTAAAGCGATTCGATTTGTTCATTTTTTGAAATTTTCCACTGCTTGTGCAACTTCTTACCTACATTGCATAAAGTTAAACAATACCGATCTTGTGTTGAAATGTTGTAATCCATCCTGAAAATTCTGCCCTGGGAAAGAGGGGGCTGGGTGATGATGGCCCATAGACACCGTAACCAGGAGATAATGTAAGCATTCCTGCACCGCACGTTCCTACCAGTGCACAATGGATGCCGAGCTACAAAAGCGGGAAGGCACACTGCCCGGCCAGCACGTACCTAGGCGGGTGACAACTAGGACCTTGTACCATGTTTTTGTCCAGTGTGAAAAGCACTAATGCCTTTCTGCAGCAGCAGTGAACAGAAAACGAGTCAATAAAATGTCGGTCCTCACCGTAACCCACGCTGCTTGCGCATTACCGTAATCGGCCGCTGCTGACACACATTACTCAACAGTAAACAAAGAAAAGTGTAGTACAGCTTAGCCTTAACCTGACGTCCCTAGTCAAACAAAGTTATCTAGGGGTCACGTGTGCAGAGTCGATGCATGTAAATGTCATTACTATTTATGACAGAGACGTTTAACATTTCAAGGATTAAGAACCAGGATGTTTTTACAACATGGTTCTAGACCACAGAGGAGCAAAGAAAAAATATAGGGGCATATTATCAAGAACGGCGTTAAAAATTATCGCCGCTTTAGCGGCAGAAAACTGCCGCTAAAGTGGCGATAATGGGCTTGATAATATGCCCTTGAGAATTCCAATAGAAGTCCATGTTCTGGTGTGAACATGGGCTTCTATTGGAATTCTCCAGGGCATATTATCAAGCCCATTATCGCCGCTTTAGCGGCAGTTTTCTGCCGCTAAAGCGGCGATAATTTTATCGCCGTCCTTGATAATATGCCCCATAGACACTCAAACTAGCCAAAGAACACACGGTCACGCCCATTGGTAAATTAGATAACGGCCACTCCCATAGGAGTTGTCAAAGGCTACGGACACTCGAGGGAATGAAGCTTACCAGTGCCCTGAATTGAGCATACCACATATGCGTTTACCAAGCGCCAAACAGGGCTAAACGGAGTTTGATGCAATGTACATAATCAAGCATATTTAAAAGTGCTGTGTGCACCTATCTAGCCAGGGCTCCCGATGGTTGGACCCGAACCCCACCGATGGACCAGCGTGGCTCGAGACTGAGTGTTATAATGCCAGCCTGTTCCCCTTGGTGGCGACCCTGCAAACGTTTACCCACTCCAACTCCATTTTTAGAGATACCACTAAAACTCTACTTCTTGAGGACAAATCTCTAGCCTCCAGTGGGAAACCCCTTCACCTCGCAACAAATTTGGAGAACCTTGGATTCCTTTAGTCACAACTCGCAATAGGTTATGCGGTCGCCTTGATCTTCAACCTATGGTCAGGGCTGTGCTCGAGACCTGGTCGATCGGCCACTGATTGTCTCACTCCTTTCCCCCCTATCCTCCTCCTTCTGATTCGCTCTCCCCATCTATTTCTTTAAATGTTCGGTGCCTTAAAACAATTGGTCTATGTGCACCACAGATGCTCAATATGTATATTGAAAGCCTTGGGTATTCTTTAAGGACTAACCACATATCGCACTAATACTGTACGGTGTACTAAGAACAGAATTACCAATACAAGTTTGTGTGTTCTTTTCTCTTGTCATTGGCCATTGTTTTACTGTGTAACCTCCAGCACCGAAAGTTGTTTGCTTGTCTGTCTTTGTATGGTTTTAAAACTCAATAAAACTTTTTGTAACAAAAAAATAAGTGCACATCGCCTACACAAGTCTTTTCTACAGACGACATCCAGCAAGAGTCAGGGTCAGCAGGGTGTTACCTCTGCCCTATTTGGCAGGGCACCCAGTAGAGGTGTCCCCTCAACATCTGCTTTTGCACTAGCAACTGAACCGCTTGCAAGGAAAACATGTGTAGATGAGGAAGTGACGTCTTTAAATGGACTCTAAATCTAGAGACAAAAGATCTCTGTGCCGATGACCTCCTCCTCTAAGTTACTGCAGACACAAATGCACAAAGTACAGCAGATACTACACGAATTCATCCGTTTAATTTCCTTTGTGAATGTATCTCTTAATTTGTTTTGTACATCAGACAATGTGTATGTTGCACTTTGGTGGCTAATCCGGCGAGTCAATGCTGAGAGTTTAGATGGGATGGAGATTCTCATTTGTGTCTGAAGGGTTACAGTTGTTGGTTTGTACACGTGTCCTTCAGCCATTGTAATTCTCTCTTCCGCATACACCTCTGACCATTATAGTTTCTAAAGAGCAGCGTTAGTGTGCGCATCTTTGCACTCGAGTATCTCCTCTGCAGTTCTTCAGTTTTGTGACTCGCCATGGGCCCAATGATATTATGTTTGTGTGATGATGCGTTTTGTTGTACATAAAGGGAAATCCGCAGTTTACTTTTTTAAATATGTGTGTATGTGAGTGTGTCTGTGCTGCAGTTGATGGTACTTCCTTACAGATGTGCTGTCAGTAACTTGTGTGTACATCACACAGCCACATTGCAAACCGATATCAGGATATTGTTTCTGGTTCCACCCGCAGATTCTTGAATTCACCTGAGTAAGTGTTTGTGTGTTTTAAGTGGCACCAGAGCGCGGCGCGGCTTGCTGTGTCTGTTCAGGTGACATCCCGCTAGGCCCTCGGCAAACGGCCTACAAACACTTCCGCAATGTCACCAACAGTTGCCTCTGCCAACTTTCCTACATCAAGGGCAAAAACAAAAATTCACAAGTGGTGAGGGTGCAGATCCTTTTACTCCTGTACCCATGTCCGACCATATTGTGCAAATATCTGAAAATGCTGTCTTTTTATTACTCTCCAGTGAAGGATGAACTGTACACCTTTAAATACTTTCATTTGCCATTCTAATAGTTTTCTCTGCTAAACAACTTTCTATTTACTTTTCGAGTTTATGAGCGGTTTCAGGGCGCGCACACTGAATATCGACCCCAGAGTATCAATAGGGCACATTATCAAGGATAAAACATCAAAAAAATATAGACAGGTGTGAGTCTAGATTTTCTACACCTAACACCACATATTGTATTAATTGTATTTATATAGCGACTCTACAATAGTCTACAGTGATGAGTACATATCACAAGAATTACCACTTGCTATTGTTTAATATGCTAAACTGAGGAGACATTAAATGTACTGTGTTCTGCTATAGGTGATGAACTTGCCACATAGAGAATTTTATGGCGTTCCGGAGCATGAGTTGTGTTTGAGTGTTGCTCCCTTCTTTATTCCTTTTTGTTTCCTTTGGCTCTCATTCATAGTATATGTACAATTGCTAAGTGCTTGTATTCATAAACCTTCTACTCTATTTAAAGGTATTTTCTGTATTCCTGGTATGAATGGCTCCAAACTAAATGGCCAAGAATGAGTTCTGGTGTTGGAATATGCAGAAGGGTTCAGGTTTGTGCAGTAGAATGTGATGAGTTTTCAACTTCCAGAGAAAATATAGAGAGGACATGAGATGAGAGAACTCTCTTAAGGGCATACTTTTTGAGGAGGCCCTCTGCTTTTGATTGCAGTGGCTCAGTTTATTTGGTGATTCACAATTCCAATCATGGGTAAAACATGGCTTGTTGAACATAGATGAGATGTACTTGCAAATTGTTTGATTGCATATTGCATTTCAGGTTTTCAATTTGACCAATCCTTTGACTTCTTACCAACAAAATATGAGTGTCTTCCCTGGTCGAGGACCACACTGCTTTTCTCTTATCTGTCTTGTATCAAGACCCTGCTGGACTATGGGGTGAAAGAAAGCTTGAATAAGCAGCTACCTATGTTATATGACATCTCCTTATTAATGTAATAACTGCACTTTCACAATTGCTTTATTAACCTTCCTGCTTTCTCAAATTTGCTTGAAAATGCACCATTTGTCCACTCTTTTTTCAAAATTTTCTCGGGGGGAGAACACCCCCGAACCCCCTTAGGTTGTTCAGGCTCGCTCGCTACGCTCGCTCGCTGAGGTGCAGTATGCCAATAATTTTACGCCCACCACTTTCAAATGTCACCAGCCACCACTGTCCACCACCCCAGTTCAGACATGGCCATATGCAAATCAGTCTGACCCTGTGCCTCATGGGAACAGTCCAGCCCGAACTGCCAAGCCATGTCTTCCCTGGACCGGAAACAAGCATCCTGGGACCGGTTTCTGGCTATTCAGCCGTCATCAGCCAGGCTAGCTTGAATCCAGTGGCAAAGTGAGCAAGGGACCTACGTCTGGGCATACCCTGCCAACTTAGGGCGAACAAAGCGATACCAAAGGGGATGATGGACGGAGCGTTTGAGCAAATCAAACACTCACCCCCAGTCAACTGATCTGGGTTTAATCCATCATCATTCTTTAGCTCACTCCACCACCCCAGTTCAGACATGGCCATATGCAAATCAGTCTGACCCTGTGCCTCATGGGAACAGTCCAGCCCGAACTGCCAAGCCATGTCTTCCCTGGACCGGAAACAAGCATCCTGGGACCGGTTTCTGGCTATTCAGCCGTCATCACCCTGGCAGTTCGGGCTGGACTGCATTTGTCACCCCGAGTGGGACGGGTATGCCCAGACGTGGGTCCTGTGCTCTCCATGCCACTGGAGTCAAGCTATCCTGGCTGATGAGGGGTGAAACCCCGAAACCGGTCCTAGGATGCTTGTTTCCAGTCCAGGGAGGACCTGGCCTGGCAGTTCGGGCTGGACTGTTCCCATGGGGCACAGGGTCAAGACTGATTTGCATATGGCTGGGTTCAAACTGGAATGGCATGGTGAGCAAAAAAACGATTGATTTAGGCCCAGATCTCTGTACTGGGGTGAATGTATGACATTGTTCTGCATTCTGTCCATCAATTGTTGTTTTTGCATTTGTCACCCCGAGTGGGACGGGTATGCCCAGACGTGGGTCCCGTGCTCTCCATGCCACTGGAGTCAAGCTATCCTGGCTGATGAGGGTGAAACCCGAAACCGGTCCTAGGATGCTTGTTTCCAGTCCAGGGAGGACCTGGCCTGGCAGTTCGGGCTGGACTGTTCCCATGGGGCACAGGGTCAAGACTGATTTGCATATGGCTGGGTTCAAACTGGAATGGCATGATGAGCAAAAAACGATGGATTTAGGCCCAGATCTCTGTACTGGGGTGAATGTATGACATTGTTCTGCATTCTGTCCATCAATTGTTGTTTTTGCATTTGTCACCCCAAGTGGGACGGGTATGCCCAGACGTGGGTCCCGTGCTCTCCATGCCACTGGAGTCAAGCTATCCTGGCTGATGAGGGGTGAAACCCCGAAACCGGTCCTAGGATGCTTGTTTCCAGTCCAGGGAGGACCTGGCCTGGCAGTTCGGGCTGGACTGTTCCCATGGGGCACAGGGTCAAGACTGATTTGCATATGGCTGGGTTCAAACTGGAATGGCATGGTGAGCAAAAAAACGATGGATTTAGGCCCAGATCTCTGTACTGGGGTGAATGTATGACATTGTTCTGCATTCTGTCCATCAATTGTTGTTTTTGCATGAGAACACAACAGCTAGATACACAGAGTGAGGGACAGGGAGCTATGATATCTCTCAGTTTATATGTTCTGACGGGTGGGTGGATAGTGACCAAATGATTATGCCCGTTATCATGATCAATCCAATCCAGATGTTGCATAATCAGAGCATCTGTCTCTTAGGTTGCTTCTTAACAGGCAAAAAGAGAATCCGCATAATGTACTTTATTTTAATTTTCCCTTTAATTGCTCATTTGGAAACTGTGGGGTGCAGTGTGAAGGATTTAAAATCCTACTATGACAAATCTGTTGTGACATGAGTTAGGCAAGTCACTACATATTTTAAAACTGCCACATTGATCTAGTTACTGCTATTGTTTAAGTATAAATGATCTTTCTTTTCTTCACTTCTCCTCTACACTCAAATATCCATCACTATGTAGGGCTGTATGCACAATATCGAAATCAAATAAAACACAATATCGTAGACAATAACATCGAACTGTGTATGCAACTCCACAATATTGCTTACTATCTCATCGTCAAAATAAGCATGTGTAGGGATGTTGATATTTAATATTCTTAACTCTACATTTTCTCATCTTGACGTTATGTTGCTAGACAATATTGTAAAGTCGATATGAGTGAAGGTCGATATTAAAACTTCGATATCATCGTAAGAAAATGTACATGATAAAGATTTGATTGAAAAGCATTTTGAAGACTGCTTTCTCTTTGGGCTCTCTGTTGAGTAAAACTTTTTTCTGATAAATTTCAAAGAGCTAATACAAAAAATAGGATAATCAACAACTCCTTCAATAGATGGGAAATAATAAAACTGTGTCATTTTGATGAACAACTGACAATGAACTAATATATGAATGAAACTGCATATCACAGCCTGGTATTGAAATTGGTGAAGAAATACTCGCTCATTGATTCCCTAGCAAAGATTGTAGCAGCCATAACCTGTTTTCAATATATGGAATTCTTTCGACTCCCGAAGGACAGAAGTGAAAAGTTATAGACATGCTATGGCTTGTGCAGGGGCTAGCATGGACTATTCAGGTAATGCCACATGTGTTTTCAGGGAGCTTCATTGCACATTGATCCAGTAAATAATTCACTTCATACTGTGGCCCTCTTACACACGAGTGTGCATATAGGTTCTACCCTCTTTGAAGAAAGTCATGTTGATGTACTCACCAAAGGTACCCTTTTTGTCTAGAAACACATACACACTGGTATTCTAACAAAATAATGTTTTGCGTTGGGCCTCCAGCTGTGGTATCAGCTGCTGGATCTGAAAAAGAACAGTGTGGAGAAAATGGCTTTTTATTGAGTTTGGTCAGTCTAGGTAGAAGAAAGAAAATAGAGGGTGCCTGAGGGACCAGATATTGGCAAATATATAAACCATTTAACTACCGCTATCATGCAGAGTTGATGGGAATAGCACTAGAACTAGTTGCTAGTCTACAATATTAACATACCTCTTTGAGGTTACATGAGAAGGGTACAAATACACATGAAATTCTATGGGTAAGGGCAGACATATAGCATAATTCTAAGAGGACCATGAATGTCTCACTGAGAACAGCTGCCACCTTCAAATCTCTGAGATACTTGTAGTTTATTACTGGGCTTAATTTGCGCTGGTGTTTGCAGATGATTGGAACTCATCAACACTCATTTTTGTGGACTGGCAGTTATTTTGCATCACTTGACTTTGATGCAGGGAAAAAGAGTAAATGGCAGCAAAGGGAGAAAGAAGAAGAAATTAAAAGACAGGAAAGCAATGACATATAGAGAAAGTGGGAATATAAATGAACCTGCAGTAGTGAGATAAAGTGACGGGAAAGCGTAGTGTTAGAAGAAAGAGAAATGAGATGGAATCAATACTAGGCAGTCCTGGCATTGTGGCGTTCTCTAGCACTGGTTGTGGATTTTTAAGAAGAACTTTGGGGCTCTGCCCAGTTAAACACTTGTTTATTGGCCTATGCTAACACTGATTTGAGATGTTTTGGGAGATGCTGTGCCTTCAAACGCTCGTGGATAATATGGCACTATATTAATGGCAGAATGAGCTATAGCATTATTGGATCACTGTTGGCAGTGGAAGTCTTACATGTTTACTGTTACATATTACATGGGTGAGCCTTCTTATTGAATGTTTGCCAGTGGTTTCAAAGCTTGTGTTTGTTTCACAGATAAAAGTTCTTAACTGTGAATTATTTCCCTACTTCACAGTGCTGAATTCATTTGCAGGATACTTGGCTTCACATAACAAAGATAAATGGATGGCTAACACAGCATTTCTTCTTTTTTTTCAATGCTGGGAAAAACAAAACCTTTCACAATGATGGTGCTGCTCTCAGGGCATTAATCAGGACAGTCAAGCTCACCCTAGCAGGCACATCCTTGATGCAAGCATGGGAGCATATAAAAGGCAAGATATTCTTTTAGAGAGGATTTGGGTGGGTTAGGGTTTTCCTGTGTGTGGTGGGGTGGCTGACGGGACTACACGTTTTGAGGTCTAGCATGCAGGCAGCATTCAGCTGTTTGTTGTCAAAGATTAATTGTGGACAATATCGAAACATACAGTATGCTTTTGGTCAACCCATTATCATTTGCTGGCATTTTTGTAAACCTCACTTGCTTGTGTCTTATTCAATGGCTTTCCTTTCTCTTCTTGTATTTGTCTCTCCCCTGGAGAATAGCTTCTTTACATTCTTTCAGTCCTTTTGATTGGATCACTTGTGTCCTTCCACAGCTCCACATCAGGAAACTCCTTTTTTTCCAGCTGTCCAGGGGAGTTGATGTGCTTTATTGGTCTTTTCCCACTGTGCTGCTTCCTTCGTCTCCCCCGCTGTCTCCGTCTTGCTCCGTCCTCAATTCTGCCTTCTCAAAGCCGAGTCTCTTCCGTTCCATGTCCCACTTGTCTTTTTTTTATTGACAAATTCGCACCCAGCACTTCTATTGCCCCTCTCCCGCTGCTCCTGCCACTCGTCAGTGTTAAATTTCCTCCCTCAATTCCCTGCCCGCTCCACTGGTGTTCCCACCAGGTCATGTTTATCTTTTTCTTATTTTTTGGGAGGGCCCAGGAGCTTTTGCTGTGGAGCTGCTTCTTTCCTTTCTAATATTTGTTTATCTATTGCTCCAAGATGGGCCTCTGAAAGCTTGAAATGGTAATTTAAACAAAAATATAATCTGTGCATCATGACCTTGAGGAATGCTTGCATGCTGACACACACATTTATATGTCCTCATGCTGGGGGCGCCATACATCATCATGACACATAGGTGTGCATGCCTGATGGCTTTTGTTTTTCTGCTGTTACTGTTCTGCATCTCAAACAAGCATCAGTAAAAAGCATTGTCAAAGTAAAAAGGTCAGGTAACACCATTGGAAGGCTTTGCCAATGCTCGTTTTACATTTGTGTGAGGTGGGGAAGGGGAGAAAGGTCAGAGCACGGCGAATGGAAAGCAGGACACCAGATGATAGTAAGTGGGGCTGAGGGAGCTACGGTCATGTTGTGCAGGGCACCCCCAACTTCTCTACCGTGTGCTGCTGCTCTGAGCAGGGGAAGAGGATGTGGGATACCTTGGACACCATACAAAACATTAAATTGGAAATGAGTGATGGTCTGTATTGTGGGGTTTTTCACTTTGGTGTTCCAAGGGACAACATAGATAGCTTGAGCTGGTTTGTCGTTTATCGATTCCACTAGATCTCTAGGTATAACGCTGGACAAATACCTGAATATGCAAGAGCACATCAGTTCCTCCACCAGGGGATCCAACTACCAACTAAATATACTCAGGAAAACTAAACCTTTCCTAACCCCGGGTGACTTTCAGCTAGCAGTCCAATCCCTGGTCATCTCCCATTTAGATTATGGGATTGTTACACTGGCGGGCCTGCCAAAAGTAAGGCTGGCCCCTTTACGTGCCACATTGAGCTCAGCTGCTAGGCTCATCACTTGATCCAGGAGATTCGAACACATTACCCCGGACCTCAACCATTTAAAATGGCTCCCATTTGAAGCTAGAATCCAGCTGAAGATAGCTTGCGTGACTCATAAGGCCCTTCGCCACAACACACCTGGCTGCCTGGCCAAAAAACTTGAACGATCTGGGGGTAGTCGCTCCTCAAGAAGCTCTAACTCTCTACTGCTGAAGCCACAGAAGTCCAACAAAAAGAAGACTTAAAGCGCTTCTTCTCCGTCTTGCCCCAAGAATATGGAACGCACATCCTCCAGAAACTAGGACAAACCCCTCCTCTACATTCTTCAAAAAAAGAAGCAAAAAAGCTTCTGTTGAACGGACTCTTACACTAGATATACTTAATCCCCGTGCTGGATTATTTACATGTGGATTCCTTTTGGAACATGCCCGTACCAAGTCGCTGTGGTTTACTGTATCTGTTTTTGTGTTTGCGCTGCTCCCTGCGCTTGGCTTTCATGTATGTATGGCCTGTCTGCTATATGTACAGAGCTCTGAAACCCGGATGGGTCATGTTTGCACTTTATAAAACTACGTAACTAAATAAATAAATATATGGTGCTGCCTGAAACCCTCTATAGGTAACTGCCACACTAATCGCAGCCATATATCTATAATTGCATTTATTTCTTATATAAAGCACCTAAATTAGTTACTTGGCCAGCCACAAATATGTACACCCACTCTTTATTGGTAGCTATACGTCGTCACCGATAAGTTTGGATTACATGCTTTTTCGAAATTAACAGGTATTATATATAAATCAAAAAGGAAACGGGAAATGCTTTTCTGAAATGGGTAAAGTTTAGAAATCCTCAGGTAATTTCACAAAGCAGCCAGGGTGACTCTGTCTGGTGACATCTGTTTGAGAAAATGTTTATTTCTATTCTACGTTCTGGAGCGAGGCCCTGCTGTTCATAGCAGACAGATAACAGAAGAACGATGCATAAGTGCAGCAGCGCAGCACAGAAGAAGCAGAGACAATTATGCCCGGAAGCAGCAGTGTAACATGCCACAGGCAGAAATAATGAAAATGTGATTTTGCCCACCATTAAATTCCATGGTTGACTAAAATGAGAATACTTGGTTTACTTTGCAAACTAGCAAACTATTAGTTTTGAAAGACAGTGCCTCTGTACACAGTATTGCTTGACGATCCCCAATCTGTGCTACTGTAGCAGTGATTACTGCTCCATCGAACAGTGGGCACTTTAACAACAAACAACCACCAGCTACAAAACTACACAAAACTGTTTGTAAATGGCAGTAATTAACAGTCGCTAAATTCCAGATGCCTGCTGCCTTTAAACAGATGTGTGTCAGCATTTGGATTCTGTCTCACACTGTTATCACAAACACACACAGACGAGGGTTTTGCTGTGGTTTCTGATGAGGAGAGCCATTGTGTGTATTGCCATGAGTCAAAGGTGCAGGTAGATCCCATGGTAAAAATGGAAAGGGGCGGAAATAAATGTTCACATACTGCAGCATGTCTGAGACCATCCTGGGAATTAGGAAGGAGCTAAGGAGATCACTCCATATATTACGTTGCGTTGTGTTATGTTATGTTGTGTTGTGTTGTGCAAAGATTGGAGAAAGTGCAACATTATAAGGGAAAGCACTAGAGAGATGGGTGAGCACGTGTTAAACATAAATCATGCTGGCTACACAACAGCTAAAAAAAATACAACAAGGGCAATGGACGAGCCAAGGACACATGTGGTCCAAGGTTTAGCAAAATATGGGTCAGTTTGAACACTGCATGGTGAGTTCACATCTATGCAGAAATACATTAGGGACCCAATTAACAAATCGTCTTTCTGAAAGTGGATCCTATACCTGGAAATCCTATTTCCTGAATAGGGCCCCAGGAAAATACCACGGAGTGGTATAATCTATAATAATTGGGGCTATGCAACGTCATTTATAGGGGTATGCCTTCCCTCTGCAAGCATTTACACACGCCAGGGTTGGACTGGACTATAGGGCAATCAGGTAGTGCCCGATGGGCTGGTCTTATATATTAGTGTCTTGGCCGTTTGTTAGCAGTTTTGGGCCAGTTTTATGGCTAGGTGGGCCAGTTTTTACTGTTTGTTTCCTATATATTACCACTTTTTTAGCTATTTGCTTCGCTAATGTGGGCCACTATTATTTTGGTGTCCGGACCTATTGTTTTGTCCCAGTCCGACCCTGGCACACACACACAAATGTACACACACAATCATGCAGGCATACACAGACACCCACATATATGCACTCCCAAAGGCGCTTGAGACCCAGACATACACATAACAAAATATACATGTCGGTGGGTATATTTACTCTGAAAATCGTCTTTTGAAGATCAATGAGTAAATATGAGCACTGACCACAGCTGGAATCTGTACTAATTGATACTGGAGCACTGAATATCCTACCAACCCTGATTCATGTATGGGGGATTTTGAAGCAGTTAAAATGAATGGTCAATAGCATGTTATTAAAGGTCTGTAATACAAATTTTGTATTCTTTCTATTTTTGGTCACATATGATTATTTGTTAGACCTGGCATCTTTTGGCGGGGTCTCCCCGGACCTTTTTGGCCGCCAACCTCGTGTTTTGACCTTGTTTTGCTGGCTTAGGATTTTGAGCGCGTTTGACACTGGCACTCACTGCCAAAGCGCTGTGCTCGTCATATACATACTGATGATTGGTGTATACATGATTGACTGATTCAAGGTAGCTGCAAGCCCCTTGTCTAGGGGTAAGACATATACCCAGGGCATGTAACTCAAATGCACCTCCGTGGGCCTGCAGCACTGGATATGCCATCCACGGAGGTAGCTCATCGATCGTGCCATAGGTTTGCCATGGTGGGGCCTGTGTGCGCAGGTTACTGTTACTCGGCTTGGCATTTAAAAAGCTACGTGCCAAGATTCTGCTTGTCTCTTGCTATATCGGAGCTCTCCCTAGTGACAGGGTGCGGTGCTGGGAAGCGGTAGGGCATATGCTCATGTGCGTTACGTGCAAGGGTTGTGAATGGCACCAGATGGTGTGTTCGATATGACGGGCCTGCTTCTCGCTTTGGATTAGCATGGGGGTATGTAGGGAATAGCTATTGAGCAGTATTTCCTACACACAGAAGAGTAGCAGTGTAGTGTTTGATATCGAGTACATAATGGCGAATCCTCTCCGGTAGTATGAGTGGATCTGACAATCCGTGGAAATGTCACTTTAGGAAAGTGGGCATTTCAATGCTCGTGACTCTGTGTGCCTGATGGTCTGTCTCCAGTTCACATCTGGGTGCTGGGGGGACAGCTACATCTGTGCATTTCTGATAGAAGGCCATAATCCAGGGGCTCAAGGGAAACTGCGGAGCTCTGTTTGAAATGGGGGTCTCTAGTTGGCAGAGGTAGGTACCTTTGTCCAAATAGGGACCCTTGCTTCTAGTCAGGGTAAGGGGGATACACACTTTAGATAACCCCTGCTCACCTCCTGGGTAGCTTGGCACGAGCAGACAGGCCTATCCCAAAGGCAATGTGCAAAGTATTTGTGCTCAAAACACACAGTAATGCAGTGATAAAACCACAAATGGACACCACACCAGTTTAGAAAAATAAAGTATCTTTATCTAAACTCAACAAGATCAAAACAACAAAAATCCAACATACAGGTAATGAAATATGACTTTAAAATAGTTACTGCAAAAATAAGACTTGTAGAAAACAAATAGCTCCACCTGGGGCTATTGCGACGTCGTGACAGCAATAAATCCAAAGTACGGCGCCGACCGCGAGGAGCGTGGCATTGGGCACGGAGTCGCACAAACCCCCAAACAAACAGTACCTTGGAATGAAGTCTATGACGATGCACGGCGTCGTGGAGGTGAGGCGTCGGTGTCGAGGTCGAGGCCGGCTTCCTGGCTGCCACGGGGGAGGCGAGGCGTCGTATCCGCGAGGAGGCGGCGTGTTGAGTCCAGAACAGGGTAAGACGGCTGCGTCGGCGGTGAGGCGCCGGTTCCGGGGACGATACATAGTCGACGAGTTTGTGGAGACACCCTCGGCGGTTATCGGCACCGCAATAACAGGATGCAGGCGCTGGCGATGATGGAGTCGGTGCGAGCGCTGGCGTTGGGCACGGCCGATAACTGCAGGCATCAGCGGGCATCGAAGGGCGTCGGAGCTGCGGTGCAGGCCGGGCGGTGCCCCGTTCACTTCACGAGCGGTGCCCCGGGCTTCGGTGCAGGTCACGACGTCACAGTGGCGTCGCTGACGGTGTCGGAACAGGTTTTCTTGCTTCTCTTAGGTTTCTTCCAGCTCCCAACAGCAGGAACAACCTCCAGAGGCCCAAAACTGGAATAGGCACCTCTTGGCAGGTCAGAACTCTCAGCAAGAGGGTTCAGGGGAGCTGGGGGTGAAGTCTTTGTGTACCTGAGACTTCAGAACAGGAGGCCAGCACACTTCAGGCCCTTGGAGATCTTCTTCAAGCAGGTTCAAAGCAAAGCTCCAGTCTTTGTCCTCTCCTTGGCTGAATCAGCACTGCAGGCCAACCCCACACAGCACACAGCAAAGGGGCAGTACTCCTCCTCACAGCTTTTCTCCTTGGCAAAGGTTCCTCTTGAGTTCAGAAGTCATCATTGAAGTCTTTTCTATCCCTGAGACTTCCAACAGGACGCAAGCTCTACTTTAAGCCCTTGGAGAAAACTCTAACAGAAGGATGATGAACGCACAGTCCAATCCTTTCCCTGCCCAAGACAGAAGCAACCACTGCAGGCCAACCCAAACAGCACACAGCACAGGGGCAGTACTCCTCCTTCAGCTTTCCCGGTTCTTCTTCCTGGCAGGTTCCTTAGTTCAGCAGTAATCTAAAGTTCAGGGTCTGGACCCCACTTTTTATAGTACAAAATCATTTGTTCTCTGGAGGCAGAGAGCTCGTTGCCCAGCCAAAACCAGTTCTGTCCTCTCTGGTGCAGCTGCCCGGCAGGAGATGGAGACAGCATTGTTAAAGGCAGACAGGGCCTATTCAGGTGCAAGGGAAATCTCCTCCCACCACTCTAAATACAGACCAGGCCTATTCAGGTGCTAGTGAGAACTCCTCCCCCTACTCTGAATGCAGCCCAGGTCTATTCAGTCCAGCCCTGACTCATTCAGGAAAGGCAGGACACACATCAACAACCCCCCCCCGGCGGCTGTCTGAGAGAATGCACCTCCCCAGCCCCAGTCACTCCAAAGCCAGACAGTCAATACACAAACCAGCAGAGGCACACAGGATGGCTAAGCAAGAAAATACCCACTTTCTAAAAGTGGTATTTTCAAACACACAATATAAAAATCATCTTTACTAAAAGATGCATTTTTATATTCTGAGTTCAGGCATACTAAACTCTATTTTCCTATCTTGTTTCCACGGGCAGTTATATATATATATATATTTTTTTTTTTTACTGAGTTTTATATAGCGCGAACTTGACCCGGTATCGGGTATCAGAGCGCTTTACATAGCACCAGTTGCGTCACATGAGGACACATTCATTTTTTGTTAGGCACGGGGAGATTAAGTGATTTGCCCAGAATCACAGGATGTTCAGCGTCATTGACGAGACTCGAACCCAGTTCCCCAGATTCGAGGTCGACCACCCTAGCCGTTAGGCCAACTCCTCTCCTATAAAATGTTATAAGTAAACTCCCCATTCTATCCTATGGGACAGGTAGCCTTTCAATAGTGAAAAACGAAATTGGCAGTATTTCACTATCAGGACATGCCAAACATATCATGGCATGTCCTACCTTTCACATACACTGCACCCTGCCCACAGGGGTACCTTGGGCCTACCTTTGGGGTGTCTTACATGTAAGAAAAGGGACGGTTAGGGCCAGGCAAGTGGGTGCACTTGCCAGGTCAACATGGCAATACCAAACTGCGCACAGACACTGCAGTGGCAGGTCTGAGTTACATTTACAGGCTGCTTATGTGGGTGGCACAATCAGTGCTGCAGGTCCACTAGCAGCATTTGATTTATAGGCCCTGGGCACACACAGTGCACTGTACTAGGGACTTACCAGTAAATCAAATATGCCAATCATGGAATCACCAAATCATTAACACAATTTACCCAGAAAGCATATGCACTTTAGCACTAATTAGCAGTGGTAAAGTGACCAGATTCCTAAAGCCAACAACAACAGGTCAGGAAAAAATAGGAGGAAGAAGCAAAATGTTTGGGGATAACCCTGCAAAAAGGGCCAAGTCCAACAACCTCTGACTCTGAGGGGCCTTTCTGGGATGGTTACGTGCCGGTGGAATTGGCACCTGCATTCTAAGGGGCAGGGTCTTGGCCCCACTAAAGATAGTGATCATACCTCCTGGGGTAGAATGGCAGACAGGACAACACTTAGAGAGGGCCTGTGCATTTCAAAGGTGGCCTTTTGAACTGATGGTATCTTCAAAGGGCATTGTGGGTATAACTACTGGGGCTCTGGCTTCGGAAAGTAGAGACGCTTTTAGATTTGGAACCATACTACGCTGGTTCTACTCTGGGACATTGACACGAGGAATCATTAGGGCAGGAGGGACTGAAATTGGATTATCTGCAGACTTATGGTGGCCTGGAGCTTGTTGTGAGCGTTATATCCAGCGGTGGCTGGTGAACTTTAAAGTTGGTGGGGCAGAAGTGCAACTCCTACATTTGCCTGCATGACTGAGCACAGTTGCACCAAGGGGGTTTGGAAGGGATGAAAGAGGTTGCAAGAGATGCTGAGTACATCTTGTATAGATTTACCAGTCCTTCTCCCTTGCCAATACAGACAAAGTTAAGCATGACAGTTACCCAGAGACTAGTTCCTTAGAGCAAGACACCGAGGAGAGGATTGTGCCTGAGAAACCCATGACTGTTTCTGAGTCTCTCTGGTAATTATGACTGAGACAACCCAAGATCTTTTATAGAGACCCAACCAGAATGAGTGCAAATCAAACAGATGACAGTGCCTGAGGCTGAAAGTATGTCTTCCAGAGGACTGTGCCTGGGAGTGAGACATCCAGAAGGCAAATGTGCTTGAACCACCAAGGACTTCTTCCAAAATACCCTGGTGCCTGGGTCTGTGACACTCAGATGACTCAGAATGGGACAACCCTAAAGACTGTACCTGAGACACTATGGTAGTTGTGCTTGAGATGCCCTTAGAACTCAGACTAAGACATGAGATACCTGCGGGTCTGTCCCTGGGATGGAGACATCTGGGGGAGATATCAAAAACTGTTTCCAAGACACCATGGTGATTGTGCCTGATGCATCCTGATGACTCAGATTGAGTCACCTATAGACACTGTCTCAGAATTTGAGACACTCTGAGGGCTGTGTCTGAGAGAGACATCCAGAGAACTTTGCACGGAAGAGAGACATCCAACAGATGACTGTGCCCGAGACACCAAGTACTGTTTCCACGACAACCTGGTGGCTCTGTGTATCAGACAACTACTCGAGTACTCAGAATAGGACAGAGACTGTCCAAGACATTCTGAAGAGAGTGCCTGAGAGTGAGCCAGGCTGAGAGTGAGTGCCCGGCTGGGAGTGAGTTATCCTCTGGATGTCTCACTTCCATGCACAGTCCTCCATATGACTGCGCTTGGAATGATCTGTACTGTTTTTCAAGATACTCTGGTGAATGTGTCCGACACACCCCGAGGACTCCGACTGAGACACCAAGAGAGGCTCTCTGCGAGTCTGAGATAGGCAGAGCCTATGCTGAGGAGACGTATGGAGTGAACAGATCAGTAACATGCAAAAACATATCTTCTTCCACAAAAATCTGAAAGGTTTATGGGTCAAGTCAGGAGAAAAAAAAACAGACGAACTCCTAATAAATCCAGAATTAAGTGGCATGGCAGACTTTGAAAGGACACATGTGAGGTCTTTACAGTGACTGAGGATGGCTGATTTTGAGGGAGGCAAAGCTCTCAAGTTTCCCCATTCCATTTGTGACCAGCCCATTGAGTCCTGGTTGTCTCTTTTCCTTTCTTGATTTGCAGTCCTGCTGATAGATTATAAAGTCAGGACTACAGCTCTAAGAATGCATGGGGGGGAACTGGGACTCAATGGTCTGGGAAATGTGAAAGCTCTGGGAAGGGCTTCCCTCTAGACCAGGCCTTTAAGCAGGAAAAGGGTGTAGGATTTTAATCTGGGTGTAGCCAAAAAGTGCAACTACAAATCTTTTACAAGAAGTGTGGCATACACAACGAAGGACTTGGCTGAAGACATTTGAAGAATACTGTGCTTAGCAAATTTGTAAAGAGTCTTTTTAACAAAGAATAAATGAAACTGGAAAGGTCCAACATATTTATATATCATAACCAATAAGTACTTTACAAGCTGTGTTGCTGCTTTGTACAGCAGCAAGTGTATCTATTTCGGCAAGAGATTGTCCAGAGTATTCTGCAGATGTGCTACCAATTTCATGTGAAATCATACTAAATAGCCAAATGTGAATCTGTGGCAACGGATAAGGAAATAGCACTTGCAAAGCCTTACTAATGGAAAACCATGCACTTAACAAATGTTAAATAACAACGATAACTAACAAAAGCATTAACACAAAATGCTGTAGTCTTGCTTTATATTATGTACCCTTTTTTCACTGGCACCGTTCTAGGCATCAGAATGCTATGGGGCAGTCGCCTCTGGATGTACAGACCAGTTCGCCACAATCTTTTTCTGCTTGCAGTGCTTTTTGGATTCATGAAACCGCACTCTTCTCAGAAATCTCCCCATAGATCCAGTTATCTCATGTGCAGCAGTGTAGTGGTCCATTGCTGTAATCAAAGCCAGAAAGGATCTAATTTGCCCCAGTTTTGTGCTGGGCATGGCCACATTTAAATGAAAGCTTGAAACAATTGCACTTTAAGAGCTGTGCACGCTGTTTGACCTGGCTTGGGGCATTCACCTCACCTGGTCAAAGATAGCAGAGGTGTTTATTTTTTTGTCATACTCCGTATGCTGGTCTGTACATCAGACCTGGGAGTATTTTGTTTACATAAAGCACTGGACCTGTGGTAATCTGCAAGCCCGGCTCACACATGGAAGTCCTAAACTATCCCAGGTCCATGCATGAGAAGCTTATCCAGATCATATTTTCCCTTTGCATTCTGGGACTTGTTGTCCCAGTTTTATAACAGCCTTTATTCTAGGACTACAATATCAAGAATGCAGACAAGAAACTTGAAATGGATGAGCTACTCCGGCATGTACATCAAAAACTTGGGAGTTCTGCCTTCAGTCACTTACTCATGGCCTGCTTGCAGGTGTAATCAGGGACGGTGTATCTCATGCAGCACCGCATGGGTGTAAGTAAGGCCCTGCTCTTGATTGAGAGTGCAGCACCTTTTGTCATGCTCATTGCCCTGCCCTCCTTACCCTGCTGAAGTCTTACACCATGCTCTGAGAGGTGACTGAAACATGGCCTGCACCCCCACTGATACTGTTGTGGGGCAGAGTCCTGCTTTGCGCATAAACCTTAATTGCTTTGGGACAGAGAAAGGCAGGGGGTGCACCATCAACCTTTTCCATCCATTTCAGTTGACCAACAAATTAGAGATTGCAAGAGCGTGTGACGAAAGGCACAACTGCTCCCCATGAGATTTTCATGCACCATAGAGTTAAATTGTTTTAAAAATGTTTCAGAGAAATGAACAACGATCAGACCAGATAAGTGCCTGCGTGATATTTGTTGAAAGCCGCAGGACATTTTCCTGTATAATCATTTCATTGCAATATTTTTTAAACCATTAAACTTTGTGGTGAGTGATTATGTCCAGAAATCATGCCTGCCAAGCAAAAATCAAACTTGAGAGAGCCCTCCCAACTTCTGGATTCCATAAGGCTTTCATTGCTCTCTGAGAAGCGACTGTCCTGCAGCTGACTCCCCATAGGAGGCCCTTCCTCAGTACTAAAGAGGACATTCACAGCAACAAAAAGAGAAAAAAATGACGGGCGCGAATGTGTTTAAAAACATGCAGAGGTTTTACCTATATTCTTTAATTTGTCCATAAATGAGTATTTAGGACTGTATTGACAGTTAATCAACCTCGCCGATCACACATTTTTTCAGTGAGAGCAAAGAGCAAGCATTGAGGTCATAGAAGAGACTCGTTTGGGGAAAAGAAGGGGAAACGATCTGAAGGCCAGAGATGCTGACTTTGAGGCAGATTTACAAGACCCTTGCGTGACTTTTGCGCCACTGTTGCGTCACTTTTGTGACGCAGCCGTGGCGTAAATGTTGCGGCCCATTTACAACGTGACGCATCTAGGGAGATGCGTCACGTTGTAAAGCCCTGCGTCACATTATACCTGTGTCAGGTATAATGTATGCAGGGTGGGCGTTCCCACGCAAAAAAGCCATGCAGAACTGACGCAGTGAAATCTACAAGATTTCACTGCGTCACTCTACGCCTTCACTGCGTCAAAATCCCTACGCCTGCTCAGACCAGGGGTAAGGAATGACACAGGGCTTTTTGTATGGGACTCATCCATCTATTGTGGCGCATTGCTGGAGTTGCGTCACTTTCATGAGCAACTCCAGCAATGCGTCACTTTTGCACCAACCGATGCGTCACAATTTCTGACGCATCTGTTAATCCTTGCGCCATGGAGAACTGTACTGTAAATAGAGCGCATCCATAGTGGCGCAAGGACATTCGGCGCTGACGCAAGGAAACTGACGCATCTATGCAGATGCGTCAGTTCCTTGTAAATCTGCCCCACAGTATCTAGGGAACCAAGATCGAGTCTTGGCGTGAGCTCACCATCCTGTGTGATTACAGGCATATCACTTAATCTCCTGTGGTAAAAATTAAAAAACGAAAGTGTACTGCGATCTAGTGCTCCTGTAAAGCACTCTTTGCCCTTGGAAGAAGATTGTGCTGTACAAATCTGCAAATATGAATATTCTCTTTTTTTTGTGACTAATGCTGCTTAGCACTGGAATAAACCGATCCATGAAAATCGCGCTCTAAATCCCCCTCTTGCTGTAGCCCTGAGTCTTACTTGCCACAAACTGCCAGCAGTCCTACGCTCTGCTCACCTCCGTTGTTTCTTTTCATCACGAGGAATGGGTGCCCAGAGATCACTGTAGAAAGCCTGCCAGCCTCCTGTTCTCAAACCTTCCCGAGCAGAGAGAGGGTCAGAGATTCTAAATGTACAGTGACTGCCTAGTTCGATTAAAGAAAACAATAGGAGGTAAGAATTGAGGTGGAGCGGGCCCCTCAGCCCTAATTAAGGAAACACCCTGGTTCTATCCGCGCTAACAAACTACATCCTGTCAAACAAAATCTCTACCTCAAACTTAAACCTCCATGCATTGCATCTATAGTCTCTGTGTTTTATTTGCTCTGATCTCTCTGTTGGAACTTATCGTCAGAGGACCTGGATGATATTGATACCCTCAACACAGTTAATGCTGCCCTCAAACCGCATCTCCTCCAAATGGAATCTCCTAATCACAGATGACCAAGAATCCAATTCTAGCCGACAGTGACAAATGCTCAGCTCCCTGACACCTTTTAAGATCATCAAGGAACCTGCTCATTGTGTGAAATATATCATATGTTCGTAATCTTAAATGTAAGCTTATCGGGATGGAAAAGCCCTCTGTATGGTGAGAGACGTGTACCCCTGCCCTGAGGGCCCAGCTGTACTGGTGTCTGGATCCCTAATGTTGATTTTTTTTTGTCATAGGGGAACATGGATTATGCATGTGCGCCCTGACATAGGCATGTCTCGTGGATTGTGGTCTTGTTGGACCGAGAGGGGCACCTAAAGCACTGCCCTCATAGTGGTGGAAGGCTACCGCCTTCACAAGCACAACTGCGGTGATGACAGCATATCGTCTAGTGATCAGTAGTAGTGAACAGGACCTTTTTACCCAGTATCGCTGGAGTGAGACCTACATGCTCACTCACCTTTTTAAAAGTTCTACTATTGTGTGCTTAACTCACCCCTGGCTTACATCAGGTGGATGTGGAATGCATGCATTATGGAAACATGTGCTGAGAGAATGTGTGCTCGCAAAAAGCAGACTACACAAGGGGTGAAATAGTGCGCACATGGTAAATGTGTGTATGCTGGCAGTGTGTGTTTTTAAAATAATAAACTCTGGTTCAATCCATAAAGGCTGCCGTACTGAACAGTGTCCGCAAACTGAATGCATTTGCTGCATGTAGTTTTGCTTGTGGTGGCATAATACATGAGGATAACATTGGTGTGCTGTGGATGAATACTTAGTGCAAGTGTGCCTGCACTGGTACATTACATGGAGAACCTTGGGTACCATTTTGGGAAGCCCAGCCTGTCTGGTGAAGACATGAGGAGTAGAGTATCACCCCAGACAGATTTGTGTATTGCTGCGTTCTCGTAAGCTGAGAGGGACATGCACTGGAGGATGGGAGAGCCTCCAAAGGGCTCTTTGATTCAATGATAGATCACAAGGAAGGGGCCTGGACACATCTCAGGAAGAGGGAGATGGGGCTGAAAAAGAAATCATAAAGAGTAGGACTGGGAGCCCATGATTTACCTTTTGCTGCACATATCATGTGACTGACATCCAGGTGTGAACTCTAGTCACTCCCATGAATCTTGTTGTGTGTGAATTAGCTCCTGAGTCCTGCCTGCTGTGACAGACATCCTTCAGGAGGAAAAAGAAAGGGAAAAGATGCCAATTTCAAAGAAGCTGAAACCCAACATAAAACTTCAAAGACTCAGACACTAAAGTACCTTTTGTGTCTGAAAAAAGACTAAAGGTAGACCCCAAAGAGACCCCAAACTTTGCTATCTGCTGAGCAGCTAGACGGTCTGTGTGAGGAGGGGAAGCTCTGCAGTACATCAGCCTGTAACCAGGACTGGGGGCCCATTCCTGATAGTCTCCCTGCTGGGTGAGGGGACATCACTCAGGGAAACCAAGACCACCTGCACTGGAGCCTGTAGCACAAATGCCTACCTGCTCGCTAAGACCAATGTGCCCTGTGAGGAAGAGGAGAGCGTTGGAAGGAGCAAGGTCCAAGGGGAGCACTATCATGAGGACTCCCTGTGCGAGGAATACGCTCTTGCACCAATCAGGTCGTAGCCCTTGTACTGGATTGTTTCGGTGACCCCAGTGTGCCAGGAGGGGCCGCCATGGACTGAGCCGAGGAGCGATGGTTGTGCAGAGGGTGCCAGGCTTGCACAACCTTGTGGTGGGTGGCCCAGTGTGCCAAAGAGGAGGCTACCATAAACATCAACGGCAGGTCAGCATGACCGGACTTGTGAGTGCCATGACAGTGACCCCATACGCCAGGAGGGGCCACCGGAGATGCTGAGGCCAAGGGTTCAGGGCGTCACCTGAGACAGAGAAACTGCTGCTGGGACCAAGATGGGTCCAGCCCGCATTCTGCATAGTACACCAAAAGAGGACTGAGGTTCAAAGAATATCACCGGAGCCCCGTTCGAGCATGGAGATCAAACCCCTCCCCCCACGGAGGGAAGTGTGACTTACTGTGTGATCACCGGAGCAGGAACAACCCTGATCGCTACAACCAGCTGGTAGCGTGGCTCAGAGGAGAGCCTGTGCCTACCGGGTGCTACCACTTGTTGCTGCATGCAGCCTGACTTTGCCAATCCAGAGCAGGAAGTTGCCGTGCCACTGAAGGGTTCCATACCGCCGGAGGATATAAGCCATGAACTGGACTTCTGGGGCCCCGGGGTGCATACTGCCATCATTACTGCGATCCCGTAGACTCTTGTGACTGAACTTCCAAAAGCAGTCAGAGGGGAGAACTCTAGAGTATGGCCTAATAGTTTACATTCCCTGGATGTGGTCATCATTAAATGGGGAATAACAGCGAACCCGTTGCACTAAAGTTAGTAGGACAGGGAGTGGCCTGACAACTACTAAAACCTCTACCTCAAGGGGGATTGTGTTATTGCTTTTGAATCTCGTTTACCTCTGCATATGTAAAATTGGAATTAAAATACTTCTTTTTATATAAAAATAAGTGTTTGACTGGACATTGATTGTTTGCGCTGCTTGCACGTTGAGTTATGAGTCATGTTCACTGATCTGAATCTCTCCTCTCTCCCAAAGGAGCTTGGACTGCTCGTCCGACATTACCTAACTGAGAGTCAGGTGCAGAAGGGGTGCTTGGCCCAGTTGAGCCATAGTAGGTCAGACCCCGGGACATCGGGAGTAAAAGGCTTCAGCCACCATGGGTGGGTCCAGTAACTCTTGCTTGCCCCATGGCCCACTGAAAAAGGTTCTGACATATGTACTGTATTGTTTTCATTAACACTAATCACCCATAAAGCCATCACCTACCCTACTAATTATTTCCACCCATACTGATGATTATGTTCTCCTTTGTTTGCTATGTGGAGCATTTCTGGTCCAAATGGTGTTCTTGTGGATCCTTGGTCAGGCCTACTGGTATTTGCAATGGTTGACGAGGAGCACTTCTGGTAGAGGTTTGTCTTTGATGTTCTCCAATTAAATTCCAATTCTCCTCACTTGCTAAATATGTTACACTAGATCACTATTATTTTTATGGATTTATCAAAGCATAGCTCGCCCTTAAGACCAGGGCAAGACTGGCCGTAGCGGGCACCGGGAGTTTTCCTGCTTGGCCAGAAGGGTGGGGCTAGTTTTTGACACGTGGGGATCGGTTTTGTTACTGGGGGCTGGTTTTGCAATATCAGCCCCCTGTAACAAAAGCGGCAGCAGTGCTTGGCACTAGCACCCCCCCCTTGCCCCCTACTCTTCGGCCGGCACTTCTCAGTAGCAACCCCCCGGGCCAGTCGAGCAAATTTGCCAGGGCTGGTTTCTGTTCCCAGTCCAGCCGTGCTTAAGGCAAACAGCAGCAAGCATCACATTCATTGTATTCTTACAAATATTCAAATTTTAATATCCGCAGAACTTATCAAATATAATTTCATTGCATTTAAATAATGGGATATTTTAATCCATAGAATTTAATAGCTTAAGAAATAAAATGGTGAGGCAATTTAGCTTCAAACAACAAAATGTCACTGAAATTATCAATTACATCAAAGTATTTATTGAAAATCAATATATAATTTAAAGTATTTGGAGGTTTTAATTCATACAACCACTGGAATATTATTTTTCCTTTAAATGTTTGCATTTAGTGAAATCCTGCATGAAAGTTCAAAAGCATTCTTGCACAAATTTCCTCCAGTATTCGCGGACTTTTACTGTTTCAAGATTGAAAGCTGCAACCCTGGTAGAACTTCATTTGCTTGAGTCCTTCGTCCATTCTGTACACTGCAGCTTTCCGCTGCTAACAGCTTCATTTCTGTCCTTGTCTCCAGCAATGGTCATTAATCATTGAAGTCAGACATTCCTGTTCACAATAGTTTTTTTCCTTCACCTGATAGTTTCTTACAGCTAAAAGGTGATGATCCATTGTACCATGTACAGTATTTCTGCAAATAGCATATCATCTACATGGAGGCAGATGCATGCAACAATACATAGAAAAATTCCATTTTAAACCAACCTGCATTAAATCATTCATTAGTATTGTACAAATGATGTATCTAACATTTGTATAACCCTATTTCTTCTTGCCATTCCTTCATCCCTTTGTTTGTAATCACATTTGATCAACAACAGAAATTGTGCTACTTTAACTTCTATACCTTTAATATTTAAAAAATATTTATTTTTGTAATGCCCTTATAGTTGCACTTACTACTTCTTCACCTACACACTTTTTTCTACCCTCTTTCAGTACATCCTTTTTGCTTATGCTTTATGCCTACCATAGTGAACTGTTTACAATTTAATTGCTTACATCATAGAAATATACAATGTCATTTTAACTAAGCAGGAACCGAGAAGCTAATCTAGTCCACCCTTTTTTTCGGTCAGCTCTTTATACACAAATACTACCTAGTCTTCAGACTTAACAACCATGGCTTACTTAGCACATAAGTTCCCTTGTTAATTTGCAACATTGAAATTATTCTAAACCTACCTTATTCCTTGTGGAAATTGCTCTAGAGTGCAGAGGCAAATATGTTACAAAACCAAACTACTAGAGCAATGTGTAAGAGTTATTCATATGCCACTTATATTTCCGATAATGAAGAACAAGAAAGGCTGCACTAAAAACCATTTGCATGACGGAAGACATTTGACATAATTCTTTGCCAAAAAGCAAATGTTTAGAATAGACCCATTTACTTATAATATTGCTGCTTTTATGTACCATTTAGTAGGAGTATTTTTTTTATACCTCAGAGCATTAAAAGATAAAACATAATTCTTTCATGAACTAACAAGGCTGCAAAATGCACTTTTTGAAAAAAAAAGCTCTGAAAGCCAACATAATTCAATTAGTCCATAACTGTTAATAGGATCAAGGTTTATAGAGAATGCCTGCATAGGAATATTTAATATTTTTTCATTTTTACGATAACAAAATACAGGGTGACTGTCACTTTCACTGTGCTTCCCTTCAATCGTCTCAGTCTTCATGAGTACCAGAATATCGTAACCAAAATATCATCTGACAGATGTATTGTGTCCTACATTTCATTTGCATAAAAGTCACCCCAAAATCTGTATCCAATGCAATGATATTTTTGTAAATGATATTTAGGACTCAATATTTCTGTCAAACAATATTTTTGCTAACGATATTGTGACATTAAACAGTGTGTGCCATTATTACTTTCCATCACATGCTGTCATTCACACCACTACTAATTCATTTTACTTTACTATATGCTTTCTGATCATCTATATTTTATGGGCCTGTTTATCACTTGCTGTAGCTAGTTTGACTCCCTGGGCCCGATTCACAAAGGTAAACTTAGACGTGAAGTCCAAGTTTAGACCTGAAGTCTAAGTTTAGACCTGATGTCTAAGTTTAGACCTGAAGTGTAACTTTAGACCTGAAGTCTAAACTTAGACTTCAGGTCTAAACTTAGACTTCAGGTCTGAGTTTACCTTTGTGAATCAGGCCCCTTGCTTTTTATTCATTATCCATGCATGTTGTTTTTTTCAGCTCATCTACCTTCTGACCATCCATGCCTTTGATTTTAAATGAAACCTTTGTAGTTTTTCCTCATTTCCCATATTTGCATTCTTTTCATCCTGCCGCCTCTTCCTCCATTGTTTTTTTATTTATATTTGCTTTGTTTTCATCGCTGTTTAGCGAGATGCTGGCTATGTGCTCTATTTGGAATTAACAGGCGTAACACGGAGTGCGAGGGATAAATGGAAGGGGGAACGAATCTAGATCTGGGGAAGTTGACGTTTATTGGACATTGGTAGTAGCTATTGCACAAATAACAATAGAATCATTGAGTATTAAACTCATATGCTGATGTTTGGATAAAAATGGATCAATTTCCAAAATATACTTAAAGCTGATATTTGAGTGATAAAAATCAAACGGTGTTGGGTAGAGTATTACCAATATTAATAACTTGGTGCTAGGGGCATTGCAGCTATGTTTTTTTTTTATTACCCATTCAGAGGCATTCCAGAATGACAAAGCATGTTTTCACTAATGGGACCCCCATTCCCATCTTGCATGGATCAGACCAGTGAGGTCAGGGCCAGCTTTAATGCTGTTGGTGACGGGTGCGAAATTAATTTTTGCCCCCCCACGACCTCCTCCTCGGATGCCCTCACTACCACCAGACAAAAGTGCCCCTCATCTCTCCCTAGCCCCTCTCTAACATACATTTCATTTGTTTTAAAGCACTGGTAAAGGCTGGCTTTACTAAAAAGAATGTATATCTACCCAAACAAACACTTTTCAGCAACATTAGGAATAGATAATGAAAGACTGGGGGAAAAAACATAATTTCCTAACCTATTTTATGGAGTTTGCATGCAGCTCTTTCATGACCGTTTGTAACAATCACTGTTCTATATACGGGTTGTATCTTATGAACTGCAGTAACAAAAGGATCTCTGTGACGAAAGCAGTAATCCACTCAGCTATCCACATAAAATACAGATCTGTGATCTACACTGTACTCGTTCTTTGCAGCTGGCACGTTAACCCTCTGTGCTACTTTATGGTGAGTCAAAACGGCCACTAGACAAAACTGTGATCCCTCTCTCTCTAGCAGGAACAATAATCACAAGAGCTATCTTGAAATTTTTAATGCTGCCCAAAAACTGGACGTACAAGAAACTCTGCCACAGGTGTTTTTAAATCGTACGTTATTGCTAATACACAGCACCCCCCCATGAGGTTAGTGCCCCCCTCCCAGGTCAGTGCCCAGTGAGAACGCACCGGTCGAACTGCCCTAAAGCCGGCCCTGGTGAGGTGATCACTTCTGGTAATCTTTACATTTGGTGGCCACTAATGTAATCTTGTCCGATGTGGTTACTATTTCGTCTCTAACAATAGTAGCTCGGGAGGAGTTTCATTGAACATCAGTAGTTCTTATTTCATCATTAACAAGGCTGGTTCTAGAGTTGCATGTAAGCACGTGAAAGTGAAGATGGAAATTATATATGAGAAAGGGTATAAAGATCATAGGACTAGATAAAAACATCCATGAAGTGATGTACACAATAATAGTTCGCCATTGTGGAATGAAAACATTTTAATGTTAGCAGTTTTCTCTAGTCGAGTCCTTCTTTAAATTTTGCACGTGGAGCTATTAACTATTTCCCTTGCAAAATACTATTTAATTTCATGGTGGCTTTCTATGTCCACCTGCACAATATAAAAATATAGTCACAGATATGTTTACGCAAGTGGGTCAGAGGGCCTAAAAGTCAACCGAGGCAGGCGTTTCTTACTCCCGCCAGTGACAACTCTGTGAGAATGGAAGACTATAACGAGGAGACACGCTTCCGCTATCTGTCTACTCTTAACATTTGCAAATAGTCAGCAAAAAAATCTATACAACAGATAACATCAAGTAGCATAGTGTCTAAAAGCGAACTGAATAACATACCAAATTAAAAAAATAAAAATATCAGTCTAACTAATAGAGAGGTAAATATGAAAGACAATGTTAATTTGCCATATGGCCAGAATTTACTAAAGTTTGCATTGGAGTTCGCGTGATGCAACAATTTAGAGTTGTACACATTGGCCTTTAGAATGATGGTAGGTATACAAATGCACTCTTTTGGTTTACGTGTCGCGCTTGCGCTCACCATAAACGTTTGAAATGTAGGCGCATGCGCGTCAAGAGCCAAGTTTCTGTTTGTACATAATCGCTGTTGATTGAAGAGGACGTTACATCGAAAGAGTTATTTGCATTAGCCAAGACACGGGTTTGAAAAAGATATAATTGTGATAAATGGGTTTCCGCGAGGCTGGAGTGCATGGTGGTAAATATTTATTTTTGCAGTTGGTCCATTAAGGTTCGTCTTATTCAGGAATTGTGCCATGTTTTTCACTTTCATGAGTATGATAGACTGCATTGTCAGGTAGTGGTTACATTTTAGCTCATCTATGTGCTTACTGGGTCTCAGTGTGCAGAAAAATGTCCTGAAAAACGTTCAGAAAGCAATATCCTCGCCCTGGATACGCTGTATTTAAACAATCCTTCCAAGAGGTAAACGCTGCTTCCACAAAAGGACAGCGATCCTATTCATGTCGATATTTACGTCTTCTAAAGAACACTGCAACCGCTCTTCCGCAGCCGAACTCTTCTGACGTCTGTGCCCTTCATTATTGAACGGGTGTCAACCGGTCTGCTCTTTCATAAAGATTCTTTTAATTCGTTCTGAGCTGGCGTTGTTCAGAAGAACACTAGGTGTCGCTGTTGACTAACAAGAGATAACCAGAGGGTTTGACAAAGACGGATGGCTTTGTGCCTCTTCTAAAGGCTTGCTTCGTAAGAGCTCACAGGCGGTTAGCTCCTGGTACAGTGTATCCAGAATCTCAGATAAATGAGCCTTCCCTGTAAAAAAAAAAAGAAAAAAGTGAACACGCATAACTTTTGAAGTAACTAGTATAGAAAGTATGTTCTTCTACTACCTCTATATCACAGAAACGTTGTTTGTCAGAAGAACGTTGTATTGACATACCTCTATACCCTTTTAAGCCTTTCTTGCCATTTCTAGGGCAGCCTTCAGTTAGGCTGACCAGATTTTGAAAAGTAAAAATCATGACATTCCACAAACAGTCAAGTAGGACTACAATATTGCATCGACCAAGGGGCACAGAATGATTTAATTGCTAAAGCTCACCACCCTAAAAAACACAGACAATGAGGCACTATGGCTAATTAAATACAATTCCAAACATGCCCATAGAACTTGTTCAGGCGGGATACTCACGATTTTTTAAGCCATAAACTGCTTTATTTTAGGTGTCTTCCGCCTCAAATTGAAGTCAATGTGGGAAATGCATTCCCCCAATATTTTTTGTTTTTAATTTCCCACTTCTCTGTTCTAAAATGTTGGCATGTATGCAATTCTTAAGCATGTGTTTTAGTTAAATTGCTTTCTGATAAAAGCTGCTAATTAATCCTGCACTGAAACACTAAAAAAAACTTGCTTACATCTAATTTACTCGAGGCAACTGATAGGCAAGCGGCACCAGTGGGTACTTAGAGCACTTTATATAGCATTCTGAAGCACTTTAATCTGCACTACAAGTAGCACTTAAAACTCAACCCACAATGCAGCCAGCCCCCTATCCTCAACCATGCACAGAACCAGAATTATATAGCACGTACCACACTTTCACATTAATCTGACAAGGGGGTATCGGCTGGCACCCATAGCTCCTTAGACAGCATCTTGTAGCACTTTAATTTGGCACTTTAAGCAGTGTTTCACCCTACAGTCCATAGAGCAGCGCTCCTTTCTCCTCAAGCAGGATGTAGAACATCTGTTCATCGTAACATAGCTGCTTGTATACCTCCAAGATCACCGCACCAGCTGGCACTCTTCAGAGGCCTGTTGAGATTTGGTTCTTCCGTGGCTGCCAGCTAGGTTGTGCAGACCCCCAATGCATGTCCCTCGGGGTGACAACCTCCTGGCATAAGAAAAAACGCATGCTGCAGTTAACCCCCGGGCAGTGCTTAATTTGAGCCAGTGGTTTGCAGTGCTCGGCACCGGTATTTCATTTTGAACACCGGCACTTATGACAGTCAGCCACATGGTGGCGCTGTCTGTGTAATTTAGAGATAAGCAGATCATCAGCTGTTTATACAGTCAATATATATTAGAATTTTTTTTGATTCCTGTGCCCAAGCCATTCTTATAGCTTTGGGGGCCTGGAATAGTCTGAATTATCAAATTTGTAGGAATGTTATGTTAATAGTTGTGTAGGTATCGTTGTTGGCAACGCTGGCAGGGGGTGGTTAAAGCTGCAGCAGCCTCCTGACGAGGGTCCTGGCACATATTTTATTACAAACTAAGCACTGTACCCGGGGTACGCTTCATCTCCATTTGTCCACCTTATATGATGGCACATAGTTATGTTACTCCTCATCTGACAGAGGGCTTATACGATCAGCCTAATAGGCTATATTGTAAGCACAACACTGATACCAATGCCACGTGTTGCAACTGTTTATTGTAAACTGTTTATGTATGTTTAATCATGTTTTAGTACTCATTTCCGCCCTTCCAACCGAATGTTACACTCTGTGGTTGCACTATTACAATGCCTCTCATGAACGTTCTATCTCATCAGTTATGCAGCTGCCTTCTTGCAGTTAAATGGTACTTTTTGATGCCATATGATGGAGGACAGCACTGTGATCTTGCACTTATTCTACCCTTTTTACCAGGATTCCGATCATGATGAGTGGCAATTGACTGATGGTTGGTTGATACTAAGTTTTAACGAATGTTTAAGTTTTCGAGAATTTTAGCAACAGCGCTTTAATATTGCAATGATTTTGAATAATTGTGTGATTGGTTAATAGATCTGATCTAATCTAATCTCATCTCATCTCATATCATCTAATCTTATCTAAATCGACCCTCTCTGAAAACCTGGACATAAGCTGACTTTACGAAAACGTGCTGGGCCAGATGGTGGAAAATCAGGACTCTTCCAGCAAATTAAGAGCACCTGGTCACCCTAGTATTATAACTCATCTGTCATGGACAAAGCAGTTTGATCCGGGCCGCAGACGTCGATTCACTAAAATACGTATGGTAGCACATAGAGGTGCCAACAAACTAAAAGAGACAGCGAACCACAGCCGAGTCATGGGCCTGGCTTGGCTCTAACAGTCTGTGCCTCAGCTGAGCCCTGAAAATAGTTCCCATTATACCATCAGAGAGCTAGAGGAGTCAACCTATTCCAGGGGCGGCTGCTGACATTTGAAAGTGGTGGGGCGTAATTACTGCACTGTGGCGAGCGAGCGTAGCGAGCGAGCCCGAACCACCTACAGCGGTGAAAATTTTGAAAAAAAGAGTGGGCAAATGGTGCATTCTCAAGCAAATTTGAGAAAGAGGTGGCTTGGCAAACACATCTCTGGGAGTAGCCAGACAAGTCTCTTTGCACTTGCACAGATACATCACTCTCCCTGCATTCACATAGGCACACTACTCACCCTGCACTCATAGACCCTTTACTCACCCTTCCCTGACAGATCACTAAGCCAGCATTCACCCATCCACATCACTCACCCTGGACTCACACAGGCACACTGCTCAACCTGCACTCACACAGACATCACTCACCCTTAGCTGCACTGCACTCAATAGGTTTAATTTATTAAAGCCTGTCTAGGCCTGACATTGCCTGGTAACAGACTACAGTAGATAGCACCACGTCTGCTGGGGCCTCTGAGCAGCTGGGGGTGCTGAGCACAGACCCGAGAATGCAAGCAACCTCCCTACAGACACTGACATTATTGTAGGCTGTTCGTCACTGCATGCAAAGAAGTTCAGCAATTGCACCCGGCCGGCCGTGTGTGCACTCCCGAGGACTGACATAATTGAACCACCATCTGTTAGAGCCAAGAAAACCAAAACAAACATATCGACAGAATTAAATTTTTTAAAAATTAAAAGCGATCAGCTGAAATTAGATTTGCTTCAAGAAGATCAATATTCATCTATATAAATTACCCAGGGGAACGCTCAAAACGACATGTCGTTTAAAAGACGTGTTTTTAAAAGCATATCACACCCCTTCCAACAATCTATGCTCCATCGGCGTATTTCTTAATAATTAAAAATGATAACCTACGTTTGTAGTGGAGAACGATTAATATTTGTTCCCTGATGCTCCCAGTTTCTCTCAGAGTTTATATTCAATTCTGATTAGCTTTCAGGGCGCTATTGGGCTGCTCACTGTCTTCTGTGCCCCTCAGACACGAATGATTATTATACATGCACCGCAGACCGCCCCTGGTATAAACAAATACCTCTGGGCCTTCACTTAACTGAAGGAGAACTCTTTCAGAACCACGTGAAAACATCCCGCTGCGTCCTGCTGATGTCTCTTAGACTCTATTTACTGCTAACACTTAAGAAACTCCATTCAAGGTAACAGGATAACCACGGCCCAACAAAAGAACAGAGAGTGATGAACAGGCAGGATGTTCTCCCAGTTTAATTTGGAATCACCACTGATGGTGGAATATCGTGGGATGTACTCAGTAAAGGCCTGGTGGTGTCAGAAAGAACCCATAATAAGGAAAGAAAGTACAGACCTTTGTAGGCTTACACCGTCAGCCCACATAGTATATATAATTCAACTTCACTTCATTGCAAACGTCAGTTCATAATTCCCAAGGGCTTTTCATTTTACAAGTGTAAAATGTCTAAAATGTAAGCAATGACTTTTCTAAATACACTTGACCGTCAGTTCACTTCTTTTCTGCTGCCAGATTATATAGTCACCAATTGTTCATTATCATCGCCTGCGTGATAATCATGGATGCAAATGTTCACTAATAATTGTAACGCACTCAGTCCCTAGTGTAGGTCATGTTTACACTATATAAAATACGAACAAACTAAGATAAACTAGATCCAAAGACAGTTATAGTTTGGTCTGATTTATTCTTCTAAAGGTCACCAAGCGTAAACATGTAAATAAGACTGGTCCTCAAATACCTTAGAACAACAAGTTCAAAACACACTGCATAACCTCATGTCCAAGAAGAAGCTAAGGAACTGGGGGCTGTTTATCTGGCTGGAGATACTAAACGCACCACTGAATCCCATGAGATACACATAACACAGAAGAAAATATTGATTCTGTCTCGATACAAAGCTGGCGGACACAGCCGACGTTAAAATGAAAAGAAGTTGTCAATCAGTGCCAAAAACAAACTGAGTTTAACTTCCATGTAGCGCTCTGGTACGGCAGAGTACCGGGCCCGACCCGTTGCTCTAGTGCCCCTGGCATGTCCTCGGACTCGGAGCCACCACACTCACCTGCCATGTGAGCCCTCGCTGCACTCAGCTCCGCGCCTTCAACCTGCGACCCCCTCGAGGCTTTTCAGCTGCGTCTCAGCCTGCACCCGCTCTGCCTACCCGCTCACCTCCTGCTCTGGACGTCTCCTCATAGCGCTGTGTGTAAGCAGATGGGATTGGGAGCACAGCAGAGCGCGGTAAGTCCAGCCAGCGGGATACGACTGCGCACAATTCACTTTTGAGCTTCCCGCCGCCTGCCTGCAGCCTCTCTACCCCACCCCTTCATAACTCGTCATAGGGCAGGAACCGCCCCCTGTGACGATTTGGGAAAGGGATTGGATAGAGGGCACAGATTCCCTCGCCCATTAGGAGACCTGGGGGCCGGGGCTGCTGCAATGAAGCAAGCACCCCTCGGTCCCTCGCTCTCCTAAGGGGAAGGCAGCTGGCTAGTAGTAGTGCGCATGTTCGGGCTGGTCATAAAAATGACCATGCCCATAACCGAACATGCGCACTATTACTGCGCTCACAGACAACAACTGCTGCTTGTTGTCTGACTGTCAGTCACCACCAAGTGGGCGTGCCCGGGGTCAGGTGCCGGCCCGGAACAGCCGCGAGTTTCACTTTCTTTCAACACACACACACACTGACACACAATCATCAGTTTAGATTGAACGAACGAGATTGAATGCTAGGGAAATGGAAAATGTCCATTTTGTTCGGCCCCTTCCTTTGACTTACAGGTATCCAGAGATATTAGGATAGGTCACCTCACCCACTTGTGTCGTGGCATGCTTCATCATAGGCGACCTCCCACACCGTGGTAGGAATAATACCACCATGTGGACTCAACAGAATTCCGGGAGTTCTTATATAAATGGTGCTGTATAGAGACAAGGATCCAGGTCTAAAAATACCTCAGGACATCCCTCGAAGGTTTTCCTTTAATAGTTGGGTTGCCAGGGTATGATTAAAAACAGAAGATATGGATAGTAATTGATAGTCAAATATCGTTGTGGATAAAATAATTGCTCAAAACAGAGATTTCTTTCCTTCCTAATACAAAGTAAACATTATTTTTACATGATTTTTGTGAACTTTACATTACAGAAGCCACATTACATCCATTGCACTGGGGACTGAGCCAGTGTGTACCCTGATCAGGCGAGTTTGTATCAAATTTTTCACTGACCAATCTGTACAAAATGCGATTATCAGTCAGTCTCATTATTGTTCTTGAACAGATCGGTCAGATAAAGTCAGTGCAAATTCTGGTGCAAAATTGCCTGACTACCAGTGCAAATGTCTCAGTCATCAGTGCAATGCATGTAATCGAACCATTTTGCATTCCTGCACCAACATAGGGCGACATGGTTTCAACAAAGTGTTCAGCTTTCCCATGACTGGATCCATGAAACTCTTGTGCAAGGAACGTTGGATCCCAATAAAGTACGTCACAGGTCGCCCTTATGCAATGAATAAAAATGATCAAAGGCAACACGTTTCTGCTCTCATTCAAAGATACGACTTAACCTCCCACGTGTGTCTTTTAATCTCTCAGTTTGGTCCAATAAGATCTGCCTGGGATGATAAAACCATCTTTTATGGGAACATGTGGGAGAGAAGAAAAAGGAGAAATTCTCCATTTGCTTATAAATGGTTCTACCCCGATTCAAAAATAAAATGTAGTACAGCTATAAACGTGATTTGATTTAGTTTCTACTCACCGTGTTGGGGGTCGTGACAAGATTCCAAAGTGCTTAGCAAAATTTTCCCAAGGGCTCTCTTTGAAATGCTCTTTAAAAGAAAAGGCAAAACGTTAGAGGTAGATTATACAACACACGTCATGCACAGGTGTCTATGTTCAGCACATGGTACACAAATGCCTGTCTGGGTTTAAATTATAGCATGCAGAGGGGGAAAACGGTGCTGAGCCTGCCAGCCTTCTGTCAAGCATCAAGGGTGTGTGTGTGTGTGTGTGTGTGTGTGTGTGTGCGTGTGTGTGTGTGTGTGTGTTTGTGTGCGTGCGTGCGTGCATGTGTGTGTGTGCCAGTACGCTCTGCCACAGTTTTGGGGGCTGGTGCTTATTTTTCATAATCAGACACAAAACCAGAAATGGAAGTCACGTGTCTTTGTGTCAAACTCTATTATGTTTGTTCACCACAACATATGTGACCGAAATTGAGTAATCTCAACATGATCCGATAGGTCTTAAAATAATTATTTGTCTGCACTATTTTAAAGCACAGATCGTCCTTTCAGAAAACTATAGCAAGCAGGATCAACAGGAACATCTCCAGGTCACCACACCAGCCACGCCAAATAACCACAAACAATCAAAGAACACATACAGACCTGAGTAGCTCAGAGGCATCAAGGAGCATATTTACAAGCCCCCTATCATCACCACTACGTCACTTTTAGTGACATTGTGTTGGCGATAGGGGCTTCGCCTTATTTACAAGGCAGCGGTAAGCCACTTAACGTGTGGCTTAACGCTGCCTTGTAAATAAGGCCCCCTTTCACGCTGTACTCAGCGTGAAAGGGGAGGGCAATGGGTGTTGCAGTGGGCGTTCCACCGCAACACCCCTTCATTTTGATGCTGTCCGTTATTTACAAGGGTGGTGTAAAAAAGGAGGCAGTGCCAAAATTAAGACCAGGGAAATCCTGGGCATACCCTGGCAAAACGAGGAGAAATGCTTTATTTCTCCTCGTTTTTGCTGTTTCCATGTGTGCTGTATTGTGCAGCACACATAGAAACAGCAAATTGCCATTGATTGTTTATGTGCAGGAAATTGACCCTTCCTGCACACAAACAATCAAAAAAATATAACGTTTTGCAACTTCTATGTGTACTGCATGAAGCAGCACACATAGAAGTTTCAAAACCCCATGAATGATTGTTTATGTGCAGGAAGGCAGACATTCCTGCACATAAACAATCATTTCCCCAACACAGACACCCTTACACTAGGGTGCAAGGGTGCCTGCGTTGGCGCTAAGCAGCTGAACTCAGCGCCAGCGCTAGGGGAAATGCAGGGGTGCGCCGTATTGTGAATACGGTGCATCCCTGCGTTTTCAAAATGGAGAAGCGTGGCGGTAGCAATGTTTGCTTAACGCCACACTTCTCCATTCTTTTGTAAATATGCCTCCAAAAGTGGCTGCATGCAGCATGAAGTCGATGTGACTTTGTTGTATAAGTTGTGATTATTCCTTAAGTCCTCAGTTTTTTTGCAAGTATGAGAAATTATTGTTTCCTCTGGCTGGTAGCCTTAAAATGAATAGCATGGACTCGGGTGAATATTGCATAGGCAGAAGAAATGCTGCAAATAATGCATAAGTATAATATCTGCACATTATTTTTTATATATATCTCTCTATTTCAATCCTGTTCTTTAAACAGTTTCCCACAGACATCCTATTCCTTCAAGAAAATAAATTTTCAATAAGAGTGAAAAAGCAATAGTGGAGTTAATTTTTTTAATCCTAAACCTGTTGCAGGGTGCTGCCTTGTGCATACCAGACAAACAGATTGCTCGGAACCTAATTCAATAACATTGTTATTTTATGAACATAAAATATGCTCAGCAATCTGTAGTGACTGACAAATGATCGCATAATAAGATGCATATATAAAAAAACTGGCAAGTCTTCAGCGAATGTTGACAGTGATTTAACATAGTGCTTGATGGATAGCCTCATGCTGGTGATTGGGAAAGCAATCAATGGGATGGCTTAGCACTGATTGACGCGAGAGCCTTGGCTAAGTAGGTACCTATTCCTCATCTCAGTCAATCATCCTGAGACAGGAGAAAACATATCATGCCCTAAATCAGTCAAAGGAGCTCAGCAGCTGAAATGCAACCAGCACACCTCTTTCAGGAGAAGGTAGAGACTCAAGGCTATATCTTCTTGCGTCAGCAAAGTGTGATCAGGCAGCAGTCTGTGTTTACAGCAATCATACAGGCAAACTAGCATTCAAAAAGAAGAATGCTGATTAAAAAATATTGTATGTTTTCATTTTGATGATTATGGGTCAAAATTGGTTTTATTTCAATGGGAGAAACGTAAAAATAAATTTCTCAGGCTGAACTGCGAGCAATCAGCAACAAGAGAGGGAAGAATAACCCAAGAAGCAAAAAAAAGAAATAAAAGGAAAGTAGGCGGGTAGAGGAGATATGTCCCGAAAGGGCATACAAAAAAGGTTGGGTAAGATACAATGTAGGAAAATGTAGGAGTAAAAAAACAGGAGTACCTTTGAAGGTTCATAATTGTGGATGATTTACAACTCACATCCACGCTTTACGCAGATTTACATATTTCTGTAGACCTGTAAAAACCTAAAGGAGAATATGCATTATTCTAAGAAATCCATAGATTTCATGGTATACACCTAGTTCTCCATGCATAAGGCAATGAACTGTCCACAGAATGGACAATTTACTGGAATACTCCTAACGGTAAACTGCTAAATTTTCTGTTGTTGATTTTTTTGATATAGAAGACGTTTTCCCTTTGGAGAAACCCTGTCCCATGTGCACTTTCCTTACACAATCTGAACATGTGCTTATTTCTGTCTTTAACTGGAGTATTTTTACAAGTTTTTCCAGGGTGAAAATTTACCTAAAATTGTTTGGTAAAAGCCCACAAACCTGTATGTTTTTGGGCATTCACAGCCTTTTCAAAGTCCACCCCCATGTAATGCCCTTTCTGGCTTCTAAAGCTAATCCTACAATGGTGGAAAATCCAATATACTGGATTTTGTGTCATGAACTTTGCCCTTTGAAAATTACAATCATCCTCTATGAATTGGGGTGTGAAATTTGGAATTGCAAATGTCTGTTTTTTGCACACCAAAATTCCAGCGAATGTGCAAACCCCTTTGCAAATCGGGTTAAATTGTTTATATTTTGCCATAAATGATAAGTGTTGCATTGGTATTAAGAGTGGGATATCTGAACTGCTCCATGCCACAGTGTGTTGTGTATTGTACATTGATGCTTTGCTATGTTAAAAGAGGAGCCACGTGTCCCCTCAGCAGGAGCAGGTTGGGTGCTGCTCCATGTTATAAGACAGTCCACTTGCCCCCTAAATACATGATCCACTTGTTTGTACACACATCACTGCTGTTTTCTTTGGGGTGGAGTTTGCCCTGTTCCAACTGTATGTTGTACTTGTGGTGTATGTCTTTCTGACTGAAGCTTGCATTGCACGTGGCCATATAGATCCTGTTGTCTGTTAGTGAAACTGGAAAAACTGTTTTATTATGCACAAGTCAAAGCTATGAGCTGTGCTGGCGAAAATATATGCATATCCTAAAAATGTAGGGCGCTTTAAACATGATTTACTTTATTTTCTACTCGTAAAAATGTGATTTTTTTTTTACCTTGAGGTTTGTGTTATTTCTACGTAAGTAAATGGACATTGAATCCAGACACATTTGTTATCAGCCCTTAACTCAATCTATAGTATAAATTATCCAAATAATTTGCTGACCTCTTTCACTTTAATATTAAAAGTTTATTTGTTCACACGAGTGGTTGGCCAAAATGGTTCTGATGATGATGCACTTGAATAAACACGGTAGCGGGTATGGTTGCTGTCACTGGGTGCTTCCTCTCCTTTCCGTTGACAACACATCGCCGTATGACGTGGGGAGGTCGGGAGGGGGAGAGGGACGGGCACTACCCCTTTATGTTTCCCACCCTGGGATAGAGAGTTGGCACTGAGCCTCACCACCTTAGAAGCTATCCACAACACACACACTGAAATGCGGTTGTATGGAATATTTGTACTTCTGCTGCAAAGTTATGTTTGTATTGCGCACATTCAAAAACTTAATAGAAACATTTACAAAGAAAAGTTTAATTGTTTAATACTAATTCTGAGAGTAGGTAAAAGGTTACACAATCATGAGAATGATGCCTGATATAACATTGTCCTATGTTACAGCGCTTCAGTTCTGAGACAGCGAGTCAAGCCACTAGAATAAAGCACTATACCAACAACCTTCTGTCTGATCTCAAATAAAATGGTGCTGCCGTAGTGCAAGACAATTTGAAATCTGTCCATGGAAACCCAGAAACACTGAGCTACTTTCAGTAGAATTTGAGTCCCCCGGCTTAAATAGTGTTTTTCTATTCACTATCTATTGCCACCTAACAAGCCCTCCATACCTTCTTTTTTATCCCTCGCTCCTCCTTGTCCTTGAATTACCACACATGCATATTTAATTGTCTAAGACAAAGCACAATTTTAATATTAGGTACTAAAAAGCGTATTATTAAAACTGTAAAACACGACAACGAAGATTAAAATTGACTTTCTTTTAATAGTACTTTTCTATTATGTTATTGTATTGTGCTGGATCACTTGTGCAGCGTTTTGCCCCACAAAGCGCTATGATTTCTTTGTATTGTCATAACATTTTGAAAGTAGGGTGTGAATTCTGAATATTGGATACAGAGTATTGTGGGACACTTATATCATGGACAAATTATTGGGGGACAAGCGATCGAAAGGTAAGTATGTACAGGTTTTCTACACCTAACTCCATATCTATGGACCTTGAAGCTATGCACATTTTCAAGGTACATAGATGTGGAGTTAAAAAAGAGTAAATCTGTACTTCCCTATGTGCACTTACCTTTCGATATTTTGTCGTTCAATATTTTGCTTACGACATTCTTGTACTCCAATATTCCAGAGTACATTCGAAAGTAGGAAAATAAATCATTATTTTTCCTTTCCTACCATGTTGCGCAGTTCTTGAAGCAGCTGTAAAACATCCATGAGTTTCTCTTCCACCAAGGACAGCCGAACTCTCTCTGTCTCCAACATCTGAAGCTCCATCTTCAGCAGCTCTGTCTCTTCCACTTTCTCCTGCAGCTCAACAAGTAATGGACCTTTCATCTGAAGAATGATACCACACACAGGAAGTTAAAAGGAGTGCCAGCATCCATTACTTGTCACTGTCAGTGAGAGAAGGGCTCTTGTCCTCAGCTGTTAAAAAGCAGTTTTTTCCCCAGAAACTTTCTTTGATGTAATATACAGTACCATCTTTTCATCCTCTTAACGAGGTGACTTAAAGTATTAAACAATTAAACATTTAGATCTTTATTCAAATAAGTTCATTCCACAAGTCTTTGAACACGAGGCAGACATATGCAGCTTAATTATGCAACTTTTATTTTTAAGAGTTTAAAGCTTGATTAATAAATTATATCTTGTTACAACCTCTATGCATAGGCCTAAACCATATTCCACGTATTAAAATAGCATAACTATGCTAGACTCAGTAGAGAAGAATGTTGCAAATCAAAATAACACGAAAACAAAAGAATGAATCAATTTTAAAAAGAACTCAGTATGAGGGCATATAACATGAAGGACATTGAAGTAAGTGGTAAGTGTATTCAACTCAGCCTATAATGAAAACACAGGGGAACTTTGTAAAAGTGAGTAAAATGGCAAGAAATCAATGTGCATTAAGTAAGGGTAGACGAGCCACTGAAATCTCAAGTCATGTGCCAGTCTCTGGCTCCCCTTGAGGACCTCTTGGACACTCGAGCTCAAAATGAGCTCAGTTTTCATGTGGCTTCTGCTTACCACCCACACTCTACCCTCATGTGCCAATAACTTTTAAAAAAGCACAAACCTTTGATGTTAAAAAATGAGAGAAAGATATACCCATCTAGTGCAATTCATAATGTGAAACCAGAAAACCTGGAATAAATCCCAGCTTCCTCGCTTGACCCAATTGTATGATTCTTGGCAAATATTTTATTTCGCTGAACCTCCTTTTTCTTTGTTGTCACATATGACAGGCCTTCAAACTCATGAAACCAGGATGTGAGTTGCACAAAAACCTCTTTTATTTGATTTAATGGCCACATATAGAGTACGGATGATAGCTGTTTAGCCTTGTCATCAGGGCAGAGGGCAGGAATTTGTCTAAGTTCATATTTAAAAACTTTTAATAAATATTCTCAATGCAGTGATATAATCTGATGTGTTGAGAGGAAATGCTTCCACATTTTAAAGAAATACACTTTTTTGAATTTTGGAAATATGTTATAATATTTTTGACATGATGTTTGTTGAATGATTTACATGCCAAGTTTTATAGGGCCAAAGCCCAAACAGCATCGCTTTATGGGGCTGAGTTGTGGAGAATTTCCAATGTTAAGCCATTACAGGTTAAGGAGCTGAATTTCATTAAATCACTATTAAACTTACTCCAGTTTGCACCTTCTATCCCTTTAGCTATCAACACTGCTCACAAATGCATTGAGTACCTTGCCGCCCTTAAACCACTCTTATATTGGATAAGGCTGTGGTCCCATCCCGAACTAGAACTGTATAGAAGGGTTCTTCTAGAAATCAAGAACCTAGACACAAGGAACAAAATCAAGTGGTTTCTGCATATCAGCGACTGGTTTGCGAACTTAGGCCTTCATTCAATCTACACCTCTCTAGAGTTTATTAATATAAACTCCAAAACACTTTTAATCAAAACCTACTTGGATTTCATAGTCGTTCAGTGGCACCATTGCACTAACTTGGGATCTCTTACACCCAATTTCTGGTTCATAAACCTTTTCCAAAATTTGAGGCCTTTCTTGATGAGATCATGCCTCCCCTTCTGAAGTGCCTGTACATTAAATTTCGCCTGAGCATCTTACCTCTGAAGGTTTTTACCAACAAGTGCTCCTCTGGTTAATTTTTGTAGGCTGTGTGCAATTTATTTTTCGGGTTAAATCTGAGTATGCGGACCACTTTCTCTTTTTATACCCTTAATACCCCGGTCTCAGATGAAAATGGATCCGCCCTTTATGCCTTAAACTGGGCCTAGACAGCTTCCGGATAGCTTACAAGATTTTCCCCTCTGGCTCTTCTAGAACTATAGGGCCAGATGTACGACCACCCAATTTGCGAGTTGCAAATTGGGATGTACACACTGTTAGCGATTCCCAATGGGTTCGCAAAATGCGAGGCTCATGAATATTAATGAGCCATTCGCAATTTGCGAGCCCATTGGGAATGGCTGGCCCTCCCAAGAATGGTGGCCTGCTGGGCTCAGCAGACCTCTATGTCTGCGACTGCTTTTCAATAAAGCAGTTTTTTTTTCAAATGCAGCCCGTTTTCCTTTAAGGAAAACGGGATGCATTTAAAAAAAAAAAAAAAAAAATTGTTTCATTTTTTAAGGGCAGGTAGTGGTCCCTGGGACCACTGCCTGCCCTTAAAAAATATATTCAGAGCCAGTCACAAAGGGGAAGGGGTCCCCTGGGGACCCCTTCCTATTTGCGACTCCATTACCACCCTCTTGCAGAGGGTGGTTAGTTGCGAGTGTTTTGCGACCACAATTGCGGTCGCAAAACATTGGTACATGGCTTTGCGGTCGCTATTTGGACAGGAACGCCCCATCCCAATAGCGAGTCGCAAATAAATTGCGACTTGCTAAATAGGCTTTGTACATGGCCCTTTAGGTTTTTTCATGCGCAAACGGGTCGCAAACCCGTTTGCACATGCAAAAACGGGTTGTACATCTGGCCCATAGTCTTCTCGACCAGAAGATTCTCGCTTGTGGCGTGGTTTACTCGTTCTAGATTCCTTTCCTCACAGACTTAGTAATATCCCTGAGAACTTTGTTGCAGTTTGTTTTCTTTTAATCTGTTTTCATCCTGATTGGATATCGTATAATTTCATAATAACTTCATATATGTTATGTAAAGTTATATACCTTAGTAGTTTTATTTGTCCAAGGACCCTTGTATGGGATCCCTGAACCTACATCTGTCCCCTGATATGCTGTACTCCATGCGGTGTACAATTTTAATTGATTTTGCAGTGTTAATGTTTTGCAATTTATCTGTCTGCTTACCGTGCTGCCAAGCCAATTGATCGTATTTTATTGTCCAATCTTGGCCCTGTTTTAATGCCATTGTAATGTGCGTTTTTAAGGTGTGTTCTCTTCTTTTATATTATTATTTGTTTTTTGAATGTATATATTATGTTTTTTCTTGTACTTTCATGGCCTTTGGCCGAAATAAAGTTTTATTCAACTACAAGCCAAATATTTTCATGGCTTGGCTCATGCATGGGTGCTTAGAGCCAAGCGTTTGCAGCAATACAAACACAAGCTAATGTAAAGCACCATCTAAATCAATTGCCAGTGTAAGTTACACAGTAGAATTGTTGAAGTTTAACAGTCCTGTGAAACACAACCCATAATATTACCACCATTTGTCCCAGATCTTGGCGTGTTTTTGAGGGCATAATCTGGCGGTGTATACAATGTACATACAAAGTCAGATTTAAACATTTTAAGCAAACTACACTTGGTAGTGAAAACTGGTTGGACAAATTAATGTGTGGCAAGTTGCAGTGTCTGTTTCGCCCCCTGATACATTCAGCAGCTGTGGTGGTGGAGCACAAAGGGTGGCCAGGACAAAAAGGGCTGGGGCACGGGCCCCATCTGGCCACTCTCTAGAGATGCCACTGCTGGTGATGCCATTACAACGAGACCTCCTATTGCTTATCCCTGACCTTGTTTTAATAAGTAAAAGCTGAGATGAGAAAGGGGGAGGGTGAAGGATTAGTCGCGGGACTACTTCCAGGTAATGCCATCCTGCAAGCTTGTTCCTACAACCTCCTAGTCCTTACTTAGTGAGCAGGAACAGGGATGAAGAAAGGCAGGAAAGAGGGTGACAGTGATTCATGTTTTAATTTGTGTCCTCTGTTTCAGCAAGCCAGAGCTAGTACTTGGAATGCAATAAGCACTGTCCAGTTAAAGAAACATGTGGCTCTCTGCTTGTAATTCTCTTGTTTGCTATTCAAATTATTTTTGTATTTCCCACCGATGGGTTTAATAACAGCAGTTTAACTTTTCTACTGAAAGCAGAGACAGGGAGCCTGCTAGTTTCCTGCAATTCATCTGCTGCCAAGGCTCTGTTCAGAGAGTCATATTAACCTAATCAATATTAAAATGGCTGTCAGTGGCTGCCCAGACAAAGGAACAGCACACATCAAAGTAAAGGCATGATAGGATACTTGGGTCCCACTGAATGCATGTGGGAATATGCTATACAAGCAGTGGTTGCCGACATAAACAAAAAGTGATGAGGCGGGGTGGAGTGTGGGAGGGGGAGCGCAGGGGGATTTAAGAATACAAATTTAAAAGACTTACCTGAAGCTGACGGCAGCAACACTGGGACAGCATCAGAGACTCCCTGTGCAATCCCTGCACTGCTCATGCTATTGCCAAGCTCGAGAGCAGCTCAGGATTGGCCCTAGCGGGCTAGTTTAAAACTCGCTCAGGCACAGGGAGTCTTTGCTGTTTCTCCAACCCAGCTGTGCAATACAGCTGGATTGGAGAAACCTAACTGTGCATGTCTGTTTGGCCGGCCTAAGGCGGCCAGCCAAACAGACATACGCACTTAGAAGTGCACATACCACTCCATTCCTCTTCCAGTGCGGCGATGCTCCTCTGCCATTGCGGAGGAGCCGCCGCTGTATACAAGTCATTGAAAATAAACACAGCAAACACAAGGAGATGATGGACGGAGCGCTGAAACTTTTCAGACACTCACCCCCAGTCACAGATCTGGGTTGAATCCATCATCATCCTTTAGCTCACTCTGCCACCTCAGTTCAGACCCAGCTATATGCAAATCAGTCTTGGCCCTGTGCCTCATGGGAACAGTCCAGCCCGAACTGCCAAGGCAGGTCTTCCCTGAACCGAAAACAAGCATCAGATCTGTGACTGGGGGTGAGTGTCTGAAAAGTTTCAGCGCTCCGTCTGTCATCTCCTTGTGTTTGCTTTGTTCGCCCTAAGTTGGCAGGGTATGCCCAGACGTGGGTCCCTTGCACACTTTGCCACTGGATTCAAGCTAGCCTGGCTGATGAGGGCTGTTAGCCCGAAACCGGTCCCAGGATGCTTGTTTCTGGTCCAAGAAAGACATGTCTTGGCAGTTCGGGCTGGACTGTTCCCATGAGGCACTGGGGTGGCAAAGTGAGCTAAAGAACGATGATGGATTCAACCCAGATCTGTGACTGGGGGTGAGTGTCTGAAAAGTTTCAGCTCTCTGTCCGTCATCTCCTTGTGTTTGCATTGAAAATAAACACACATATCTGGGGGCAGCCTTGGGTTATGAGGCGCTAGAATAAAAATGTAATGTCTCTGTAATCCCAGAACACACAATCAGGCCATGCATTTCCACAACTTCATGCACATAAATGACCATCACTACAATACAAACCAATCCAACTGCAAAAAATATTTTAGTTTGTTCACTGGGGAGAAAGGCTTCTATTACCAGTGCAGTAGTGAATTCCCATGTGTCTGGTAACTACTGCCACCACACATATGAGAATTCCAAATACCTTGGTCATTATTACACATCGCACAGTTTTCCTCTCATAAATTTCGGCAGGTCTAACGAGCTACAATTTGCCAACTGAATAGTGTGGTAAATACACCAAATTTGAGATCAGATGTGCAGAACCATTTTAGAGTCACAGACCCTTGCAATTCACAGAATCTGCAACCACAAGAGTTTGACTGGCCATGTACAAAAGTTGCTTTTTGAGTTGAGAAATTCTTTCTGATTCATAAAAGGTCTTTCGTGACTTTTTGAGAACTGCAAATAGGAGGTAGAGAAAAAAGAGGTACCCCCCTACTTGTGTTTCAGAAAGGGATGTACCAATGGTGTTGCTTTAAAAAATGTTTCCCATTTGGGAAACTAGGGTAAGGGACCAAGATCTGCTGTCCTTTTGCAGCAAATCACAGGGGGTTGCAAACAGAGAGATGCCTATTTAATATTCATTAGGCAGGTGATTTTGCAACCCCTCTAATAAATAGGTCACATGGTAAATTGCATTCCGATTCACAAACTAGTTGGTGTGCAAAATGCACATCTGTGGTTTGTGAATGGGAACAGTACATCTGACCCTAAGTACTGCAGGCACTGAATGTGGCTTATTATTCCCCACTCTCTAAGTGAAAACTCAGAATAGGAGGTATTGCCCATATCTGGTAAATACCTTAGTCTGTGGTGTCAGTATTTACCCTATGTGGTAAGTGCTTCACCAATAGACAGGCTATGCATAATCAGGTCCAAGGTGAACATTTTTTGGGGCGTTGGCTTGGTAAACACAAACATTTTCCAAGACTTACATTGTATTGTTGTTTGATAACACTTAGGGGCATATTCACAAGGAGCTATCGCCGAATTAACAGCACTTTATCGCAGCCAAAGTCGTGATAAATTTACCCCCCCCATTCACAAGCCGGTGTTAACAGCCTACAGCACCAGTTTTCCCGCGATAGCAGCCGCAAAAAACATCGCCACAGAGGACCCTCGCAAATATCGCTAATGAGATGCAGAGTAGGCGTTCCCGTGACAAAAGCACAGACAACAGCACACCTCAACATTCACAACGACCAGCCACAGCCACGATAAAAACACAAAACAGGCGATAAGGCATGTTAGCACCAGGAAATCTACACCTGCTCCGACCTGGTGTAAAGTCGGACGGCAGCCAGCACCACAAAAGGGAGCACAGCCCAGGGCCACATCCGAAGGGCAACAGATGCTATGGAGCCGCACATCATGCACCCAAGAGGGCCACAACACCCACCGCCACCACCCCCAGGCCCGCAACACCCCCCCACCCCCCGGGACCACCCCCAACCCCAGACTAAGAAATTGCACACCAACACCACGAATCCCAAAACAAACATTTTGCCTGATGTCGCACAAGCAGGAAAATAAACATACATGCGTGGCCAGAAAATGGAGAATCAGTCATACAGCAACACAATCACCAACACAAAACACCATACAAACAAAAGCAGAAACAACGCATAGGATGAGTCCTAGCTGCTCCTCACTGGACAATCCGTAGCACACAGCCTGGAAGACCAAATCCAAGAGAAGAAGGTGTGCCATGCGCCCAACAAAGGAAAGAGAGGGAGAGAGCGAGGGAGAGAGACGGAGCGAGATAGCACAAGCAGCGAAAGGCCGCTCGGGCACCTGGCTCCACATGCCAACATGTGTGTGTGCATCGCCATCCGTACACCATGAGCCCAAGGCCGTGCCCCAATCTCAGCGCCAAACCCACATCACATTCCGAAAACGAAAGTAGTAGTCAGACAAACATCAGGGATGAAAGCACCATTGTCCCATTGCAGAATGCGGGAGGACACCTGCACCTCTGACCTTGGTCCAGAAAGCGCCTGGAACACCCTGCTAGAGATGCAATGGCAGATGGGGACGACTCCCACACCACGCATTCCGCAAATGAACCATCCGACTCATCCACAGCCCACACATAGAAGACCCTGCCTGTGGTACCCCCGCATGAGATGCCCTTGACACTCACGGAAACAGCAACCCATAACCCACAACGTTGCACACACATACGAATCATTGCTCAGAGCTGTGGCATATCCTCCACACAACTGCCGCAGTCCAGAATAGTGCCTGTTCACGAGACGCACCAACGCAATGGCAGGCCATACCGGGCACATGCACAACCCCCGTCACGTGGAACAGTACCGTGCACGTATGCTGCATTTACTGGGCGCACTGCCACTGGCAGTGCTGCGGATCAGTTACAGGCTCAGCTTCTACATTGCCCACGTCACCTGCGCCCAGCCCTGGTTCCACTGCCGAACATGCACATTCGAGTGTCCCATGGATGTCTGCCTATCCAACACAACTGTTGATGAATTGGACTATGACTTGTGTCTGCGCCCCTGTTGGATCACGAACAGGAGTGTAACAGAGACAGCCGTGCATGGGATGCCTTGACATACTGCGTATGTATTGGTAGTTGTGCATGGGAGATTGCACAATTTCTCGTGTGCAGTGACCACATCGAGGCGCTCCCCTATTGGGCTGTGTTGCGGATCGGTGAGACGGGCGTGGGCTGAGCACACCTGCCCGGACCACCTAATGGATTGGCTCACCCTGGTGTTCCTTGAACACGACAACGACGTACTATTGGTACACATTGCACATGAAGCTGCACGGGCATTCATGGACGAGTAACTACGTTCCTGCAGCCACATCCGATTGCCACCCACAGCACATGGCCCAACCACTTGTTGCATCGTGGGGATTGCTCACATATCCCACCACAACAGAGGACACGTCTGCCTTTGGTCGGGCTCTGGATGCATGTGCGTGGAATAACGCGTGTGTACACACACCTGTGCAAGGCGACGCAGGTCCATGGTCGGAGCAACACAGCGTCGTCTGGCAACGTTGCCAATTCGGACACACTGCTGGGTGAGAGCACACACATGGCAATGTAGCATGACATGTGAACCTGTCGGACCCTCACACCTGATCACTGTCGGCAGAGCAGACAATCGGCGCACCCCGGAGGCAGAGCACCATGCAGACCCCACGTGCAGTGAGTCGTGCCCCCTCACACGGGGCAATGTGCAGACACCAAACAACACATGACTCATCCAGCAAGGCAAGGTGGGCTGTGAGCGTTGCCATCCGTGATGAATGTTGTCCATTTCAGCCCCACCATCAACTGAACCTCGACATGTACCCATGCAGCGTGTAAGTGTCTTAAGCATGTCCCTGCCTGTTGTGGCCGTTGCCTCATCCGTACTGACACGCACATGCCAATAAAGCCTATGCCACTCCACTGGTGTCTAACTGTGAGGTGTGTTGTTTAGATTGTCCACTCGTGTGCCATAATGAGCCTCATCACAACACAGGGAGGAACTGACTGACGCATGTGCAATGGGGGTGTGTCCCTTTGGCAAGCTCCGCCTCTGTGAGCCAGACATTGTTTTCGGATAGGTGCTGGACGACATGTGCACTTACATGACTCCAGCTTTGTGTGTATGGTGTCCAACCTCTGACCATGTGGAGCAATGTCATACATCACAACAGATTGTGTCCACACAGATGTGTGTAAGTCGGTCTGCGACGTGAAGTTCTGCTGTCACACGTGGTGTGGGATACCACTCCTGGCCTGCCACCGTTTTGGTCACTCCTACACACGGCCCTATTCAACACATGGACGTGTGCCTACTTTGGGGTGTTGTGAGATTGCTGTTGATGTGCAATGGGGACACAGCTAGTACTCACCTTCCCAGTCATCCAATTGGCCATGTGTCTCAGGGATAGAAATGCGCATAGATGTCAGTTACCAGGGTGTCCCTTCATGTGCAATCATCCTCCCCACATCCAGCCATACTTCCATACGTGAGTGAACATAGTGATGACACATCTGTGTGATTAAGAATGTTTTATTCACATTCAGGTGATTGACGGAGCTGGAGCTGTACCTGGCCATCCAAGCCCACATCACATGAAAGCCCAGTGGTGGGCCAACCAGAGTCCTTTGGGGATTGCACAGTGATTGGGATGAGGGAGAGTGCAGTCCGCAGCAGGATTGCTGTGTGATTGGCCAGCAGTGCAGAAAAGGCAGTCCGTGTCGGGGTCCGGGTGAATGTCGCAGGGTGTTCCGGAGGTCAGTAGGAGGTATTTCCCAGGGCAGGATGCATAGGTCATGACCAGGCAGGGACAGGCCATATGGCGGTGATGGATGCTACTGCCACCTTCCTCACGCAGTAGTTCCCATCCCCTTCTCACTCCCCTGATACGGGTTCTGTGTCCGGGGTGTGTGTGGCGGGGTGATGGCTGCATCGCTGTGTGCCCCTGACACATCAGACTGCGTAGGTGATGGGGCACCATCACAGTGTAACACGGACACATCAGGGGTCGGAGCTGTGTGTGTCGGTGTTCCCGCTGCATTCATCTGGGAAGGGCTCAGTGGCAGCAATGGCAAGTTGGAGTACTGCAGGGCGTTGCTGTTCCCAGCCACTGCTCACTGGTGTCCAGCCGTGGCGGACATCCTTCCAGCCTGCATCTGCTCCATGGTGTCCATTGCCCTCCGCATCTGTGCCAACTCTGTGCTGTCATGGCTGGTGCCTGTCTGACCAGACAGTGCTTATATTAGACTCATGGCACCAGCGAGGTTAGCCAAGGTATGTGGCGGAGCATGGTGCGTACAGGGGGTGTCCGATAGGGACTGTACGTGGTCCCTGATGGGACTCAGACACCCACGTATGGCATCAAGTTTGGCTGCCACGAGCTCGAAACCCACCCGCAGCTGATGAGCCAACTCCACCTGGCAACCCAACACACGCCATTGGAATTCCATGTATTGGTCGGGTGGTCCTGGGAGACAGCCGTGGTGGTGTGTGTTTCCTGCTGTGTGGTCTGTGCAGGTGGTGGGGTCACCTCGAGGCAGCTGGCCTGGCCTGCTCCTTGGGGTGGGTGCAGAGGCTGTCCAACATGCGTTGGAGGGTGTCTTGACATGTGTGCAGGTTGTCCTCTTCATCATCAATGGTGGGATGTGTGGTGTGCTCTGCAGGGGGTGTTGTTTGTCCCTCTGCAATGTAAAGGGGAGATGCAGGTTAACAGAGTTTCACATGTATGGTGATGATTTGCAGATGTATACATTCAGACTGCATGCCAATGTACATTGTGACTGTTTGGGGGGTGCTGGCTATTTGATGGCAGACAGTGTGTTTTTCGACTACATGACGGATGTGTGGTAGTGCCCGTACATTATCATCAAACAGTGTCAGGCAATGCCAGATGTGGGTGGACAGTTACTACGCACGAGCGGAACCTGTTGTGAGCTCTGTCATGTGGTGCTGGTGTTGCACTTTGTACCACATTGCCTACATTGCTGATGTTCTGTGATTGCTATGTGTGTGTGCTGCATTGTGGGTGAGTTGCCCCTGCAGCTCTGATTTCGTGTAGCCTTCTCCCATTGAGGCGGGGTGCCTTTGAATTGTGTGCTTTTCGGGGCCTGATTTGCTTTTGACTTGGGTCATGTGTGCTCGCGGACTGTTTTTGTGGCCTGGTGCATTGTTCGTCTGCTGCGTGTATTGTGAGGCATGGTTTGTGGGTGCACATGGACACTTCGAAGTGTGACCTGCTCCTTTACGGATGTGATCCGTACTTGGCTACCTCCATGTCGCTTCGTGGGCCATGTCATTTTTTTGGGACATGCAGTGTTACTAGCTTAGTCAGTGTGGGTCACGGAGCAGCTGCTTTGCTGGATTCGGCACATGTGCACGGGTCGGTTGTGATATTGGTGATAGGGGGGGGGCCTCTGTGCACATTGTGGATGGGGGCCTACTTGGCGTTTCTATGTGTGCTGCAGTGTGCTAAGGCATTCAGGGACATGTTCCACGGTCATTGTGGGTGTGCTGTGTGCTGCGCGTAATTGTGCATGTGTGCCATTGTGCCCATCTCCCCCCGTCCCTAGTGGTTACTCACCCTGTTGCTGTTGGATCAGGTCGTATAGTGCTGTGTCCAGGCCCCCCCAATCCTGCCACTGTCTCCTCACTGCTGACTGTGGCCACCATTTGCTCCAGCTCCTCCTGTGTCGCAGGACTCCCACCTCCAGTCGCCGTTGCTGCCTCCCTGTTGGCGGCGAGCTCATGTTTGATCTGCCTTTTCAGATCATGCGAGCGCCTCTTGACCTCCTCCAGTGACCTCCTGGACACTCCGACTGCATTGACCTTGGTGAGGATGGCCTGCCATATTTCGGTTTGGGTTGCCAGTGCCGCAGTGGAGGTGCCGAACAGTTGTTGATGGTGTTCGGTCACCCCCGTGACGATGACCGGGTCTTCCTGCGGACTGTACCCGGTCTTCCTCTTCCTCCTATCCTTGCCCTTCCCCGAAGGCGGGGTTCCTGGCTGGTCCTCCGTAGGGCTTGTGGTGTTCGGCTTGTCCTCTGCACTGGGTCCGGGTGCATCCATGTTGCTACGCAGTTTGAATTGTTTTTGGGCTCTTTTTTTTTCTTTCTTTTATGGTGCTTTTTCCCGCCGGCCGCGTGAGATTTACAGGCCTGTGGCTGGTGTTCGCTGATTTCTGTGCCGCGATTGGCCTCATCGCATGATTTCTCACGTTCGCGTTTCGCATTTTTTCGGCGTGGCGTTGATTTTGACACTGACATTTGACGCGTTATCTGGTGGCTATCGCATGGTACCGCCTTGTTGTGAATTCCACGTTGATGCGTGGATATTTTCCTGCGATGGGCTGCGATATTGAAAGTTGCGTTACGCTACTCTTGCGGTAGTTATCACACGTTCTTGTGAATATACCCCTTAATTTTTAAGGTCGAACATGGGGCCTGATGTATCAAAGGATTTTACCCACTCTGTGTCTATGGGAAATGTATCAATACATAAGGGTTATTGTGGCATCTGTAGCTTGCATTGCTGCGGTGTCATGGTTACCAAATAATGCATGCTCTTAGTTTGTAGCTTAGTTACAGGGGGGTTGGAATGTGTTCTTTTGAATTGTGCGAAGGCTGTTGGTGGACCCAGCTGTTGGGCTTGGATGGAATTTTCTTACATAGAAATAAACTTGAACTTCTCCTCGACAACCTGCCTCGAGTGATCCTTTCTACTCATATCAGGATCCTACACTGGCGTAGTCGGCAGCTCAAACGTCGTGGGAAGAAGATTGGGAAGAAAATCTCAACAATGAACTACTTCTACATGTGTCAACGAGCTACAAGGTCGTGAGTACATACTTAATTTGACTTTGTTGGGCCCCTGCCTCCCCGGAGCTCTGTACTTCACCTTGTTGGCCTCTTCGGCTCTGTGACTTTCGTTTCTGTTTCACGCTTTCCGTGGATACTGTGCACTGCACTTTTGACTTGAGTCCCTGCTACTCTGGGGCATATTTTTTGCTTCTCTGGGTCCTCTAGTGCTGCAGACCTTCGCCTTCGCTCACCCTCGGCCCTGTGTTGTGATTCCTGGAGTGGCATTTCTGGGTTGCAGTTCTGTCCTCGTAACGAGTTGCCTGCTTAGCGGCGGTTGGACGTTGCTGAGTCTCCCGCGTCGTTGCTCATACAGTGTTGTTTCCCTGCTGGGCAAGTAGTGGGACGTTGCTGATTTGTTTTCTGCTGAGCAGCGGAGAGACATTGCTGAGCCTCTGAGCTTGCCGAGCGCCTCTTGTTGACCTCTTCGGCGCTTGCTGGCGTCCATTGCATTCCTGTCTGCTCAAGTTGCTCTGCCCCCCTAAATACGCAAGCTGCGCATGTTTGGAAGTTTAAGATCTTCAGGTCTTCCCAAATTGCTCCGCCCTCTGAATACGCAAACTACGCATGTCTACAAGCTTTAAAGCTGAACCGCCTACCCTCGATATTAAAATACTCAGCTGCATCTTCGAAATCAACAACTGCCTTCACAGTGACAGGCACACGTAATCGGAAGCAATCATCAGGTTAAGACTGTAATGTAGTAAAGCTGTCCATGTGGAGAAATACTATAAAATACAGTGTTTCTTCTTCATTTTGAGTGATGAGCACACTTGTTGCTCGTTTTATACAGTGTCTTCCTGCTTTCTGATCTTTCGATACTTAAATACTCAAATACTTTCCTTGTGAACTTACAACTGCCTTCACAGTGACAGATACACTTAACCAAAAACAATCAATATTTTAAGAGTGCAATTTGCTAAAGCTGCCTAAAACAGCTCTTCTCCTTTTTCGGTTATGGGCGCACTTGGTTTTAGTTTTATACAGCGATTGCTTTCCTACTGATTTATCCTTTGCCTGCTCAGTAACGGGCACACTCTCTTTGTTTCTATAATTGTTTTTTTGTTGTATTTCTGCACATTTCTTTTGTTTTTAATCTTATTTATTTGAAAATGCAGAATGTCACTGCTCCTCCTTTCTCTTTGGTGTCCCCTGGTGAGCCCCCTATCAAATGGCAAAAGTGGAAGAAAGTGTTTGATCGCTATGCGAAAGTATGTGGGGCATCATTGAGTGCGGAACGAAGATCTTCACTTTTGCTACACTTTTTGGGATCTGAGGTCCAAGAAGTTTATGACCATCTTCCTGAATTGAGTGGTTCCTTCCCAACTTTAGCACGATTCTGGAGAGATATCACTTTGCGAGGAGGCTGCAAAGTGATGGAGAAACGGTTGAAAGTTACATTACTCACCTAAGGAAGTTTGCCTCATCTTGTAAATTCGCCAATCTTCTTGAAGAGAGAATTAGAGATCAATTCATGCTGGGATGTAATATTGAGAGAACTAAGAAAGAATTATGGATGAGGGATGAACCCACTCTTGACGAGGTGATACAGGTTGCAAAAAGGGTTGAACACTCTTTGAAGTGTGTAGATATCATCAAGAAAGACAAACAGCCTACTGTTCAAGTAGTGAAGGGAGATATTAAGAAATCTATGGGTAAATTTGAGGGGGGTGGTATGAAAAACAAATCCACTACACGGAAGTGTTACAGGTGTGACAAGCCTGGACATTTGGCAAATGACAGGAATTGCCCTGCGTTAAAAGTAGTATGTTCAAAATGTAAGAAGAAGGGACATCTTGCCATTGTTTGTAAGGCGAGGTCATCTTCTACTAATGTGAAGTGTGTTGAAACAGAGGATGTTGAAGAAGATTTTGTTTGTGGGCAAATTGTGGTTCAGGTTGACAGTGCCGAAGTTAAGTGTAAAACATGTCCTGTTGATACCATTTTAGTAGAAGGGGAATCCACCAAAGTTCTCTTTGATTCAGGTGCTAAAATTACGATAATTTCCAAGCTATTTTTTCAAAATAAGCTTGCACACAAAACTTCCTTAAACAAACCTGATATAAATCCTTTAGCATTTGGTGGAGAACCAATACCTCTGCGAGGGTATTTTGTAGGTTTGATTGAGTACAAACAGCGTTATGCCTCAGGGAAAATATGAGTCTCTGAAAAAGGAGACAGTATAATAAGTTGGTTTCACCAAGGTGACTTGGGTGTTATGCTTGACCCAAGTAGTGTTACTCCCATCCTGTTGAAGGATAAGGTGAACATGATTCAAGGGAGCTTACTTCTAAGTGGTGATGCTAAATCTCAAATCAAAGAGAGATTTCCAAATGTTTTCAGGGAAGAGCTTGGGCGACTTAAGGGTTTTCAACACGAAATACGTTTGTGTGCTGGGGCTCAACCTTCATGCTGCAAAGTAAGAAGCGTACCTTTGGCTGTTAGGGATGAAATTCAAAAAGAAATACAGAAACTTAAGGATGGGGTATAATTGAAGAGGTGGAAGGTACTGAGTGGTTGGCCCAGTGGTTGCTGCTCGCAAGTCCAATGGAAGTCTTCGTCTTTGTGTAGACTTGAGGCAGCTTAATAAGAGTGTTATAGTGGATCGTTATCCACTTCTAAATATTTCAGAGTTATTGGTGTTGCTGGGTGGAGCTAAGGTGTTCAGCACCATTGACCTGACTTTGGCTTACCACCAGATAGAATTGAAGGAGTCTTCTAGAGACTTCACAGCTTTCATAACACCTTTTGGCACATTGAGGTTTGTGAGGATGCCGTTTGGCTTAGTATCAGCGGCATCCATTTTCCAGCATGCCATGGAGAAAATTCTTAAGGTCTGCGTATATCAAGATGACATCCTTGTGTTTGGGAAGGATGAAGAGGAACATGGGTGTCGTCTTGGTATGGTACTTGAAAGGCTGGACAATGCAAATGTAACCATTAAAGCTGAGAAGTGTCATTTTGCCACCACTACCATCAATTATTTGGGTCACACCATCTCTGGTGATGGTGTCATGCCTAAGTCGGATTCGGTAGATACCATCTCTCACATGTGTGCTCCTACCTCCAGAGAAGAGTTGATGACATTTTTTGGCATGATTAAGTACTACAGCAAATTTATAGAGAACTTTGCGGAACTAAGTGTCAACATGAGGATGCTGCTCAAGAAAGGGGTGGAGTTTATCTGGAACAATGCTTGTGAGAAAGAGTTTATAGTTTTAAAAGAGAAGCTCAATTTTGCTCCATGTCTTAAAAGTTTCGATCCCTTAAAAGTGTCCATCATCACTACAGATGCAAGCCTTAAGGGCCTGGGGGCCGTGCTTCAGCAAGAGGGTGATGAGGGCATGAAAACTATTATGTTTGGATCACGAGGATTGAAGGACGCTGAGTCTCGCTATTCAGTTATTAAGCGGGAAGCCCTAGCGGTGTTCTGGGCTATTAGAAAACGTAAGAAATTTTTGTGGTGAACGAAATTTATTATTAAAAAAGACCACAAGCCTCTTTGTGAAATTTTTACTAAGAAAGGAATAGATTTGGTTTCAGGCAGGATAACCAAATGGGTGATTGCCTTACAAGAATATGATTTTGCAATAAAGTACATACCAGGTATAGAAAATGGAGTAGCTGACACGTTGTCTAGATTAATGGAAAAGGTGGATGAGAGTGAGGCATGTGAGGAACTTGATGATGATACCCATGTGTGCTTTGTGGATGAGGAGATTGTATCTGAGGATCAGTGGCGAGAGGAGTTATCCTCTGATCCAGTACTCTCTGAGGTTTTGATTCTTGTCAATAAAGGATGGCATTCTAAGAGACAAGCTTCGGAGAAAGCTAGGAAATTTTGGGGTGTGAAAGGTGAGTTGAGTGTGTGTGGTGACCTTTTACTTTGTGGCACCAGATTGGTACCTCTGCTAAAACTCTGTGCCAAATTGATTGAATTGGCCCACATTTCCCATCTAGGAATGTCCAAGACAAAGGAAAGGCTTTGTTCCTCATATTGGTGGCCTGGTATGGATCTACAAGTGGAAAGGCTGGTGAGAGACTGTTTAGCGTGTGCGATGTGTGAGAAGTCCAAGGTTGTGAGGGTACAACCCATGGTTGTCAGGGAGTTACCTGGTGGACCATCGAAGGAAATAGCCTTGGACATACTTGGTCCTATTCATTGTGAAGGACAGCAACTGTTTGTTATAGTGGTTATAGACATGTTTTCGAGGTGGCCAGAAGTATGCATCACGAGTGGGATTGAAACTAAGAATGTGATTGGGTTTTTAGAGAACCTCATGGCAAGGGAAGGTTATCCCAATACCATTTTAACCGATAATGGCGTTCAATCGGTTTCTCGAGAAATGGAAGCATTCTTAAGGAAGCGTGGCATTAAGCATAAAAAGTGTTCTCTTTATCATCCTGAAACCAATGGCATGGTCGAAAGGTTTAACCGAGTTTTAAAAGAGGTTATTACGTTAGCCAAAGGTAGTGGTCTTAATTGGAAGAAGGAAGTCATGAAGAAGGTTGAGATTTACAGATTAACTCCTCACAGTACAACAGGGAAATCCCCTTTTGCCTTGTTTAGGGGTAGATCTCCTTGTACTCTAGTGGAGCCGTCCTGGGTGCGAGACTTGGAAGGGGCAGCAACCAAGGATGTAAGCACTGACTGTTGGCGTGAGAGAGAAGTTGGAAAAATCTTAGCTAGGAAATCTCTTTTCGATTCTAGAAAAGCTGCAAAGAGTACTGTGGTTGCTGTTGGTGACATAGTGGTTATCAAACAACCAGGATTGAACTTTAAATTTTCTAAACCCATTCGGGTAATTAAAGTGTTTAACAATGCAATTAAAACGCAAGATCATCGTATTTGGAACCTGGGGAGAGTTGTTCCATACAATGGTCCGGTGTGTCCCTCGGATTCTCCTGTGAGGGACAACGACAACAATAGTTCTGAAGTTATTTCCAGGTTGTCTTCTAGGCTTAGCAAGAAGCCAATTTATTTAAAAGACTTTGTACAGTAGATTGTAAGTACTAAGTCTAGCCCCTTAGTTATCTAATTCTTTTATCCATTTAATTTTATTTGTTGTTTTTTTTAGTATTTTTTTTATTGCTGTTTCCATGCTCTGTTTTTTATATTAAAGAGGCGAGGTGTGTGGCATCTGTAGCTTGCATTGCTGCGGTGTCATGGTTACCAAGGAATGCATGCGCTTAGTTTGTAGCTTAGTTACAGGGGGGTTGGAATGTGTTCTTTTGAATTGTGCGAAGGCTGTTGGTGGACCCAGCTGTTGGGCTTGGATGGGATTTTCTTCAATAGAAATAAACTTGAACTTCTCCTCGACAACCTGCCTCGAGTGATCCTTTCTACTCATATCAGGATCCTACAGTTATTATATGCTTAATGAGTTAAACAAAGGTAGGTTCCACAGCTACCTGGATGAGAAACATTCCACTTATTTGGCCCACTTAGCCTGAAAATGTAAGTCTACATTATTTAACGATTTTTTCTAATTAATCCATTAAGGGCCTCATTTACAAAAAAAATGACATAGCACAGCACCACAAGCCATTTTGCTATGCCGAGCTGCATCATTTTAAAAGCACAGGGATGCCTTGTATTAACAACAATACGACGCATCTGTGTACTTTCTTCTGCGCGGCCGAACAATTGGCTGCCGTGAGCCAGCGCAGCCACCCTTGCATCATGTTGCAAGGGTGCCTGTATTGCGGAGATGATTGTTTTTGTGCAGGAAGGGATATCTTCCTGCACAAAAACAATCATTGACAGTATTTTCCTCTTTCTATGCATGCTGCAGAATGCCCTACCGGACCCGAGAGTATCTTGCCGCCTGCTCATTTTGCCTCCCCCACCACCCGGTTTGTACATATGATGCAGTCGGCGGCTACATCGACCTGCGGAGCATCCCCCTCCCGGTGGTGCCGATCTGGGCCATTGCTGGGGAGACTGGCAGCTGCGATTGCCAGCACAGTGCCTTGCCACCTGGGGCATGTTGGAACTACCCGCCCTCACCAGGCCCATCCGGCTGCCAGCATTGGCTGGTGCCTTGCCTGAGCCTGCTCGTGGTGCCGTCCCTTTAATGCAGGGACTTGGAGGACGAGGCAGACAATTTGATGCAGGGTTGCTCAAACCCGGTGGTGTACACCGTATTGTTCAGATCTCTGTATTGTTTGGGAACTTGTCGGATAGATATATGGGGATTCACTGGGCTTTAATGGGCCTAGTGTGGGGTGGGAGATGGGAGGGTTTCCTTGATTTAAATGCGTTTATATGTTTGTCTTGATTTAAGGGCCTACTATACTGGATGTCTAAAGCTTATTTCTACAATAACACACTGCATGAACATGTCACGTAAAACAGCAGGCCCCATGGTCGAGATCCAACTCATGACGTGGAACACCAGGGGCATTAATAACCCCCATAAGGGGAAACCGGTAATGCAATATCTCACCCGACATGGTGTGAAAATAGCATTTCTACAAGACCCGCATCTTCCTCCTGGTACACCACATATATTCACCTTGAACTGGGCCCCACATCATTACTTCTCCACATACAGCACATATTAATGAGGAGTCTGCATACTGATCCACCGCTCAGTTCCCTTTAGATGAGGGTGGCAGATATGTAGCAGTCACAGGCCTCCTGGCAGGTCATAATGTAGTGCTACTTAATGTTTATGTACCAAATATCGACTTTCCAGAATTTTTCAGTGATCTGCAGGCTTAAACCCCTTCTTAGATTCCACGGCTCCAAATCCCAGGGCAAACTGAGATCACTATGCGTCCTGCAGGATATGTGCACTATCTACTCTCTTCGAGATGCTTGCCGCCATCGCCATGCTATGAACCCTGGACACACGTTCTACTCCTCGCCACATAATACATAGTCTCGCTTGGATTACTGTCTGCACTCTGTGACAGTCGTCCCCTGGCAGGAAGACGTGATCACTATCCCACACACTCTTCGGACCATGCCCCTGTTTGGACCTTTTTTTGCCATGGCCTTCCCTGGTGGTGTGAAGCGCAGTTGGCACTTCCGCTGTAATGCACTTCACGATGATGTCTTCAGGGAGGAGCTACGCACTGCCATAGTCAAGTACTTTGAGATCAATTCCAGATTGGTGACAACACAGGCCACCCTCTGGGAGGCCTTTAAGGCCTACATCCAAGGCATATGTATTTCTAAGCATGCTGGAATCCTACGTGACATATGGGGTTTGCTCTCACGAGTCGAGAAAGCCCTGCAAGACCTTGGCAATTCTGCCATACAGCAACATGAAGCCCACAATTACTGCGCAGTGTCCTTGTTGGAAGAATTTCACAACTTGGCCGAACGAGAAGTGGCCCACTTAGGAAAATATGCCAAGGCTAGGTGTTACAGTGAGGGTGAACACCCGGGCCACACGCTGGCACTTCTGCTCTGCCCGCAGAGGAGTGGGGGCTGTATCCCTGAGCTCCTGCTTGATAGCGGGACACGTGTCACTGACAATGGCGCTGTGATTGCCGAGCTCAAATGGTACTATACCTGTTTTAACACCTCACGTTCTTCGGGTGCAGTTGAAGACATGGCCGATTATCTCTCAGAGATAGCAATAGTCTGGCTCACCACACCACAACAACAGTTCCTCAGTGAACCGATCACTGCAGAGGAGGTGATCAACACAATAGAGTCCCTGGATGGGTCGAAGGCACCTGGACTGGATGGCCTCATGGGCGTTTTCTATGAGGCCTACAAACACCTTCTTGCACCACATCTACTGGCCATGTACGCAGAGTCACTTGACGCCAGTGTAGTGCCCCCCACTCTCCGAGAAGCCGAGATCATATTATTATTGAAACCCAGTAAAGACCCACTTCATTGTCAATCCTATAGACCGCTTTCACTGTTAAATTTTGATAAAAGTATTCTAGCCAAAATATTGGCGACCCAGCTCTCCCTCCTGCTAGAAACCATCATTTCGTGCTTGCAGTCGGGATTCGTTCCCCACTGTTCCACATCTCTAAATCTACGTACAGTGTTTTCAGTCCTTCATAGAATTTCCTCTGAGGTCCCTGCGTTAGCAGCATTTCTTGATGCAGAGAAGGCCTTTGATTCATTGGAGTTGCCTTTTGTGCTTGTAACGCTCCAGAAATTGGGACTACCCCGGGCGTTCACATCTCTCATTATGTTGCTTTATTCACAACCTACAGCTCGCATTAGGGCCAATGGCTCACTTACTGCCCCATTCGCAATAGCTAGGGGAATGAGACAGGGATGTCCGCTGTCCCCTATGTTCATTGTGGCCATGGAACCACTGGTCTGGCATTTACAAGAAAAATACCTCCACCGTGGCCCACAGCTCTCATCCTGCTGTTTGTGCGTCGACCAGCGGATAACTTAGCTCCTATTGTCCACAAGATTCTAAAATGTGGTCTCTTTTCAGGTCTTCAAATAAACTGGGGAAAATCAGAATTGTTTCCACTCATCGATGCGACGGCACCAGGGGTGTGCGAATACCCTTTGAAGTGGTGTGAAGACACGGTCAAATATCTGGGCATCCATGTGCACCGTGATAACGAACAGGTCCTTCGGTTGAACTGTGGACCGGCGGTTGACCACGACGCAAATCAAGAGTTGGATACATCTACCTCTCTCCATGGCTGGCCGCATAGCCATTATTAAAATGGTGGTCCTTCCCCATTTTTATATCTATTTCTTAACATTCCCATCCCCCTCACCAAGGCTTTTTTCACCATGCTTCAGATTCTACTCCTAAGATTGGTCTGGGCAGGCCGCAGACCTCGAGTGGGATGGGAGACCTTAGTGCTCCCATACGAACGTGGTGGTTTTGGGGTGCCACAACCCCGACTTTATTATCTAGTGGTACTAGAACAATACACGCACCACTGGTATCATATGGACGCATGACACACATAGGATAAGCCAGAGCGCGACTAGGCGGGAGGAATCCCGCTATAACCTCTCCTTCCCCAAGGGATCCCACTTGCCCCTACAGATATTCAAACTCTATCTAGCACCTGTTGGGCTAGGTGAAAACTTCTTCAACTACTGAGTGGTGAACTTCTATATTCTCCTTCGCTACCGCTCGCTGATAACCAATGGCTGCCCCCTAACCTGGAGTCCCTTGTGAAGAGCACAGTAGGAAAGTATGCACTACTCACGTTCTGGTATCTTTCCCAAGATGGCCATGCCCTTTCCCACACTGAGGATGAGAGCTTTGCTGCAGCAACACTGTGAGAGGTTGGCCTGGTACATGCTGTCCACTAGTTAAAGTGGGCACCTTGCACCAGTCCAAACAACCCTTATGGTGATTTAAGAGGCCAAAGATAACCTTAGAAAGCTATCCAAGTGGTAGCTGTGGAGAGCAGCCTTCAGGCTTAGCCTTGAAGGAATGTTAAGCAGCTTGTTTTACCAGAATGCAACCTTATAGTATTGGTTAAATGAAAGGAGAACCACACAGTAGTTATAAAAATATGTATTTATTAATATAATGCACCTTAAATACCTCACAGTATCTGCTACACACAGATAAACACAAAGCACACAATACTGTAGCACAGAAACAATCGTAAGTAGCACTAATACACAGTGGGCTCCAGGGGGAGACCAAACCATATACTAAAATAGCGGTATAAGAACCATGACTCGAGTTAAGACAGTGTCTAGAGGGTGTAGAATTGCTGGGACCCCAAGGAACCACCCAAGGTGAGTAAGTAGGGACCCCACGGAGGACGGGTGCAGTGTGAGAACCTGACCGCGTGCTACGTACAATTCAATGGGAGAGTCGCGGTTGCAGTTTCAGTGTTTAAGGACCCTTCCCAGTGTATTACAAAGAAACCCTTCAGAACATAGAAGGTTGGAGGGCCACCCCACCCGTGGATACCGAAGTACCAGAGTTACCTATTCCAGGGAAGCCGGGTGCATAGGGTCGAAGTGGCGTCGGAAACCGCCATCGTTCTCAATGGGAGCCTTCAAAGAAATGCCACTGCTGGGAAGAAGAAAAGTGTCCGGTGGAACCCACAGGTGGATTCTTGATGGAAGGAACCTGAAAGCAGAGGGGACAGAGTCTAGGTCACTCAGGAGTGACCAAGGGCTCTGTAGACGAATGCCCACCGATGTCGGGTGCTTTAGGTGTGAAGATGGAGACCTTGACTCTACAGCTGCAGGGACCAAGAGACGTCGAGGATGACCAGGAGCCGGATACGAGCTGTCCCACGAAGGATGTCGAGTGCTATGGGGTCGGTGTCCGGCGGGAGCACCAACAAGCCTTGGCAACGGCAACCCACGAAGAAGGTCAATGAAGGTTACGATCTGGCCCAGCAAGGACCAGGGGACACACCACAGCATGGGGATTCAGGGCAGGCTTGGAGCAACCAGGGTAGCCCAAGAAAAGCAGTGTTGTCCCTCAAGTGGACCCACAGGCCGAAGGCACAGGAGTCGCGAGGGAACCTCTAGCAGTTTCACAAAGTTACAGCTTGCAGGGCACAGAGTGCGAGGAGGCCAAAGTCCTTTGTACGAAACGTGCGCAGAGGTTGGGGCTATCGATATCCCAATGTACTTAGTTGGGGAACGCCAACAAACATATGCACTTGCAAAAGTACGAGGTGCACAGGGGTTCGGGTTATGCGGTCCCCACAAGGGATACTGGCCTCAAACTTGGTAAGAAGGCAGCTCGACCTCAAGGAACATAGAAACCCACATCCTGTGTTGCTGGAGCCTTCGGAGTCCGCAGGAGCTCAGGATCAGCAGACCGGTCAGTTGCGTTATGGTGCCTGCGAATGCAGGGAAGTGACTCCTTCACCCCAAGGGAGATACTTCAGTTGTCCTTGATGCTCCACAGGTCCTGCACGAAGCCTGTATGGTGCACGGGCACAGACGATGCTTTTGACGTAGAGGGAGACAAAGTCGGGCCCAGTCGAAGTCCAGAGTGTCCAGATGGTCGAAGGTCAGTGGTTTCTTGTTCAGAATCTTGTCCACGTCGAATCTAGGGTCCTACAGCCAGGTAAGCCCTTTTGTACCCACAGGAGAGGGTTGGATAGATTCAGGGGACCCTCCCAGGGTAGGGTCAGGACAGTGGGGAGGATACTCCCCTGTCCTTTGTCCAGTTTCGCACCAGAGCAGGAGCCAACGGCTCCCAGGACTGGTTTGAACTGGACTATGCACAAGGACACCAAATGTGCCCCTCATGCAGACTTTCAGGCACTTTGGAAGTGCACTCACCCAGCCCCAATACACTAAATCCTGTCTGGGAGGTGGTCACACCTCCCTGTGACAGGATGCCTATTGTGCTGCCTTCTTCTGCTCGAGCTTGGCTCAGCAGCAGGAGGGCAGAAATGTGTCTCAGGTCGGCAGCAACCATTTTGTGCTGTCGGGGTCGAGAAAGCTGGTACCGGGAAGACCAGGGACCCCACGAAGCTTGCTTCAGAAGGGTGGAATCATACCTCCCACACCGATTACCGATGTGGAGGTATGATTCCAAGGTGTTTGATACCAAACACGACATGGTTTGTTGCAGCCGTTTTCGAGAAAGCATTTTACGCGAGAATATAATGCACCTCTACCTATATGTCTGGCTGCGTCACCGACAACCCGGGAGAATGGTCTCCGAAGGCTGCAGGGTTGCTCTGCTCATGCAGGGGCACCCTCTCACGTAAAACCCAGCACCCTGCCTTCAGGATTGTTAAGGCCTGTTATAGGGGTGACTTATAGGTTTTAAGTGCAGTGACCTATAGATACAGTAAACCTATATCTAAAGTAAGGGGTGCATGCACTATCTTACACAGGCTGCAATGGCAGGCCTGTAGTTCCATTTTGCATGGCCTCTCATGGGTGGCATAATACATGCTGCAGTCCATGGGAGGCCTCTGGGGTACCTATGCCCTGGGTACATGCATACCATATGCTAAGGACTGACAAGGGTACCCCAGTATCCAATCTGGAGTGTACCTAAGTACATGACATAACATTTTAGGAAGAAAGCAGATAGACTGGGGTCCTGATTGTCAGGATCCCAGTCAGACTAGTCAAAAACAGTGTAACATCAAGCAAAAAGTGGGGGTAACCATAAGAAGCAGATCCTACTTTCCTACAAACACCTATGGATCACTTTGTACTGCGACTGGTGCACAGTGCACTGCATGCTCAAATCCCCTTCTACACATTGCCCCTGAGGATTTCACCACACTGAGAGATGATACAGGTGGGGGGCAGATTGTTTCTAAGCTCTAAGCCTTGTTCTGCTTCCTACAAGGGACAGTCGTATCCGGGAATTGTGGAAAAGTAAATTACAACGCTCTTTAACTGATAAAATTTGGGATTATTGCTGCCAACAGACTAAACTCAACTCTGCCAATCACAGACATAAATTGATACACTTTAAATTTCCTAGGCGTACATATGCTACCCCTCAGTTCCTGGCCAAGCTAGACTCTATTAAGTCCTCAGCATGCCCTAAATGTCACTCAGACGATGGTGACTTTGCTCATCTCACTTGGACGTGCTCTCCTTAATGGTAGATATTACTCTTACACCTGATCTCCTCCTCGCACTATTGGGTTATGTCCAAGATATTCCGAAGGAGGTCCACAGACTTACAGCAATGGCACTACTGCTTGCAAAGCGTGAAACAGCTACACACTGGGAAAGTAAATGCCTACCCAACTGAGGCAGGGTGGATTAGAAGCCTTACCTTCTGTGACAACTACCTGTGAAATTTATGCTTCACCCCAGCCACCTTCCTCGCACCTATTTACACCAACGTGAACAGCATGTCTGGCACGTAACTCATTTTGATCACAGTATCATTGATCACCTAGGTTGTACCACCTACCCAAACAATGCCTTTGTACCCCAAGATTGTTTATGTGATTTTTATGCCCCTTGGAGTTACTATACAATTAAGATTGTTGCTTGACATGTTACACCTTTTTGTAATTATGGCGTCATATTTGCATGGTCCTCTAGTCGCTATCATGTTATTTGTTGAATGAGCTCCTTTTCCCATGATATGGGTTGCTGTTTTGTTTTTTCTTTCATTTTTTTCTATATGTTATGTATGTACATAATGCAAAATGATAAATAAAAAAAATAAAAAAGATGTGGTAGACTTCAAAGGTCTCATGAGGCAATTTCATTAATGGTTACCTACAACAACTATATCGTCAGCAAAGATCGGTGCAAAGAAACCACTTTGGGGCCTATTTGTCATGAAACATAGGCCCTAATTCCTGACGGATTTCACCAGCAAAAACCTTACTACATTTATTAAGGAAAAATGCCCAGGAAAAGGCAAAAAATACCAATTTTTGTTTGCTAAATAGAGCTTCCACATGTTTTTTCTCATTTACATTTAAAAACAAATAAGGTATTTAATGTACTCGGTATCTACCCCACACTGGCATATCAGTATTTACAGTATAAGGCAAATAATGATACTCATAAAAACGACAGAAACTATTTTCCATATAAAGTATATTTGATGTTTTCACATGTTTGATGAGCAGTTTAGAAATACATATCTGGCCCATACTGCAACAAATCCTCATATCCTGGTACTGTATTTACCTGGACATAAGCATTTGTTGAAGTAAGCACCAAAATCCACATGGTATTCCCCCAAAAAGTTAGAATAGGAGATAATTATTGCACCTGATTAATTCCTCAATTTTGATTTTATTTTAATTTTCAATTTTAAACGTTTTATATAGCGCGAACATGACCCTTTCGGGTATCAGAGCGCGTTACAGAGTTTCAGCGAACAGAGTAGTAAAACAGTAATATCACATTCAGTAAAAGTTCTAAATTAACTAACAACCGAGTATCATAGTTCCGTCATTAAAAACAACATGTTCAGACCACTGTAAATACCAGGCAGAGTGGAGAAGCAGGGGAGTAAAGACTTTACCGCATGGGAAAGCGCAAAAATAAAAGTAGTCGGAGATAGGTAATCATGTGAGCGCCTGAGGAGACTAGAGTCATGGGATCTAGGGAGGAAGATTTGATTAGATCCGATAATTATCGCATTCAGTTACACTCATAATTAGGTCCTGTGGTAGGTAAATCCTTAAATTGCTATGGATGAACCTGGTCTAGAAAGAGAACACATAATAAACCGGAGCACAACTAGGTTTTAAAATCTTTTTGAAACAATATGTAAGAGCATTACCTTTGCGAGATTATACATTTTGTAGTAAAAGGCCAAAATGAATAGCTATTTCACAAGCTAAATGTAAATCCGAAAGTGCCTAGCAACATATACTATGCACCCTGCTATGAGAAATGTATTGGAGTGATTTCGAGTTTGCCAGAGTGGGAGTAGTGCTACATATCAGTGGTGACCCCGACGCACCTAATTCAAGCAAGCAAGCAAGCAATGCATCTTTATTCAGCACAAAGGCCATAAAAGAGCAGATTAAGAACACAATACATATATATATATATATATATATACACAATTAAAACATTAGTATAAAAACTAAATTTCATAGGGCAGTCAAATCAAACTTGACATAGTGCTCTACATTCTTCAATTCATAAACACTATAGAGCCTGTCGGACACAGAACATTACATGCAAAACCCAGTTAATAAAATTATAAAATCAGTATCAGCTAAAAAGTCCATTAAAAGGAAGCAGCTCCAGGTAAAACTTAAACCGTTAACTTGAAATTTTGTTCTGTCTAAGCCTCCACATACACATTAAAAATTGAGAGACAGAAAACACAATGCATTGGCTGGTATCACTTCTCAAAATTCTAGATGCAGTCCTAAAATTCCAAGCTCCTAGATTACGACAGACTGGCAAAACCCACTTCCTTCTTATACTTTGGTACTTTGGGCAGTAAAAAAATGATGTGCTCAACTGTTTCAGCCACATGTGGACAGAACGGGCAGAACATGTTGCTATCGCAGTGTAACAATTCCATTTGGCGGTGAAAGTGCGAATGGGCAAAGTCTCCAAGCGGAATTTAATATGTAAAGACTTAGCATGGGGAGGTTCAATCTCGTCCAGATATGCTTCTGAGTAATAATCTTCATTAATCTGTAGGAATGAATCAGTAAGAAAGCCAGCCCTAAGAGAACACAAGGTTAAGTGGTCAATATAGCGCCATAGGCACCTTTTAACTCTGTTCTAGAAACCAAACCAGCATCTGCAGAGGAAAACAACAAATTATTGAACCCAATCTGACCAGCCCAGATGAGAAATGTATTGGAGTGGTTTAGAGTTTGCCAGAGTCGGAGTAATGCTAAATATCAGTGGTGACCCCGCCATACCTAATTCACAATTACACGACTCTAGTCACAGATGGAGGAAGCACTGATTTGCCAACGATGGAACCTTCACTGGCTGCACCATTCGAACTCAATAACCTTTGAACTGGTGGCCCATCTGCCATCTGCCAGAGGCCCATTATGTAGTGATTTCCAGTCCTATGTATTAAGGGTCAGCTCTCACAAGATTTCCCTGCATAGGACAGTCATGCTGGACATGACACTCCCACGGATGAAAATTGCCAATGGAACCCCACTATCAAGGTCAACATTTTTAGATTTTCAAGAGGAAACTACTGCTTTGGGAGTTTATTCTTGAATAACAAAAAACATTGCTAAGCAGGCACATCAAACCTGGTGGCAGCTCAGCAACGCTTCACTGCCTTCAATGGAGCCTCCACAGTGGAATCTCCATTGACAGCACAGAGATCTCAGCCTACATGTCTGAAATCTAGGTATGGCGGGCTGCTTTCCTCTGGAATAGAGGAGGTAATGACCTTAAACGCCCTGGCAGACTGCCCCACGCACTCTAAATGACTACCTGTTTCTTAATTTTAAATTAGACTTTCATCCAATTGTATCAGTGAAGGCATGTAATATCTTCACCCCTTGATTCAAAATAATTTATGAAAACTGTCAGATGTTTAAGAACCAGTACATGTTGTAGTCACATGCCTAGAGTTATTTGCATTTTGGTATGATATATATATATATATATATATATATATATATAACCTACTGGCGGTCGCCAGTAGGTAGTTATAGTTAGGACCTAGTTTCCATAGGAAAAGCGTTTTTTCTTTTCCCATTAACTTTGGCGCTGGTTGACGAATCTTCGCGAAATTTTCTAAACTAGTGATCAGCTCCGGTCAGCTCCTGTCTTGAAAGTTTCGGGGTGATTCGCGAAGCGGGGGTCGAGAAAAAAGGGGGGTCCCAAAACGTGTTTCCCCATGTTATTTTCCATAGGAAACTTTAGACAAAGGTACAGCCCGAACTGCTGAGCGGAATTACACCAAATTTGGCAAAAAGGTAGCCCTTGGTTCAGAAACAGTCCTCTTTGTTACATGGTGTAAATCCGTTCAGTAGTTCCTGAGAAATTAAAAAAAGAAAAAGTTTCGATATCTATGGCCGCGGTGGGTTCGCGAACCCTCCCGAGCACGAGCTTCATTCTCATTGGCTGCCAACACTCCAAACCAGGAACTGTTGGCAGCCATCTTGTGACTCGGTAGAACCGAGTCACAAGAAAACAATAGAAAAAATATTTAAAAAACAAGAAAAGGGGGCAGGGTAGAAACACCTTACCCCCGTAGGCCTGCTCAGGGGGTCTCACAAGGACCCCCAGGGCCAAAAAAAGATTTTTTTTTTTTATAATTATAGCGGAAATCGCAATGGGGTCGCGAATCCCGCTAAAATTATAAAAAAAAGCAGCCGTGAGCTCCGCGCTTCATTTAAAAAGCCCCGGGTGGGCCAGGTCGCGGGGGCACTGCCAAATTATTAGTGGGGGCCCGCAGGGGCCCCCGCAGCCCCGGGGACTGCTACCTCCCCAAGGCTGTGAAAAATAAATGCGTGGGGGGGGTCCCAATCCCTCCCACGCTGCCCCGGGGACTGCCACCTCCCCGGGGCTTCTATAAAGAACTGAGGGGGGGCACATGGCCCCCTCGCAGCCCCGGGAACCGCCACCTCCCCGGGCTGTTAAAAAAAAGCATGGGAGGGTCCCAATCCCCCCCACGGTGCCCCGGGGACCGCCACCTCCCCGGGGCTCTTTTATTAATTAAAAACTGTGTGGGGGGCTCCAGCCCCCCCACACGCCCCGGGGACCACCACCTCCCCGGGGCACTAAATATGTAAATGCGGGGGTCCGTAACGGACCCCCAAGCCCTGAGGACCACCACCTCCCTGGGGCTTTGTAATGGTAGGGAGGGGGGCCGCGCAGCCCCCCTCCTCGAGCCCTTCATGGCCCTGGGGACCGCCACCCCCCAGGGCCGGCTCCTGCAATATCCCAGGGTGCCCACCCCCGGGATATTGCCGTTTGCTATGACAGGGCGGGAGCACGGCTTCTGCCCTGTCATAGCAAACTCTGCTTTCCTTGATTGAAGCAAGAGCAGGAAAACCTGCTCTTGCTTCAATGAAGGAAAGCAGGATTGCTTTTGGGCAAAGGGAGCTGCATATTAGCAGCTCCCCTTGCTCAAAAGCAGTGCTGGCTTCCGCAGGAGGCGGGAAGCCGGCGGTACAGTGGGGGCATTGGGGCTCCCCCCACGGTCCCCAACCATGAGGCCAGGTCCCGGGGAATGGGGTCCCCGGGGCCCAAAATGGCCCGGGAGGGGGGTCGCACGGACCACCTCCTCCGTTTTAAATTTTTTTTTTTTTAACTAGATTTGGGCATGCCCCGGGGAATGGGGTCCCCGGGGCGAATGTAAATTAATGGAAGTGGACGGTATTTTTTTTCACCAAAATTTGGAGTCGCGACCCTAGCGCGGTGCTCGGCGCGGCCCCCTGGTGTGAACACGAGGGGTGCGCGGCTCCCAGCGCAGCCCCATGGTGTGAACGTGAGGGGTGCGCGGCGCTCAGCACGGCCCCCTAGTGTGAACGCGATGGTGCGCGGCTCTCAGACGGCCCCTAGTGTGAACGCGATGGGTGCGCGGCTCCGTAAATCGCGCAGGGTGAGCGACTCCAAGCAAAAATAATTAAGATTTTTTTATATAAAACTAGGTTATATGTTGTGTTATTGAGTGGCTCTAAAAAGAGCCCTTGTTTTCATTGGGAGATTGTTGTATCTACATGTAAGTGCGGATGCAGAGCTTCAGGTTGTTGAGAAACACTCTGTTGCCTTCATCAGTGAAGTGTACTCCGTCACTTCTGTAGATGCCATCCATATTGAAACGAATATTGTTGTTATAGATGGAGCCCATACTATGGTCTCTGAGGTAAGCAGAAACAGCTTTATTGACATTTTTTCTAGCTTTTTCAATCTGAGGACAAAATTGATTGGACCAGTTCCATTTCTGTCTTTGGCATATGTTAGAGTATACAAAGACAGTTTGGGGGAAAAGCAACATCAATTCTACAAAGGTGTCCTTCATTAGCAATTCCAGACCTACCCCAGTCAATGTGCCTAGGTCATTGCCACCACAGTGCACAATCATGAGGTCAGGGGCTTGGGGATGCAAAAAGGTTTTAACCAAAGGCATCAATTGCTGCCACTTTAATCCTCTCTGCCCAATCTATTTTATGTCTATATTTTGCAATGCTAGGTCTTTGTCAATACCTCTGTGTTCAGCATACCTTTTACACCAGAATTCATAGCTGTGCCCAACAATCCACACAGAAAGCATTTTGAAGGGATGTCTGTAGGTAATCAAAAGATGTGTGTAGCTGAGGTAGTCAGTTGGTAGAATGAGAGGTATCTAAAATGGTGGAGAAGATGCTGTTTTTAAGAAAGAAGAGAATTGATTGGCTGTTTAAGATCATTGTACATTCAAAAATAGGGTGCATTTTACTTTCTTTAAAAAGCAAGTTTCTTATTGGTTAGTAAAAAATGTTTGAAAAGTACAGTAGAAAGGATAAGGTGATGTTCTGCAAAGGCAACCACACCTGCTGTTTCCATTTGCAACATTTTGTGGTGAACTTGAAAATATGATGAACTTGTGACCTGTCAGTTAAGTTGAATGTTGCATGGGCTGTTACTATGGAAACTGGCATTAAGCAGAAGGGGTGAAGAAGTCAGTTGATAAGAGTTATTATCTGTGACCAATGGAAATGTGTTATACAATTTGAAAAACTCTGGGAAGCAATGTCATTTGTTGCTTATGTGTATTTGTATGGAAAAAGACAGGGAAACCTTGCCATTACTGGCTGAGGCTGGTACATTATATTGACTGTGTGTAAAAGAAAATCCTGTCTGAGTGTGTGAGATTTTTCATTCAACAGATTTATTTGCAAGGTGAGTTATACATTTTTGAGGTTTATTTAAAAAAGGTTTGACTTTATTCTAAAACTGTGTTGTTTGAAATATATTATTAAATGTTATTAAATTGATTGAGATGTATATTGGAATTAGTTTCATTGTGCATGAATATTGTTTAAAAAAGAGTCTGTACAATAATATGTGTATTTTTTAAGATGATTACTGATGTTATTAATTAAGCTTGTTTTTTAAGTCTGTTCAAAGGTATAGTTGAATGATGCCACATATTTTTAGATAGTTGGAAGAAGATGCAGTACAAATGTGTAGTTTGAAAGATGTTCATATAAGGTGTAGTTTATTAGCCTTAATTTTTACTTCTCTCTACAAAAGAAATAGTTGAATGATACTGCATAATTATAGATACTTTGGTAAAGATGCAGCACAACTGTACTGTTTGAAAGATGATCATATAAGGTGTTAATAATTAGGCTTCTGTTATTAGTTTGTACAGAAGGTAAAGTTAAATGATGCCATATGTTTTAAGATAGAATGGTGAAATAAGGTGTTGTTAATTATGCTTCTTTTTGTAGTCTGAGCAAAGGTATAGCTGAATGATGCCACATAATTTTAGATACAAAGGTGAAGATGTATAATAAAAGTGTGGTTTTAGAAATGCTCATAAAAGGTGTTGTTAATTACCCTTCTTTCTTAAGTCTGTTGAGAGGTATAGTTTGATGATGTCGCATATTTGTAGATTGAATGGTCAAGATGTAGCTCAAACGTAAACCACCACATATTACCCTTTCTGGTATGTAGTACTTATTTACTTAACTAGATAGTATGTAATGACTCATCTATGTGTTCAGATTCTATTTATACAGTTGTATGTATGCTTACTGAACTATTGAGAGGTGCCTGACCGATTACAGGAGTGCAAAGGTAGTGAATATGTGATTTTAAAACTACAAGAGTAATGATTTACTGATTCCATATTGTGTAATCACCCAGTTAGTATCCAAGCACTACCCATGCACTCATGCAATGACTCACGCACTAACTCATGCACTGCTACAATCCCCAGAGCACTACCTATGCACTCCAGCAATCCCCCGTCACTCCCTGTGCACTCTTCCAATCACCCCGCCAGCACCATATACTTATCCAATCACTCCGCCAAAACCCAAGCACTTATAAATTCACCATGCACTCTCCTTGCAGCACTGTAATCATCCAGTCACTACCCATGTGCTCATGCAATGGCCCAGGCACTAACTCATGCAGTGCTACAATCCCCAGAGCACTACCCATGCAGTCCAGCAATCCCCCTGTCACTCCCTGTGCACTCTTCCAATCACTCCGCCAGCACCATATACTTATCTAATCAGTTCGCCAAAACCAAAGCACTTATAAATTCACCATGCACTCTCTTTGCAGTACTCTAATCATGCAGTCACTACCCATGTACTCATCCAATGGCCCAGGCACTAACACATGCACTGCTACAATCCCCAGAGCACTACCTATGCACCCCAGCATTCCCCCTTACACTCCCTGAGCACTCTTCCAATCACACTGCCAGCACCATGTACTTATCCAATCACTGCGCCAATACCCAAGCACTTATAAATTCACCATGTACTGTCTTTGCAGCACTCTAATCATCCAGTCACTAACCATGTACTTATGCAATGACCCAGGCACTAACAGATGTAGTGCTACAATCCCCTGAGGACTACCTATGCAGTCGAGTAATCTCCCTGTCACTACCTATGCACTCCTCCAATCACCCAGCCAGCACCATGTACTTATCCAATCACTCTGCCAAAACCCAAGCACTTATAAATTCACCATGTACTCTCTTTGAAGCACTCTAATCATCCAGTCACTAACCATGTACTTATGCAATGACCCAGGCTCTAACAGATGTAGTGCTACAATCCCCTGAGGGCTACCTATGCAACCCAGTAATCCCCCTGTCACTACCTATGCACTTCTCCAATCACCCAGCCAGCAGTATGTACTTATCCAATCACTCCGCCAAAACCCAAGCACTTATAAATTCACCATGCACTCTCCTTGCAGCACTGTAATCATCCAGTCACTACCCATGTACTCATGCAATGGCCCAGGCACTAACACATCCACTGCTACAATCCCCAGAGCACTACCTATGCACTCCAGCATTCCCCCTTTCACTCCCTGAGCACTCTTCCAATCACCCTGCCAGCACCATGTACTTATCCAATCACTGCGCCAATACCCAAGCACTTATAAATTCACCATGTATTATCTTTGAAGCACTCTAATTATCCAGTCACTAACCATGTACTTATGCAATGACCCAGGCACTAACAGATGTAGTGCTACAATCCCCTGAGGACTACCTATGCATCCCAGTAATCCCCCTGTCACTACCTATGCACTCCTCCAATCACCAGGCCAGCAGTATGTACTTATCCAATCACTCCGCCAAAACCGAAGCACTTATAAATTCACCATGCACTCTCCTTGCAGCACTGTAATCATCCAGTCACTACCCATGTACTCATGCACTGGCCCAGGCACTAACTCACGCAGTGCTACAATCCCCAGAGCACTACCCATGCAGTCCAGCAATCCACCTCTCACTCCCTGTGCACTCTTCCAATCACCCCGCCAGCACCATATACTTATCTAATCAGTTCGCCAAAACCAAAGCACTTATAAATTCCCCATGCACTCTCCTTGCAGCACTGTAATCATCCAGTCACTACCCATGTACTCATGCAATGGCCCAGGCACTAACTCATGCAGTGCTACAATCCTCAGAGCACTACCTATGCACTCCAGCAATCCCCCTGTCACTCCCTGAGCACTCTTCCAATCACCCTGCCAGCAGCATGTACTTATCCAATCACTGCGCCAATACCCAAGCACTTATAAATTCACCATGTACTCTTTGCAGCACTCTAATCATCCAGTCACTAACCATGTACTTATGCAATGACCCAGGCAATAACAGATGTAGTGCTACAATCCCCTGAGGACTACCTATGCACCCCAGTAATCCCCCTGTCACTACCTATGCACTCCTCCAATCACCCAGCCAGCAGTATGTACTTATCCAATCACTCCGCGAAAACCCAAGCACTTATAAATTCACCATGCACTCTCCTTGCAGCACTGTAATCATCCAGTCACTACCCATGTACTCATGCAATGGCCCAGGCACTAACTCATGCAGTGCTACAATACCCAGAGCACTACCTATGCACTCCAGCAATCCCCCTGTCACTCCCTGAGTACTCTTCCAATCACCCCGCCAGCACCATATACTTATCTAATCAGTTCGCCAAAACCAAAGCACTTATAAATTCACCATGCACTCTCCTTGCAGCACTGTAATCATCCAGTCACTACCCATGTACTCATGCACTGGCCCAGGCACTAACTCACGCAGTGCTACAATCCCCAGAGCACTACCCATGCAGTCCAGCAATCCACCTCTCACTCCCTGTGCACTCTTCCAATCACCCCGCCAGCACCATATACTTATCTAATCATTTCGCCAAAACCAAAGCACTTATAAATTCACCATGCACTCTCCTTGCAGCACTGTAATCATCCAGTCACTACCCATGTACTCATGCAATGGCCCAGGCACTAACTCATGCAGTGCTACAATCCTCAGAGCACTACCTATGCACTCCAGCAATCCCCCTGTCACTCCCTGAGCACTCTTCCAATCACCCTGCCAGCAGCATGTACTTATCCAATCACTGCGCCAATACCCAAGCACTTATAAATTCACCATGTACTCTTTGCAGCACTCTAATCATCCAGTCACTAACCATGTACTTATGCAATGACCCAGGCACTAACAGATGTAGTGCTACAATCCCCTGAGGACTACCTATGCACCCCAGTAATCCCCGTCACTACCTATGCACTCCTCCAATCACCCAGCCAGCAGTATGTACTTATCCAATCACTCCGCGAAAACCCAAGCACTTATAAATTCACCATGCACTCTCCTTGCAGCACTGTAATCATCCAGTCACTACCCATGTACTCATGCAATGGCCCAGGCACTAACTCATGCAGTGCTACAATCCCCAGAGCACTACCCATGCAGTCCAGCAATCCCCCTGTCAGTCCCTGTGCACTCTTCCAATCACTCCGCCAACACCATATACTTATCTAATCAGTTCGCCAAAATCAAAGCACTTATAAATTCACCATGCACTCTCTTTGCAGTACTCTAATCATGCAGTCACTACCCATGTACTCATGCAATGGCCCAGGCACTAACACATGCACTGCTACAATACCCAGAGCACTACCTATGCACTCCAGCAATCCCCGTCACTCCCTGAGTACTCTTCCAATCACCCCGCCAGCACCATATACTTATCTAATCAGTTCGCCAAAACCAAAGCACTTATAAATTCACCATGCACTCTCATTGCAGTACTCTAATCATCCAGTCACTACCCATGTACTCATGCAATGACCCAGGCACTAACTCATGCAGTGCTGCAATCCCCAGAGCACTACCTATGCACCCCAGCAATCCCTGTCACTCCCTGAGCACTTTTCCAATCACCCTGCCAGCACCATGTACTTATCCAATCACTGCGCCAATACCCAAGTACTTATAAATTCACCATGCACTCTCTTTGCAGTACTCTAATCATCCAGTCACTACCCATGTACTCATGCAATGACCCAGGCACTAACTCATGCAGTGCTGCAATCCCCAGAGCACTACCTATGCACCCCAGCAATCCCCCTGTCACTCCCCGTGCACTCTTCCAATCACCCTGCCGGCACCATGTGCTTATCCAATCACTGCGCCAACACCCAAGCATTATAAATTCACTATGCTCTCTCTTTGCAGCACTGTACTCATCCAGTCACTAACCATGTACTTATGCAATGACCCAGGCACTAATACATGCACTATTAAAATCCCCTGTCCACTGCCCATGCAGTCCTCTAAACACCTAAACACTACTCATTCACTCCTACAATTATCCAGGTAGTACCTGTGTAGTGCAGCAAACGCATTGTGATTTCAAAACAAAGCATTTAATTGGTTTTTATGTAGAACGTGTTTGTTTTATAATAGAATAGTATATTTCTATATAGTTATATTAATAATATTACATTTTTTTAATTTTTTTTTACAGATATTCTTCATCATCATTAAAAAAGACTTACCATGACCAAAAAAACAGTAAAGAGGAAACAAGAAAAGAAAGAATATTATTTAAAGAAACGACAACAGCAACAATTAGATGAACTGCAACATGTGGGAAAAAAGAAAAAGTCTTGCGGTAAGAGAACAAAAGAATTTATTAAAAGACTTTCAAGAACTAGAAACAGTTTGCACAATGTAGAAAATAGAAAGAATATCTCAAGAACAAAGAAGAATGAAATGAAAAAAGGACAAATTAATGGCAAATCATGTTCTGAAAAAACAATCTATGGTAAAAGAAGAAAGAATCAATTTGATGAAATAAGGAAAAGAATGTTTCACAATAGAGTAGTACTAAATGTATTAAAAGATGGCAAGAAATATAAAAAAAGATCAGCATTTTATAAAAAGAAGAAACAGATTGAAAGTATTGTTGAAAAGGCTTTTGAATTAAAAAAGAAATTATTCATTTTAGTTTTAACAGAATTCGATCATTAGATAAGCCAATACGTTTTATGAAGGCAAAAAGTAAAAAGAGGAGACTAATTAACAGAACTAACTTTTGTGATTTTTTTTGGGTGAATGGAAGCACACTTCAAGTTCAGAGCCTTTTTTTAATGAAGAGAGCTATTTTCAAACCAATACATTAGTTCACGCAGTTGATACCAGTGGTCGTGCTTATGAAGTGAAGAATGGTTGTGCAATTGAAAAAGAAAAGATGGTTCCTAGAAATGTAGAAGAAGTGATAGCTGATGAAGTTCTAGGGAGATGTACTAAAGCCCCAGTGTATACTTGGGATTGTAGTAGTATTTGTCGTATACGACAGGAGTCTATTGATATTTTACGAAATTTCTTACGAGCATACAGTAACAAAAGTGTTAAACAAAAGATTAAGATGCTGCAAGGACTAGATCCTTGCAAAGTGAGAAAAAATACTGGTTTGCAAGGTCATTCTCTGGCTTGTCTTTCGAGAAAAGTGTGTCAAAGTGTTTTTCATCATTTCAGAATGTTAGCAGTACATCACTCTCAAGTGCGGAAGTTAGTAAGAAGATTATACTATGCAAAAAGTCCAGCAATAATTTTAAGTGATTTAAATAGTGCTCTTTTGCATGGGTCAGTATCAGATATAAAAAAAAGTTTGTGATGAAATAGAGTTTCGTTACTTTGGTCCTGAATAAGAGTGTAGAGAAAGTGAGACATTGATAGAAGTAGGTGTTGAAGAAGACGTGGAAGATAGTAGTACGGAGAAGTTTGAAGAAGAAATTACGAAGTTAAAGGTAATTTGTTGTGAAAGACCAAATTATGCTTGTATTTATTGTCGACGAACTAACTATAAAAATCAAACTAGAAATGTTGATCCGTATTTAAAAAGTGAAAAAGAAAACAATGATAAGTGGAAGGAATTTGCAACTTATTTGTTGGTAGAACATTGCTTTGATTTGGGTAGTGATCAACGTATTTGTAAATATTGTTATACCAAATTAGAGGATAACAAAATGCCAGCTAGAGCTGTACATAATAACCTAGAGTTGGTAGGTATTCCTCCAGAGCTGGTAGATTTAAATACTTATGAGTCCATTCTAATTCAATCTGTGCACCCGTTTCAGGCTATTGTTCGTATGGAGCCTAAAACAGGTAAGTTTCCTCCCACAGATTTGCAAAGAGGATTAAAAGGAAGAGTTGTGTATTTACCTTTAGATTTAAAGGAAACTATTGGTGTAGAGAAAGAGGAAACTGAACCTCTAGTTATTCTAGTTAATGGTGTTCCTATGAAGAGTCGGAAAATATGGCAAGAATTAGTAGATGTGAGCAAAGTGCAAAAGGCTACGTTATATCTCATAAAAAATAATGATTACTACAAAAATGTGTATGTGGAAGAAGAAGAAATAGTTTTAGGAGAAGATAGCGAAATTTCAAGTGGCCATATTGAAAAAGTGGACATGTCCAAAAGTGAAGAAATTTATGAACATTATAGTGTACATCCTTTACATTCCAAAGAAGTGATGGGAAATACTATTGAATTATTCCAAATGAAGAAAGCGAAGGGGACTCCAATGAGTGTTTGGGAAAAAAGTTTGGAAGCTCGTTTTCCACAGCTCTTCCCCACTGGAAAAGGTGGACGATATGACGAACGACCAGTGCAGATTCCCGCATCAGAATATCGGACAACAAGATTGTACTCAGAAGATCCAAGATTTCGACAATGTATCCCATATATATTTAATCTTTTGTTTGAAAGTGACTTGTCTGGACTTTCATATGCAGTCAACCACATATTAAAAACAGGAGTTCATCTTCAAAATGTTTCTGCAAAGGAACTCATGGACAAAGTACATCAGAGAGATGATCATTTATAATCTCAATTGATTAATTTGATGGCGTGTCAACGTGGTACTAATGAGTATTGGTATCATCGTCATGGAGAACTTAAATGTATGTTAAGGAACTTAGGAACTCCTACGTGGTTTGTTACGCTAAGCTGTGCTGAATACGCATGGGACGATTTACTTGAATTTCTTCGAGAAGCAAATTCAAATATTAAAAACATTGAATTCAAGACACCTGGAGAACTGTGTTCCTTGGATCCTGTAAATGTGTGCAGATATTTTAATCATAGGTTTCAAGCTATGATGTCTTTTATCTGCAATAAAAGCAATCCTCCTCTTGGAGAAGTTATTGATTTCTTTTGGAGAAAGGAGTATCAAGCTAGTGGTGCTCCTCATATACATATGCTTTTATGGGTCAAGGATACACCCAAATTTGGAACTGATTCGGATGAGACTGTTTTATCTTTTATTGAAGACTATGTTACATGTGCTATACCAAAAACAAGAGAAGAAAACAGCTTAAGACAACAAGTTTTACGGTTTCAAACTCATCGATGTGGCAAATACTGTCAACGGAAATACAAGTCAAAGGAAAAGTTTTATACCAAATATCGTTTTGGATTTCCACGTCCAGTAATATCCAAAGGAAGAGTCAACAGTTTCATGTCAGCAGTGAGGCATACTATCACTAGAAAATCTCCAAAAAACACTTACAATTTAAAAAGAAGTGAACAATCAAAGTATATTAATGATTATAATCCAGTTATTTTGTAGATGTGGAATGCTAATATGGATATCCAGTATGTTGCGGATAATTCCATTGCTGTTGCTCGGTATGTAACGTCATACATAACAAAATCTGAAAAAACGGAGTTGAAAGAAATGTGGGAAGAAATTTCCCAAGAGAAGACTCTTAGTAAAAAATTGTACAGCTTTAGTTTGAAGATGCTGTCCCATCGAGAGATTGGATCCTACGAATGTTCGGATCGGTTGTCGTCTGCAAGTTTATATTCAAAGTCAAGAGGAATCATTTGGATTAGTCCTAGGTCTTGCTGCAACCCGAAATCGAGTACTTAAATCTGTACAAGAAATTGAATATTTAGCATTACATGAACCGGAAAGCACAGATATTGTTAAAACAAACATGTTGGGCACGTACTATCCAAATAGAAGTCCCCATCTTGAAAACATATGTCTCTATGAAGTACTGCAATATTACAGCTTTAAGAGAAATATTACAGAGAACATAAATGAAGAAAAATATGCAGTGATTGTTTCAGAAGGATGTTTGGTGAAACATAGTAAAGGAAATCTGATTAATCACAGGAAACTGAGTTGCGATACACCTGATAAAAGGGAAATTTACTATTTGGCACTTCTGCAACTCTTCAAGCCTTGGCGTACTGAAATGGAATTACTTGGAGATTTTCACTGCTATGAAGATTCTTTTAATGCATGTAAAGATAGCATTGAATGCACGGTTTTTCAAAATTATCTCCAAATGTTGAATGATGAAATTGAACAGAAAGCTAGTATTGCAGTTGAGATTGCTAGAGACAGTTCTCAAGATAGTCAAAGTTCTGCTCCACTCAGTCAAGATCCACTAGGACAACCAATTCTTGAAAATGAAGCAGCAATCGCCATGAGTGAAGTGGAAACAGCAATGCATCAAGCTCACCACGATATTATGGACTTAGGAAACTTGGAAGAACAACTAAATATTGAACAGAAAGAAATATATCAGCAAGTGACAACAGATCGATCATGGTTTTCTTCATGAAAAAAAGAATGCACATGCACATCTTTTAAACCTATTCAAATGTATATCAGTGGTCAAGCTGGTACAGGAAAAAGTTTCTTAATTAAAGTGTTGACGAGTTATTTACAGAAAACCACTGAATCACATTTATCTTGTGTTGTAACCCCTCCAACTGGGTTAGCAGCACACAACATTAAAGGAATTACATTACATCGCTTACTAATGCTACCTGTTGAACATGAAAACAAGTTGGAATATCACAAGCTTTCTGTAGAAGCTTGTTTTGAAGTTTCAAGAGTACTAATGAAAATGAAACTTCTGATTATTGATGAGGTGAGCATGGTCTCAAACTTAATGCTTGCCTTTGTGCATTTAAGAATGCAGCAAATTTCAAAAACAGAATACGATGTCTTATTTGGAGGAAAACATGTGATAGTTTTCGGCGATCTACTGCAGCTTACTCCTGTAAAAGGGCAACCAGTATTTAAAGCACTTGTGCATGAAGACACCAGAAAGTCTTTGAGAAGTATTGGAAATGTGAACTTTTGGTCATATTTTGAATACAAAGAACTTATTAAAAATATGCGACAGGCAAGTGATGAAGATTATGGAAGCATTCTTCAAGATATAAGAATTGGTGTATTGACAGAACATGGTAAAGAAGCTTTGTAATGTCAGCTACTTACAAACTTGTTTCCAAATGAAAATGTTGCTCCGGAAATAATATACAAAACAATTGGAGAAAATAAATCTATAATCTGCCTAATGCCAACACTGCAAGAGTGTTCTACATTCAATGAAGAACTTTTAAAGCTGGAAAAACAACAAATAATAAAAATGGAAGCCATTGATAAAATAGAGCACGAAGGAATTACTATTATTTTGACAGAAAAATTCAAAACAAAATTGGATTCATTGGAAAAATCTATATCTAAGACTGCTGGTTTAGAAAATAATTTATATGTATGTGAAAACTGTCGGGTAATTTTACGGCATAATTTGGATGTGGAAAAAGGTTTAGTAAATGGAGCAATGGGAAAAGTTGTTGATTTTGTTAATTATCAAAATAGAGATGGAACTGAATTTTTAAAGATTCAATTTGATCAGATTGAAGAAGTAAAACAGATTGGACGATGTTCTGTTCGTTTTTTGCTTGTTAAAGATTTGTATGTTCGTAGAAAACAGTTTCCTCTTTCTTTAGCATATGCGGTGACCATTCATAAATCTCAAGGTTTAAGTGTAGACAGTGCTTTGGTAAACATTGGAAGTACCGTGTTTAAAGAGGGAAGGGCATATGTTGCATTGTCGCGAGTCAGAACTTTATCTGGATTGTATTTGATTGATTTTGATGAGAGAAAGATTAGTGCAGATGCAAATTGTGTAAGGGAGTATAATCGGTTAAGAAGACTGTATGCTCCCAACTTAGGTGAATATCCTGTATATGAAAAGCGTGTAGTATGTCGAAAACGAACATATGAGAAACTCTATAGTGAGGTTGGAAAGAAGAAAAAAAATCAAGAGAATGTTGAGATTCCAAAAAGAAAAAGGACACTGTTGAAGAGATTGTAGGATATCAGTTAGAAAATAGTTCAGGTATCAACTGCTATGCTAATGTAGTTGTGAACGTCGTATTTTTTCTAGAAAATCTCCAACAACAAATTATGGAGAATCGTGAAAAAAGGTTTTGTTCCTTGTTGCATTCTATTTTTGAAAAATTGAGAACTGATAAAACTAAAATCCAAAGTGTTTCTGGCATTCGGAATCTTCTGGATATATGTTCTGGTTCTTCACAATTTACACAGAATGTACAGCAAGATGCTCAGGAATTTCTTATGTTTATGCTTGCAGTATTGGAAGATGAAGGAATACAAATTGAAAATCTGTTTGGACTTCGTTACAGATGGGAACATGAATGTGAAGATTGTACATTTACTTCTACCACTAACATAGACACTGAAAGATTCATATATTTGACAATACCAGAAAGTAAAACAGTGTCTTTTAACAAATTAGTTAAATCAGCTAATCAAAATATGGAGTGTAGTCACTGCAAATAAGAAATGTTATCAACATTATTTATAGAAAGATTTGGACAATATATCATTTTAATGATACAACGTTGTAGAGCAGATGGAAGAAAATTGGAAACTTTAATAAAAATTTTTGTAGCAAGTCAACTATCAATATCAGGAAGAAGTTTCAAAGCAGTAGCAATTATTTTCCACGATGAACACTCCGCCAATACCCAAGCACTTATAAATTCACTCAGGCACTCTCCTTGCTGTACTCTAATCATTCAGTCCTTAGCCATTTACTCATGCAATGACCCAGGCACCAACTGATGCACTGCTACAATCCCTGGAGCACTACCTATGCATCCAGCAATCCCCCTGTCACTTCCTGGACACTCTTCCAATCACCCAGTCAGCACCATGTCCTTATCCAATCACTGCGCCAAAATCCAAGCACTTATAAATTCACCATGCACTCTCCTTGCAGTACTCTAATCATCCAGTCAGTAGCCATGTACTCATGCAATGATCCAGGCACTAACAAATGCACTGCTACAATCCCTGTGCACTACCCATGCAGTCCTCTAACCACCTACAGACTTCTCATTCACTCCTTCAATTCCCCTGGTAGTACCCATGCAGTCCAGCAACCACCCTGTCACTCCCCGTGCACTCCTCCAGTCACCTAGCCACTACCATGTACTAATCCAAACACTCCGCCAATACCCAAGCACTTATAAATTCACTCAGGCACTCTCCTTGAAGTATTCTAATCATTCAGTCAGTAGCCATGTACTCATGCAGTGATCCAGGCACTAACTGATCACTGTTACAATCCCTTGAGCATTACCTATGCAGTCCAGTAATCTCCCTGTTACTACCTATGCACTCCTCCAATCACCCAGCCAGTCCCATGTCCTTATCCAATCACTGCGCCAAAACCCAAGCACTTATAAATTCACCATACACTCTCCTCGCAGTACTCTAATCATCCAGTCACTACCCATGTACTCATGCAATGATCCAGGCACTAACTGATCACTGCTACAATCCCTATGCACTACCCATACAGTCCTCTAACCACTTACACACTTCTCATTCGCTCCTTCAATTCCCCAGGTAGTACTTATGCAGTCCAGCAATCACACTGTCACTCCCCGTGCACTCCTCCAGTCACCCAGCCAGTACCATGTACTAATCCAATCACTCCACCAATACTCAAGCACTTATAAATTCACTCAAGCACTCTCCTCGCAGTATTCTAATCATTCAGTCACTGCAAATAAGAAATGTTATCAACATTATTTATAGAAAGATTTGGACAATATATCATTTTAATGATACAACGTTGTAGAGCAGATGGAAGAAAATTGGAAACTTTAATTAAAAATTTTGTAGCAAGTCAACTATCAATATCAGGAAGAAGTTTCAAAGCAGTAGCAATTATTTTCCACGATGAACTTTCTACAACATCCGGACACTACACTGTCTATTTAAAGTGCAATAAAGGATGGACACATTGTAATGATGCCCATTTGCTTTTCAAATATCGGTTGCCTAATGAATTACCAAATTCATACCTAATATTTTTGATGCCAAAGTTCTGAGAACATCATTTGGCCTATTGGGAAGATGTCAATATGAATTAATGAGATTATTTTGGATATTTTCAATACAAAGGATTTCAGAAACATCATTCAGCCTATTGGGAAGATGTCAATATGAATAAAGAAGTTTATTTTTGGTATTCTCACTGCAAATGATTTCAAGAACATCATTTAGACTATAGGGAAGATATCAAGAATTGCTGATTCAATTATCGTTTCTGTTCTTTGATATTGTATTTAGAAAATTGTCTTAGAAAGAAGCATTTCATATATTTGATATTTGTATTATATGCAATGTTATTGAGGATGTTTATTTTAGGAAATGTGAACACATAGTTGAGTTTGTTGGAAATATTTTGAACACAGATTTGTTTGTTTTTTAACAATCTTATTGATTGTATTTTTTTGCCCGCTGTTACATGATGAGCAACATTGAAATCACTGTCTATGGTGAAATTCAATAGATTCTGAGAACAGCAAAAAAGGCAAACTGAATATGTTATGTAATAGTAAAATTATGTTGTGTACTTTAAACTATAATATTATATATTATAACTGTATTTTTTCTTCTCTTTTACAGACCAAAATTCTAAAGTTTAAAAGTTTTTAAAATTTAGATTATAAAAAACAACTACAAAAATTGTTTCAAAGACTTTCATATCTACTATCGAAAAGGTAAGATTAAGTAACCCAAACACTATCCATGCACTACTACATTCACCTCTGCACTATCCATACAGTCCTCTAACCACCTAGACACTGCTCATTCACACCTTCAATTCCCCAGGTAGTACCCATGCAGTCCAGCAATTACCCTGTCACTCCCCATGCACTCCTCCAGTCACCCAGCCAGTACCATGTACTAATCCAATCACTCCGCCAATACCCAAGCACTTATAAATTCACTCAGGCACTCTCCTTGCTGTACTCTAATCATTCAGTCCTTAGCCATTTACTCATGCAATGACCCAGGCACCAACTGATGCACTGCTACAATCCCTGGAGCACTACCTATGCACTCCAGCAATCCCCCTGTCACTCCCTGTACACTCTTCCAATCACCCAGTCAGCACCATGTCCTTATCCAATCACTGCACCAAAACCCAAGCACTTATAAATTCACCATGCACTCTCCTTGCAGTACTCTAATCATCCAGTCAGTAGCCATGTACTCATGCAATGATCCAGGCACTAACACATGCACTGCTACAATCCCTGTGTACTACTCATGCAGTCCTCTAACCACTTACACACTTCTCATTCGCTCCTTCAATTCCCCTGGTAGTACCCATGCAGTCCACTAATCACCCTGTCACTGCCCATGCACTCCTCCAGTCACCCAGCCAGCACCATGTCCTTATCCAATCACTGCGCCAAAACCCAAGCACTTATAAATTCACCATGCACTCTCCTTGCAGTACTCTAATCATTCACTCAGTAGCCATGTACTCATGCAATGATCCAGGCACTAACTGATCACTGCTACAATCCCCTGAGCACTACCCATGTAGTCCAGTAATACCCCTGTTACTACCAATGCACTCCTCCAATCACCCAGCCAGTCCCATGTTCTTATCCAATCACTGCGCCAAAACCCAAGCACTTATAAATTCACCATGCACTCTCCTTGCAGTACTCTAATCATCCAGTCACTACCCATGTATTCATGCAATGACCCAGGCACTAACTTATGCACTGCTACAATCCCTTGAGCACTACCTATGCAGTCCAGTAATCTCCCTGTTACTACCTATGCACTCCTCCAATCACCCATCCAGCACCATGTCCTTATCCAATCACTGTGCCAAAACCCAAGCACTTATAAATTCACCATGCACTCTCCTTGCAGTACTCTAATCATCCAGTCACTACCCATGCACTCATGCAATGACCCAGGCATTAACACATGCACTGCTGCAATCCCCTATGCACTACTCATACAGTCCTCTAACCACTTACACACTTCTCATTCGCTCCTTCAATTCCCCAGGTAGTACCCATGCAGTCCAGTAATCACCCTGTCACTGCACGTGCACTCCTCCAGTCACCCAGCCAGTACCATGTACTAATCCAATCACTCCACCAATACTCAAGCACTTATAAATTCACTCAAGCACTCTCCTTGCAGTACTCTAATCATCTAGTCACTACCCATGTACTCATGCAATGACCCAGTCACTAACACATGCACTGCTGCAATCCCCTATGCACTACCCATGCAGTCCTCTAACCACTTACACACTTCTCATTCGCTCCTTCAATTCCCCTGGTAGTACCCATGCAGTCCAGTAATCACCCTGTCACTGCCCATGCACTCCTCTAGTCACCCAGCCAGTACCATGTACTAATCCAATCACTCCGCCAATACCCAAGCACTTATAAATTCACTCAATCACTCTCCTTGCAGTACTCTAGTCATTCAGTCAGTAGCCATGTACTCATGCAATGATCCAGGCACTAACACATGCACTGCTACAATCCCTGTGCACTACCCATGCAGTCCTCTAACCACCTACACACTTCTCATTCGCTCCTTCAATTCCCCTGGTAGTACCCATGCAGTCCAGCAATCACCCTGTCACTCCCCATGCACTCCTCCAGTCACCCAGCCACTACCATGTACTTATCCAAACACTCCGCCAATACCCAAGCACTTATAAATTCACTCAGGCACTCTCATTGCAGTATTCTAATCATTCAGTCAGTAGCCATATACTCATGCAATGATCCAGGCACTAACACATGCACTGCTACAATCCCTGTGCACTACCCATGCAGTCCTCTAACCACCTACACACCTCATTCGCTCCTTCAATTCCCCTGGTAGTACCCATGGAGTTCAGCAATCATCCTGTCACTCCCCGTGCACTCCTCCAGCCACTACCATGTACTAATCCAAACACTCCGCCAATACCCAAGCACTTATAAATTCATCACGCACTCTCCTTGCAGTACTCCAATCATCCACTCAGTACCTATGTACTCATGCAATGACCCAGTCACTAACACATGCACTGCTGCAATCCCCTATGCACTACCCATGCAGTCCTCTAACCACTTACACACCTCTCATTCGCTCCTTCAATTCCCCATGTAGTACCCATGCAGTCCAGCAATGACACTGTCACTCCCCGTGCACTCCTCCAGTCACCCAGCCACTACCATGTAATAATCCAAACACTCCGCCAATACCCAAGCACTTATAAATTCACTCAAGCACTCTCCTTGCAGTATTCTAATCATTCAATCAGTAGTCATGTACTTATGCAATGATCCAGGCACTAACTGATCACTGCTACAATCCCCTATGCACTACCCATACAGTCCTCTAACCACTTACACACTTCTCATTCGCTCCTTCAATTCCCCAGGTAGTACTTATGCAGTCCAGCAATCACACTGTCACTCCCCGTGCACTCCTCCAGTCACCCAGCCAGTACCATGTACTAATCCAATCACTCCACCAATACTCAAGCACTTATAAATTCACTCAAGCACTCTCCTTGCAGTATTATAATCATTCAGTCACTACCCATGTACTCATGCAATGACCCAGTCACTAACACATGCACTGCTGCAGTCCCCTATGCACTACCCATGCAGTCCTCTAACCACTTACACACTTCTCATTCGCTCCTTCAATTCCCCTGGTAGTATTCATGCAGTCCAGCAATCACCCTGTCACTCCCCGTGCACTCCTCCAGTCACCCAGCCACTACCATGTACTAATCCAAACACTCCGCCAATACCCAAGCACTTATAAATTCACCATGCACTCTCCTTGCAGTACTCTAATCATCCACTCAGTACCCATGTACTCATGCAATGACCCAGTCACTAACACATGCACTGCTGCAATACCCTATGCACTACCCATGCAGTCCTCTAACCACTTACACACTTCTCATTCGCTCCTACAATTCCCCAGGTAGTACCCATGCAGTCCAGCAATCACACTGCCACTCCCCGTGCACTCCTCCAGTCACCCAGCCACTACCATGTACTAATCCAAACACTCCGCCAATACCCAAGCACTTATAAATTCACTCAGGCACTCTCCTTGAAGTATTCTAATCATTCAGTCAGTAGCCATGTACTCATGCAATGATCCAGGCACTAACTGATCACTGTTACAATCCCTTGAGCATTACCTATGCAGTCCAGTAATCTCCCTGTTACTACCTATGCACTCCTCCAATCACCCAGCCAGTCCCATGTCCTTATCCAATCACTGCGCCAAAACCCAAGCACTTATAAATTCACCATACACTCTCCTCGCAGTACTCTAATCATCCAGTCACTACCCATGTACTCATGCAATGATCCAGGCACTAACTGATCACTGCTACAATCCCCTATGCACTACCCATACAGTCCTCTAACCACTTACACACTTCTCATTCGCTCCTTCAATTCCCCAGGTAGTACTTATGCAGTCCAGCAATCACACTGTCACTCCCCGTGCACTCCTCCAGTCACCCAGCCAGTACCATGTACTAATCCAATCACTCCACCAATACTCAAGCACTTATAAATTCACTCAAGCACTCTCCTCGCAGTATTCTAATCATTCAGTCACTACCCATGTACTCATGCAATGACCCAGTCACTAACACATGCACTGCTGCAGTCCCCTATGCACTACCCATGCAGTCCTCTAACCACTTACACACTTCTCATTCGCTCCTTCAATTCCCCTGGTAGTATTCATGCAGTCCAGCAATCACCCTGTCACTCCCCGTGCACTCCTCCAGTCACCAAGCCACTACCATGTACTAATCCAAACACTCCGCCAATACCCAAGCACTTATAAATTCACTCAGGCACTCTCCTTGCTGTACTCTAATCATTCAGTCCTTAGCCATTTACTCATGCAATGACCCAGGCACCAACTGATGCACTGCTACAATCCCTGGAGCACTACCTATGCACTCCAGCAATCCCCTGTCACTCCCTGTACACTCTTCCAATCACCCAGTCAGCACCATGTCCTTATCCAATCACTGCGCCAAAACCAAAGCACTTATAAATTCACCATGCACTCTCCTTGCAGTACTCTAATCATCCAGTCAGTAGCCATGTACTCATGCAATGATCCAGGCACTAACACATGCACTGCTACAATCCCTGTGTACTACTCATGCAGTCCTCTAACCACTTACACACTTCTCATTCGCTCCTTCAATTCCCCTGGTAGTACCCATGCAGTCCACTAATCACCCTGTCACTGCCCATGCACTCCTCCAGTCACCCAGCCAGTACCATGTACTAATCCAATCACTCTGCCACTACCCATGCACTTATAAATTCACTCAGGCACTCTCCTTGCAGTACTCTAATCATTCACTCAGTAGCCATGTACTCATGCAATGATCCAGGCACTAACTGATCACTGCTACAATCCCCTGAGCACTATCCATGTAGTCCAGTTATACCCCTGTTACTACCTATGCACTCCTCCAATCACCCAGCCAGTCCCATGTTCTTATCCAATCACTGCCCCAAAACCCAAGCACTTATAAATTCACCATGCACTCTCCTTGCAGTACTCTAATCATCCAGTCACTACCCATGTACTCATGCAATGACCCAGGGACTAACTTATGCACTGCTACAATCCCTTGAGCACTACCTATGCAGTCCAGTAATCTCCCTGTTACTACCTATGCACTCCTCCAATCACCCATCCAGCACCATGTCCTTATCCAATCACTGTGCCAAAACCCAAGCACTTATAAATTCACCATGCACTCTCCTTGCAGTACTCTAATCATCCAGTCACTACCCATGTACTCATGCAATGACCCAGGCACAAACTTATGCACTGCTACAATCCCTTGAGCACTACCTATGCAGTCCAGTAATCTCCCTGTTACTACCTATGCACTCCTCCAATCACCCATCCAGCACCATGTCCTTATCCAATCACTGTGCCAAAACCCAAGCACTTATAAATTCACCATGCACTCTCCTTGCAGTACTCTAATCATCCAGTCACTACCCATGCACTCATGCAATGACCCAGGCATTAACACATGCACTGCTGCAATCCCCTATGCACTACGCATACAGTCCTCTAACCACTTACACACTTCTCATTCGCTCCTTCAATTACCCAGGTAGTACCCATGCAGTCCAGTAATCACCCTGTCACTGCCCATGCACTCCTCCAGTCACCCAGCCAGTACCATGTACTAATCCAATCACTCCGCCAATACCCAAGCAGTTATAAATTCACTCAGGCACTCTCCTTGCAGTATTCTAATCATTCAGTCAGTAGCCATGTACTCATGCAATGATCCAGGCACTAACAAATGCACTGCTACAATCCCTGTGCACTACCCATGCAGTCCTCTAACCACCTACAGACTTCTCATTCACTCCTTCAATTCCCCTGGTAGTACCCATGCAGTCCAGCAACCACCCTGTCACTCCCCGTGCACTCCTCCAGTCACCTAGCCACTACCATGTACTAATCCAAACACTCCGCCAATACCCAAACACTTATAAATTCACCACGCACTCTCCTTGCAGTACTCTAATCATCCACTCAGTACCCATGTACTCATGCAATGACCCAGTCACTAACACATGCACTGCTGCAATCCCCTATGCACTACCCATGCAGTCCTCTAACCACTTACACACTTCTCATTCGCTCCTTCAATTCCCCAGGTAGTACCCATGCAGTCCAGCAATCACACTGTCACTCCCCGTGCACTCCTCCAGTCACCCAGCCACTACCATGTACTAATCCAAACACTCCGCCAATACCCAAGCACTTATAAATTCACTCAGGCACTCTCCTTGAAGTATTCTAATCATTCAGTCAGTAGCCATGTACTCATGCAATGATCCAGGCACTAACTGATCACTGCTACAATCCCTTGAGCATTACCTATGCAGTCCAGTAATCTCCCTGTTACTACCTATGCACTCCTCCAATCACCCAGCCAGTCCCATGTCCTTATCCAATCACTGCGCCAAAACCCAAGCACTTATAAATTCACCATACACTCTCCTCGCAGTACTCTAATCATCCAGTCACTACCCATGTACTCATGCAATGATCCAGGCACTAACACATGCACTGCTACAATCCCTGTGCACTACCCATGCAGTCCTCTAACTACCTACACACTTCTCATTCGCTCCTTCAATTCCCCTGGTAGTACCCATGCAGTCCAGCAATCACCCTGTCACTCCCCATGCACTCCTCCAGTCACCCAGCCACTACCATGTACTAATCCAAACACTCCGCCAATACCCAAGCACTTATAAATTCACTCAGGCACTCTCCTTGCAGTATTCTAATCATTCAGTCAGTAGCCATATACTCATGCAATGACCCAGTCACTAACACATGCAGTGCTGCAATTCCCCATGCACTACCCATGCAGTCCTCTAACCACCTACACACTTCTCATTCGCTCCTTCAATTCCCCTGGTAGTATCCATGCAGTCCAGCAATCACCCTGTCACTCCCCGTGCACTCCTCCAGTCACCCAGCCACTACCATGTAATAATCCAAACACTTATAAATTCACTCAAGCACTCTCCTTGCAGTATTCTAATCATTCAGTCAGTAGTCATGTACTCATGCAATGATCCAGGCACTAACTGATCACTGCTACAATCCCCTATGCACTACCCATACAGTCCTCTAACCACTTACACACTTCTCATTCGCTCCTTCAATTCCCCTGGTAGTACCCATGCAGTCCAGCAATCACCCTGTCACTCCCCGTGCACTCCTCCAGTCACCCAGCCACTACCATGTACTAATCCAAACACTCCGCCAATACCCAAGCACTAATAAATTCACCACGCACTCTCCTTGCAGGACTCTAGTCATCCAGTCACTACCCATGTACTCATGCAATCACCCAGGCTCTAACTGATGCACTGCTACAATCCCTTGAGCACTACCTATGCAGTCCAGTAATCTCCCTGTTACTACCTATGCACTCCTCCAATCACCCAGCCAGTCCCATGTCCTTATCCAATCACTGCGCCAAAACCCAAGCACTTATAAATTCACCATACACTCTCCTCGCAGTACTCTAATCATCCAGTCACTACCCATGTACTCATGCAATGATCCAGGCACTAACACATGCACTGCTACAATCCCTGTGCACTACCCATGCAGTCCTCTAACCACCTACACACTTCTCATTCGCTCCTTCAATTCCCCAGGTAGGTCCCATGCAGTCCAGTAATCACCCTGTCACTGCCCATGCACTCCTCCAGTCACCCAGCCAGTACCATGTACTAATCCAATCACTCCACCAATACTCAAGCACTTATAAATTCACTCAAGCACTCTCCTTGCAGTACGCTAATCATCCAGTCACTACCCATGTACTCATGCAATGACCCAGTCACTAACACATGCACTGCTGCAATCCCCTATGCACTACCCATGCAGTCCTCTAACCACTTACACACTTCTCATTCGCTCCTTCAATTCCCCTGGTAGTACCCATGCAGTCCAGCAATTACCCTGTCACTGCCCATGCACTCCTCCAGTCACCCAGCCAGTACCATGTACTAATCCAATCACTCCACCAATACTCAAGCACTTATAAATTCACTCAAGCACTCTCCTCGCAGTACTCTAATCATCCAGTCACTACCCATGTACTCATGCAATGACCCAGTCACTAACACATGCACTGCTGCAATCCCCTATGCACTACCCATGCAGTCCTCTAACCACTTACACACTTCTCATTCGCTCCTTCAATTCCCCTGGTAGTACCCATGCAGTCCAGCAATCACCCTGTCACTCCCCGTGCACTCCTCCAGTCACCCAGCCACTACCATGTACTAATCCAAACACTCCGCCAATACCCAAGCACTTATAAATTCACTCAGGCACTCTCCTTGCAGTATTCTAATCATTCAGTCAGTAGCCATGTACTCATGCAATGATCCAGGCAGTAACTGATCACTGCTACAATCCCCTATGCACTACCCATACAGTCCTCTAACCACTTACACACTTCTCATTTGCTCCTTCAATTCCCCAGGTAGTACCCATGCAGTCCAGCAATCACACTGTCACTCCCCGTGCACTCCTCCAGTCACCCAGCCACTACCATGTAATAATCCAAACACTCCGCCAATACCCAAGCACTTATAAATTCACTCAAGCACTCTCCTTGCAGTATTCTAATCATCCAGTCACTATCCATGTACTCATGCAATGACCCAGTCACTAACACATGCACTGCTGCAATCCCCTATGCACTACCCATGCAGTCCTCTAACCACTTACACACTTCTCATTCGCTCCTTCAATTCCCCAGGTAGTACCCATGCAGTCCAGTAATCACCCTGTCACTGCCCATGCACTCCTCCAGTCACCCAGCCAGTACCATGTACTAATCCAATCACTCCACCAATACTCAAGCACTTATAAATTCACTCAAGCACTCTCCTTGCAGTACTCTAATCATCCAGTCACTACCCATGTACTCATGCAATGACCCAGTCACTAACACATGCACTGCTGCAATCCCCTATGCACTACCCATACAGTCCTCTAACCACTTACACACTTCTCATTCGCTCCTTCAATTCCCCTGGTAGTACCCATGCAGTCCAGTAATCACCCTGTCACTGCCCTTGCACTCCTCTAGTCACCCAGCCAGTACCATGTACTAATCCAATCACTCCGCCAATACCCAAGCACTTATAAATTCACTCAAGCACTCTCCTTGCAGTACTCTAGTCATTCAGTCAGTAGCCATGTACTCATGCAATGATCCAGGCACTAACACATGCACTGCTACAATCCCTGTGCACTACCCATGCAGTCCTCTAACCACCTACACACTTCTCCTTCGCTCCTTCAATTCCCCTGGTAGTACCCATGCAGTCCAGCAATCACCCTGTCACTCCCCGTGCACTCCTCCAGTCACCCAGCCACTACCATGTACTATTCCAAACACTCCGCCAATACCCAAGCACTTATAAATTCACTCAGGCACTCTCCTTACAGTATTCTAATCATTCAGTCAGTAGTCATGTACTCATGCAATGATCCAGGCACTAACTGATCACTGCTACAATCCCCTATGCACTACCCATACAGTCCTCTAACCACTTACACACTTCTCATTCGCTCCTTCAATTCCCCAGGTAGTACTTATGCAGTCCAGCAATCACACTGTCACTCCCCGTGCACTCCTCCAGTCACCCAGCCACTACCATGTACTAATCCAAACACTCCGCCAATACCCAAGCACTTATAAATTCACCACGCACTCTCCTTGCAGTACTCTAATCATCCAGTCACTACCCATATACTCATGCAATGACCCAGGCACTAACCATCACGTTACCACTACTCAAACATTCATAAAATAACCATATAGTAGACTTGCAACTCTCCAATCACCCACACAGTGTCCATACTCTCATGCAATCACTTAAGTAATTTTTCTTTTTTTAACCAGTAGAGGTGGTTCCGTAAGAACCGTTTTTTTTTTAAGAACAATTTTAAATTTTTTGGGTTATTTTTTTACTTTTTTTGTGTGTTTTTTATTTTAAAAACAACAGACAAAAATGAAGATCAGGAAACGATCTCTCCAACAAAAACAAAAGCACATTATAAAAAGAAAAATTAACATTTATGTGCTTTTATAGCAGCAGAGAAAACGTCCACACACTGCTCTCCAACACAGAGTTTGGTATCGCACTTAATGCAACTAACTGCTGCATTTAAAAATTCAGGAAGAATGTGGGGCCTTGGAGCACGTGGAAGCTGTGCTGACGTAGATGGAGCATTTGGATCTCGTTTGGCAGCAGCATTTAACTCTCTTCTCCTCTCCTCTCTTGCCAGGTGTACTGGGTGTATAGTCTCCAGATGTTTTTTCATGCTGCTAGTACCGCACGAATATTTTTTGTCGGACCCTCTAGACAGCACTCTCTGGCAAATAATGCAAGTAACTTTTCGGGCGTTCACCTTTTTTTGGCCCTCAGGAATGGTGAAAAAAGCCCACACAATGCTTTCTTTCTTCTTTTTGCCACGGTCCACCATCTCTTCTTCCTCCTCAATGGCCAAACGATCAACTTCAGCAAGACTGGAAGCCATAGTTATTTTATAAAGTAAAGAAACACACAAAAAAGGTAAAGTTTTAAAGAGAAGCAGGAAACAGTTCTTGTCTCTAAGAAAGACAAAAAATAAGGGGAATATCAAGAGGATGGATCCTCCCTCTTCCACAATGAAATTGACTTAAACCAATCAGATTCTTTTTTTCTTGTGCTGACATGAAGTCGCGTAGGGTGCGCGCACCCGTCACGCACCCGCGAAATATCGTATACATGATTATACACTATAAATAGAAATTTCTATAAACGTTTAATAAGTATATTAGCAAAACTGTTCACTCTAATATCATATTCAAAGTTTCAATAGTCATTTTTTCAAGTTTAAAAATACGCCGAAATCGCGACCTCGGCGCGATCACGGCGCGACCCCGGAAATACGAGCGGGGAGGGGTCATGCACACTGCGCGCATACGCCGCGCATACAGCAAATTTACTTTCGTACAGATTATATTAAAAATAGTTTAAAAATACTTTTGTAAATAAATTTAGACAAACACTTAAAGCAAAACTTTTATTCATAATTAATTTAAAGATATTTCATACTTTACAAATTACGCCAAAGTCGCGACCCCCGCGCAACTTTTCAAAATGGCTACGAGAATGCGCGCAGCCATCGTGTAGGGTGCGCGACTTCTGTATAATAATTTAAAAAAAGAATGAATATAGTTTTCCTAACTATAAATTATTCTCAACTTTTTTAAATATATATATGTATATATATATATAGTCAATAAAAAAACATAGGATTAAGGCACATTATACTTAGAAATTTTCATTTAAAAAACCTGTGAAATTCACTGAAAAAACCATAGGTTTCAGAGACGTTATAGTTAGAAATTAGCATTTAAGAAACCTTTGAAATTCACTGAAAAAATCACAGGTTTCAGGGACGTTATAGTTAGTTGGGCATTTCACTCGTACAAAACCAGAGAAATTCGGCCGTTATAGTTAGTTGGGCTAACTATAACTCGCGCCCCCGCAATACACTGCTGATGACGTCACATATTACATCACTCATGACATGGTCAGTGACATCACTGATGACATCTCAAATGACATCACTGATGACATCACTGATGACATCATCCACGTGATCATCTGATGCACCTCTTCCCACCCTAATATAACCTTTGATACACCCCCCTATAAAATACAGACTACCATTCTCGAAACCATAGACACACCAATACCAGTTAGTACATACCCACTCACTGATCCATAGGTCTACACACACATCCACTCACCCATACAGTCACTCATACACGCAGTCACTCATCAATATAGCCACTGAAATATGCACTCATACACTTGTACAGATACTCACACACTGCCACACACCCATAGAGTTACTCACACACCTAGTCAGTCTTGCAAAAAATCAATCACTACTCACCTATACAGTTATACACACACCACCTCACTTATTCATACAGATACTAACACGTACTTACTCTCTTATACAATCACTGACACAAGCACACACTCATCCATACAGCCACTCTCACAATCACTCACTATCATATATAGTCATTTATATACTCCAACACTCACATATACTGTCTTTTACATATGTAGTTACTCACACACGTACCACTGAGATATCCATTCACTCACCAACACACCCATACAAACACTCACCCATCCATACAGCCCTTCACAGATGCACTCTTGAACCCGTACACCCAGTGAATCACCCACTCACACATCTATGCACAGAGTCACACACACCCCACCCACTCACACAGACACTTAGGCACCCATACAGATACTCAGACAATCAATCAATAACCCATATAGACACTCATGTAGCCACTCACCAACCCATGCAGCCGCTTGCACACCAACTGACAGACTGATACAGACATTCACACAGTTTAGTCACTAACCCATGCATTCAGTAAGACACGTTTAATTACTCACTTATACAGTCAGTCACGCACCTACTAAATCATCCATTCAGACACTCATACACCCACTCATTCTTCAATACACCTTGGTGTATATATATATGTATATATAAAAAACATATTTATACTTTACAGAAACACACAGTCACTGGATGATGTCATCAGTGATGTCATCAGTGATGTCATTTGAGATGTCATCAGTGATGTCATGAGTGAAGTCACTGACCATGTCATCAGTGATGTCACTGACCATGTCATCAGTGATGTAATATGTGACGTCATCAGCAGTGCATTGCGGGGGCGCGAGTTATAGTTAGCCCAACTAACTATAACGGCCGAATTTCTCTGGTTTTGTACGAGTGAAATGTCCAACTAACTATAACGTCCCTGAAACCTGTGGTTTTTTCAGTATATATATATATATATATATATATATATATATATATATCCCCCTAGGAGGAGTGTTTATTGTTTAGCTAATATGCCATTTGAGAAAGCTGACTGAAAGTTGAAAAAAAGTTTATCCACCTGGTCAACATCAATTATGCCATTTGAGATGTCGTCAAATCAATGATGTAATTTAACATGTCATGAGTGGTCATAAGCAGTGCTTATAGGGGCACATGTTATAGCTAGCTACGGCCAAACACGCTGCCTGACGTTTTGGTGAGCTGGCAGGATGGGGGGCCGGTTTCATTGCCATGCGTGCTGGTGTTGTTGTTGGGGACCTGTTGGCCGCGGTCTTATTTGCAGCGCTTCTAAATAAACAGTGCATTAACAAATGGTTTTAAAGCGTGTTTACTGAGTACTTTAAAACCATTTGTTTTTGCATTGTTTATTTAGAATTACTGTAGGTAGGAACATGATGAGCAGATCCCCATCAACAAAACTGGCCCTCACCGGCAGTGAAACCAGCCCCCACCTTGCCAGCCCACCGAAACACCTGGTGCGTGGTAGGCCAGTATGGCCCTTTTGTTAGCTCAGTAAGCTAGAACTGGTGAATTTCAATGTTTTTGGTTTTTAAAAATTAGTTTTTATTTTATGTCAACATGAAATAATCAAATATAATTTAACCTTTGTGGGTTTTATCAGTGAATTTTCTAGTTTTTTTTTAACGTAAGGTCTTATTACCATACCTAGCTACATCGTGAGAAAAGTGCACATGCATAATGTACATATGATTCACAAAGTGTACATGTTTAAATTATGCATGCCGGGATTCGAAAATGTTTGCGCCATGCATTGGTAATTTACGCATGAGTTATGTAACTTGGTGCACTGGTAGAGAGTGATTGTGTCTGGGTGAACGTTTCAAGTGATGTGACCATAAAATATGCATGTCAGAGGTAGGGGTCAAGGGCATGGAATCCCAAATTTGGGAATGCTCAAAAGGAGTACATTTTAGGGGCATTCTCAAAAGTCCTGAAACACATTTGTTGCAGACTTAGGAACACCTAACATACACCTAAATGGACATGGCATACATTGGGTAAAAAATGTGGTGAAGCATATCGATCATTCCAAAAATAACAAGGTGCATGGGATTAAATTAAAAAAATAAAATGTTGTAATTTTATGAGCCTATGCATGCATAATTTATGCAATGTGCAATTTACGCAAAAGAGAGTTTACAGATATTGCTGTAAGTCACCATTTTTATGATACCATACATTTCTTTGTACATTTTCTGCTATGCGTGATGATGCCCCCTTTGTTCATTTACAAGTGGAAATGTCTGTCTACAGGTTTAAAGACGCAATTGAGTAACTTTCTCCAGGAAGATTTTGGAATCAGACGCCTTCAGTGGTGGCTGGTGACATGTGAAAGTGGTGGGGCGTAAAAGTTCACGATGAGTGGCTGGTGGCGAGCCCAACCGTCATAAGCGGGACTGGGGGGTGGGGGAGGGCAGTTGGAGTCTCCCCCGGAGAAAGTTTTGAAAACAAGAGTGGGCAAATGGTGCATTTTCAAGCAAATTTCAGAAAGCAACAAGTTTAATAAAGCGCTATATAAAACTTGCAATATGTAAAGCATACGCCTTTAGATATATTGCGGGTAATAGTAATTAACACATAACATGCAACACATTCGCTGCCTTTTATTCCTGTCCAACAAAAATAACATTTAAAACTTTTTTTAGAACATATTCTATAACTTCTTGCAAGTAAAAGCCACTTCAGTTCTGCATCTTATATTGGTAATGTATAAATTATAGTATAAGGAACAGATAACAACTGCAAACTCCATGGGATGGTCACAAAACTAGCATCAAAGGCAAGGCGGGGGCCTCGTGGGATTTTCCTTTCCGAAAGTTTACACTACATACACTGCAGCCAGAGGCCATACATGCTTCTTTGAATTGCCAATCTGCTCTGTTGTGCTTGATTCCAGGCCCTGCGTTCATGCCCTCAGAAGTTACTTCAATGTATTTGCTTGCATTTGGGAGGGGCTGAAAAGGCTGCTTTCCTTAAAGCCATTTGTCAGGCCATAAACACTAGACTCAGGATGGACATGGGCTGTAAACTACTTTTTAAATTTGCGGAAGGCATAGAGGTAGATGTCTAAGTCGAAAACTTTTCTTGTTAACAATTCCATCTTCTATGCACATATTGCCCTTCCATCATGTTGCACATCGAAAAGCCATGAAAACACCCCTTCATGATGCTCCTGCATCATGCTTCCATCGTAAGAAACCAACACATTGGCACTGTATTCTGTTCAGTACTGGGTGCTCTTTCACTATGACCAATGCAAAAAACTCCTGGATGATGCTGCTGACCATTGCTCATACAAAAAGTTGTATGTACATTACTACTTCATTATACCAATGCATAAAAGGCCTGTGCACAATAACCCTGTAAATTACCTTTAGACGTTGAACTCGTACAGTGCTCGTACAGTGCTACTCTACATAACAGAGCCCGGCACGGTGCCCTGTACATTAATCCTCCGCGCAATGGTTTTACACAGATCGGCATGAACAAAAAGCACGTTACAATGCCTCAGCAACATGCCTCGGTCCACAGCCAGTGCAACATGCCCTCTCACAAAGTGCTTTTACACAACCCCCTGCAGGGTATCCCTTCCCACCGCCCCTGCAGAGATCCTCCTGCATGGATCGCCATTTCAGAAATACTTACTTAGGGTGTCTGCATGCAGCCCCCGCTTGAAGCTGCACAGATGGAGGCTGGCAGAGATGGAGAATGGCGGGGTGCGCGCAGTGACACTATGTTGTTACCTAAAGTGCCAGACCTGTCTGAGGTGTCCCGGGGCCCCTTGGCAGCTGTGTGTAAAGCCCTCTTTTTCTTTGAGAAGCACCCTGGCTGCACACCCTCCTGCCTGTGATCAGTGTGCAATGCAAATGACAATAATTACCAGGTACCAGGGCAAATATGGCTGCCATCGGTGCCAGCTACAGAGAGAGGCCGTGCACACCTCACACATTACATGCATGGCACATAAGGGAGATATGTGGCCTAGTTCTGGTGAAAGTTACCACAGACGAACAAGGAGACCTCTATGCTAATCATGGCTCCCTCGCTTGATCAAGATATGTTATTCTCGGCAAATAGTTTTATCTCCATGTCGCTCATCGCTCCTAGCTGTCACAATTAAAAGATTGGAAGCAGGCTAAACACAACTCGTGTGTAAATAAACATAGATAGAAATGATTCACTTTTGCCATACCACATACCATAACATTCAGATTTTGACATAGCTGTTTGTACGCATTACAGACAGATGCTCGGGTGAAGACGAATGTTGCACTGTTTGGCACACACTCAAAAATAAAATAAAAAGCCATAGTGGAGCTGCGCCAGACACGTGGGACAGGCCATGCTGCATCTGTCTAAACGGGATAGCAATTGGGCACTTAATTTGAAAACTAAACGAGACACAAATTGCTTTGTGCGCACACAGACACAGCTCCATCCAACCCCGTTTTTAAATAAATCAGCCTTTTGGTCTAATTTAGAAATCTCAGCAGTGCGGAGTCATGATGAAAGCATTCTTCCTATAAATTATAACTATTTTACTCGCGAGGGGTCGGGTGGGGGTCGGGGAAGATTAAAATATAATAAAAGAAAACTTACCGGTCCGCGCCGCCCGCCTCTGCTCGACTGCTCCTGGTCCCGCGCTCTTCAACAAACAGGAACAGCCGTGACGTCACTGCCAACCCCTCTACTGACGCCAGCGCCAGGATTGGCTTGAGGGCAGGGATAGTCCCTGCCCATTAGGAGACCGGGGGCTGTGGCATGAAGCAACCCTCGGTCTCTTAAGGGGAAGGCTAGTGCGCATGTTCGGGCTGATCGTAAAAATGATCAGCCCAAATGCTGCTGTCACTCAACTCCCTGAGTGCTGCCGCAGCCCTGCCCCCACCCCCTTCAGCGTCCCTCGTTCTACTTCTCCAAAGCTAATTCCAATCAGGAGTCCTGATTGGAATTAGCGTCGGAGAAGTAGAACGGAGAATTTGAATGGGGCCGTGGCATTAGTGGGGCAACGCCCCAGCGCCCCAATGGACGCACCGCCACTGGACGCCTTGTTCTATGCACTAACCGCATTGGTGTTTTTATCAAACTCACCCGTCCTAGTTTAGACTTTCAACACCATGTCCTTACAGATTCAGATCATCTCACTCTGCAGTTTATGGTCAAGGAGACAACAGTGGAGATAAATAAAAAATTACTTGAAATCCTGTATGTGTTTGTCAGTTTCCCAATATAGAAACATATTCGCCATAAAGTAATCATCCAACAAAGACCATGTGTTGTTCATTTCTGTAGCACATGAAACATCCACATCTGGCTCCCATTTGGAGCTCTTGTGCTACAATGAAGACATGCATGTCCCCATAAGCATAATCATACCAAGTCATCTGGCTCCAGAGAACAGTTACATGAGGCCAGAAAACATAAACTGAACAAAGGCCCACATTAAAAATAATAGCACATCCTGGATTCCCTAAATGAATCTGTGCATTCTCAAAATGTGCTTCCTATGTGCAAAGCTGTGTTGGAAAAAAAGTGGGATTTGGACTGTAAAGCATATTGGGTCAGTGATTATAGCATATTTAAAGCACATTTGCTCAGTAACCATGTTAAAATCATGCCTAGCTACAGGTGATGCCAGTCTGCAAATGTCTGCCAGGAAGGGCACTGTGCGCGCTCGTTCTGAAGGACTAAGGGCACTGTACATGCTCGTCCTGCAGGACCTTCTGGTTTGAGTCTATCCACAGCCCACCTCCCTTAGCTTCTGATTTGGTGAGAAATCTGCTGCTAGCACTCTCTATCAGAAGAACAAAATACTTATCTATCTAGCTACAGATTTCTCATCCATCCTCCCCATTCAGTGGTTTGATTCTATCCTTTACAAAGATCCCACATCTAGGAATCTGCACACTGATGCACCGATTTTCTTTTGGGGCCATACATCTGGAGGCACGGACAGCCTCAAAGGCAGCTGGCATCAGGTCGCGGGATTGGGGGCGTTGTGGGCCCAGCATGTCCTTTCCGGAGAGGAACGGCTGGCGAGCTGGGGTGGAGGGGGGTTTCCAGATTCGATTTGACACCTGGGAGTGCTCAGAAGATGAGGAAACTGCGGCTTGATAAAGTCTGTACCAGAACGAGCATTACTGAGGGTAAGTAACTTGTCCTTTCGTTTCCTTCTCTATGGAATTTCCTTCGACATTCTTGCATCTTCAAACTGTATGCTTTCCTGAAATTATTCTCAACATTCCTTAAATCCTGCATTAAAAACTGGCCTTTAATTAAAAATTCTGTTTCCTTTTTAGGTCGAGCTTAGCGGCAGCGCGCATGCGCTGCTCTCTCTGTGAGGCATGCTGTATTAGGGTATGCACTGGAAGCCCCGCCCACTCTACGCCCATATTTGTCGTTGACTTGTGTCATTGTCCTCCGTAAATGCTGGCTTCTGATTCGTAAATTGGCTTGTTAGTCCCTCCTTGGTACCGCCTTGTCTGCATTTGTTACCTCCCATAACGACTGGACCTTTTACTGGTGGTATTACACGGTCTGCTTTATAAGTTGGTGAGCACTATTTTCTTTAATGCTCTTCCCCTATTCCACCCTTGACATCGCTTCTTTAATGCTCTTCCCGGATTCCACCAATGACATCCCAGCACCCGCCCACTTTTATATTATTAAAGTGCTTGTTTACTTTACAGCGCAGTCCGCTTCAACTATAGCGGCTGCACTAATTTATTTATTTATTTTACGGCACGGTCTTCCCACATTTCACCTATGACATCCTAGCACCCACCCGCTTTATATTATTAAAGTGCTTATTTACTTTACAGCGCGTTCCGCTTCAACTATAGCAGCCTCGCTTATTTATTTATTTATTTTACAGCTCGGACTGAACTTGCTCCTTTTAAAATGTATTATTCACTTATTTATTTTGCAAGCACGGCACGCTTTTATTATAGCGGCCGCGCACTTTATTTTCCCCTGGAGAAGCAGCCAATGGCGACCCCACGCCATTTTTTCTACAACAACTCCGTCCACCCACCCGCCCACCCCCAGAGCCGTCGGAACCGGAAGAAGGCATCTGCTCACAGCTGCTGGTTGCCATGGAGTCAGATTTCACTTCTATGAGTAAGTAGAAATGCTAATTGTACAATGCAATAAGTCTCGCAATGACTTTTATGTTTTGGTTTTTAAAACAGAAATAAAAGGCATTGTCATTACAATGGCAATAGCTTAAAGCCGCGTAAATGCGAGACCTATTGCATTGCAAATGCTTGTTTACTCTTGCTTTCAAATGTCCTTCTCCTTCCCTTCCATCCTCTGCATTCCTCCTACTCTGACACATGAATGTTTTAGCCTATTCTCTATTATTGTATTTCTTCAAATTTCCCGCAGCTCATTTACAAGATCACGATCTCTCCTCTTTCTTCTGAGAGTCATACCTATGCAACCTAACAATACCAAATCATCCCTTACTCATCTATTAATCCCAGCAACCATATGCATGAGCTCACATCCCCACTAACGATAGCAGCTAACCACCATAAATTTAGTACACCATAAAGAAACTGGAATGACTGCATGGGAATGGTTTGCGTTGAGGTCACAAGACCAATCCCAATAACCAGTTATCTTGGGATTCGGTGCGGTGTGCGGGCTCGGAGTAAAGCGCTTCGACGCCTCATCAGAGGTAGTAAGCGCTATATAAATGCAATCACAATTACAATTAAGAACAGTCTAAAAATGCCCATCACTGAAGCATAATAAACTACTGCAAATCTATGATGTGATGAAGATAATATTTTCAGATTTTTATGTACCATACGGGTATGTATTATTTATATGCTGCCCAGAAGAGAAAAAAAGGATAAAATGCAAACAATCATCACAAACATCCAAGTGTAATTTTGAACAGAAGTACAATAGGTTATTTTTGGTCCATAACGTAATGTAAATGTTATTTGCAAGTGTTTGTGTTGGTTTGGCTGGCATCAGATTGATTCAAGCATGTTTTTTTCACATCACCTTTGCATTTTTTAAATATTGCATTGTACTGAAACATGGCCCAGGTGATGATACGAACAAAGGAACAAAAATTGCAATATTCTGTCCTGTTTCTGGAGTGCATACTCATTTCATTAGGATTCTATCAAATATAAAAAAAATACCGCAGGGCAGCTCTTAGAGATGCATAATGCATATTTGGAATGCTGTCAATTTTAAATCCTGTAGGCAAAGAAATTTAAAATAATAGAATTTTGTGATATGAAATTCTGAAATCGGCATGTATCAGCCAGTTAATTTGCATACTAGCTCCCAGAATCCCCTGCATACATCACGATGCTTATACAGTCTAGACGACAATAAAAGTTGTATTCTAATCTCAACTTAGCGTCTGAGCCGGCAGATGGTGTCTGCGAAGTGTGTGTTCATTTGATGTGATCTACTGTTAGGACAAGGCATATTTCGTTACACGTTTAAAATATAACTAAGGCTAACATTATTGAAAGGCTCTTTTTATAAAGAAAATGTCTGCTTCTATTCCAGCCTTCAGCGCTTGTTATTGTTGGCTTTCTGTTACTGCATGCTCTGTTCCTTTAAGACAGAGGCTGTGCACAGCAGGAGGTTCACTAGTGGCCTCATTCACTGAGATTATGGGATCATGAGAGTAAAAATATGAGTTGTTTCCCATACTGGACCTCCATTTTTGTCACACGGCTCATAGTGTGATAACAATTGTACATCATCTATTTCAGTGGGAGGGGAATTTCAATATGGGATAACTTCCTTTGCGTGGGGGCGAGCCCCAGTAAAAGCAGGGAATTCCTGCTCATGGCCAGGTATATGTTCTCATTATGGGACATAGGCTGGGCCAGGCCGCCTCCTATGGGAGCTAGAGAAACAGAGCTCCCGGGGGTGGTCTGCGCTTGTGACTCCGAGGTTAGATACTTCAGCAGTGAGTAAGGAGGGTTCGGAGGAGCCCCCAACCCTTTTGCAGTACTCTTCTGTTCTATGCGTCCACTTTACGGGGGTCTTTGGCCTCCTCTCAAAGAAGATCAGGGGATACTCTGGGAAAGAACCAGGCAATGTGCAGTGGTACCAGCTTGGCTCTGCACCAATCAACATTGTTTCAGTGTTGGGAGGCGAGAGTGAGTACAGTAGCTACCCGGGAACATGATAAATGTGACTGACAGGAGATGACTGAGAAATTAGCACAACAGGTAAAGGCAGCAGGTAATAACTCACAGCCTACAATAACAGGAAAATCAGGGATCCTTGCCAGGCACTCCAATATTTGTGGTACTGCGGAGGTTGGGTCAAGTGAGATAACTTTGGCCAGAACTCTGAAGCACTTTGGTGGGAGTATGTTCAGTGGCGGTAGCCAGGATACTCCTGACAGCTCCTGGAACTCCAAGTACTAAACTAAAAACTTGTGGATGACTTTGAAGTTCTTACCTTTACATGTTGCAGCCACAAATCACCTGGGCTACGGTGCCTTCCTGTACATGGTGGCTGCTCCAGGTTGCCTGTGTGGCAGTACTTGTCTGATTGCCTTATGCATCAGTAGTTGCAGCGTTGGCCTGTTTCCAGTGTGCATGTCCTTCTCATATTGTGCATAACTCGGTGTGTCAGGAAGAGCTGCATTGCTTCAAGGTTATGGACTTCTTGCAGTTTCAATATATTGGCATTACCAATGCCATATGTCAATGTGCTTTAGGGGGTGAAAGGGTTTATAGCATGGGATGTGCTTTTGAAGTTGTTGCACTGAGCGTTCCAAGCTGGAAGCCACCCAGGACCTGTTGTGCATTTCTGTTGATGTGGAGGTGTGTCAAATTGTAGTCGTCTTGTATGCTGTCTAGTTTTACCATCTCTTAGCTTTCTGTGTGAAATTGGCTGAAAATAAACCAATTATTGTATCATGTTCCTTTGTGCAGAGTCATAGTTCCATTGTCAGTCAGAGAGAGAGAGAGTAAAATAAGACAGGCACCGCTAAGAAGAAGCAGTCAGCTTCATGCCGCTTCTTCAAAGTGTACCTTCTTGAAACTGACGTCAGAATAGCAACCCAAGTATTAGTCTGACCCTAAGTGTAGAGAGTCAGGATAATGTGTTTTGAGACATCAGTCTAATCATCTTCCACCTGGTCGTTCGACTAACTGCCACACTTCAGGACCGCCAATGATGGCCCCATCTGATGCACCACATCTGCTACATCAACTTCAAGGCGGTGAACTTCAACATACCACTGTGCCCGGCAGAGAAGATCAGGCTCTTCAGTGGCCAAAGCAACACATGAAGAAGTGACAATGCTGCAACATTGCCCAGCTTGAGTTCTAAGTGCTAGAGGGAGATGAACCCTGGATCTGGAATTCTATCTCGTTGCCAATCACTTAAGGTTTGCCTCTTTTTGGGTTCCAGTAAGAACTGAAGACACATCTCTTCAAGAAACATCTCGCCCATATGTAACTAAAACTACTGCATCCTCTCACAGACCCTACATGAAGAACAACCCTCATTCCGACAAATTAATTCCACCTGCTCACCTCCTCCCTTGTGTCCCTCAATCTCCTCCAGCACAGCGTTCCCTTGCTTTACAGCTATGTCTGGACTATGTAAATTCACACAAATTTACATGTAGTGATTGATCAAGGTTCCAAACTGCTACCCAAATGCACAAATATAACCTGGGCCGCACAACATCATTTCCAAGTGCAGAATAATATTCTGCGTTATGCTATAATTAAAAGAGGCACAATATACATGCCTAAAGTGCTCAAAGAAAAGACAGCAAGTGTTAGCACTTTACACCTACCTCTTCCATGTCTCTTTCCAGTGTATGCACTTCCTGCTCCTTCAGCTCCAGTTGTTCAGTCAGGATGGTAATTCTTTCCACTAGTTCCACAATGGCATTTTTAAGTCCGTCGTTGCTAGAGCTCCCGAAATAAGAGCTGAGCTTCTTCACCATCTTGTCATCACATCTGCAAAAGGATATATTTTGAGAACCCTTGTAACTGAGGTCGATCTTCTCAACGGGGTATGTCATGCCTTTCTTTTTTCTATACATGTGACTCCAAGGTAAACGTAAATTTCCTTCCAGCTGTCAAACATTTAGTTGTTTTTTTTAACATATTTGCTATGTCTTTGAAGTAATGTCAACTCCCTTTGGAGAAGCCAAAACATTAAAAAGACATCTGTACTGGAATAAATTAGATTATTAAATCATCTAGGAATGTGACATACATCTGTGGAAAAGGTGCAGTTCTGAGCCAGTATACAGTCTTATAGTAACAATCATGGTTAGGTTTACACATGAACGAATAAACAGCCTGATTCTTACAATTATTTGTACGCCTGACGTTATCTTGGGTTCTTTGGGCCTGATGTACTAATACCTCTTTGAAAGCCAGAATTTGCAAATTGAACATTGACTGGTTTGCAAATACGTATGCTTTTTGCAATGTGACTTAGCAACAAAGAGGTCGAATCATGAATTGCCCATTCACACAAGGTCGCAACACAACCTGTCTACTGAATATTAATTAGTGAGGTTGCAGGCTGTGACCCCCTGCAATTGGCAATGAATGTAGGGACGACGGCCCATATCCTCCAAAGGGACGGGTTGAGCTTTAAAAAATGTCGTGAGGAGCATGTAGTGAATCCATGAAATACTACATGCCCCCCACCTCTCCCCGTCTCCAGGCTGCCTGGCACAATTCCTAAAGGTTATGTTGTCCCAAGGGAGCAGATTCCCTTTTGCAAATCCAGTCCCACCCAAATCTGGGAGTAGATAACTTTTCAATGAATTGAAACGGCAATTGAGGTCACAAATCATTGATACATTTCATTACGAATCACTATTAGGAGGGGGTGGCTATTTCATGCCGCCTTCTAACTGCGATTCATACGGAGTCCCAAAAGGGATTTTGCGGGCCAGAAAGTAGTTTCTGAACCTTAAAATACATTTAAGACATTTAATTCTGGCATTTTGAGACAGGCAAATTGCTGCAATGATACATCAGGCCCTAGGATTCATCATTTCTCGTGGCTGCAGGGACTCTTCCGGGACGGCGGCGGGGTGCGGGCGTCCGGGCCCGGCACCGGGTGGCGATCTGGTGCACGGTGTGCGACTCTGCAGCTCTACATGCCAAGAACAGATGCATACTGGTAAGTAGCATTTTCCTTCCCTTCTATCCCTCCACTATCCTACTCACTCCAAATAACTGACTAATATCCACCACTCAAATTACTTTCATATTTCACCATACTAATTCACCACTAATCCTTTATGGGTTTCCGGAGTAGCGTGCTACTCGCCAAAAAAAGCAATTCAACACCCCATCAGGGGTTAGAAGCGCTATATAAATACAAACCTTCTTTCCTCTTCTATCCTTCTGCTATCCTTCCGAATCCAAATAACTGACTAACATATCCACCACTTAAAATTTACTTGCATGTTTCACTATACTAATTCAACACTAATCCTCTATGGGTCCCGGAGTAGCGTGCTACTCGCCGAAAAAGCGCTTCGACGCCTCGACAGGGGTAGTAAGCGCTATACAAATGCAATTACAATACAATACAATTTGCAAGGGGAAAATTCCATTGCAGTTTAAGTCTTTAGGAATTGGGAGATTTTGAGATCACAGCTGGGATTTTCTCATAAGTAAATTCCAGCAGCATGACGAAATTTCTGTGTCAGTAAATTTACGACTGGGGTACATCCGTGGACATTCTTCAGATGGAGTACATCTGAGGACATCTGTGGACATTGGGCCTATTTCACCTAGTGCAGATAGTTTCCCACCCCAAATATAATTGTAGATTTATTTCTATAAATGGGATGAATAAATCTTCTTTGAACGTGGAAATACGGGGCGAAACGTCAACAACTGATGGGCCATATGGTAAAATGTTTCTCAATGGAAAAATATCAAAGGATTGACAAAATGAGTTTACTTCTTCAAAGAGAAGAACAAAAAGTTTCATGCTTTTTTTCAGCGCCCGTTATATTTTCGCATTTGGAAATAGGTACAACATAAGTAATTCTCAGAATCTATGACAGTGACAGAATGCCAGGAGCATTCTTGGAATCCTTTGAGAAATACAGCAATATAGGGAATGTACTTTAACCGTAGGTATATGCCTACAGTTCTGCTCTTTTGAGAAACTTTTATCACTCTAACCAGAGATGAGATGTTAGATCTGAGCACAAACCAATTGCAGTGGCAACAGGTACAAAGACAGATTTGACTGAGCATAAGAAAGGTACTGCCCAATCAATGCGAAATATTAGGAGGCATGTAGGACTTCTGACATGTCTATTTCTCCTGGCACTTATAGAGAAACATTTAACCTATCGCTAATAGGTAAGGCACAGACTTCCATGTACATTTTTAACATGCATTTATTTTGGTTTTTACTAGGATGAACATGTAAATTAATATGTTTTGTTTATCTAGAGTTATACGGTGTGTCTCATTTTTCTTTTTTTTGTAGATTTGGTTGGAGTGGTTACTGGTCAGGTGGTCTTTCATCACTATTTTTGTTGACTGTTTTGCATTCCATAACCTAGTTGTTTGGAGCCACTGAATATACCTGCACAGTTTCTGTAAATAGCTGTGCTTTACTTACAGACCACAGTATGGAAGTGGTAAGACACTGCACTTGGCATTACAAGATGTATGAACACAGTTATGCACCAAGCCCTTGCTGCTGGTTTGAACCAATGGACCATATTTTTGAGTCTGATGGCTGTGACACTTGCCTTGTTGAGTCCAGTGCACCTCCCAGTCCACAATCCTATATGGCACTGGGGAAGCCAGTCTGCAAAACAAATACATGGTACAGTATCAAAAGAGCTAAAAGGGCAGCCATCTTGGAAGAGGTCCCACCTTGCTGACCCTGCACTCCCCTGCCTATATCACCTAACATGGAACTATGACATGTCCACATGCCGACCTCCCTTCTGTCCCCGGCAGGTAACAACCTGTTCACAATAAATTACCCTCCTAAGATATCCAAAAACGCCCAAAAAAATCTCAAACATAAAATTCTCAACCTAAACAAAGAAACTCTTATCATAGACACCTACGTCTGTTACAATAAGGGTATTCTATCGAATGACCTCATTTTCATTACCAATCGGCATGCTCAATGGAGGAAGATACTATCTTCTCTACTTTACACCACCACCAAGAAAAAAACACTTGGCAATAAGCTCACTATCGTGCCCTCACCTTTATACAATGCTGAAGCCACTATCTCCAGCTATAACAATCGCACCGTGCTCATTCAATGTTCTGATTGCAATCTTGAACTCTTCTCTACTTTCTTCTCTTACATTAAGTACAAGCTAAACTCAGCCATTCCCCCGCCCTCCGCCTCTCAACTCCACTCTGACTCCCCTCCATTTGACAACCTCATCTATCCCTCCCTCTCTTACCCCCTTCCCTCCTCTCTCCTCTGGCTGACACCTACTCATCCACGGATATAATTTAAGTCCATCATATCCCCTCCTCTAGTGATAATGTCAGCAGTGTCATTCGACAACAACTCTCAGACAACACTCCCTCCCATCAATATAAAGTACCCTGTACCAACTCCCCTATCAACCATGACAATATTTACTCCCCTCCTTATCAACCTACCTCTGCCAAGATGCTGCCTGTGGACCCCACCTACGTCTATCCGGATTCGGCCACATCTCCATATCGCAGCACTGTCACCAGCCAGGAACCGATCAAGATTCGCCACACACACTCCTTGGTTGATAACATAAAATCTGAATGACAGCTGATTAGCGCTTACATCCCTAAACTAGTGCATATCGCCGCCAACCTGGAGCTTAACTGGTCTCTACACATGAACCACCTCCAGAATCTCAACATCCCAATTTCCAAATTCCACACTGCTCCCAGACCTGCCAATACCTGGGCCCCACAACCTAGCTGGAGATGCGTACCGAATCTTGACCACTCTTCCCCACCCAAGAGGCTAGCTAGACTGTTATTGAATAACAATATCCTCTCCCTCCACGCCACTTACACCCGTGCTCCTTCTGACCAAGTGATACTCGGTGAAAAAAATTAGACTATCATTACCCACTCTATCAGAAAATTCCACCCTAACTGCAGGTACATCAATAACAAGAACCTCACTCAAGTACCCATCTCACATACTTCTACTATTACCACTATAACATCCCTTAAATGCGCGTTACTCAACTGTCGCTCAGCGGTGAAACACGCAGCTGACATAGCTGATCTTATACTTAACCTTGACCTTGACATCCTCCTTATACTCACTGAAACCTGGTTGAACGACTTCCCATCCACAATTCTGTACATACTAGTCTCTCCCAGTCATTACATCATCAGATTGGACCGTTCGGGTCGAGTCTAGGGTGGCCTAGCCTGTATACACAGGTCTATGTTAACTATGAAACAAACACACTCTCTGTCTCTTTCCTCCTGTGAATACCTTATGATCAACATTACCATCAATGACAACTCTAAGTGCTCTTTACACAATTTACCACCCTCCCGGCGACAACCACATATTGAACAGATAATGGAGACCACCTCCTCAAATAACGAAGAGCGTAACAATCAGATTTTTCTTGGCCTTAACAAAGTACACTGGAACAACACCAGCAACCCTATTGTGAACAGTTTTAAGTCCTTCCTCCAGGAGATCAGCCTTATTCAAGCCTGCAACAGCCCCACCCACAACAAAGGGGCCACCTTAGATCTAATCATTGCAAAAGAAACACCATCCAAATTGAATCTATCCTAGATTGTGACTGGACCGACCACCATTGCATCACCTTCTTCATATCTGAAAGAGCAATTACCTCTAAGGGTCAACCTATGAAAACCAAAAATGGGTCAGAGACACCAGCAATTTAAAGCCACTCAAACTGTTGGCTATTAGTAACTGCAATCTGCTTCCACCACCAACATGCACAACGCTCATGACCCCACTGATCACTACTTCAACTCCATGACAAAAATCATTGATAGCATTGCCCCCAAACAACTAAAGAGAGTCCCATTCAAAAGTTCCAACCCCTGGTTCAGCTTTAATCTCATCGAGGAACGCCTCAGACTAGCTGAAAGAACATGGAGACACCCCATCTCTGTCTAAAGACAAACTTCTATGAGAAAGATGGAGCACATACAACAGGCTTATTCGAAACTCAAAAGCAGCATTTTTTTAAAATCAACTCAATACGGCAATTAATAAACCAAAAAAACTGTTCAAAATTGTCAAAAACCAAGCAAACAGTGAAAGCAATGCCCCATCTTCTGACATCAACACCACACCTAACTGCAAAACTTTTGCCTCCTTCTTTGCCAAGAAACCCATGCTAATCAACACCAAGATCCAGAACTCTTTGAAACTCTTACTGTGTGCACCCCCCCTTCACCCCACTCTTGATCAGGAAGAAGGCCTGATAACCTCCTCCCACAAACCTAAAAACAATGCTGCCTGGACCAGTTTTAACACCTTCGATGAAAGTGACATCACAAAACTTCTGACTCTTCTTAAATACTTTAACCACTTCAACAATCCCCTTCCCGCCAAACTCCTCAACAAGTCCAGTCACCTAATCTACTTATGGACTAGTATTATCAATGCTTCACTTTTACAAGGTTCCATACCTGAGGGCCTAAAAATCGGATAGGTTACTCCCATACTAAAAAACCCCAGTGCCGACCTGTCTGACACCATCAACTACCGCCCTATCTCTAACATCCCAACCTTGGCTAAACCTCTAGAAAAATGTGTGCACATAAAGCTTCGCAATCACATTGAGCAATTCCATCTCCTTGACCAATGTCAATCCGGTTTCAGACCGGGTCATAGCACTGAAACTGCTATGGTCCACATTGGTGACAATGCTCTACGTTCACTTGATCAGAACGAATCTTGCTTACTAATCCTACTCGACCTATCTGCTGCATTCTACACTGCGAATCATGAAACCCTTTTCAACCTATTAGAAAACAGGATGGGTGTATCCAGTATCGCATTAAAATGCTTCTACTCCTTCCTTCACAACAGATCTCTGTGCGTCCTAATAAATCACTATCTTTACAATCAGTTCTCAGTTACACTAGGCGTCCCCCAAGGTTCCACTCTCTCCCCAACACTGTTCAGCCTGTGCATGGTGACCCTGACAGAAATCCTCAAACTCTCCCACATCTCCTATCACATGTATACAGATGATACTCAAGTCTATATGAAAATTACCTCACCCGATGACATCAGCACCCTTAATAAACCTTGACAAAAATGCAACATTCGCTGACTCGTAACTACCTTAAACTCAAAGCCCTCAAAACAGAATTCCTATTGATCTTACCTCCCAGTACCGCCCCTATCAAAGACTGGTTTCCACGTCTTACTGCCTTGAACTGTACCCCCCACATCATTGACTCAGCTAAATCCCAAGGAATAACCTTGGACAATACCCTCTCCAGGCAAATGCACATCAGTGCCGCCACCAGAGGAGGTAACCATCAACTACATGAATTAAGGAAACCAAAACCTTTCCTTCCCACAGCAGATCTCAAAACAGTGGTTCAAGCACTTGTGATATCCAAATTAGACTATGCTAGTGCTATCCTTGTGGGCCTCCCGAAAAGCGAAATCGCTCCGCTGAAGGCTACCTTGAACGCGGCAACAAGGCTCATCACTGGTTAAAAAAAAAGAGATCATATCTCCCCTGACCTCCAGTCTCTGAAATGGCTACCCTATGAGGCCAGGATCCATCTTAAAATTGCCGGCTTGACCCATAAAGCACTGCATCACAACACCCCTTCTTACCTGTCCCAGAAAGTGACCCTATCTGGTGGAAACAGAATTTCCAGAAGCACAAGTTACTTACTACTTAAGCCACAAATATTCAACAAAAAGAAAACCTACAATCGATCCTTTTCCAGAATGGTCCCTAAAATCTGGAACTCTCTTCCTCCAGACACCGTTCAACCCCTCCTCCTCCTTCTTCAGAAAAGAAGCAAAACGTCTACTAGCCAACAGACTTCTCTCACCTTCAGGCCATACCTCCCTCTCCTCAAGCGTGATGCTTACCTGCCTGTATGTAGCTCCATTTATCATGGCCGTCCACATTTGAGAGATCTGTAATGGTTGTCCGTTGCCTAAACATTCACACACCTCCTCCACACCAATCGGACTTTGCCCGTGCCAGCATCTTGAATGACTATGTGTGCCTGTTCTGTTCCTCTCATTCTTTTGACTTTATTATGTGCTTATGTAACTTCTGCTGCATTACCTACTCTACTTTTATTCATATAGCATATTGATTCTTTCATAACATCCTTTTGTCATTATTGTAATGCGCTCTGTCACCCAAAAGGTGTTGTTTGTGCTGTATAAAACTCTTTAAAATATTTTTTTTTTTAAAAAGGTCTTAAAAAGGTAATTCTGGAAAGAGAAGAGTAAACACCAAATGTATGCACTGCTGCCTGTGAAACTTCAATTTACACCCTAAGACCTGTGCTTTGGGGACTCAGGTCATCTGAACAGAGTCTTCCTGTGTTTAAAAAAGCTGTACAGCTAAAGTAAACTGAAAATCTAAGGCATAGGAAACATACCCACTCCCACAACAGGAAAGCCGCGCCAAAAGCTTCTTCACTTCCGCCACTGGAGGTTGTTGCTCCCCGGTCCACTTCTCTTCCTCCTCGTCTGAGGCAGCCTGCCCCTCCACAGAGCGGAACATTTGATCTTCTACTGCAAGGAAAAAAAAGAAACATCCCCTTGTCAGGAAGTGTGGCAACACTTTTGTGTCAATTGCAAAGTCGATCCATTTCAGAATACTTCTTTTCAATATCAGCAAACTTGACCTGTTTGGTTGTGGTTGTTTACACAGATCCGCATGCTGTTACTGGTTTATTAAAGGATAGCACAGTCATGAACAGGTGCACTAGCTCAGAGCAGACCAGGGTGCCTGTTTTTTGCAATTGCACTTTCTAGAATATATATATTCAGAATTTCTCAGAGGTAGAGCATGAACTGCAGACAGCACAGATCTGAAACCATGAACAGTAGTTGCCTCTGTTTCCAAGCTGTGCTGTAAGCAGCAAATACCAGGGGCGGCTCCTCTGTTGGAGCGGAGGAGCATTGACCCACTTAAAATCCCCCCAAAATCCTATGACAAATAAAATGGTAATTTATTACCATTTCATTTTTCATCCCCGTCCCGAGCCAAACGTCAGGACGGGGGCAGGGTCACTGCTGAGTGACAGCAGTAGGAAGAGGGTGGGCTGTCTATGCACTTATGTTTAAAGTGCACATGCCTTTTTGGCCAGCCGTCCTGAGACGACCAGCCACACATGCGCACTTTTAACATCTCTAACCCAGCTATCTTAAGACAGCTGGGTTAAAGTCAGTGCAGGCCTCCAGGGCGCTGTGAAGCGCTGAGTGAGGCCGCCCCCCCCTTCTAATCAGGGCGCTGCTCTCACAGCATGAGATCAGCACCCTCATTGTTCAAGGGAGTTCCAGGCTCCAGCTTCCAGTTCATGTGTAGGTCTGGAGCGGAGGACGTCGCGCTTGCCCAGTAAGTTTTTTTTTTTTTTTTTTGCTCGCGCGCCCGCCCCCCTCCCCCTGGATGCCAGCCACTACTGGCAAATACACTCAGTGAAATTCCAGACTAAATCTGTGCGTTCAAGACTGTGTGATCGCAAAAGAACAAGCAAGCAGCTTTGCTCTGAGCCGGTTACGGTAGAGCCCGGGAATGCACTAGATGAGTGATGTAGACTTTTACAGCATTCATTAAATAGTATGCTGAAGATGCTTGCTGACTATATCCAAATCCTAGGGATGGAGTGGCACATTGCACCAGTTGCTTCAATGTTAGTTGAAAACTGGCCAGATTACAGCTCCCTTTTACAGCCTAACATTGGAAGGGGACCTATTTCCCTTGCTTATATTGGGCCCATAGTGACTTTGCTATGCCAGCGTGCTATCACACCATGATAGGAATAAGTGAGCAACACATCCCTTGCATTTTGAAACGAGCATTGGCAAAGCCAACTGGTCTCACCCACACAAGAACAATTGGCTTTTGCGATGTGTTTGCCATGTTGTACACCAGTGTGGCTGCTGTTCAGCATGGCTAGTGCTGTGGAGTGTCCTAGAGTGGAGTGGGGGGGGGGGAGTAGAGTGTCGTAGACTGGATTTGTTGGAGTACAGTGTCATAGAGTGGAGTAGAATTCAGTGGTTAGGTGGCAGAGAGTGTTGTAGAGTGCAGTGTCAGAGTGGAGTGGAGTGGGATGTAATAGGGTGGAGTGGGTTGGAATGGATTGAGGTAGTAGGGTGGATTGGATTGGAATAGATTAGGATGGATTGGATTGGGGTTCAGTGGGTAGGATTGAGTAGAAAGGGGTGGATTGGAGTGGGTGGACTGGATGGGGTGTATTGGATTGGGGTGGATTGGAGTGGGGTGGGGTGGATAGGATTGGGTGGGGTGGAGTGGATTGGATTAGAGTAGGGTGGTTTTGAGTGGAGTGGAGGGGAGTGGTTTGGACTGGACTAGAGGGGGTGCATTGGAGTGGGGTGGATTGGAGCATGGTGGGCTGGATAGATTGGATTAAGTGGGATGAACTGAACTGGGGTGGGGTGGGGTGGATTGGATTGGGGTAGAGTTGGGGTTGATTCGACTGCAGTGGAGTGGGGTGGACTAGATGGGGTGGATTAGATTGGGTTGGGGTAGATTGGATTGGGATGGAGTGGCTTGGATTGGAGTGGGGTGGGGTGTATTGGAGTGGGGTGGATTGAACTGGAGTGGGGGGACTGGAGTGGGTAGTGTGGGCTGGAGTGAGGTAAAAAGGAGTGAGGTGGGGGGCATGGCCAAGGAGCCGCGAATGGCGGACGCGTGAGCTCGGAGCTCCGCGCCAGCTCGACATTTATCAGAAAAATCCTGCGAAGCTGGAGGCCGGGGGACATCGCAAAAGTTGCCCGGACGCTGCTGGGATGCCTGGAAGCTGGTCCCAGTGATCATGCTGTCCTCTGGGCGGCGGTGAGAAGTCCAGATCCCTGGCGACTGCTAGCGCCTGATGTGGCCCAAGATGGCGGCCCGGAGCTGACCCGCGCAGCCGAGCGGAGCAGAGTTTGGGCTTCCCCGAAGTTTGGGCTGCGGTCGGGGGCCCGCAGACAGCGGTCTGCAGCGATCGGCGGTGCGCTGTGGGGGACAGCCGGATGACGGAGGCAGTAACGGCGCAGAGGTACGGAGTGCAAGGCGGGGCATTGGAGCCCGGTCGGGGCTCGAGGACCTACGCCACCGGCCCCATAGCGGAGGTGGTGCCCAGTGTCGGGGCCAGCGAACAGTAGTGGGAGGTCTGCTGTGGGGACTGTGGCCTCCATCGGCCTGAGAACTGCTGGGGGGTTTCTCGCAGCGGCGGAGCTTGTGGGCTGCTGGGGCTTGTCCCCCCTTTTTTTGACCACTTGCCTTCTGGCGGAGCCGAGCTGCAGTGCCCTGTGCCCTGCAAATGTGGGCCTGGCGTGACCGAGGCGAACGCTGAGGGCCGCGGCCCCTGGAGGTGCGGCACACGAAGGGGCGAGTGTTCGGGGTCCGCATCGGGGCTCGGGGGATTGGTGTGTGGGCCTTGCCAACGGCCCCCTCCTAGAGGAGGAGCACTCGTCATCCTTGCTGGCCTGAGTCGCAGCCTACAGAGGACCGCCCGAGGCCACCCGGACCGGCTGCTCATGCCCTGAAGAACAGGGGGAGCCTGACCTCAGTGGGCCTCCTGCCTGTGCAGCACGGCGGACATTACCCTGCAGAGTGGTGGGCCTCCCTGGTGAGAGTTGTGGTGCCCGGACTGTGACATGAGTGGTGGTGGGCACATCGCCACCTGGGGCCATGTGGGGTCGGCCCCGAACATTGGTGCGGGAGTCGGCCTGGGCGGAGATTCGGCCACCAAGTGGGCACAGAAGTACGCAAAATAGTGGGCCCATCGATGGAGAGACTGTCGCAGCAGTTGGAGTGTTGAGGCCCTCCCGAGTGCAGCAGACCTGAGCCCTGGTGCGAGTGGCGGAATCACGACGCTGGTTGTTGGATTGACATCCCTCCCAGGCACGGCACAACGGCCGGGGGGCTGTTTGACGCCATGGGCAAACCTCGAGGTCGGCAGGCCGGAGCCACACACGACCCAGAAGACAGTGCCCAGGAGCAATCGCAGACCGCTCTGGAGGCCCCAATACAGCAGCAACTGGGCAAGATATTGGAGGCGATTGCGGACACGAAGGCTACCCTCCACCAGGACATCAGCACGGTGGCGGTAGGGCTGGGCATCCTGCGAGAAGAACACAAGAAGCTCTCTGAGAGAGTGAAGGAAGCTGAGTCCAGCATTACCGCAATGGCCCCCGCCCAAAAGGCCTGGAGCAGCAGATGGGAGCCCTCGCAGACATGGTGGATGTACTGGAACGGAGAGCCGAAGATGCAGAGGGATGCAATAGACGGAACAACATTCGGATTCTGGGCCTGCCGGAGGGAGTCGAGGGCAACGATCTGGTGTCCTACCTGGAACAGTGGCTGAGGGACGTGGGGGCACCAGAGGGTCTGTCGACCTTCTACTCCCTTGAGAAGGCCCACAGAGTCCCGGCCCGGCCCCCGGCACCGGGGCGTCCTCCGCGACCGGTGCTGGTCCGATTGCTTCATTTTAGGGACAGAGACCTGCTCCTGCGGAGGGCACGTGCGGAGGGCCCCTACGCAGTTAACAATAGTAAAGTTTCCCTCTTATCGGATTACACCCTGGAAGTGCAGCGGAAGTGGGCCTTGTTTCTGAAGGCCAAGAAGGCATTGAGGGAGGAGGGCCTCCAGTACTCTCTGATGTTCCCGGCCCGGTAGCGAATTGTGTTGGATGGCAGCACCCACTTTTGTGGCAGCCCGGGTGAGGCCTGGGACTGGATCGAGGCCTACAAGGCTGGGGCCTCCCAGCCTGCAGGCCCTAAAGCTTAGTTGAGAAGCAAGGTGGAACTTGGGAAGCGTTCCAGACGATGCTCCCGTAGGAGAGCCCCCAAGAAACTGACCTCATCGCAAACTGAGAAGGAGAGGGCTGAAGCCCTGCAGGCTGTGGCGGCGCGTATGCGGGGCAGGAGCCCCACCCCTGAGGCGGAGGCCTGTTCGTCGAGGGACACTGGGGACATTGATTCCGATACATCCCGCAGTGACAGTGTGAAGATGCCGGTGGTGACCCCGAACATGGCTGATGAAGTCATCTGAGGCCGCTTGGGCTTTGGGCCAGGCTCGACCCCTGGGTGTTGCTGAACTGTTGGCGGCAGACTCTGGTCTCGAGCTGACCTGCTCTTGTGGGGCCGGCGCGCTCTGGATGGTTTGTGCGTCAGCACTATGTTTTCCGTTTTGCTCTTTCTGTCCACCCCCCTTTGAGTACCTTACTGGGGTAGGGCCTCACTAAGGGTTATGTTCCACATGCTGTTTGGGTGACTGACCGTTGTCAGGCTGTCCTGGGATCGGGGAATTGTTCAACATGGGGGTTCACTTGTTGATATTTTCTGTTTGGTTGTTTGCAGAGGACGGCGGTTGTGCACTTACGAGGGGGCGGGCGGGGGGGTCCCCCTTATGCTACTGGAGGGTGGGTTCCTGTAGAAATGGCAGGTACACCTAACACTAAGAGGTTCCTCATGTGGAACATGCGTGGTATGGGAACAATGGCCAAACGTCACAACATATACTCCTACCTGCGGTACAGGGACGTGCACATTGCATTCCTCCAAGAGACACATCTTAATAAGGAGGAGGCCGGGAGGTTGAAGAAGAGATGGCGGGTCAGATTTTTGCGACCACCTTATCGGCTTTCACCAGGGGGGTCCTGATCTGGGTGAAGCCTGGGGTCCCCTTCGCTCTTGACCGCTCATGGCTTGACACGGAAGGGCAGTATGCCCTGCTTACGGGACGAATGGCGGGACGGGAGGTGACACTAGGCAATGTTTATGCACCCAAACAGGACTAAGTCGGCTTCCTAGAGTCTTTCTCTGCCTCCTTGGCTCATTGCTTAACAGGTTCTCTTATATTGGGGGGCGACTTTAACTGCGTGGCGGACGTTGTCATTGATCGTTCGCACCCTCCCCTACCGGGGACGCAGCCACATCGTACAGCGTTGGGTTTCCGGACCTGGATATCCCACTGGGGCTTAGAAGACACTTGGAGACTGCAGCACACGGGGGTTAGGGAGTACTCCTTCTTCTCGCCAGTCCACCAGGTTCATACCAGGCTCGATATGTTCCTCTGTTCCCCAGCCTTCAATGGTTCCGTTTCCCACTCTGAATACTTGGGGCGTACTTTGTAGGACCACAGCCCACTACTCATATTATACCAACCATTGGGGCGGCTCCCTCTGCTCCCTACATGGAAATTGAACCTGTTATTGCTTGATGATGTCCCCTTCCGGGCCTCATTGCTAGCACTGGTCGAGGCATACTTCCCTATTAATGCTAACACTGCCTCCTCTCCCCAGGTGGAGTGGGAGGCGTTTAAGGTGGTTGTAAGGGGCCATTGCATGGCTCAAGCATGTGGGGTGCACAGGGAGATTAACCGGGAACCTCTGAACTTGGAGGGGACTATCCATAGACTGGATAATTTACAGGACATGGACGATGCGGCCCAGGTGTCCCTACAAGACGCGCGGGCACGATACAGCGACTCATTGGGCAGGCTGAGGTGTTACAACTATAAGGACTACCTAGATAAAGTACAATGAGAGGAAGGGAGGGCGGGTCGACTGTTAGCACGCTTAATCAAACCTGAGTTGGGGGGAGCACCTGTCACGCGGCTAGGTTTCGACACGGGAGACGTGGTGCATGACCCAGATGCCATTAATGACTCTTTCCTAATGTACTATGAGTGGCTGTACAAGGCCCCGACTGCGGCCTCCTTGCCGGATATACAACACTTCCTAGCCCCTCTGCAGCTCCGTACGTTGGAGGCAGATGTACGGGACGACTAAGGGGGCCCGAGCACTGCGCAGGAAGTCAGGGCCGCCATAGCGGCGTTGGCACCCGGTAAGACGCCCGGGACTGATGCCCTTCTGGCCGAGTTTTATCAGCGGTTTACCGATATACTGGCTCCGCATCTTCTGGCACTGTATGCAGAGGCATATAAGGGAGGGGGGGTTTGCCCAACTCCACCCAGTCGGCACTTGTGATTCCGCTCCCTAAGTCCAAGCAACCTGACGCGGGAATGAGAGATTATCAACCTCTCTCCATGCTCAACCTAGACTTTAAGATCTTGAGCAAGGTGTTGGCGGGCAGGCTGCTCCCCCACATGAAGTCCCTGATTCACCCGGACCAAAACGGGTTGATCCCCTCTCGTAATACCTCTTATAATCTCCGCAGGCTCTACTCCGTACTCTACCATGCGGATGCACCAGCGCTCCAACAGGCAGCGGTTTTATCTGTCGACCTGGAGAAGGCGTTCGACACGGTGAGCTGGGAGTACCTTTTTGAGGTGATGCACCGAGTAGGACTGGGGGATGATTGGGTGCGGTGGGTACGGCTTCTCTATGCCTCGCCCACTGCGAGAGTCAAGACGGGACGAACCATAGCCAGATTGTATAAGATTTCCCGGGGGTCCCAGCAGGGGTGCCCCCTTTCCCCACTCCTATTTGCCCTGGCTGTGGAACCGCTGGCGGAACGGTTTTGCCTGGGTGGGAGAGGACTGGGACTGACCTTGGGCGGGTGACGGCACCACGTCTCTCTATACGCAGACGACTTGTTGCTGTACCTTACGGAGGCAGTCGAGGGGGCCGCTGAGGCTCTACGAATTCTGGGCGACTTTGCTCTCTTTCGGGCCTTAAGGTCAATAAAACCAAGACCTATCTGTTTCCCATAGCTGGGCCTCTGCCTCGACCGGAGGCTCTGCCGATTGACACTCTCTGGGCACAGCGTACCTTTAAATACTTGGACATACATATTTTCCATGACCTAGATGATTTGAGAGATGGGAATCTGGGAAGGGCGTGGCGTTCTCTTCGCTCTTGTGTTCAGTTCTGGAGCACGCTACAATTGCCCATCATGGCCCGGATCACACTGTCCAAAATGGTTATGCTGCCCCGGTTGTTGTACTTTTTCGTGAATCTCCCAGTTTTGATGCCGAGAAGCTGGTTTCGACCTCTACATGCACTCCTGCGGCACCTGGTTTGGGGTGACGGACGCCCGAGGGCGTCCTTGCAAACTCTACAGCGCTTTATGTCGGAGAGAGGACTTGGGGTGCCAAATTTTGAATTTTATATGTTGGCCGCCCAATTACAGTGGTTGGCACAGTGGGTGGAGAGAGTGAACGAGGAGGGAACGTGCCTGGCGGACCCGGCATCGAGTCGCGGGCAGGTAACGATAAATCTCCTACTACCGGCCACATCCACCCCTTACTGCTCCTTGCTGCAGCGCAGGGCCTTCCAGACGTAGAGACGATGTTGCAGTGGAAGGCAACAACCTGCGAAGTATTCTCCTATGCTACCTCTGGTGGGGCTGCCACACGGGGATCCCCAATCTACATTCACGAGTGCCCAGCTGGCCAGATGGTCGGAGGCCGGACTGGATAATATTAGGGACTGCTACTTAGATAAGGCATTGATTCCTTTTGCGGAATTGGTAGATGGTAGTTGGCTCCCCCTGGGTCAGTTCCTGCATTACGAAGCGTTGACACGTACGTTTGCGCACTTATGGGGCTCTGGGAGGGAGGAACCTGATACGCACCCTGTCCTCCATGCTTTATTCACCCTTGGCACCTCGGGACACCTGGTGAAATGGCTTTATGCCACATTAGTGGAGGCTTCCACCGGCCCCCTGGATGTATTGCGGGCGCCTTGGGACAGGATTGGGGGCAGAGTCCTTACCGACTCTGAGTGGCGTAAGGTTTTGCGCTATTCCGGGAAGGTCCCCCGGAACACCCGATTGAAATATATCCAATTCAATTACACACATATGACCTATATGACGCCACACCGGCTTAATGTGACATGTGGAGGGGAGGTGGGACAGTGTGCCAGATGTGCCCACCCGGATGCTGACTTTGGCCACATGACTTGGGATTGCCAATGGGTGCGTCCTTACTGGGAGGCGGTGTTGGTCAAGATCAAAGACGTGCTTGGGAGGGAGTTGGCCTTAAAAATCCAGACGTGCCTGCTGGGTCTCTTCCCCAGGCCGCCTAAGCGCAAAGTTGGGAATCGTTTGATAGATCTTGCGCTGGGCCTTGCTAAGCGCAGGATAGCGATGGAGTGGAAATCCTCAAGGGGGCCACAGGTTGCAGCCTGGAACAGGGATGTTATTGCATGGGCTGGGGCAGAGGGTAGAGCACTAGCATGGGAGGAGGCCAAGGGAGTGAGAATGCGCCCGATTGCTGAGCAATGGAAAGAGGCAATGGCTGAATGGGAGAAACCGGTGGGATCTAGCAGTGAGGGGGGAGAGTCGGAACGCGAACCACAAATAGATGCCGCGGCACAAGTCGCTCATTCAGGGTCCCCTGGAGTACCAGGGGTTTGATTTATGAGTGGGGGGTGCATGGGCTTCAGAAGTCCTTGGGAGTATTTGCCCAGGTACGGGAGGGATACCAGCTGTGGGGGGGGGCCCCACCGGACCCGCTCGTGGGTTGTTTATGCTTTTATTTCCATTAGATGTCTGTGCTCCGACATGTCCACACCACTCCTCTGCACAAGTTACTTGTTTCTTTTTTCCTTTTTTCCTTTTCTTTCCCCCTTTCTTCTTTTTTGTTTGTTCCCTGGGTTTGAGCATTGTTAATGGCACAATATCATTACATTTACAAATATATATATGCATACGATGGACTGATGTTGGATGACCTTCCGCATAATTGCCACAATATAAATGTCTTGGTGGAGCATGTACTCACGAACGTAGACAGTAATAGATGATGTAACTTGTTTTGTTTTTCCTTTATCCTTCTTGCACTCAATGTAACGATTTGTAAAAAATGTCAATAAAAATATTTAAAAAAGATAGGAGTGAGGTGGATTAGAGTGGAGTGAACTGGAGTGGGGCGAATTGCATTGGGGTGGGGTGGATAGGATTGGAGTGGGGTGGGGTGGATTGGATTGAGTGGGGTGGATTGGAATGAGGTGGATTGGATTGCGTGGATTGGATTGAGGTGGATTGGATTGGATTGGGGTGGAGTGAACTGGGTGGGGTGGATTGGATTGAGGTGGATTGGGGTGGAGTGGATTGGAGTGGGGTACTTTGTATTTGGCTGGATTGGGATGGATTGAATTGGGATGAGGTGGATTGGATTGGAGTGGGGTGGACTGGATTGGGGTGAGGTGTATTGTATTGGGGTAAAGTGGATTGGATTGGAGTGGAGTGGGGTGGATTGGAGTGGAGTGGGGTGGGGTGGATTAGAGTAGAGTGAAGTGGGGTGGATGTTTTGGATTGGAGTGGGGCAGATTGTTTTGGATTGGAATGAGGCAGATTGGCATTCGGCAGATTGTTTTGAATTGAGTGGCGCAGATTGTTTTGGATTGGATGGGACAGACTGGAGTGGGGCAGATTGTTTTGGATTGGAGTGGGGCAGACTGTTTTGGATTGTAGTGGGGCAGATTGGATTGGACAGACTGTTTTGAATTGGAGTGCAGCAGTTTGGAGTGGGGCAGATTGTTTTAGACTGATGTGGGGCACATTGTTTTGTATTGGAGTGGGGCAGATTGCTTTGGATTGGAGTTGGGCAAACTGTTTTGGATTGGAGTGGGGCAGCTTAGTTTGGAGCAGGGCAAATTGTTTTAGATTGGAGTGGGGCAGATTGGAGTGTGGAAGATTGAAGCAGAGAAGAATGTTTTCGATTGGAGTGGGGAAGAATTAGAGTGGGGTGGGTTGGGAGGACTGGAGTGTGGTGGATTGGAGTGGATTGGGGTGAGTGGTTTCAATTTGAGTGGGGCGGATTGGATTGGTCTGGGTTGGATTGGATTGAGAGGGGCAAATAGATGTGGGGTGAGGTGGGGTGGATTGGTGTGAATTGTAGTGGGATGAATTGGGGTGTACTGAAAAATTATGTGTAAAGCATCATTTCAGAAATTACACATAAGAAAGAAACAAAGTTGCTTTGCAATAAGATATTCCTCATCTTTCGGAACAGCGCCCACAAGCAAAAACATAAGAAAACATGAGTGCAAAGTGAGAAAAGAAGACTTGGCAAAATAAAAGAATATTAACTATAGAAAATAAATATTTGCAATTCTGTTTGTCCTGCTGGGCATGTTTTTGCCAGTCACACACCTTCTGTTTGAAGGACACTAAAAGTCAAACAGAACAAAATAGTTCCTCAATCACATCCAGAGCAGCGGACGGGCATTGATTAAATTAAATCAATCAGGGCTTGGCCTGCCTTGACGAATTATGAGGCTGTAAAGAAGAGTGGCACGTAAGCCAACAAATGGTGAGCAGCGGGCGGGCTCCAAGCCTTTATTGTTAACAACAGTGTCTCGCTAGCAAGATGCATGCGCTAATGCATGCTATCTCAGGCTCGATCCTAAAAACATACAGGAATGGGACTTGCGTGGGGTCATGTATACTCACCAGTGCTTCCCCCACAACGTAATGCATTCTTATTACTTTGATTCCTTTTCCCTTGTCCCTTTCGTTAGCATTTGAAGTGTTATCATCTCTGGGGATAGGCACCTCATTGCCACAAAAAACATTTTCTCCGAAAAGGGCTCCCATGCCAAGAGCTGAGCTCCTCCTGTAATGGCTACTCAAACCATACCTCAATGATGACCCATACCAGGCATGGCTGGTCCATTGGGCCTGAGGGACCACGCTCCCCCACCTTTTGCCCCCTCACTAACAGTGTCTGTTAGGCTGAACATTGGTCAGCCTGACAGACACTGTTCTTTTTCAGGTCAGGCCGCCAAGAGCCAGACATGCGCTAAAGGAAGCTCCAGGCTGCCTAAGCTGAAATTTGCTGGGCTGTGGAAGTTACAGCTGCTGTGGGCATGACCTCCTCAGCTCAGCAAAGCTCCCTGCGGCCCTCCCCTCAGCGACGACGGGTAGCGTCACTGATTGTCTTGCACCGGAGTGCTTCAGTTTTAAGCCCTGAAGCGCCCAGGGTCGAGTGTCAATCGGTGACACTTCATCACAGAGTGGGGTGGGGTCAGCAGTCTCACTGACCCCATCCCACTCTGTGATGACATTGGGACTATAAGGGAAGGCAGCAGTCCTTAGCCTCCTGAGACCTCCGAGGCAGAGCTGCAATTAAGCGTGTGTGTTTTTTTAAAAATTAATGTTTGGTGCGTTTGTGCATATATGTATGAATGTTTAGTAATGAGTGTTGTCAATGGATGTGTTTGTGTGTGTATGCGCGCGTATGAATGCATGGCTGTGAGTGTGTATGTGCGCGTGGGTGTCCCGTCCATCCGCTCTCTCCCTCTTAAAATTACCAGCCGCCACTGACACATACTCCATAAGGGAGGGAGGGAAGAATGTACAGGTAAAAGCAAAATGAATTAGAGTAATATGCTAAAAGGCAGGTATTCTGAACACTGTCTCCTAATCTTTTACTTAATCTCAGTGTTTACCCCTTCTTTCTGAGGATGGTCCCAAGCCAATAGAATCAGCTTAGATTCAAAAATACACTTGTGCAAGAGACTTTTGAATTACAGGACAGCTAGTGACTTATGAACAATGTTCAAGCATGTGTAACAGCTGGCAACCTACAGGTCTCAAACTCTGCATCCCTAGTCTCCACTACTCCTGCCTGTAATGGGTGTCAGAAGTACCAAAAAGACCAAGTAGCTGCCCTCCAATTATCTACCAGAGAATCTCCCTAAACGTTTGTCATGGCAGACATGACCTTTGTAGAACTATGCCCACTGTAGAGCTCTCTCTTCCTGCCACTAAATATGCTATGGACCAGGGGCATAACACAGGCCCATGCAGCCCCGCAGTGCAGGGGGCCCCCAACCCTTCAGGGGGCCCGAATCAGTCCAAGGTCAATGAATATCTGTGCTACGTGAGAGACCCCGGGTCCCATCATCTCATTCTGCAAAGGGGCCCCATCATTTTGCCTTACGCCACAGCTTGGGACACTGTGCATCTGATCCAAGGCTTAACATTTCTCTATAAGGACAAACCCCACTTCTTCTTGGTCCAAAACTAAACAAGTGAGCTATAGTATGCCAAAAGTAACCTCTCATTAACAGGAAACTACCTAATGTATTAAAACAGAGTGCAGAGCCAAGACCTTTGGTGAAAAAGAGCACGCTAGAATGCCACGGCTGTTATTACATAAAGGGCCCCCGGGCTGCAATGTACATGTGCGCCTTCTTTCTGCATTCTGGGACACTTTGGTAGTACATAAGTGACCACAGATGCTTGTGTGGCCCTTTCTGTAATACAGACCGCACCAGTGCACATATAGTGCAGCACTCTCTTAAGGTGGCATTCCCTCATTTGCCCCATGCAAATGAGGGAATACTTTGCCTCTGTGCCTATGCCATTTTTTGGAAGTGGGTTCAGAGACAAAGAGACCATCAGGAGGCGCACTGACTGTGCACCACAAAGAGGTGGAGCACAGTCAGTGCACCACCTGAGGGCAGCCCTCTGGAGGAGTAAAGGGTGCCCCCATGGACCAACCAGAGAGCCCCTGCTGCAGATGGGTGCACTGCACTGGAAAAGGCAGAGTGGCTCTTTCAAACAGCTGCTCTGTCTTCCTCTAATCTGCTGCCACCAGGACAGCGGCATTGATGGTGATAGGACTCAATAAGCTGGACTGCGCATGGCGCACCTTGTTAAGGGTGCCCCACAATAGGATCAGAAACATAATCTCCTCCTCCTGGTGCAACTCAGAGGTCTCCATTGGCTCAAATCCTGGATCAAAACATGCAACCAAGGAAGGCTCACAAATAGGAAAACAAAGGATAATAATTCCCCAATCCATCTCTCCAATGTGGTGGTAACCAAGGACAAGTTAGAAGATTGAATGATGTCTCCCTAAAAGACTCAAACAGAGACCAGGGCAGCAGACACAGGACAAAGGGCAAATCCCAGGCCAAGGTGAAAGGTTGCTTAACCAGATGTTAAAGAGAAAGCCCTAATAGAGGGCAGGAGATGAAACCTTTGAGTCCACCAAACCCTACCTCTTCCACATGATACCCTGAAAACTTCCATGGACACCCACTGAATCCATGGAGATGAGGTAGTCTGGTGCAGCTTGAAGTCAACCAGTTGTAACAACCAATGACACTCACAATCTCAAAACACCCCTCCCTTCTTGCACCAAGCCTGGAACAATGCAGAATGGTAGTTGACTGCATCTCTAGCAAATCTACAATAAGATGCTTGCACTGCTGAGGGCAGCTGCCAAATGACACCCAGATTTTCCAACCCTAACAACAAGTGTTGCCGCCTTAGAAGTTAGTGAAGCTGATAGATGTGGGGGGGTTGGGAGGGAAAGCAAATGGATTCATCCACTCCAGGACCATGACATCTGAAGCAGGAGGGGCGAAGGAAGACATTCATCTCCCTCCTGATGTGAGTTTAGAACTAAGAGGAGAGGGGAAAGGATGTGGCTACATGCAGGAGGTTCACAGGCGAAAAACAGAAAAGAGCATTCAATCCTTATGTTCCGCTTGTGGGTTAACATGGACCAAAACTCTGAAAGAAGAACATCTGCTACAGAGGTGAAAATGTGCAGGACTGGAACCATGATATCCCAAATATCACTCAGAGACACCTGGAAGGAATGGGAAGATAAAAATACTCAACTTAATCCATCCTCTGCCACTTTATCCATCCTTCTGAAGTGGATCACAAATATCAAGGGCAGTGCTGATCTGTCCAAAATCTACGGTGAAAGGGTACATGTGGCAAACTCTGAAATTGATTTTACTATACCGGCTGATATAAACCTTTGTTGTTATGAAGTGTATTCTTACCACTGCCATCTAGCCATGGACAGAAACCATGAACACCTCAAATGCTGAGAGGGCCATGGACAGCCTTTTTAGATTTGCTGTCGCATCGTATCTGATGGTGATGAGAGAACCTCATCTAGTAGACCCTCTAGGGTGGTCTCCTAAATGCAGCATGAAAAATCTGTTGTGAAAACCCAAGCTGCAAGCAAAGCTAGGGGAACCTCTACTCCTATGCTGGAAGCAACAACAACCGTGTCCCAGTCCTCATATCTGCAGAAACTGAAGGCTGATCTGGTGGCTACTGAATTTCCACCATACTAGTTTCTGACACACCAGGTGTCATAAAAGAAACCAGGAGCATAAATTCAATGAAAGTACTTATTGCCAGGGCTGTGGTACCTGGTATATTTCTTTGATCCTGAAACTATGATCTGACCATAGCTGAAAGAAGATTTAACAACTCTGATAGATGGTTCCTCAACTTCTTTATGCAAGTTTATGGTAAGAAAAATGTGCCCAACCTTTTCACAAGCATGGTCGTAATGAACTGTGGGTCCTCACAGTGGATTGACTGAGACTTCATATAATTGATCAGCAACCTCAATTCTATCAATGCCTGAGAGACTATATGAACCCTAAAAATGCCAATGCCAGGATGTCCTGTATGGACCAATCAAAGGGCAATTCCCTGACCTCAGGCACCATCCTCTAAGTGAAAACCCTTGACAATGACAATAGTCTGAAGGGGTCGCTCAGGAACTAAAAGTGCAGTAATAGGATGACCTTACAAATATTCAACCCTCCTGAGCCTTAGGAATATAGAGTAAGGCACCCACAAAAACCAGGATATGAATGCCCCAAACAACACTGATGTTCTTTTGTAGAGTATTCATCTTGACGTGTTCTTTTCACTTACCATTCACCTGCATCAATTTTTAGGAGGATGATTAAAGCGAACCTTCTCTTTCTTTGCCTTCCACACTAGAAAATGTCTGGAGTACTATCTTTGCTGCTGGTCTTCTAGAGGGACCTGCAATATGGCTCCTGAATGCCTAGGCGGAGCACTCCTCTTAAACTCAATATGAGGGGCAAGGTGTTAGTAGGACTTGGCGGGGGTCATAGGAAATATAAATGTTTTAGTTCAGTTTTACATTCTTTAGAACCCCAAAACTGTAAATGGCACATTCCAAGTGCAAATGAAAGTGGTGAATCCTGCTGTGAATAAGATACCAATGGGATTCAAAAAAATGGTAAGGCCACCTGTCCCAAATTCAAAGGCAAGGGTCTTTGAAGGATTTTACTCTACTTCCAAACCTCTGAATCAAAAAGTGTTCCTGAATCAGAAGAGCTGGCAGAGTCCCTTAAAACGATGCCTGTAGTGTCGGTGCCTGGAGGATCTAGACCAAGAGGCAGAACATAAGTTAACAGTCTCTGCCAAAGGAAGTACATGCTATATGTCTTTAAAATCCTGTGAATGCAGCTTCCAGCTAACCACACGACAGCCTCTCCCTGAGGGAAAAAAAAGATGCAGAACTGTTGCTTTCTGTGCCTCCTTTAGACTCCAGTGTGTGGACCAAAGATCTCTCCTGGCATCAACAGACGTTCCGGCAGCATGGCTTGCTGATGAGAGACCATCAAAACATGCAAGCACCAGAAATCTGAGCCTGCAGACCCTGGCTGCTCAGAAATTTAGCGCAGTCCTTCCTTTCTTGCACATCAAAAGTCAACACTTGAACATTTTTCAAGGGGATTGTGACTTTCAAAAATAGTAATGCTCATCTGGTTGCCTACTCCGTTATTACATGCAGCATCTGGTGAAGATCATTGCTACCCCCTCACCGGATAGCAGCGGTACACTGGGTCAGTCTTAGAAGGGTAAGAGGAATTAGGGTTAGATATAAAAATGGCGGGTGAAACCTCTTCCCGGGTTTATGTATTGAATATCCCTTATGACCACCTTCCAACAGAGCATTTCTAGCAGCTTTTCGTTCATCATTTTTCTCAGCATTGCCAAAGACTGATATTCCGGAGACAGAGAATTAGAGGCATCCTTCATTGCCCTACTAATAGCATATTTTTAGCCTCCACTCTCCCTGGAAGAGGGGTGAACCTTCTTAGTTGCTGGTTTAGCCCTTTTGGTCCTACTTCTGCTGAAGAAGCATTGCCACCACGCCCGTAGCAATATGGAGAGCACTGATTATATGTGTGCCACGAGGATGCTGCATACTGAGAATAATGTTTCCAATCTAAGATGGCTGTTCACATTCAGTATAGCCTCAGTCCCAATGCAATATGTCCAATCCCCGATAAATTTGGGCTGTTTCCTGGCTGGTAGTCTATAACACACAAAAATGGCCACTATTAACACTATAAAACTCTAGGCACTGTCCCTTAGATTAAGAGTCCACCATCCATCAGCCGAGAATTGAAAAATCAGCGAAACAGATAGAGACCCAAGGAAACCCAGTATCCCTCCATCAGCCAAGATTCGTAATCACAAAACGGGGGGCAGGTGGATGTGGGGTATATGCTTGGGGGAAGAGAGCAATTTCCAATCAAAGAAACATGAAATCCAAGTATCAGAGTGATCTGTCTGCGGACAGACAAAAAACAGATGCAGCTAAGATAGTGCAGCATATAGGGCTGAAGGGCAGGATATAAGTGTTTTTTCTTATGCCTGCAGGGTGCCTGTCAGGATAGATAACACCTTGCACAGGAAAGACTGGAATGAGGTAAACTCTGGCGTTGTAATGAATCATTTAACATAGTGAACCTTTTCCAGGGTCTCATCTTGGGTATATGAGCACTTGTTTTTACAGCTGTCAAATAATTTAAAAAAATAGACATTCAGAGTGTTGATGGTGTTGTAGGTGCTCAATTTAAATGAGCTGCTTTCCACCTAAATGAGGGAACTACACAAATGTCCCTGCTTTCTTTTGTGCATAATTTATGCAGCACTCCAAGCCTGAAAGGGTGTTGTCTTGACTTATACTGGGTGCTCCCTTGTGTCTGGACAAAGCTGTACCTGGCTAATGAGCTGTAACTAGAGTGAAACACGTGTCATGGGTTGCTTTTATTTGTTTCCAGATTGGCTGAAATGGCATTTCACCAAGCCAAAGCTGTAATACTTTGACAGGAGTGGTAAAAGGCTTTTATCATTTTTCAGCTCAGTGTGGATGGCATTTGCTAATCCTATGCTTAAAGACTTTGCTGAAAAAATGGCAAAGGTTTTGTCACTTTATAGCTCAGTGTGTGAATGGCACTGTACTAATCCTATGCTTAAAAACTCTACGAGAAAAATAAATATTTGATTTGAACAGATTCAGTGTATCGGTGGTGCAGGGAGCTCCATATAAAGGAGCTACTCTCCACCTGAACTTGGGAACTACCCAGAGTTCCCTGCTTCCTTTTTTGCATAATTTATGCGACACTCTAAGCTTGAAGGGGTGTTGTCTTGACTTATACTGGGTGCTCCCTTGTATCCAGAAAAATCGATATCTTTCTCTGATGAGCTCTAACCAGAGCTAAACACATGTGTCAAGGATTGTTTTTATTCAATCAAGGTTAGCTTTGCTGGTACTTTACTAATTCAAAGCTGTAATACTGTACCTGGAGTGGTAAAAGGCTTTTGTCATTATTAAGCTTGGCGTGGATTACCTTTTCTCATCCTATGCTTAAAGATTTTGCTGAAAAATAGCAAAAGGCTTTGTCACTTTCAAGCTCCGCATGGATGGCACTGTGCTAATCCTATGCTTAAATACTCTGCTAGAAAAACAGACATTTGAGATGAGCAGATTCAGAGTGTCGGTGGTGTTGTAGGGTGCTCCAAATAAAGAAGATGTTTTCCATCTAAACATGGGAACTGTCCAGAGTACCCTGATTTCATTTTTGCATAATTTATGCAGCACTCTAAGTCTGAAACTGTGTTGTCTTGACTTATACTGGATGCTTCTTGGTCTCTGATGAGCTCTAACTAGAGTAAAACACGTGTCAGTGCTTAATTTGTGAAAGAAAGAGTGTGGTGCCCAGGGCTCTGCTCAAAAGCCAGCGGCCGGTGCAATTAAATGTCGGTGAGCTGAATACCAAGGCAGGTATGTTTTTCCCTCTCTTCTACTATGTAAACATCTGATGGGGAAAATAAGTGCTGGTCCCTAAAAATAAGTGCTGTTGCCCCCCACTGGCAACCACCGGCTCAAATTAAGCACTGGTGTCATGGGTTACTTTTATTCAATCCAGGTTGGCTTGGACGGTATTTTGCCAATCTAAAGCTGTAATTCTGTGCCTGGAGTAGTAAAAGGCTTTTGTCAATTTTCAGCTTGGCGTGGATGTAATCTGCTAATCCTCTGCTTAAAGATTTTGCTGAAAAAATGGCAAAAGGCTTTATCACTTTCTAGCTCCCCATGGATGGCACTGTGGTAATCCTATGCTTAAATACTCTGCTAGAAAAGCAGACATTTGAGATGAGCAGATTCAGAGTGCCGGGGGTGTTGTAGGGTGCGGCTTATAAAGGAGCTGCTCTCCACCTAAACTTGGGAACTACCCAGAATTCCTTGCTTCTTTTTTTGCAAATATATATATATATATACCTCTATTCATGGTGACTCCTCAATCCAGTAGGCTCCCCATATGGGAAAATCAAGTTCTCTATGTGGAACATTATTATTTGCATTTATGATGAGCAGCAATATTCACTAAGGATTGTACTGTAGACATAATCAGGGTCAGGTCTGTAACATGTATAATGCAGGCGGTGTTAATGATAATTGTAGTAATGATACATGTCAGTTTAGCTCTATCAGATGAAATCAGTACACAATTCTAACGTCACCAGATGGTCATTGGGATGGTATTAAAGGTGCCACACCCACATATGCATAAGACACTTTAAGATTGATCAATGAGTATTTATAAACCATAAGACAGCACTAAACACGTGCATTGAACATATTTGAATACTTGCCACTTTAAAATCATTGTAATAATGGTGCTAGGCATTTTAGCACCATCAGACTATAATAGTGCTTATCGTTTTAGGGATAGTGCCAAAGTTTTTAGTTCAGGCACTTTTAATGTTGCATAAGTAACTTTTGGTCACAGGAATAGCATTGATTGTTCAGGGGAAATGTATGCATGAGGCACTTTAGGACCATTAAATTAACACTCACCGCTATTTCCATCGTGCGGAAGAGCATGGTCTGCTGAATTACTTGAACATCAGAACATGTCACTTTAAGCATGCCTTAGTATTTAGCTCAAGCATTATTAATGTTGCATGAGTCACTTTTGGTCCTTAGAATAACATACTGTTCTGGAGTAATATATGCATGTGACACTTTATGACCATAGAAACTAACACTCACCACTGCATCCATCATGCGGTAGAGCAGGTTTGTTGAATTATATGAACATCAGCACATGTCACTTTAAATATATCCTATTATATAAATGCATTAGCACTTTAGGAATAAGATCATTATGGAATAACTTTCTTCAGCTCATTGAACATACATTGTGGCATTTGAAGCATAGGAGGATTATAGCATAATATATCATCAGCCTGGCGGAACCAAGCTTATTTCATACACCGCATTGTTAGTTTGCAGCGTATTGTTTTACGCTCAGGGGGATCTGGTCCCTGGGGTCTTTTTTAATCTTGGGGATGGGGGCCGTGCAGCCCCCTTCCATTCATTAAAATATTGTCCCTAGGGCACAGGGTGCCTGGGGCCTCTTAGAGACTTGGAGTGCGGGGCCATGCACCTCTCCATAAATTAATTACAAATGTGCCGCCTCAAGGGCCCTGGCCCACCCCAGGTTTTTTTTTTTATCAGGTGGGGGCCAGCACTTTTTAAAAAGAGGTTACAGCGGATTTGCAGATCCTCTGCAAATTTGCAGCAACCATTTAAAAAAAACGTTTTTGGCACCAGGCAGGCTCCCTCTAAGACCCCACCTGCCACCATGCCTAGGGGCTCAGTGTATCCCTACCCTGCCGCCTTACGTTTTTTCTTAAACATTTTTTTTAGGACTCTATATTAAGTCTCATGTCCTAAGAAGGCTGCCACAACATCATTGTTGATGTGGTGGCAGCCATTCAGACCTCAGCATGAGATCCGCCGGCTTCGGGGATCCTCTGCGGTGTACAATTAATTGTTAAAAAACTACAGAACGAATTTACACCAAATCACACAAAAAGCACTCTTCCTGTACCAAGATTTAGCTTTATATATATGGAATATATATATTCCCTGTAAAACTCGAAGGTTAAAGTAACAATATAGTTAGGTGAAATGTTCAGCAACAACTTAACATTTTAAACTCTAAAAAACACTGAAATTCACCAGTTATAGTTATCTCAAGTAACCATAACTTGTGTCCTTAGGTAACAATAACTCACGGTCCCGTCATGCACAGTTTTCTCATCAATAATTTCAAATGCAGTGATATTATTAATGATGTCATAGAAGTTATCATGAGTGATGTAATATGTGGGGCAATTAGCAGTGCATGGCGAGGCGCAAGTTATATTTACTTTAGGGTGCGAGTTATAGTTATTTATGATAACTATACCTATATCTGGTGAATTTCAGTGTTTTTAGAGTTTAAAACGTTACGTTGTTACTGAATATTTCACCTAACCATAACGTTACTTTAATTTTTTCTTCAGTGAAATTCTAGGTTTTTTTCAATGTTACGTAATATTTAATTACCATACGTAAACCCCACCCTCCTCTGTGCATGGACGAAGGCCTGCAGCCAGGCCCTGCAGCCAACCTCCAACATGCAGCCAACCCCATTCTGCACACGGCCTTTGGCCGTGTGCATTTGGCGGGTTGGCCACAAGGCCGGGGCTGTGGCCAGGCTCTGTTGCCAACCCACCCAAAGGAAGCCAACCCCACACTGCACACAGCCTTCGGCCGTGCACGGTGGGGGGTTGGCCACAGGGCCTGCCCTGGGGACCCGATACCCCCAGGGGCCTTTTTTTTTTTTAAAGAGGAAGGGATGCTGTGTGGCCATCTCCCCGATCCTATTATGGCCCTGGGGACCCCACCCCCCAGGGCCATATATATTTTGAAGGGGAAGGGGGATGCATGGCCCCCCTCCTTGAACCTTATTAGACCCTGGGGACCACATCCCCCAGGGCATTTTTTAAATTAAGGGAAAGGGACGCCGCCTGGCCCCACTCCCTGAGCTTTATTAGGCCCTGGGGACCATATCACGCAGGGCCGTTTCTTTTAATTAAAGGGGAGGGGTGCAGGATGGCCCCCCTCCTCGAGCCGTACTAGTTCCTAGGGACCCCATTCCCTAGGGCCGTTTCTTTTCATTAAAGGGGAGGGCGGCTGCATGGACAACCTTCCCAAGCCTTATTAGGCCCCAGGGACCCCATCCCCCAGGTCCACTACCTAAAATAAAGGGGTGGGGGGCTTGTGGCCCCTCCCCGAGCCTTGTTAGGCCCTGGGGACCCCGTCCTCTAGGGCTGTTTATTTTAATTAAAGGGGAGGGGGGCTGCATGGCCCCCTTCCCCGAGCCTTGCTAGCTCATGGGGACCCCATCCTCTGGGTCCCTCTTTACTGAAAGGTGGGTGCCCTGGTGCCCATTCAGGGCACCCACCCTATACTCGTTTTCTCTGAGGGGAGCCCCTAGTCCCCCGTGGCTCTAGGCTACTCCCCACATGCAGTGGGAGCTGGCATAGCTCCGCACCTGGAGATGGTAGCTAATAATGCTGCTTCCTCTGGGCGGGAGCAATATTTTGATCAGTTTTCCTGCAGGCATCAGTGAGGGCAGGGAAACAGATCAAACGTCTGCTCCCAGCCGGCAGGAGCAATTTCAAAGCTCCTGCCAGCCGGGAGCAGACTTTGTGTTTCCTCCCTCATTGCGGGAGTTTTGAAAGTGCTTACACCAATCGGGCGCAAACACAGATTTTCCTGCCCGCCACGGTGCGAGCAGGGAAACCGCTATGCTCCGGGGCTGGGCTACCTGGGACTTAGCTAGTCAGCCGGCCCTGGGGGATAGGGTCCCTGGGGCCATTAATGGCTCAGGGAACGGGGCCGCATGGCCTCCCTCCCCTTAAAAAATACATCAGGCCCCAGGGGATGGGGTCCCTGGGTCCGAAAGCACCCCAGGAAGGAGGGCCGCGTGCCCCCCTCCCCCTCAAAAAGACATCAGGCCTCAGGGGATGGGGTCCCCGTGGCCGAAATTGGCCCGGGGAGGGAGGCCATGTGCCCCCCTCCCCCTAAATACCATGTCGGGACGAGGGAGATGGGTACGCGTGGCTCGACTCCCTTAAAAAAAAAAAAAAACCTTGTCCCCCCTGGACCCTGGCCCATCCCGGGTTTTTTGTTTTTAAACAAACACAGGAGGTTACACCCACACAAGAGGCCGGGCCCAGGGGGATGTGGGCCCTGAGCCCGCAATCGGCCCGGGAGGGGGGGCACTCCCATTATTTATTTATTTACACCAAATCACAAAACGGCCCACCAAGCCACAGCAAACTGTGCTCCGCTTTGAGCAAGCGACAACAATTTGCTCTCGCTTCCTCAATGCAGAGCACAATTGCTTTGACACAGAGGGAGCTACATGTTAGCACCTCCTTCTCTGTCAAAGCATTTTTGGCTCCCGCAGAAGGCAGGGAACCAGCAGGGACCACAGGGGCCTTGAGGCTCCTCCCATGGTCCCCAATACTAGAAAGTGGGTGTCCTGGGTGGGACCAGGGCACCAACACTAGGGACCGGGCCCCAGGAGATGGGGTCCCCAGGGCTGAAATCGGCCTGGGAGGATGGGCCATGCGGCCCCATCCCATTATTTATTATTAAAAATTTTAATGGAGGCCTGGCACCCTCCCTTTTAGTTAAAAAAACTAATTAAAAAGGCCAGGGCCTGGGGGATGGGGTTACCGGGGCCAATATCGGCCCGGGGAGGGAGCCACATGGCCCCCTCCCGGAATAAATATAAAAATAAAAAACATTTTAAAAAGACCGGCAGGTCGCCGGAGGCCCCGTCTCCTTTCTTCACCACTCTGCAAACGCGCCTCCTGGCGCACTGTTGGTTGGGGATGAAGTCCCCTTGGCTGCTGAGGGTCTTTGGAGGTCAACAAGCCCTCCTTTGCCTCCAGTAAGTCGGAAACAGCAGGATTGCTGAGAGGACTTCCGAGGCCAAGCCCCCCTTGTCCACCACTCTGCAAACGCGCCTCCTGGCGCACTACTTGTTGGAGGATGAAGTCTCCTTGACTCCTGAGGGTCCTTGGAGGCCAACAAGCCTTCCAGTACTTCCAGTAAGTCCCAAACAGCGGAACTGCTGAGAGGACTTCCGAGGCAATGCCCCCTTTCTCCACCACTCTGCAAATGCGCCTCCTAGTGCACTGCTGGTTGCAGAATGAAGTCCCCTTGGCTCCAGAGGGTCCTTGGGGGTAAACTACCTCTCCTGTTACCACCAGTATGTCTCACACTGTGGGATTGCTGAGAGGTCTACAGAGGCCACGCCCCCTTTCTCCACCACTCTACAAACAAGCCTCCTGGTGCACTGCTGGTTGGGGGATGAAGTCCCCTTGGCTGCTGAGGGTCCTTGGGGAACAACAAACCCTCTTGTTACCTCCAGTCCCACAGAGAGGGATTGCTGAGAGGTTGTTGGAGGACATGTCCCCTTTTTTCCATCACTCTGCAAACACGTCTCCTGGCGCACTGCTGGTTGGGGGATGAAGTCCCCTTGTGTGCTGAGAGTTCTTGGGGGCCATGAACCCCTTCTGTTACCTTAAGTAAGTCCCAGACAGCGAGCGGGATTGCTGAAAACTGGTTGGAGGCCCGCCCCCTTTATCCACCACTCTGCAACCACGACTACTAGTTAAAAAACCTTAGAAATTAACTGACAAAAACAAAGGTTACAGGGATGTTATAGTTAGAAATTAGCATTTAAATAACCTTAGAAATTCACTGAAAAACCAAAGGTTACAGACACTTTATAGTTAGTAAATTGAATTAAAAAATGCCTTTGAAATTCACTGGAAGAAACAAAGGTTACAGGGATGTTATAGTTAGCCTCAGGTTTCACTCGTACAAAACCAGTGCAATTCAGCAGTTATGGTTAACTGAACTAACTATAACTCACGCCCCCGCAATGCTCTGCTTAGGACCTTACATATTACATCACTCATGACATGGTCAGTGACATCACTGATGACATTTCAAATGTTATCACTGATTACATCATCCACAGAATCACTGACGCACCCACTCACACCCCCATAGAACCCTTCATACACCCACTCCCACACAACCATTCACAGAACCATACCAGTACTGAGTACACCCACTCACTGATTCATAGATCTACACACACATCCACTCGACGACCATTCAGCCATGCATACACCCACCCACTCACTCACTAATACAGCCACTTTTTGACATATCCACTCATACACCCATACAGCCACTAACACACTGAGTCAGTCACCCATAAAGCTACTCACACACCTAGTCACTCACCCATACAATCACACAGCCAGTTACTCACCCATACAGATATAAAAACACACACACACACTCACTTACTCATACAGATAACACATACTCACCTATACAGTTACAGATACAAACACACACTCTCACTTTCACTCACTCACCCATACAGTCACTCATATACCCCGTCACTCACCTTTATTACCTTTCACATACCCAGTTACCCATTTACCACTGACACATCCACTCAACCACACAGCCCTTCACACATGCAATCACTAACCCATACAGCCACTGATTCACCCACTCACTCATCCATATAGGCAGTCACACACCCCTCACCCACCCACACAGAAACTCAGACAACCATACAGGTACTCAGACAACCAATCACTCAGCCATACAGCCAGTCACGTACCCACTTACACACCCATACTGCCACTTAGACACCAACTGACAGATTGATACAGACATTCACACAACCAGTCACTCACCCATACATTCACTGAGGCACCTAATCACTCACTTATACAGTCAGTCACGCACCCACTGTATCATCCATACAGGCACTCATACACCCACTGATTCACCAATACACCTTGATATATATATTTAACACTCATAAACTTTTTAAAAACACTCACAGTTCTAGATGATGCTATCAGTGATGTATTTTGCGATGTCATCAGTGATGTCACTGGCCCTGTCATCAGTGATGTAATATGTGAGGTCAAAAGCAGGGCATTGCAGGGGTGTGAGTTATAGTTAGCTCAGCTAACTATAACTGCTGAATTTCACTGGTTTTGTACGAGTGAAACCTGAGCCTAAATATAACGTCCCTGTAACCTTCGGTTTTTTCAGTGAATTTCTAAGGTTTTTTTAAAATTTCATTTCCTAACTATAACGTCCCTGTAACCTTTGTTTTTTTCAGTGAATATATATACACACACACATATGTATGTATGTATGTATGTATGTAATCACAGAGAATCTTTGCCCTGTTGGAAACTTTTTCTGCAGAACGAAAAAACTTGTGTGGAACATACTAAACACAAGTTTTCAGCTGTCTTCTGCACTCAGAGTTACTCTCTAATTCAAAGATTTATAACATGTTCAATACCTCTACACATCCTATGATCCATTAGAGGCACATGTGTTTTGTAAACACTTTACATTAGCTGGGCACAGGCTGTACAAAATTAGGTAGAAAAGCAATACGGTAGCTACCTGCCACTATGTAAACTATAAAACAAACTAACACACTTCATTGAATAATTTCATTAATTATGTCATCAATGATGTAATTTGAGATGTCATCAGTTATGTCATAAATGATGTTATAGAACATGTCATAAGTGATGTAATATGTAAGCACATAAGCAGTGCAAGGCCGGGCGCAAGTTATAGTATGCTCTGTTAACTAGAACTGGTGAATTTCTGTCTTTCTTTTTGTTCAAAACGTTAATGTTGTCACAGACATTCATTTAATTATAGCGTTACTTAAACTTTGTTTTCTTCAGTGAATTTCCCTTTTTTTTTTTTTTAAATTTCTTAAATTTTTTATTTAAAATGTTTAGATAATCTCAGTATTACAGTTACAAGTGATGGCAATTTCATGTATCGGAAAAAAAAAAAATCAGAATAGTAAGTAACAAAACAAAAACAAAAGGTTAATAAATAAACAAGAACAAGCAACATAATTTAGTCTCAACCATTCGGAAATAGGAGCCCAAGTTTTTTGCCCGAGTTCCCTTCTCTTACGTCCTTTCAGTCTGTTTACAGAGGACTCCAGATTATAGATAGAGAGAATCCTAGATCTCCAAATTGTAAATGTAGGGGAGTCAGGACTGATCCATTGGGCAGTGATACACGATCGGATACAGGCCATAGCAATAAATACAAATCTAACCTCATGTCTTGCCCTAATATTCTCTCCCCCATTACAGTCAGTGCCCAAGATTACCAATTCTGACGTTATTGCAAGCGAGATCCTCAAAACTGAATTAAAGAAAAATTCAATATCTTTAAAGAGTGGAGCTAAGTTAAGGCATGAATAAAACATATGCACAGTATCCGCGGCCACTAAACCACATCTGTTGCACTTACTTCCTAGAGTACCTGTGTACCACCCCATTTCGCAACCTTTCGTGGAGTATAATAAAGGTCGAAAATGGACATATAATGTTGGGTTCTTAAGCTTCCTGTTGTTAAGGTCTCACTTATTAAAGTAATTGAGTCTTCTATATTTATCCCCTCCTTTCCAAATTTCTCCTCCCATTTAGTATTCTGACTGCAAAGATCGTCGGGGAAAGCTTGCAGTATTATTTGATAAATTGTCCCGATCCGGGACTTTCTACTTATTGTCTCCACCAGAGATATTTTTTCTAAGTTAGATGTAGTCCCTAGTATCTTTGTCCCCATGAAGCTCCGAACCTGCAAATATTTAAAGAAATCTCTTCTATCTAACCCAAATTTTTCTTGTAAAGAGGCAAACGTTTCTATTTGACCTTTGTCATAAATATCCCCTAAGACATTAATCCCAGCATTGCCCCATCGGAAGGTTGTTTGATCTTGAAAAATTGGCGGTAGAGCACCACACGCCAGGAAAGGAGTATACACATTAATATTAGAGACCTTAAACCTCCGTCGAATCTTTCTCCAGACCCCATAGGCTGCCTTGAGAATTTTGAATCTGTTTTTTTTATAGTAGCTTGGTTCTAGATTTTTGACTAAGCATTGATTAGCTTCATTGTCCAATGCAATTTCATAGATAGTTGGTCTTACCGCCATCGATCTCTCGGCTTTGGTCCCAGTCACCAAAATCCCCATATATTGTAACAGTGAGGCCCAATGGTATATTAGAAAGTTGGGAACCCCCCAACCTCCTCGGTCTCTAGGGAGAGTCATCCATCTGGTCGCCCTTCTAACCCTAAGATATCCCCATAGAAACCTAGAACAACTTCTTTCAATTTTGGCTAAAGATGCCGTTGAAAACTCTAAGGGGATAGTCCTAAATAGATATAAAAATTTAGGGAGAATTAGCATTTTTAAGACATTGTTTCTTCCATACAAAGAGAGAAATAGGTGACCTAACCTCTCTAGTGTCCGATAACATTAGCGATCATAGGAATGATATTTAGATCCGGTATTAAATCAACTGACTGTGAAATCTTGATACCCAAGTAAGTTACTTCAGTCGAGACAGGGCGGGCAGGAATAGGGATAAAATTAGAATGAATAATCTGCGTTTTATCGACATTTAATTTATATCCCGATAAGGCCCCAAATTGCTCCGCCTGATCCCTCACTGCTAAGAGAGCCACTGTGATATCGCTAGTAAGTATCGCGATATCATCTGCGTAGGCCAATGTCTTATACTCAGTATTGTTGATCCTCACTGGTTTTATATTCACATTTTTCTCTAACTTATTAAGAAGTGGGTCGATGTAAAGTGCAAAGAGCAGGGGGGAGCCTGGGCACCCCTGCCTTGTACCTCTATTGATCCTGAATGATTTTGATTCCTGCCCTGATATCCGAATCTCTGCTACAGGCGAGATATAAAGTGTCTGCACTGCTTGGATAAATTCGGGGCAGAACCCCTTCCACTGCATTACATACCACATAAATCGCCAGGAGACCCTGTCGAACGCTTTCTCTGCATCCAACAGGGCCACACCCAGCGAAGAGCCCGTGGCTTCAGCCCAGTTGAGAAGAGCGATCACACGTCTCACATGATCGGTTGAATCTCTCCCAGGGATGAACCCGTGTTGGCGAATGGACACAAGAGGGGTGATGATTCTAGCTAATCTAGAGGCTATTATTTTAGAGTAGACCTTACAATCTGAATTAATAAGAGAAATTGGCCTGTGCGACGATGGATTAAGTTCTGGCTTATTCTTCTTCTTAAAAATTATTATTGTGTTCTTACACCAAGATTCAGGTATTTGCCCTTTTTGAGCCTGCTGAAATAATGAGACCAAATCCTGTCGGAGTTCTGATCTAAATGTCCTAAAGAACTCTAAGGGAATACAGTCTGGACCAGCCGCCTTGCCGGCTGAAAGAGAAGTTACGGCATTTTCTATCTCTTCCCATGAAATTGGGGCAGCAAGGATCTTATTTTGTTCCGACGTAACCTTCTTTGTTTCAAGATCTTCAAAAAACTCAAGAAATGCTTCTGGGCCGCTGCCTCTCCTGTACCCGTCTCTTCAGTATATAATTGCTGATAGAAATTCTGAAATACCTCTAAAGTTTTACTGGGAGAGTCTTGAATCTGACCAAGATGATCTTTGATCTTGCAAATCCCGCTAGCCACTTCCCTCTCTCTGAGCCGCTTTGCCAGGACCCTTCCAACATTTTCCACGAATTCATATATTTCTGCCCTAAACTGAATATACTTAGTGGCAACTTCTTCCCCAAAGTGCTGCTGAATTTTGGATTTAATCAAAGCTATTAGCTGAAGGCACTCGTCATTGTCCAGGCCATTCCTTATTTTATTTATCAACTCAGTTTCCGCTATCCTGAGCTGGTCAACCCATCCACTAATCTTATTCTGTTTGATCTTCTGCTGATAGATAGAAAAGCTAAGAGTTTCTCCGCGGAGGGCTGCTTTGAACGTATCCCAAACGATAGTTTCAGCAGAAGTGTCTCTATTAATGCTAAAAAACTCCATTATCCAATTGGACATATGCTCACGGTATGTCTGTTTGAGGAGCAATTTCCTTTCGAAAGACCATTTCCTCTGGACCCGAGGTATACCACTTAATGACAGCTCAGCGACTAGTGGGTTGTGATCCGAAATGATCTTAGGGAAAATATCAATACTGGCCTTTTCCGCGATCTGTTGAGATATAAAAAAATAGTCCAAGCGGACGAATTTGTTATGAGGGGCTGAATAAAAAGTATACCCCGGGATTCCTGGTCTGTGTCTAAACCAAAGATCAACTAAACCATGTTCCCTGAGTACTCTCTGCAGAGCTTTGAACACCCTAACTTTCCTTCCTTGATATGAAGCATTGCCAAGAACATTGAACTGAGTGTCCAAATGGATGTTAAAATCTCCACAGAGAACTACTGGATACTTCCATAAAGCCAACTCGATATTAAGAACATCTAAGATCTCTGGATCGTCCAAATTAGATCCATACAATGAGCAGATTGTCAATGGGGTTCCATTAATTATAATCTCTAAGATCACCCATCGTCCCCATTTATCCTCTTTGCTTCTTTGACACAAGCCAATACCTTTCTTAGCCAAGATAGCCACCCCTCTAACAGTAGTACATTGGTGAGAGCAAGCCAATAAATCTAGACCCAGGCCTCTCAGATACCCCCGTTTACCCCACGGAATATGGGTCTCTTGTAAACAAAGAATATCTATTTGCATAAATTGTGTAATTTTAGCCAAAACACCTCTTTTTTTCTATCGTTTAGGCCACATACGTTCAAAGAGCAGATACGTATTTTATCCTTTCCACCCATCATTTTTAGCAGTTGATTCCCTCTTGACCTATAAGAATAAGTCAAATAATTAGAATAGGCTCCATAAATCTTATCAGCAGTGCTCGTATTTACACAAAAAGAATTGCCATGACTACAAGTAACAAGCCCTGATTGTACGACCCTCCTAGCCGTCCTAACCCCGCCACCCCCAACCCTCTCCATCTCCCCCTCCACCCTGCCTCCCCCCTTCCCTCCCCCTACAACCTATCCTATGAGGCATAGGGACCAACAGTCCCTGGTGATGGATGACTGGATCATTACCCCCTCCTCAAAATCGCCCCCCCCCCTTACATTGCAATATCACCAAAAATAAAAAAAAAGGGGATCCCCTAGAAAAGCAAGTTCTGAAAATGAACCCCTATCTATCACAACATTACTAAATTACAATATGTCTAAGCATTTTAAATCCCCTGGTGCATTTTTATTCTTTTTGGATCCTTTGTAGATATTCTTTTGCCAACAACTGAGTTAGAAAAAATTGTGTCTGCCCCTGAAAAATTACTTTCAGCTTTGCGGGATTGTGCAAAAAGACCTGTGCCCCTTTTGCTTGAAATAGTGGAATTAGTTGGCGAAATTGCCATCTTTTCTCAACTGTTGCAGGGCAGAAGTCTGGCCTTACAAAGAAGTCGCATCCCTTCCCCCTTCTTTTTCTATCTGGTCTAGCCAGATCATACAGGGCCTCTCGAGCTAGAAAGTTATTCAAGCAAATAAGGATGGCCCGTGGTCTTTCAGTATCCTGGCCCCGTTTCCTCTGTTGGAACGGAAACCGATGAGCTCTTTGTACTTCCGTTTTCCAATCCCAGGATAGATCTGGGAAGGCCTCCTCAAAAAGTGCAATCACAAAGTGGCGAGCATCCCCCCCTCCATGCCCTCTGGAACCCCCAAAATCCGAATTTTATTCCTCCTTGAGCGATTTTCGAGGTCCGTCAGTTTCCAAAGAGTGTCTTCCTTTAGGGATTTCAGGGACTCAGTGATAGTTCTTTGATTAGCCAATTCATCCTCTAAGGTGGATATTCTTGTCTCTGTTTCGCCAATCCTTGCTGCAAATTCCGAGCAGGTCTTTGAAACCCTACGAATTGAGTTCTGTAGTTTCCGACAAGCACCCTGATTGCGGAGATTATCAAGCAGAGTTTCTTCACGGTGGGCCATTATTGACTGATATATAGTTGTCAGTGTGATTTCTTCAGGAGCCCCTGGGTTGGACCTTAACGTATCTATCACCCCATTCTTCAGTGAATTTCCTGGTTTGATTACCATACGTAAAGCCATCCCCCCACTGCATATGGCCTTCGGCCGTGCACGGCGCAAGGTTGGCCACAGGGTCTGTGGCCCCAGAGTTAGCCAACCTCACGCTGGGTACAGCATTTGGCCATGCACAGCAGGGTATTGGCAACAGGGCCTGGCCTGCAGCCAGACCCTGTGGCCAAACTCACTCTGAGGCAGCCAACCCCCCCAGCAGGCACCAAACCCACGCTGTGCAAGGGTTTTCGCCGTACGCAGCATGGGGTTGGCAGCAGGGCCTGGCTCACAGTCAAGCCCTGTCGACTTCCGAAGTTGATGCCTAGCTACAGCTCAATGGCAGTTGGATGGGGAGGTCCAGGTCGAAGCGGTCCCGGTCTGCCAGAGGTAAAGGCAACCCCTTCTAGTAACCACAATGCCACCGGCACAAGATAGCTCCAAAGCAGATAGTGCGTGCCAGAAAAAGCCCCTGTCAGAGGAAAAATACCTCCAAGGATGGCAGAGTAGAGCAGGAGCGGACTATAGGTTCCAGGAGCAGGTAAGGAATCCAGGGCACAGGCCAGCAACAAGGAGCAGGCAGAAGCACACAGAAACACCAGGGGGAAGCATACCAATCAGGAACCAAAGCTCACTGGAAACGAGTTAGGAGCAAAGAGGCTATGAAAGGTCTGCCGGAGTGTTGCGACACAGGGAAAAATATTTCTGAGTTACTTTTAAACCCTTGACCCCAGGAAATTACATCACAAGGATTGGCACTATGATGGATTGAAAAGACCTAATAGTCTATGGGCAGCTGCCATCTTGGATTGGTAAGCAATGTCTCATGAATCCTCACTAGAGGATTCTGGGAGGAAGATTGACCCTGGTAATGGAAACCCCAGAGGAGCCTCCTAGCCACTATGCCACCAGGACATGAGCGCAGATGCAGGGATTATACCAGCAGGTCGGCCACACCATGTAAGTGTCTGAGAGGAACACTGTGGCCCTCCAGCATTCCCTGCACCTCTCCTGCTCTCTGCGTGCAGCATGCCATGCCTGCCCGCAAGCGCCATCGAAACTGGCTTCAGGCGAGGCAGTGGCACAACAGGACCTGCGTCCAACTCCCCGAAGGCAGCCACCCCATGTCACACACGGACTTTGGTCATACAGGGCGTTGAGTTAGCCACAGGGCCTGTCTTGGGCCAGACCCTGCCTCCAATTGCCCGCAGGCAGCCAACCCCATGCTGCGCATAGCCTTTGGGCATGTGCAGTGAGGGTTTGGCCATAGGGCTTCGCCTGCCACCAGACCCTGTGGCCAAACCCCCAGCGGGCTGCCAACCACACACCGCGCCTTATGAGTGTGCAGCGTGGGGTTGGCCTTCGGGCTCCGGTGAACCCATCCTCTGAGGCCAAAACATATATATTGAGGGGAGTGGGCATGCAGGCCCCTCCCCAACGCTTAATTGGTTCTGTGGACCCCATCCTCCAGGCCCAGATCCAATAAAAAGGGGAGGGGCACTGTGTGGCCCCCTCCACAAGCCTTAAAAAGGCCCCGGGAACCTTATCCCTCCATGGCCAAATAAAATTAAACAGGGGAGGAGGGTCTCTGAAGGGCATAAATTCTCCTCCTGTGCACTTTTGCAACTCACCATTACGTGGCTCACTGACATGCTGGCAGCACACACTGCAGTTTCCCGATTAACTCATTGCGCTCCCATTAAACCTGCAAGAGTACAGGGCACCAACAAGCTATCAGAGGATTTGCCCCTGCTCGAATCCTGTATGCTTACATGGGCAGGTGAAGTGAACAGACTTTATTTTGAGATTAATGAGATTTTGATTTCAATTGAGGGTCAAAGTTTAGGCTGTGGGCGATGTTTTCAGACCGCAACGGATTATAATCTGTGTGTCTCTAAATATATGAGCACTTCTTGAAAAAGCATTGGTTTCCTCCAAATTTCGGATTCCTTAAGTCTGGCTGAATCAGAGCTTTTCAAGCATGCCTTGTAGCTTGGCTGTGCATAGTCAGCTCAAAAATATACTTCACTTTATATGTCTCCGCAGCATAGTCTATGCTTGAACAAAGTATGCGGCTCAGATGTCCCTCACTAGTAATGGTATTGAAAATGTACCATATATTGTCAAAAGGTTAAATTTTCTTGCTTAGGTATGTTTTCAAAGGGGATGATGGACGGAGCGTTAGAGCAAATCAAACACTCACCCCCAGTCAACTGATCTGGGTTTAATCCATCATCATTCTTTAGCTCACTCCACCACCCCAGTTCAGACATGGCCATATGCAAATCAGTCTGACCCTGTGCCTCATGGGAACAGTCCAGCCCGAACTGCCAAGCCATGTCTTCCCTGGACCGGAAACAAGCATCCTGGGACCGGTTTTGGGTTCAAAACCCTCATCAGCCAGGCTATCTTGAATACAGTGGCAAAGTGAGCAAGGGACCCACGTCTGGGCATACCCTGCCAACTTAGGGCGAACAAAGCGATACCAAAGGGGATGATGGACAGAGCGTTAGAGCAAATCAAACACTCACCCCGTCAACTGATCTGGGTTTAATCCATGAACATTCTTTAGTTCACTCCACCACCCCAGTTCAGACATGGCCATATGCAAATCAGTCTGACCCTGTGCCTCATGGGAACAGTCCAGCCCGAACTGCCAAGCCATGTCTTCCCTGGACCGGAAACAAGCATCCTGGGACCGGTTTTGGGTTCAAAACCCTCATCAGCCAGGCTGTCTTGAATCCAGTGGCAAAGTGAGCAAGGGACCCACGTCTGGGCATACCCTGCCAACTTAGGGCTGAACAAAGCGATACCAAAGGGGATGATGGACGGAGCGTTAGAGCAAATCAAACACTCACCCCCAGTCAACTGATCTGGGTTTAATCCATCATCATTCTTTAGCTCACTCCACCACTCCCAGTTCAGACATGGCCATATGCAAATCAGTCTGACCCTGTGCCTCATGGGAACAGTCCAGCCCGAACTGCCAAGCCATGTCTTCCCTGGACCGGAAACAAGCATCCTGGGACCGGTTTCGGGTTCAAAACCCTCTTCAGCCAGGCTATCTTGAATCCAGTGGCAAAGTGAGCAAGGGACCCACGTCTGGGCATACCCTGCCAACTTAGGGCGAACAAAGCGATACCAAAGGGGATGATGGACGGAGCGTTTGCCACTGGATTCAAGATAGCCTGGCTGATGAGGGTTTTGAACCCGAAACCGGTCCCAGGATGCTTGTTTCCGGTCCAGGGAAGACATGGCTTGGCAGTTCGAGCTGGACTGTTCCCATGAGGCACAGGGTCAGACTGATTTGCATATGGCCATGTCTGAACTGGGCTGGTGGAGTGAGCTAAAGAATGATGATGGATTAAACCCAGATCAGTTGACTGGGGTGAGTGTTTGATTTGCTCTAACGCTCCGTCCATCATCCCCTTTGGTATCGCTTTGTTCGCCCTAAGTTGGCAGGGTATGCCCAGACGTGGGTCCCTTGCTCACTTTGCCACTGGATTCAAGATAGCCTGGCTGACGAGGGTTTTGAACCCGAAACCGGTCCCAGGATGCTTGTTTCCGGTCCAGGGAAGACATGGCTTGGCAGTTCGGGCTGGACTGTTCCCATGAGGCACAGGGTCAGACTGATTTGCATATGGCCATGTCTGAACTGGGGTGGTGGAGTGAGCTAAAGAATGATGATGGATTAAACCCAGATCAGTTGACTGGGGGTGAGTGTTTGATTTGCTCTAACGCTCCGTCCATCATCCCCTTTGGTATCGCTTGTTCGCCCTAAGTTGGCAGGGTATGCCCAGACGTGGGTCCCTTGCTCACTTTGCCACTGGATTCAAGATAGCCTGGCTGATGAGGGTTTTGAACCCGAAACCGGTCCCAGGATGCTTGTTTCCGGTCCAGGAAGACATGGCTTGGCAGTTCGGGCTGGACTGTTCCCATGAGGCACAGGGTCAGACTGATTTGCATATGGCCATGTCTGAACTGGGGTGGTGGAGTGAGCTAAAGAATGATGATGGATTAAACCCAGATCAGTTGACTGGGGGTGAGTGTTTGATTTGCTCTAACGCTCCGTCCATCATCCCCTTTGGTATCGCTTTGTTCGCCCTAAGTTGGCAGGGTATGCCCAGACGTGGGTCCCTTGCTCACTTTGCCACTGGATTCAAGATAGCCTGGCTGATGAGGGTTTTGAACCCGAAACCGGTCCCAGGATGCTTGTTTCCTGTCCAGGGAAGACATGGCTTGGCAGTTCGGGCTGGACTGTTCCCATGAGGCACAGGGTCAGACTGATTTGCATATGGCCATGTCTGAACTGGGGTGGTGGAGTGAGCTAAAGAATGATGATGGATTAAACCCAGATCAGTTGACTGGGGGTGAGTGTTTGATTTGCTCTAACGTTCCGTCCATCATCCCCTTTGGTATCGCTAGGTATGTTTTCAGCAAGAAAATTGTCCATAAATAATCAGTTTGGTACAGATGCATCTATAATATTTGTCTAGGCAAATTTGCCCTCTAGCTCATAAACACAAACACTTACTTACTGACAAGAGAAGTGATGACACCTGCTATACAACTGCAGGCGAATAAATGTTCACCCAATGGGATATGAATCTTTGAACCCCAAATGCCCTTTGTAAAAAATAGGTAAGGTAAGGTAAATGCCAAATGAAAATGTGGACACTTTCTCACCCCAATAATTATCTGAAAGATACAATACAAATCAAATGAAGTTCCGGGATCCGGTACAAACCATTTTTAAGTGGTCAATTTCCACTTGGCTCTGGGACCCTATTAGGAAGAGCCAGATGATTTCTGTTCATTTGTAGAATGCTATGAAGCCAGTCCATCCAGAAAAAAATTCCGACTTCTATATTAGACCAGCTGCCATGGTCAATGATGTCTTCAATTAGTAATGTATTATTTTATTCTATTGGCATGTCCATTTGAATAGGTCCCTCTGAAGTCTGGGGTCACAGCACTACTTCTGCAGCTTCTCCTCTCGATCTGGAATAGTTCAACCTTTCATCTAAACCATGTTGAATTTTCTTGCTGAAAGAGTTCAAAAGAAAATGCACCTGGGTTTGTTTCCACGCCTTCGGAGCACACTTATCATTGGCTTGGAATGAGGGCACCTGGCACTAATTTTCCTCCAATTATTGCACGAGAGTACTACATGCACGAGTGCTGCACGTGTTGGCGCTGCAATCAATCACAAAGCAAAACAAAATACAGCAGCATGTTCGGGTTATTCCTAGACGATGCTGGCTCCTTACACTGACAAGATACCACCTCTCAAGTCCGCACAGGATTTAAAAGCTTGTTCAAAGCCTGGAGGGGCTTCGGCGATCACATCTACAAGAAGGGATTAAATGAAAAGGGTCGGCTTCACAAAATTATTTTCCACATCTGCGCAAAGGCTGATAGGAAAAACAAGCACATTTTCAGCAGTGGCAGATTCACAAACCAGGCTTCGTGTGGTGAACAGTGTGCAAGTGGGTCAAAATCGATTTGTCCGCTTCCTTTGGCACCATTACAGCCGAGATTCTCTGTTCTCTTTAACAAAGTAACTTGTGATATCCTCTGTGTTATCATTTGTGAGTGAGATCAAGAGCAATGAATTGGGAGTTGTTCTTTAACAAAGTAAATTGTGAATGTGTGAGTGCTAGGTTTATGAAGGAAACAAAAACAGGCAAATTTGGGTGATTTATGCATTTTGGATCTTTGGCATGAAATCCGGTCAACTAAAGTTGTTTGTATTTTTATATTTACGTAGCATACGATAGTAATATAAAATCATTATGTGCCTTTAAGAATGCTTTCCAGTTCTTTTTTTTTTTTTTTTGTGATGTACTTTGCCCACTGCCTAAAGTATCCACAGGGCATACTAGTTTGTGGGTCACAAACCAAGGGGCATATGTACAAGGGCAGGCGATAATTATCGCTCAGCGCTCTTAGCGTGAGGATAATTATCGCCGGCCATCTCTGAATTTTATCGCAGAGTTAGCGTGCTATCAGCAACGCTTATCTCCAAAGCGATAAAATTCAGAGCGCAAGCTGCCAACGGTGCGTTTATCGCTGGAAATCCAGCGATAATCGCACAACTTTTGGCGATAGCTTGCTGATAGGGCTACACATACTTAGCCATGATATCCACCTTCCATAGGATATCATGGCTAAGTCGGATTTCAAAGCAGGCGTAAGGAAAGTAGCGATAACAGAGGTTATCGCTACTTTTCTTGTCGCCATGCTTCTTAGCGTGGGGCTTGATAATAGGAGAAATGTCGCCAGCGACATTTCTCCCGTTATTCTGGGAGGAACGCCCACTTTGCATCTCATTAGAGATGCAAAGCTGGGCGATATGAGAATGGGCGTAAAAGCATGGATTCACGCGTTAGCGTGTCCTTGCTAATAGGGCGTTAAAATTATCGCCGCTTTTCGTCCGAAAACGGACGCTAAAGCGGCGATAATTTTATCGCCTGCCCTTGTAGATATGCCCCTAAGTTTCAAGGGCTGCAGAAGTAAAATGTGTCAGGCAATCGAAGGAATGTGCAGTTAGGCTTTCCTGTCCTCTGGAACCTGATTTACCCTGCTGCCACATGGCACCAAAAGCTCAGCGGCGGCTCCTCCGCAATGGCAGAGGAGCGTTGCCACATTGGCTCAGAGCCAGCACCTAAAAAATAAAACAATATTTTACTACTGTGTTATTTTTCGGCCTCTGGCTGAGCCAACGTGTGCAGGGAGGGGCAGGGCCTGGGCATGGGAGGGGGGAGGAGGAGTGGTAGGTGCACTTTTAAGTGCGCATGTCAATTTGGCCGGCCGTCTCAGGCCGGCCAAACTCCCTGTGCCTGAGCGAGCGTTCAGCACGCTCAGACCAATCCCCACCCTGCTCTCATGCTTGAAAGCAGTGCGGGGATTGGATGGGGAGTCCGGGATGCTGTCCCGGGGACTGTTGGGATCAGGAACAGAGGAGAGTGAGGCGGTCAGCAGTACCAGTAAGTTTTTTGTTTTTTAATATGCCCAACCACTCATTATCTGTGTCAGCCGCCTCTGCAAAAGTGTTTCTTTGTGGTGAGGTACCCGAACTAGTTTTGAGGCCAACAAACCGCAAATAAGGTACCAAAAACATTCCTATAGGTGTCTTAATGCAAAGTGTAACCTGTAGGCCCACTTCAAGCCATCCCTATGCCAAAATCTGTACATAAAATTCTAAGATCAAAAGTTGGATTTTAGGCAAATTTGGGTAGATTCTTCCAAGGGAGACAAAGATCATTGCAACTGAAAAATGCTCTTTGAAAGAAAAAAGATAGTGAACCATAATTAGTGTTAAATAGGCTAATAAATGCCACCATGGATATAATAAACAAATTACAAGCTGCTCATTTTTCTATGATTTGGTTTGCAAATTCTTTTTTCAAACAGAGAAATGATTAATGAAATTACTACTTTGAATGCTGTCATATACTATTTGATTTCACTAAAGCAGTGAGAAAATGCTAATCGTTGCTAGCAATTAGATGGGTTTTAGTGAAGATGGCTGTTGCTGTTTTAACAGCACACTCATCTGCAGGAGTCAGCGGTTATGCAGCTGCTCTTTAGATTGTTAAGCTTACAAGGGACTTCGCACAAAGCATTTTCATTGCACAAAGCATTTTTCACTGCTTACTTTGCAAACAAATTATATTCATGTTTATAGTCACACAGCCACACACATATACATAGAATATATACAGACTTGCCGAATGTTGTCTGCAGTTGATGGCAACTGCAGAGCATTGGGATGGGCAATGATGGCATGATCTATGCCTTCCTTCACCTCTTTACATTAGGCAGGCACGCAGGTGCAATACCCAAAATTGTCAGGCCGTGTGCACGTTCAGAGAAAAGGAAGGCTGGTGGTGTATAGAGTGTTGGCATCTTTTGGAACGTTGCTTGTCATCTTTGAAGAACACACTATGCGATACGCCTGAGTATAATTAAGAACACTAAATTTCCCATGTAGCCACAGAACTCGAACGAGGTGTGCAGAGAATCCTTGCTAGGTGTAAGGAATTGGGTTATTATTTGAGGCGGGTAAGTACCCACCTCAAGTAATAATCACAAGGGTGAACTAGAAAAGCCACTGAATAAACGTGAGCTCAACTCCCTGGTAGCTATGGCACAGAGCAGACAGGCTTAACCTAGATGCAATGTCGAAAGTATTTATGCAGTACTGAAACAGTAATAAAGTTGAAATACAAATTCCAAAATGAATTAGAAAAATCGGGTAAAATGTAATAAACAAATTGACACCAAAATGACAAAAATCCAATAAGGAGAACTGGAGAAACCATTTAAAAAAAGTTTTAAATAGCAATAGCGGCAAGAAGCGCGTAGTGCCAATGATAGTCAATGGTTGCAGTAGAACTGGTCCTAGGCGTAATTTGACGCCGACCATGTTGGAGCGCGGGTAGGATACACTAACCAGGCTCATCCTGGTCCAAGATTTTAACTTCTGACTTTAGTCCTTTAAATCCCAATCCATAACTGCAGTACACTCCTAAGCCCCCCATGCCTTCAGGGGAGACACTTAGAGACTGACAGGGTGGCAGGCAGAGGCCAGCAGGAGGGACCAGTCCAGGTCCAGTTGCCACTGGGCAGTTACAGAAAAAGGCCTCTTGTAGATTTTTGTGTCTTTGTAGCTTTAACAGGAGGTCAGCCTTATGAATGTTGGAGTCCACTTCTTTGTCCTGAGTATAAGACAGACAGCAGGTCCAGTCCTCAAGGGATCTTCTCAGGTTGCAGACAGCAGATTCAGCCTTATTCTGAACTTCCCTAGGTCGTGGAGTGCTCTGAAGTGGGTGCCTGGAGGTGCTACATTTATGCCTGGCATGAGCTGGTGGATGGAAATGACCCCCGGGGACACCCTAACGCACAGGGTAAAGGTTACCAAGCCTAACCCTACCCACTCCTGGCATTTTCAAGATGGTTGAAGTCATCTGCCACACTAAACTTGGGCTCTGAGGGCTGGGCGTGTGTGTGGGGAGTGTATTATGGTAATACTGGTGTCCTCCCACATCTAACACTAAAATCCAGTTTTAGGCAGTCCCTGATGATCCACAACCGGTGTAGCTGTTAACACTATGTGGCATCAACCCCATGACTAGCGTGTGGGGGAGGGCCCAAAAAACAACAGCAATAATTTTTTCCTGACATTCGTGGTTTGAAGTTGGGATACAATTGATTTGCTCTCTAGGGACAGACCTCTCAATTTTTTATATAACATTGCAAAGAGCCACTGGCAAACGTTTCCTTGAGCTTTTGAAAACACGCTGGCAGCTTCAGCTTTCTATCTTTAGGACTTGCAACTTTTGGGGAATTGGAAGAAGGAAAACAAAGGGCAAGGGTGAAAGTGATACAGGAGTATTTGGGAAGGTCGTAGGCCAAGACACAGTTGTATTATGATAAGTGCAAGGAAGTGACATCATGGCTGGAGATTTTTCATGGGAAACTAACAGAATAATGTCATTTCAGGAACAGAGCAAGTGAAGAAGTATTTGCGAAATGCTAGTAATTTAAAGACTGGTAAATGGTGGGATTTAGCATGTTGTGCGAAGGTCCTGGACAGTGAAAGATGGTTAGAGGATGTAGTCATTGGGGAAAAGTTGAAAAAGAATGAATTTGAAAAATGGGTTGATGTGGGAAGAAAGAGTTGAGTTGGGCAAATTCAGATTGTATCAGATGTTTGTGTGGGAGAAGGGTTAAGAGGTGTGCTGGGGTTAGCAGAGTTAGACACAAGCGACCTATGTCAAAGATTGTTAGTTTTCCAAATGTTCTGTGTTATAGGGTTATTTTGGTTTCATTAAGGTGGTTGTCTTCTTAACATGGGGGAAGGAGACTTAGGGCCCGATTATGACTTTTGGCGGCCCGCCACAGCTGCACCCTGTACCGCCAATATTCACTGCCGCCTGCCCGCCAGATTACACGTTTTTTGTAGTCTGGTGGGTGGTTCTCCCTGCGGTGCCCTTTCAAAGGCAGCGGGTGCCTTTGAAAAAGGCACCGCAATGGGAACACCTCACAAGGTTCCTGTACAGCAAGGACTGTAACGTCCATGCCGTGCAGCAAATGCTGTGCATGCACACAGGGGGGCACATGTTGTGCCCCCGTGTGTGGATCCACAGGGTGCAGAGGCACAAGGGGGCCATGCAGGGCCCCCTTTGTTTCCTCTATGCCAGGCCTTTCAAGCCGGTGGGACCGCCATGAAAACCCTGGCATAGCGGAAACTCATAACATGCTTGGCAGGACCACAGTGGGGCCGGACCATGGTGGTCCCGCCAAGCATATTGCGGCCTCTGGCCACCGCAGTTCCCTGGTGGCAGTACCAGAGCAGTCCGACCTCCCAAGTTGTAATAGGGCGGTTGGACGGCCGGTGAGGCGGTGGCTGGACTGCCACCACTGTGCCACCACAAGCCTGGCGGTCCTAGGACCACCAGACTAGTAACTAGGCCCGTAGTGTCTTAGGGTTACAGAATGTAATGTTTATATTATTACATGTCTCTATGCATGTGCAAGAAGGATGACTGGTATCGGTGTGAATGGCAGTGTTAGCGACATGTCTACTTTTGTTTTAGAATGTTTAGGTGCATTAGTTGCCACTGTGTCTGATGGGAGAAGTGAGCATTTCTAACTGAGTATGTTCAATCCTGAGTGATCTATGCTGAGTTCAGAAAATCTGCTTCACATACAGACTTATCATTCAATTCCATATATAGTATACCAGTTTTTAAATAGCTGTATGATATTGGTAACTTGATGTTTTATTAGAATGCCCTACCCAAAATGCCTTATTTCGGCTCATCGATTTGTAAACTATAGGAAAATGCACATTAAAATCTATGAGTGATGAGTATGTTGACAATCCTACCAGTTTCTGTCATTCCAGCATCGCCGGTGGGTGATCTTCGTTCTTGAGATGCTGATGAGCAATATCGTCCATCGGTTGGAAGAGTCCCTGGTCTTTGTTCCACGATGTCCCTTAGAGGAAGCTGAAGTTTCATAACCTCATTTCTGAAAGAAGAAGGAGGAAATAAACTGGTATGAAAGCATGGTCTATACTAGTTCTTACTGCAGTCACAACTAAAAAACTTTTCTAGATGCAATAACAATGGAATGCAGGCACAGTTTAGAAGCAAGAATTACATCATAAATAATTTATTACGTACAAGTAGATTAATTGTAAACAGGATGTTGGGCATACAGATATACAATTAGAGGGCTCTTAGAATACAAGCATTGACTAAACCAATAGGTCTGGCTTGAAGTTTGAGTCCTGACTAACACATTGAAAAAAGCCGTCTTCAGTAAAAAACAAAACAAAAAAAAACACAGGGAACTATTGCTTTCTTTAGCCAATGCATCTTTAAGCTTATGTACTTGAGCTGTAAAATAGTCCTTTAAGCACTGCAATGCAAGCATTCCAAAAGGAGGCTGAATCATACATTAGGTAGCAAATAGTAAGAGGTGAAATGCCAAATCCCACTATATGTATATTTTAAATAATTGGCACCATTAAGTTTTGCAGTTAGCTGTACTTTCAAGCCAGACCTAAAAACAACGTCACATTACTATGACCTGTAATAACTACAGATAGATCCAATGCTCAATGTCTAAAATTTTGCAAGAGTTTTCAGATGTTAAAAAACTGACAATGCCCTACAGTGCTCTACTAAAAGTAGGTGTTCCAGTTTCTAACCCTTTATCGGGATTTCAGGAGAGGGGTTATCATCTTGGTTGTCTTGTAAAACTTCTGATGGAGCTCAATGACTTCAGAAATATAGTACCCAAAAATAAAATGCTATCAGAATGCTTGGCATCAGATGTGAGGGTGTTCATGCGATCTAGGGTTCTGGCAAATATAAATGGGCGCCACCCCCATATATCCATTTCAACTCAAATATTCCTTGGTGCTTCTTCCGATAATATCAGGGTACTGCTCAGTATTAGATGGTCCGATTCAACTAGATCAGTGAGTGCAAGTCCTCAGCAGCCTATCATCCTGGATGCTGGATTACCAAGGCACTAAAAAGGCCTCTGTGCAACCAGGTGTTATTTGAAGCTTTTTTCCATGCATCTGCCTCTGGTGTAGCCAATCTGGTGTAGCCAATCACCAAGGTGGGTGTTGTGTTTCTTATAGAGCAAAAAGCTTGGGAGCATTGGCTTGGATGGTGATTGAAGTGTAAAGTGTCTGCTCTGATGACACAGCTTATAGACCGCTTTATTTCAGGATTTTCTAGAACCTAGATTCAATTTTTGATTGGATCATGAAGATGATTCTTCTCTGTGTCTACTCCCAGCCAGTCTTACAACCCCTTTAAGGGGGGTTGCTGCTGCTGTGAAGATTTCTCAAGTCCACACTCGAGCTCTTGTAAGTTGACACAGAGCTAGGTAACTGTTACCTTTCATTCCATTACAATAAAACTGTGTAACAAAAACCTTAATGACTAGATGAACACTACAGAAAGTTTAAGACCTATGTGTATGACTGTTTTAAGCCGTTTGTGTGGGTCAACTAATTATGTCTTTCAGGCATACGCCAGAACAGGCTCTGAGCACACCGCCACCTCTCTTGGGCCTGCATGTGCACTCTGTATATGATGTTGTTCTTTTGGCATTACGTTTATATATTTAATATTGCAACCAGGGGACACTCCCTTTACATGGCGGCCGCCACACACATATAAACGCTCTCCTCCCCTGTAGCCTTGTCCCTCAGTTTGGCTGACTACAGGGGAGGGATAGGACGTTTGCCGGTGATTTTCCTTGACGAAGTAAGTCTTTGGATGAGTGTGATCCAGGAAATTCCCCCCTTTTGACTTAGTGCTCCTCCACGAGCAGTACTACCAGCATGAGGCCCCCCTCCCCTTAATAAGTGAGGAAGATTAAATCTCTCTTGTTTGATTTATTATTTTCTATTAATTCTTTAAGAATAAGGAGCAACATTGATCCCACGCTCTTCAAGCTCTATAAACTACTACTCAGCTTTACGTACTTCATTGGCGCAATATAAATACCTTCCACAGTGTGACTACAGCAATCGCCACCCCTGTTCAGACCAGGAAGTGCAGGGATAACCTAAATGGGGTAAGGTTATTTAATGATGTTTGGGAATATACATGATTGCTCCATGTGTGTTCACCCTTTGCAACGCATGCTATATTTTCTGCTGTGTTTGCTGTCACGTGTGACACAATACCATGTATTGCTTGAAATACGACCGCAGAATGTAAGCGGCATTCATGATATGTTATACTCAACTAATAGCTTCTGTCTTTGCCCTAGGAAAAAGATTTGCAATGTATCGAAAGGGAAGTAGGTCCTCACTTTATTTCTTGTCAAGAGATTGGTATAGTGTAGGGATCCATTTAGAGCCCTGATGAATGCCAGAGACCGTGTATGGCTACTGTGAGGCAGAAACATGTTGGCAAAATGGGTGGGACAGTTGGGTCATTACATCCAATAACGTCCCCAAAATTTACATTTCAGTACTTATTACCCATGCCTACTTTGTGGTTTACCTTAAGGTATTTTAATAGTTTTTAACTGGATCCCTAGAATGTCAACCAGAAGACTAATTATCAACCAGAAGACTAATATTCTAAGAACTTCCTCTACAATCTCCTGAGGTTGAGTCCGCCCTGGTAGTACTATCTTACCAGGGTGGGATGAGGTGGCCGATGATGAAGCATGACACATTACGTGGATGAAAACACCTCATCTAATATCTTAAATGCTTAAAGTGAAAGTAACTACCTAGGGTAACCAGAAAACAATCGAGGGAAGGGTGCAATGTACCCTTTTCCATCTTGAAAATGGTGACCACATTTTTTGGTGTTGATATTACAAAAAGGGCATGAATTAGGCCGGTGCTCCAAGAGCCAGGGCCGGACTGGCCGTAGTGGGCACCGGGCATTTCCCTGGTGGGCCGGAGGGGTGGGGGCCGGTTTTGTGGACACAGGGGGCCGCTTTTCTTATCAGCCCTCTGTAAGAAAAGCGGGAGCAGTGCTTAGCGCTAACACCCCCCTCCCCTCCTGTTCCCAGAGCCGGTGGAGAAGCAACCTGCCAGGGCTGGTTGCTGTTCCCAGTCCGGCCCTGCCAAGAGCTGCAGTACAATTGATGAAAAACCATTGGCTAGGACCAAGAAAGTCCAGCACCACAGTGGTCGTTCCTGCCGGAGGCATTTGACCTAACTTAGGTGAGTTTGGTAGAGTCATCAGGAGCCTGTGACTTCGTTGGGGCCTCCATTAACAGTCTGAACAGAAAAGGCTAGGCATCTCTGATATTTCAGGAAATATTTCCCATGTTTTGGGCGTAGGTAGACAAATCATTTGTAACTATAATGCTGGGATTCAAGAATGATGTGGCTGGCTAACCTGATGTTCCTGGTGTGCTCATGTCACTGGAAGATCTTGGAGAGATCGCTTGTTTCATGCTGTGCAACCTTATCAAGGAACAAAAGGTAATGAAAAGTAATAATATTGCTTGTTTGTTTAAAGGAGAGCTGACTAAAATAGGATTCCCATAATAATTTTAGGGACAATCCAAGTTCAATCATTCCCAAGTTTGCAACAAATTCTGATATCCCATTTCCTGTAGGAGTGGACAAGCCACTGAAGGCTCGAGTCAGATGGCTGGCTCTAGCTCAGCTCCAGGTTTTCTTTGAACCTCGAGCCAATAATGAGCTGATATGGTTTCTGCTGCCGCCACTTACCACACTCGCCAACCGTTTTCTAGGAACCTTTTTGTTTCATCTTGATTTATTATGTAATACTATTGATGTACTATTGATGTAGCTCCTCAAAGAATTAAACACAAAGCATTGAACTTTGATTTACAACGGGAGAAAGAGATATCCATCTAGTCGCTGAATTGCACAACCAGTAACAGGGGCGCAATACCACCTTCCCTGCTTTACCAAAATGTGTGATCCTAATTTCATACTGACCCCTTTTCCTTTTTCATTTCATTTGAGACCGCCTTAAAATACATCACTTCAGGATGTTACCTGGATAAAAACCTCTCTTTCAAATGTTTTAGTACACTTCGCTCTTGCTTCATTGTAATAAAAAACAAGCATTTGCAATGCAATAGGTCTCGCAATTGCGAGATTTTGAGCTTAATGGTATTGTAAATGACCATGCCTTTTATTTATGTGTTTAAAAACCTGCAGTAATAAAAAGGCATTGTCATTTACAATACCAATAGGTCAAAGTTTGAAAAATGCGAGACCTATTGCATTGCAAATGCTTGTAGTTTACTAGAGCTCCATGCTGCGCTTTCTCGTTAATAGAGGCCACAACCCTTTCTTTAGACGAGCTGTGTCTAAAGACAGGTCCGCGGATGCTATTAAAGTGAAAGAGCGGTACGGTGCGCTTTTACAAAAAACTATTTGTTTGTCAACTTGACAAACAAATGCTTTTTTTGTAAAAGCACCCCATGAAAGCGTGCATGGCGCGCTGAATGTTTCAGGAGAGCATGTTGTGCCTGCAGTAGGAGAAACTCATTAAAGAAAACAGTGCTTACAGACTAAATAAGATGTACCGTGTAACAACCAAAGTAAATGGGCCGGTCCTCATGGGAGGTTACAAATGAAGACAAGGCGGTACTAAGGAGGGACTAACAAGCCTATTAACGAATCAGAAGCCAGCATTTACAAAGGACAATGACACAAGCCAATGACAAATATGGGCGGAGAGTGTGCGGGGCTTCAGGTCTATACTCCAATAAAGCATGCCTCGCAGAGCAGCGCATGCGCTGGCCAGGCACGACCTAAAAAGGCACAGACGTTACATTGCCCCCATTCTCTAGTGTTGTTGCATGAGGGTGTGCCCTCTTTATTTTTAATCCCTAATTTCCCAATATTTGTGTATATATTTAAAATAATGCAATGACTACTCCAAAAAAAAAAAAGATAATTTAGATTTCTGTATACACACACGCGTGGGTTTTTAAGACTTATGGAATAGGGGTTAAGGGGTTTTGGGGGTTTGAGGGCTTGCAAATATTAGTTTTAAAAAATTAAACAATTTATCGACTTAAATATAATTTTAGTACCAAAAACGAAATAATATAATCTGAATTAACTGTCCAAAGTAATCGTAATCCAAAGTAAACCAAAAAAAAAAGCTGAGGTAAAGGTATGGGAAGTTTTCTTAAAGGAGTATTGTCATCAAACCTGTAAGGGCCCCGCTGGGTTTTGTATTTCCCGCTACTTCCCTCTCATCTGTAGGAGGATGGAACCCAGCAGGGCCCACAGCTCATGGCGCACTCATGATCACTCAGCACGCATGACACTGGCAGTAAAAGCATGTCCTAGCCGGCATCTGTGGGGGACTGGGGCAACCAACGGTGACGCCAAGCCAGTCATGGTGCAGGGCAGGTCAGTTCACACACAGGCCCAGAGCTCTGCACGCACTACTACAAGCAAGATTAGCCAGGATGGGAGGCAACCCCAGCAGACCAACTAGCAAGATGAAAACAAATGTAAAACCATGGTGGAGTGGCGTTTGCACAAAGGTATTGGAGCACTTTGCATTAGCACCGGTTACATTACACAAGATCACATTCATTTTTTGAGGCATGGGGAGAAGGGATTTGCCCAGAATCACAGGATTTTGAGCACACGCCGAGATTTGATCATGGTTCTCAAATTCCAAAGACGGCAGCTCTGGTTGTAACGCCACATCCTCTCTTTGCACGCAGAAACGAGGCTGCTCGCCTCTCTGGCTGCCATAGAAAACATAATCCCAGTCAACCCTGCAGCTGGACAGACATGGAGATTAAGACACACAGCGCCATTAAACGGAGCGTTGCTGATGGCCGTGTATGACTGAAGAGGCAGGGACAGGCCGGCATACCCACCAGAGACATGAAAACTACACGTGCTCAAGTACACAAAGACACCAAAATGAGCGCTTCGAGAGGAGGAGCGGATGTGGCGTACATCTCCAGCACTATAAATAAAACAAGTTTTAGCTCTCACAACGCCCAGTGGGGTGACGGTCATCATGATAAAAATTGCAAATGTACTGTAGCTATGCAGCGGAGCGCCGAGCAGCGCTGCCATGTCCGTAATACCTAACCCACAGGGAAACACTACTGCTCTGCTCCCCATGCGCCATGGCACATCCTTCAATAATAAATCCCTGTGACAACTCATTGCTAGCCTCAAGTCCTACTCTCGACTTGTTGGTTCCTTGATCATTTTTGCTACTTAGAGCACTGGAGACGCTTTCTTCTGTCAGTGCTGGTGGTTGTTGAGCTGGACCCTCTTTTGTGTCTATGACTCCATCACGCCTGTCTTCCGGGCTGAGGTGTCACGTGAAACCTAAAGCATACTGCTGCTGCTTCTGCAAGCTAAGCAGACAGAAGTCTCCCGCATGTTTAGGTCTCGCCTACGCAGCGCGCATGCGCTGCTTGGAGGAGACCTTTAGCCATCGGTTCCCTTTTTTCCCCAAAAACGTGCACGCGTTCCATTGCCTTCAATGGCAACGCGTGCACGTGTGGCGATTCCCTTGCGGGAGCGAGCGGCAGCGCCATATGGTATCAATTATCGCCGCTGGCTCCCGCAAGGGAATCGGCAGGCCCCCCTCCCCCCTGCTGCCGCGCGAGGCAGTTGTGCTAGTTTTTTCCTTTCTGTGCCCCCTTGCTGCCCCTGATTGTGCTCGTTTTTTTTCCCTTTCTGTGCCCCCTTGATGCCCTGATTGTGCTCGTTTTCCCTTCTGTGCCTGTTTCCCGCCGCTGCGCCCTGCGGCCCCGCCCTCACTGCCCATTCGTTGCCCCATTCCCTGCTCCTCCCTCCCACCTCCCCATTTATGGCGGCCGCTGTGCGGCCGCGCAGCGGACGTGCGCAGCGGGCGCGCCTAAGGCAAGCCCGTCTGCGCCCGTCCGCGCCGTGACCGCGCCCAGCGCCAGACCCCCTGGTCCGGGCATCCCCGCGCCCGCCACATCAACAGACGCCGATACGACGCCAGCACCCTCCACGCACTCAACCCCGGAAAAGATCACGCCTGCTACCAGGCCACCCCGAAGCGCACCAAAGGGCCCTTCACCTGCCGGAACTGCAGCTTTGCCAGCACCCGCCCCGCCAAACCACCGCCCAGGAAAGAACCCAACTACCTCAGATGCATCCTCCTCAACACCCGCTCCGCCCGCAAACACGCCATCGAACTCTGGGACCTTCTCGACTCAACCTCCCCAGACGTCGCATTCCTGACGGAGACCTGGCTGAATCCCACTTCAGCCCCCGACATCGCCATTGCCATCCCGGACGGATACAAGATCACCCGCAGGGACCGCACCAACGGAGTCGGAGGAGGCATCGCCATCGTCCACAGGAACACCCTCAGAGTCTCAACCAACACCGACGACACCCTCAGCACCGCCGAACACATGCACTTCCAGATCCACACCGATCCCAACACCACCCTCAGAGGAACCCTCATCTACAGACCCCCGGACCCCGACCACAGTTCAGCGATTCCATCGCTGACTTCGTCAGCACACACGCCATCGCCTCCACGGACTACATCCTCCTCGGGGACCTGAACTTCCACCTCGAGAACAACAAGGACACCAACTCCACCACCCTGATCGACAACCTCGCCACCCTCGGACTCAGACAGCTCGTGACTACACCCACCCACGCCGCCGGCCACACGCTCGACTCCATCTTTTCCGCAAGCCCACACGTCTCCTTCAACCACACCTCCGAACCCCACTGGACTGACCACCACTGCATCCACTTCACCTACAGGAAGCCCACCACGCACCACCGCACCGAACAAATGCCTCGCCGCTGCTGGAGCAGAGTCACGGAAGACCAGCTAACCACAACCCTCGCCCTGAGCCCACCCGCCGAACCCTCCGACCCCGACACCGCCGCCCGCAACCTCAGACAGTGGATCGACGACTGCGCCAACACCTCGCCCCGCTCAAGAATCCGCCCAACAGCCACACCAGCAAGAAAGCCACCTGGTTCACCAAAGTCCTCCAGGCCTCCAAACGAACATGCCGAAAACTGGAGAAGATCTGGCTCCACGAACGGACAGCGGACAGCTACGCCGCCCACAAGAGCGCCACCCGCAGTCACCATCACCTCATCAGATCCGCCAAAAGGGCCTCACTCAAAGACCGCCTAGACAACAACGCACACAACAGCAAAGAGCTCTTCAACATCGTGAAGGAACTCTCCAACCCCAGCTCCAACACCAACGACATCCAGCCATCGCGAGACCTGTGCGACTCACTGGCCACCTTCTTCCACCGCAAAATCGCCGACATCCACGACAGCTTCAACACCACGACCGCCCCGGCAACCACCGAGACCACTGCCCCCACAACCACCAACCGCCTGCTCTCCTGGACCAACATCAACGACGAGGACACCAGCGAGATCATGAACACCATCCACTCCGGTTCACCGCTAGACCCGTGCCCTCACCACATCTTCAACAAAGCCAGTACAGCCATCGCGCCCCATCTCCGGAAAATAATCAACATCTCCTTCGAGACAGCAACCTTCCCGGAAAGCTGGAAGCACGCCGAGATCACCGCCTTACTCAAGAAACCCAAGGCAGACCCCAAGGACCTCAAGAACTTCCGACCCATCTCTCTGCTCCCGTTCCCCGCGAAGGTCACAGAGAAAATCGTCAACAAACAACTGACCCGCTACCTCGAGGAGAACAACATCCTGGACCCTTCCCAGTCCGGCTTCCGCAGCAACCACAGCACCGAAACCGCCCTCATCGCCGCCACCGATGACATCAGGACCCTGCTAGACAACGGAGAAACAGCAGCCCTCATCCTCCTGGACCTATCAGCCGCCTTCGACACGGTCTGCCACCACACACTACAAACACGCCTTCACGACGCCGGGATCCAAGAGAAGGCCCTGGACTGGACCACATCCTTCCTTTCCGGCAGAACACAAAGCGTCCGCCTCGCCCCCTTCCGATCCAAGGCCACCAAGATCATCTGCGGCGTACCCCAAGGCTCCTCCCTCAGCCCAACGCTGTTCAACATCTACATGGCACCCTCGCCCACGTCGCCCGACAGCACAACCTCAACATCATCTCCTACGCCGACGACACCCAGCTGATCCTCTCCCTCACCAAAGACCCTCACACCGCCAAAGCCCACCTCCACGAAGGAATGAAGGCCATCGCCGAATGGATGAGGACCAGCCGCCTGAAGCTGAACTCAGACAAGACGGAGGTCCTCATCCTTGGTTCCAACCCTTCAGCCTGGGACGACTCCTGGTGGCCAACATCACTGGGAACAGCCCCGCCACCCACCGACCACGTACGCAACCTAGGGGTCATCCTCGACCCCACCCTCTCCATGACTAAGCAGGTCAACGCCGTTTCCTCATCCTGCTTCAACATCCTCCGAATGCTCCGCAGGATCTTCAAGTGGATCCCCACCGAAACAAGAAAAACAGTCACCCAGGCCCTCGTCACCAGCAGGCTGGACTACGGAAACGCCCTCTACGCAGGAACGACGGCTAAGCTCCTGAGACGGCTGCAACGCATCCAGAACGCCTCTGCACGTCTTATCCTCGACATCCCCCGACGCAGCCACATCACACCCCACCTGAGAGACCTGCACTGGCTCCCTGTCAACAAGAGGATAACCTTCAAGCTCCTCACCCACGCACACAAAGCACTCCACAACTCCGGACCAGCCTACCTCAACAGACGACTCAGCTTCTACACCCCCACCCGCCAGCTCCGCTCGACCAGCCTCGCCCTCGCCACAGTCCCCCGCATCCGGAAAACGACCGCCGGCGGCAGATCCTTCTCCCACCTCGCCGCCAAGACCTGGAACACCCTCCCCACCAACCTCCGACAGACCCAAGACCTACTGGCCTTCAGAAGACTCCTCAAGACCTGGCTCTTCGATCAGTAGCAGCACCACCCCCCTCTTCCCCCAGCGCCTTGAGACCCTCGCGGGTATGTAGTGCGCTTTATAAATGACATGATTGATTGATTGATTGAGGCGCGCTTTTGCTTGTTTCACTTACTTCGAACACTTGAGCCCATCAACGTTCTGAAAACCAAGGAATGGGCTATAATATTAGCAAAGGAACAAGCAGCAGTACGGATAAAAAAAAACGTACTGGTTCAAAAGACACATTCCAGACCAGTAAATAAATGAATATCGATTTCCAAGAATGCTCATTAATCACTGGTGATTTCAGGAAATTCACAATAAACACGTTAACTGTTAGTCCTGTTGACATCTCCATCACTGCAAAGATACTGCTTAGTTCCACATTTAACACTTTTTATATGTTTCTAGATGTCGTTTTAGGAGATTTATAGCACGGTGTTTCATTGGGGGCAGCACTTGGGGCAAGATATTACACAGCATTGTGTTAAGAAGAAATTATTAAAAATAAACAAAGCCAAGGGGGTTGCTCATTCCTTGAAAATGAAAAGCAGCACCACTGGCAGTGGCAGGGCCGCCTTTTGGCATGGGCAGCTGGGCGCAGGCTGTCAATCTTCTGAGGGCGCGCGCCGCGCGCGGAGCTGTGTGCATGAAGGGCATGCAAACAGCAGCGCCCTCCTACCTTGCTCCTGGTTTGTCGGTGTCCCCTGGTTCGAGTTTCTCTGTCAGATTTGCAGGTTTAAAGTCGTCTTTCGTTATCGTACCGTAGGCGATGTTTTTAACACCCCTTCCTTGCCCTCCCTTCACCCTCTCACCCCTGCTGACAAACACCAACAGCACCCGCATCAGCGTGAGGCTGCTAAGCTATGGGTGATTTAGGCGAGCTGTGGGGGTGCAGAGATGCTTGTGTTCAGGGGCCATTCACCGCCCAGCCAGGGACTGACCAGCGAGCACAAAAGGGGGCCCTGCTGCTTCCTTTTATCTACTAGCACCAGCAAGGGTGCCACAGTTATCTCTGAGCACCAGGCCTGGAGGTTAACCGGGCCTCCGTGTTAGATAGTCCTGGTTCAGCAGGCGCTGAAAGCACAGGCCCCTCCCTGGCCCCCTTCGTAGGCTGAACCATGACTCCCTGTGGTTGGTGGCTCCATTGGGTCGCTTTAACAAGCCACTAAAAACGGCTCATTACAAAACCTACTCGGGTTCTGTGAATGTCTGAAAGTGTTAACAAGCATTGGCATAGCCAATAGGTCTCGCTTTTGGGACATTATAAGTGTTTAGCCATGCAACAGTTGATGTTGCACCAAGGATATTGTGCTGCAGAATTAAATACTTATAAGGTCCCAAAGGCGAGACCTATTGGCTATGCCAATGCTTGTTTTGTTTCACGGTAGCCTGCAGCACAGCTTCAGCAGCTTTGCCTCTAACTGACGCCCCGTGCTAGAAGGCATCCGTTCATCTGCGACTGCTGTAACCTAAAAAGAAAAAAGTTATGTACAAGAATTGACGAAAAAAGTAAGCGTAAGGAGACTGTGCTTAGCCGGTGCTCCATAGCTTTGACCGGAAATGAGGTATCAGCTGCCTGAACATCTTAGGAGGCAACGAAGAAGCACGACGTGGGAGTGATCCAATGGTGGGTAGAGGCGGGATTACACTCAGTGTACACTCAGTGTAGTGCTTACAGCAGGTCTTGCAGCGCATGCACGCTGCCTAGGCTCGACCTAAAAAAACTAGGCCACCTAAAGGACACAAAAGGCAAATAACTTGCCTCTTGGTTCACTGCAACCCCGGCTCATTTGCACAGCAGTCTCTCGGAGATTTCCCCATCACTCCGCCTGATTCTGGGCTAAACGGGAAGAACGCCACGGACGAGACATCGATCTCCCCCGACCCAGCCTTATCTTGACAACCTTGAACTTCCGCGTACTGAGTTACCGTGCTGCCACGCGCTGAACACCGGTTCTTGCACACCCCCTAACTTGTGGTCCGCATCCCGGACTTACAGCAACCTCTCAGGCATTCTGATTCTCTTGTCATGATGATGATGATCCCATAACCGTCGTTGGGGATCGAAACGTCGTCGACAACTACATCTTGACTCCATACCCTTACTCATAATTTATGTGGAGCATAAGATGTTCTTTCGGCTGTGACAACTGTAACTTATGTATCACCAAAAGTCACTTTACAGCTATATGCCTGAGGTCTGGAAATCTGCTGATTTCCAGTACCCCATGACTTCCTGCTCACTGCATGATACTATATGCTGGTTCATGTTTATTTATGTGTAAATAAATACAATACCTTCCATTTGGACAGTAATATAACCAACTCTGATTGTAGTTTTGTGGTTATGATTGCATATTTTCCTCGAATGGGACCGCTGTCTCTAATAACATCTTGGTTCACTAACAGCATCATCGCTAGGGCAGGAAGAGGGCATGAATCTTTCTAAGCTCATATGTAGAAACCATCACTTCTTAAAAATGCCTCTAAATGCAGTAAAAATGTCTAATGCTCTAAAGCACGGGTACTCATAGTACGGCCCGCGGGCGGCCAGCGGCCCGGCAAGCCTTCCTTGGCGGCCCGCGGACCTTGCAGACATCGTACCTGTGTTTTTTTGTTTTTTTTAAAGTGTCAGCAAACAGCGCCGGTCGCAGCAGCGCGGACTCTGAGAGACTCTGCTCTATGGGGGCCGGGCGAGTCTTTAAAAGACTATTCACTTGTTAACCTCTTCTGTGCTCATGACGGCTCCCGGCCGTCATGAGTCACGGTAGTCGTGTGCTCATGACGGCCGGGAGCCGTCCGAACGTAGCCGCTCCGCCCACGCGTGGTTAATTCCCCGCCTGTGCGGGAGAATTAAAGAGTGGGCAGAGTTCGGACGGCTCCCGGCCGTCATGAGCACACGCCTACTGTGACTCATGACGGGCGGGAGCCGTCCTGGGCACCCGAGCGCCACGCCCAGCCCCACCCTCCCCTCGCACCGCGGCAGAATTTGCCACGCAGCGAAGGAGTTAATGAGGCTTTCTTGTATTTCACCTCTTCTTAGCGCCCCTGCATCTCCACTCTGACTGAGTGGAGATGCAGGGGCGCTAAGAAGAGGTGAAATACAACAAAGCCTCATTAACAAGTGAATGGTCTTTTAAAGATCTGTGAAGTACTCGGGTGCGGCTGTGTGTGTTCCCGGGAAGCTGTCTCAGCCCGGGCTGACACACACGCGGGGTGAGGTGACAGAGGGTGACAGAGGGCAGCAGGGAGTGAGAGCCGGGTGAGGTGATGGAGGGCAGCAGGGAGTGAGAGCCGGGTGAGGTGATGGAGGGCAGCAGGGAGGGAGAGCCGGGTGAGGTGACGGAGGGCAGCAGGGAGTGAGAGCCGGGTGAGGTGACGGAGGGCAGCAGGGAGTGAGAGCAGCGGGTGAGGTGGCAGAGGGCAGCAGGGAGTGAGAGCCGGGTGAGGTGACAGAGGACAGCAGGGTGTGAGAGCCGGGTGAGGTGACGGAGGGCAGCAGGGAGGCAGAGGGAGACAGAGGGAGGGAGTCAGGGGGAGGGAGAGGGAGGGAGACAGAGGGGGATAGAGGGAGACAGACAGAGGGAGACAGACAGAGGGAGACAGAGAGAGAGGGAGACAGAGAGAGAGGGAGACAGAGAGAGAGGGAGACAGACAGAGGGAGACAGACAGAGGGAGACAGACAGAGTTAGGGAGACAGAGGGAGGGAGACAGAGAGAGAGGGAGACCAAGAGAGAGGGAGACAGAGAGAGAGGGAGACCAAGAGAGAGGGAGACAGAGAGAGAGGGAGACAGAGAGAGAGGGAGACAGAGGGAGAGGGAGACAGAGGGAGCGGGAGACAGAAGGAGAGGGAGACAGAGGGAGGGAGACAGAGGGAGGGAAACAGACAGAGGGAGATGGACAGAGGGAGGGAGACAGACAGAGGGAGACAGACAGACAGAGGGAGGGAGACAGACAGAGGGAGGGAGACAGACAGAAGAGGGAGGGAGACAGACAGAAGAGGGCGGGAGACAGACAGAGGGAGGGAGACAGACAGAGGGAGGGAGACAGACAGAGGGAGGGGGGAGACAGACAGAGGGAGGGGGGAGACAGACAGAGGGAGGGAGGAGGGAGACAGACAGAGGGAGGGGGGAGACAGACAGAGGGAGGGGGGAGACAGACAGAGGGAGGGAGGGGGAGACAGACAGAGGGAGGGGGGAGACAGACAGAGGGAGGGGGGAGACAGACAGAGGGAGGGGGGAGACAGACAGAGGGAGGGGGGAGACAGACAGAGGGAGGAGGGAGACAGACAGAGGGAGGGGGAGACAGACAGAGGGAGGGAGGGGGAGACAGACAGAGGGAGGGGGAGACAGACAGAGGGAGGGGGAGACAGACAGAGGGAGGGGGAGACAGACAGAGGGAGGGGGAGACAGACAGAGGGAGGGAGACAGACAGAGGAGGGGGAGACAGACAGAGGGAGGGGGAGACAGACAGAGGGAGGGGGAGACAGACAGAGGGAGGTGGAGACAGACGGAGGGAGACAGACAGAGGGAGGAGGGCGACAGACAGAGGGAGACAGACAGAGGGAGGAGGGCGACAGACAGAGGGAGGGAGACAGATAGAGGGAGACAGAGGGAGGGAAACAGACAGAGGGAGACAGACAGAGGGAGACAGAGGGAGAGAGAGGGGGGAGACAGAGAGAGGGAGGGAGAGAAAGAGCGAGGGAGGGAGACAGAGAGAGAGGGAGGGAGACAGAGAGAGGGAGGAGGGCGACAGACAGATAGAGGGAGACAGACAGAGGGAGACAGACAGACAGAGGGAGACAGAGGGAGGGAGACAGAGGGAGGGAGAGGGAGGGAGAGAGGGACGGAGACAGAGGGAGGGAGACAGGGAGACAGAGAGAGGGAGACAGAGGGCAACAGACAGAGGGAGACAGACAGAGGGAGGGAGACAGACAGAGGGAGGGAGACAGACAGAGGGAGGAGGGCGACAGACAGAGTGAGGGAGACAGATAGAGGGAGACAGAGGGAGGGAAACAGACAGAGGGAGACAGACAGAGACGGGGAGACAGAGGGAGGGAGACAGAGGGGGGAGAAGGGGGAGAGAGGGAGACAGAGAGAGGGAGGGAGACAGAGAGAGAGGGAGGGAGGGAGACAGAGAGAGAGAGAGGGAGGGAGACAGAGAGAGGGAGGAGGGCAACAGGGAGGGAGACAGACAGAGGGAGGAGGGCGACAGACAGACAGAGGGCGACAGACAGATAGAGGGAGACAGAGGGAGGGAGACAGACAGACAGAGACAGACAGAGACAGACAGAGGGAGGGAGACAGAGGGGGAGAGAGAGGGAGGGAGACAGAGGGAGAGAGACAGAGGGAGGGAGACAGAGGGAGGGAGACAGAGGGAGGGAGACAGAGGGAGGGAGACAGAGGGAGAGAGAGGGAGGGAGACAGAGAGAGGGAGACAGAGGGAGAGAGGGAGAGGGAGGGAGACAGAGAGAGGGAGACAGAGAGAGAGAGGGAGGGAGGGAGACCGAGAGAGAGAGGGAGACAAACAGAGTGAGTGAGACAGAGGGAGACAGAGGGAGACAGAGAGAGAGAGATAGAGAGAGGGAGGGAGACAGAGCGAGAGAGAGAGAGGGAGGGAGACAGAGCGAGAGAGAGAGGGAGGGGAGACAGAGCGAGAGAGAGAGGGAGAGAGAGAGAGAGATAGAGAGAGAGAGAGAGAGAGAGATGTGTGTATGCCCGGTCTGGTGGCTCAGTGGACGAAGGCGTCCGCTGCAGGGGCCTGTGTTCAACCTCATGGTCATAGTTTTTTTTTTTTTTCTAGCCCCGCCCTCCTCCCCCACTGACCCCGCCCCCACCGGTGCGGCCCTCAGCCACAAACCACACTGTAAATTTGGCCCCCGAGAGAAAGTTTGTGAGTACCATGCTCTAAAGTGAAGTGGTTCTGAAAATTAATGAAATACACCACTTTTAAAAAAAAAAAAATTGAAGACCCTTTATCATTTTTTTACATGATGTTTATTGCGTTATGTGCATGCCAAATTGGCTAATGGCTCGGCTCGTGTTATGGCTCTTAGAGCCAAGCCATACCCTTGCCTCGGCTCTGGCTCGGTTCTCTCACTTATTTTGGTTGCTCACCCACCAAATGTGTATTATCCCAAAAAAAAGTATTTTCTGTAAGCAGCTGAATTAAATGTTGAGGTTTGCCCAGGGATATTAGTTTCAGCCATGGGCTGCTGAACAACCGGGGTTTCGTTTCAAACGCTGTACAATTTGAAACAAAAATCTTAGTTCAGGTCAAGCGAATGAACCAACTTAAATAAATTGTTGCAGGCTGATCCCGCACCATGCACGGTTCCCACCATTTCCTGCGACCTCTGAGGTGTCGAACAATATTCCATATGTAGCCAAATGAAAAGCGAGTGCCAAGTTAAAGAGATAAACGCCACGGAGCGCTTTTGTTCAATCCGCCACAGCTGCTGCCGATACAAAGCAGGGCGCTTCGACGCAGGAGCCTTTCAGAGCCAGGCAAACAAGCCAAGAACTGTCAGAAAACGCATTTCTTTAGAAAACGTCTCCAAGGAGAGCTGGGGAGTTTAGTATGGTTCAGGCATAAGAACTAATAATGCGGTCTGCCCAGGAATGAAACCAGGTCGCGGTTTACAATTTGCAGAATTTATTATTAACTTGGCAAGGGCTGACTTTCAGTGGCAATCACAATAATCTGAAAATTGGGCCCTGCCTCCTCATTATTTTTTATTTATTTATTTGTCAGTTTTCTAATGCAAATGGTACTCCTCTCAGAAACTAGCCTGCCACCCGCCGGCGTCGCTCATTCAGATGCAATATTCATGGTACCCGAGATGTGGGGAGGTGTGGTGCAATTTTTAGATGACAGGCCTGTCGTATATCACCTCTGGCTTCTCACACCTGATACTTGGGAGGAATACAGAAATGCTGGTGAGAAATGAGTTCCATGTTTGCTTCCAGCGGAAGAGACATGTGTGCTTTAGGAAAGGTTTTTACAGCGGATGGATGGGCCTGCCGCCAGGTGGGTTTGGGCCAGGCACGGTCGAGCAGATGGAGGCCTCCCTTCTCCAGCCCTTTTCACAACGCGTTCTCATTACACATGACATTCACTGCTTCAGGGCTAATGCGGCATTGCGCTGCATGCATTTATATAATATTTGTATATATGCACAAGAGTTTCAGTCGTTTGTTGTTAAGAGGCCCAAGTCACGTGTAAAACCTTCTTATGACAGTCGTGACTTTGCAGCCAACAGCAGGTTGCATTATGGGACTTGTTGTGGCACGTTTAACGCTGTGAGAGTGAGCTAAAAAAAAAGCTAGCAATGAAAGTGTTGTTGACTAAAAAGCCAGAGTAGGCCGAATGTGTATACATAGGGGGATTAAATTGAAAAAAAGTACAAAAAAATCCCGGAATCGCAAAACTGAAAGCGCAAGGGCACAGGGATGTGAGGGGGAAGCAACACATGGGGAGAGCGCAAAAAAACACACAAAAAACTCCCATTAAGTACTAAAAGTGAAAAAAAATAGTTCCCTGAATGTGAGCAGTGGAAGAATACAAGGCATCCAGTAAAAAGGTGTTTAAAGAATCTATGTTCCAGGTGAGGGGCAAACCACGGCCGGACTGGGAACAGCAACCAGCCCTGGCAGATTGCTGCTTGACCGCCTCCGGGAGCGGGGGGAGTGGGGGTGCTGGTGGGGGTCCTAGTGAGCTTCCACTTTTGTTTCAGGGGGCCTATATTGCAGCACTGCTGCAAAACCACCTCCCAGTAACAAAACCGCCCGACGGGTATAAAACCGACCCCCCCACCCCCCCACCCCCCGGCCCGCCGGGAAAATGCCCGGTGCCTGCTACGGCCAGTTCGGCCTTGGGGCAAACACAAGAAGAGGAAGGAAAGCCATCGAATAAAAAGCAAAAAAACAAGAATGAACTGAAAGCAAACGAATGATAAGCAATGGGATAACCCCAGTGATTAAATTGTGCCGGTGGCTGCAGGTGGGGCCCATCAGCACTCAGTTCTGGGGACCTGCATTTATCTTTCCTTATCATACTTTGCCCAAGAGAGAGAAACACAAAGGGAAAAGAAGGAGGAAGGTAAAGGCTGTAAAACTGTGACAAACGGAGGAAGCAGCAACCAGCAAGAGTGAGATAAAGGGACAGGGAGCGTCGGGTGGTGTATTAAAGAGGCATGATGTGGATTCAAGACTGCGCAGCCTTGGTATTCAGCACACGGGCATTCGAGCACCAGCACGGATACAAAAAATGTAGGGCGAGAAGAAACGAGATGAAACAATGTCAATTTTAACTCCATGTAACTCAAATTTCTTGATTGCATATTGCTCAGATATCCTTGTTTAAATTATCTTTCCAACATAGCCTTTGAGATCCAATGCTCTTGGAAAATATCTGCTTTTAAAATAAGTCATTTAAAATATGAGAGCTGCCTATACATTCTCAAGATACATACATACACATGCTTCCCATATGCGCGCATGTACAAACCTATCTAGCAAAACTTAGAGGAGCGTGGGAGAGGCGCCTTGGCAACAGCAGCCTTAAATATCATCAGAGGGTGTGTTACAAGGCTGATGTAGTTCCCACTCAAGTGGAAGTGGACAGTGGGACGCCAAAACACACATATTTATTTAATGGGTAATAGAATATTCCTGGGAAGTATTTCCAAAGTACTTAGTTGCTAAGTGAGGTTTGAGGAACTTGTCAAATAGCTTCCAAAGACAGAGTGATCGTAAAAAAATCTATAAATCACAAGTAATGTGCATTAAGAACTGTATATACTGGAATGTAAAGATATACAAAAAATCTCTATATACAGTGTTGTAATGAGAGGTCAAGAGTTCAATAATCCTATGGGAAGGAGATCCCTTAGTTTACTTCTCCCAGATCACACATGGGTTCCATTTATTTCCATTTGATTCTAGCCCATCTGAGGGTTCTCAGCCTTACGGACTTTTTCTTGGTTACAATACAGTTCTCCCGGTTTTAGCAGGGGCGGCTCCTCCGTGTGGGTGGAGGAGTGTCACCCCACTGCTTTCTCGCAGTGCGAGAAGCAGAAACATAAAATGGTATTATAAATACCATTTTGCAGAAACATAAAATGGTATTATAAATACCATTTTATATTTCTGCTTCTCGCACTGCGAGAAAGCAGAAGGGTTTGGTTGGGGGTGGGTGGTCCTGCTCTAGGGCAGGGGAGGAGTGGCTTGCCCACTCTGAGGGCGCTGACTGGTTTGGTCAGCCCCAGGCCCGACCAAACGAGTCATACGCACTCTCCCTTTTCTGCATGTAGGCTGCATGCTGCCTACATGCAGAAAAAGGCCTCCCTAAAGACGCCTGTGTGGTCGGCGTCCCAACCAATCCCAACGCTGCTATTGCAGCATTATGATTGGCTTAGGGGAGGGGAGGGAGGCTGCCTGCCTCCTGCTTCCTGCGAGGAGCAGAGAGAGAAGCAGATGCGACACGGGACCGGACCGGCCGGCGAAGGTAATTGAAACTTTTTAAAAAAAATTAAAAATACACCCCCTGCGTGACTTCTCCCCACGTGCCCTGGCCGCAACTGGGTTTTAGAACATGGTTTTCATCCATATTTTAGTATGATCTGCTCAGCAATGCATTACCTTATGCATTTAACTATTTCTGAGATGCTTGTTTGTTCTTGTATAAATAATGATTTGCATCATGTTTAAAACACCAGCAATGTATTTCCATACTTCACTTGCATGTGCTATGTTTGCTTTCCATTTTTTGTTGTGCGCAAATGAAGCACAAAAAAAAATGTTTGTCACCGTGTCTTCTTCGCTTTGCATGCTCCGCCCTCACTTCTGCTAGCACCTTGCATGCTGTTTCACCCCTCAACAAATTATTTTCATGGGTAATTTATTTTGGGGGCTGTGCATATGAAAATTACCAAAACACATTAAATGGCAACTCACAAACTCTGTTTCCTTCCATTTTACCGCAATTGCTGACACACAGACACAATCAGTGGTGGCTCCTCCGCTATGGCGGAGGAGCGTCGCCCCACATGAAAAATAAAATGATTATAACATAACGTTATTATCATTTTATTTTTACGGTACTGGCAGAGGTTTGATTAAGGGGCGGGCGGGGCGGGCTGGGCAGGGCTGGGCTGGGCTTGTCTGTCAGCCAGCAGGGGGAGGAGTGGTATGTGCACATAAGTATGTGTGACGATTTGGCCGGTTGTCTCGGGCCGGCCAAACCGTCATGCGCACTTTGCAGGTTGCATTACAGCCTGGGTGGAGAACATGCCCAGGCTCCCACTCCCTCTCTGAGCGCCGAGCCACGGCGCTCAGACCAATCACAACGCTGCTATCAGCAGCGTCGTGATTGGCTAGGGTGCCTGGGTGCTTCCTGCCTTCTCGAAGTAAGAAGAACAGAGGAGAGGCGGCAGCCAAGTAAGTGCAATTTTCTTTTTTTAAACACCCCCGCCTGTCCCCCATTCCCTCCCCGCCCGCCGCACCACCACGGCCCCATAGCAGCCGCCACTGGACACAGTTAAAGACTCAAGTACACACACAAGCAGGCACACAAAGGTAGATACACCTGTCCTTTCTGACAAGGCCAGTGAATTCTTGAGTATACAATAACTCAAATACACACGTATATTTATTGTATTGTGTTTTTTTGGGTTTTGTTTTTTGCAGTTTTATATAGGGCAATTTCGACCCAAAGGTATTGGAGTGCTTTACATGAGCACCAGTTACATTATAAAAGGACACATTCATTTTAGTTTTTTTTAAGCATGGAGAGATAAATTAATTCTCCCAGAATCACAGGATGTTGAGTCAACGCCAAGACTCGAACATGGTTCCCCAGTTCCATAGTTAGCAGCTGTGGCAGTTAGCCACATACTCTCAATTTTTTTGTACTGCATTGTAATTCCATTTGTGTAGTGATTACTGTCCCTGCCAAGTCATTGAAGCACTTTACGGTGCGTAGCACTCTGCTTCAGAGCCCCAGGGTAGTAGATTTTTTTTTTAAAACATATTTTATTGCCTTTTGTATTCAACATTGCACACGTGATTTCCACAGTACATGTACATTTACCACATCTTGTTCTTTGGTCTTATATTCAATGCATTGTGCTGCATAATATCCCCGTACGCTTGATAACATATAATAATTAATCCTAATACCATTACCCAGTATGTATCTATACAGGCATTATCCTCCCTCCCAACCTTTCCCCAACACCCCCCCACCCTCCCCTGCGCTGCTGTCCTCCATGGTATCATGCTACATCTTTCTGAGTTGCTCTGTGATCATGTGTCCTGTATATCCGTAACATGCAGGTCCTCCCTGTCGGTCTTGGGGGTCCTACCCATTATGGGCTCCTCTGTTCTAGCACTTGCTCCATTCCCCCTTCCTGCTCCCGCCTCTCGGGCTCCCCTGTCTGGATACTCCCGCCTCTCAGGGCTCCCCTGTCTGGATACTCCCGCCTCTCAGGGCTCCCCTGTCTGGATACTCCCGTTGTGGCAGATTCCGATTCTTGATCAGTATTTTTCATTTCCCCCAGTAATACCTCCAAAGCTTTCGCTCTCTCAATCCTCCCTATGCCTCTTCTCGCATTTCTAAGCAGGATTCTGCCATCGCAGCTTGCCCATTTCTCCAGTTCTTGCTTCCATCTATGGAGGCTGGGGCCATTCGGTGCTTTCCATTTACTGGTTATCTCTCTCTTTGCCAGTATGAGTGCAAGGTCTTGAAATTTATCAGTGACTTTAGTCTTGGCTGTGTGAGGAAACATGTTTAGTAAAACATGTTCTGGCGTGCGTGGTACTTCCCGCTCTATAATTCGTGCCACTTCCCGTGTCACTTCCTGCCAGTAGTTCTCTAAAGATGGGCAACTCCACATCATGTGCATTAAATTTTCTCCCTTTTCTCTGCATCGTGGGTATTCCGCATCTTCCCTGTGGAAGAACCGGTTCATTGTATCCGGGGTAATGTATGCCCTATGTAATATGTAAAAGCCAATCAGGCTGAACCTCGCATTGCGAGAAACTTTGGTGGCTCGTTGTAGTATGTTTTCCCAGTCTTTGTCCTCTAATGGCCTGCCCAGATCTTCCACCCATTTAGTCCGCAGCTCCTCGAGCGGGTGCGTAGAGTCGCGTCTGATGGCCCTGTATAGACATGTGACAGCCTTTATGGTGCCCCCTGCCAGCCCTATGTATTCACAGGTAGCATGTGTCGGTGGCTCTGTCGCCCCTGCTCCCCAATGTCTTCGCATTGCTCCTGTGACTGATCCATAGAGCAAGAAATGCCCCTACGGGATATCCCTTTCTGTGCTGAAGTCCTCAAAGGTGAGTTATTCCCCATCCTTGTACAAGTCTCCAATCTTTGTCGCCCCTGCTTGTGCCCATTCCTCTATCCTCCCCCACTGCCCTCCATGCGGAAGCGCTTCGAGCAGTGCAATCGACAGCTCTGGTGAGTACGGGCGCTTTGTCTTCGTCTTCTGCAGACACCTGCTCCAACAGTGCATGATCACTCTGTGCTCATTAGTGTGTACATGTTGCATCTTAATTGTTCCCATCAGGGTGCCAAGCACATCTACCTTTTCCGGGGCAAAGGGAAGCCTCCCTCTCTCCGGCGCCAGACTTCCCGCCACCCATTGTGTGAATCTCTGCAGTTGCCCTGCTAAGTAATACGTCTCCATGTCCGGGACTGCCAGTCCTCCCTCCAGTTGTGCCCTATTTAACGTGGATAAAGCCACCCTCCTTCTGCCCGTGCCCCATATAAAAGCTGAGATGCACGTATTGAGTTCTTGGAACCATGCTCCCGGTATCCACACTGGAAGTGTGGTAAAGTAATACACCAACCTAGGAAGGGCCACCATTTTTAGCAAAGAGATCCTTCCTGCCACCGATAGAGGGAGTCCCCCACAAAAGGCCATACTGCCTTTCAATGATCTGAGCGCTCCCCCCCACGTTTCCTTCTTGCACGTCCTGCATTGAGTGGAAGATCTTCACTCCCAGGTATCTAAAACATTGGGGTTCCCACTGCAGCTCTCCCATCTCCACAGGAGGTGGTGTGCCCTCCGTTATCGGGAACAGCAGAGATTTCTGCCAATTGACCTGTAGCCCTGATAGTGTACCAAACTCTTCCATCATGGTCCTAGCCCCTCTTAGGTCCTCCTCTGTATTTTTTAAGACGATCAGAAGGTCGTCGGCGTATAGCGCTATGTGGTGCATTTGTCCTCCCACTTGTAGGCCTCTATACCCTCTCCCGGACCTCGCTCTGCACTCCAGAGGCTCCATAGCCAGGGCAAACAATAGAGAGGACAGGGGGCATCCCTGGCGCGTGCCCCTCTCCACCACATACTGTGCCGAGATCGTGCGACCTCTGCGAACCCTAGCCACTGGACCTTTATAGAGCAGCCAAACCCACTTTATAATTCACTGCCCGATTCCCATTTTTGCCAATACAGCGTATAGGAACTCCCTTTCCAGGCTATCAAATGCCTTCTCTATATCTATTGCGAATATCGCACCATCTGGTTCCTCGTCTTTACTCAGTTTCAGTATAGTAAGGAGGCGCCGTATATTCAGAGTCGTGTTTCTGCAGGGAATAAACCCCGCTTGATCTCGGTGGACAAGGGAAATCATGTGTGGGAGTAGCCTTGTCGCCAGCAGTTTACTTAATATTTTGAAGTCAAGGTTTAACATTGACAGGGGTCTATATGCTGTACACTCAAGAGGGTGCTTATCCGGCTTGAGTAACGGGATTACAACTGCTTCCCGAGTAGACTGTGGCAAGATACCTTTTACCCCAGCCTCTATATATAGCTCTACCAATTTAAGGGCTAACTCCTCCACATAGGCTGCATAAAACTCCTTGGGGAGCCCATCAGTGCCCGGAGTCTTACCCCTAGCTAGTTCCTTTATGGCCACTCTAACTTCATGCTCAGAGATTTCCGCCCCCATATGGTCTGCATCCTCCTCCAATAGTGTGGAGAATGGGTGTTCCGCCAGGTACTTCTCTATCTCCCCCACCTCTTTGGGCCCATTGCTCCTGTAAAGCTGTTCATAGTAGTCCCGGAATCTGGCGTTTATTTCGTCCTGCCTATATAACGAGTGCCCTGCTCGGTCCGCAATTTCTATAATGGTATTCCCTCGTCTAGTCGGGTTGGCAATCCATGCCAGCAGTCTGCCTGCTTTATCCTGTTCTGCATGAGTCCTATCCATGTAGGTTTTGAAGTCAAAGCACCTTAGCCGTTCCTCCTGCACTGCCACCTCCTCTTTGGCCTCCAATAGCTCCTGTCTCAGTTCAGGGTGCTCAGGCCGCCTCAATTCTATTTCCCTAAGCGCTCGGTCCGCCCTCTCCACATCTGTGATCAGTGTCCTTCGTACCCCAATGGATGTTGCCATGCACCGTCCTCTAATGACTGCCTTAAAGGCTTCCCATTCCGTTCCCCTGGAATCAGTAGAGAAGGCATTATCAGTAAAGTAATTTTTGATATGTCCCCTAACCTCCTGTAAGAACACCTGGTCCTCTAGGGCCTCCGGCTTGAGGCGCCAGGTAGGAATGGGCTGCTGCTGTGTTCCCCAATGTATCTTAGCCAGTAATGGGTTGTGAACCGAGACGGTTCGAGTCAGGTACTCCGCCCCTTGGAGTAGTGCATGTATGTCAGGCGAGCATAGGAACGTATCCAGTCTGACGTGTAGGTCATGGACATGTGAAAGGTGAGAGTACTCTTTATCTAGAGGATGGGTGCGTCTCCATATGTCTGTTATCCCCCACTGAGTCTGCCATTCCCGAAAAGTTCTGGCTATCTTATGGACTGGGGAGTCTCAGAGCGGAGGATGTGAGCGGTCCAGCTCCGGGTCTGCAATGCAATTAAAGTCGCCTCCCATGATAATCGAGCCTATCATGTAGGGCGCTAAAACTCCGGACATTCGCTCTAAAAAGCTGCTCTGGTCTACATTCGGCCCATATATGTTAATTAGCGTGATGTCATGTCCGTCCAATCTCCCCGAAACTAGCACGTATCAACCCTCTGGATCTACCTTGTGATCTATGTGCTGAAAGGGGACCCCTGCTCTTATCCAGATGAGCACCCCCCCCTTGCAAACGCCGAGTACAACGTATAGTATGCTTGCTCTCTCCATCTCCGGTGTAACGCAGCTCCTTCTGGGGCCAGTGTGTGAGTCTCCTGCAACATTGCTACATGGATCCCCCTTCTATTTAATTGAGAGAATATTTTATACCTCTTATGCATGGAGTGCATACCCCTAACATTCCAGGATAACCGGTTATAGGTCGTCTTTTTTGTCATTGCTAGTAATCTTCACTCTCCCCCTCTTCCCCTCATGGAACATGCCGTCAATGACTTCCTCAGGACCCTGCAGCCTTTGCTGCCATGCCTCATGTCCCTCTTTAGTTGACAGCAGTGCCCCCGTTATATAACACAAAACAATTTCAACACCCCAACTCCCCTTCCCCAGGACAAGTGAGAAGCTCTCTCCCATCCAAACTAAGCACTCATGTGCTAATACAACAATAGTCCAAAGTTCTGGTATTGGCGAAGCCAGTGGCCACCCAGAGGCGAACCGCTCCCCCGCCCCCCGGATCCCCCACCCAGTGCATGCAACATTTCTCATTCAATTCCCTGCTTCGGGTCCCCTTCCACCTCCTGCTAGTACCCTCCCGGTGTACTGTGGACACCCCCTGTCACCTCCCCATGTCTACTTGCGTGTCCTGATAGCCTTCAGACAATTCCATCCGCCATTCTGGGAGTCATTTCGGGAAGAGTCTGACTGGTTTCCCCCATTGTACTGGTGCTAGTGTCCGAGTCTGATTCTCTCTGGTCTTCCCCCGACAGGGAAGATACGCTCTGTGTCCCCTGCGCACTCAGGGAAGCTATTGCCGCTACTGCACTCTCTCTGTCTCACCGTGTTTCTTCTACTGTGGATAGGCTCCTGGATTTTCCTCCTCCTCCTACAGCCCACACGTTGTCTCGTCCTGATTTCTCATGTCTCTCCTCTATTCTCTCCTGCGGTGCTTGTTTATCGACCCAGTCCCATACGTCCTGTGGGGTATGGAAGAATTTGGTTCCTCCCTCAGAAACCATCCGAAGCTTGGCTGGGAACACCATGGAGTACTGCACTCCCATCTGCCTTAGTTTCCGTTTGACTGCGGTGTAAGATGCTCTTTGCTTTTGCACTTCCCTCAAGAAGTCCGGGAAAATTCTCACGGTGCTGTTTCCAATTCGGAGTTGGCCTTTAAGCCGGGCTTGGCTCAACAAATGGTCTCTGTCTTTACAGAAGAGTAGCCGGGCTACTACTGGCCTTGGGGGCCTTCCAGGCGGTAGCGCCCTAGCAGGGACTCTGTGTGCCCGCTCCAGAGCAAAGTATGGTGACAGGCCTTCCTCCGCCACCTCGGTTCTAATCCAATTTTCCAAGTAGGCCACCATGTCATTTCCTTCAATTTTCACTGGCAGGCCTGTAATTCGCAGGTTATTGCGTCTTGCTCTATTTTCAGCGTCTTCCGCTCTGAGTTCCAATACTTGGATTCTTTTTTCTATCTCGGCGAATCTTGGAACAGACGCAGTTACCTGAGGCTTCAGATCACGGATCTCCCCCTCCGTCGTCGCGACCCGGTCTGCCAGCTTCCTATGATCTGCCCTGAGCAGGCCCAGGTCTTCTCGTAATGTATCCATTTTGGTTTCCACCGCTGTTCTCGACAGTTCTATGGCCTTCAATATATCATAGAGGGACGGGTCCTCTTGTTTCTCCTTCTTATCCGTGCATGACCCTGTCCTCGGGTGGGCATCCCCCGAGTCCTCTCCTGTCGATTCATGTTGCTGCTCTGTGTCCCGTCGTTTGGACACTCTCCCCATATTGTTGGTTGCTCCCTGCTTGGGGGTCTCTCCGTACCCGCGCCGTCGTATATGTCTTGGTCATGAGTCTCTACTTTTCCACTGATGCTGGATAGTGCTTACAACTTTTCCGCTACTGTATTACCCTTCACCCTTCATCCTCCGTAACCCGGGGTTACCTTTCAGGCTCGATCAATTCTGTCCCCAGGCTCTCACTCTGTCGTGTGTTCTCTGATCGTCGGCGCTCTCCTGGTTCCTATTGGTGCTTGTCCTACAATCTGGGTCATCAGAACTGCACCTCCGTTCCTACTCTCACCGGTCAGGTCTCAGTGCTGTCGAGGCGTCTACGCCCCTATGCTTCTCCGCTGCCCAACGTATTCAGCCTTCCTCGTGAAGTGCCTCAGGCCCACCTTGTCGTTCCACGATGCTCTCCTCGGAATTACTAATCAGAATCTGTCTTTCGCCAGCTGCTGTTCAAATGTGCTAGCGCTAATTTCGCAACTGGTGGACTGCCCCCCCACTGCTTTTAATTCTGGTGTGGGCGTTCGAGTGGCGCTTCACTCGTTTCTCGTGGCAGCCGTGCCTCTGAGGTTCGGTGCTCTGGCGAGTCTTCCCCCCCACTGAGGACTCCTTAGTCGTGTCTGGGCACTTGTGCACTATTGCATACGTGTATAGCCGTCCCGCCCAAGAGGCTCCTCGCCCGCAGGAGGATCCTTGCCTTCAATAGGGTTCCGGCCACCCTCCCGCTGTTGCCCTTTGTTTGGCCGTGGGCCTCCGTCTTCCAGGCCCCGGTTGCGTGAGGGCCGCGGTGGCGGTCCGCAGGCCTCCCTTCTGTCTCCTCAACTTTTCGGCCGCCTTCTGCTCCAAGCAGCCCCCAGGTTTCACACGCCAGCCCCAGGACTACACTCCGGGTCCCTTCTCACCGCCCTCTTCGTTGCACCGGTGGAGGTGTACCCCCGTGCACCTCAGGTTCCCGCTCACTGCTCACCAGGGCCGGGGGTGCAGGGGAATTGCCAGGCGCAAGGTCGCGCTTCGTCAGTTGGTCTTTCCTGGCAGGATCGCGCCAGCGGGCATCGCTCCAGGTATTTACTCTCGCTCCTCAGCTTGCCGTCGCGCTTCCCCTGCCCGGTCCATCCGTCCTGAATTTCCCTCTTATTACGGGACTTCTAGCTGTAAGTCGGGCTTCTTCTCACCTCACGCCTGGGCCATGAGTCCGGGGGAGTCACTTAACGGCCTCGTTGTATCGGAGGCTCCTTCCCACTATGGCCGCGCCGTCGGGTGCCGGGTCAGGAGCGCGCTCCCCATTCCCCGCTAGTGTGGGTTGCCCGCTCTCCTTACTTTTAATGTTTGGGGAGTGCAGCCCTCAGCAGGAGCCCTCCGGTAGCGATTACTGGACGCGCTTGCTGCGTTCCGTTTTCTTCCCCTTCAGAGGCCTGTCTTCACTGCTGTCGGCACAGCGGGCGCCATCTTAGTTCCCATCGCGGCCCCTCGGACGAGCCCGGTTTCATCAGGATTCTGCGCCATTGCCGTATTTTCCTCTCCTTTATTCAATTCCTTCGCTCTGCTAGTGATGGGGGTGTTCCTCATGTACTCTAGGGCCCCCAATATCGGGCAGGATGGCACTGGATGGGGGAATCACCGGCAGGAGCTCAGGCCCAAGCTCCCTGCTCCATCGGCGTCTAGCTGAGCCCCAGGGTAGTAGATGAAACTGAAGTAAGTGCATGGAATATTTTCTTTGACAGCACATGACTAATCCCAATAACCAATAATAACCAATGACTACCTATTATCACTATAGAGAGCCATTAACAGCAGCATCTAATGGAACTTGACTTCAATAACGTTTATTGATGTGATAGTCAAAAGTGTTTACAATATTAATTTTGAGTGTGTTAAGCAAAGTTATGCCTGGAAAGCATAGACTTAGTCTTGTCGCAATCCTCATGAGCTCTCTACAAGACATGCAAGTTCTCATGATAGAATACAGCCATAACAATGCTTAGGCTAGATTACAAGTGACCTAGAAAAATGTCTGTACTTCCCTGACCATGATTCCGGTCTGGGGCCGTCGTCAGGGCTGTTTAATGTATCCCTGCCTTGCTACGCATGCATACCATGCAGATACGTGAGGCTTAAGGCTCTCACCTGTCTTTATCTTCTGTCCTTGGGAATCGGAGGCGAACGGGAAGATGATGAAACATAGGCGTATCAATGGTGCCTGATCCTTGATGAATGTTTGACTACAGAATGACACCAGGCTCCAGACTCGTATGACCCTCGAAAAAGTCTGATTAAGGGTAATCCCCAAGGACAGAAGATCAAGACAGGTGAGAGCCTTAGGCCTCACGTATGTGCATGGTATGCATGTCTAGCAAGCCAAGGATACATCAAACAGCCCTGATTAAGGCCCGAGACCTGGACAGGCTCTTAGTATGGGTCAAAACATGTTGCCATTCACATAGCAGGGTTAATTGAACAATTATGTTCAATAAAAACCCGAAAGAAACTTTTTATTCATACCCCAGGTACCCTAGAAATAAAGAAATTCCATTGGGTATACCTGCAGGTATTTTTAAATCTTTTACTTTCTCTCCGTATCCCTGCTTATCCAGCCAGATTTTATCTAAGAACTCCCATTTCTTTGTAGTTGAGTCCGCCCTGGTGATATCACCCTACCAGGGTGTGGTAGGCGCTGATGATGAAGCATGACACTATAAAGTGAGTGAGGCGTCTACTCCAGTATCTTTGGATACCCAAGAGGTGCTAGGAAGCGGATTCTTCCAAGAAAAGGATCCTTACCTTTCTTCTTTTTTCTTTTTTTTCCTGGTCCAGTTGCTCTTTGTGTGTGAACATGCACTGAAAGAGTCAGGATCATGGCGGTAGCTCGACGTAAGTTAAACATGGTGTAGAATGTTGGGTTGAATACATTTAAGCTTAGCATTTACTCCCTACATGGATGCCCCACATCTAAGTGACAGTCCACCTCAAGTCCTCACCTATATCTTAGACCTCCCATATAGAAGGTGAAATTATCCAATGTATCACTAGTCGAACTATCCACAAAAGCAATACAAGTGCATAGATAGGTCACTTGGAAGTAAAACGCTTAATGCAACTCACACATGGAAAGGACCTACCTGTATTTTTGGCAAACCTTCCCAACTAATGCACAAATCTATCTTAAGCCATTCAATCACCAATTGTCAGAACTACCATATCGACCTCTGTTTGGCAGGGATGACAATTCAGAGATCTTGTAGTCATTATTGCACTCTTGCGAATTTCCTTTGCCAATTTTGGCAAGCCAGGCATGATAAAATACAGTGAATCCTCGTACATATGGAATTTGGTGCAGGAAGCACCACATTCTGCATCTAAGTCCTCATTTTCACAAGGAATGCTCAGAATTGGAGGTATTTTCGGCAGGCAGTAATTACCACACCCCAGGTATGGGTATTTACCAGGTACAGCAAATACCTACCTAATCTGGTCTGCTTCTCTTCCGGAAGCAGTTAAAAACTATCCTCTTTAGGGAAGCATTAGATACAACATATGATCTCTCAACACCATGAAGACCTCCCCGCCTTGACGCTGTCCCGCTTCTTCCAAAGCGCTAAGAGACCTGTCGGTGTATATGCGCTATACAAAAATAAAATAACATAACCTAACATAACTCCCCCCCATCCGACTCACTCATAAGCAGGTCCTTAAGTTTGATTTTCTTTGAATATGAGGTGGAGAAAAAAAATTAAGCACGAAGGACGTTTAGCTGGGCAAAATACAGATAAACACGTGGAAAAATATGTTTTTTAAATGAATTATTTATGTTTACATGTAACTGAAATGTTAATACAGATGTGAAAATTGTAAGAATGTGAAAAGTAAATTTGCCAACAAATGTCTCGAATGTGTTCACTTTACCGAAGCAAATAGAAGGATATTTGCAATCGATCTGATCTGTAAAGGTTTGCCAGTCATGAACGCTATCTTTTAATCCCATATGTATTGTACAGAATTTCAGCACTGAGTTCTGTGCATGTCGAGTCCCCCCAGTGGGAAAGAATCCTCAGTGCCTCTTTATGTAGGCGAGTCTGTCTTTCAAATCTTTTCATTAGAATTCATAAAACAGACATTATTCAGACACTTCTCAAAGGCAGGGACCAGTGAATAAATAGCACGTTTGACTGGGCAAAGATCATAGAGAGAAGCAGCTCTTCACCCTGCCTGTCAGGCCACCCGTGTGGCAAGGTTTCCATGGCGATGGGCAAACAGCTGCCATTCATCCAGGCCCTTTTGTGCCGGGCAAGTGGCCTCCTCGAGGCAGGGAAACGTCAAGGGTACAGAGTTTGCTAAGTCCGAGAGCTCGAAGTAATGGCCATAACTTTCTTGCTTTTAATTAGCCCTCGTCTCATTGTGCGCAGACAACCACCTGGAGAAGAGCGTAACTTTTGTGTCAATAACTCAAAGTGCATTAAATTCAATGGCAATGCCTTGCATCTGGAGAACCATTTTTATTAGGATAATAAAAAATACAAGAAACTGACTTTTATATCCACTTGAAAGATACAAAAAAGAATCAAAGGACACTCCTTCGCATTTTCTTTTGACATTCATTCACCAAAGTGACCCATCTAGGTCTTTTTTTACATTTTTTTAGACCAGTGCTTTGAATCTTGAACGCCGCCATTAGCGTTCTCCTACAAACACATTGTGACAACTTTTAGCCAAACACATGTATGTCAGAGGGCTGAGCCTAAGCCTCTCTCACATACCTTTAATGTAGGGGTGGGTGGTCGTAAGGTGCAGTAGGGAAGTTGCTCCTTCACCCCAATGCCTATGTGACTTGTGCAAGTACTCTGGGACCTAAGGGCTTGTACTACTATGCAAATATCTGTTGTATGGTATGTGAGGCCCACTAGAAAAACATGATTGGGTGGCAGTGGCATTTTATGCAAAATTATGAATTTACTGGATTTTCCTCACTTGCCACGTAATCCACCCTCTACTGCATAACTGGCAGATCTGAATAAAAATCGTTTTTAGCCAACTGATCAAAATTACCTCAAAATGCACTACAGATGGTGCAGCAAGGCGCTAGAAAATTTGCAAATGTTAACTGTTCAGCTTCCAATTGGTGACTACAGTTTTTAAACGGTAATAATGAAGTGAAAATCTACCCTGAGAGTATAAATGTTTCTAACTTATGACATGGCTGTTCTCTGCAGCATCAAAACAATCCTGATTTAAATGTAATACAGACAGGACAGAACTAATGGTTACTTCTTTGTGAAGAAAATGTTTTGCTCCATCATTTGCACAAATTCATATTGCACAACATGCACAGTTCTGAAAACAGCAATTCTTTTAAGAGTGTGGAAAAATTGCAAACACGTTGCTTCTCTTTTTAAGGCCATTTGGCTTGAATCTTAGGCTGCCTCCTATCAACACACTTACTTCATATATATATATGCAAATTAAAACACCGTTCTTCAAGGGCGATGGAAGAGGTGCTTCTATAGTTTCATATAGTGTGGACACTGAGGAAAGCCAAAACCTAACACATGTTGTAAAAGAGATCTGGGTATGCAGAATGAAGCCGACACACCTTTTATCACCTTACAAGTGCACATCTAGGCTTGTGAGTGCAACATTGTTTAATATAAACCATTTTAATTTGGGACTACGAAAGGACCGTATGAATGAAATGGTATTCCCATGCTTCCATGCGAGATACAAATATGTTGCTGATTAACATTTCAATAAGATCAATACTATCCGGTATACATTTGTTTCTTAGTAATCTTTTCTAGTCTGCCCAGTGTTGTATCAATGTGTGTTAAATTAACAAACTAACGAGATATCACTGTCACAGAGTGTGCTGCCGTCACTGCATAATTTGTATCCCATTGCTGCAAAATTTAGTTAACCTTGCCTCATAATGTGTTCATCCACTGCCTTATAATTAAGGCTCCCTGTTTTCCGTTTTTACATATAAATACAGACAGAAAAACATTTATTTTCCTGTCTGTATTTATTTTTAAATGTGGATAAAAACGGAAATTGGGTTGTTTTTGGGTTGTTTTTGAATGATTCTGAATGCTGTCAATCATGACTGCCAGGTCAATAGCTGTGCAGGTTGACAGGCAAGGGGATTAAAAAAATAGAGGGATTTTAGTAAAGAGGCTTAACAGCTTAACAGCAGTAGATTTGCATAACCTTGATACTGAAATTTACATATTTTCTTACAAGTGCATATTCTACCATCTGAGTGTGTATATATCATTGAAATCTGTCAGGCGTTCCGGCACGAGTGCACATTAAGGGGCCGATTCCGATCTCGGTCGGAGGCGCACCTAACACCATTCGGTCGGGAAAAAAGCCATGTGAATGCCTGTTTCCTGACCGATCCGCACATTAATCCGAACGAACAAGTACGATGCGCACAACAGCACAGATTCCGACCCAGTCGTACTCACCCAATCCAGGTCCTGTTCCCCGACCGAGCCGGATCCGTAAACGCATATTCGAGTCGCCCGGAAGCCAAAAAGCAGCCCCGTCCGGCCGGACAAGTACGATGCGCTTCCCGTACGAGCCGAACCCGTTGCTACGCACACCACGTCAAAGCATCCGGGAGAGGTGCACATAAGCTCCGATTCGCGCCACAACACGATCCACGGCTACGAGACGAACACGCAAGCGACGAGGACGAGGCGAAGCAACGACAAAGACGAACGAGACGAACCAACCATGAATCCCATCGTTCCGATCCTACCAATATTCTACATCTACTACCGGAACAGGCACGGATGCGTACGGCGCAGAAGGTAAGTCAGACACCAACCACAAAATCAAACTACACGTACCCGACATATCACTCACACACAGAGGGATGCACAAATTACTTACACCAGAAACAGCAGCACCATAGGGGCGGGATGCCCATCACCTATGCCACATATACACATAGGGGCCCGGATGCCTGTCACCACTACCACCTCTATCCAGGGGGGGCTGGATGCCTACCACTACTACCACCTCTATCCAGGGGGTGCCAGATGCCTACCACTACTACCACCTCTACCCATGGGGGGCTGGATGCCTGTCACTACTACCACCCTTACCCAGGGGGTGCCAGGTGCCTACCACTACTACCACCTCTACCCATGGGGGGCTGGATGCCTACCACTACTACCACCTCTACCCATGGGGGGCTGGATGCCTACCACCATCACCCTTACCCAGGGGGTGCCAGATGCCTACCACTACTACCACCTCTACCCATGGGGGGCTGGATGCCTGTCACTACTACCACCTCTACCCATGGGGGCTGGATGCCTGTCACTACTACCACCCTTACCCAGGGGGTGCCAGGTGCCTACCACTACTACCACCTCTACCCATGGGGGGCTGGATGCCTACCACTACTATCACCTCTACCAATGGGGGGCTGGATGCCTACCACCACCACCACCCTTACCCAGGGGTGCCAGATGCCTACCACCACTACCACCTCTTACCCAGGGGTGCCAGATGCCTACCACTACTACCACCTCTACCCAGGGGGTGCCAGATGCCTACCACCACTACCACCCTTACCCAGGGGTGCCAGATGCCTACCACTACTACCACCTCTACCCATGGGGGCTGGATGCCTGTCACTACTACCACCCTTACCCAGGGGTGCCAGGTGCCTACCACTACTACCACCTCTACCCATGGGGTGCCAGGTGCCTACCACTACTACCACCTCTACCCATGGGGGGCTGGATGCCTACCACTACTACCACCTCTACCCAGGGGTGTCAGATGCCTACCACGACTACCACCTCTACCCAGGGGTGCCAGATGCCTACCACTACTACCACCTCTACCCAGGGGGTGCCAGATGCCTACCACTACTACCACCCTTACCCAGGGGGTGCCAGATGCCTCACCACCTCTACCCATGGGGGGCTGGATGCCTGTCACTACTACCACCCTTACCCAGGGGTGCCAGATGCCTACCACTACTACCACCTCTACCCATGGGGGGCTGGATGCCTGTCACTGCTACCACCCTTACCCAGGGGGTGCCAGGTGCCTACCACTACTACCACCTCTACCCATGGGGTGCCAGGTGCCTACCACTACTACCACCTCTACCCAGGGGGGGGCTGGATGCCTACCACTACTACCACCTCTACCCATGGGGGGCTGGATGCCTGTCACTACTACCACCCTTACCCAGGGGGTGCCAGGTGCCTGTCACTACTACCACCTCTACCCATGGGGGGCTGGATGCCTGTCACTACTACCACCCTTACCCAGGGGGTGCCAGGTGCCTACCACTACTACCACCTCTACCCATGGGGGGCTGGATGCCTACCACTACTACCACCTCTACCCATGGGGGGCTGGATGCCTACCACCACCACCACCCTTACCCAGGGGGTGCCAGATGCCTACCACTACTACCACCTCTACCCAGGGGGGCTGGATGCCTGTCACTACTACCACCTCTACCCAGGGGGTGCCAGGTGCCTACCACTACTACCACCTCTACCCATGGGGTGCTGGATGCCTACCACTACTACCACCTCTACCCAGGGGTGCCAGATGCCTACCACTACTACCACCACTACCCATGGGGTGCCAGGTGCCTACCACTACTACCACCTCTACCCATGGGGGGCTGGATGCCTACCACCAACAACACCCCCACTCACAGGATGGCAAATACATGCCACAAGAAGCACACACCAGCAGAAAGAATGCAACACAAAGACATCCCCCCCAACACCATGACAAGCGTGTGTAGACTGTGTCAAATGCCTACAACACTGAACAGGACTGTGAACATACAATGTGACCCCCTATCACAAGTGCCACACATAAATGTGTGTGGCACCCACAATGCAAGCAGGCCATGACCATTGTGGCAATGGGGTCCAAACCCCCATCATCACAGTGACCAAAATGTAAGTGTGGGGTCCATAGCTGAAGCACATATTGAACATTGTGGCAATGGGGTCCAAACCCCCATCATCACAGTGCCCAAAATGTAAGTGTGGGGTCCATAGCTGAAGCACATATTGAACATTGTGGCAATGGGGTCCAAACCCCCATCATCACAGTGCCCAAAATGTAAGTGTGGGGTCCATAGCTGAAGCACATTTTGAACATTGTGGCAATGGGGTCCAAACCCCCATCATCACAGTGCCCAAAATGTAAGTGTGGGGTCCATAGCTGAAGCACATTTTGAACATTGTGGCAATGGGGTCCAAACCCCCATCATCACAGTGCCCAAAATGTAAGTGTGGGGTCCATAGCTGAAGCACATATTGAACATTGTGGCAATGGGGTCCAAACCCCCATCATCACAGTGCCCAAAATGTAAGTGTGGGGTCCATAGCTGAAGCACATATTGAACATTGTGGCAATGGGGTCCAAACCCCCATCATCACAGTGACCAAAATGTAAGTGTTGACAAAGAAAAAGCTGCAACTGCCAAACTGCATGGATGATTCCTGGTCACAGAACAACAAACACATCAGTGGCAAAGTAGTGCTTGTGTCCCATAGCAACATAGAATGGGGGAGGCAAACAGTGCAGTGCAAATAAGACATACCTTTGGCCATGTGCAGACAAACATCACCCATGGGGGCTGACACTGTCAACATTCATCAATGACACAATGACAGAAGTGACCATCAGAATGCAGACCCACATATTTGCACCAATGGGCACACAAATTCAGATACCCAGTGGAGACTGTAGATGTGAGGTGAACAGATACCATACCATGGCAGCAATGGGACACACACACAATGATCATTGTGCTGACTGATGACCTAGGAGTCCCAGGGACAGCAGGGCAAACACACCAAACAACATACAGCCAATGGCACACCTAAGATATGCCAATGCAGTGGTGCCGATGCACATACACAAACAGGCAGACCCACACTGCACATCAAACACAACAGGTGAGGGGGGTACCAGTGTCCCCAGGCAACCACACAACACATGAGGAGGCCTGAATACCAATTACACAGATGTGCATACAGTGCCACACAAAGGTAACTCATGGATCCAAATCCCCTATGTGGGCAATCAGGCATTGTCAGATGAGAGGGAGCAGAAATCACACATGTCACACAAGCATGTAGGAACAGCAACTGACACAGCAAGACACAGAGACACCACAGCACTACCCCCAGGGCCCCCACAATGTGGTGACCCTGGGCTGCATTACAATCCCACTGTGATGACAAAGCTAGATGTCGTTCACACTGTGAACCACAGTCATGTGTCCTGAGCAACAAACTACCATCACACCTACACAAGCACAAATCAATCAGCACGGCCTGTCAGCCAAGGCCAACATGGAGGCAGGGGTCTAGCCGGGCAACAACTCTCATCTGCACACACTCAACACCACACACCTCGACCTCCAACAATGTGCAGCAGTGAAGCTCACATGCACTGGTGACATTGCACATGCACCCATGACAATCCCAGGGGGGTGGTGGGAACCAAGGTGCAGAAACACATCACACATGGCCACTCAACCAGACTCCTGAATGTCTGACACACTGCACACTACGCTGTACATGGACATGACGGCAATACCACACCAACCAATGGGATCCCAGCCACAGTCACACACCTATGAAGAAGCCAAGGTCACCCACAAAGAACACACATAGACAACTACCAACATTGCAGCCCTCAGGAGTGCCAGCAGTCACACACACAACGTGTCACAACCAATGAAAGCTAACACAAACAAGAAATCACATGACAGGAGTAAACAACAAGTGCAAAGGGGAATCCTGACTGTGACACATCAGCGTCTGCCCACAAACTCAGCCCTGACAGCAAACACACCTATGGGTGACACCCTGATGACCAGTAATGTGCCATGCACCCACATCACAGAGAACCCAGGGAGAAGACTTTGGGGGAACATAGGTCAACTCAGCAAGCATCACAAACAGGAACATCACTAGGGATCCCAGCATGCACAGCAAAATGGAAGTGAACACACAGACATGCTCATACAACACACACCTTGGGCGCACGAGATGTCACAGGAGTACACACTGCCATGAGGGGACTCCACTCCTGTGTGAGGAAAGCTGTGCCATATGTCGCATCAGTAGGGCTCCATCATGTCAGCAGAACACTTGGTCACACAGTCAACAATTAGCACAAAATGAAGGCTCCCGTCACATCAGCCTGGTCATGGGAATGTCAACGAAATCAACAGCACAGATCCAACACACATGTATAGCAAGTTGCACTGACAACACAGATGAGTCCTTCCCCATTGATGCCCAAACCTGCATGTCCAGTGGAGATGGCCACACGGTCAGGGAAGTAGACTAATTGAACAATGGCAAACACAACAGATGTGCATGGGTGGAACCCACAGATGTGACATTGCTAATGTAAGTAGGAAATCCCATTGCCAAATATTGAAAACATGACACCCTCAGATGCTGCTAAGGATGACATGGATACACCACAGGATAGGACACTGTCCCCCTGGACCACATGGGTTCCTGCACAGTAACACTTCATTTTCATGAGACCAAATATCACCATCACTGCAGCAAGTGCATGGTTAGCGTCATCAACATCATGTACATCAGAAGTAAAAGCACTAGAGAACAGAAAGTTGCTTTATTCAGCATATGTGGGTTCAAAACTTGGAAAAACTGTAAGGAATCAACAAAGGCCAATGGCCAGTCCATCAAGGAAGTCAATACAGGGTGACAGTGGCAGATGTCACCCTACGCATGCCTGCACTGATCAAAACCAGGGACAATCCCCTAGGAGGGGCATACGGGGGGCAGGCCAGGCACCGCAGGGACAGGATCAGGGCTCACCAGGAGGAGGCAGGGAAGGGGTGGTGGGTGCTGGAGAGCCACTGACAACTGCAGTGGAGGTGTCTGACATGGTGTGTGCCGGCACAACTGGGGGGCATGACTCAGATGTTGTGGGTGCCGGCACGACTGCAGTGGACCCTGCAGATGGAGTGGACAGGTCCGCCACTGCAGTGCCCAAGTCAGACAGGGTGATAGTGGACTCCACTGCAGTGCCTACCTCCAGGGGAGGAGAATGGGGATCAGGTAAGGTGGGCAGGACAGAGGGGGAGGACACCCTCACCACATCAGTGGTACAGACAAGCGCAGCGGGGGTGTGGGGCCGGAAGAGCAAGTGGCAGGGGGAGAAGGCCTGACCCTTCTGGGGATGGTGTATCTGTGGGTGGGGGAACCTGGGGCAGGGTGTGGTGGGGGCACCTGTGGAGTGGGGGCCTGAGGGATGGAGGAAGGAGACTTGGTGCCTGAGCTGCAGGGCGGCGGCGGGGTCTTGCTCTTCCGGGACCGGGGGGACTTGCGGGTGGGGGCCTCAGTCGGTCTGCGCCTGGGGGATGGTGTCCGGGGGCCAGGGGCACTCCGCTCCGTGTGGGTGGGCTTCCTCTTCCCCCTGAATGCTGGATCAGCTGGGTCGGAGGGGAAGAGGCCAAGGTCACAGAGGAAGAGCCGCTGTGTCTTTGGGGTTGCAGGTGAGGCAAGGGAGGGGTCTTTGGAGGGAGAGGCAACTGAGGACTGCGCAGTGCTTGTGGATGCGTGTGTTTGTGCCTGTGCCCCATCCCCTGTGAGTGTGGTTTCAGTCCCCTGACGGTGCGTGCGTGTGCGTCTTGTTTGTGGCGTGTGTGTCTGTCTGCTGCATGTGTCTGTGCTGGTGTGTGCCTGTGCCAGTGTGTGTGTGCTTGGGACGGGTAAGGTGCTGGGGAGTGTGGATGGGGCAGAGGCAGGAGGGGTGAGGGACTGTCGGAGGAGGGACACTGCTGCCATCAGGGAGGAGTCCATGGACCTATTGCCCCTCTGTAGGTCAGACATGCCCGATGAGATGCCCTCCATGAATGACACCAGCTGAGTCAACAGACTGGTGTGTGCATGGAGGACACTCAGCATCGCTGTCTGTCCTACATGGAGCTGGCGGAGGAGGTACACAGACTCCTCACTCAGGGCAGCAGGGGACACAGGGGCAGGGGTGCGGTGCCTGGCCCGAAGGAGACACGCTCCCGAACATGGGAGCCTCCACGGACCTCGGGAATGGGAGCCAACGGGAGGGCGGTGGTGGTGGTGGTGGTGGCGGGGACAGCAACACTAGCTGGGGTGTGGTGGCTGCTGACACCCGCCTCCATAAGGGAGTCATCGTCCGAGTTGCTCTGGTCCTCAGCTGAGGTGGATGGTGCTGAGGACTCCTCGGTGTGGCTCCCCTCGCCCTCCGTGCCACTGGGTCCCTCCGACCACTCCTCGGCTGCTGACCCAGTCTGGCTCTGCGGCTCCTCCTGGTCCGTGGAGCTGTCCCCTCCTGTGGCCGTGGATGTATCTGCAATCAATAGGGAAACAGACAGACATCAGTCACCTGCACCGAACGCACACACCACAGTAAGTACAGCACATTACAGAGCAAGCCCTGGCATCCTTAGTTGAACATTGCTAAAACTGCACAAACAGAACAGGAGAAGTCAATTGTCAGTCTGATGGTCAACCATGGCACTCACATCCCACCTGGCCTTGCACCCATCTGTCTGGTGTCTGTTGGATGGCAATACCCCAGTGTGGACACATGCACCACCTACACAGTATTTGGACAGTGCAGAGAACCCGGTGAAGCATGTGGACATGCACACATCACAACTCTTGCCACTGAGTCAGTACAGGTGTCCGGATGTAAGGGATGCCCAGAGTCAAATAGGAAATGCATGTCATGCATACCAGCGACAGACACCATGATGCACCCATGTCCTGATAGCCATTGCCACAATGGTGTGCATGTAGCACATGTCACTCCCCTGCATGATCACTAATAGGAAGTCACATGCCATGGCACAGCCATGCCTGCTAAGTCATACATCACTGTCTCCAGTCACATGGGCAGGGCAGCCAGACAACAACACTCTGCACTGTGTCACAATAGTAGATCATGGGGAATGCAAGTCCTGGAGCTGAACAAGTGCACATGTACATCCCCCACACACCACATCATCTGAACCCTCATCTGTCCAGGTCATACCCATTGGACATATGGGAGACCTGTAACACTACCCTCTGCACCTGAGCACCTCACAATCTGCTGTGAATGGGAAACAGCTGCCTGAACTTCATATTCGCATACCCCAGTCTGCACGGTCAGGTGATCAAACACCTATGTGTCACACAAGTATCATCTCCTATGGTCACATCTCCGGTGGCATGCGGAGCCCCAACCGAGGAACACCCCAGCAGACCTGACAACGAAGCCACAGCACACTGACACAGAGGCAGACACCTGAGGGGACAAATCACTGAGCAAAACGTGTCAGCTGATACACGGCAGTGGGAGTACAGAGTGTATTGTATGGCCTGGAGTAGGCATGACTGTCCTGCCCCACATGAATGAGGGATGAGCCCTGGACAGTAGGCAGCTGGCTACGTATGTGTGACACACGTTATATACACACTCCTGGGGCCCAAACATTGTTCCCACCCGCAGCATGGGTGTGTGCCAGATACCCCAGGCACATGTGGTGGATCAGCTCAGCAATTGGGCCACATATCAAAGTAACACGCAGAACACATGTCAGAACACAGGCATTGTGTAAGCAATGGACCCACCCATGATGCCCACCACAGAGTCAGGGAAACAGATGCTGTCCCCCACCTTGAGTCAAGCAAACTGCAGGGACACAGTACCCAAGTGACACAATACCCTGACTGTAAGGGCCACACCTGGGTATCAGATGAGGAGTGGGCAGTGCACAATAGAGGGACATGGGTCCTGGACCACAAGACTGATGTACTGTGGAAGTTTAACCAGGCCAGAGGAGGGCACATAGCATGGCAGACATAGTTCACAATGCAGACATGGACTCACCCCCTCCTTGCTGCTCTCTGGCCTTCAGCTGCCCATCCAGATCAGGGAAGACCACCGCCAGGATCCTCAGCATGTGGGGGGTCAGGGTCCGGTGTCCGCCCCTCCTGCGAGGAGGCGACAGCTTCAGCTGGACCCGTGCGATCCTCCGGGTCCAGCCCCGAAGGTCCTGCCACCTCTTCTGGCAGTTGCGGATCCGGCGCTTGTAGTCCCCACGGATCTCACTGCCCGGACGATGGTCAGCCATATCTTCTGCTTCTGGTGGGCATCAACCTGTGAGGATGACAAAGTGAGAATGCCATTACTACACATGCAACATAACCGTGCATTACACAGTTGGATATACATGTCTCAATCACAGGGGCACATGATGTACACAGGCAGTGCAACGATGGCCATGGACAGTATGCCAGCAGTTACTACATGGTATCATTGCCTGGGCAGTAAAACCTTGTTTAAATGCACTGTCACTGCACTATTCCTGTCCAGTGCATATAACTACACACTATGGGGGGTGACAACTACTCAGTGAGCCTGCTAGCCAGTGGCGTGCAGACTGTTAGCCTTGCTAGTCAGACAACATGCACATTTAGAAAGGCAGTGGACAGAACACTCACCTGCTCCCCTGGTTTCCCATACAGCTTGCTGTACTGTGGAAGGAGGCTGTCCAGCAGGGCCTGGTTCTCCTCAGTGCTGAAGGCTGGGGCTCTCTCCACAGTACGTGCCATTGCAGGGTCCAGAGGGGGCAGAGACAGCAGCAGTGTAGTGGCAGATGTCGTCCTGGAGCATGTAGTGCAGGCAAGTGAGCTCTCAGGGGAACAGCCAGCATTATATGTGTGCTGCAGAGGCAGATACTGTCCCATGTGTCCAAAGTGATAGGTCCAAGTCGTTTGCATCTTCTGAATCTGGCCAATCCATGGAATCGCACCACTTACACACGCCCCCAGCATCCTTCAAATGTTCAACTTCATGACACCCATGAAATTGCAACATTGTTGTGGGTGACCAACTGAATTTACAGCATCAGACTCGTTCAAATTTTGAAAACGCGTCCGTTGCCAGGCCAGGCCATAGCCAATGGGTGCGCACCGATCGGACCATTGCTGTTCAACGCGTACCTAGGATACAACGCGTACCCGCACACATTGAATGCAATGGGCCGGCCGGGCACACCGATCGGACCATTGCTGTTCAACGCGTACCTAGGATACAACGCGTACCCGCACACATTGAATGCAATGGGCCGGCCGGGCACACCGATCGGACCATTGCTGTTCAACGCGTACCTAGGATACAACGCGTACCCGCACACATTGAATGCAATGGGCCGGCCGGGCACACCGATCGGACCATTGCTGTTCAACGCGTACCTAGGATACAACGCGTACCCGCACACATTGAATGCAATGGGCCGGCCGGGCACACCGATCGGACCATTGCTGTTCAACGCGTACCTAGGATACAACGCGTACCCGTATACATTGAATGCAATGGGCCGGCCGGGCACACCGATCGGACCATTGCCGTTCAACGCGTACCTAGGATACAACGCGTACCCGCACACAGTGAATGCAATGGGCCGGCCGGGCACACCGATCGGACCATTGCCGTTCAACGCGTACCTAGGATACAACGCGTACCCGCACACATTGAATGCAATGGGCCGGCCGGGCACACCGATCGGACCATTGCTGTTCAACGCGTACCTAGGATACAACGCGTACCCGCACACATTGAATGCAATGGGCCGGCCGGGCACACCGATCGGACCATTGCCGTTCAACGCGTACCTAGGATACAACGCGTACCCGCACACATTGAATGCAATGGGCCGGCCGGGCACACCGATCGGACCATTGCTGTTCAACGCGTACCTAGGATACAACACGTACCCGCACACATTGAATGCAATGGCCAATGTGTGCGCACTGATCGGTCCATTGCTGTCCAACGCGTATTGCGAATACAACGCGTACCAGCGCACATTGAATGCAATGGCCAATGTGTGCGCACTGATCGGTCCATTGCTGTCCAACGCGTATTGCGAATACAACGCGTACCAGCGCACATTGAATGCAATGGCCAATGTGTGCGCACTGATCGGTCCATTGCTGTCCAACGCGTATTGCGAATACAACGCGTACCAGCGCACATTGAATGCAATGGCCAATGTGTGCGCACTGATCGGTCCATTGCTGTCCAACGCGTATTGCGAATACAACGCGTACCAGCGCACATTGAATGCAATGGCCAATGTGTGCGCACTGATCGGTCCATTGCTGTCCAACGCGTATTGCGAATACAACGCGTACCAGCGCACATTGAATGCAATGGCCAATGTGTGCGCACTGATCGGTCCATTGCTGTCCAACGCGTATTGCGAATACAACGCGTACCAGCGCACATTGAATGCAATGGCCAATGTGTGCGCACTGATCGGTCCATTGCTGTCCAACGCATCCCTGTACAAGTCACTGGCATATGTCACCATGCCTGTCACAGGTGAACATATGCCAGCCACATATACTTCCCAGGGAGTGAGGGGCACACCTACAACACCACAGCCTGTCCAAACTGTATCCTACGGCATGTAAGGCTGCATTACCTATTCCGTGTATGGGGGTGAAGATGTTGTTCTGTGGGTGTCACTTGGGGGCAGCCACCCCCAGGCTGTGCACGTGTTCATGGGGACAGAATCCTTGGTGTTTCGTGTACATGACCACTGTGATGTGCAACTGTTCATATCTGAGCATGTGGCATGGTCACATTTCACGGTGGTGTATGTGTATGTCATGTCACATACACCCTGAGTCCCATGTGGGACGGTATGTTTAACCCAGGGTGACCCATTGGCACAATGGTGATGGTCCTCCACAGTCTGTGTGCATGTTGTGTTACCAATGTCTCTGATTTCATGTGCACAATGGGAGGCAGTCTCCACATCCACGTTGTTTGTGCATGGACTTTGATGTTGTGCGTGTGTGTGTCACAGACGTCCATGTCTGTCCTGCCGAGGCAACAGGGACCACTACCTGTGGGGGTCATGGTTGTTTTGCTGTGGTGTATACATGATACACCATGTCATGCCAGTGTCCATGTGGCAATACAGGGTCCCTGGGAATCTACCTGTCGTTGAGCTGTGATGCCTGGGGCACATCAGTCCTCACATGTCACTGTGGGGTGTGTTTGTAATTTGGCAGCAGGAGATGGGAACTGGGACACGGCCTCATGATATCCAATGGCACGACCTGGGACTTATTGATGCCACTTGTTGAACTGTGATGTTAGATGTTGGCCATGTATGTGCCATACATATCCTTACGGAACTGCACACATCATGTACTTGTGCCTCATAATGATGTATCATGTGATGTTGAGTGTGTTCAATGCCACATATGTGGGGTGACTGACAATCTTGCTTTCTTCACCTATGCACTGCAGGGCACCAGCTGTCCTTAGACCATTCCCTGACCTGGCAACGATGGTGGAACGTGACAGCATCCGACGGTACCGCTTCACCAGGCAGCTGATTGAGGATTTGGCAGTGCGCTTGGCACCACATTTGCAACCTGGCCGTCCGTACCCTACAGCGCTGACCCCCAAGGTGAAGGTGATGGCAGCCCTACACTTCTTTGCCACCGGTACCTTTCAACACACTCTGGCGACTGCTGGTGGGATGTCACAGACCATGTTCAGCCGTGTGCTCCGGGATGTTTTGGAGGCTATGTTGATATACCTGAACCAGTACATCTATTTCCCTAGACTCCAACGACTCACTGGCGTGAAGAGTGACTTCTATGCCCTGGGGAGGATGCCGCATGTCATTGGCTCCATTGATGGGACACATGTGGCTTTGGTACCACCACAGGCCCAAGAGCAGGCCTACCGTAACCGCAAACACTACCACTCGGTCAATGCACTGGTGGTCTGTCTTGCAGATATGAGCATCTCACACGTGTGTGCCCGTTTCCCTGGTTCTGCACACGATGCCTACGTGATGAGGAGTAGTCGCATCCCGAGGATGATGGCACAGATGCCGAACCAGCGTGCCTGGCTTGTTGGTGTGTACTGACTTTGTACCATTGTGTGTGTTCTGCTATGTAGTGTTCCACCCTCTTTTCCAACTCTGCTAATGTGCAATTGTCTGTATGTAGGTGACTCCGGATACCCCAACATGCCGTGGTTGCTGACGCCCCTCAGGAACCCTGTGACACCAGCCCAGATGCGCTACAATGAGGCACATGGTCGGACGAGGAGAGTGATTGAGCGGACATTTGGTCTCCTGAAGAGCCGCTTCCGCTGCCTCGACAAGACAGGAGGGTCCCTCCCATATGCCCCAGCAAAGGTGTGCAAGATTATCATCGTCTGCTGCATGCTCCACAACCTGGCAGTGCGGAAGGAGTTGCCTCTCATCCTGGATGACGATGACCAACGTCCGCCACCTGTGGAGGATCCTGGCCTGGACCACGATGCCAGTGATGATGATGATGATGATGATGGTGATGTCCGCACACAGCTCATCACCAACTTCTTCAGCTGAATGTGAGTATCCAGAGATGTCATGTCAATGATGTGAGTTAGCATGATATGTGTTGGTGGTGCTCTGGTGCTGTTTGAGTGTGTCCATGGGCTACATGACTGTATGCGTGTAGCGATGTGTCCTTGCAGGTAGTCTGTACTCCCCAACAGTGTTGACATGCTAACTTGGTTCTGGGTGGGTATCTTGTAACATGTATTGTGCATGAGTATTGCAGTTCTGTCCTGTTCTTCAGTGCTTTTGACTGTGTGTCATTTCTGTCCTTCACAGGGTACTTTCAGAGTCGTTTGGTCAACTGTGTTCCCCAACACCGTGATTTGACTTCCCGGGTGGTAGCTGTTGTGTCCCTACAGGTGATGTGCACCACACCCATGGACTTCCTTCCTTCTACACTTGTTGACTGTGTGCCCGCTGCCAGGTGGGATTACCTTGCATCTGTGGTGGTTACAACATGTTGCAAATGTGTAATAAACCTGTGCTTCACTTTGGGATGTGCGTTGTCTGTGATCACACATCTGACTGACATTTGCTTACTGCACCAGTGGGCTAGTTAACACAGACTGTGAATAGGTGTTGGGTCTGTGCAATGCAACGTATTTCCTGGCAACATCAGTGTAGGCGATGAGTCAGATGGCCATGGTGTGTATGTGTTGTGTAGCCCTGGTGGTGTGCCTCCCTCATATGTGTGACGTCGCCATGACTCACATGCCGGTGTTGTACTTGCTGTAGCAGTTAGCATGCACAGTGTCATTTCCCAGATCATCATCGCCACTTCTGAGACAACATAGGAATCACAACAGAGGCAAGTATGGTGTATTAGTGAGTTTATTGACATACATGTGTGAGTATAGTGCACAGGATGGTGGGTGCTGTACATTGTGATTGTAATCCAAAGTTCCTAGATGATTTGGAAGTCCTGGTAGCAGAAATGTCCAGAGTGAAGTCCACAGTAATCAGAGACATTGGTCCAACTTGAGCTCCCCATGTCATGTGGGAGAGTTGTGTTGCAGTCAACAGGGTGAACAGTTTGCGCACAAAGGTGATTATCCAGAACAGGTTTTGGCTTCCTGGGGGTTGCACATGGCCATCGGCCTCTCACTTGCCCCTCCTCGGACGGCCCCTCTTCTTGGGGGGGACCCTCAAGTGCAGGCTGCTGCGGTGCAGGGGACTCTTCGCCAGAGTCATCCGCCCTCCCTGTGGCAGTTGCAGTTGTTTCAGCAGCAGATGTTGTGGGCACACAGGGAGGTGTTGACTGGTTGCTGCTCATCTGGCGGAGGCATTGTAATATGTCCCTATGCACCGCCGTCATCTCTTGCAGTGTGTCCCACTTGGACTCCACGCGGGACATGTGTGAGTCCAAGCGGGCATGATGGGCAGCCTGCTGCTGTTTAATGTCCCTGAGGAGCCCCACTACCTGGCTGAACTCTCCGGTGCTGGACTGGTACGCATCGGCTATGCGTGCCAGTTGTGGGTCATCATGCAGTCCAGACCCCTCTGCGAGCAGCGACCTATGTCTCCCACCCCTCCCACCACCCCTGGCGACACGTGCAGTACCTGAGGTGGCACGCACAGGTGACCCTGGGCCACCTTGTGGGTTGTTGGTGGTGGTGGTGTCCATGGCCCCACGTTGGTCCAGGGTCCCTGTGCTGGTGGTGGTGGTGCTCCTTGGTCTGTCCATGTCGGCAGGGGTGGTATGTGTGTTGACAGTCGTTGGAGGGGTGGGTGCAGGGGGTGCAGCTAGTGGTCCTGCTGGTGCTGCATGATGACTTGCTCCGGAGGTGCCAGGTAGGTCTTCTTCATCCGAGGAGGGCAGAGGCTGTTCCCCACCAGTGAGCTCCGTATCCTCTTGAGCCTGGGACGAGGACTCCTCAGCGTCTGCTGCTGTGTCCCCATCATCACCTGTTTTTGGGAGACACACACAATGTATGTTATGTTTCTGCAGGCATCAATGGTTGACACACCTGGCAGTTGTGACTGTGCCTCTGGATGCGGGCCTGTACATTGCATTGTCCTAAGTTGTCACAGTCAGGGGTTGATATTGGTGTAGCACATTGTCCTGCATTATTTGGGCATTTCTATGTGAATGTTGGGGTGTGTACATGATCTGCATTGGTTGTATTTGGTTGACATCCGGTCCTCCTTCCCAACCAGCCAGATATTCCACCATGGAACGTGCTTCCATTGCAGGGAGTGCAAGTTGTCTTTCAGGATGTCAGTCAGGGGTGTCCTGCTGTTGGTTGGTGCACAGTTCCCAGCAGGGCCTTGTGCTCCCCACAGCAGTAGCCAGTGTCAGCCATCTTGTGAGTCCTTTTCCACTCCCTGTGATGTGAGCATGGTTGAGAGTGGTGTTGATGGGCCAATTGTGAGGGTGAGCAATATCTGTGCCTGCAACTCCCATCATGCTATTGCCTCCACCCCCTTCCCAGCATGCCCATCCTTCCTTCCTTTTGACTCTGCTTCCCTGTGGGGTGGGCTGCCTGTGCTGAATGGATGGCTGGGAGTGTTGTCCTGGCAGTTGTTTGGCTAAAAGTCCCAGGAGTGTCCCTGTGCTTCACACAGCATAACCCAGGGTGGTGGTTCTTTGTGGGATCTTCAGTTAGGATGTGAGGCATTGCATTCTCCCAGGTGGGTTATGTGGAGTTTGTGTTGAGGGGGTGTGTGAGGGGAGGTGCTTGTGACTATGGTCAGTGCTGTGAGTCCTCCTTCCCAACCAGCCAGATATCCCACCATGGAACGTGCTTCCATTGCAGGGAGTGCAAGTTGTCTTTCAGGATGTCAGTCAGTGGTGTCCTGCTGTTGGTTGGTGCACAGTTGCCAGCAGGGCCTTGTGCTCCCCACAGCAGTAGCCAGTGTCAGCCATCTTGTCAGTTGTTTTCCACTCCCTGTGATGTGGGCATGGTTCATGGTGGTGTTGATGTGCGCATTGTGAGGGTGAGCAATATCTGTGACTACCACTCCCATCATGCTATTGCCTCCACCCCCCTTCCCAGCATGCCCATACTTCCTTCCTTTTGAGTGTACTTCACTGTGTGTGGGTGTGACAGCAATGACAAGATGGCTGACAGTGGTGTCCTGCTGTTGGTTGTTGGCCAGTTCCCAGCATGGCATGGATTTGTGCTCCCCACAACAGAGCACCAGTGTCAGACATCTTTGAAGTGGCTTTTGACTCCCTGTGAGGTGTGCATGCTTGGGTGTGTTCTTGCTGGGCCATGTGGGTGGGGGATGTTGGGCTGTGACTACCACTCCCATCATGCTTTTGCCTCCACCCCCTTCCCAGCATGCCCATGCTTCCTTCCTTTTGACTCAGCTTCCCTGTGGGGTTGTGTGCCTGTGCTGACAAGATGGCTGACAGTGTTATCCTGGGGTTTGTTTTGCTACAAGTCCCATGTGTGTCCCTGTGCTTCACACTGCATGACCCAGGGTTGTGGTTCTTGGTGGGATATTTGATTGGTGTGTGAGGCATTGCATTCTCCCAGGTGGGTTATGTGGAGTTTGTGTTGAGGGGGTGTGTGAGAGGAGGTGCTTGTGACTATGGTCAGTGCTGTGAGTCCTCCTTCCCACCCAGCAAGATATCCCACCATGGAACGTGCTTCCATTGCAGGGAGTGCAATTTGTCTTTCAGGATGTCAGTCAGTGGTGTCCTGCTGTTGGTTGCACAGTTGGTTGCACAGTTGCCAGCAGGGCCTTGTGCTCCCCACAGCAGTAGCCAGTGTCAGCCATCTTGTGAGTCATTTTCCACTCCCTGTGATGTGCGCCTGGTTCATGGTGGTGTTGATGGGACAGTTGTGGGGGTGACCAATATCTGTGCCTACAACTCCCATGATGCTATTGGCTACACTGACTTGCCCAGCATACACATATTTCCTTTCTTTCAGTGGGCTTCACTGTGTGGTGGTGTTGTAGCGGTGGCTACTTGTCTGGATGTGTTTGTCAGTTATATTTGTGCCACTGCCTAGCTGTAGTTGTAGTTGTGTTTGTACATGTGATGACACAGTTAAATGTCACTTTGAGATGGCATGTGTTGTGTTTCTCTGAGTGACATACACATTTTGGGATGATTCTGTTCTGGTCGCTGTGTATTTGCTAAGAGTGCATGGTTTTACTCTCCCCTTGACAGTGATGTGTGTGTGTAGTCGCAGAATATTGTGTACATTTGTTGTGTACTCACCAGGCTCTGGGATGTTTTCTAGTCCATAGACGCTCACTGGTGGTAGGATGGCCCGCACCTTCTCCTCCCAGGGCCTGAGGTATACTGGCTTGGCAGGAGGGCCACTGCCGGTGTGTTGGCTCAAGAGGTAGTCCTTCTTCAACAGCTCCTTGACCCTCCTGCGCACGTCATACCACCTGTTCTGGATGTCTGTCTTTGTGCGCAAACATGGTGATTGTGCGTTCACCCTGTCGACGATCCTCTCCCACATCTTTGTTTTCTGTGACATGGGTGTCTGTTGGACCAGTGTACCAAAGAGCTGTGGCTCTACCTTGAGGATCTCATCTACCAGGACTTCCAATTCACTATCTAGGAACTTATGATTCTTCTTTGGGGGCATGGTGATGGGTGGTGATGGTGAGTGATGTGTGTGTTGGTGTGCAGGTGTAGGTGTGTGAGTGTGTGTTTTGCTAGGTGTATGTGAGGTTTCTATTTGTTGTGGTGCTGATGGTGTGTGGCTTGTGTGATGGATGAGCTGTGGGTGTGTGGTTGCTGTCTGTTGAGTGCTGGCAGGTAATTTGAATTTGCAAAGGATCATGGTAGGGATTTGTGTCCTTTATATGGGTGGAGTTGTGGGTGTGTCTTTGTTCCCTGCCCCTCCCCCCAGTATTTATTGGCTTTGTAATTGCTTGTTTGGCCTTTTTTTGTGTATTTTCCCTTTGTACTTTTCGTGCATGTAGGAGACGTTCTTGTGACCGAGTCGGACCCTGCAGTTGTCTCGTACGGGCTTATCCGTTTCGTTCACGCTGTGTTTGTGCTGTTTTCTATGCTGCGTACGCGTCGGTCGCGGTGTTTTATGTTGCTTCGCCTCGCAGTTTTGTATGCGTGTCGGTCGTACGGCTTGTCCTCCGTGCGACTCGGTCGTGTTTTCCACGCCTTGCATCGTACTTGGTGGGTGGGAGTCCGCGGGTACGTCTCGCTCGGTATTGTTCTGGGGGCGAGTCGGTCGGTTCGAATCGCGTGTTTTTCCGGCCGGATTGCTGTTTTCCGCGCGGCTCGGTCGTTCGGCTTGTGTTCCGTACGAGTCGGTCGGGTTTTGCTCGCTTCTCATCGTACTTGGCGGGTCGGGCTGCACCGGTACGTGTCGGTCGAAATGTATTCCGGCTCCTACTCGGTCGGTACGCTTTTCCGGCCGGAATCGGAATCGGCCCTAAGTGGTTAAATAAATGCAGAAATATACACATTTCAGCTTCATTTTTCACAAAATCTAAAATAGATATGGATAAATACAGGTAAAATTTGCAAAAAGTAAATATGGATAAATACAGACAGAAATGACAAAAATATAAATACCATAAAACCGGGAGCCCTACTTATAATTCTAGAGGAACTGTCTATGCTACGTGATGTCAAGGATCTCATGCAAATTGCTGCCAACTTTCAAGGTGTGATTTTACTCTCCAGGAGCAAAATAATTTTCAAAAATGTCCCACCCATGCAATACGGTTGTTTGGGCTATTTATGGTAAACATGAAATGTGTGGTAGTTCTACCTTTTAAGGCAGGGATTTTGTTGAGGCCCTGTTCAAAAGTACCTTAAGAAAGCACATTTTGTTCCTCCAATCTCCAGTCCAAGTTAGCTAGCGGAGCAATGAGCCTGACGTCAGCAAACATGGTGTGGTTAAAACGGAGAGAGCTTTTAGCACCCTCCTCTTCATTGGTTGGCAAAAACCTCACTATAAGAAATTACATTTTCACCATGAAAGTTTTATCTTTATTTAAATATTTGCGCTTATATTTATGTATTTTGTAAGCATCTCAGACAGGAATGCTCTAGAGAGGTTAGATTAGCAGTTCATTGGAAGTTTTGAAGTCTTCAGTCATCAGTGAGATGGTACAAGAGGTCATGTCAGTTACATAGTTGTGCTTAGAATGATCATGGAGTACTTTGCTCAAATGGCATCGCCTTTTAGGGCAGTGGCCATGTAACATGAAAACCTTCCAGTAGCAAAAGCTAGACTTGGAGGCCCATTAGGGACAATCAGGAAGAAGGCTGAGCTCAGGCTGAGGCAAAGTGAATGCAAGGTGGTTGAGCAATAGTGGTATTAAATATCTGTAACACAGGGAGAAAGGTCAGGAGAAATGATAAAATTAAGTCCTCAGAGAAGGGTTGGCACAGGTTGGATCAGCAGTGGGTAAATCTGGTCCCAGAAAGCTGTGAGTTATTTCAGTATAAAGCATCAACCTCAAATTCCCGCCTCTCCCTTAGGACAGCTTGGGCTAATGAAAAGCCATCATAAGGAGGTGCCTTTTTTATTCTTGTGAAGTTTATATCCTTTAAAGACATTGAACCTAAATTTCCATTGTAAGCTAAAGTAAACTCCCTAGTCATAAAGCTCCTGGGCAAGACTTCAGTGGAATTAGACTAATTCTTTCTCTTGTAGATTACACAAGCAAAAATACTGATGCAGCCTTACAATGTTTATTGTTATCCATGTAACTTTCTCCCTTCAGGGGACATCTTATATAATGTCTCGGTCTATACAATTAAAGAATACATTTGAATGGGTAAAAGAGGACCGGTTACCTTGACCACCGCACAAATTATTTCATGACAGACCATCACTCATACCATACCTCTGTTTGCTCTACTATTCTGCACCTCCTCAAGACTTTCACCACACACCTTTGACCCTTTTTCTACAATCCCCTAAAGATAACCATTCACCCCACTTCCCTCCTTTCCACCCCCCTCACCCCTAACGTTTAATGCACCAGTGCTTGGCAGCTCTTTCAGCAAGTCACAGTCCTAATCCAGTACTCCATCACCACATACATGAATGTGCTGCCCCAGTTCCAGGACTGTCAAGTTTGCCTTGCTATGCTACGATCAAGGAATCCTGAAGGCAATCGGAAGAATTTGCTCTGGATATATTAAGAAATAGTCATTGAGTCAGTGTATTTTTCCTCTCCATCAAATTTAGGACCTTGCTTCAAGTCTCCGCAAGGAAAATGGCGCCAAGTACTAGATTCTTCTCTAAAACATTGTGTTCTTGTTCGCTATAGGTCAATATTCAGGTCTCTGGCTTCGAAGAGGAGAAGATTTTATTCTATTATCTTCCTAGTACAGAAATCATCTGGAGATTTCTGTCTAGTTATAGGTTTGAAAGCAGTCAACACGTCTGTCATGCGCAAGCCATTCTACATTGTGAACCAAAATACCTTTACCTTGATGAACCCATGTAAGTTTCTGGTGGACTTAGATCTACAAGATGTTCAGTTAACACCCGCATTGGTAGGATATTCTCTTCCTAGGTAATAATGAAGTGACAGAAAGGAGCCAAGCTCTGATCTCTGTGACATGACCCTCCCCACGTTTAACATGGTTGCACACAGGCAGCAGATGACATCATGTATAAATGTGATAGTGACAAAACAAGGGCCTAGAAGCCCAAAATAAGGTTTGGAAAGTGGGTAAAAAAAACACAGAACTTTCCTTTAAAAAAATCTCTTTTACCTGCACATCAACTAAGTTTGTGTTTGACATGCTGGGGACGTTTTTCACCCAAGTCATATTAGACATACTTTCCACATGGGTAACAGAAAAATGGCCACTGCTGGAAGAACCGGTGGGTTTTATTAAGGTTTTACCGACTGTCGGGCAATGTGTTGTTTGGGCACAGTTAGCAGAGGAGTCGGCAGGGTGTACAGATATCAACCTCTGTTTATAGACTTAAAGAGGCTAGGACTGTATATATGGACATTATGGAAAAAGTGACAGTGGCAGGGAGCTGATAACTCAATGCTGCATTTAAGAGCTCACTTTCACCCAGACCCATGGCTCTGGATGAAAAATTTTCAAACATGGTAGTTGCACATAAACATGTGAATAACAACAATCTGCTCCAAAGCTGTATTCTGACCACAGACTTCTTTGGGCTTTATTTGAGTGCTCTACCAAATCTTTTATGAAATGTAGTTCCTCAGATATTTGATTTGTTCTGGGTTATATCCCTCTTTATTTATTGTATTTATGTTGTAATTATATTTAAGGTAGATTACAGACAATGATGTCAGTGCTTTTTAAATGGAAAGCAGGCTTATAAGATAGCATGTTGATTTAATACTGGAGAAAATTCTTACTATCTGAGCATTGCCTTTTCATAGGATTTAAATAGGGCACACAAACTACCTCTAAGACTATATAGGTCTGGCATTGGCTGACAGCGTTTTGGCTTTGTCAAATGCATGCTTTACGTTGGTGTGATTTTTGCAAAATGTTATTGTTTGGGAAGCTGCTGGTGCTTTTCAATCTAAAAAAAGAAATTGCTAAAAGCAAACATAGTTTGTGGTCTCAAAAAGCACTTGTTGCTCTACTAGTTCCTGGCACTGAGGGGAACTATTTTGCGCACGTATGTGCTTCTAGTGATGGTTGAAGTGGGCTGACCCTGCAGTGGGCGGGAATCAAATATGACTGACACAACAATAGACCATGGATAAAGAATGAATGAATTACCATTTTACATAGCGCAAACAAATACCTTAAGGCATCAAGGCGCTAGAGCGGTTCAACTATCTGACAGGAGCAAAGGATCTCCATAAGGTCAGTTTACAAGGCAAAAAGCCAGGTCTCTAAAATGGAAATAAATAGAGGAAGAGTATTACAAAGCTTGGCAGCCACGACCGAAAAAGCTCTTCCTCCCCATCGCACCCTCCTATACCTAGGGACAACCAGCCGACTTTTATTAGCCGATCACAGTTGTCTAGTGGGGACATATGGTTGGAAGATATGCCTGATTCCCTCCGGTCCTGAGTTATGTAGTGCCTTATGCACAATACATAATGCTTTGAACAGAATTCGTTTCTCTGCTGGAAGCCAGTGTAGTTTCTTGATGGCAGTCGAAATTGAATGATGTTTTGGAACATCTAAGATAAGTCTTGCTGTCGCATTCTGAACAAGTTATAGCTTAATGATGGAGGCCCTATTTATGTGTAGATAAAGGGCATTGCAGTAATCCATCTTAGGTAGGATCAGTACCACCGCAGCTTGCTTCCGTGCGGCAAAAGAGTGGGAGGGGAATATCTTTCTAAGAGTGCCGGATGAAAGCCACTATAAGTAAATTTATTATATAAAATTTTATGAAAATCTAAAGGTCTCGTCTAATGCTAGACCTAATAATATGCCTTGACCTGGAGCGCTGCCACTCATATAGAGAAACAAGAGGAAGAGTACCTTAATATCTACAGCACAATTTATAAGTATATATTTATCTTGGAATTTTGGGCAGTGCTTTGGAACAAATGAAAGACTGTCTCTGATGAAGCTTCTTTTACGGATTATTGGGGTAACAGCCACAGCCTTGGAGACCTTTACCCCTATACACCGTATAGGCATGTTAGGAGAATCGAACATCAGAAAGAAAGAGAAAATGATTGAAGAACAGATACTAAGAGAATGTAGAATGTTTCACAAAAAAGTAATTTGATAAACCAAAGAAAGAATTAAAAAGAACAAAGAAAAAGAAAAAAGGTGCAAGAATGAATTCATGATAAAAGTATTAACGCTGAGAAATATGAATGGAGATGAAAATACAAAGATAAGCAGTTAAAAAAAAGAAATTAGCTGATGCCTAGCACACCTGATGATGGCATAAAAAGAAACGGTGCAAATCAAGAAACAGTTGAGATGAAGCCATTACTGTTCAAGACATCTTAAGATGCTTAAGGAGGACGAAACATCTTTACTAGGGTATATGAAATGCACCCTGGCCTTTCTACGAATGAATTAATTAGGCAGACATGTAAGGGGGAGAAGGTGGCTGTGCAGGACATAAGGATAAACACAAAGTTAGCCACCCATGGAGTGGACCAGATATGTTTTAATCTAAAACTATGAAGGGCTCTGAACTATATTTGTACACTGCTCACCCCTTTTCTACCCCCTGCACTTTCTGTCCATGTATACATCATTTATTCACCAAACTGAGATTTAGTTACTCGACAAAAATGTGGTGTGGCTGAAAGGTTAAATAAATAATTGTACATCTGTGGACATCGATTCAGTGACAAGTCACGGACAGTGGGAAGGAGATAATGCACCTTTTAACAACTGTTAATAAGTAAGTATATCCCTTCAGCAGTCCCTGTTTGCTTCTGAGGGGCTGGATGGATTAAACCCAGATCTGTGACTGAGGCAAATGTTTGATTTGTTCAGCATTCCGTGCATCATTTGTTCTTTTTGCTTTTGTCTTTGTAAGTGGGAAGGGTATGCCCAGACGTGGGTCCCGTGTTCACTGCACCACTGGATTCAAACTAGCCTGGCTGATGAAGGGTGATTGTTAGACTTGGCACCATTGGCGTGGGTCTCCCTTCCATTTTTTTGCTGTTGCCTCTTATGTTTTGCTGGTTTTAGATGCTTTTGGGCACTGTGCCACTGCTGTTCAGTGCCACAGTGCAAGTGCTCCCTACTGTAAATCGATGTATGGATTAGTGACTCCATGATTGGATGATTGGTTTACTTGTCAGTCCCTAGTACAGTGCACTGAGTGTGCCCAGGGCTTGTAAATCCAATGCCGCTGGTGGGCTTGCAGCACTGGTTGTGCCACCCACAGAAGCGGCTTGTAAAATGTGTCTCAGGCCTGCCATTGCAGAGCCTGTGTGCAGTCTGTGACTGCCATGTCGACTTGGCAAGTGCACCCACTTGCCAGTCCCTAAACCTTCCCTTATCTTCATATCAGACACCCCTAAGGTAGGCCCAAGGGCCGGGTGCATTGTAAGTATAAGGTAGGACATGCCCTGGTGTGTGTGGCATGTCCTAATAGTGAATTACAGCCATTTTCGTTTTTCACTATTGTAAGGCTACCTGTTCTCCATAGGCCAGAATGGGCAGTTTGATTATTACACCTTATAATCCTAACTGACCCAGAGAACATGGTAGAAAAACGAATTTAGTATGCCTGAACTCAGGATGATAAAATACATCTTTTAGTGAAGTTGGTTTTAACATTCTTTGTTTGAAAATACCACTTTTAGAAAGTAGGTATTTTCTTGCCTAAACCATCCAGCTGCCTCTGCTCAGGTTGTGTATTGTATGTCTGGGTTTGTGAGTGACAGGGGCTGGGGGATTCCAGGAGGCAGGGTGAGTCAGCACTAGGCTGAATAGGTCTGCCTGAAGGAGGATGGGTGGGAGGAGTTGCACCTGGGTCTGAATAGGGCTGTGCCTGCCTTCCACAATGCTGGCTCCACCTCCTGCCGGGCGTCTGATGGCTCTGCCCCTCACTCTCAAAGGAAAGAAGGAGTCAGAAAAACAAAGTGCTCCAGGACTGACCAGAACTGGTTTTGGACTAGGCAGAGGCCTCTCTGCCTTCAGAGAACAAAGGAAAACTGTGTATAAAAAGGGGACCCAGACCCCTAGGAAATTAGATCACTTCTGGGAAATCAAGAAACCTGTTGCCAAGGAGAAGAACCGGAGAAGCTGAAGGAGGAGTACTGCCCCTGTGCTGTTTTGCTGATTGGGGTTGGCCTGCAGTGGTTGCTTTCTGCCAAGGACAGGAGAAAAGACTTTGCTGTGCTTTGTCATCTTGAAGAAGAGAATCTCCAAGGGCTTGAACTAGAGCTTGCCTCCTGCCTGAAGTCTCAGGGATACAAGACTTCACCAACCAGCTCCCCCTGCATTCCCTTGCTGGGAATTGAAGTGCCTGCTGTTGTGCTGGGCCTTCTGAGAGACTGCGTGTCGCTGGGAGCTGGAAGCGCGACGCAACAACGAGAAGCGTGTCGCCGCCGCAGCCGTGGTTATCGCATCACCGAGGAAGCGAGACGCCGCTGCCGCTGTCATCATCGCATCGCCGAAGCGCGGCGCATCACCGGAGAAGCGAGACGCTGCCACAGAGGTCATCGTCGCATCGCCGGGGAAGCGCGTCGCAGGGCCTGTCGCGGCTCCAAAGATCATCGAGTCGCCGCACGGCCGTCGGGCGTGCACGTATCACACCAACGTTGTCGCATCGCAACCAAGACGCCATTTTGTCGCATCGTACCGGAGAAGAGTATCGCATCGAGGTGCCATCCTGTCGCATCGCACCGGAAAGCAGTAAGAAACCGACGCATCACCTCCCCACACAGTAAGGAAGCGAGCATCAACTCCCCTGCGCAGCAGTAAGGAACCGACGCATCCACTCCCCTGAGTGTAAGGAACCGACGCATCACCTTCCCTGCGACCCTTTTGTTTTCTTTGCGTTACGCATTCAAGGTACATTGAGAGTAAAGTGTCGCATTTACAACTTGAGAGAACTGAACTATTTTATAACCTTTTAAAGCCTATTTTTGAGTACAGTATTGTGGATTTTTGCTATTGGGTCTTGTGATAAGTCTATATAAAGATTACTTATTTTTACATAAACAACCTGTGTGGTGTCCATCTGTAGTGTTTTCACTGTATTACTGTATGTGGTCACAAATGCTTTACACACTGCCTCTGAGATAAGCCTGTCTGCTCGTGCCAAGCTACCAGGGGGTGAGCAGGGGTTATTTTAGGAGTGTTTCCCCTTATCCTGACTAGAAGCAAGGGTCCCTATTTGGACAAAGGTGCAAACCATTGCCAACTAGAGACCCCCAGTTCTAACATTGGTGGTCAGCGGTGAGGATTTGGACTTGCATTTGTGATTCATATACAGTGATTGGTGTACACTACTAGTGAGTGCAGACCAATACGCGACCACATACCTTTTGATAGGACTTTTTTTCCTTGGAACCTTTATTTTTGTTGAGAACTGCCAATTTTCACCATGAGCAAAAAAGGATCCATTGCACCTGCAGATATTGAATTTGAAGAAGATAGGGTTGATACCTACACTGTGCCAGAACTCAAAGCTGTTTGCAAAAAGTTTAAAATCTCTATGAGAGGCCTCACCAGGAAGGAGGAGTTTCACAAGGCGCTGAGGGCCTGGTTGGAAGCACGGAATGCCAGTGGGCAGTCCGAGGAGCCTGTGGAGGAGGCAGAGAATTTAGATGGGCAGCTTGAGGGGCCATTGGGCTTAACTGGGAGGAGAGCGCCTTCCAGGGAGGGCAGCAGTGTTTCTCAAAGGGCCTGTCTCCAGAGGAGCTGGAGGACAGGGACAAAAGCAGGATGCATGAAATGGAGATGGCCAAACTGAAACAGGGAAGCCATGATAGCCTTGAGCATAAGAAATTGGAGTTAGAAAGTAAGAGGTTGGCCATGGAAGAAAAGAAGATGCTTTTAGAGCATGAGAGAGTGGTGAGGGAGCTAGAGCTAAAGGCTAGAAGCCTAGAAATCACTCCCTCTGGTGGCAGCACACCTCCAGTGCCTGTAGAAAGTAGAGTGTACATCCCCAAGGAGGTTATTAAGGATTTCATGAAGGGGGAGGACATTGGGCAATGGTTTAAAGCATATGAGATCGCCATGACATCACACCGGGTCCCTGAGAAGGATTGGGGAGCGGGGTTGTGGGGCCGCTTTGCAGGTGAGGGAAGGGAAACCTTGCTAGCCTTGCCCACAGTGGATCAGATGTCCTATGCCCACCTGAAGGAAGCTTTAGTGGCAAGGTATGGGTTAACTCCAGAGCTTTATAGGCAGAAGTTTAGGAACTGCAAAAAGCTGGAGTCTAGTACCTGGGTGGAGTATGTGTCTTATTTTTGCAGAGCATTGGATGGATGGGTGAAGGGTAGCAAAGTAAATGACTTACAGGAGTTCTATGATTTAATCGCATGGGAGCACTTGTCCAGTAGTTGTTTTCCAGAGCTACGCCAGCACCTAGTTGACAGTAAGCTGACTAATCCTAGGAAGCTCGCTGAGGAGGCGGACCGCTGGGTCAGTACCCGGGTCCACAAGGGTCTTGTGGGAGACTCCGCCAAAGGTGGGCAGGGTCCCCAGCAGAAGAGTGGGGGGGACAAGGGTAAACAGAAGGAGTTCCAAAAAGGGCCCCAAAGTAAACCCCAAGGGAACCAAGGTAAGGGTTCCCAGCCTCCCACTGAGAAAAGACCATGGGTCCCAACAGATAAGTCTGTTCAGAAGGGGCCCAAAGCATGTTTTAGTTGTGGTCAGGTGGGTCACTTTGTAGGAAGTCCCAAGTGCCCCAATACCGTGACCACTGCACCCACTGGTGCACCACCCCGGCAGATGGCTAGTGTAGCCCTGGGGGAGGAGTTGGGTGCCCAAGGTGGGTGGGGTCCCGCAGAAATGTCCCTGGTCTCTTTAGGAGACAGTGAGATGGTCCCTAGGACCCAGCTGCCTGATAACACTAAAAAATACAGGCAGTGGGTGACCATCAATGGCCATAGGGTGGAGGCTCTGAGAGACACCGGGGCCAGTGTGACAGCTGTCAGTTGTCGGCTGGTGTCTGAGGAGCAGGTGGTCCCCAACGTATTCTACCCTGTAGTTGCCGCTGACAACTCAGAGAGCCACTGCAAGGTGGCCCAGGTTCCCTTTGAGTGGGGGGGGTCTCAGGTATCCTTCAAGTAGCTGTGAGGCCAGCCATGCCTGTTGACTGTCTGCTAGGCAATGATTTGGAGAGCTCCCCTTGGGCGAAGGTGGAGCGGAGGTCTCATTTGGAGATGTTGGGTCTGCCAGAGTGGGCGTGTGTGACCACTCGGTCAATGGCAGCCGGTAAGGGTATTCAAGAGGACCTGGAGCCTGGAAGAAGGGCCCAGGTGCCTGCCTTAAAGAGAGGAGGCAGGGGCGCGGGAAACCGGCCCCCGAAGTTCCCACGGTCCAGGAGGAGGCAGACCTTGAGGGGGATGCCCTGGAACCTACAGGGGAACAAGTGGCTGAACTGGGGGACCTGCCTGAGCTGACCCATTGGCAGCAGGAAGGAGGCCCCTCCAGGGAAGAATTCTGCGAGGAGCAGAAGAAGTGCCCTTCTCTTGAGGGCTTGCGGCAACAGGCTGTAAGCCAGGCAGCAGGTGATCAGTCTGGATCACACTGGATCTACTGGGAGAATGGTCTCCTGTATAGTGAGCCTAAGGTTGCTGAGCCTGGGTCAGCCCGTGTGCTGGTGGTACCCCAGCGCTTCAGAGCCTTCCTACTGGGTCTGGCTCATGATGTGCCTTTAGCAGGACATTTGGGGCAAGACAAGACCTTTCAAAGGCTTGTCACCCACTTTCATTGGCCCCAAATGCGCAAGAGTTCAGATACTCATTGCAGGACCTGTCAGACTTGCCAGGCAAGTGGTAAGAGTGGGAGGAAGCACAAGGCTCCTCTCCAACCTTTCCCTGTTGTCAGCACCCCCTTTGAGAGGGTGGGTATTGACATTGTGGGGCCTCTGGATCCCAAGACAGCCATGGGCAACAGGTTCATCCTGGTCTTGGTGGACCATGCCACCCGGTACCCGGAAGCCATCCCTCTTCGGACAGTGACGGCCCCCGTGGTGGGACGTGCACTGATGGGGATTTTCTCCCGTGTGGGGTTCCCCAAGGAGGTGGTGTCTGACCGTGGTACTAACTTCATTTCCAAGTATATGAAGTCCCTGTGGCAGGAGTGTGGTGTAACCTATAAGTTCACCACTCCTTACCACCCCCAAGGTAATGGGCTGGTTGAGAGATTCAACCGGACCCTTAAAGGCATGATTATGGGTCTGGAAGAACCCATGAGGCGTAAGTGGGACGTCCTCTTGCCATGCCTGCTCTTTGCTTACAGAGAGGTGCCCCAGAAGTCCTTAGGGTTCAGTCCCTTTGAACTGCTGTACGGCCATCCTGTAAGAGGACCTCTGAGTCTGGTCAAGGAAGGCTGGGAGAAAGCTCCCAGGAAAACTCCCCAGGATGTATTTAGTTACATGCTGGCCTTCAGGAACCAGACTCGGCGTTTCAGACAACTCGCTGAGGCGAATCTGGAAGCCAGCCAGGAAGAGATGAAACGTTGGCATGATCAGAACGCCACTCTGATCGAGTTTCAGCCTGGACAAAAGGTTTGGGTCATGGCCCCAGTGGAGCCCTGTGCGCTCCAGGATAAGTGGACCGGACCATTTGAGGTGGTGGAGCGCAAGAGTGATGTCACCTACTTGGTGGACTTGCAGTCTCCCAGGAACCCCTTGCGGGTCCTGCATGTGAACCGCCTGAAGCCCCACTTTGAGAGGTCTGAAGTGGGCATGCTCTTAGCAACAGATGCTGGGATGGAAGAGGAGACTGAACCTCTTCCTGATCTCCTGTATGCAAAAGAGCAAGATGGGTCAGTGGATGGTGTGAACCTCTCTCCCACCCTGACCCCGGAGCAGCAGAATGACTGTCGCCAACTGTTGGGACAGTTTTCTGATCTGTTCTCCCTGACTCCCAGTATCACTGAATGGTGCATCCATGATGTGGACACTGGGGACAGTCCTCCTGTAAAGCACAAAACTTACAGAGTGACTGACAGGGTGAGAGCTTGCATCAAGGAGGAGGTCTCCAAGATGTTTGCCTTAGGGGTGATTGAGTCCTCTAACAGTCCTTGGGCCAGCCCAGTGGTCTTGGTCCCAAAGGCTGCCGCGCCTGGTGCCACACCTGAACTCCGGTTCTGTGTGGACTACCGAGGACTCAATTCAGTCACCAGGACTGACGCGCACCCCATCCCCAGAGCTGATGAGCTCATTGATCGGTTAGGGGCTGCCCAGTACCTCAGCACGTTTGATCTAACGTCTGGATACTGGCAGATCGCCTTAACTGATGGGGCCAAAGAGAGGTCAGCATTCTCCACACCAGATGGGCACTACCAATTCCGGGTGATGCCCTTTGGGATGAAGAATGCCCCTGCCACCTTTCAGAGGTTGGTCAACCAGGTGTTGGCTGGGCTGGAGGATTTCAGTGCCGCCTACCTGGATGACATTGCAGTGTTCAGCGCCACTTGGGAGGAACATCTGCACCACCTCTGGGAAGTGTTGAAGGCGCTGCGGAGGGCAGGCCTCACGATCAAGGCGAGTAAGTGCCAGATCGGGCAGGGTTCTGTGGTGTACTTGGGACACCAGGTAGGGAGCGGCCAGGTGGCGCCCCTACAGCCCAAGATAGATACCATCCTGGCTTGGGAACCCCCAAAACCCAGACAGAGGTGAGGGCCTTCTTAGGACTCACCGGGTATTACAGGAGGTTTGTCAAGGGGTATGGCAACATTGTTGCACCCTTGACTGAGCTGACTTCCAGGAAGCAGCCCAGGAAAGTGAACTGGACTGAGGCCTGCCAAAAGGCTTTTGATGCCCTGAAATCTGCCATGTGCACGGCGCCCGTGCTTCAGGCGCCCAACTTCTCAAGGGAATTCATTGTGCAGACAGATGCTTCAGAGCATGGTGTTGGGGCTGTGCTTTCACAGATGAATGAGGAGGGCCTAGACCAACCTGTAGCCTTTATTAGTAGGAGGTTACTCCCACGGGAACAGAGGTGGAGTGCGATTGAACGTGAGGCATTTGCTGTGGTCTGGGCACTGAAGAAGTTGAGACCATACTTGTTTGGGACTCACTTCCGGGTTCAGACAGACCACAGGCCCCTCAGATGGTTAATGCAGATGAGGGGTGAGAATCCAAAACTGTTGAGGTGGTCCATTTCCCTACAGGGGATGGACTTTACGGTGGAACACCGCCCTGGTACAGAACACGCCAATGCTGATGGTCTGTCCAGATTTTTCCGCCTTAGTGATGAGAACTCCCAGGAGGAAGGGTAGTTCTCCCCACATTTCAGCTGGAGGGGACACGTGTTAGACTTGGCACCATTGGCGTGGGTCTCCCTTCCATTTTTTTGCTGTTGCCTCTTATGTTTTGCTGGTTTTAGATGCTTTTGGGCACTGTGCCACTGCTGTTCAGTGCCACAGTGCAAGTGCTCCCTACTGTAAATCGATGTATGGATTAGTGACTCCATGATTGGATGATTGGTTTACTTGTCAGTCCCTAGTACAGTGCACTGAGTGTGCCCAGGGCTTGTAAATCCAATGCCGCTGGTGGGCTTGCAGCACTGGTTGTGCCACCCACAGAAGCGGCTTGTAAAATGTGTCTCAGGCCTGCCATTGCAGAGCCTGTGTGCAGTCTGTGACTGCCATGTCGACTTGGCAAGTGCACCCACTTGCCAGTCCCTAAACCTTCCCTTATCTTCATATCAGACACCCCTAAGGTAGGCCCAAGGGCCGGGTGCATTGTAAGTATAAGGTAGGACATGCCCTGGTATGTGTGGCATGTCCTAATAGTGAATTACAGCCATTTTCGTTTTTCACTATTGCAAGGCTACCTGTTCTCCATAGGCCAGAATGGGCAGTTTGATTATTACACCTTATAATCCTAACTGACCCAGAGAACATGGTAGAAAAACGAATTTAGTATGCCTGAACTCAGGATGATAAAATACATCTTTTAGTGAAGTTGGTTTTAACATTCTTTGTTTGAAAATACCACTTTTAGAAAGTAGGTATTTTCTTGCCTAAACCATCCAGCTGCCTCTGCTCAGGTTGTGTATTGTATGTCTGGGTTTGTGAGTGACAGGGGCTGGGGGATTCCAGGAGGCAGGGTGAGTCAGCACTAGGCTGAATAGGTCTGCCTGAAGGAGGATGGGTGGGAGGAGTTGCACCTGGGTCTGAATAGGGCTGTGCCTGCCTTCCACAATGCTGGCTCCACCTCCTGCCGGGCGTCTGATGGCTCTGCCCCTCACTCTCAAAGGAAAGAAGGAGTCAGAAAAACAAAGTGCTCCAGGACTGACCAGAACTGGTTTTGGACTAGGCAGAGGCCTCTCTGCCTTCAGAGAACAAAGGAAAACTGTGTATAAAAAGGGGACCCAGACCCCTAGGAAATTAGATCACTTCTGGGAAATCAAGAAACCTGTTGCCAAGGAGAAGAACCGGAGAAGCTGAAGGAGGAGTACTGCCCCTGTGCTGTTTTGCTGATTGGGGTTGGCCTGCAGTGGTTGCTTTCTGCCAAGGACAGGAGAAAAGACTTTGCTGTGCTTTGTCATCTTGAAGAAGAGAATCTCCAAGGGCTTGAACTAGAGCTTGCCTCCTGCCTGAAGTCTCAGGGATACAAGACTTCACCAACCAGCTCCCCCTGCATTCCCTTGCTGGGAATTGAAGTGCCTGCTGTTGTGCTGGGCCTTCTGAGAGACTGCGTGTCGCTGGGAGCTGGAAGCGCGACGCAACAACGAGAAGCGTGTCGCCGCCGCAGCCGTGGTTATCGCATCACCGAGGAAGCGAGACGCCGCTGCCGCTGTCATCATCGCATCGCCGAGCGCGGCGCATCACCGGAGAAGCGAGACGCTGCCACAGAGGTCATCGTCGCATCGCCGGGGAAGCGCGTCGCAGGGCCTGTCGCGGCTCCAAAGATCATCGAGTCGCCGCACGGCCGTCGGGCGTGCACGTATCACACCAACGTTGTCGCATCGCAACCAAGACGCCATTTTGTCGCATCGTACCGGAGAAGAGTATCGCATCGAGGTGCCATCCTGTCGCATCGCACCGGAAAGCAGTAAGAAACCGACGCATCACCTCCCCACACAGTAAGGAAGCGAGCATCAACTCCCCTGCGCAGCAGTAAGGAACCGACGCATCCACTCCCCTGAGTGTAAGGAACCGACGCATCACCTTCCCTGCGACCCTTTTGTTTTCTTTGCGTTACGCATTCAAGGTACATTGAGAGTAAAGTGTCGCATTTACAACTTGAGAGAACTGAACTATTTTATAACCTTTTAAAGCCTATTTTTGAGTACAGTATTGTGGATTTTTGCTATTGGGTCTTGTGATAAGTCTATATAAAGATTACTTATTTTTACATAAACAACCTGTGTGGTGTCCATCTGTAGTGTTTTCACTGTATTACTGTATGTGGTCACAAATGCTTTACACACTGCCTCTGAGATAAGCCTGTCTGCTCGTGCCAAGCTACCAGGGGGTGAGCAGGGGTTATTTTAGGAGTGTTTCCCCCTTATCCTGACTAGAAGCAAGGGTCCCTATTTGGACAAAGGTGCAAACCATTGCCAACTAGAGACCCCCAGTTCTAACAGTGATACTCCGAAACCGGTCCCAGAATGTTTGTTCCCGGTTCAGGGAGGACCTGGCCAGGCAGTTCGGGCTGGACTGTTCCCATGGGGAGCAGGGTCAAGACTGATTTGCATATGGCTGGGTCCAAACTGTGGTGGCGTGGTGAGCAAAAAAACTATGGATTAAACCCAGATCTGTTACTGGGGGTAAATGTTTGATTTGCTCAGTATTCCGTCCATCATTTGTTCTTTTTGCTTCTGAGGGGCTTGAGGCAGGGAAAAGAGCAAAAACTACAGTAAGTAAAGAAAGCTGGCTCTTGTATCTCCAGTTACTTCTTTTTCCCTTATTGCCTTTTGATCCCTGAAACAAGGAGTAGCAAGGTCAGTGCCAGAGATACCAAACATCAGTCCTGAGGTAGTAGCTGCTGCACCTCTGCTTCCTCAAGTTGGCATCCATGGTCCTTTTATGTGTAATAGTGGGTACCCCTGCTCTCTGGTGGAACACCTCATGTAAACCAAGGCAACATGCACGAAAACACTGAAAGTGCTCCCTGGAATGAATATTATAGGTAACCCAACGCTTTCATCAATCAAGGCAAGTGGCCAGGTATCTGACCAGTTACCGATAGTTCAGTCAGATAGTTTTAATTACTGTTACTTAGTACCTAGGACCTGTTACATTTGGGTGTAAATAAGGGGTTAGCAAAAGGGCCTAGTTTACATTTTTCAGTGTAAATTTGGTCTTTTGTTGTAGTGGTTTTCAACTGTGATATTACAGAACATGTTTACTGATTTCTAACAATAAATGTTTTTATGCAAACCAGTGAAAATAATGTCAGTTAGAAACCTTACTTAGAATAAGTGTATTAATAAACACACATCATACGATTATTACTACAGTGCAAAGGTCAGATTTCATGTCATTAACAAAGTAAGGAGAATGTAAATAAAAAAACACTGTTGACTGCCTCCAGATTGCATGTTACAATGACTTTACAAAGGTAAATGTTTCTGCTAATAGTCACAAAGCCTCTTCAATCTGATTTCATCTCACTTAACAAGAGTACGCCCTTGTCTTCTCGTTTTGTTTAAATACCTCCCTTTATAGCTAATGCACATGAAAACAGTATGGCATAAACCATATATGCAAAGCTGCATTGAGTAATATGCTGATTTTTACTGTGCTTAAGGGAGAGAAGGGATCGTGCCTGACTCAAGGTTTTGTCTCCAATGAGGCATGGTCCCACCTCATACTCAACTAGGGTGATAAATAGTATATTACACTGTACATCTTCGCATATACTACTTACTTTAGAATACTGAAAAATAATTTTGGGATGAGTGGTAGTCTTCTCCCCAGAAGCACACTGTGGAAAAAGCTTGAGATGTGTCCAATTAGAACATCTGTGAGTTAACAGCTTAAGAAACTGTTGCAGACAAAAGCTCCTTTCTGCAAACTGTGCATAACCAAGGGCAACCAACTGTCCAGGAGAAAACAGATGTTTGGGGCCCTCGACCTACACTTTTACAATGCAAACCATATTTATTTATACAGACCTTTTCCGATTAAAAAGACATATTGTAACAACATTTCTGACATGTGTAGGAAGCAGATTTAGGAGTGGGCGTCTTGATGACTGCAATGGGAATGCTTTGGTTCTCGTTCATGTGACATCATTAAAAATACGTTCCTTCCCCAAAGTAAACAAGCGAACAACTGCGTCCAAAGTTCACACGTCCTTGGCGCTCAATAATGATGTCATTGCGTTTCCGTTTGACTCCCACCCTTGTAAGAACTCTATGATACCCTATGCGAGGTTTTCATCTACAGATGTGAGACCATTTGCAGATGCTTCTGTGAATGATGGCAAACATCAAGCTCAAACTTAAATTTCTATATAATTATGCAACGAAAGTTTGGAAAGGGGGCTTTTTCTAAGCCCTGTTTTAATTAGAACAACAAGGCAGTCAATATTGCTCTGGTTGCTGGGCAGCAGCTTGAACATCCCTTAACAGGATGTTAGCCAAAGTGTGTCCCAATTCACAGAGGTGCTCCCAGCTAAAATAACCAACATGTACGCGGAGGCAGCTGCTTGGGCCAACTGAGGCCTCATAAGTGTGCCTTTTCCGCCTCTTGTTGTCCGTATCCTAGCTACATTTTGGTCTATATTTGATGATTTTTTAAAGCACCAAATGCTTTACGGCTCTTGAATCTAGAATTCCATAGCTAAAAGGGACAACCGTGAAAAAAATGTAGCTGAGTTTGGGTAAGTGACCAGTTGTTGGCACTTCTTAAAGGTGTATTGGGGTGTACTCAGGAAAAGGTGGAGGATTCCAGACTTGTCAATCACCAGTTTTGACTAAGTTAGCAGGGTCCTGTGTGGGGTACCACTTCCTCTGACTTTCTGACTTTCAACACTCTAGATATGTGGTGAATTAGCTGGGTGCCTACTATGTACTTTCTTAACATAGCATCAATTCTACATGCTAGACATCCTTGTGAGCTTGGACTGAAGCGGGAAGAAGTGAAACAGAAGCGTGTACGAACCTTTCCAAATAGGAGGTTCTGACCTGAAAATCTAATCTGCAAATCTGTATTTCTTTACTAAAGTCTGCTGAAATCCTGGTCACATCAACCCAGTGAGTTACTGATGAAAGGGAATGTCTTACTGAACCTAGCAAATACTAACATTAGAGCTAATGGTTATATACTAGAATAAATAAAAAGAGTGCATGTCAACCCAACCGTTGTAGTTGTAAGCTCACCCACTTTGCTTTAAATATAGCATTATGTGATAATTAGAATATTAATGCAGCACGTTTTTTGGTAATTTCAGTTTAATGGACTATGTTTAATATGGAAGTACCCATTCTCAACATGTTTTTTCCAGTCAATCTTATTGAGGGTCAGTTTGCCTCGGAATTTGCCATCGCATGGCTTGTTTCTGATTAATTACGAGGACTTTTCCCATGTTATATGTCACTGATTCTGAGGTTCAAACAGATGTATCAGCAGTTGTCACTGTTGGGCTTGCTTGACACCCTTGCGATAAACTGTTGGCAATAACAGCAATGAGAGTTTTTGGGGCATCTCTGTGTCAGAGCTGGACAAACCCAGGATACAGCCTTCGAAGCTGAGTGTAGATGTCCCTTATCAGGCAGCTGCACACCCTCACTCCCCACAGGACAGTGCTCAGATCACACTGTGCATAGATAAGCACGCCGACGTGTGAATGACTGGAGGAAGTGTGTTTTTTGCTAAGTATAATCAGTGTTAGAAACCCTGCTGTGTTCAGTATCAAAAGCAAACAAAATAGCTTCCTTTATGTGAGTGCTCTTTTTTATGCATTTTCACAAGTAATGTGTTCCAGCGATGCTGGTCCCTTTTGCAGACTAAACCACAAGTGATGTTCAAAGCCAGGGCCGGCTTTAACACTGGTGGCGCCCTGTGCGAGATTGTCTGTTGGCGCCCTCCAATGACCACCTCTGCCATGGATTCCCTCACCAGCACCCTTTAACAGTGCCCCTCAAGTCTCCATAACCACTGTCTCTCAGATTAATTTAGTTTTATAGCACCGCTCATACCAGTGTAAGGTGTCAGAGCACTTTACATCACACACACATATGGGTGCAAATCAGTGTATAGGAAATGTTACATCAGACAGGACTACAAGGTGTATGTCATTGATACTCGTAGGCAATAAAGTTGAAGAGTCCTTATTCTGGAAAAGCACAAATTCAGAATTTAAAACATAACATCATTGTTAGGGGTTCTCTTTAATAATAAGAATTGTTTTCTACCCAAACGAACCCTTTTCGCAAGATTAGGATAATAAAAGACTGGGCAAAAAAGATATAGCTCTAACATATACCTTGTAGTTTGCATGCAGCACTTTGATGACAGTTAATAGCTCAATGTTCTATATTAGGATTTGCACTTATAAACGACAAGTTACAAAAAACAGCTCTCTTACAGAAGCAGTAACCTACTGACCTATTTACATTATATGCACTTTGTTATCTGCATAGTTCACGTTCTTAGCAGCCGGCATTTTAACCCTCTGTGCTACCTTAGGATGAGTCAAAACTTCCACTAGACAAACTCCGGTCTCTTTCCAGGAAGACGATTAATCACGGAGTTATCTTGACATTTTAATTGATGCCTGAAAATTGTTGGAGGCCAGGAACACGGCAGCAGGTGCTTTTAAAATGTTAATAGACTTGCAAAAATGACGCCCCCACCCCAAGTCAGCGCCCGGTGCGGTGGCACCGATCGCACCGCCCTAGAGCCGGCCCTGTTCAAAGCCCACGTGTTTGCAGAGCATAAAAGGTTTACATCTTGGGTGCAGTACAGATCCTAGACCAAAGTGTGTAGGACAAACAGATTGCAAGATTTTTACTCCAACCGAAGCACTTTGTTAGTCAGAATAGGATGGTCAAGTACCTTGCTGTTCACTCAAGCAAAGGGAGTAATTGCACATTTTATAGAGCCCCAGGACAAAGTGTTTTGCTGTGTTAGAATATATCCCTGGTTTTCAAGTTGTAGTAATTTAATTGGTAGACATCTTGTCTGGTGCAGTGACAACCAATGGGGAGAGCCAGAGAAAAGATTTCACTATCACTCTGCTAACTTGAACATACATCAATCCACAAGTGAGTAAAACACAGAGCCTTCATCTACTTTCAGGTGAAGAACTCTCTACTCTTCCAAAACTACGTGTGACCGAAAGTTCATTCTGAGTCTTAGGATGTACTTTCAATACAAATATCCCTTGTATTTTCTTAATGTTGTTTCTACAGAACAACCTATATAAACAAGCAGTAGTTTTTTTGCAAATTCTAAATGTTAATTTGTATGCTGGAAAATACAACAAATTTATATATAAACATCTGTTGAAGGCAGATAAATAAAAGTGTACAATTAACTAACCTTTTCTTGAAAAGGTCTGATAAACTATATAACAAGGTGTGTCTTAAAAGAAAAGCGGGTATTTTAAGTGCATTACAGCTCACAACGATAATTAGACCTCATTGAAAATTAGTGAAAAATCCATTTTTTATTTGTAAGAAGTTGGTGCTGTAACAAGAGCTGAAGATACAGTAAGTTCGGTATATATGCCAATAGTATTCTTGAAACAATACTCTGTAAACCAGGAGATCAAAGAGTGTGTGTGTGTGCGTGTGTGTTTGTGTGTGTGTGTGTACACACGTATACATGTTGGTGTTTGTGAGGCTTGAATTTAGCTATAGACCAGTATCCCATACCTGCTGAGGTGCAGAATTCCTCTTTTAATCCCTCAATAATAGTTTTAAACAAGGCCCGTTCAAAATTGTCCAATTTTATTTTGTGAAATTACAAAGAATTCTGCAAACTTTTGAGGTATCGCGGATGAAAATTGAACACGAGGACATGCCTCGCATTTAAAAGTCACACAAGAAGACTTGTGCAAGGTGGCAATATCCCACAAGGCATTTTCTGCTCCCACAGGACATTTTCTGCCCAAACAAGTCCTCCAAACAAAAGACTGGATATTTCCGCAGCCGTGAAATTCAAGGAATTACTCTAATTTTGTTTAATGTGGATTTCCCAAGCACTATTAAAGTTTCACAAAGCTGAATTTAAAAATCCATCCATTGCTTTAAAATTAGGCCCTTGGATGCGAGCGTTACATTGTTGTTTTTATATTATTTCATACACAGTGGGATTACGAACTGATCAGTGGATTTAGGAGATGGCCAGTTGTCCTTTTACTATAGTGCCTGGAGTGTTCGCCTTTACTCAGATTCTCAATGCTCTTTTGAACCCTGGAGTCTTTAGAGATTCTGTTTCTTTCAGATGTGCTCTCCTTGCTGATGCCTAAGAGACCAGTTCCAAGTAGGGTCGTTACTATGATCATCCTTGTGGTCCAAGATGCAGAGATGCGCCTTACTGGATGAGCTCTCATCATGTTCTTCCTAAGTATTCCAATTGGAGCAGTATCTTAAAAACACACGTGGAGCTAGGGGCAAATGACTGCCCCTCTACTGTAAGAAAGAAGCCTTCCAGATATTTTGCTAAACAACCCAGGGCTCTCCAATATCGCAAATATAGCCTCCCACTGCATGAAATACATTGAGCCTCTGAATCAATAAAAAAATAGAGAATGAATTCAGTTCAAAAGAACTCAGGAATGAACTCAAAAAATTTATTTTGAATCTATTAATCCCAGACCATGGAGTAAACCTAGAGAGATCATTAATTTGTGTAGGGTGAGTCATGGGCGGAACGCGCAGGTTGTACACGTAGGCATGAGAAAACAATTACTTGAAGAAATATAGTGGCAAATAGGAAAATACAGATCTATGATTGAGCACCGGACTAAGATGTTTAGAAAGTGTGTTGTCCACAATGTTTTTCTTCGCATGAGCTATATGGCCCAATTTACGTCCATTATGTAAGAAAACTGAATTTAGACTCAAAACACCTGAGCAGCACGTGATTCTAGCAGGCACAAATGACATTAAATAAATTGAAGGCCTCATAATAAATGATTCAAGACAAAAATAGTCCAGCATTCTTGATCATAGCATTTTGTTTTTCAAAGTAGCCATGCCAAGCGGCTAAAAAATAAGTGCTTTCAGGTTCAGTGGAGACTGGCTGGTGATCAAAAACCAAAAACAGATGCTAAATTATGCAGCCATACTTCAAATACCTGTTAAATTCTCATCATTGGAATTTCCATGTACTCTGGGCCTATGAAACCAGATAGCACAGCGAGCCCACGTGTAAAAGAGAACGGTTGAAAACTATTGCGCTCTTGTGAAAAAAATTGGCCCTCATGGCATAATTATGTTTCCGCAAAAGGAAAAAAAAACATTTCTGAACTGGCCCTTCTCCAGGATTGGAATTGCATGCGTAAATCCAATCTACAAGCGGAAATGTCTAGATTAACAAGGGCAGGGCATTCACAAAAGGTGAAATTGCACTTGCAAGTCCTTTCGCTCAAATGCAACATTACCTCACCGTGAAGTAATTTTACCCATGAGTAAAAACTCCAAGGGCAGGGAGTGGGCACTTCAAGTAGGGATGGTCTGGAAGCATTAGGCCCGCCTACAAAATCGAGTTTGTGGGCAGTCACAAACCTATTCCCACCTTGGAAATGACAGGAGATTTTCTCCTATGAGTAACTTAATCAAATCCCTTTCAAGCTTTGGAACGTGAAAGGAGCACGCCCTAAATTTTTGTAGATGTAGAGAAAGGGATTTTTCACTCCACGGGGAAAAATATTTTCCCACACAGGTAAAAAAGTATTAAGGGACAAATGCAATGGTATTTCCCCATGTACAATTATGTACTATAATTTTACATCTTGAAATACACAAGCATTGTAAATTCAGGAAACATTACAGGAGTACACCTGAAAACCTGCTACTGTCTCTAGTTTTCGGGCATATCTTGAAAAAACTTAGTGAATTTACAAAATGTTTAAATCCGTACAAGACTACATTTCTGAGGATAGATGTATGCATTTAATAAGAACTGGGGCCACGGACTTCCAAAAACATTTATAAGCTGGATACTGTGTTACAGAGCTGGCTACACACAAGCTAGCATTCAAGTCATTTAACTTGAAACTGACACATCTAATGTAGCCACTTTTTGGAAGTCCAGGCTGCGTTTGTTAATCAACCTCTTCTTAATATGTAAACTGTATTCAAATTTACAGTGGCTCTCTTCACGTTTTATAATGATAATTAGCATATTTTTAAAACATATATGTTTCCAGAATTTATGTTGTGGATTGCACTAAATGCAACAAAAGGCACAAAAGCGAAAATGGACCAAGAACAAAGAGGAAATTCAAAGCAAGAATACAACCAGTAAGAGAGGGGTCTTAAATCTTCAAGGAAGGGCTTGGCACCTGGACAGCCCTCTCTCTCTCTGGCAAGCATGCTCGGGTTCTCTTTTATCCCAGGAGGTGAGCTTTGAAATGAGAGTCGAAGCTTGATAGACGCGGGGAGATAGAAACAGTGTCGGTTCCAGAAGTGAGAAAGAAAAGTATTTGGAAGAAACACCTGTAGTGGATGAAGCTGAGAGACAAAAGTGAGAAAAAAGGGTAACAGAATAGGAGCGACTGATAGAAGCGTGTTCACCTGCAAGTAAAATTCTGAAATAGTAGGAGTAGCCCAGTTGCCATTGTTTTAAAAATACACTTTATTCCATGTTTTTTTAATGTTTTCTGTTTAGTTGACTTGCCCATGAACTAATTGCCCATGGAATAGGGAAGCATCCTTTTTCTATTATTTTTCTATATTTAGGTCTTTTTTTTTTTTTTTTTTTTGAGTTTTATATAGCGCTGGCTAGACCCGGAGGTATCAGAGCGCTTTACATAAGGTTCCACAAAATTACAATTACATCAGTTACAACTTACATCAGTTACTAGAAAAACATTTCAAGAGCGTAGAAGACTAAATAAATAGAGCTTAGAAGGGTAAGGGGGTGGAGGTAAAGGGGTAGGAGGGAGATAAGATGGGGGTAGGATGGAGAGACGAAGGAGAGTCTGCCCAAAGTCCGGCTGGGTAGGTGACGGCCGAGGGGAAGTCCACAGCCCATCTCCTCTATAGCTATCAGGTAGCTCCACCGGGCATCAGCCAAACAGCTAGGTCTCAACGGGAAAACAATTAGGGAGCAAGAGGAGGGATAAATGGAGCGTAAAGGAGAAAGTGGGTGGAATAAAGGGGTAGGAGGGAGAATATGACGGAGAGGCGAAGTAAGGTCTGCCCAAAGTCCGGCTGGGTAGGTCATAAGGTTACACAATGAGGATCAGAGTTACAGGCTAACATGTTACATTAGTTAAAAGCAATCAAAACTTAGTAACCAAAAGTAAAAGGGCAGAGTTACAGAAAATTTGTCATGGGAGGGAAGGAGAAACAGGGAGACGGGGAGAAACTGTGCCGAATGTCCAGCTGGGTAGGTGGCGGCCGAGGTGATGAACCAGGGCCGATCTCCTCAATAGCTGAACCAAGCAGCTCCACCGGGCGTCGGACATAATGCTCGGACTCCGCTGTCAGGGTAGTGAACTGGCGTACTCAGAGAGTGTCAGAGTAGCGCGGGGGTTGGGGGGGTGCGAAACCATGGAACAGGAACATAAGGAACGAGGCGAAGAGGTGGGAAGGGACAGATTCCAAGGTCGGAGCTCCTCGTGGTGAAAGTCTCCCCTGGCGGCCATCTTAAGGTCAGGCAAGGAGTTAAACCCCTGTAGGTCCCCACATCCGGGTCCTTTTCACGGATTGCTGAGACCATTCCTGGGGCCCTGCTATTACTGCTTTCCCCCTCAGGGTGCCTCTGGGGTGCCCCCGCACCATACCTGAAAAAGGGAGGGACGGCCGCCATTTTGGAGTCAGGCGGGGCGCCACAGGGTCTCCTACCCTCTCAGTCTGCCTTCAGTTCTTGGGGCCCCCTTGCACCAGTACCGTAGCTCCAGAGTCTCCGTGCACCGGGGGGGGGGTCCTTTTAGTCCCGGTCTGCTCCTTGAAGTGTTTGCTGCACTCGGGTTGGCCAGTTCTTCTTGTGTCCCCGGGCTCCGATCCGTCCGTCTGGTTTCTAGCCTTCTATCTGCCGCGATCCCCCCCTTCCGATTGCCTGATACAATGCATGCAATGTTGCTACTTTTTTCTTTTGTTGAAACACTGTGAGAATGCACGTGTGTGTGAGCTAGCTCCCTCACATGCTTCTTTCTCCCCGCCCCATCCATGTTGTCTCTTGCCCCCTCCTGCTGTCTGTGTGGCTGCTTACCAACTTTCGCTGTCCGTGCTGTTGCTTGCATCTGCTCACTGTCCTTGTTGTTCCTTGCTCCCTCCCATCCTCTTCCCATTGTCCATGTTGTGGCTTGCTTACTAGAGCTGTCCGTGTTACAGCTTGTCCCCACCTGCTGTCCGCGTTGCTTTTTATTTGTGTTTATGCATTCTACAGGCGTGTGTGTTTTTTCAGCTGTGTCCCTCGTGTTCATCTCCCACTTCCATGTTGTCCCCCGCCCATTGCTCCATGTTGCCTGCCACCCGCAATACAAAAAAAAGTTCAATGAAGTGGCCAGAGCTGGTTGTGTCATAGTGCTTTTTCACAGACCTGATGCACGTGTTGCCCCCCACACACCCTCCATCCCTCAGTGTTGTCTCCTATCCCACTCTCCCTCCAGGCCCAAAACTAATTAAAAAAATAATCGATATGATGCAGCCATCGCTGGTCGGTCATAGCACTCATGTTTTTTTAGTTTCAGCCAGGTGCGCTGCTGTGCTGCTTGGCTGAAAAACATTGACAAAGCCAATATCTCTTGTAGGCGATACCTATTGGTTTTGCCAATGCTTGTGTTTTGTTTGCCATCCTTTACTAAAGACAATTGATGTGACATAACCCTGGGAGCTGTCCTTACATTAGTGGCATTTTCTACTTTCATGCCAAATAGAGCTTTTTTAGAAAATGGACACTAAAACAGTTTAACTTCAGTTTTAACTAGTGCAAATAAGCCTTGGTGTGCCAAAACGTCTTGGCTGCTTCCTATGATGCTGAGTGCAAACATTTTCATGTTGTGTATTACCTGCCCCCTGCTTGTGTGGGTCTCTATAAGATTCTCACACATTTATCTCTTGGATGCATAGAAACTCAAGCAGACAATTAGTGCCCTGAAAAGAATCAAAAACAATAAAACACACTCCACGGATGTCCAACTAAGATCCACATTGGCTTGGATCCATCCCACATTTTCAGAGTATCCACTTAAAATAAATCTATATATAAATGACTTTAAACTCAACTGATTATATAGTGGTTATCTCACAAAATTTAGCGTGGAGTCGGCCTTCCTGAAACTAGATGTGATACTCCAATGTACACAGACTGAGGATCTGAGTTAGTGTGAGAGCTGAGCTTATGTATACAGTGCATCCTTTAAAAATGGAGTTCTGAATGGAATTCCCCTCTAAGGCCTGTGTGTCCTGAAATGAGCAAAATGTATAGACAAATGTTATTACACCACATGTTTATGCTTGCATAATAGGTTTAGTAAGACAAAGGAAGAATGCACTTGGAGTGACACATCCTCTCCATAAGTGCACATTCTAAAGTTATATGATTGGGTTTAACTATTTCAGCTGCTCAAAAGGCTGCTCCCCTTGGCTCTACCTCTATTGGAGGTTTTGTGTCCCTTCCTTTCTTAAAATGAGTTCTCTTTCTTATTTAACAGTTCTGTGACCCTTTATTTCTTGGTTTTAAGTCTCTTCTTTCTTACAGGATGTGTTCCCCCATCTTTTCTTAAATGCTGTCTCCAGACTTCCTGTGAGAGACCTTAGATCTTCAACAAAGTGTTCGGTGTCCTCTTTTAGAATCAGCAAAAAAAGAGATCTGGCGGAAGGTCTTTTTTTCTTATTTGGCCATTCATACATGGAAAGGACTCCTCCAGAACCTTAGATTTATCACCAATTACATGATCTTCAGGAAAAAGTTTAATACACACTTTAACTGTGATTAACTCATGATTCAACACTCTGTCTAGCACTCAAATGCCTTTGGGAATTTGTGCGCTTTAAAAGCAAATTACATATACTTTCAGCTCATATGGCTTTCTATTAGTCTTCTGAATAGACTCCACAAACTAGACCCAATATTCAATTTATGTTGCTTGAAATTTGCAGATCAAGGTCTGGGTTAACACTTCCTAGTTTCAATGAAGTGGGAAGAGAATGGATTAGTATGTTTACATTGCCTCTGAATACCAGTGGTCAAAAATATCCTTGTTCAAGATAGACCACTTCTGTGGCATTGCCATTATCAAAACCTCAGTTTAAGGGATAGAAAATTGAGGTGCAGATAGTTTATGTGATATCCTTAAGAACGAGTATTTGAAAACTTGCCAACTCCGGCAATTGTGGCATCTTTAGCCAGTCCTGGCTTTTCAGCCAACAGCACTTTGCATGCTGGGATTTGTCAACACATACTTACAATATTAACTGAAGGTGCCAGTAGGTGGTGTGGGCTTGGTTAAAAGGCGAGGTCGAAGATGAGATACATGACAAGGGTCCACTTGATAGCTATACACGTCAAGTTCTTTAGGTAGTTCTAGTCTGAAATTAATTCTGTTATTTTTAAATATTTAATGTATTCATATATTTGAAAAGAGGTGACAAAACAGTTTTCCTCAGTGTAGAAATGTTAAAACAGCTGCGTTTTAAAGACAAGTAACTCTTTGTTACCATAGAATCCGCAAATAGGGCTGAATTCAAACTTAACTGTGGCCTGTTATAATTTAATTTAATGAATCATCTTCCTAACTGGTGAGCAACCACAGGTCAATTAATATTTTTATGCCTGATCTTGTCGAAAGACCTCTTGTGGACCTTACCAAACATGTATGATAGGCCTTGGAACAGTCCATCACTTCCCATTGGTTAGCTTTCTTGTCACTCTCATTTGCTGGCTTCTTATTTGATTGGTTACCTTCCCCTTCTTGTGTTTGTTCCTTTCCTGGAGCGTAGCTTCTTTACCAACCTTTTATTGGATGACTTTCACACTTGCACTGCTCACATTCACTGAACTACTTTTTATTTTTCATTGCAGCACATCCTGCGAATGCATGTGTTTTCTTGCTCACTCCCTCATGTGCTCTCCCCCCTCAAATGCCTGTTCTGCTGTGCTCCCCATATTGCCCCCACCCTCTAGGATCCCTCACTCCTCCCCATCTGATTTGAATTTTTTAAACCTCCCACCCCCAAGCTTCTCATTGTTTTTCTGCTCTCTATTCCTCTATTGTGCATATGCAACTCATCTCCATCTCTAAACCCCTGTGCTGTTGCCACTCGACAGCATTCACTATTTAAGCCCCTACATGCTCCACCATTGCTCCTCTGTTGCTCTCCTTTTTCTCTCCCTCCCCTCCGTGTCGCTTTTTTTTTTCTTTACTTTTTTTTATTCTTTGTAGGGCCCAGCAGCTGCAATCTGCTACCAGGGAAATCATTTTTGTAAAAAAAAAAAACATCGTAATGCACAATCAATCTTTTTTTTATTTACCATTCCAAGATTAGTATCTGCCATCTAGTAATGGTAAATAAAAAAAAATGACAGCTGCTTCATAATGTATACATGTCATCGTTCCTAATTCTTCTTTTTTTTTAAATAGCATCAGCAGAAAGCATAACAAAGCCAATTGGTCTACTTCAGCAGACAAAATGAGAGTCCTACTGTCTTTAGCAATGCTTGTTTTCATGTGAGACAGTGTCTAGTAGACCGTCTGGCTACCGGATCGGATTTTTAAACCACCTCTTTCTGACAAGATTAACCGACTACTATTGTAGAGCTGCTGCTCACTCAAGCAAAGGTTAGATTCTCACTGTAATCCTTTCTTTTCCTTCTGTTTCCTTCTTTTTCTGAATAGAAAATCTACGTGTTTTGAGTTTATTATGCAACCTAAATTTTCCATCTTAAAACTGAGTTTTGTTCTTGCGTTTTCAGGAAACAATTATGCCTAGCAATTTAAAATGACTGTTGTGTCGCAAAGATATTTTTCAACGCCAAGTTTTGGACTTTCTGTCCATGTAATATGTGGTAAACCTGGCTAATCACCTTTAGAAACGATTTCCTGAATAACTCCTGCTCTCTTGTAGATTGTGTTCTACTGCTACATTACAAGTATATACCACTATGGCCCTCCAGCAAGCCATCTGCGACCACCTAAAGTCTCCTCTTTTCTCCACATCAATGATGAGATATGCGTCACAGTGAAGTGGTGAGTGTCACTGTCGCCATCTTTGCAAGCCTCTGTCGGCGACACAGAACACAGTCATAAACTTTGAACCAATCTGCAAACTATTGCATGCTCCTTAAAGCTCAACATTGCATAAAGTACCATGTTAATAAGAATGTTTATGAATGTGTTCGGTACACTCATACTAAAATAAACCAGCTTACCTTGTGAAAGATCACTTGCACCACATGCTTCAGACTTTATGTTTCTCTAAATCAACCTTCACCCATTACGCCTATCCATAATGCTAACCGCATGAATGGCTGAGTGTGTGTTGTTTAGTCCCAAGCCGCTCCACATAGCGGTGGTGGAATCATGGAAGGTTCTGCAGCTTTGATGACCCACCGTAGAAAAGAAATACCCCTCACACCCACTCTCTCTGGCATTCAGATTCAGTTTCTCATCATTGTTGTATTTGTATATTTTGACTTTGTGCTTACTCAATTGGTTGATCCAAGGGGGGCGATGTAGATATAAATAACAAGGAGGAAAAAAGTTATCCTTACTGTACACCGCAAGTCACTCAAAGTATGGATGTGGACATTTGGACATGAATTGTTGACTGTTGTAGAGGTACGAGGTGAACCAGTGTAGAACAGTGTCCTTGAAGCCTATGTGTGTGAAAAAAATATTAGTCATTTTTGGTTTGGGGTAGGATCCTCAACCTAAATTTGGTGAATCCATGGCTGGCTGGCTGACTATTCTGGACGTAAGTGGATATTTGAATTTCCCAAGTTGGTGCTCTATGCCAATAAGTACATAGCACTTAGAGCTTAAAAACTAAAAACAAATAGAGTTAAGTTACACAGATGTTCTATGGTTATGTTGGTTTTATGCTGTTATTACAGTTAAAGACTCTATGCTGAGGGTCAGATTCACAAAAACATTTTGTTTTACTTCCTTTGAGTAGTACAGGAAGTAGTACCACAGGAGTACTCTTTTACATACTCTTACCTGCCTTTGTGAATTGACTCCGAAATATCTGACTCCGTATTAGTTAATGTGAAAGATTGCACAGTCTTTTTATTTGTACTAAATGTATATGACTATACCCTAAATAGTCCAATTTTCAAGGATTTAAGGCTAATTCGCAAAAGTGTGTGAGTACACAACAGAGTACTGTTTAGTACTACTTTACACATTTCCAAAATATGTTTTAGAAGAGGCCCCTATTACACATAAGCGATGCAGATAATTGCAAATATAGTCAGCTCAACCAATTTGTAGAAAGGCATAAACACACAATATGAAATATATATGCAATTCATGCTTCTCTTTTGGGTTTTTGGCAAACTTGATATATGTTTTCCCTTAGTTTAGTTAATTCATAAATCTTAATCACATCTATAATTCAATTTCAAGATTACTCTGTAACCAAGGGACCACCAACCTCAAAATATTTATGCCATGATATGAAACGGATAGAGACAAAGCGTATCCGGAGCTCCCGCCTTCGCGACAACCACATACTGTGTGTGTTATTCTTTGTGTGCTGCTGTACATGACCTTGGGCGGCATTATTCAGACAGGGCGCTTTATGAAACATATTAAACCCTTCCATGCCATGCATAACTGAAAGCAAGAGAAATGCAGCAAAGAGAAGCATATGGTTTCAATATAACATCTGACACAAAACAGGAATGAACAGTACTGACATCCTGTGTACAGCACTCGCTCCTTTTTTCATCTTTTGGGCTACAATTGCTTTAAAGCTGGATTTTATTATTATCATTATTAGCTGAAACATGATCGATTGGTCTGTGAAAGGAAGTGCACAGTTCTCTGCCTGAAGAGTCCTCTTGAGGAGAGGTGTGGCGCAGCGGCCAGAGCAGCTGACTCTGTAGCGCGGGGCTCACGGTTCGATCGTGGCGGCAGCTCAGCATCATGTGACTCTGGGCAATAGCTCACTAAATCTCCCGACAGCCCTCAGCGCCTTGAAACCCTTAAGTGGGTGATATGTTTGTGCTTTACAAATAGGAATTATTATAGAGAGGCTGGAAGGAGAAACAGTATCTCACTCCTTAATTCCAACCAGGGTGAGTAACACATCAGGTATCGTTTTCTCATCTTCTCTTTCCACAGTAGCTCCCATCCTGCTTCCTTACCTTCTCATACCCTCTCTGTTCCTCTTCTGTTCCACCTCAGTGCTTCCAATCAACCCAACGATGGCATAAAAAGCTATACAAACTAGCAGCATGGAATAATATCATGTCCCCTCTCTATCATTACCACATTTTTCAGGTCTGGCGTTAGGAGATGCCTTATGATTTTAATAAAATTATTCATATTCGTATATTTACTTACAGGTGTATTCAGACAGTTTTCTTCACCCATTGGTCAGTCAGTGTTTCATTCCCATTTTTGTTCCATTCATCACACCATACAGCATGGGGTGGAGAGTCAGCCAATTAAACCATTGGCTTTTACCTCTAAATGACTGAGAGGTGTATGCTCCTGTACAATGTGCACTTTAGTTCCCTTGTACAGTCTTACAAAAATTATTCACAAACATGAGCTAAGTCAACACCCAAAGCTAGACCAATTGGCTTTGCCAATGCTTGTTCCGAAAACCCTTCCCCTTTGCCTCTGCACTACTTAAAAGGGGAGTCAGGGCAGCATAAACATGAAGAGCCTCTTTCTGAGCGCCCTGGTTTTCAGTGCAATGGTACATCACTAATATAACACAATACCAAAGGGTGATGTATTTGCCGGGAGCAGTATATTATTACCACATCATTTAGAGTCCAACATCGATGGGCATTACACAGTAATGCCACATCTTTTCCCCCATTCTGAATTTGAAATATTGTGGCATGAACTTGCAAAACAATTGTGCGGGAAAATCCACATTATGCAGAATTAAGCCATGGATGTTCAAGCTAACAACAGGGCTAAATATAACTTACAATGAACACAGATGAGAATGGAGCTGTTGGTCTAAGCACACCCTGTGGTATGTATTCAGATCACTTAAACCACTTAAAGCTACGAGGCTGATTTTGTCATTCTTTAAGATTCTTTGCAGATGGCCTTATTAAAGAGGCTAAGACCACATCATTATCCTCTACTATAGTCCTATCCAGAGCAGATCCGAAGTGGTTTTGGGCCCGTGCAGAACATAACACAACACACATCCCCTAACCATAACAGCTAAACCAACTTAGTGACCAGTGTTCTCAAGGCTGCACCAAGCACAAATTTATGAAAACAGCACAGTTCTTCTCCATGGCCTTCTGTGAGCCATTATTTAGATATCTAGCTACTAGAGGCCACGTGAAGAGGGCTCTCGGGGTCCTTTCTGTACTGATGTGATGCTACTCATTTTTAGCTCTAGAAAAGAGATAGCTTCAGATGCCTCACCAGCCTCATATTTAACAAATAAATAAATCATAATATTCATAAACACATAAACACTTCTGTCAACGCTTTATCCCATTAGTCTGGTCAGCTCGTATTTATATTATGTGTCCACCCACAACAATAGACAGCATGGGGCAATGGGTGAACCTACTTCAGCCATTGGTTCTGTTCACTGAGAGTGACAGCCTTTTGCTTGCACACACCCCCCGGAAGATATAGTTCACTTCAATGCCAGAGCTGGTGAGCAATACTGCTTTCGTTTCTGCTTTTTTCATTCCATGTTTTTTATTTATTTCTTATGGCAACTGCTCAATTTTTACATTTGGTTTTACAAACCTGTCCACCTCACCTTTAAAGGGTAGATTTTTTTTTACTTTTCATCAATTTAAAACCTTTAATGGCTAGTAGATATTTTTGCAAAAATTTAAATGACCATCTTACAAGGCCAGACCTACTGGGATTGCCAAAGATTGTTTTATATACATATCTCACATTTACCAAGTATGCACATTTTTATATCTCAAACACCATTATTTCAGTAATAGCTCTGCATGCACTTAAGTAGATATACGTGGTCAATGTAGTATAATGGAGTTTCAACACATAAGGAGACATGTTTTCAGGACAATTTAGGTTCCTGATCCTGTGCGGTGTGTCTTTGTGTCAAAGACTTTATGCTATTGGGCCGAAGGATAACCTGTCAGAGGTCTGTGGAGATAGGAGGAAACAGAGACAGGAAACAGATCTAGCCAGCTATCCCCTACAACTGTAGGGAGAGATGTGGCACCTTTGATGTCTGCAGACTGCGCTACCTGACACTATTAATTGTCATGGCCACTGAAACAGGCACAGAGACTTGCAAAATAAACAGAATCCGATGCCATTAAGATAATTTGCAAGCCCTGTGTGTATAAACTAAATCAGTCGCCACGTCATGGCTTTGATGGATTAATGAGATAAGGGTCTGCAGATGCTGAGTCCTGCTCCTAGACTGCTTTCTGTACATTTCCTTCTAATGTACTGGCTGGAATCCTAATTCGCCCATATGGGGTGCGAGTCCTGCAATGCTGAGCCTAACAGCCAAAGCGTGGACTAGTTTGTTTTTAATTTGATTTTTCAAGAGCGTTTTTCTTAGATTACAAAGACATGATCCATTTACAAATTAACTACTTACGCTAGTCAAAACAACCAGAGGAGTACGCCCATATGATATTTCTGCAGGAAATAAAAGTTTTGATCAGAAAGTGAGGCACATTTACGTTTTTGTAAAATTTCAGTGGTCCTTACAGCTGTCCATTAGATGGTTCCTGGGGTGCTCAAAGTCGCATGCAGTTATAGTGGCTAGATGATATGTCTGCCGAGAGAAAACAAACAACTCATTCAGGATGTAGCCACAAATTCAAAGATAGGTGAGTTTTTTGGGCGGTTGATAAAGGATGTGAACGGCGGGTCATTTCTTAGGGATGTCATTCCAGATTTTTGGAGCAAAGCAGCTTGGTGTAGAGGATTTGTTGAACAGAAATGTTTCCAACTAGAGACTGTTGGTGTTGCAAAAACAAAGGTCTGCCTGAGGTTTACAACTTGTTTTTAAAACAGCGTTCAGTTTCATGTCTTTTAATATGATGAGGACAGATCTAAAAGTACAGCAGATATCTTCATCAAGGGGTCAAACGCTAGGAACAGAAGCGTGGACACTCCTGGTATCCTGGTTCATCTAACAAGTGTAGCACAGTGCACTAGCGTGCCTGCGCATTTCCTAAGGCAAGTTCACAAATTTCCGGGGACCACTTATGTGTGGTCTGTATTAGAAAATACGTCTCATTTGTCCTGAACCTATGCACAGTAATCAAGTGTGCTTTGCAGCTCACTAATGGACCCTTCTGTAATACTAAATATGTGCCATTTGCAATGAATGTGGGGTAAGCGACAAGGAATGGTGTACTGACCAGATCCCCCAATACCTAGAATGCACACACTGAAAATATGTTACTGTAAACCCAGACCGGTCCACGTAACCATATACCCATTCTGCTGACATAAAGTCACCAAAACTATGTACTCTATGCTTGCATGACGGAATCCCGCATGCGGTTAGCACGCATTAGAATGAACGCGTTGTTACAACGCGTTCCTTTAGCATGCAAGCCGTTACGACTTGCCACTGGATTTTGGAATAGTATCATTTACTATTCCAACTCCAGTCGGCGCAACAGTAGGGAAGGTGTTGGACTTAAAATCCAACACCACTCCACCAATGCGCCCCCTAAAGCAAGTTGTAGTAACGACTTGCGTGCTAAACAAATACGTGATATTGATGTGTTCGTTCTACTGCCAGCATTGTAAAGGCACAGCTTGATTCAGGCTTCGTACTAAAGGATGTTTCCCGTACTCTACATGTACTCTGGGTAAATAAGATACCCGAACACTGTCTGGTTACTTAGAGAATGACTGCTCTGAACATTCCTACTAGGACGCTCCCCTGTATTTTGGCAACAAAAATTATTTTTATTTTGTAATGTGCATTACACAGTTAAATATAAACATATTTCTGAACCTCCTACAAATTGTGCAAGACCACGCAGTATTTATGAAGGGAATATTACGGTGTCTAGGGAGCATCAACCAACGCTATCAAAACAGAGCATTTTGATCTACCTTTTTGAAAAGAAAAGTGCTCTATTACATAGGACTGTGCAGCAGAGTAGACTTCCTCTGATGAGAGGAGTTAGCAGAATTTTCGGAGTTACATTTTGTCAGCTTCAATAAGTTAAAAAAAAAATCTTTGCCAATGTAGCCTTCACCACACATTTTGTGAAGTTTAAAGAACATGGGTGTAAACTGGCAAAAGCCAGGTTTTGTAAATCAAAAAAGACGGCAAAACCTATTTTATGCACAAGAAATATCCCCTAAATTTCACCTGCAGATAAGACAACCTTATGGAAAGCTGGGGACATTGCGAAGGGAGTCTGATCTACAGTGAGAAGTCATTCCAAGGTCTGGAGCTTTAGATTAACAAGTCTTGTTCTCTCGTGTTTTTTGGACGTCTGGGTTTCGAGTGTGACCAATAATTGAGTTTGGGTGTTCTTAAAATGGATAACTACACTATGATGGGGAGAGACTGGATGGGTTTGTCTAAAAGGATATTAGAAAAGTTGTTGTAGGTGCTGACGTAGGTGGCAGAGCAGTTTATAGGAAAGGAAGGGAATCACCAATAGAAATATTGTAGAAAATATTTATGGCAAGGGCAGGAGAGTCATGGACTAGGAGACATATCATCAGGAGAATGAAAAACAAGCATTGGCAAAGCCAATAGGTCACGCCTAGGCTAGAGCTATTGACTTTGCCAATGTGTTTTAGCCTTGTTGTACCTCAGCGTGGCTGCTATTCAGCATAGCTAAAGGTTTGTGACAAAGAGGAGAGTGGCATGGAGTAGTGTGGAGTAGCATAGAGTGGCATATCGTGGCATAGAGTTTCGTAGAGTGGAGTGTCGTAGAGTGGAGTGTCGCAGCGTCGGAGAATGCAGTGGCATAGATTGGTGCAGAGTAGATTAGAGTGGCCTAAACTGCAGTTGCATAGAGTTCATTGACATAGAGTGCAGTGGGGCAAAGTAGAGTAGAATGGCATAGAGTGGTGCAAAGTGCAGTGCCGTAGAGTGCAGTGTCATAGAGTATAGTGCAGTGGTGTAGAGTGGAGTGCTGCAGAGTGCAGTGGCATAGAGTGCAGCGGTATAGAGTGCTGCTGAGTGCAGTAGCGTAGAGTGAGGTGGCGTAGAGTGCAGTAGAGTGGCGTAGAGTGGTGCAGAGTAGAGTGCAGTGGTGTAGAGTGCAATGGCAGAGTGCAGCAGTGCAGAGTAGAGCGGTGTAGAGTTCAGTGGCAGAAAGTGAAGTGTTGCAGAGTAGGGTGTTGTAGAGTGCAGTGGTGTAGGATAGAGTGGCGTAAAGTGCAGTGGCATATTGTAGAGTGGTGCAGAGTAGAGTGGTATAGAGTACAATGATGCAGAGTAAAATAGAGATGCATAGTGTGCAGTTACATAGTGCAATGATGTAGAGTGATGTAAAGTGCAGTGGCATAGAGTAGAGTGTTGCAGAGTAGAGTATAGTGGTATAGAGTGCAGTGGTGCAGATTAGATTGGCGTAGAGTTCAGTGGCATAGACTGCATTGTTTTTGAGTAGAGTGGTGTAGAGTGCATTAGCGTATAGTGCAGTGGTTTGGAGTAAAGTCGCATAAAGTGCAGAGGCACAGAGTAGAGTGTTGCAGAGTAGAGTATAGTGGCATAAAGTGCAGTGGTGCAGAGTAGATTGGCATAGAATGCAGTGGCATAGAGTGTATTGATTTTGAGTAGAGTGGTATAGAGTGCATTGGCGTAGAGTGCAGTGATTTAGAGTAGAGTGGCATAGAGTAGAGTGGTGCAGAGTAGAGTGGTATAGAGTGCAGTGCGTAGAGTGGAGTGGTGTAGCGTAGAGTGGAGTGGCACAGAGTGGAGCAGACTGGTGTAGATGGATTGTTTCAGAGTAGAGTGAAGTGGTGTAGGGTGGAGTGGTGCAGGGTAGAGTAAAGTGGCGTAGAGTGGAGTGGTGCAGGGTAGAGTAAAGTGGCGTAGAGTAGAGTGGTGTAGAGTGCAGTGGTGCAGAGTAGATTAGAGTGGCATAGAGTGGACTGGTGTAGAGTACAGTTCCATAGAGGTGAGTAGTACAGAGAGGGACAAACTTAAGAGTGAGGGTGGCTTGTCCAAAAGTGCCAAGCAGGGTGCGACTGGGCCAGAAAATTGGCCCAAGCACCCAAAAAAAAAGTGGCCCCCACTAATGAATTAAATAGCTAAAAATGTAGCCCACATTTGCAAATCGGGCCTGTTTTTAACTAGTAAAGACACACTGTACAGTTGATTTTGCAAAGTATCGGAAACTGCATGCATTTGAGCTTGTCCAAGGTAATGTTTGTGGTATTATATCAGTAATAACCGTCCCACCAGACCATAAAGAGCCCCAAAAAGACCATAAACAGCCCCAAAAACAGCCCAAAAACTTCCCCCACACTGATCTGTCAGACCACACCTTCTGGCCCTGCCAAATTGTCCAATAGGTCAGTAGCGTAGTCAGTGAGTCATCGGTCTTAGTGCACGGAATGAATTGCCCCGTCGGTGCGGTTTGCATTATAAAATGATGACTTCGGAAATTTTGTTTACAAGCAAAAGTAGACCAAGTGCGTGGAAAATAAGCAGGAACTTTTTTTACGTTTCATCTGGAAAATAAGTAAAATATGCATGGCAAAACTAACAAATATGCAAAAATGATGGCGAAAAATCAAATTAATGTTTTCTAGACCAATGTCAAAAATAAATAGAAAAAAACATGAAACTGGTCACTCTGCTTTTGTTTTCAATGCTCCTGAATGTTCAAAAAACATTTAATTGATATCAGTCACCCTCGCGCACATCTCACTTCGGCTGTCCTCTGGTTGCTGAAGTGAAGGTGAATACTTCGCTCACACACCTTCCCTCTTCTACCTGCTATCAGCGGTCTTTCTATGTCCAGATACTACATTATGTGCTGTCTCAGAATCCTCTCATGAACGACCTATGAGCATGTTTGGATACTTCACAGCGCACGCCTGTTTGCTGCTTTCAGTTGTGCAGAATAGGAGTCAGAGGGTCATTGAGTGTGTTGGGCTGTGGCCTTCCTCCAGAAGACTTGAACAATGCCCATCATCTGCAGAGAACTAAGAAATCTGCACTTACCACCAAAACAATTTGTGCCACAGATTTGGAGCATCCTTACTTGCAAGCAATGAGTGCCTCATTTGTGCCGGTGGACGCTGGTGGTGGTAACCGGCACGCTTTCTTGACAATCAGGACTTATTTTCATGGTTATACTTTGATCCAGAGCAAGAGAGAGATAAGAAGAAAAGAGAGAAGGGAGGTAGAAGAGAAATATAGGAAAACAGTAACAAACAGAGAACAGAGGGATTAAAAAAAGACTGCAGGTGTGAGATGAAGAGAGAGGAAGTGGGTTTTGGAAGAAAGGGTCATGAGGTGAAATCAAAACTCAGGAGCCTTGTTTTCGGCATTTGTCAGCACCAGCTGCGAGCTCCTGAGGAAAACACCTGCACTTTGATTTTTTTTAACAAATGATGCACTGCATGCCTTCCTGGGTAAGCAATAAATAGGAAGGCCCAGATTTACTAAGGGCTCGTGTTGCCATTGCGCCACACGAGGCAACACGAGCCCTTAAGTCGGATTTACTAAGCCATGCGAAGCCATATTGAGTGGCTCTGTGTGGCTTGGTAAATCTAGAGTAACGCGAGCCAGTGCAAGAAGCTGTATTGCATTACTCTGCGTTGGGAAGGCATACCCTGGGTGGAGTGTGGGTGCTCCCACAAATTCACCCATGTATTTTGGCACATTCCCAGATTTACTAAGAATGGTAAGGATGGGAATGCGCCATACAGCTATGGCTTCCCAACAGAGGTGGAACGAGGAGAAATATGCTTTTTTCTCCTCGTTATTTCCTCTTTGTACATGTGCTGCATTCTGCAGCACACATAGAAACACAAAAATGCCTCCGAGGATTTTTTTTGTGCACAAAAGTGTCCTTTCCTGCACAAAACAATCCTGCCTGCAACAAATGCACCGTTGCATCATGGCCTTGGTGCACCATGTCTTGGTATGCATGACGCATTCCTGCTCACTCTGTTTGATGCAACACAGCAAATTGTCTTGCTGTGTTGTGCCAAATGTTAGTAAATCTGGGCCTAAGGGTCTCATTTAGAGTTTGGCGGACGGGATACAATTTCACAAACATGATGGATATCCCACAAGAGATACTAATTGGGATGATTATGCCCTGGGTGGAGATGGCGCTCTCTCTAAACGGTGTATATCTAGTTGAATAATTGTAGAATTAGGTGCCCAGGGAGGAGGTAATCATCCAACACCCCACAGTTCAGATTCACGGATCTGTACAGCAATAATATTATCAAGCCCTGGCACTCATATATACAGTATCATAAGTGAAAACGTTTATCAAAGGAACAAGCATATCAAAATTAGAATGGTTTAATATTTTCTTGTAGAGACTCCAGCCAACACGTGTTTCGTCGCTCAAGACAAGACACCCGCGACTTCTTCAGGACTGGAAAACATATATAGAACAGAATATAAGCCCATGCTTTCGGGCACAATTATTCCAATTGAAATATGTGCATTACATGTGATCCCAACTGTGTACCGCAAATCAATCCACATAGTATATACATAGTTACAAGTGCACACAACATTATTCAGTGCAGATATTATAGCGTGTGTCACAACCTTAATACAGTCCACATGAGAGACCCAAATGATTGATACTGTCTGACGTGGTTCACCAACCACCATTATTCTCATGAAGATGAGGGGGTGGTGAGATGCGGAGAACCGGAGGTGGGAAAAGAGAATTGAAGGGTGCATATGGACTCTACGTATATGTGCATAAATAGAGAAGAAAAGTCTTTGAGTACTGGATCAGGTACCAGGCCTACCTTAATATGACTGGCCCAATATTTCAAGCCTATAATATATATGAAAATATGTGTTAAATGTGGAACCTGTCATAGAAAGCCATATATCCATCCACAAATGTAACCAGAAAAACATACCTTCTGACTGGTTATACTTCCGTCCCAGCCTAAATGTGGCTGGGATATACAATGTATCAATGAAAGGTAGTGTCCTAGCAATATCTGTAAGATGAAAACCGCATATTAAGATTCAAAAACGGAATAGTGCTTATCGCGCATGACCCCTCATTATATATAGAATGATATTGAGTTTTTTGGAATAATATTAGCAAGTTTGACTCACCATTTTCTTTCTAGATTCAGTCGTGACCTTGACAGGGATCAAACCGGTAGATTAACGTCACTTGTCTTTAACTAATACGATCGATCACCTAGGATAGCTACCATAATTAGTGTCATGCGCGATAAGCACTATTCCGTTTTTTGAATCTTAATATGCGGTTTTCATCTTACAGATATTGCTAGGACACTACCTTTCATTGATACATTGTATATCCCAGCCACATTTAGGCTGGGACGGAAGTATAACCAGTCAGAAGGTATGTTTTTCTGGTTACATTTGTGGATGGATAAATGGCTTTCTATGACAGGTTCCACATTTAACACATATTTTCGTATATATTATAGGCTTTTAATATTGGGCCAGTCATATTAAGGTAGGCCTGGGACCTGATCCAGTACTCAAAGACTTTTCTTCTCTATTTATGCACACATACGTAGAGTCCATATGCACCCTTCAATTCTCTTTTCCCACCTCCGGTTCTCCGCATCTCACCACCCCCTCATCTTCATGAGAATAATGTTGGTTGGTGAACCACGTCAGACAGTATCAATCATTTGGGTCTCTGATGTGGACTGTATTAAGGTTGTGTCACACCGCTATAATATCTGCACTGAATAATGTTGTGTGCACTTGTAACTATGTATATACTATGTGGATTGATTTGCGGTACACAGTTGGGATCACATATAATGCACATATTTCAATTGGAATAATTGTGCCCGAAAGCATGGGCTTATACTCTGTTCTATATATGTTTTCCAGCCCTGAAGAAGTCGCGGGTGTCTTGTCCCGAGCGACGAAACACGTGTTGGCTGGAGTCTCTACAAGAAAATATTAAACCATTCTAATTTTGATATGCTTGTTCCTTTGATAAAAGTTTTCACTTATGATACAGTATATATGAGTGCCAGGGCTTGATAATATGATGGATATCCCATCCGCCGTATTACAAATGCATTATATTCAATGGCACTTAAATACGGCAGACGGTATCCATCACATTTGTGACAGAGTAACCCATCCGCTGATCTCTAAAACAGCTCCTAAAGAAGCCCATTGAGGAGTTTTTTTTGCTTTGTTTTTTTTTTGCAGGTTTTTTTGTAGTTTTTTATATAGGGCAAACTAGACCCGAAGTATTGGAGCACTTTACCTGAGCACCAGTTACATTACACAAGGACACATTCATTTTTTATAATTTTTTTAGGCATGTCACTGGCAGACCTCAACATTTTGAACCGGTGTAGTGCTGGCTTGGGATTGCACAGTGCCTAGTGAGAGAACGCATTTGAAGAGGTTGCTATCTGTTTGCCTGTCTACAGCATAGTCACTTAGGCCGTGGCCGACTTGCTACAAATAACAATGACCTGTGATTTAACAGCTACTTCTCAGTACATGGAACACCAAAGAATCAACACAAACAGTCAGGACTTTCAGGATGCTGATTTGGAATAGCACCTAAACAAGAATGGTGTCAGAACTCGCATGTTTACTAATTCATCCACCTATACATTCATCTCAATGACTTAAGCACCCACTTCAGAAATCTATCTGTTACCTACATGTCACTCACGCCTTATCTATATATGTTCTGTGAAAGAAGGAAGCTTGCTTTTTTACTGCCATGCTATCCCTGGTCTGTGAGGAAGTAAAGCTTGTGCTGCTGTGGCCCAATTTGAATCTGTTCTGTGATGGAAAAGGTTTGTGCTGATGCTTCCTTCGCTGTACCAGTCGTATGAAGTTGGGAAGCTTGCACTGTTTCTTCCCAGGATGCACCTCTTCTATGACGAGTAGTGTTTCCAATGCTGCAGCTCTATCTGATTAAAATCAAATGGATATTTTGAATTTACTTGCATAACATGCCCAGGCCAGACAGAACCTTTTGTTAGACCCAGTGCTAACACACTAGTTTCGTAGCCCTGCCCTGGATTCAGTCACAGCTTCCCAGCTTGTCTAAACTGTGAGACTCTGGGCAGTTACCTTTCTTTCCTCTGCCTCTTTTTCCATGATCATCACATTTGAGAGCACTTTGAAATAATTCAGTTCAGGATATGCACTGTACCAAAACCTCTCTCTCGTACATGGTATAATAGACCATAATGTTGCTTCCTTAAGAACAAAATAAATGCGTTGTATTTGTGGCACTAGACAACTGACTTGCCTCTTGTGTCATCCTATCCACGCTTCCAGCACTAGGACATTTCTTTCTGATATATCTGTGTGCCTAACAAAATGTCATTCATTCATTCACTAATAAAATTGTCATTAGGGCTGAAAGGGAAAGAATGCGATACTCATCCATGATCGGAACTGCACAATGTCTAATCGGGAAACCTGGTTTCAATCCTGGCTTCCAAGCTTGACAAAACAGAATGACCCTTGCCTCTTGAGTCATTAATAAAACTGTCACAGCAGAAAGGATGCGGTTAACTAATTCTAATAAAGGCCCCTCAGTGCAATGATATAAACTTTGGGAAAGAATGTGGCCTAACGGCTAGGGTGGTCAACCTCGGAGCTGGGGAACCGGGTTCGAGTCTCGGCAGGGACGCTCAACATTCTGTGATTCTGGGCAAATCACTTAATCTCCCGGTGCCTAACAAAAATGAATGTGCCTGTCAATAACGCAACTAGTGCTCATGTAAAGAACTCTGATACACCTGGGTCCAGTTCGCGCTGTATAAAACTCCACAAAAAAATAATAAAAGATGTTAAAGTGAAGCAATCCAAAATACTCTTTTTTATGCAAAGCTCACAACTTTATTTATATAAAGTGGCAGTCAGGGAAACTTTATGCTGGTTAGGAGGACCAGGAGGAGTTAAGAGCTGCTCTCCACAACCTCCGCTGCTTTGGTTTTCTAGACAGGATGCTACACAGAGAGATTGCTCAGAATTATGGAACCCGGACATCACTGCCTCACCACCACTCCCCGAGTGGTACAGGTAGCGAGGTATGAGATGCTTTGGTGTTGGACACATGGTTCACAGTCTCAAAGCCTATGCACTCCCATCTTCCTACACCGAGTCAGCTGTGAGTGTAGCTTGGCAGCATGAGCATGGCCTGTTTCATAGCGCAGGCTACGATTCAGTGGCTCACCCTGTGAAACATGCCGCACTATCTGACAGCCTCGACAATAGCGCATCGTGAGGCCTCTTCAAGGAGCAAGGCCTAAGGAAATTTGTCCCATCGCCCTCTCAACCCTGTTTCTGAGGCTGGTGAACATGCCACATGAAGCTGGGACTATTTCACAATACTTGATGTGAGATACCTATATTCCTGGGAAAGACGCCTGATAGCGGCGCGTGGAGATTAAGTGATTTGCCCAGAATCACAGGATGTTGAGCCGACGCCGAGACTCAAACCTGGCTCCCCAGTTCCAAAGTCAGCAGATCAGGCTGTTAAGTCACATCCTCTCCTCTGAGTTGCTCAGTCGGTCTTCTGCACACAATATAGTGAGGCAAATAGAGGCATGGGGAAAACTGTACATCATTGCCAAATTTGTAGACTCTAGTAGACGACTGTCAGCAGATCACCCAAAAGCCTTTCCAAAGAATATGTGCGTCAGTGCCTCACATTCGAAAAAATGCGATTAAATGAAAAAATCCAGATTTAATTTATTTACTTTGAATTGCATTCTGCAGTGCAATCTCCATGTCTTCGGGTTTCAAATCGTCCTGCAGTCCATCTTGAGATAAAAAGGCAATCATAATTTGACTATAACAATTCAAGAAACGTTATCAAACAAAAGATAATTGAAAGGTAGGCATGTCCATATAAATGCACAAGAAAACCAGAATGTGTAACAGTGAACTAAAGTAAATCATTTCTTCATTTGTCTCCTCGTCAGAAAGTGCCTTGTACGAAAAAAACACTGTTGAAAAGACAGGGAAGTGGGTTTTTGCATCAAATCTTGAAATAATCATTGATTTTTTTTTTTTAAGTGCCTGGTTTGGGTATGTCTCATAGTTTACAAAATGAAAAAATCATTCTAGTGTCTTTAAAAGTGCGAATTGCACGTTGAATTGAGACTCACAGACAAAATGTAAAAATGTGTTTTTTGTACTGGCAAAGGGCAGAGGAGGAGAAAAACCAATAGTCCCTTGTTTGCCCTTCTGTGAATTCTGGGGTCATGGGAAGCGAGTGGGGAGTACTCAACATACCTCTTTTAGATTCACTTTTCCCCAGTGAGAAGCAGGTAATAGGTTTAGACCTGTATGTAATAGAAAGATTACAAAGTTCTTAATTTGTAAATAAATAAATAAGTGCACGGTCAACAATTTTTCTTAGGAGACCGCCATTGGCATTGTCAAATGGCGGATTTGCCATATACGAATGTTGCCAAATCATAATTCCACCTCATGCGTCTTTAATCCACCACCCCACGCTTCATGGAATATTTACAAATCTTTTGTGCAATGCAGGGCAGCAAGCAAAGTTGCTGTACTGCATTGTATGAAAAAGAGAGATCAGAAATGTTTCATATTTACAAAGATAGGGAGCATTTACCCTTTCTCCTTGTGCTGGCACACTGTTTGCAACTTAGCGCCAATGCAGGCACCCTTGCACCATTGTACAACGGTGCCTGTGTTATGAGCGGGATTATTTTTCTGCAGGAAAGCACTCCTTCATGCACAAAAACAATCCTTAGAGGCATTTTCCTCTTTCTGTTTGTGATGTGGAATGCATCACACATAGAAAGAGGAAGTAACAAGGAGGACATAAGGATATTTCTCCTTGTTACGCCTCCGCTGGGGACGGCGTAGCAATTTGACGCATTCCCAGGTTTGCTAGCTTTAGTAAACCTGGTAATGTGCCAAAATCCATGGGTGGATGCATGGGAACACCCATGGGTGGATGCATGGGAACACCCATGGGTGGATGCATGGGAACACCCATGGGTGGATGCATGGGAACACCCATGCTCCACCCATGGAATGCCTCCCAGATGCAGTGTTAACAGAACACAGCACAAGGGGCTGCGTTGCTGTACTTTTTCTTTACAAAAGCCCACAGAAGGAGGCGCAAATCGCTCCATGTGTGGATTATTACATTCCAGTTAAGGACATGTGTCGCCTTGCAACGACTTGCATCTCGCAAGGAAAATGTTAGTAAATCTGGGCATTGTTGTCTCTTTACCTCACTCTTGCAGATTCATTTTCATCCCTGCTTTCTCCATTTGTCACTTTATTCCTGTTTCTTTTTCTTTTTCCATTCTCTTCCTATCCCTCTGTTGGTCTGGGTTAAGTCCGAAGATAAACATGATATCCTGTTCCCAAAAATAAGTTGTAGTACTCACGACCATCAACCACTGGCACAAACAAAGCACTTATTACCAGATAAAAATATTATGCAGAACTACAAGAGTCTCCAAATCAGAGCTAAGTGTTTTGATGGGCCTCTAAAAGTCAGTGTTATTTTGGAAAAGAAATAGTGGTTGGATTCATGCAGCCTCCAGACCGAAAATCCGCCCTGTGTTAAGGTGATTGAAATGCTAAAAATTCATATTGAAGGGGAATCCGGGGCGGTATTGAGTACCCTGGGGTTCCTCTTACAATGATTATTTTGACACAGTTCATGTGCCTGTTGACAATTAAGCCTGGATGCCAAAGTTCAGGGGAGATGAGAGGGAAAGCAGTAGGTTATTGACTTAATGCAAGTCCTCAAAGGTCTCTTAACACCACTGTTTACCTCCCTCCTTTAAAAGGTCACCTCAGGTCGAAGGTCACTTCGAAGGATATCACTGCATATCGTTGTCATTCCACAAACACCCAGCAGCCATCTTGGGTGCAACTTCAATAGCTCCATAATCCCCAAGGAGGGCGAGGTATGCCTTCATTTCACATGATTTACAAAGGATAAACCCTGCTGGGGGAGGGCAGGGCTTGTATTGGGTTACATGTCTTGCCACATGAGCCAGTGTTGGGCCCACTGAATTTAAATACATGTTCACTCACAGTGTGCACTGCTATAGTAGGTTTTTAGGCCTGGTAGGGTCTAGTGTACCTGGGCACATTATAACACATTTCTCATTTACATTTGACAGATTGCATACAGTACTTTGTGAAGCCGAGACCTATGCATATGTCACACCAAAGGCACGCAGTATTTTATCGTAAATAAATGAGAAATTCTTGGCTTTGTTTTGCATTTCAATTTATTCCCATTAAAATTTAAAAATGTGCTTGGTTCCCATTCCAAAGTCTGCTGGAAAAAGTCTGAAATGTATCGAAAGTCCTGGATATCAATGAGAGACGAAGATCTCCTGGAGATTGCCTTAAAAAATGTGCATTTGTAGATGTATTTTTTATTCTTATTTTCTCCACACAGAAAATGTTTTACCTATGGAGAAACCCTTTTCCCTATAACCCCTTGAAATACGAGGATTTGTCTTTTGCTTTCCCACCCTGGAATTGCGCTTGCTGTTCCCTTTCCAAAGATTACATTTTGCATGCGTTTGCATTGTGTGATTGTGCAGTATGGCTGTGAGTACCTTCAAACTTCCAAGTCTGTGAGGATCACGCTTTATGTTTGAAGAGCCAGCCCCAAGTATTTATTTTATTTATTTAAGTTGTATACAACACTAATGTACACAAAGTATGTGGGTGCTTTATAATAAACAGTAACAGCAAAATTGCACCAAAAACGCATCACCATAGAATGGAACAAAGGTTGAACACAGGTAGTAGATGTACAACACTCAGTCCAATCGAAGGTGCGGTACTCCTGTCAGCAGCAGATCAGGAGTACGGATCAACAGTGATAACGTTACTGTGGTGCAAAATCCACCCTACTGATGGATTTTCCACCCTTGTAAGTACAATTTTTGAACAGGGGATTCTTCAAATCCTCTTTCTGTCAAGCAGATGTGGGATTTCCAATCGGAAATGGAAGTCCACAAATCCTCATTGTGTCATCCAGGTGTAGAATTTGGTATCATAAGTACAAGTCCCATTTAGGAGCCCATAAAGGTTAGTGAATCAAGCCCTTGGGACCTACCACTTTGCAGGGGCAGGGCGCAACTATGACACTTCCTAAAACCCTGAAGTTAGGCAAGTTTCAGGGGACCCACTTTCCCAGATACAACCTTATACAAAGGGATTCATTTGGCATAGATACTTTGGGTCACCCTGCACGTGCATTCTCTTTAAAGGAAACATTGAGGGGGCTACGCTCGTCTGAATATGCAACAGACACAGCTATTCATTGCATGCAACCCTATGTTTTTATCAAAAAGGCCTGCAAATACCTGTATTAATTGTCTGTGACAAGAGTGGGAGTGAAGCAGTCAGATGATTCGTGAGATGGCGGTAAAGGCGAGAAACAATGAGGATTCGACGTTGGCGCTTCAAGGATCGTTTTTGTAAAGGACGCCATTCTAGATAAATCGCCAATTGATATGTCATGCATCACATTGGTATTTCAAGTTGCAGTGCTCTGACTTGAGGTTTGCTACTCCAGACATAGCACAGACTAATAAAGGTGCTTCTCAAAACTTGATAGTTCAGCAATTAATTTTATGATATTCTTACACCATATTGTTAATTGTGATAGACTTCATCCTGGCCACCTGGAGAAAGGGTAGGGAATGGTAACAGTTATAAGTTATTGAATTACCATGATAATACTCTGGTGAGATTGGGACTGCTGTGCTTTATAGCGATAACAACGGTGAATGAGATCTGATTTCTTCTGCATCTAAGAGAGTGTTTAGCCACCAAAGTGTTTCTGATTTGTAATCTCCACTCAGCTGCGACTTACTGAGAACTTCTCAGGTTCTGTGAAATTTTTTGAGTGATAGAACAACAGAATTGATCACCTAAGTGGAAGGTACACATCTTTTATTTTTGACTGAGAAATATAGGAAATACCCAGACAGCAGGAGGATGGGGGATACTCTTTCACCTGTATGGACTAAAAAAAGAAATTGTAGACCTTTAGAGGAGCTTTAGAGATTTATGGTGAGGGTATGAAACAGCTACCCAGCCAGTTAAGATGGAGATCATGCGGTTCTGTGAAACTGATAAGTTGTACAAATGGTTCCTCCTGGCAGTTCTCACATAGGGACGGCGCTGATACAACTTTTAACTATTCAGTGACATTGTGCACACAAAACTTCTTACTGTGCCTTAAATCAAAGGAGAGAAGGTGTTTTGATGGGGATGCTATGTCTGGGTGTCCAACCTAGCTCCGAGAGGGCCAAATCCCTGCAAGATACCCCTGAGTGATTAGCCACGCATATTATATTCTATAATGATACTGAAGATAACCATCTACTATTTAAATGCACTCCATTTAAATACATTCTATGTACATTTATTATATGAGGGTTTCCTGAAAATGTGGCATGTCTCCTGAGTTGGGTACAGAAGAGCAAGGGCAGCCCTCCTTTGTCTGAATGGGTGGGAAGATCGTGCTTGTCACGCGAGCTAGGGATATTGAATGAAATTTATACTTTTTGCAGAAAAGATTTCCATTTGGATGTTTGTCAATAGCACAGTGCTTCTGTGCATATACCACATGGGGCATCCAGTATATTATTGGCTATTTTCATTTTTAGGTCTGAGCTTTGACAGCATAGCTGTCAAATAGGCTCATTGCCAACAATATTGATGAACTGAGCTTTGGGACTGCCCACTCAACCATTGGCTTTCCTCCACTAGCCTCTTTTACACATTGGCTTGATACTGTGTCAATTAATTATGGCTTTGCTCAGCACAGTTGACCTCTCATCTCTCGGGTGTATCCTTCCGTCTCCACAGGAGTGCTCGCAATGAACTACACGAGGGACTACTTTACAACTACAGCTCTGTCTGTTCCCTCCCTCAGGCGCCCTCCCTTAAGTCACAATCTAATATGCTAATGCTACATGTGTTCAAATGTTAAACTCAGACTTACTGACTTTGGCAGTGTTCTGTTTTTTATTGTAAAACAGATATAAACCCAACCGAGGTACACTCCGGAGCACCTATAACAGTTATTTCTAGAAATGTGACACAAAGGAGGGACCCCGACTCACCACTTGTGTAAACCTATTTGAGTGATTAAACAGTGCCGGCAAAGAGATAGACAGGAGTAAATCAAAGAGAGTAAAGGCCTGTGCAGAGCCTCGTTTCAGAATCAAGTTTGTCAGCTGTGTGTTGATTATTAATGCAAAACACACAAGATGATGGACGGAATGCTGCACATTGGCAAACATTCACCCCCAGTCACAGATCTGGGTTTAATCCATCGTTATTTTGCTTCACCACGCCACCCCAGTTCAGACATAGCCATATGCAAATCAGTCTTGACCCTGTGCCTCATGGGAACAGTCCAGACCGAACTGCCAAGCCATGTCTTCCCTGGACCGGAATCAAGCATCCTAGGACCGGTTTCAGGCTATCAGCCTTCATCAGCCAGGATAGCTTGACTCCAGTGGCGTAGTGAGCACGGGACCCACGTCTGGGCATACCCTTCCCACTTAGGGCAAAATGCAAAACACACAAGATGATGGACGGAATGCTGCACATTGGCAAACATTCACCCCCAGTCACAGATCTGGGTTTAATCCATCGTTATTTTGCTTCACCACGCCACCCCAGTTCAGACATAGCCATATGCAAATCAGTCTTGACCCTGTGCCTCATGGGAACAGTCCAGACCGAACTGCCAAGCCATGTCTTCCCTGGACCGGAATCAAGCATCCTAGGACCGGTTTCAGGCTATCAGCCTTCATCAGCCAGGATAGCTTGACTCCAGTGGCGTAGTGAGCACGGGACCCACGTCTGGGCATACCCTTCCCACTTAGGGCAAAATGCAAAACACACAAGATGATGGACGGAATGCTGCACATTGGCAAACATTCACCCCCAGTCACAGATCTGGGTTTAATCCATCGTTATTTTGCTTCACCACGCCACCCCAGTTCAGACATAGCCATATGCAAATCAGTCTTGACCCTGTGCCTCATGGGAACAGTCCAGACCGAACTGCCAAGCCATGTCTTCCCTGGACCGGAATCAAGCATCCTAGGACCGGTTTCAGGCTATCAGCCTTCATCAGCCAGGATAGCTTGACTCCAGTGGCGTAGTGAGCACCGGGACCCACGTCTGGGCATACCCTTCCCACTTAGGGCAAAATCGCGAAACACACAAGATGATGGACGGAATGCTGCACATTGGCAAACATTCACCCCAGTCACAGATCTGGGTTTAATCCATCGTCATTTTGCTTCACCACGCCACCCCAGTTCAGACATAGCCATATGCAAATCAGTCTTGACCCTGTGCCTCATGGGAACAGTCCAGACCGAACTGCCAAGCCATGTCTTCCCTGGACCGGAATCAAGCATCCTAGGACCGGTTTCAGGCTATCAGCCTTCATCAGCCAGGATAGCTTGACTCCAGTGGCGTAGTGAGCACGGGACCCACGTCTGGGCATACCCTTCCCACCTAGGGCAAAATGCGAAACACACAAGATGATGGACGGAATGCTGCACATTGGCAAACATTCACCCCCAGTCACAGATCTGGGTTTAATCCATCTTATTTTGCTTCACCACGCCACCCCAGTTCAGACATAGCCATATGCAAATCAGTCTTGACCCTGTGCCTCATGGGAACAGTCCAGACCGAACTGCCAAGCCATGTCTTCCCTGGACCGGAATCAAGCATCCTAGGACCGGTTTCAGGCTATCAGCCTTCATCAGCCAGGATAGCTTGACTCCAGTGGCGTAGTGAGCACGGGACCCACGTCTGGGCATACCCTTCCCACTTAGGGCAAAATGCAAAACACACAAGATGATGGACGGAATGCTGCACATTGGCAAACATTCACCCCCAGTCACAGATCTGGGTTTAATCCATCTTATTTTGCTTCACCACGCCACCCCAGTTCAGACATAGCCATATGCAAATCAGTCTTGACCCTGTGCCTCATGGGAACAGTCCAGACCGAACTGCCGGAATCAAGCATCCTAGGACCGGTTTCAGGCTATCAGCCTTCATCAGCCAGGATAGCTTGACTCCAGTGGCGTAGTGAGCACGGGACCCACGTCTGGGCATGCCCTTCCCACTTAGGGCAAAATGCAAAACACACAAGATGATGGACGGAATGCTGCACATTGGCAAACATTCACCCCCAGTCACAGATCTGGGTTTAATCCATCGTTATTTTGCTTCACCACGCCACCCCAGTTCAGACATAGCCATATGCAAATCAGTCTTGACCCTGTGCCTCATGGGAACAGTCCAGACCGAACTGCCAAGCCATGATCATTAATATCTGGTGCCCTCACATTGCCATGGCGGTGAAAGCTCAGTTTGTGTATCTAAGCTCGGCTCCTTGCTTCGCCAAAGGCCATGAAAAAGGGGCGAGCCCTGCAACCTGAAATGCGGTTTCATTTTTGTAAATCCCCCAGGAGGCTCGTGGTCTCTCCAGCCCCTTGTATACGGCCACGGTCTGGTTTATAATAAACAGAGGAAGTGGCCTGTCTATTGAACCACTAACTGCAAACAGCTGTGCGGCCTACCCCTGCAAAACATCGGCTAACACACTCTACGGAAATCTGTGCAACCCCCCCCCCCCCTCCCGCACCCCCCCTCCCGGCCAACCTCATGCAGCCTTTAAAAAGGAAATGCAATTTCGACAGAGTCGCTGCTGTGCTGTTATAGAGTTATATATGAATCCAGATGGTCGGATCAAGTGCTGGCAAAATGGTGTGTTTTATTTTTACAGGACTCGGCGGCAGCGGGGCGGTCACAGGCCCTCAGGCACAGAACTGCACTGCAAGCCACATGCGAGTGTGTTAGCCAGACCTAAGAACATAGCGCTTAGTTGGAGTTTACAAAATCTAGATTAAATTAAAATGTTGGCAAAGTAGCTTCAGTTGAGTCAATGCCCGCTCAAAGACATGCGAGGTCACACAGCATGAAGTCCTGGCAGGGCTGATACTGCCTTTCATTCTTCTAATGTTGATAAGAGGAACTCACTGAGTTCGCCAACACGTTTGTTATACAAATGCCTAGATAGCGCGATCTACATCGACTAATATTATTGTGAGATTGATTGTCAGAAAAGAGCAGACCTCGACTACAATTTAAGCTCCACGTCCATATAAGCATATTATCGATAATATTGTGTGACAGATAACCTATTTACAAGAAGTGGGGTTGGAAAATGAATGGAAGGTGAAGGTAAAAGTGAAGGGACATACTTCTACTTGTTACATAATTATAAAAGGCCGCGTCACATTGTATGCCCAGACTATTTGAAAATAGATTTGTAGTCAATTTATCCACAAAAGTCTACTGTAAAATGATCTAAATTACATGTTTTCCAAAATGTGCTCTGCTAGAGGAACAGCCCTCTTTTAATGCCACTCTCTTGGGTGTTTCAAGTTCGCTTTCTGCACTCACCTCCTCAGTGCAACTCCCTCTGTGCAATATGGTCACAGTACTTAATCCAACCTGCTTAACTGTTCAGCAGCCTCCACTGCCCTTAGCACTAGATGCAAGTTAGGCTCATTGGGCTGTATCATGAAGCGCTGCGCTGGCTCAGTACAGAGAGACTGTGAGGTGTCTAAAGTTAATGCATGTAACTCTAACAGTGCTTAATTTCCACCGGTGTTTGCTGGTGCTCAGCACTGGCACTTATTTCTGACAGTCCACCAAATGGTGACGCTGTCTGACTTTTTTTTTCAGAAGAGCAAATCAGCAGATCGTTTAAAACTTTAATGTACACTGCATCTTCCATCACTGACAAGGTGTGCAGGTTGCAGCGGCCTTCTATAAAATGCCTTCGGCCCTGAAACTTATTTTTTTTTTTTTACAAATTAAGCACTGATTACTCAGAATTTCTCTGAGCTAATGATTGAGAAGTCGACAGCACAAGTTATATGAATAAACTTTAGACACCTCATACGCAAAAAAAAAACAGTAGCTTAGCTCAACAGTGAGTCTTATGACAGGGCCACTGATCTGTTTTCCCTTCACCGCACAGCTTTGCTGTCCACGCCTGAGAGCTGCAGAGGAAGTCAGGGCAAGCCTGCAGTCAGCGTTAAAGAAAGACCCCTCTGCTCCCCCACCCTGACCCTGCCTCAGATAATGAAAGAGAGAAAACAGCCAAGTGTTCCCAGCTCCTTCCAGATGGGGTCCCCGCCCCTTTTTACAATCTTTCTGCTGCCCTCTTTACTTGTTTCAGAGGGACTGTGATTTCCCTTTTCCCCCAGACTTTGATTTAAACCCTTGTCCCACAGGTCAAGCAAAGGCTGTCACGAGAGAGAAAAGGAGGTTGAAAAGATGCGCCCTTTTAAGGGGCGGCGGTTCCCAGTAATGGTTCAATGTGTTAATTTAAACGCCAAAGCCTAGGCTTTTAGGGAAGCCATCAGTATTTGCAATACAAGAAGAAATCTTTTCAAACTAACCCAATATCCTTTCCATCAGATACTTACATTATAAGAACACTTTTTGCACTGACTTGACAAAGCCCTCAGTTTTTCCAAGTCCATGCATGAGTGGCTCATTTTTATTTTTTTGCAGATTTTATATAGCGCGAACTCGACCCGAAGGTATTGGAGCGCTTTACATGAGCACCGGTTACGTTACACATTCAGGCACGGGGAGATTAAGTGATTTGCCCAGAATCACAGGATGTTGACGCGACCACAAGGCTCAAACCTTGGTTTCCAGCACCAAAGTCGGCAGTCTAGCCGACGGACCACATCCTCTCCCATTAAAGTCATGGTTTTTTTTGCGATTCTGGGAATTGTAGTCCTGAATTTATTAAGGGATAAACAGGACCACACAAGCCTGGATAATATGAGCTACTCACTGAACCTCGGAGACCCGAGAGCCGTGCAGATATGAGTGTTGTGCTTTTCTGCTTTCTCTTCATGTTGAAAAGCAGTTTGTGTCAAGGTCTGCTCACTAAGGGCTTAGTAAGTGTGGTGATTAAACCGGGCATGCAGAGCCGGTATCTGGCTCAGTGTCACAAAGGGAATTGTATTGTATTGTAATTGTATTTATATAGCGCTTACTACCCCTGGCGAGGCATTGAAGCGCTTTTAGGCGAGTAGCATGCTCCTCCGGGACCCAAAAGCAGTGGCGGCTGCTACCTGTTAGCAGTAGTGGGGCGGGTGGGGGGGAAGGGGCAGGGGGGAATAGGTTAAAAAAAAATCACGTACCTCCCGGCTGGCTGTCGCCTCTACTACGTTCTCTTCCTGGCTTCTTTCGGGAGACAGGAAGCACCAGGACTCCCGGGCTCCATGCAGCCAGTCACAATGCTGCAGTGTTGTGATTGGTCTGAGCGTTGTGACACAGTGCTGAGCCAGGGGCTGGAGGGGTGGGCATATTCTCCAAGCAGGCTGTAATGCAGCCTGCATGGAGAACACGGTATGTGCGCATGACTGTTTTGGGTGGCCCGAGAGGGCCAACCAAGCACTCATGCTCACATAGGGAGTGCAAACCACTCCTCCCCCTGCTCTGAGAGCCCCGCCCCACAAAGATGCCGCAACGGGGAAAACTAAAATGATAATAACCTCGGGTTATTATCATTTTATTTTTCCTTTTTTTACACTGCAAAAAGCAGTGGGGCAATGCTCTTCCGTCTTAGCGGAGGAGCCGCCACTGCCCAAAAGGGGTTACTGGTGGATTGGTATAGGGAAATTTACATGTGAGTTCTCAAAGTCCTCTCTCTTCAACCATTACTAAGCATGTTGCATATTGTAGACCAATAGGAATAGTAAAAGTATAAGATGCACCATGCTGAGTGCCTTTCGTTGAAAACACTGACAGACTCAAGGTCACCTTCATGACATGGAGACAGATGAAAATCTGTGTTCATGTGGCTGGGTAGTCTCCCTGCAACGTCTATCAACATGCACGCCAACTCTCACTCAAAGCGTTGAACCCATTTTAAAAGCAAATTCAATAAAAGAAAAGACACTTCATTGAAAGAAACCTTGTTCCGCACATGGTACTATGTGTGACACCAGCAAATTCTCACATTTTTGCCAGCAATACATTCAATCTCACTTTTAATGATCTAAGTCTGGGCTCAAAAATACCAGCAAGCAGAGAGTCATTGCCTGAGGAGGCAGAACAGACTGATGGTGTCACATATGACATCTCACTACTTGAGAATGACGCTGTTAATTATTAAATTGAGAGCAAAATCAGCCAAGAGGATACCAATAATCTGTGATACATTCAACAAGCCCTGACTTTTTAGCCAAGAGTACTCCCCAGCACATGCTGGAATTCACATTTGCATAGGATCTGAAAGTCACAGTATTCAAAATTCTGCTGGCCAGAAAGCCAGGGCAAGCTGAAGGCATCAGACAGGCCATGACACAGGTAGGAACTACAGAATTGTAACCTTTTGACTTTTGTGAACCTCCATTTAATTATCACTTGAATCCGGGACCCCCCGCCCCCCATCGAATCATTATTGGAATCCGGGGACCCCCACTGAGGCATTACTAGAAGCCGGGGACCCTAGACTAAGTAATTTCAATTAATGAATTTTAAATCAATTGAATTTTATTGGAAAGGTTGGATCTTATCTAAATCCAGCTGAGGCCACCCGTCATCCATATTCTTTTCTGTTTGATGCACTTGCTGCCAAAAATCAATCAGAGGATACCAACTTAATTTTTAGCCTCCAATTTCAAATTCCACCATCACAGAACTTTTTAAAATTTTAAATTTTGCTTTTTCAATTATATACAAACAATCTGTTAACATTATTTAATTTTCTAAATAGTCGCAGACTCCCAGAGTAGGTGTCACGGACCCCCAAGGGTCCCCAGACCACATATTAAGAGCCGCTGCGGAAAGGTTACAATCCACACTTTCAAATTAACTAACTTTCGGCAAGCACAGCGGGCTGTGAAAATCCTCAGTGCAGCACTGGGCGAATGGGAATAAATAGCGCAGTGCAGTTTAATTTGCACACTTGCACTTATGAGGGAATGCTAGCATTTTCTCTTTTCTTTTTTTTTTAAATGTGTTTTACTAATTAGGCTGACCGAGGTCCCTTTATTCAAAAGTTTGGAAAATACTTCTTGTGGAAATTCCAGCTGACCAGTTATCAAATATGTTTTTTCTGGATTTATTTGGTTGTTTGAAAAGCAGATAACACACAACTAGTAGAACAAACAAGACAAATCTTAAAGTACAATCTGAAACAAACAGACGCGGTAAGACGCCAAGAAAAAAACAGTTCATGACATTAGAAAGGAATCCCAAGATGTTACTACAATACACTGGAATTTCATCCACGGAAATTTCTGGGTGATCAGGACTAGGAATGTAAATAATTCATACCTCTACATTTGTTAGTTCACTTGAGCAATACTCTGCCAGAAACAAAAAAACAACAAGCATTGGCAATGCCAATATGTCTAGATTATAACTTAAATTGTCTCTTCTGTCACTGATGAGGCCCTCAATAAGTCATCATACATGCACTCTATCACTCATCCTTGCATTCATTCACCCACTTTTTGCATTCACCTGCTCACCCATTCACAATAAAACATACACACAATCTCAACAAGCATTTGAATAAAACAAAAACATGTTGGCCATCTTGGCGCACTAAAAACAATGATACAGTACCGACAATTCCATTAAAAGATGGCCCTCAAATGCAAAGGTGTATAATGTACCACTGTTGTATTGATCCAAGAGAGTCAACTTAATGCTTCTGAACAAAATGGCCATCTTGGCACAGTAAAACAATCATACACTGTGGACAGTACCATTCCAAGATGGCCACCCAATTTAGAAAGGATGACCACGCAGGATGCAGCACACTGCACATGAAATGGGCGTCAAGTTAGTTGCCCATTTTGACTATCTAGGAAGCTGCAGGATGCTCAAAAAAGAAGAGGGAAAGTAATAAAAGGGGGCCTATAAAAAGTAAAAAAAAAGGGAAAACTGAAGGATTGACTTCCAGCCAGATAGTGAAGCATACTCTTTTTCACAGGAGCAGTGCAATAACCTCGCCCACTTCTTCCACGACAAGATTGCAACCATATACAGAAACTTTGAACCCAACCCACACCTACGGACTTCCTCTAAAGATAGGACAACACCGTAACCAACACAAACTACACACTGACCACCTGGAACATCCTCTCCACCCCGCACACCACCTCCACAATGAAATCCATCCACTGGGGAGCTCCCACAGACCCATGCCCGCACCACATCTTCAACCTCGAAAACCAAAGGATCGGCCAGGAACTCACCACCCTACTCAACACCTCTATCACCACTGCAACATTTCCCGACCCCTGGAAACACGCCGAAGTCAGACCACTACTAAAAAAACCTCCGCCAACCCCAGGGAACTCAGAAGCTAATGGCCAATCTCCCTGCTCCCATTCCCAGCAAAGGTACTGGAAAAGATTATCAACAATCAACTCATGACACACCTGGAGCAGAACCAACTACTCAACACCTCCCAATCTGGTTTCTGCAGCAATCACAGCATCAAAACAACCCTGATCGCGGCAACCAACGACATCCGAACCCTCCTCGACCGAGGAGAAACAGCAGCTTTGATCCTCCTGGACCTCTCAGCAGCCTTCTACACCATATCCCACCAAACACTGATCGAAAGACTCCTCTACATCCGCATCCAAGGGGACATGCTCAGATGGATCCCTTTCTTCCTCACCGGAAGAGCACAGAGGATCCACCTCCCACCGTTCACCTTTGAACCCAAGGAGATCACCTGCGGTGTCCCCCAGGGCTCATCCATCAGCCCCATGCTCTTCAACGCATATATGACAGTGGTGGCTAACAACGTCAGGTCCCACGGTCTCAACATAATTTCCTATGCAGACAACACCCAACTCATACTATCAATCACCAATGACCCCACCACCACCAGAACCAACTTCTAAGGATGCAAGACAAATGTCGCCGACTGGATGAAGAACAACTGCCTGCAGCTGAACACAGACAAGAGGGAAGTACTCTTTGGCAACAGCAGCAACACATGGAAGGACTCCTGGTGGCCATCAGACCTAAGACCTGCACCCACTCCCTCCAGTCATGCCAGAAACCTCGTTATCATCATTGACAACAAGCTCACCATGAAATCACAGATCAACGCCGTCTCCTCTTCCTGCATCCTCACTCTGTGCATGCTACGTCAGATCTTCAAGTGGCTACCACTACACATGAGACGCACTATGACACAAGCCCTTATCATCAGCCGACTCGACTATGGCAATGCCCTCTACATAGGAATTGCCGCACACCTTCTACAGAGACTTAAAACCATACAGAATGCCGCAGCCAGATTCATCCTTGGCCTTCCCCAACGAACCCACGTCACACCCCACCTCAGGAAACTTCACTGGCTCCATGTACAGAAGAGATGCCATTTCAAGCTGCTGACCCACGCGCACAAGGCTCTACCAACCAAGGACCCACCTACATTAACCACCGCCTGATCTTCCACCAACCACTGAGAAGACTACGTGCTGCCTCCCTTTCACTTGCCCATACTCCCTGCATCTAATAAAAAAGTGGAGGACACTCCTGCTCCCACATCACAGCAAAGACCTGGAACAGTCTCCCCACGCACCTCCGGACCATCACCTCACTTCCGAAATTCAGAATTGCCCTCAAGACCTGGCAGTTCGAATAAGCCTCCAGGGCCTGCAAGCGTCTGGGTACCCTATCGAGTGATTAACTGTGCTTTATAAATCCTGATTGATTGACTTTTTTCAGGATGGTCTCCACATGCTATCCACATTACTCACAGGACAATAAAGCCAGCAGCCAAAATGGGCTAACCCGTTGTCCCATGCTGTCATGGTGAGAAGCAGAATGTGAATTACACTAGAACAGACAGAAGAGGACTGACCTAAGTATTCGTCTATGTATGTGTATGCAGAGTTTTCTTTCTTTTTATTACAAGGGCCTGGTAGAAAACTACGCATCGTAAGTCCTCCTACGATGGGCTGGCAAAGATTAGCATGGTGCATGCCCTATTCATAGAGTTTGTCAAAAGAACAAGCCAACACTAAAATCCTTGCTCTCATTACAGTAATCTGTGAGATTCCATATAACAAATGTCCTTCCTATAGATATTAAGAAGGTGTAATATCAATCCACCCTTAAAGGTATATTGGTTTTACTATAAATTGCAAAATAAAAATGTCAAGTCTACATCCTTTGTTATAAAATTTCACAATACAAAAATCAGGCCTAAAGCCTTGCATAATTACTTGTCACCATAACCAACTCAGTACTGCTGTACCCAGCATACATTTTCCTACAAGGTAAAAAATTCATTACAGGCACTCCTTTTCTTCTGAAGTGCATGACTTCTGTCTAAGGGCCAGATGTACAACCGTGGAAATAGCGCCTCACAAATTGCGAGTTTTTTGCGACTCGCAATTTGCGAGGCGCTATTTCCAATGTACAACAGTGTTTTTCACACTGTTAGCGATTTCAATGGGGTTCGCAAATAGAGAGGCTCATGAATATTAATGAGCCTCTCGCAATTTGCGACCCCATTGGGAATGGCAGGCCCTCCCAGGTATGGTGGCCTGCTGGGCTCAGCAGACCACTCATGTCTGGGACTGCTTTTAAATAAAGCAGTTTTTTTTAAACGCAGCCCATTTTCCTTAAAGGAAAACGGGATGCATTTAAAAAGAAAAAATGAAACGTTTTCGTTTCATTTTTAAGGCAGGTAGTGGTCCCTGGGACCACTGCCTGCCCGTAAAAATTATTTTGCCCTGCATTTGCAAAGGAGAAGGGGCCCCCTGGGGACCCCTTCCCTTTTGCGACTCCATTACCACCCTCTTGAAGAGGATGGTAATTTGCGAGTGTTTTGCGCCCGCAAATGCGGGCGCAAAACATTCTTACATAGGGCTGCGCTTGCTATTAGGAAGGGAATGCCCCTTCCTAATAGCTAGTCGCAAAACCCTATTTTGCAAGTCACAAAAAATTGCGACTCGCAAAATAGGGTTTGTACATTCCCCATGCGGTTTTTGCATGCGCAAACGGGTTCGCAAACCCGTTTGCGCATGCAAAAATGGTCGTACATCTGGCCCTAAATCTGTTCTCAAGGCATTCAACACTGGCAGGGGGATCCAAAGCCTCTCTCTCAGTAGTTAAATATCTACAAAATTAGATTTGGCAAAAAACAATATACAGCCCTTCCTAAAAACCACAACAAGGCTTCTCAAAGTACAAATCTTCTATCACAAGGATTTGTCAAAGCGGATAGCCATGATTAAAACCCTTGTCTACTATGGTTATCTGTGAAATTGCCTGTAACAAAACACCTGTCTACCAGCTTTAACAGTGTAATGGCATTCGACCCTTAGAGGCCTACTGGCTTTAAAAATGCTTTTCACAGTAAATAAGTCATGCCAACTGCCTTTGTCATAACTATGCAAACTAAACAGATCAGGCTTAGAGCTTTGTCAATGGTTTGTCACCATAACCATCTCATTCCTGTTGTGCTGAGTATAAGCTTTCCCACATGCCAAAAAGTGCAATAAAAGCACTCTTTTTCAGTAGAAGCACACAACTTCTGCCCAATCAAAATCTGTGCACAAGATTATCAACATCTGGGCAGGGCCAAAGTCCTTCTCTCCAAACTGCTTTTTAGGTCGCAGCCTACCGCTATAGACATCTTGGGGACTTTCAGAAAGTAGACCTAGGAATGCATTCCGCTCGCTGATTACCATTGGCTTTGTAGCTCACACGTTCTCACTTTCTATTTGATTCCTTTATTTGCTTTAGGCTCTCCAGGTTCAGTTAGTCCCTCCTGTTGCCTAAACCGTGGTTACGGTATTTTTCCACAAACTCGCTTTCTGTAAACAGGCCATTAAATCTTTTTCTTATCTTCTCACATTTTCTGTTGTGCATTTAAAGACAGAGGTGAAATGTCAGGCTCTCTCTTCCAGAGAGCTTGGTGTTTCTTTTTCTTTCTTTGACTTCAAAGTGAGAGAATTTATGTGACAATCCTGCTGAGTACCCATGTAAGAAGAGAAGGGGTGTTCTTTTTTTCTAGCACACAAAAAAACTGTGCTGATGTTTCAAAATATATCAGAATTAGTACAAATGAAGCACATCTTCTTTGTAATTCTGAAGTGTGGTGGAAACAAATATTTGAATAAGATCAAAACATCAATACGCTAGGTAATGACATTTGCACACATTATTGTTTATGTGCAGTAAAACTGTATTTTGGCACAAATGTAATGGTCATTTCAATTGAAATGTGTTTCTGTAATGGCAGTGTGCTATCATACCATGCATACTCCACACTACACCACTACACTCAATTTAACCCAACCAACCCCACGCCACTCCAATCTACATCACTCCATCCCAATCTGCTCCTATTTACCCCAGTCTACCCCACTCCACTCCAATCCACTCTAATATTTCACACTCCAATCCACCCCAATCCACCCCACTCCAATGTACCTCAATCCAACCCATTCCACTCCAATCTACCCACATCCACTCCAATCTATCCCACTCCAATCTACTCCACTCCAATCTACTCAACTCCAATCTATCCCACTTCAATTTACCGCACTCCATTCCAATTTACCCAACTCAACTCCAAACTCCCCTGCAATCTATCCAACACCTCTCCACTTTATTCTACCCAACTCAGCTCCAATCTACCCCACTTTCCCACAATCTACCTCACTCTAATCTACCACAATCTACCACACTCCAACCTACCCCACTCCAATCTACCCCAATCCACTCTACCCCACTCTACCCAAATCTACCCCACTTCACTTTATTCCAATGTACCCCACTCCAATCTACCTCACTCCTCTCAAATCTACCCCATTTCACTCCAATCTAACCCACTCCACCCAACTCCAATCTACCCCGTCCCACTCTACCCCAATCAACCCTACTCCAATCTACCTCTCCCCAATCTACCCCACCCCAATCTACCCCTATCTACCACACTCCAATCTATCCCACCTCAAACAACCCCACTCCAATCATCCCTCTTCAATCTACCCCACTCCATTCCAATTTACACTACCCTAATTCACCCAATCTACCCACTATACCCCACCCTGATCTAACCCACCCCACTCTTCCCCAATCTATCTCCCTCCACTTGACTCCAATCTATCCAGCTCCATTCCGCCCCACTCCAATCCTCCCCACTTCACTCTACCCCAGTCTACCCACTCCAATCTACCCACTCCAATCCACCCAATCTACCTCACTCTACCCCAATTGTCCACACTCCATTCCACTCTACCCAATCTATGCCACCCCACTTCACTCTAATCTACCATATGCCACTCAAATCTACCCTACTCCACTCCAGTCTATCCCACTTCACTCCAATGTACCTGTTAGACCTGGCATCCTTGGCGTGGGTCTCCCTTCCATTTTTTCGTAATGCCTCCACTGTTGCCGATATGTTTTTGCTGGACTAGATGCTCATGGGCACTTTGCCGCTGCTAATCAGTGCCAAAGTGCAAGTGCTCCCTATCGGTAATTGATATATGTATTAGTGACTCCATGATTGGATGATTGGTTTACTTGTCAGTCCCTAGTACAGTGCACTCAGTGTGCCCAGGGCTTGTAAATCCAATGCCGCTGGTGGGCTTGCAGCACTGGTTGTGCCACCCACAGAAGCGGCTGGTAAAATGTGTCTCAGGCCTGCCATCGCAGAGCCTGTGTGCAGCCTAGGGCTGCCATGTCGACTTGGTGAGTACACCCACTTACCAGTCCCTAAAACCTTCCCTTTACTGCATGTTGGTCACCCCTAAAGTAGGCCCTAGGGCAGGGTGCATTGTAAGTATAAGGTAGGACATGCCCTGGTGTGTGTGGCATGTCCTAATAGTGAATTACAGCCATTTTCGTTTTTCACTATTGCAAGGCTACCTGCTCCCCATAGGCCAGAATGGGCAGACTGACTATTACACCTTATAGTCAGAACTGACCCAGGGAACATGGTAGAAAAACGAATTTAGTATGCCTGAACTCAGGATGATAAAATACATCTTTTAGTGAAGTTGGTTTTAACATTCTGTGTTCGAAAATACCACTTTTAGAAAGTGGGTATTTTCTTGCCTAACTATCCAAGCCTGCCTCTGCTAGGTTGTGTATTCCTTGTCTGGAGATTGAGTGACAGGGGCTGGGGGTGGCTACCGGAGACAGGGTGAGTCAGCGCAGGGCTGAATAGAAAGATCTGCAGCCAGAGTGGAGGGAGGAGTTGCACCTGGGTCTGAATAGGGCTGTGCCTGCCTTCCACAATGCTGGCTCCACCTCCTGCCGGGCGGCTGAGCACTCTGCCCCACATTCTGAAAGGAAAGAAGGAGTCAGAAAAACAAAGTGCTCCAGGACTGACCAGAACTGGTTTTGGACTAGGCAGAGGCCTCTCTGCCTCCAGAGAACAAAGAGAATCAGGGTATAAGAGGGGCACCCAGACCCCAGGAAAATTAGATCACTTTTGGGAACAAGAAGAAACCTTTACTGAGGAGCGGAACCAAGAAGAAACTGAGGAGAAACTATCCCTAAGCCTGAAGTGCTGCTTGGGGGATTGGCCTGCAGTGGTTTGCCTGACTGCCAAAGAGAGGAGAAAGGAACTTTTGCTTTGCTGTGACTTTCATCAACTTGTGAAGGATCTCCAAGGGCTTGGAAGAGAGCTTGCCCCCTGACCGAAGTCCCAGGACCATTGGACTTCACCCCCTTTGTGAATTGCTGCTGGAAACTCTGTTTCAGTGGCTACAGAGGTAGGGAGCTGTGACCGACTCTCACGACCGACTCGGTGTCCTGCAAGCACCGCATCGAAGCACCGTCTCGCCCTGCAACGCACGGCCCTGGTCTCACCGACTCCGTCAACGAGCCGCTGCCTGCACCGCATCGAGGGACAACGCGTCCTGCAACGCTTCGCTACGCCGAATCGAACTGGTCCGACCGACACGGTCACTGCTGCTGAGTTCGAGTCCTGTGACCGCACCGGAGTTGGGCACCGCTCGCACGCTTTGCGACGCACCGCCCGACTCGCACCGCTGTCCGGACTGATCGACGCCAGCTCCTGAATCCGGCTCCGTCGCCGCACCGCAACCTGCCAGCACCGCATCGAAGCACCGTCTCGCCCTGCAACGCACGGCCCTGGTCTCACCGACTCCGTCTCGACGACGTCAACGAGCCGCTGCCTGCACCGCATCGAGGGACAACGCGTCCTGCAACGCTTCCATTTTTGCATCGCGACCGCGACGAACAGCCATCCGGCTCGCACGCCCGTGCCTGCCGCTTCAAGTAAAAGGTACTGTGACCGAGTCTGTCTACGCTGTGTTGGCCCGTCTCGACGCGGTCAGCTGGATTTGTTAGACTCTGTTTGTTCTCGACATCGCCGTAGCCGGAGGAGGCTACCGACTCGCACAGAACCTTGAATTAAGCCTTTTTGATCAGAACTAAGTATTCTTAACAGTATTGTGGATTATTTTTGTCGTTTATGGTCTTGTGATAAATCTATATAAAGTATACCTATTTTTATAAATATATAACCTGTGTGGTGTCCATTTGTAGTGTTGTCACTTGATTACTGTATGTGTTCACAAATGCTTTACACACTGCCTCTGAACTAAGCCTGTCTGCTCGTGCCAAGCTACCAAGAGGGTGAGCAGGGGTTATTTCGGGAGTGTACCTACTTTCCCTGACTAGACGCAAGGGTCCCTATTTGGACAAAGGTACATACCTCTGCCAACTAGAGACCCCCAAATCTAACATTGGTGGTCAGCGGTGAGGATTCTGGACTTGCATTTGTGACTCATGTACAGTGATTGGTGAACACTACTTAGTGAGTGCAGACCAAAACGCAACCACATACTTTAATAGCATTTTTTCTGGGATTTCCTATTTTTGCAAATGCCAAGTTCAGTCACTATGGAGAAACCAGCATCAGTAGCCTCTGTTGAATGTGATTGGGAAGAAGAGAGGCTAGAATGCTACACCCTTAAGCAGCTCAAGCAATTCTGCAAAAAGTTTAAAGTGTCCATGACCGGGATCTCCAGGAAGGAGGACCTCCAAAAGGCGCTGAGGGCCTGGGTCGAATCAAGGAGTGCCCCTGTGGAGGGGGCTGAGAATGCAGAAGGGCAGCTGGAGGGGCTATTGGGTCTAGGGGCTAGAAGACCACCTTCCCCAGTAGGTAGCAGTGTTTCTGCCAGAGGACTGTCTCCAGAGGAGTTGGAGGACAGGAAAGAGAGTAGGGTGCACGAAATGGAGCTGACCAAACTCAAGCTGAATAAGCAGTTAGAATTCGAAATGCAAACAAGGAAATTAGCCCTAGAGGAAAAGAAAATGCAGTTTGAACATGAGAAAGTTTTGAGGGAGTTGGAATTGAAGGCCAAGAGCTTAGAGATTACTCCCTCTGGTGGCAGTGTACCGCCTGTGCCTGTTGAAGCTAGGGTGTATATTCCCAAAGATGTGGTGAAGGAGTTTTTTAAAAATGACGACATAGGGCAGTGGTTCAAAGCCTATGAGGTAGCCATGTCTTCCCACCGGGTCCCTGAGAAGGATTGGGGAGCGGGGTTGTGGGGACGGTTCCTCAGTGAAGGGCGGGATACCTTGTTGGATTTGCCCTCTGAAGTCTATAATTCGTACAGCCACATGAAGGATGCCTTAATGACTAGATATGGTTTGACCCCTGAGCTTTATAGGCAAAGGTTCAGGAACTGTAGTAAGATTGAAAGCAGTACCTGGGTTGAATATGTGACCTTCTTTTGCAGAGCCTTGGATGGTTGGGTAAAGGGTAGCAAAGCGACTGATTTTCAGGCGCTCTTTGATTTGATTGCCTGGGAGCACTTGTCCGGTAATTGTTTTCCTGAGCTACGCCAGCACCTGATTGATAGTAAGCTGACTAACCCTAGGCAGCTTGCTGAGGAGGCGGACCGCTGGGTGAGTACCCGGGTCCACAAGGGTCACGTGGGAGACTCCGCCAAGGGTGGGCAGGGTCCCCAGCAGAAGAGTGGGGGGGACAAGGGTAAACAGAAGGAGTTCCATAAAGGGCCCCAAAGTAGACCCCAAGGGAACCAAGGGAAAGGTTCCCAGCCTCCCCCTGAGAAGAAGCCAGTGGCCCTGACAGGCCCCCTGTTCACCAGGGACCACTGGTATGTTACAAGTGTGGCGCCCCTGGCCACAAGGCAAACGATCCTCGTTGCCCTTTGCATGGAAAACCAGCACCCACCAGTGCAGTCCCCCGGCAGTTGGCTAGTGTAGCCCTGGGGGAGGAGTTGGGTGCCCAAGGTGGGGGGATCCCACAGTGTTTTCCCTTGTCTCATTAGGAGACTCTGAGATGGTCCCTAGGACCCCGCTGCCTGAGAACACTAAGAAATACAGGCAGTGGGTGACCATCAATGGCCATAGGGTGGAGGCTCTGAGAGACACAGGAGCCAGTGTGACAGCTGTCAAGTGTCACCTGGTGTCTAAAGAGCAGGTTATCCCTGATGCATTCTATCCGGTTGTTGCCGCTGACAACACAGAGAGTCACTGCAAGGTGGCTCAGGTTCCCTTTGAGTGGGGGGGTCTCGGGTACTCTTCAAGTAGCTGTGAGGCCAGCCATGCCTGTTGACTGTTTGTTAGGGAACGATTTGGAGAGCTCACCTTGGGCTAAGGTGGAGCGGAGTGCGCATTTAGAAATGTTGGGCTTGCCTGATTGGGCATGTGTGACCACCCGGTCAATGGCAGCTAAAGGTGTTCAAGAGGACCTGGAGCCTGAGAGGGAGGCCCAGGTGCCTGCCGGAGAGAGAGGAGGCAGGGGGCGCGGGAAACCGGCCCCCGAGGTTCCCACGGTCCAGGAGGAGGCAGACCCTGAGGGGGATGCCCTGGAGCCTACAGGGGAACAGGTAGCTGAACTGGGGGACCTACCTGAGCTGACCCATTGGCAGCAAGAAGGAGGACCCTCCAGGGAAGAGTTCTGCAAGGAGCAGAACACATGCCCTTCTCTCGTGGGTCTGAGGCAACAGGCCACAGACCAGGCAGCAGGTGATCAGTCTGGATCACATTGGGTTTACTGGGAGAATGGTCTCCTGTATTCAGAGCCTAAGGTTGCTGAGCCTGGGTCAGCCCGTGTGCTGGTGGTACCCCAGCGCTTCAGAGCCTTCCTACTGGGGTTGGCTCATGATGTACCGTTAGCGGGACATCTGGGGCAGGACAAGACCTTTGACAGGCTTGTTACCCATTTCTATTGGCCCCAGATGCGCAGGAGTGCCGCCACTCACTGCAGGACATGCCAGACTTGCCAGGCAAGTGGAAAGAGTGGGAGGAAGCACAAGGCTCCTCTCCAGCCATTCCCTGTGGTCAGCACCCCCTTTGAACGGGTGGGTATTGACATTGTGGGGCCACTGGACCCCAAGACAGCCATGGGCAACAGGTTTATCCTGGTCTTGGTGGACCATGCCACCCGGTACCCTGAAGCCATCCCTCTGAGGACAGTGACGGCCCCCGTGGTGGGACGGGCACTGATGGGAATTTTCTCACGTGTGGGATTCCCTCAAGAGGTGGTGTCTGACCGAGGTACCAACTTCGTGTCCAAGTACATGAAGTCCCTGTGGCAGGAGTGCGGTGTAACTTACAAGTTCACCACTCCTTACCACCCTCAAGGAAATGGTCTGGTTGAGAGATTCAACCGGACCCTCAAGGGCATGATTATGGGTCTGGAAGAACCCATGAGGCGTAAATGGGACGTCCTCTTACCATGCCTGTTGTTTGCATACCGGGAGGTGCCACAGAAGTCTCTAGGGTTCAGTCCCTTTGAGCTCCTCTATGGACACCCGGTGCGAGGACCTCTGAGTTTGGTCAAGGAAGGCTGGGAGCAATCTCCCAGGAAACCTCCCCAGGATGTATACAGTTACATGCTGGCCTTCAGGAACCAGACTAGGCGTTTCAGAGAGCTTGCTGAGGCAAATCTGGAAGCCAGCCAGGAGGAGATGAAGCGGTGGTACGACCAGAATGCCACTCTGGTAGAGCTTCAGCCTGGTCAGAAAGTGTGGGTCATGGCCCCTGTGGAGCCCTGTGCGCTCCAGGACAGGTGGACCGGCCCTTTTACGGTGGTGGAGCGCAAGAGTCCAGTTACCTATTTGGTGGACTTGCAGTCTCCCAGGAACCCCTTGCGGGTCCTGCATGTGAACCGCCTGAAGCCCCACTTGGAGAGGTCCCAAGTGGGCATGCTCTTAGCTACAGATGATGGAATGGAGGAGGAGACCGAGCCTCTTCCTGACCTCCTGTCAGCCCGAGAGCAAGATGGATCAGTGGAGGGAGTAAACCTCTCTACCTCCCTGACACCTGAGCAGCAGGGTGACTGTCGCCAACTGTTGGGACAGTTCCCTGACCTGTTCTCCCTGGTTCCCAGTGTCACTCATTGGTGCGTCCATGATGTGGACACTGGGGACAGTCTTCCTGTGAAGCACAAGGCTTACAGGGTGACTGACAGGGTCAGAGCCTGCATCAAGGAGGAGGTCTCCAAGATGTTTGCGCTAGGGGTGATTGAGTCCTCTAACAGCCCTTGGGCCAGCCCCGTGGTCTTGGTTCCAAAAGCTGCCGCGCCTGGTGCCACACCAGAACTCCGGTTCTGTGTGGACTACAGGGGACTCAATTCCGTCACCAGGACTGACGCCCACCCCATCCCCAGAGCTGATGAGCTCATAGATCGGTTAGGGGCTGCGCGGTACCTCAGCACGTTTGACTTAACGTCTGGGTACTGGCAGATCGCCTTGACTGATGGGGCAAAGAGAGGTCAGCATTCTCCACACCAGATGGGCACTACCAGTTCCGGGTGATGCCCTTTGGGATGAAGAATGCCCCTGCCACCTTTCAGAGGTTGGTCAACCAGGTGTTGGTTGGACTGGAGGATTTCAGTGCCGCCTACCTGGATGACATCGCAGTGTTCAGTGCCCGTTGGGAAGAACATCTGCGCCACCTCTGGGAAGTGTTGATGGCGCTGCGGAGGGCAGGCCTCACAATCAAGGCAAGTAAGTGCCAGATTGGGCAGGGTTCTGTGGTGTACTTGGGACACCAGGTTGGGAGCGGCCAGGTGGCGCCCCTCCAACCGAAAATTGATACCATTCTGGCTTGGGAGCCCCCCAAGACCCAGACAGAGGTGAGAGCCTTCCTAGGACTCACCGGGTATTACCGGAGATTCGTCAAGGGGTATGGCAGCATTGTTGCCCCCTTGACCGAGCTGACTTCCAAGAAGCAGCCCAGGAAAGTGATTTGGACTGACGCCTGTCAAAAAGCTTTTGACACCTTGAAGACTGCCATGTGCACGGCGCCTGTGCTCCAGGCACCCAACTTCTCCAATGAGTTCATTGTTCAAACCGACGCTTCAGAGCATGGTGTAGGGGCTGTTCTATCACAGATCAATGAGGAGGGCCTAGACCAACCTGTAGCCTTCATCAGTAGGAGGTTACTTCCCCGGGAACAGAGATGGAGTGCTATCGAGCGTGAGGCATTTGCTGTGGTCTGGGCACTGAAGAAGCTGAGACCATACCTGTTTGGGACTCACTTCCGGGTTCAGACAGACCACAGGCCCCTCAGATGGTTGATGCAGATGAGGGGTGAGAATCCAAAGCTGTTGAGGTGGTCCATTTCCCTACAGGGGATGGACTTTACGGTGGAACACCGCCCTGGTACAGAACACGCCAATGCTGATGGACTGTCCAGATTTTTCCGCCTTAGCGATGAGAACTCCCTAGGGGTAGGATAGTTCTCCCCACATTTCAGCTGGAGGGGACACGTGTTAGACCTGGCATCCTTGGCGTGGGTCTCCCTTCCATTTTTTCGTAATGCCTCCACTGTTGCCGATATGTTTTTGCTGGACTAGATGCTCATGGGCACTTTGCCGCTGCTAATCAGTGCCAAAGTGCAAGTGCTCCCTATCGGTAATTGATATATGTATTAGTGACTCCATGATTGGATGATTGGTTTACTTGTCAGTCCCTAGTACAGTGCACTCAGTGTGCCCAGGGCTTGTAAATCCAATGCCGCTGGTGGGCTTGCAGCACTGGTTGTGCCACCCACAGAAGCGGCTGGTAAAATGTGTCTCAGGCCTGCCATCGCAGAGCCTGTGTGCAGCCTAGGGCTGCCATGTCGACTTGGTGAGTACACCCACTTACCAGTCCCTAAAACCTTCCCTTTACTGCATGTTGGTCACCCCTAAAGTAGGCCCTAGGGCAGGGTGCATTGTAAGTATAAGGTAGGACATGCCCTGGTGTGTGTGGCATGTCCTAATAGTGAATTACAGCCATTTTCGTTTTTCACTATTGCAAGGCTACCTGCTCCCCATAGGCCAGAATGGGCAGACTGACTATTACACCTTATAGTCAGAACTGACCCAGGGAACATGGTAGAAAAACGAATTTAGTATGCCTGAACTCAGGATGATAAAATACATCTTTTAGTGAAGTTGGTTTTAACATTCTGTGTTCGAAAATACCACTTTTAGAAAGTGGGTATTTTCTTGCCTAACTATCCAAGCCTGCCTCTGCTAGGTTGTGTATTCCTTGTCTGGAGATTGAGTGACAGGGGCTGGGGGTGGCTACCGGAGACAGGGTGAGTCAGCGCAGGGCTGAATAGAAAGATCTGCAGCCAGAGTGGAGGGAGGAGTTGCACCTGGGTCTGAATAGGGCTGTGCCTGCCTTCCACAATGCTGGCTCCACCTCCTGCCGGGCGGCTGAGCACTCTGCCCCACATTCTGAAAGGAAAGAAGGAGTCAGAAAAACAAAGTGCTCCAGGACTGACCAGAACTGGTTTTGGACTAGGCAGAGGCCTCTCTGCCTCCAGAGAACAAAGAGAATCAGGGTATAAGAGGGGCACCCAGACCCCAGGAAAATTAGATCACTTTTGGGAACAAGAAGAAACCTTTACTGAGGAGCGGAACCAAGAAGAAACTGAGGAGAAACTATCCCTAAGCCTGAAGTGCTGCTTGGGGGATTGGCCTGCAGTGGTTTGCCTGACTGCCAAAGAGAGGAGAAAGGAACTTTTGCTTTGCTGTGACTTTCATCAACTTGTGAAGGATCTCCAAGGGCTTGGAAGAGAGCTTGCCCCCTGACCGAAGTCCCAGGACCATTGGACTTCACCCCCTTTGTGAATTGCTGCTGGAAACTCTGTTTCAGTGGCTACAGAGGTAGGGAGCTGTGACCGACTCTCACGACCGACTCGGTGTCCTGCAAGCACCGCATCGAAGCACCGTCTCGCCCTGCAACGCACGGCCCTGGTCTCACCGACTCCGTCAACGAGCCGCTGCCTGCACCGCATCGAGGGACAACGCGTCCTGCAACGCTTCGCTACGCCGAATCGAACTGGTCCGACCGACACGGTCACTGCTGCTGAGTTCGAGTCCTGTGACCGCACCGGAGTTGGGCACCGCTCGCACGCTTTGCGACGCACCGCCCGACTCGCACCGCTGTCCGGACTGATCGACGCCAGCTCCTGAATCCGGCTCCGTCGCCGCACCGCAACCTGCCAGCACCGCATCGAAGCACCGTCTCGCCCTGCAACGCACGGCCCTGGTCTCACCGACTCCGTCTCGACGACGTCAACGAGCCGCTGCCTGCACCGCATCGAGGGACAACGCGTCCTGCAACGCTTCCATTTTTGCATCGCGACCGCGACGAACAGCCATCCGGCTCGCACGCCCGTGCCTGCCGCTTCAAGTAAAAGGTACTGTGACCGAGTCTGTCTACGCTGTGTTGGCCCGTCTCGACGCGGTCAGCTGGATTTGTTAGACTCTGTTTGTTCTCGACATCGCCGTAGCCGGAGGAGGCTACCGACTCGCACAGAACCTTGAATTAAGCCTTTTTGATCAGAACTAAGTATTCTTAACAGTATTGTGGATTATTTTTGTCGTTTATGGTCTTGTGATAAATCTATATAAAGTATACCTATTTTTATAAATATATAACCTGTGTGGTGTCCATTTGTAGTGTTGTCACTTGATTACTGTATGTGTTCACAAATGCTTTACACACTGCCTCTGAACTAAGCCTGTCTGCTCGTGCCAAGCTACCAAGAGGGTGAGCAGGGGTTATTTCGGGAGTGTACCTACTTTCCCTGACTAGACGCAAGGGTCCCTATTTGGACAAAGGTACATACCTCTGCCAACTAGAGACCCCCAAATCTAACAGTACCCCACCATAATCCACCCAATCTATCCCACTTCAATCTACCCCACTCCACCCTAATCTACCTCACTCCCCCCTATTCTACCCCACTCCCCTCCAATCTACTCCTCTCCACTCCAATCTACCCCACTCCACTCCAATATACCCTACTCCAGTCTATCCCACTCCACTCCAATCCACCCCAATCCACTGCACTCCACTCTTCTCCAGCCTACCCTCTCTGCTTCAATCTACCCCATTATATCTCACTCCACTCTACCCGATCTACCCCACTCCAATCTACCCCACTCCACCACATTCTACTCCACTCCACCCCAATCTATCCCAATTCAATCTACCACACTCCCATCTACCCCACTCCAATCAACAGCACTCCCCCACTCCATTCTACCCCACTCTATCACACCCCAGCCCACTCCAATCTACCCACACCACTCAAATCTACCCCTCTCCTCTAGTCTATCCCACTCCATTCTACCACACTCCACTGTGTCCAGATCTAACCCACTTCACCTCACTGCAATCTACCCCACTCCAATCTACCACATGCTACTCAAATCTACCCCACTCTACTCTAATCTAACCCACTCCACCCCACTCCCATCTACCCCCACCCCATTCCATCCCAATCTACCCTACTCAAATCTACCCTACACAAATATATCCCGCACCAATCTACCCCACTCCAATGTATTCTAACCCATTTTACCCCACTTTTTTTTGAAAATCTGTTTATTGGGTTTAAAACATGTTAGCGGATATCATTTACACAAATGCAGTTTCGTCATAGAGAAGTAACCACCACACATATGCATACTCAAGTACAATTCAAAGCAAAGGTAATGTTTTCTCCCAAAGGACGGGGAACCGCTCTGCCAGATGTCCCAGTGAGTATCTTACATGGTTCTAGCAATCTATGGCCATGTCCATCATCAATACGTTGAGACATTTGCTATACCACTCCAACTCTCCATACAGTATATGTTTACTCTTTTCCTACACCACACTTAGAGTGTAGATTCAGACCCAAGCACAGGATACAGTAACTGGCCGTGTGGGACTTCTAATTGATCCCACCGGCTGCAAATTAAAGGCAGTCTCATCTGCCCCCACGAGTGCAATAGGCCATACATTTTAGTTATTGAAGGAACAAACAAAAGAAAGGAAAAGCATACTCAGATCCAGAAGATTATCTGTTCTCGCTAACCTTAAAGGAAACTTAACCAAATCATCTAAAAAACCAACATCTGCCAGGAGTCTATGTGTTTCGACCGTGGAAATGAACTAAGTATCGACAATGTAGGGGGGGACAAGTGTCCATAGAACAGAGCGGGCGGGGCAAAGCGTCTGTGGCAGCCTCCATGTGCCTGTCTACTCTCCAGTCCCAAACCCGTCGTCCCGAGGGTCCTGATCTAGTACATGACGTGCCTCCCATGTCCGAGTAATATCACCCCATGGCTCCGCGTACGGCTTACGCCATTTAGTAATCTTGTCTTCAGAGATTAGTGCCCGTTCCTCCGCTCGAACCCAACCTGTAACATCCGCTTCCCATGTGGTTACCAGAGGCGGATTCTTTGCTTTCCAGTGAAGCGCTATCCTTCTTTTGGCCAGGTCTACGAATCTATGTCCCAACTTTGCGGGATTTGGGTCTCGGAAAGAGGCGCAAGAGACAGACCTCAGGGCTGCACATCAAGGTGCGAGACAACACTCTATTGACCATGTCTACAACCTTGCTCCAATAGTTAGAGAGCAACGGACAAGACCAAATCATATGATCAAAGTCTGCGTTCCCCAATAAGCACCTAGCACAGGCCTGATCATCTCTATTGTAAACCATATTCAACCGGCGCGGAGTGAGGTACGTTCTATGGAGAATATTGAACTGAAGGGCCTTAAAGGCCGTATTCCTTGAGACCTTTTTCGGGCTTGCTAGGACTTTCTGCCATTCCTTATCTGTCAATGGTCTCGTCAGCAGCCTTTCCCATCTCTCCCGCAGGCCCAGCAACGCTCGGGGCGACAGCTCCCTTATGGCTAGGTAAAGCCAGCGTATCAGGTGTCCCGCGGAGCCCAAGGTCCCCACCGCTTCTAGGGCCGGGTGAGTATCCGGTTCGCCCTTGGCAGCACCCCACAACTCCGACACCGCCCCCCTGAGCTTGTGATAGTTCAGGAATTGTCCCGCGGGGAGTTCATGGTATTCGAGAAAATCAGCCAGCGGGAGCCACTCTTTATCTCTGTAACAGTCGCCCACCTTCTGTACTCCCGCCTCCCCCAACCCATCAATTGACGCTGTGTGAAGGGGGGTCCCAGCCCCACTTGGGGAACCCATTTTACCCCACTTCACCTCTCTCCACCCACCCTCTTGCAATCTACCCCATCCCACTCTACCCCACACCACTCTAACCTACTCCAATCTACCCCACTCCTATCTATCCCATTCTGAACTACCCCACTCCAATCATCCCTCTTCAATCTACCCCACTCCCATCTACCCCACTCCATTCTAATCTACCCTAATCTATTCCACCCAATCTACCCCACTCCACCATAATCTACCCCACTACACTCCACTCTTTCCCAATCTATCTCACTCCCCTCCAATCTCGACTTCACTCTAATTTATCCAACTCCACTCCAATCTACCCCACTCCACTCTACCCCAATCTATCCCACTTCAATATACCCACTCCAATCCACCCAATTTACGCCACTCCACTCTACCCCAATCTACCACACTCCATTCTACTCTACCCAATCTACCCCACTCCACTTTACTCCACTTCATACTACCACAACCTACTCAAATCCACCCCACTCAAGTTCAATCTAACCCACTTCAACCAAATCCATCCCACTCCAGTCTACCATGCCCCACTCCACCCAAAAGTACCCTACTCCAATCTACCCCATCCAATCCGCCCTACTCCAATCTACCCCAAACTACTCCACTCCAGTCTTCTTCACTCCACCCCAATCTAGCCAACCCTAACCCAATCTACCCCACTCCAGTCTACCCCACCCCATCCCAATCTACCCCACACCACTCTATTCAACTCCACTCTAACCTACTCCACTCCAATCCACCCCACTCATCTGCAATTTACAGTAATCTACCCCATTCCTATCTATCTCACTCCAATCTACCCCACTCCACCCTAATCTACCCACTACACTTTAATCTACCCCACTCTAATTTACCCCACTTCACTCTAATCTACCCCACTCCAATCTACCCCACTCTACTCTAATCTACCCCACTCTAATCTACAACAGTCCACTGTGCACCACTCTTCCTCAATCTACCTCACTCCACTGCAATCTACCCCAATATATCCCAGTCCAATCTACCCCATTCCACTCCAATCTACCCCACTCCACCCAAATCTACCCCAATTCAATCTACCCCACTCCAACCTACCATTCTAATCTACCCAACTCCCGCACTCCAATCTACCCCAATCCACCCCACTCCATTCTACCCCCACTCCACTATACACCAATCTACCCCACTCCACTCTACCCCAGTCTACTCTATTCCACTCTAATCTACCCCACTCCAATCTACCCCACCCCACTCTACGCCACTGACTTTGAGCCACGCTGAACAGCAGCCACACTGGTGTACAACATGGCTAAAACACAATCACACAGGCGAGACCTATTGGCTTTGCCAATCCTTCTTAAAGTTCTATTCTGTTGATCACCTAGGGTAGCCTGACACCTGCACTGTCAAGATGGACCTAAAAAGGTTTAAAGTCAGAGGGAGTGCATGAAGCAGGCACGTAAATAAATGGGAAAATGGCAGATTGGGTGATCTAAATCAGCTGCCACTTTCTGATCTGTAGTATACACAACTTTTTTTTACTTCGCAAAATTCCATCATCATTTTTACTTAGGGCTGGACTTCAATAAACAGGTAACATTTCTAACGATGGTAACTTCTTTTAGCTCATGTCTCCCTTTAACACTGTGGCCACTGTAAACAAGAAACGAATGTGTGCCAAGCCACGTGGGACACAGTGTCCTTTCAAGGAACTAAGCTATTTAACTGGTGCATTTGTTGATGTTGTTGGTGTGTCTGTCTGCCCAGATAGAAAGGCTGCTAATTAATGTAAAGAGAATTTTATTGGAGGCCAGTTTCATGCTGCATAAGCATTACGGCATCAATTAGCGCCGTGTGGTTTAGGAAGAGAGTGTGATGTCAGATGCATAAATAACTTAGGACAACAACCAGGGACAGCAGCATGCCCCTAGTACCTGCTTCAAATTTAAGCTGAGCGTCAGTGGTTCATTTGTAAAAAAATGAGTACCGTGGCCCAAAAGTTTGATGAAGAGCTGGCAGCAACGCTACTGAATGCCAATGGGCCAAATCCCAAGGTTGAGTAGTCTTGATCCCACCTCATGCCTCTTGTATCCACCACCCCAGACACTCCCTGCCCCTTTATCTCACTCTTGCAGGTTCCTGCATTCTCCCTTTGTCACACTCTTCTGTCTTTCTCTTCCTCCTTGTTTGCCCCTTTTGCTCTACATCAGACTCTGATGAGGATAAAATGCTGTCTCCAAAAATGAGTACTGTTGGCCACCAGTGCTACCACCTATTCATATTAAGCACTGCTGGGCCTTCCTTTCTGCTGAGTGGAGAAGGAGAAATAACAGGTTCCCCAGACATGTCTGCTCTTTAGAAGTGAGTCTAGCACGGCTGCTGTTTATGAACAAACAGACATCACTCACTCTCCCGAAACCACACGGCGCTAATTGATGCCATAATGCTTATGCAGCATGAAACCGGCCTCCTATAAAATGCTCCTTTCACTAATTAGCAGCCTTTCCATTTGGGCAGGCAGACGCACCAAAAACATCAACAAACGTACCAGTTAAAAAGCTTATTTCCTTGAAAAGACACAATTCCACGTGGCTTGGCACACACTCGTTTCCTGTTTACAGTGGCCACAGTTTTAAAGGGAGACATGAGCTAAAAGAAGTTAACCTCGTTAGAACTGTTACAGGTTCATTGAAGCCCAGGCTTAAGTAAAAATGAAAATGGAATTTTGTGAAGTGAAAAAAATGGTTGTGTCTACTACCGAGCAGAAAGTGGCAGCTGATTTAGATCGCCCAATCTGCCATTTTCTCTTTTATTTACGTCTGCTTCACGCATGCCCTCTGACTTTAAACTTGTTTAGGTCTTTCTTGACAGTGCAAGTATCAGAGTACCGTAGGTGATTAACAGAATAGAACTTTAACAAGCATTGGCAAAGCCAATAGGTCGCGCCTATGTGATTGTGTTTTAGCCATGTTGTACACCAGTGTGGCTGCTGGTCAGCATGGCTAAAAGTTAGTGGCGTAGATTGGGGTGGGTTGGGGTTGATTGGAGTGGGGTAGATTAGAGTGGGGTAGAGTGGAGTGGGGTAGATTAGGGTGGAGTGGGGTAGATTGGAGTGAGATAGATAGGAGTGGGGTAGATTGCTGTAGATTGCAGATGACTGGGGTGGATTGGACTGGAGTAGATTGGACTGGAGTTAAATAGAGTGGTGTGGGGTAGAGTGGGATGGGGTGGGGTAGACTGGAGTGGGATAGATTGGGCTAGGGTTGGGTATATTGGAGTGGATCGAAGTAGACTGGAGTGGAGTAGATTGGAGTGGGGCGGATTGGATTGGGTAGATTGGAGTAGGGTAGTTTGGGGTGGAGTGGGGCAAGGTAGACTGGAGTAGGGTGGATTTCGGTCAAGTGGGTTAGATTAGACTCGAGTGGGGTGGAGTGGAGTCAGGAAGATTGGACTGGAGTGGAGTTGGATAGATTGGAGTGGAATCGATTTTGGAGTGGAGTGAGATAGATTGGGGAAGAGTGTAGTGTAGTGGGGTAGGTTAGGGTGGAGTGTGGTAGATTGGGTGGATTAGAGTAGGGTAGATTGGAATGGAGTGGGGTAGATTGAAGAGGGATGATTGGAGTGGGGTCATTTGGAGTGGTAGAGATTGGAGTGAGGTAGATTGAAGGGGGTTAGAGTGGGGTGGGGTAGATTGCAGCAGGGTGGGGTGGAGTGGGGTGAAGTGGGGTAGAATAGGGTAGAGTAGATTGGGATGGAGTAGTAGTTAAAAAGCAAGCAGTGGCTACAGCAATGCAAGCCAATCAAAGAATCTGTAAAGAGGCAATGCTTCATCGGAGAGACAGACTTAAGATTGACAAGCTGGGACATGAATAAGAAGCAGGCAAATGAGAGTGACAAGGAAAGCCAACCAATGGTAAGCAATTGGTGGACTCAAAGCCACATCCACCACTGCTTTTAATTCTTGTCGAAGGTTACCACTATTAAAATATACCACAAATAGATCTTGCATTACGCGCTAATGCATGAAAATACGGTAAGGCACAAATGAGGATGAATATGTTGCATGAACCAATGATCTTTAGCATGCTTATCCCAGACATATTGACTTTGCCAAAGCTAGGGACAAACGTAGCAAAAAAGCTTGTTGTCTGTACTGAATTCATATTGGATATTAAGAAAGTGACAAACAGTATGAAGATTGAGTGTACTTTTCAGATATAAAATATTACTCTGTGCATTACAATGAAAGCACTCCACGGATGGCAGAATGATACATGAAACAGCCAATAGCATATTGTGAGCAAGAAGTACTACTGCAGCCAGGCCCTGAGCCCAACCCCCCACTGCGCCTACGCCCACCACGCATGGCCTTCGACCATGCACAGCATGGGGCTGGGAGTCGGGCCTGGCTTGCGGCTAGGCCCTGTGTCAAACTCCCCGCTGACACCCAAACCTCTGTGGGTGCGCAGGGTTGACTATATGATGTTACAATATAAAGGGTGTCATTTTAAGTAAGACAGACCTACTGACTTTGTCAAAGGGTCAGAACACCAAAAAATGAAAAGTGAGCCTATTGGCTGTATGAAGGGGTCAGCATATTACCATATATAAATTAGACAAATTATCTTTGTGAAAAAGGCAACAATAATCATAATCAACTGTACGTTATAATCATTCACAAATTGCAATGTTAAATAAAAGTGATTGTATTTTTTTAATAAAGGCTTACTAAAAAAAATCAACATGTCTTGAAGCTTTTCTTTTAACATTTTTCAGCCCTTAAAGTGCAGCCATGGATTCCACCACAAGAGGGCCCTTCACTCCAGCTGAAGATCACACAGCTCCTGGTCAGAGTGCTTTATAAAAAATATGGTAAGCTTTCATGGGGTCATGGATTTAATGACCCAGGAGACTTATTGTGTTTTTTTTATTATTGCCTAGGGGCTGCTGCACTACCTGCAGCCCCTACAACATTAATGATTGGTGGTTGCCCCTGATCCTTCTAAGGGCACCACCTGGAATAAAAAATGTTATTGATCAAATCCCTAGGGCATTATGGGATGCTCCAGCTGTTCATGTATTATTCTTCCCTTTCAGTTTTTTTGTGTGTTTATTTTTGTGGGTGTTCCAGTCCCACCTGGGACACAAACAGCTTTAATTTTTGTAGTATGCTGTGAGGGTAGCCCCAGGGACCCCACAGCCTCGCCAGCTCCCTGCAAGCGGCCCATTGAATGGGATATGCAGGAGCTTGCCACAGCATTTTTGTTTAATTATTTTTTAACTCAGGGGTCCCTTGGAGCCCATCCGGAGCACCCCACAACATTTTCTTTCTGCCAAATTTGGTGTAATTCCATTCAGCCATTTTGGCTGTAGTGGGTCTAACTGTCTGCGAGAAAAATGAATGAGGAAAACGTGTTTTGGGACCCCCTTTTTCTCCACCCACCCTTGACAGACCACCCCAAACCTTTACACAAAGGAGCTCAGGCTTATGAATGAACTGGTTTTTTTTTTAAGGTTTCGTGGAGAGTCGTCAAACGGTGCCAAAGTTATTAGCAAACCAAAAAATGATTTTCCTGTGGAAAGGTGGTCCTGACTATAACTATCAGTGGCAACTACCCCTGGGTTATATAAATAAATAAAGAAAAATATATCTATGTATCTAAAAAAATGTATAAGAACTTTTTGGAAAACATGAGGCTGTCTCTATGCCAGATAAAAAGTAGTCTTGCATCCAGTACAGAAAACAAAAGACCTAAGAGCTAGATGGAGGGCGTACTAGTAATTATTAAATGCATTCAAGAATTCCCAGGCTCCCAGAATAGTACTCGTAATCTTTGGGCAAGCCAGGCAGACATGAACAACAGAAGTACCAAGGAATTGTGGCTATACAGGCATTCTGTTCTGGAAAAGCAGCTTTCAACATATACAAAAGAATGCCCTTAACCACCTAATCTCACTTCCATGGAACTTTTAAATCTTTGCAAGGTGAGCATTAAATCAGAGAATCCAAAGGGACATAAGGATCGCTCAGTTCTTGTGATATGCTGTATTTGAAGAAGCTTTCAATCCCAGATAGGGTGTCATTTTTAAACCCAAGTCCTAGTATTAAAATGAATACACACTTTATTTGAACCTATTTAGCACAGTGCAAATTATGCTTGCTTGGGTTTTGCTCCAGCTTGTTTACCACCTGATTTGCACTGGAGGAAAAGTGAGTGCAACCTTCAGAAAATTCTGTAATAACACAACAACTAATACCGTTGGGGGCCTTATTCATCATTTTGTTGCATAATACTGTAAATAAGGAGTACAACATTCTGCAGCACGCATGGAAAGAGGAAAGTGCCATCAATGCTTGTTTTTGTGCAGGAAGGTGTCCCTTCCTGCTCAAAAACAATCATCCTTTCAATGCGGCAGCCCTGCAACAGGATGAAAGGGTGCCTACACTGGCGCATGGCAGCCAATTGTGCTCCAGCGCAGGGGAAAGTACACGGATGCGTACTATTGTTATTAATACGACGCATCCCTGTGCTTTTAAAATGATGCAGCTCGGCGCAGCAAAATGCCTTGCGGTGCTGCGCTGTGTCATTTTGTAGTTAATGAGGCCCGTAGTGCATAAGTATTGCACAACTACACCCAGATGTAAATGACTACGTAAGTATCCAAGCAAAAAATGGCTTGACCGAAACATATTTTGTATAGAAGCATCATTTGAAGGAATTAAAACGCGACTATATTCATACCAAATGACTTAGCCTGTTTACCAGAGTGTGCAAGATTGATGACTGTCTAGGGAGTAGAGTCTGCTGTTTGCAGGTGAAACATCAGGTATTTCCGGGCCCTGAGAAGCGCACTCTCTCTGCTCTCACCCTGTTTTTGCTCTCTCCGATCTGAGATGACAATCTTCCTATATTTTTCTTGCATTTTCTGAGAGAACATCTGCTGATTTCGTGGAGCTCACCCAAATTGTTTCACTCTTTTTTTTCCTTGCATCTGTAGTGGACCAGAGTTTTCCTTTCTCAGCTTGGTAATTCTCTGCTCACGCGTTTAAAAAAGCAGATATTTTTTATATCGAGTACTATCCGCCTCTGAATGTTTATTTTATTAGTGTCGCTGACACTTCCCCATAGAAACATGTCAAAGGGGAAATACCATTTATGCAATCCCAAAGCACCCTGTGTGACAGCTCAGAGATTTATTAATTTGTGTTAAAGGACTAGAATCTCACCTTATACAGACTCTTGGTTGTGCAAGAGCTGAGGTATTGATTGAGGGTGGGGCTTTGTAGACTGTCTCATGCACAAGTGAGTGGCATATGCTTTCACCTTCTCAAACTTTATGTAAGAGGGTGATTCTGAAGCTCAGCTCTTTTGCCTATGCTAGGTCATGCAGGAAGTTTGTTGTTTGAACATAGCTGTACACAGAACCCAGAGTTAAAGCATAACTAATAATCAGCGGCGGCTCTTCTGCTATGGCAGAGGAGTGTCGCCCCACCTGCCAGCAGCCAAAAAAATGAAAAATAAAATGATAATAACCCCTTGTTTACTATTGTTTTATTTTTGCTCTGGAGCCGAGGCTTGGGGGTGGAGCCAGGGGGATGACAGGCTGGTGGAGGAGTGTTTTGCACTGCTATTCAGTGCACATGACGGTCTGGCCGGCCAAACCGTCATGCGCACGGAAGCTCTCTCCAACCCGAGCTGCGTTCCTGGGTTGGAGAGAGCAGGCACAGGCTCCCAGTTTAACTGGGAGCGCAAATCATCAGCGCTCAGGCCAATCATGACACTGCTTTCAGCAGCATGAAAGCAGCATCAGGGTGGACCGCAGGTAAGTGTTTTTTTAAATATATATTATGTGTTTCTGTCATCCGTCCGTTCCCCCCCCACACACCCCGCCCCTCCACTCTATCCACACACCAGACGCTACTGCTAATAATACATTTCTTCCTCATGGATAGGGTTACGTTCAATCTGGGTGTTAGATTTGGGGGTCTCTAGTTGGCAGAGGTAGGTACCTTTGTCCAAATAGGGACCCTTGCGTCTAGTCAGGGAAAGTAGGTACACTCCCGAAATAACCCCTGCTCACCCTCTTGGTAGCTTGGCCCGAGCAGACAGGCTTAGTTCAGAGGCAGTGTGTAAAGCATTTGTGAACACATACAGTAATCAAGTGACAACACTACAAATGGGCACCACACAGGTTATATATTTATAAAAATAGGTATATTTTATATAGATTTATCACAAGACCATAAACGACAAAAATAATCCACAATACTGTTAAGGATGCTTAGTTCTGATCAAAAAGGCTTAATTCAAGGTTCTGTGCGAGTCGGTAGCCTCCTCCGGCTACGGCGATGTCGAGAACAAACAGAGTCTAACAAATCCCGCTGACCGCGTCGAGACGGGCCAACACAGCGTAGACAGACTCGGTCACAGTACCTTTACTTGAAGCGGCAGGCACGGGCGTGCGAGCCGGATGGCTGTTCTGCCGCGGTCGCGATGCAAAAATGGAAGCGTTGCAGGACGCGTTGTCCCTCGATGCGGTGCAGGCAGCGGCTCGTTGACGTCGTCGAGACGGAGTCGGTGAGACCAGGGCCGTGCGTTGCAGGGCGAGACGGTGCTTCGATGCGGTGCTGGCAGGTTGCGGTGCGGCGACGGAGCCGGATTCAGGAGCTGGCGTCGATCAGTCCGGACAGCGGTGCGAGTCGGGCGGTGCGTCGCAAAGCGTGCGAGCGGTGCCCAACTCCGGTGCGGTCACAGGACTCGAACTCAGCAGCAGTGACCGTGTCGGTCGGACCAGTTCGATTCGGCGTAGCGAAGCGTTGCAGGACGCGTTGTCCCTCGATGCGGTGCAGGCAGCGGCTCGTTGACGGAGTCGGTGAGACCAGGGCCGTGCGTTGCAGGGCGAGACGGTGCTTCGATGCGGTGCTTACAGGACACCGAGTCGGTCGTGAGAGTCGGTCACAGCTCCCTACCTCTGTAGCCACTGAAACAGAGTTTCCAGCAGCAATTCACAAAGGGGGTGAAGTCCAATGGTCCTGGGACTTCGGTCAGGGGGCAAGCTCTCTTCCAAGCCCTTGGAGATCCTTCACAAGTTGATGAAAGTCACAGCAAAGAAAAAGTTCCTTTCTCCTTTCTTTGGCAGTCAGGCAAACCACTGCAGGCCAATCCCCCAAGCAGCACTTCAGGCTTAGGGATAGTCTCTCCTCAGTTTCTTCTTGGTTCCGCTCCTCAGCAAAGGTTTCTTCTTGTTCCCAAAAGTGATCTAATCTTCCTGGGGTCTGGGTGCCCCTCTTATACCCTGATTCTCTTTGTTCTCTGGAGGCAGAGAGTCCTCTGCCTAGTCCAAAACCAGTTCTGGTCAGTCCTGGAGTACTTTGTTTTTCTGACTCCTTCTTTCCTTTCAGAATGTGGGGCAGAGTGCTCAGCCGCCCGGCAGGAGGTGGAGCCAGCATTGTGGAAGGCAGGCACAGCCCTATTCAGACCCAGGTGCAACTCCTCCCTCCACTCTGGATGCAGATCTTTCTATTCAGCGCTGTGCTGACTCACCCTGTCTCCTGTAGCCACCCCCAGCCCCTGTCACTCAATCTCCAGACAAGGAATACACAACCTAGCAGAGGCAGGCTTGGATAGTTAGGCAAGAAAATACCCACTTTCTAAAAGTGGTATTTTCAAACACAGAATGTTAAAACCAACTTCACTAAAAGATGCATTTTATCATCCTGAGTTCAGGCATACTAAATTCGTTTTTCTACCATGTTCCCTGGGTCAGTTCTGACTATAAGGTGTAATAGTCAGTCTGCCCATTCTGGCCTATGGGGAGCAGGTAGCCTTGCAATAGTGAAAACGAAAATGGCTGTAATTCACTATTAGGACATGCCACACACACCAGGGCATGTCCTTCCTTATACTTACAATGCACCCTGCCCTAGGGCCGACTTTAGGGGTGACCAACATGCAGTAAAGGGAAGGTTTAGGGACTGGTAAGTGGGTGTACTCACCAAGTCGACATGGCAGCCCGAGGCTGCACACAGGCTCTGCGATGGCAGGCCTGAGACACATTTTACAAGCCGCTTCTGTGGGTGGCACAACCAGTGCTGCAAGCCCACCAGCGGCATTGGATTTACCAGCCCTGGGCACACTGAGTGCGCTGTACTAGGGACTGACAAGTAAACCAATCATCCAATCATGGAGTCACTAATACATGTATCAATTAACGATCGGGAGCACTTGCACTTGGGCACTGATTAGCAGTGGCAAAGTGCCCATGAGCATCTAGTCCAGCAAAAACATATCGGCAACAGTGGAGGCATTACGAAAAATGGAAGGGAGACCCACGCCAAGGATGCCAGGTCTAACACGTGTCCCCTCCAGCTGAAATGTGGGGAGAACTATCCTACCCCTAGGGAGTTCTCATCGCTAAGGCGGAAAAATCTGGACAGACCATCAGCATTGGCGTGTTCTGTACCAGGGCGGTGTTCCACCGTAAAGTCCATCCCCTGTAGGGAAATGGACCACCTCAACAGCTTTGGATTCTCACCCCTCATCTGCATCAACCATCTGAGGGGCCTGTGGTCTGTCTGAACCCGGAAGTGAGTCCCAAACAGGTATGGTCTCAGCTTCTTCAGAGCCCAGACCACAGCAAATGCCTCACGCTCAATAGCACTCCATCTCTGTTCCCGGGGAAGTAACCTCCTACTGAGGAAGGCTACAGGTTGGTCTAGGCCCTCCTCATTGATCTGTGATAGAACAGCCCCTACACCATGCTCTGAAGCGCCCGTCTGAACAATGAACTCATTGGAGAAGTTGGGTGCCTGGAGCACAGGCGCCGTGCACATGGCAGTCTTCAAGGTGTCAAAAGCTTTTTGACAGGCGTCAGTCCAAATCACTTTCCTGGGCTGCTTCTTGGAAGTCAGCTCTGTCAAGGGGGCAACAATGCTGCCATACCCCTTGACGAATCTCCGGTAATACCCGGTGAGTCCTAGGAAGGCTCTCACCTCTGTCTGGGTCTTGGGGGGCTCCCAAGCCAGAATGGTATCAATTTTCGGTTGGAGGGGCGCCACCTGGCCGCTCCCAACCTGGTGTCCCAAGTACACCACAGAACCCTGCCCAATCTGGCACTTACTCGCCTTGATTGTGAGGCCTGCCCTCCGCAGCGCCATCAACACTTCCCAGAGGTGGCGCAGATGTTCTTCCCAACTGGCACTGAACACTGCGATGTCATCCAGGTAGGCGGCACTGAAATCCTCCAGTCCAACCAACACCTGGTTGACCAACCTCTGAAAGGTGGCAGGGGCATTCTTCATCCCAAAGGGCATCACCCGGAACTGGTAGTGCCCATCTGGTGTGGAGAATGCTGACCTCTCTTTGCCCCATCAGTCAAGGCGATCTGCCAGTACCCAGACGTTAAGTCAAACGTGCTGAGGTACCGCGCAGCCCCTAACCGATCTATGAGCTCATCAGCTCTGGGGATGGGGTGGGCGTCAGTCCTGGTGACGGAATTGAGTCCTCTGTAGTCCACACAGAACCGGAGTTCTGGTGTGGCACCAGGCGCGGCAGCCTTTGGAACCAAGACCACTGGGCTGGCCCAAGGGCTGTTAGAGGACTCAATGACCCCTAGCGCAAACATCTTGGAGACCTCCTCCTTGATGCAGGCTCTGACCCTGTCAGTCACCCTGTAAGCCTTGTGCTTCACAGGAAGACTGTCCCCAGTGTCCACATCATGGACGCACCAATGAGTGACACTGGGAACCAGGGAGAACAGGTCAGGGAACTGTCCCAACAGTTGGCGACAGTCACCCTGCTGCTCAGGTGTCAGGGAGGTAGAGAGGTTTACTCCCTCCACTGATCCATCTTGCTCTCGGGCTGACAGGAGGTCAGGAAGAGGCTCGGTCTCCTCCTCCATTCCATCATCTGTAGCTAAGAGCATGCCCACTTGGGACCTCTCCAAGTGGGGCTTCAGGCGGTTCACATGCAGGACCCGCAAGGGGTTCCTGGGAGACTGCAAGTCCACCAAATAGGTAACTGGACTCTTGCGCTCCACCACCGTAAAAGGGCCGGTCCACCTGTCCTGGAGCGCACAGGGCTCCACAGGGGCCATGACCCACACTTTCTGACCAGGCTGAAGCTCTACCAGAGTGGCATTCTGGTCGTACCACCGCTTCATCTCCTCCTGGCTGGCTTCCAGATTTGCCTCAGCAAGCTCTCTGAAACGCCTAGTCTGGTTCCTGAAGGCCAGCATGTAACTGTATACATCCTGGGGAGGTTTCCTGGGAGATTGCTCCCAGCCTTCCTTGACCAAACTCAGAGGTCCTCGCACCGGGTGTCCATAGAGGAGCTCAAAGGGACTGAACCCTAGAGACTTCTGTGGCACCTCCCGGTATGCAAACAACAGGCATGGTAAGAGGACGTCCCATTTACGCCTCATGGGTTCTTCCAGACCCATAATCATGCCCTTGAGGGTCCGGTTGAATCTCTCAACCAGGCCATTTCCTTGAGGGTGGTAAGGAGTGGTGAACTTGTAAGTTACACCGCACTCCTGCCACAGGGACTTCATGTACTTGGACACGAAGTTGGTACCTCTGTCAGACACCACCTCTTGAGGGAATCCTACACGTGAGAAAATTCCCATCAGTGCCCGTCCCACCACGGGGGCCGTCACTGTCCTCAGAGGGATGGCTTCAGGGTACCGGGTGGCATGGTCCACCAAGACCAGGATAAACCTGTTGCCCATGGCTGTCTTGGGGTCCAGTGGCCCCACAATGTCAATACCCACCCGTTCAAAGGGGGTGCTGACCACAGGGAATGGCTGGAGAGGAGCCTTGTGCTTCCTCCCACTCTTTCCACTTGCCTGGCAAGTCTGGCATGTCCTGCAGTGAGTGGCGGCACTCCTGCGCATCTGGGGCCAATAGAAATGGGTAACAAGCCTGTCAAAGGTCTTGTCCTGCCCCAGATGTCCCGCTAACGGTACATCATGAGCCAACCCCAGTAGGAAGGCTCTGAAGCGCTGGGGTACCACCAGCACACGGGCTGACCCAGGCTCAGCAACCTTAGGCTCTGAATACAGGAGACCATTCTCCCAGTAAACCCAATGTGATCCAGACTGATCACCTGCTGCCTGGTCTGTGGCCTGTTGCCTCAGACCCACGAGAGAGGGGCATGCGTTCTGCTCCTCGCAGAACTCTTCCCTGGAGGGTCCTCCTTCTTGCTGCCAATGGGTCAGCTCAGGTAGGTCCCCCAGTTCAGCTACCTGTTCCCCTGTAGGCTCCAGGGCATCCCCTCTGGGTCTGCCTCCTCCTGGACCGTGGGAACTTCGGGGGCCGGTTTCCCGCGCCCCTGCCTCCTCTCTCTCCGGCAGGCACCTGGGCCTCCCTCTCAGGCTCCAGGTCCTCTTGAACACCTTTAGCTGCCATTGACAGGGTGGTCACACATGCCCAATCAGGCAAGCCCAACATTTCTAAATGCGCACTCCGCTCCACCTTAGCCCAAGGTGAGCTCTCCAAATCGTTCCCTAACAAACAGTCAACAGGCATGGCTGGCCTCACAGCTACTTGAAGAGTACCCGAGACCCCCCCACTCAAAGGGAACCTGAGCCACCTTGCAGTGACTCTCTGTGTTGTCCGCGGCAACAACCGGATAGAATGCATCAGGGATAACCTGCTCTTTAGACACCAGGTGACACTTGACAGCTGTCACACTGGCTCCTGTGTCTCTCAGAGCCTCCACCCTATGGCCATTGATGGTCACCCACTGCCTGTATTTCTTAGTGTTCTCAGGCAGCGGGGTCCTAGGGACCATCTCAGAGTCTCCTAATGAGACAAGGGAAAACACTGTGGGATCCCCCCCACCTTGGGCACCCAACTCCTCCCCCATTGCTACACTAGCCAACTGCCGGGGGACTGCACTGGTGGGTGCTGGTTTTCCATGCAAAGGGCAACGAGGATTGTTTGCCTTGTGGCCAGGGGCGCCACACTTGTAACATACCAGTGGTCCCTGGTGAACAGGGGGCCTGTCAGGGCCACTGGCTTCTTCTCAGGGGGAGGCTGGGAACCTTTCCCTTGGTTCCCTTGGGGTCTACTTTGGGGCCCTTTATGGAACTCCTTCTGTTTACCCTTGTCCCCCCACTCTTCTGCTGGGGACCCTGCCCACCCTTGGCGGAGTCTCCCACGTGACCCTTGTGGACCCGGGTACTCACCCAGCGGTCCGCCTCCTCAGCAAGCTGCCTAGGGTTAGTCAGCTTACTATCAATCAGGTGCTGGCGTAGCTCAGGAAAACAATTACCGGACAAGTGCTCCCAGGCAATCAAATCAAAGAGCGCCTGAAAATCAGTCGCTTTGCTACCCTTTACCCAACCATCCAAGGCTCTGCAAAAGAAGGTCACATATTCAACCCAGGTACTGCTTTCAATCTTACTACAGTTCCTGAACCTTTGCCTATAAAGCTCAGGGGTCAAACCATACCTAGTCATTAAGGCATCCTTCATGTGGCTGTACGAATTATAGACTTCAGAGGGCAAATCCAACAAGGTATCCCGCCCTTCACTGAGGAACCGTCCCCACAACCCCGCTCCCCAATCCTTCTCAGGGACTCGGTGGGAAGACATGGCTACCTCATAGGCTTTGAACCACTGCCCTATGTCATCATTTTTAAAAACTCCTTCACCACATCTTTGGGAATATACACCCTAGCTTCAACAGGCACAGGCGGTACACTGCCACCAGAGGGAGTAATCTCTAAGCTTTTGGCCTTCAATTCCAACTCCCTCAAAACTTTCTCATGTTCAAACTGCATTTTCTTTTCCTCTAGGGCTAATTTCCTTGTTTGCATTTCGAATTCTAACTGCCCATTCAGCTTGAGCTTGGTCATTTGCATTTCGTGCATCCTACTCTCCTTCCTGTCCTCCAACTCCTCTGGAGACAGTCCTCTGGCAGAAACACTGCTACCTACTGGGGAAGGTGGTCTTCTAGCCCCTAGACCCAATAGCCCCTCCAGCTGCCCTTCTGCATTCTCAGCCCCTCCACAGGGGCACTCCTTGATTCGACCCAGGCCCTCAGCGCCTTTTGAAGGTCCTCCTTCCTGGAGAGTCCGGTCATGGACACTTTGAACTTCTTGCAGAATTGCTTGAGCTGCTTAAGGGTGTAGCATTCTAGCCTCTCTTCTTCCCAATCACACTCAACAGAGGCTACTGATGCTGGTTTCTCCATAGTGACTGAACTTGGCATTTGCAAAAATAGGAAATCCCAGAAAAAATGCTATAAAAGTATGTGGTTGCGTTTTGGTCTGCACTCACTAAGTAGTGTTCACCAATCACAGTACATGAGTCACAAATGCAAGTCCAGAATCCTCACCGCTGACCACCAATGTTAGATTTGGGGGTCTCTAGTTGGCAGAGGTAGGTACCTTTGTCCAAATAGGGACCCTTGCGTCTAGTCAGGGAAAGTAGGTACACTCCCGAAATAACCCCTGCTCACCCTCTTGGTAGCTTGGCCCGAGCAGACAGGCTTAGTTCAGAGGCAGTGTGTAAAGCATTTGTGAACACATACAGTAATCAAGTGACAACACTACAAATGGGCACCACACAGGTTATATATTTATAAAAATAGGTATATTTTATATAGATTTATCACAAGACCATAAACGACAAAAATAATCCACAATACTGTTAAGGATGCTTAGTTCTGATCAAAAAGGCTTAATTCAAGGTTCTGTGCGAGTCGGTAGCCTCCTCCGGCTACGGCGATGTCGAGAACAAACAGAGTCTAACAAATCCCGCTGACCGCGTCGAGACGGGCCAACACAGCGTAGACAGACTCGGTCACAGTACCTTTTACTTGAAGCGGCAGGCACGGGCGTGCGAGCCGGATGGCTGTTCGTCGCGGTCGCGATGCAAAAATGGAAGCGTTGCAGGACGCGTTGTCCCTCGATGCGGTGCAGGCAGCGGCTCGTTGGACGTCGTCGAGACGGAGTCGGTGAGACCAGGGCCGTGCGTTGCAGGGCGAGACGGTGCTTCGATGCGGTGCTGGCAGGTTGCGGTGCGGCGACAGAGCCGGATTCAGGAGCTGGCGTCGATCAGTCCGGACAGCGGTGCGAGTCGGGCGGTGCGTCGCAAAGCGTGCGAGCGGTGCCCAACTCCGGTGCGGTCACAGGACTCGAACTCAGCAGCAGTGACCGTGTCGGTCGGACCAGTTCGATTCGGCGTAGCGAAGCGTTGCAGGACGCGTTGTCCCTCGATGCGGTGCAGGCAGCGGCTCGTTGACGGAGTCGGTGAGACCAGGGCCGTGCGTTGCAGGGCGAGACGGTGCTTCGATGCGGTGCTTACAGGACACCGAGTCGGTCGTGAGAGTCGGTCACAGCTCCCTACCTCTGTAGCCACTGAAACAGAGTTTCCAGCAGCAATTCACAAAGGGGGTGAAGTCCAATGGTCCTGGGACTTCGGTCAGGGGGCAAGCTCTCTTCCAAGCCCTTGGAGATCCTTCACAAGTTGATGAAAGTCACAGCAAAGAAAAAGTTCCTTTCTCCTTTCTTTGGCAGTCAGGCAAACCACTGCAGGCCAATCCCCAAGCAGCACTTCAGGCTTAGGGATAGTCTCTCCTCAGTTTCTTCTTGGTTCCGCTCCTCAGCAAAGGTTTCTTCTTGTTCCCAAAAGTGATCTAATCTTCCTGGGGTCTGGGTGCCCCTCTTATACCCTGATTCTCTTTGTTCTCTGGAGGCAGAGAGTCCTCTGCCTAGTCCAAAACCAGTTCTGGTCAGTCCTGGAGTACTTTGTTTTTCTGACTCCTTCTTTCCTTTCAGAATGTGGGGCAGAGTGCTCAGCCGCCCGGCAGGAGGTGGAGCCAGCATTGTGGAAGGCAGGCACAGCCCTATTCAGACCCAGGTGCAACTCCTTCCTCCACTCTGGATGCAGATCTTTCTATTCAGCGCTGTGCTGACTCACCCTGTCTCCTGTAGCCACCCCCAGCCCCTGTCACTCAATCTCCAGACAAGGAATACACAACCTAGCAGAGGCAGGCTTGGATAGTTAGGCAAGAAAATACCCACTTTCTAAAAGTGGTATTTTCAAACACAGAATGTTAAAACCAACTTCACTAAAAGATGCATTTTATCATCCTGAGTTCAGGCATACTAAATTCGTTTTTCTACCATGTTCCCTGGGTCAGTTCTGACTATAAGGTGTAATAGTCAGTCTGCCCATTCTGGCCTATGGGGAGCAGGTAGCCTTGCAATAGTGAAAAACGAAAATGGCTGTAATTCACTATTAGAACATGCCACACACACCAGGGCATGTCCTTCCTTATACTTACAATGCACCCTGCCCTAGGGCCGACTTTAGGGGTGACCAACATGCAGTAAAGGGAAGGTTTAGGGACTGGTAAGTGGGTGTACTCACCAAGTCGACATGGCAGCCCGAGGCTGCACACAGGCTCTGCGATGGCAGGCCTGAGACACATTTTACAAGCCGCTTCTGTGGGTGGCACAACCAGTGCTGCAAGCCCACCAGCGGCATTGGATTTACCAGCCCTGGGCACACTGAGTGCGCTGTACTAGGGACTGACAAGTAAACCAATCATCCAATCATGGAGTCACTAATACATGTATCAATTAACGATCGGGAGCACTTGCACTTGGGCACTGATTAGCAGTGGCAAAGTGCCCATGAGCATCTAGTCCAGCAAAAACATATCGGCAACAGTGGAGGCATTACGAAAAAATGGAAGGGAGACCCACGCCAAGGATGCCAGGTCTAACACTGGGTTTAACCCAGGAACTGTTCAAAAGTTTCCCGGACACCTGGCTAAATTAAATGTAGTCTGTTGGAGCAATTGCTACCTGCCAAAAATTCAATTTTTGCCATTTTTATGCATTATGTGATAATTTTATTCCAACACAAGGTGCAGCACTAAAGGTTTCTTAACTTGCCTTATGGAAGTTCCAGTCATGGTTGGACAAGAACAACCAATTTGGGGATTATCTTTTCAGGTGAGGTGGAACCCCTGGTCCCCACCTTGTACTTGAGTCAGGGTCCATCGTTGTTTGGCTCATGGCACAGCTTCAGTTCACTCTTTTGAAGAAGAAATCATAACATTCTATGGAAAATATTCAAGAAGCTGTTCCCCTTTTAAGGTCTGGCCTAGCACATCTTTAGCTGATTCGCTTACCATATGTAGCTATTGCTAGGTCTGAGTTTATAACTGCCATGTGAGTGTGTTCAGAGTCCATGGGCTTAACTTAAAGTCCCAAAACTTGGGCGACTGATCTTCTTCTCTCTTTCTAGCAGGCTTAGAGGACATACAATACCACTGTGCAATTGAAAAGGAATTTTTATTAGTTTGGTTAGCATGTACTTACCAGAATACGTAACATTCAAAATGGTGTGGTACTTTCACAACAAAACAATGAGCAGTGAAGCAGTTCTGTTCAGTGTAAACACAGTTCTATTACTTAAGGTGGTGATAGCAGTGTGCTACCCTGCAACAGCTAAAGCATGTGATATATTTCCCATCAGTGAGGCAGGTGCTGATCTGAAGTGCTATGACACTCCTGCTTGACAATTCTAGCTAAAATGTGCATGGGCGGACACCTCAGCAAGAGCTGGCATACTTGGGAAGCCATCTTGGATTGGGTAAGCAACCAGAGAAAATCCTGCAAGTTCTTTATCATTGGCATGAAGCAACAATCTTACAGAGGGAAAAGAATCATGATATTCCTAGTGTCTTGCCTTCAGCTGCTCCCGCTGGGATTATGCTAAAATGCTACATTACAACATTTCATTCCTGTCTCACATTATTTCGTGAAATTTTAAACTTTCCTCAAAATATACCAACAAATCAGTGATAATAAAAAATAAGTATCATGTGCTTATTTTGGGAATGTTGCTGTTACTTCATACAGTCTAGACCTAAACTTAGAATAGTAAACTAGCCATCCCAGAAGCAAAAACTCCCTTGACCAGAGGGAGCAACTGAAGGCAAGAAAATAAATCACAATGTATAAAATGAGAAGATATAAGATTGCACAGAGGAGTTAGTGTGAAACTAGAATGACCAAATGCTCAAGCGCACCCTCTTGCGCAGTTCCAAGTTTTATTTTCTTCTCTCATCTATATGATAGTTGCTTCTTTGGACCCTAAATTATGGTTGCAACAGGGAGACATATAGAGACCATGAAAGCCTTACTTTCCAACATTGTACAAAGTGCAATGCTTAAAAGCCATAGTTACCCAGATATCACTGCAGATGCGGCTGATGGGGAATTCGCTGTTTGCCCTCAACGATCAACTTTTGACAAACTGGATGCACGCACAGTGATGCAGGGCTGACATAGGTGCTCGGTAAATTTTCAAATTTAAGACTTTATGAGGGAAGTCCCAGTAAGACACATATCTTGTAGTTAGATCCCAGCTATGCTGATTCCCCAGAACAGAGTCGGAAGTTGAGTTATGAAGGTGTTCTATTATAACTGAATTGTTATTTGCAAAGTGCCCCACTCCCTCTGTGACTGGGGTGGTGTTCTATAAATACATAAAATCATAAATAAAATAAATAGTAGGAAAATGTTTGTGAACCCTATTGGGGATGTGGTTGCGGACTGATTGATCACATTTAGTTGTTGACCTTGTCACAAAGATAATCATGCAATCTCTAGGACATATAAAGAAGAATAAAAAAGACCACATCTGTGGCACTGAGTTTAAGGCCTTATGGGACATCATTAAGTGTCTCAAAGATGACCTGCACATAGGAAACCATGAACTGGAAATTGATCGTCAATCAAGATACATTACCACAGCCTCGACACACCTTTACAGTTGTAACTGAGCTTCAGAATATCACATCTACATTATTAGGTTCAGCCTAGAAGACGGTGCGCGCACTTGTCTGCTGTAGGACATATTTTGGGCTTACCAAGAACATACAGGGGCTTGGACCCCGCCTATTGCTTATCATTTAACTTTCCTCCTCACTCTCATTTGCCTGCTTCTTATTCATATCCCAGCATGTCAATCTTTTGTTTGTCCCTCCCATACAGCATTGCCTCTTTCTGATCTCTTGGATTGGCAGCCATATCTGCTTCCTTTTCAACCCTATTTTATTTTTATTTTTTTCGTGTTAAGCGCTTCATGAGAGTGTGTGTGCATTCGAGCTGTCTCCCTCCTGCACATCTCTCCCCTGCACTCCCCCTTGCTCTCTGCCACCACTTCCCATTGTCCATCTCCCTCTTGCGCTTGCCTGTGTGCATGGCGAATGCTGTGCAGCATGGCTAAAAATTACTGGCAAAGCCAATAGGTCACAAAGGTGAGATCTTTTGGTTCTGCCAATGCTTGTTTTTCTGGAAGATATCGTCTTTGCTCTTTGTTTTATTTGCTTGATTAAGATTCTTGTTGGACGCCACATCAGCAGAAGAAAACGACTAAGCGCTGAACGAAGTTTGCATGGTGCAAAAGGAAAGTTCCAGACAAGCCTTTTTATGGGGCATCTTTTTTATGGCGCATCATACAAGTTGAGCCATAGCGTGTGTATGGTTGTTGAGATTTGTGCCTCTACGGCACATTGGGCAGAAATCGCTGTCATCTTTTGGTTTACTTTGCTTATTTACAATAGTGCAAGTTCTAACCCATCTCTTATCTGATAACCCCATTAAAAATAACTATCACGCACTTTAATTGTGTTTTCATCCAACACACAGAACAGTTACTTCAACATTTCCCTGTTTACACTTTTGATCGCTTCTGGGTTCTCTTTCGCATCTCTTTCCGCCTCACTTAACATTGAGGCACCATGACTGTCCAATCCATCTTGACTGTCACCCATGCTGAGACAAACTTTAGCTGATCTGCAATTTGGGAAGCAGGGTCCTCAAGATTCAACATGACATCATCCACTCCCTTATCTGGAAAGGAATGCAATGCAGGATCTTCAATATGCAAAAAGCAACTTCACAGGTCATAACGCTTTAGTCTCTAAACTAGCAGCAAATACAATTTATACACTTACTTTACCGAAAAATGGTTGCTTCGTTTAGCTTTACGGTTTCCACAAAGGAGCAGAGAACATCGACATAGTCTAAGACAACAACACTTTAAGCATTGACTGCCAACCACAAAGTAGAATAGTTTTAAACTGTGGATATTTGCATTTTCCACATATTTATGCCCGCAGCTCAACGAATAAGACGTAGCCACCTAACCGGACCATGGTCTAGAGAAGGATTCCAGTAACACCCCTCATTAAGTCGAATCAGATTTCTGGTCTGTGATGGAAACCTATCAATAGTGTTGGGAAGGTACCTGGACTGAGGATAGTCCTACGAGGCAATTCAACTGCCAGAAACCACTTAAAATGGGTGGAGGGCAAATATCTCATCTAAATGCCCTACAGAATGTTCATTAATGCTGTAAAAGAAAAAGAAAAAAGTATTCTATCAGGATGCTAAAACGTGGTTGATTTAAAGAGACGAATGGTGCAAGGTGTGGTACATAACATGGAGCAACGCGGCAGCAGTGGCCCAAACTGACCCCATAGTGACTGGGGTTTTGCCTCTAAAACTTCTCCGTATGTGGCGACAAATCACCAATAATCCTTGCAACAAACACCCGAGTGCAAACACCCTTAAGACACTTTGGCAGCTGATACGAGCAGTTATGTATCTCCGAGCAAGTAGAAAGACGCCCAGTATATTTCCACTTCGCTTTCAAAGTGGCTGCATTCTGTTTACTCGCAGCGAATGTGAGTCTCACAAAGCACCCTTCTTTGTGCAATCACAGTGACATTCCTGCCCTTGGAAGGTGTGGTGTGTACACCCGACCCGACAAAAGGTTGCTAAGTGACAGCCACTGAAAGCGCAGCCAAACAAAGCAGCCGAAACGTGTAAGGCAGTCTGTGGATGCAGTCCTGCGCGAGCAAGAAAGGAAGCCGCGCCCTGCCAAACTCCCATTATGCGCGCTCGAATTTCTTGAAAAAAATCTCATTATACACGGATAGTCAGACAAAACGGGGCATTTCATCACGGGCTCAAACTATTTGTGAACAAACGCAGGGCACCGAGTCCGTGCTCAACAGTGGGGCCCACACATCTGTCTTAATGGGGTCTAAAATGCTCCACTCGGGGCAAGTGAGGCCAGACATCTCCGCCTTTTAGCAAACAAGTCCCAGACTCTTGAGGCCGCATTACACTTTAGTATGTGTGTCATCTGTGATCCGTATGGTGCTGTAAAACTACCCACTACAGAGTATTTCATAACACACACACACACACACACACACTCTCTCTCTCTCTCTCTCCCCCTCCCTCTCTCTCTCTCTCTTGTCCACCATGGCACTTCTCATTGTTGTTATCTGAAGAGTGGTGGTTTCACATTTGAAATTTACATATTTCCACCTGCTGCTCATGTCTTTATTTTGCTGGTGACATTGAAGATAAAACGCTGCAAGTTAACAGTGGTTGTGTCATATAACCGTAAGAGATGGTTCTGTTCAACTGGATGCCAAAGGTTTATGCTATTACCAGTTTTAAAATCACTAAACATTAAAAGTGTTTAGTATTTTAGGATTCTCTTGCATCCCACAATAATACAGATTCAAGGTGGTACCAGGGTGCGGATGTCAGCAGTACATGAAATGCAGTGGCACTGGAGCCTCGATTACAGCAGATTTTTACTACTCAACAGTGGGTCGGAGAACTTTTTTTCTTTAGTATCAGAAGGGCACGATGCACCTTTGCTGAACCACTGGGTTCTACAGTATTCATTTTAGCACAATTTCCTTTTCATGCTTTATGTGCCGAAGGAGCCACCGTCTTCACTTCCACCAGCTGGAGATGGCTGCAACAGGAAGAGGGAGTATAATGTAAGGAAGTCACAAAGCACGAAACAGGAGTAGATGAAGAGTGAATCTGGATTTTAAACCTGAAAATATAGGAAATGGATTCGATTTGGGAAGATATTCACAGTATAGGAATTAACAAGTACTGGGAGGGTCAAAATGGCTGCCTATAGACTGGTGAGTTTTCTGAGTGGGGACTTGGAGAAGAGGAGGATGTTTTCATGGAGATGAGGGAAGAGGACAGAACCTGAAGGAATGATGGGATGCTGATTCAGTGGTACAGGGAACCATTAGACTACACTGGAGCACATTGGTGATGGGCTGCAACTGGCAGTGACTGATCAATGGAGGAGACATAGGGGTGGTAATACAGGGTAAGGAACAAGAGTATTCGAGAGCTACAAGGGCTCAGACAAGTATCACAGAGGTATTGGGTGAAAAGTGTGAGGTGAAAGATGGGTCACTTAGAAAGGCTGAGAATTGGGAGTGATTGTGCAATTAGAGCGAAGCAAGAGTTGTTACAAAGAATATGAATGAAGGGGGGCAGGGCTAGATATGTTTGGGGGCCATTTTGTGGAAGAGGGACAAGAGTGAATGGGGTACAGTGGAAGTGAGTATGAGGAGTTGAAAAAATGGAGAGACAGCCAGAAGCACTTGGCATATTGAAATACAGCAGAAATGTGTGGGGCCTGACGAACACCTCCATCAAGTTTAACCCTTAATTAAAAAGGTCTGATCACTAGAGCATGAAGAAAGGATCAGTCACTTTGAGACCGCTCTCGTGTGAGTTTACTATACCCATGACTGTCCCTGCCTATATTGTTTACCTTACAGGCAGCAACCGAAGATGGGCTTGTCTGAAAAGTCATCATAAGGCACAAATGCAAACTGTACTTCTTTATAATGTCTTATAATAATAACCAGACCTTTTATAGCATTCTACATGTGAATTATTTCAGGTTAATACCAGAAAAAGAATGGACACGGAAAATTGCATTCACAGGAATGCAACAAAGGATGTCTTTTCATACTTCCTCTTCTCTCTGCTTTTGATGTTCAGCCTCCTTAGACCTGAATAAGGACGCTAACAAAAGTTCAAAGATTTGCTACTTCAAAAGGAAAGCATTACAGGTCAGGCAGGACAATGCCATTCAGTTTATATTTTGGAGAAACATTGGCTTAAGTATACCACAATCACAGTTAATAGTGCTAAGGGACCAATCCCTGTTCTTTAGGGCCCCTGGGAAAGATTGGTGCTGTGACCTTCATAGAGGTCGACTGCGTCAGGTAGAGGACTACATCGCTCTTCAAATTCTGCTGATACACCTCATTTTACTGACCTTTCGGAAAAAACTCATGTGTGCTCTTTTATTGCAGCGTGATACTCACTCGTGAGGTTTGGAAGGCCACTAGAACACACGTTGTACCTCTGCACTGTAATAGGCCAACAATATATACTGCATAACATTGTATTAAAAACATATTCATGTAACTCAATATTTATTTTAAGTCGCTTTGTATTTTATATTTAATTTTAATTTTAGTATGCTGTAGTTTGATGCTTTGTTCTGCAGTTGAGGCCTGGAGCACGGCTATTGCTTTTGTGCCCATTTATTGTATATAGGTTGTTGTAAGCTGAGCATTAAACCCGCATGTTGCTTGTCCCTGTTTGCTTTGATATAATTCAGCAACACTTTGGGGTGGCACACAAGTGGGATAGAAGGTCACCTGGTTGGATTGGTGAAGCTGTGAGTCCTCCTGCAGTTCCCACTCTCTCATTTTTGTTTAGGCTTTTCAATCCGCTAAGTTTTCCTGCGTAAAGTGCTCGTGAGTGTATGGTCTGCATTGTTACAGTTATCCGCAGTATCATCTGGAGAACACTTCAGGTAAGCACGGTCTAAAGCATCTTGGAGGGATCAGCAAGCCTAGCATGGATTTGTGACTCCGTAAAATGAGGCGTGAGCTAATAGACACACTCGGTGCTGGAGTGACATGGAGTTCTGGAATGCTTGAGGTAACTTGGCAAGACCAGTCCGCTTTGGATCTGCTCACTACTTAAGCATTGCATGGACCATTGTAGCTGTTCTGTAGAGGAGGGAAGCTTGCCCTGCTACCACCATCCTCTACATCTTATTTTTTTAATTTATTTTTTTATTTACAGTATTTATAGAGCGCAACACTCATCCCAATGGAATATCACGGCGCTAGTATTACTCCCTGACTTTTCTGAAGGCATTCACTAGTGAGGACCCCAAAAGCATTATGTCCTAAACAGCCATGTTTTTAGCGTCTTCCTAAACCCTAAATGATCTTTAGTAAGGCGTAGGTCTAATGGTAATTTTACATCTTCGCTGAGGGAGAGTAGTTTGCACTCCTGCTGGCGTGTTGCACCGACTATGTCGGAGAAGAAAGTTTACACTGCTTGCGACATCCTGTACAACTCCTACGGAAATTCGGTTGCACTGCTGCTGCCATGATGTAAATGTTCTGTGAGTGACGGAAACCTACCATTGGCCGCTGTGCTGTACCTGTTTTATGAAGGAAAAAAGCTTGCACTGCAGCTTCTGTGCTACATATTCTGTGAGGGAGTGACAAGTGCACTGCTGCGGCTGTGCCGGTACCTGTTCTGTGAGTGGAATGCTTGCATTTCTGCCATTATACCATACATTTTCTCAGAAAGAGGGAGAGAGAGAAGTCTACACCGTAGCTGCCCCACTCTACATGTTCTGTAAGGGAAGGAAGCTTGCATGGCAGCTTCTGTACTGTACATGTTTTGTGGGGGAGGGAAACGTGCACTGCTGCTTTGCAGTACCTGCTCTGTGACTGGGAAGCTTGCAATGCTGGCATCATAGTGAGCATTTTCTTGAATAGACTGAAGTCTGCACTGCTGCTTCTGCACTGACATGTTCTGTGAGGGAGAGAAGCTTGCACTGCAGCTTCTCTGCTACACATGTTTACGTGTTCTCTGAGGGAGGGAAGCCTGCACTGCTGCTGCTTTGCAGTACCTGCTGTGTGAGTGAGAGGCTTGCACTGCTGCCATCATACTATACATTTTCTCAAACAGAGAGAAGTCTGCACTGCTGCTGCTACGCTGTACATCATGGGTACTGGCAAACATTTTCCCTGGAGTCAAAAAGTTAGGTCTGTGATGTGACAGAGGGCCGCATTGATGGCAGAGGGGTGGTGGTGGGGCGTGGTTGGGGTTCGGGGGGATTGGCGGTAAAGTGGGTGTAGGGCAAGCAAAGCATATACATCTAGTGGCTGAATTGAACAATGTGAAACTAGAAAACCTGGGATTAATCTCAGTTTTCCCACTTTACCAAATTGTGTGATCTGAGGCAATTGTTTTATTTCACTTTCCCTCCCTTTTCTTCATTATCACATATAAGAGGACCTCAAAATACATGACTTTAGAATGAGCACTGTACACAACCTTTTCTTGTGTTTAATTTAACTATAATGTTCATGTACAATAGGAACTCAAGCCACCCAAAGAGAGCGCATAGCAATAGTCTTGCCTCTTTAGTGAGTGGGGGAAGAATTAATGTTTCTAAATTCATGTCTGAAAATTAACACTTTAAAATTAATACTTCTCAATGCACTGATATAATCTGATGAACAAAGGTGAAAAGGCTCTACATGTTAATTAAATACACTATTGGAATTTTGAAGAGTTTTCGCATTTTTACACTTTTGCTGCAAGATGTCTTTAAAAATGAAGGTGTTGCTAAATTTAAGCAGTGCAGGACTTCCTACTTACTTTTCTTTAACACCAATTAACCTTTAAATAAATGCTTGCCTGTTTATTTAAAATATTTTCATTGTTAGTGCTGAGTCGAGTAACAGCAGCCCAGTGCTGCTAATGACCAGAGGGCGCACGTAAAGGTCAGGAGGGCTGCATGCCCCCCCCCCCCTCGGGACCTTAATTCGAGTTTCAATGCTGAACATGTTCCGTGAGGGAGGGAAACTGACACTGTTGATGCCCATATGGTAACTGTCCTTTGAGTCTCACCGAAGCACGAGAAAACTGCATCGCTATACAACAGCGAAAAAGATTGCCATCCCCAACATCTTGTTTCAGTGGAATCTCCAGATATAGTGCTATACCACCCAACGTTTTAACACTTGGGTATCAGTCAAGGACAGTTGTTAAAGAAGCAGATGTTCTGCCTAGAACTTCACCTCCTAGCGACTGCCAGGATGTTTTCCCAGTAACTGATTGGATAGATTTAAAACTTTAACAAAACATGTCATTCTGATTGGATGTAATGCTAGATAAGAGAAAATGGCTTTACCACTCAAATGTTATTATTATAAGTTTGGATGACTGGGTCATCTCCTTGTTTTGACAGAGTTTCCATATGGATTGTATCCTACGGCTGTACGATTTTATGAAGTCTCTGCCTTTTATCACAGAGATACGAATGCAGAGCAAGTGTTTCTGTTATGAGTTTTTAAATATTTGTAAACCTCTGAAAGACATCCACTTAAGACATTGGTTTTCCCATGCTCTTAATTTTATGGCTGCATAAGGTCTCAATTATCCTAGATAATATATCTCTTTATAGTATGAAACTCAGCTGCAGATAATGTAAACTCAGCTATAGGAAATGAGGTAGAGTGGTAACTGGAAGTCAAGAGGATAAGAAGCAGGGTCAAGAGTTGTGACTGGGGCAGTCCACAGTTTATATCCTCTTGATTCATTTGAAGTAGAATGGTTTACAAATGTACATACATTACCCTATAGTATAGGAAGTGTGAGTGCAAAACTAAAACAAAAAAAAGTATTAAAGATCTCAAATTAAGAGAAAAAGAGTACAGTGCTCCATGCTTAATGAGTGTTCAAGGGTGATAAATTAAGACATCTTTGAAAAGTTATTGGAAACAAAAGTACATTGTCCCAGAGGTTATGGTGTTGTCGTTACAGACATATGGGTCCTATCTTTTTATGTGCGGAGATTCCACAGTCATAAAGCTACTACTAGTAAAATACCTTTGTGAATAGCAAACAATCGTTAACTTACACAAAAATGCAAGTTTATTTTTGTGAATCAGGCTCCTGGATCCTCAACAAGTTTTGAATGACAAACAATGGTCATGTTAAATGATCCATTTTTGCAATACACACTGGTAATAAAGGTGACGTTTCGAAGCTCAGTAGTTGTTTGGATGGGTCACCATCAGGAGAGTGAAAACAGTATATACAGTAGATAAAAACATATAGCTAAGAGTTAACTGTTCTAGGTTGCCAGCCATGTGGCAAAAGAGGTGTGAAAATATAGCAACACTTACCAAGGCTTGTATTTTACAAAAAGACTAAAAATATATAAAGCTACAGCTAATATTAACCATTAATAAGACACAGAAAAATGCAATGCGGGAAGCTGAGTGGCACATTTACCAAAAGGTGAGAATTGATAAGAATTGCAACAGTAGAAGTTCCAGTGCAGAAGCATCAGGAGCTGTGAAAACGAGTTCATTGAAAATAAAATAAGTAATACAAAGCTTGAAGTAGCCTTCAATTGAATAGCTTTTGATATTAAAAATACACGAAGTAACATACCTCTATTTACTAACTATTGCAAAGGGCCTGCTGGGCAAGCTCTCCCTGTCAATGTCCGCCAATTGTCATGAATGCGCTGGAGCCTGTATTTTAAAATATGTCCGACGTGTAAGGGAAATACAACAAGCCTGTAATCTTCAAAATGCCATACAATATACTAGAAATGATAGCCAGAGTTTTATTGACAAATATATTAATATTTTATAGACATTGCACATAGCAGTGTGCTAAAATATAAGATAATTAAAGCTGCAGATGCCACAAAGGTGATCAGAAAAAAATCTGTCAAATGTCTTCAGCCTAAAGGAGCCAGGCGGCCTGCTTGTCTGTGTGTGCAGGACAATAATTACTGAATGATCATCAATTACTATTGTTACACTTGCTTGCGAGAGCGATCAACGAAGGAACAATTCCAGCCTACTGGGAAAGGGCCTCCAATGCTATCTTTAACAAGCCCAGCAAAGTTCCAGCCTTGTATTCATCTCATACTTCTTAAATACCTATTTCACTCCTTAACCCAGACTATACAATATATATGAAACATGTGGCAACCAGAATACCATTTAATCACATGACAGGGTTGTATCAAGGGACGCCACCTAAGGAAGGACATTGCAGCACTGTTTGTATGTACACACACCGCTACAGTGACAAAACAACCAATGCCTGTAGTTTTTGCGATGCAGAAAAGGCCTTTGATTTGGCTCTGGAGAATTATTTATGAAGGGTAATGGCACTACTCAGATTTCCCATGGTATTTTTTCAAGCCATACAAGCTTTGAGCTGAGTTTTTAGGATTAAGCTTAAAAACGGATGAAGTTGAGGTCTTGGTGGCAGCTCAGAAAGTGCATCCCCAAAAATGCTTTTAAACTTGCCTATATGAAGAATTCAAGCAAAAAATAACAAGAGCAAACTATCATATTTTGTAGCAATTTGTTGATTAGAGCAGTCCATGTATTACAACAACAGTAACAGATAAAGTTATCCATACTAAAGGATATACAAGAGCATATTTAAAAGAAAGCATGGGGTGCATGATGACGAAGCTGACAACCGGCCACAGAAAACGTCCTTGCACAAGTTATGGTCTTCAGTCATGCATGTCCAACGAAAAAAAACACAACTTTCATACTGCACGATGAAGTGCATAAATTATGTCTATGAACATTAGATATGATAATCACATCTCAGGCAAAAAAAAAAAAACTTCAATATGAATTGTCCGATGATATTTTTCATTGATGTCAAATAAAATAGTAAAAATACATGTTTTAAGAAATTTGCATACACTCTTTAAACAAGGCACACATTGCATGATGTTTCCCTCCACTACTCCAGTGCTTGTTTTATATTCAGGAAGATCCTCAACATATTAGTCCTAACTCAATGGTAGGGACTTTAGAAAATCTTCTCTTAACAGCGGACCTCGTCATATAATTTTATTTATTGGCACAATTTGATTCAGCACAGCCACAGCAGGTCTCATCAACAACTTAGTAGTTAGAACAATTTCTGGCACCCTACTCGAAGTGACATTTTTTTCTACCCTTTACTTAGCCAATCAGACCATATTTGTTATGCTGTACAGTGCACCATTCTCTATGGTTCTGGCTGCTTGACGCCATAGACGAGGATTACTCATTCAGGGAGCTGATTTAGGCTAGCATAGGTGGAGAGCTACTTGGATGGGAAGATAAACATTTTGATGGGTTTGTGGAATTATAATGGCCTGCAATTATTTTGAGACGGTTAGCTTTGGATTTATATACGAGGTGTGCGTACAAGAGATAGCTCAACGTCCCATTTGTTTCGTTTGGAATTTGGAAATTTGTAGCTGTTCAAAGATTCATATATGCCTCACATTAATTAAATCAGTTTATGATGCAAGGAGCTGCAGCTTTGTGGCGTGCCCAATGAACATCCTAGATGCCCCTTCTGCTGCCTTCCAAGATGGCCGCCTAGTTTTTCGATGCTCTGAAACCAACCTTGGAACTCCGCCAGTTTTATATAAAAATGGCATAGAACAGATAATAAAATAAGGATTACAATAGTTTAAAACTCTGATTTCAGAACAAGCCCAAGAGGCACAAACAGGCCCTTAGGAAATTGAAAGAGATTGTTAAACCATTGCTAATCATTGTGCTGTATTTTATTATAGCTGCATTTATTTAGTATTTTACATGCTGTCGAGGCGCCGAAGCGCATTTGCGGACAGATGGAAGCTACTCTGTGGGAGTGCTGTGGTTGGAAGAGTGTGCATCTGTCGTGTGGCCAATTTTAATAGTGTTTCGATGATGTGCGTGAGGGCTACAGTTGTGTTCTAATTGTGATTTGTTGCTCCAATTATGCGTGACATGTGGGAAACGTAAGCATAAAGCTAGTGAATGAATGGGTAAAAAGTCTGAGTACACACCTGCCTATAAGCGGGACATTTTTCCATGTCATTTCTACATGTTAAAGAAAGATCAACTCATGTCAACAAAAGTATGGAGCTGAGCACACACAACAGTTTTAGGAAACGTATAGATGCTGTCATGAAAACATGCAGACACCTGTCTTGTGTGTTTGAACCTACATTAAGTGTGAACCAACCCCTGGGCCTGCCCGTTTCCATTAATATATCAGTATAGTATATTCAATGCGTAATAGACAGTATACAACTGGCAATAGTTTATGCTAAGGCGTCCAGGTGAGAACTGGCAGAGAGGCAACCCACCAGCTGTATAATCAGTAGCGGCTCGCACAGGTAAGAGTGGTGAGGGGGGGTGGTGGAAGTCGACAGACAACGGGATAAGTAATATTAAATAAATAAATAAAACCACTTACTTTGCGCTCACCGCATGCCGCATCGGCGATGCGACGAGTGCAAAGTAAGTGGTTTTATTAATTTATTTGATATTACTTATCCCGTTGTCTGTCAGCTTCCACCATCCCGCCCCATCCCCGCCCCATCATTCTTACCTGTGCGAGCCGTAACTATGTATAATATGCTCTAGGCGCCCACATAAATGGGCATTACAAGATCAGTCGTGGCATATGCATTCGGAGGTCAAATCCTAGCGTGGCAGGTTGGTCTTGTAGGTCCACCCATATGTAAGGCAGATCATCCCATATTATTCGGAATTATCCGATCATTCTTAGCATGTGTAATATAACCAAAGGACTACTTCCATTTTACATGTTTAGAAAAGACTTTAACAAAGAAATCCTGGTCCATAAATAACTTTCTATTAAAAAATGAAGCAGACTGGTTTCACACTATAACAGGCACATTCCTTTCTAAGTTCTGAAATAATAGCCTGCTGTGCTGTATGAAAACATGTGGCATTTCTCCATGCATTAAGTAATTGGAGTATTCCTTTTCCACTGTGGCTGCTGAGGGATTTATGCAAATGTGTTATGATAGTGTAATATAATAGTACTACATGGAAGAACAGCATTCCCTGGACCTGCTGTAATCTGTTTAAAGAAAGGGTTCTGATAACAAATTAGAAGGTCTCCTGCTGAAGCCTTGATAATATAATGCGGCACCAACTCACAACCACACGTCCATCTTGCCAACTCCCTCAATGAATAATCCCTTAGAACCAGATAAGGAAAAACGATCAAAGTGTCTGTCAAGCAGCATGAAAAAGGGAATACAAATCAGAGGCAATACTTGAGCAGAAGCCAATCCCTGCCCCCCTCCTGGAGCAGATGCCAATTACTGTTTCCTTCTGTTTCCCTAGGATCCTTTCAGTGAAATGACCAACCGGTATTCTAACTCTTACTTTGTTTATTGCTCTTAATATGAAAGTGCTTTAAAACAGGTGTTCTAGATTAGATACCATATTTCTAGAATATAGCAGAAGAAAATGTTCTCAGGCTAGCAAGTGCATGAGTTCTTTCTTAACACACTGGCATCACACACTGATGCTACACTATGGAAAGATACAGCACATACAATGGTGATAGTAGATTTGCTGAAGTGCTGCAGTCCCAACAACCACAAATTATACAGCTTTCTACCAACATTGTATTACACTGAAACCTAAGTAAGTGTCCTCATAGTTAATAGGATTATAGGGAAAATAAGACCATTTCAAATATTATGCCCCTGCATCATCGTTTTGTTTTATTTGCTGACACATTATCTTTAGTTACACTCTTATTAAACATTCTAAATACTTGACTGTCTTTAAGAGATGTAGGACTATTCTACAGTTCTGAGACTTTTCAGATTAGAAGGAAGTATGGGAAAACATAGGGGCCAAGTCACAAAATCATTTCTGAGTGTGGGAGGTAGTACTAGAAGTGTACTCTTTTATTAACTTTTACATGCCTTTGTGAATCGGTCCAAGCTCCCTGTTAGTAAAAGTGCTAAGAAGGAACAGTTGGTTCTACTTGTACTAACTGTAGATTAATATGACCCGAATTTTCCCATTTTAATTAAAGTATAGATGTTTTGGGGCCGATTCAAAAAGTATGTAAAAGAATATTACACGAGTATTCTTTTACATACTATTACATACTTTTTTTAAGCAGCATGGAGTGGAAAAATATTATTTACGAAACATAGACAACCAAAATCTCGACCTTACTTTTATCTCTCCCTGCAAATCTTTCGACCTGTACCTTTCCCACTATCACGTACTTGTCTCTAAATATGGCAAGACTGGAATTAAAATAGTAAATGAACTCAGTCCAAACATAGGCAGGGAGTGGATTTCGCTAGATTTAGGAACAGACAGATGTCTCGTAATCTCTAGAGGGTAATAAAAACCTACCATGTAATATGAGATAAGCTGAATAGAATCTGTGTACTTCCACCAGTTTTGCATGATACACTCTTAAAAATGTATATATTTGCTGTACATGATGTATAGTTTGTTTAGCACTTGAGCTCTTTATATGCTGTGGCCCTCATTATGAGTGGTCCCAAAGCAGAGTTCCTAATACCAGAGATACAGGGGCCGATTCCGATTCCGGCCGGAAATCTCTCCGACCGAGCCGGACCCAGAGAGAATTCCGACCGGATCGGACCCCAGCAGTCCGACCGGACGAGTACGATGCATTCGCATGCTAACGGACTCGATTCGGTCGGACTCCCATTGAAGTCAATGGGAGCCGGTCGTACGACGCGTACGCGGGCTCCCATTGACTCAATGGGTGCGAGGCGAACAAGGGCGCCCCCTACAGTGGGTACGCGTCCATGCGCATCGCGGCGTACATGCACAGGTAGGGGGGACCCATGGGTCCCCCCTGTGTGCGACTCGCGCGCCTACGCGTTCAGGGGGGTCCGACGCGGACCCCCAAAGTCCGACTCCGACAGCTCTTTCGAGCCGGACGGCGCGAGTCGGTCAGACTGCTTGCGGCGCGCATCGTACTTACCCGGCCGGGAAACGTCTCCATAGCGCGGTGCGAGTCGTGTCCGTGCGAGTCGGTCGGAGCGTGTTGAAGCCGCGTACGAGTCGGTCGGCGATTTCGCGGGAGCATGCATCGTACTCGCTCGGCCGGACCCGCGTACGATTCGGTCGGGAAACAGGGCTCCGAATCGGATCCGGTAAATCCGAATCCGATTCGGAGCACTACCGGCCGAGATCGGAATCGGCCCCACAGTGGGACCCTGATAGTTCCCTTAGAAATGAGGAATAACAAGTAAATCAGTAATTTGGGGTCTGCTACCTCATTTTACCCCAAGATTTTCACACGGAAATGTCATCTGCTTATCAGTAGCGAAAACTCTGTGCAAAAATAAACACATCCGCTGTGTTCCCTTGCATCTGAAAATTCACATAGGGCTGGTAAAGGATATTCTAGGTTGGAAATTCCCTAAATTTCTGCGTACACTCACAAATGTACTTATTTGCTGGCATTCACAAACTTTTTCCCAACCTGGAAATGGTCAGAAATGTATTCCTGGCAGGGAAGGAGGGAAAGCCTTTCGAGGCTGTAAATGGGAAAGAAACACTACCCAAATGGCAAGAGGTGTCTCATTGAAAATATTTTACTGTGAAGAGGAAGAAAAAAACAAATTAACGGGTGAATTTGAACTTGAGCAGATATAAATGTGCATATTTGGCCAAGTGAAAATAGAATTCACAAACCGATTTCAAGAGTGATGCCCTGAGTTTCCATTAATAATCTTGGAAACTTTTGTGAAGTCCTACTAATCAAAAATCCGCACCTCATGTAATATCGTAAACCCATAGGTCAAGATTTCAATGTTTATAAAATGTTTGTCTATCTTTCTGTATATTTTTACTGGTACCTAAGCCATCATCTGAAGGATAAAATTATATATATATATATATATATATATATATATATATATATATATATATATATATATATATATATATATATATATAATATAACATATAATACAACAAAGGAGAAGAAAGTATTCAATCCTAGATAAGATCAAGTGACTGCAAACAGATTTGAGTGATGCAATTAAGTATCCATATGACTTCGTGAGACTGTGGTGGATAAAAACAGGCCGTGCTTTTATTACGTGGAGTGGCTATGTCCACCAGGCTTGTGCACTCTTGTGATGTTATTAAGCAAGTACAGGCTGATTGATGTGCATGGCCAGAAATAACCATTTCAATTAAAAACACAATGAAAAAATCAAAATGTATTTCCTGAACTAAAACTAAGGCGGTGTTTACTCTTACCGGAACGTAATGCGACTACTAATGAAGTGAACAACTTCCTAGGCACTACAATAAGTGAGCACAGAAGAGGTAATATTTCCAAGAAGATGAAGGCAGCTTGGAGGAAATTGGCAAGGAACTAATTAAAGGAAGGAAACCATAACAACATATTACTGAACAACATGTGAGGCCAAGTCCAAGAAGTAACTCACAAACTTGTCTTGTGAAACGAGAATGATGGTCTCAAAGCCTATCTCCTTACAGGAAGGTGAGTAACCCATAAAGAAAATCAAGAGACCAAAGAAAGCTCATTAGGGGAGCCACTGACCCCGACCTTCCCCCAGTTGAAAGGATGCAGAGGGGTCCAACTCTTTCAGACATTCTGATTGATATCCCCACTGACCAGGGCTTCGTGTGATGATTCAGTGCCATGGACCTATGTAGTTTGATAAATGTTTTTTTAATCATCTCACATTATTGTAAAGGGTGAAAATGTTATAGTTTCCAAGTTGTTTTTCTTTCCATATTTCAGCTTCTGCAGCTACAGTTAGGACTCTTCTTGTCATAATGTTTATTTTTTTAGCATTTAGTCATATTTACCCATATTTTTGGCTTATCTGGTCAGTGTTTATCCACAATCATTTAACTTTCAGTGGAAAAAAAATTGTACCCAGTATATTGTTCCACATTTATTTGACCAATAAATGGGTACTCATAGTTGGAGACTTGTCAGGTTGCAGCACTATAAATAGCAATATGTACACACATAGAAAAACATCAGCATCATAGTACATTGACGTGCAGTTATTTAAGGAAATCCCGTCACTTTGCTGGCTCCCCTTGCTGCTAAAACTGTACAGATATTATCAATGCAATCATGATTGACAGCATCAAGAGTCACTCTAAAAATGATCTACTTTCTGCACTTTTACAGACCTGGAAGTACATTGTTTCCTTCTGTGAATAAGAGTAAAGAAAAGCAAAAATGGAAAACTGTTGGGCCTAATTATAATCCAATGGACTAATGAAATAATTTGGCTCAAAAACAAGAATAATAATTCTTGGTGCAAGTTCCTATTTAAAATCAATTTAATTCATATCCAGGGGGCATACTGACCATGCCACGTGTCAATCACCCTCAAGAAGATTTTTCTGCCCTAAAAAGGACATGAAGACATGGCCAAGTCGCTAACCAACAGCAGCTTAAAGCTCAATGGAACTAAAACAGGAGTAGTACTGTTGGGTTCTAATCCAAAGTCCCTGCACAAAAACTGCATCCACAATCTGCTTAACTTTTTGGGCCCTGTACTTCTGTTCTAAAAAGCTCCAAAATGGGGAGCGTGGCCAAGATGGTGAGCTGAGCGGACGTGCGGCTCCGAGGCTCCTCGCTCCCGGCCCCGTTAGCCCAGAGAATTTAAAGCTTAGAGTCCCCCCTGCTTTCCCGGACGACAGCACCCCAGCTAGCTGAGGAGCGGGGGTCCCCCTGGGGGCACGAAAAGTGAAAGTGCGCCGACCCGGGCTCCCTGAGCGACTCGTCCCCGGGCGGCCAGCGTGAGGAAAATGGCGTCCGCGCCTTGGATTGCATAGCTGCACCAGGGCGGAGAGATCGTCCCCGATAGAGGGTGAAGCTTTGCCCAGCAGGCCCGGACGAGGGAGCGGTTCGGGGGTGATTGAAACTCCGGAAGGCTGACGGAACGAGCGGCGAGAGGACGACAGCAGTCCGGCAGCTGAGGACGGCGGCCCCTTGAACAACGCGGGTGCTTAAATCGAGGCTGGGGATCCGAGGCCTACTTGAGTGGCCTCCAACAACAGCCGGTCCCTGCCGGAGCCCTTGCGGGTGAGCGGAGCAGCGGGGGGATGCCGCCGCAGCGGAGGAGGTCAGAGAAGCCCCCGTCACGGCCATTGATAGACGGGTCGCACCAGGTGGGGGCGCCAGGGGCCGGAGATGGCTGCTACCCGCGACGGGGCTGCCCACCGACGGAGAGGTCGCTGAGGCTGGGCCAAACGAACAATGGGGAGGGCCCCCGCTGTGGTGGTGGAGAGGCCCTGTGCGGCGGAGGTGGTTGTTTCCCCCTCGGGGAGCTCCCGAGCAAGGTCGCTTGTTCGCACCTCACTGGAGGCTTCCGGGACGACCCGGAGCGCGTGGGCTCCCTTGATCAAGGCACCAACTGTGAGTACTGGGGGCACAGGCGGGGACGATACAGAGCGGCAGGCCCCGAAGAAGAGACAGAGCAGGGGTGTGAAGAGGGGAGATCCCATAGCCGGGAGCCTGCTGGTGGATGGGTCCGGAGACCGCCACGAAGACGAGAGAGGGGCATAGACGCTCCCGGGGGCCGGGGCCGGTGGCGGCGAGCGACCTTGGAGAGCGTAACCGGACATATCCCTAGGCACGGTGGCAACACAAGGCAGGGGCAGGCCTGGTGGTAGTACAGAAGGGTGGAGAAGACACCGGTGACGAATAACAGGCACTGGGGGGCCCCTGGATTCCTTTCCTGGGATCCGTGACTGGCCTCCCCTACTACCACATAGACCACAGGAGACACGTGGAGCTGGGGCCTGCCCGGGGATACACGGACGGCGGCTCGGTGGGCCCGGACCTGGAGAGGGTCAGAATGACGACACAGAGAAAGAAGGGAGAACGCTCGCTTAAGGACATGCTGACGAGGGGCTCCCTCCCTGGAGAGCGGGGCAACAAAGCAATGACACCCCCGAAATCCCAGGACATCACAGAAGAGGGGAGGTGCCCATCACGCGGACATTTCTTGAGTCCCTCTTCAATACCCTCAGAGAGGACTTTCAGGCCCTAAAGCAGGAGGTCGCGGGAGAGGTCCGGGAGATACGCCGAGATGTGGACGAGCTGGGCGGAAGGGTGGCCGCGGTCGAAGAACATGAAATCTCAAGAGGAGAAGAAATAGAGCAACTCCAACAGGAGGTGCTGCGCCTCCGGGACCAACAAATGGACCTTCAGACCCACACAGAAGATCTCGAAAATAGGTCCCGGCGAAATAACATTCGAGTTCGGGGCGTGCCACCTCAGGAGGAGGGTAATGACGTCGCTGGGTACCTCCAGGGCCTGTTTCGGGACATCCTGGGGGAGAGTCTCGCCTTCGAGATCCGAATCGATCGGGCGCAAAGGGTGGGCCCCCCGCGGCGGGCGCAGGCTCCCCCTTCAGACATACTGGCCTTTCTACCGGACTTCCCCCTAAAAGAACGCATCTTGAGGGAGGCTAGGCGCAAACAGCCCATCACATTTAAGGGACACCCGGTGGAGCTCTTCCAGGGCCTAGCTGCTATAACATTGCAGAGACGAAAGGCATTTAAGGAAGTGACTAACCACCTGAGAGAGAAGGGGGTGGCTTACTCGTGGGGTCACCCCTTTCGGCTGATATTTAAATGGAACGGCAAACTGCACCAGATGCGTTCCCTCCGTGATACCTGTGCACTTCTAGGACTGGAACACGAGACCCCGGAGGCGTCGCCTACGCGATCAGCGAGACCCTCGGAGTCTGGTTGGCAGAAGGTGCGGCGCAGAGGGGTTCCCCTCTCCTCACAGAGACCGGACACTAGCACCATGACGCAAGAACGACAAGCAGCCCTGGCAGCAGTATCAAAAGATACAGCATCACCTGATCCAGTATGAAACTCTGGCTCTGATCCCTCTTCCTGATGGGGCACAGTAGCATTGGCTGGGGGCTGGGGGCGGGGGCCGAGGCGAGCTGGGCCACACGTACCCTCGAAATTTGTTGGACTCCACTGCCCACCACGATGAACACTGGGCAACAGACAATGGTGAACTTTGGGGCAACACCAGTTGGGGTTAGGGAGGGACAAGGGGGATCCGGGGAGGGGGAGTTGGGAAGGGATTGGGTTGGGAACACGGATGGGTTAGGGAGGGGGTGGGGAGAGGGGAACCGATGTGCTATTATACAAGGGACCAGAGTGGACTACTCACGCACACTAGACTCACACATGCGCGGCCCTCTGCAGATCTTTCCCAATGCTGACCTCGACGGTGCGAATTCTCACACTGAATGTGAAGGGGCTAAATAACCCCATTAAGAGGAGGGCGGTATTGTCCTATCTAGAAAACTCTGGGGCCTCCATTTGTTTGCTACAGGAGACTCACCTTCTCCCCAGAGATTGGCATCGAATGAAATCCCGAGCCTTTCCCCAACAATTCTACTCCTCTACGCAGACTAAGACAGCGGGGGTAGCTATACTAATTGCACGATCCTTTCAGGGGAGGGTGGGGGACAAGGTGGCGGAGGTCCGGGGCCGCCTGCTGGCATACACAGTGTGGCTGGGGGCCGACCCCTTGGTGGTGGGGTCTCTATTCGCACCTAACGTGGGGCAAGAACACTTTCTCCAAATAGCAATGTCGGAAGTGCTGTGCGCTGCGGAGAGGAGATTAGTGGTGGGAGGCGACCTGAACTTGGTCATGGATACAGAGAGGGATAGATCGGGACAGCGATATGGTCAGACTGGAGCACTGTCAACCTCAGGTAAGGACTGGTTGAACGAGAGAGGGCTAGTGGATATTTGGAGGGAGGTCCATCCACATGCCACACAATACTCCTTTTACTCACATGCCCATCGCACCTACGCCCGACTGGACCACTTTATAGGGACCACAGACCTGACACCAATGGTAGAGACGGTGACGATCATCCCGGCGGCACTTTCCGACCACGATGAAGTTGAACTGACCCTGTCCATCCCCCCAACTCGCAAACCGCCCGGACGTTGGCGCCTTAGGGAAACCCTGCTTCACAAAGCAGGGGTGACCCAGCAACTCCACAAATGCGTCACGGATTATTTAGAGAGGAACGATCTCCCAGACACCCCCCTAACAGCACTGTGGGGTGCACTAAAAGCCACCATACGGGGAGAGTTGATTGCTATTGCCGCCGCCGATACTAGAGAGCGGAAGGTCAAAAGGAAAAGCCTCACGGCGCGAGTGGTAGAGCTAGAAAGAATCCACAGTCGGACCGGTGCCCCCAGGATTGGGCGTCAGTTAAGAGCAGTCAGGGCGCAGTTGGCGGCGTTGGACCTCGACAGGGCCGAATACGCGGCCCTACGGCTCAAACACACCTATTATATGGGTGGTGACAAAACGGGGCGACTCTTAGCGAGCAAACTCCGGGCCAGGGTGGAAAAGGCGAGAGTGCAGGAACTGCGGACCAGGGAGGGTGAGACAGTACACCGGGACGAGGAGATAGCGGAAGTCTTCCGGGACTTCTATGCCAGCCTATACAAGGAGACTCCACAGACGGACGGTGAGGGAGCAGCTTACCTTCAGAGGGCGAACACGACAAAACTGGATGCGGCAGGGGCGGAAGCAATGGAGGCGCCCATCAGAGTAGACGAGGTGATTGGCGCGATATCACGATTAAAACTACTCAAATCCCCGGGCCCTGACGGCTTCTCAGCAGGGTTTTATAAAGCCTTATGTTCCCTACTAGCCCCTATATTAACAAGACTTTTTAATTCCTTTCAGGGCCCTGGGTCTATCCCCCCTGACATGCTAGCAGCGGATGTCGTGGTGATTCCCAAACCGGGGAAAGACGGGATGCAGTGCGGTGCCTACCGCCCGATCTCCCTCCTCAACCTCGATCTAAAACTATTCACCGGAGTCCTTGCGGCTCGACTAGGCCCCCATATGCCGGGCATCATTGAACCAGATCAGTGCGGCTTCGTCTCCAATCGACAGAGTAGCGACCACACTAAAAGGATATTGCACTTGATTGACAAAGCTCATCGTACCAAGATGGACGCAGTGCTGCTATCGGTGGACGCCGAAAAGGCGTTTGACCGAGTTAGCTGGAAATTCCTCAACGATACGTTGGCGCACTTCGGCATAGGGGATCGCTTTCGCGCATGGGTGGCGAGCTGTTATGACAATCCCACGGCCACAGTTCGAGTGAATGGCACGGCGTCCCAGGCTTTTCAAATCCAACGGGGGACGCGACAGGGGTGTCCCCTCTCACCCCTTTTATTTGCGCTATATGTAAAGCCCCTGGCGCAAAACATCAGGGACAACCCGGATATTACCGGTATTCCATTTGGGGGGGAAAGGCATACGATAAGCCTTTACGCCGATGACATCCTGGCGTCCTTGGAGTCCCTGGCGCGATCAGTCCCAGCCTTTTTACAGGAGCTGGAGGCGTTTAGCCGAGTATCTGGCTTTAAGATTAATGTAGAAAAATCAATGATGTTACCCCTGGGTCGCTGCGAAACAGAGCATGCGATGGGACACTCAGCATACGGAGACCTTCAAACCCAAGACACGCTCCAATACTTGGGTATAACCTTAGCCCCCTCGGTCACGCGCACGGTAGAGCTCAACTATACCAGACTCCTATCTCAAACTCTGACGACCATAGGACGATGGCAGAAACACTCGATGTCACTCCTAGGCCGGATTGCAGCGATAAAGATGAACATCCTTCCCAAGGCTCTCTATACTTTCCAAACTATACCGATCTGGCCCCCGGCGGGGATCATACAAAAGGTGCAAGGGGCGGTGCTACAATTCATCTGGGCAGGGGCGCGCCTCGGATGAACAGGGCTTTATCTCATAGACCCCCGACGAGGGTGGGCTGGGCATCCCTCACTTCATGGAATATTTCAAAGCGGCCCAACTACGTTACTTTGTGGAGTGGAGCAGGCCGGAATCTGAAAAGCGGTGGCTTTTTCAGGACCGGGCCCTAGCGAAAACATCACTATGGAAGGTCCCTTTTCTGAAACGCCCCGATAGGCCACCGAATTTGAAGGGGTCCCCGGCCACGAAGACGCTGTTGCGAGTGTGGGATGCGGTGGCGGTCCAGAGAGGGCTTACCTCCTTCCCGTCCCCGCTAACACCCCTCTTCGATAACCCGGAGTTCTTGCCAGGGACAGAGGAGAAAGCGTTTCCACAGTGGAGAGCTACCGATTGTAGATCAGCTGGGCATTTATTTGACCTAGATGGATTCCTCTCCTATTTGGATGCGAAACGCTCCTGTACTATAATAGAGCCCCGACAGTACCAATATTTCCAACTTAGACACTGGCTCCTCCACCCCGAGGTCCGACCCGGAGTTAGCAGAAAACTCACCACGTACGAGAAATGGCTCTTGAATAAAACTTCTGACAAAAAAATGATCTCTGACTTACATAATCTGCTCCGACCCCAGCCGCCCTACACACCCTCGGCTGGACAAAGACGGTGGGCAAGGGAGATAGGGAGAGACCTGATGGAGAAGGAATGGAAGGAAATCTACTATCGAGCCAACCACACGGCCCGTAATACGGCCAGTAGAGAGGCGGCAGTTAAGGTCACCACTTATTGGTACCTGACACCGGCTAGACTACACAAAGGGAACCCAGACCGAAGCCCGATGTGCTGGCGGGGATGTGACGCGGAGGGCACCCTCACACACCTTCTATGGGACTGTAGCGAACTGACTGACTACTGGCGCACGGTACTTGATGTCATTGATAGGCACTTTGAGACTGAGATCCCTCGCTTCCCGGCCTATACACTATTGGGGCTCCCCAACCCACTTACGTATCCCTTAAAATCGATCAGGGGGCGGCAGATGGGTTTGGTGATGGGGGCAGCGGTACAACACATCCTCTCCCTCTGGGGGAAGCAAACCAAACCAACACATGTAGGCTGGCTTCACAAACTCTGGTATACGGTCGGTATGGAAAAAATTCAGGCCACCCTTACAGGCTCCACAGCCTCTTTTCACACCATTTGGAAACCCCTGCTGTCACTACTATCGACAGAAATGAATGAAATTACGTGCCCATGATACCTTCGCATTCTCCGCCTCACAGATACCCCAGATGAAGCAGAGAACCCCACGGATACTGCACACTAACCACTATCCCCCGGGATCCCGACGGATTGGTGGGAAGGTTCACGGGCCTGGGAGGGGAGAGCGGGGGGAGAGGAGGGAAATACCGGCCTGTGATAAGCTATATATTCACGGTCCACGGAGGTGGGTCAGGACCCCCAGACGAGGGGCTCCTCAGACACAACACTTAGCACATCGGTTCGGGGAGGGGGGGGGGGGCAAGTTCTGGTTCTGGTTTATTTTGTTTATACTTAGGGTAAAAAACCGGGATGGAGCACACTTTTGCATATACAACATGGTCTACTACGCGGCCGGCCTCCGGGTTGTGGCACAAACGCTGTGTACGTTGGCTACTGTCCAGCTCGACCGACCAATGGTTGTAGGCTGCCAGCTGTGTGAGCTTATTCTGCCTTCCTTTAATAAATACGATTTAATCATAAAAAGCTCCAAAATGTTTGAACAATTTGAGATGTTGAAATGAATTTTGATACCCACATATGGTTGGTAGCTCATTCCTCATTTTTAGGTCTGACATTAGTAACGAACTTCTGATTTCGCGAAAATAATATATACAATATATATACTTATAGGGACTTTGAGCCAGCCTTCTTTATCTAATGGTCTGTTGCTGTGTAAATCACATTTTGTATCCTCCCACTACAGCATACAACTTAGCCAACCTCACTGTGAGAGACAGCATTCTGATCTTTCACAAAAAAAAAACACCATCACAAGGTAGCACTAGGGACTACTATAGCAAAATGTGCTTTGAAAGGCCAAAAAATAATTTTGCTTTTAGCCCATGTTTATTTTTTATATAGGGAACGATCCAGCAACTCTTCAAAAATAAAGATTTACAAAACCATTGCAAACAAAACAAACATTGACAAAGACAATAGACTAGCAGCCAACGCACAAACTAAGGGCTTTGCAATGCTTTACTTTGATTGAGGCACCTGCTACAAGTCCTCCAGCGCATTGAAGAAAGACATCCTAAACTCATTATAGGCTCACTCATTCATTCCAAGCTGGACAACGCAAACACACTACTAGTTGGTCACACACAATAATCGCCTTTACATAATTCTACGCCGGCGTCACCCAGAAACTCCTTCGAAGACTCCAGAATGTCCAGAACGCCGCAGCAAGACTAATCCTCAACATACCCCGTCGCAGCCACATCACTCAACACCACCACGACCTCCACTGGCTCCCAGTCGACAGAAGAATAACCTTCAAACTCTTCACCCACGCACACAAGGCTCTTCACAACGCCGGACTTGCATACCTGAATCACTGCCTCATATCCACGTACCCAATAGTCACCTCCGCTCAGCCCAGCTTTCTCTGGCTACCGTCCCACGAATCCGCAAGACCAGAACCGGAGGAATGTCCTTTTTCCTACCTCACCTCCAAGACATGGAACACCCTACCCATCCACCTCAGGAAATCACTGTGCTTTACAAACCCTGATTGATTATTGATTGATTGATAATTCAGCAATATGACTAGCACTAACTCTCAGTAAATTTTTAAAGTCTCTGCAGGGTTAAATCTTTTTCACTGACTACTGGTAGAAAAGCGGATTACCTTTAAACTAGCTTGTCCGACATGTAAGTGCATCAAAGGAACATTCACAGCCTATCTCTGGAAAGAAGTTAACACCAACCATCCATCCATCCATCCACCCCCTAACCTCGAATCAAGATAACAACGTCTCCATGTAATTCTGTAGCCTCATCTCTAGCAGGAAGTAGATAAATATTTTTTCTATATTGGGTCCAAGAAAGAAGAACTCTGCCCCTGCAAACTTTTTTTTTTTAATTACATTGAGCTTCTGAAAGGCACTAAAAACGTTACCGATGTTGAGTGTTGGCCGTCAATTCACATTATGTGAATTTAAGATAAGCATTACTACAATAGGTTGTTAACGCATAGGTGTATAGTGTGAATAAAATCAATGAAAAAATAATTCAATGCACTAAGTAGAACTGCATAGAACTATGTACTGTTTGAGCTACCAAACTTGCAGATTGAAACCTTATCGACTTAAACCATCATTGTGTTCAATATAATTTTAATATTTTAAAGCTAAAGCTGAAAACCATTTAAAAATGGCACAATAGAGTATGTGTGAACCATAAAGAAGAGGAATGTAAGGGTTAAATGATATTGGGGGCCCTTATCTACCAGCTATATTTCTTTAACAATAAATGTCTCATCTAAGAACTCAAGTACAGAGCTGGAAACTAAGGAGAGTCATTGGTGCTGCACAGCCTGCTGAGGTCATGAGGGCCCTGGAGTTTGGTTTGAAAACTCCACCTCCCGCCAGTTGCCAATAATCAACAGTATCAATACCCCTGGGATCGAGTTAACATAGATTACAATTGGGACCCGAAGGTTCCAATGAGAAATTAGGAGTTACTGGAGGGAATCAGTAGTTCAACATTCAATAACCCAAGTAATTCCTAATCTTTCCTGACTTTCTCCCCGAGATTTTCACCCGAGGGAAACCCAAAGGATCTGCAGTGTTCACGCAAATCTCAGAATTCTTATGTGGCCAGTAACCAGTGGCAGTCCGTGCAGGTAAGCACGGTGGGGCGGGGGGGGACAGACGGCAGAATGGGGAAATTGAATAAATAAATCCTATTCCGTCGTCTGTCGACTTCCCCCCCGGCCCGCCTCATCCCCCACTGCGCTTACCTGCATGGACCGCTCCTGCAAGTAACAACAACAAGCAGCCTCAATGGAACTAAACGGACACTCGTGGGCATGCTGTGTGTGTGATTGCAAGACATTGGTGGAGGCTGACAGCTGCAAGGAGAAAGTTTCAAGCCACAAAGCTTTAAGGGTAGGTTTTAAGGTAGCACAGTGGTCTAAAACGTCTGCTAAAGAGAGTTAAATGGAATCTGCAGGCCAAGGACCAGGTTCGAATTCGAGTAACATAGCTCATGGGGTTAAGCACCATTGACCAAGATTAGCATGTAATCGGTAGAAGAGTGATTCAAATCACAGTAGCATTATCGAGGAATTCTGCAGAGGTAGCTGTATTTGTGGCCCACAAGCCACAGGTTTCAATCTCGATAAACCGAACAGACAAGGAATACAGTGGATATTTTTTCTCTTCTAGTCATCATACTCAAAAACACTATGGGTTTCACCAACAACCCGCCCCTCAAAAAACAGGATGAAACACCAAGAAAACAAAGAAATATTACGTTTGTCTCTGCTCTCCCCTCCTGTCAGAAGAAACTCTTTGACGCTTGCAATAAAACCTTCATTTTTAAAAATAATTCAACAATGATGCTCTTAATAGTGATCATTTTTTCTCAGTTGTGCAATTCATGTAATTGTATTTGAGAAGGTGGTTAGAATAAATCACAACTTAACACTCAAATAGCAGGCAGCTGCAATGTTACAATGTCACAAACACTTTATAAAATATATTTTATGAAATAGTAAAGGCAAAATATGCTGTATGCCGTGGTGACAGACTCAAAATGTAAATGGCAATTTAACAGGCCAACGGATGAAGACTATTGACCAAAAGCCCCTCCTATATATGCGAGTATTTTGTGAAAAAGCAATAGTCTGGAAATAAAGGTAAACTGTCTCAAAAGACAGACCTAAAAATCAAGCACACTGTGCTGTTGGGATAGTTGTCACTCTGTAAGCGCTCATCATGCATGTCCATACTTGTTTCCTCAAACAGTACTATACGTTCCTGAATGTACAGCCTAAACATCACTATATGCACACACAGGGCAAGTTTACCTTTGTTAACATGGTGGTAATCATATGTTAAAAGATAACATGGTATGTTGTAAGTACCTCCTATTACTTTCTTCCGTCAGGCAACACTATATTTATTGGGTTCCTGTAGCAACTTGATAAAGTCATGTTATTGAACAGACAAATCATGTGTTAATTACATGTTTTTGCACCCATTTGTATGCCTCACTTTCTCTAAAGAAGTGTGCTTCGTTCTAGAGGTTTTTTTTTCTGATGGTGCCTGAATTTCCAACTAATTGCAGGGAAAATATCATGTCTGCATGTATGAAACCTGGTTCTTTCAGTCTCCAAGGAATTGTATCTGCCATGTGCAACAAGGAAAAGAGGAAACAGAAAGCAGGAACTAAAGGGTCATTATCCTTTTAGGGAGCAGGAAATACAACAAAAACGAATTTGCACAGGAAGTGCCTCTGTAAATATAGGGTCGGGCAGTGAAAGGTCTGGCCATTGTCTCGCCTGTTTGGTAAGTGTCAGGGTTTGAAAACGAGTCCCCACCAGGTTTGGGGAGTATGATATGTCATTCATAAAATACTAGAGTTTATTTAACCTTACCCATTGCCTTATTACACCAGGCTCCCCAAAACACTAAGAGGTCTGTACTAGTTACCTTATCTATTAGGTATGGCAGGTTAAATTTCCTATTTCTATAAAATTACGCAAAATAACAATACAGACGACTCTGTGTATTTTATACAACTGACTTCTTCAAACGATAGAACTGACATTAATCAGCAAGATATAAGGTCTATATGGTACAAGCCCATATCCAAAACACCCGAAGTTTTGTACTATTTTTCCTCACTTGTGATTTTTTTCACAGTTTTCTTCAAATCCACCATAGCAGTAGTTAGTTATATCTTTAGGAAAATTAATGATGCGTCAGATAGCTTTATGTGTCTTTACTTTCAGTGCATCGAATAGCTATCCTTTAGTAAATGCTATGTTTGAAAAATAATGGAAATGCTTGTAATATACTTTGTTGCATTTAGATTAAGATTCCAAAACCTGTACAACTATTTCCTCCACTATGCTCTATGGTATGGGGACTTGTCAGATGCTGTTTCACTGCCGGGTCACCAAGGAAGGGGCTGTCACACTTTGTTCCTTTGACATCACAGGCTTTGTAAATTGTGTCGAAACAGATTTGTGTGGATCAGACTCCATGTTAAGCACAAACTCCCACAGACCATTAATAATATCCCCGTAACAAGTGCCATGAGCATCAGTCACTGTCTGATAATGCAGTGAAAGTTTGAAACATAATGTAAAATCAGGCGGCAAAAAAACTTGCGTTTGTTCCACTAGTCCAAACTTCCACTTGTTTTAAGCCCCTGCATGGACATTTGTGATTTCTCAAAAGCAAACAAAAAAAACTCAATAATAGGTGAGTCTGTTTAGCTAAATGTTGTCGAACTGGTATCAGTACAGCAAAGAAAGAAATATCTTTGTGAGCAAGTCCCTATTGTTCTCCCTGTCTCTACAACAAGGTGAGCACTGAATAGTCTTTTAAAGTAACAACGATGGTATATTATAATAAAAGGAACCTGAGTGCCATACAAAGCAATGTATTATTGTAATGGGAACAGTGGTGGCTGATGAACTTAGAAAGTGGGTGTTTGAATAGCTTCCGGGAGCTGGTCAGAGTGAGCCAGTGAGGTGTGTCGATGAGTCCAGCTGTTTTTAGAGAAGTTTGAGGAGGCTCTCCCTCTAAGAAAATGTGGACATTTCATATATCAATCAATCAATCAGGAGTTTGTTGAAGCGCGACTACTCACCCGTAAGGGTCTCAAGGCGCTAGGGGTGGGGGGGGTGCAGGTTCCATCCATCAAGGAGGGGGTCTGTCGAAGAGCCAGGTTTTGAGGTTTCTTGCGAAGATGGGGAGCGATGTTGTCTGTCTGAGGTGGAGCGGAAGGGCGTTCCATGCTTTGGCCGCGAGGAAGGAGAAGGAGCGGCCTCCTGATCTGGTCTTTCTGGTGCGGGGGACCACGGCGTAGGAGAGCTGGGCTGATCGTAGGGTCCTTTGGGGTGCGTGGAATTTGAGTCGGCTGTTCAGGTATGCTGGTCCGGTGCCATGGAGGGCCTTGTGTGCGTGGGTGAGCATCTTGAAGGTGATTCTCGCCTCGACAGGGAGCCAGTGGAGGGTGCGCAGGTGCTGGGAGATGTGGCAGTGTTTTGGCAGGTTGAGGACCAGTCTTGCGGCGGCGTTCTGGATGTTCTGTAGCTTGCGGGTGAGGTTTTTGTTTATTCCGGCGTAGAGTGCGTTGCCGTAGTCGAGTCTGCTGGTGACCAGGGCGTGAGTGACGGTCTTTCGGTGTTCGAGGGGGATCCATTTGAAGGTCTTACGAAGGAGGCGGAGGGTGTGGAAGCAGGAAGACGAGACAGAGTTGATCTGGCGGTCCATTTTGAGCTCGGAGTCCAGGATGATTCCCAGGTTGCGTGCGTGGTCCGTGGGGGTTGGTGGGTTTCCGAGGGCGGGGGGCCACCAGGTGTCGCTCCAGGCATCGGGGTTTGGGCCCATGATGAGTACTTCTGTTTGGTTGGTGTTTAGTTGTAGGCAGCTGTTTTTCATCCATTTGGCGACGGCTTCCATGCCTTCTCGAAAGTTGCGTCTGGCGGTGTTGGGCTCGTTGGATAGGGAGAGGATGAGCTGGGTGTCGTCTGCGTATGACACGATGTTGAGTCCGTAGGTTCTGGCGATGGGAGCGAGTGGAGCCATGTAGACGTTGAAGAGCGTCGGGCTGAGGGAGGAGCCCTGGGGGACTCCGCAGGTGGTAGGTGTGGGGTCCGAGAGGAAAGGGGGGAGTCTGACCCGCTGCGTCCTGCCGGAGAGGAAGGAGCGGATCCAGTCGAGGGCCTTGTCCTGGATTCCTGCGTCGTAGAGCCTGCGTATTAGGGTGCGGTGGGAGACTGTGTCGAACGCCGCTGATAGGTCGAGGAGGATGAGGGCTACTGTTTCTCCTTTGTCCAGTAGGGTGCGGATGTCGTCTGTTGCGGCGAGGAGGGCGGTTTCCGTACTGTGGTTTTTTCTGAAGCCGGATTGGGAGGAGTCGAGGATGTTGTGTTCTTCAATGAATGTGGCGAGTTGGCTGTTGATGGCTTTCTCGATGACTTTCGCTGGGAACGGGAGCAGGGAGATGGGTCTGTAGTTTTTGAGGTCGGTGGGGTCCGTTGAGGGTTTCTTTAGGAGGGGTTGACCTCGGCGTGTTTCCAGTCGTCGGGGAACGCAGGCGGTCGCCAGGGAGCGGTTGATGGTGTGGCGGAGCATGGGTGCGATGGTGTCGGCGGCTCTGTTGAAGATGTGGTGGGGCAGGGGTCCGTGGGGGCCCCTGAGTGGATTGACTTCATTGTCTTCAGTGTGTCTTCGGTGGTGAGGGCTGTCCAGTCGTCAATCACTGGTTTCCGGGTGTCGGGGGTAGTTGGTGAGGGTTCAGTGTGTTGGTTGTCTTCGTCGAAGTTGTCGTAGATGCTCTTGATTTTGTGGTGGAAAAAGGTGCTGAGTTTGTCGCAGAGGTCTTGTGAGGGAGGGATGTCGGTAGACTCGCTAGTGGGTTGGGCGAACTCCTTGATGATGCTGAAGAGTTCCTTGCTGTTGTGCGCGTGGGTGGAGATTCTGTCTTCAATCGCTTTTTTCCTTGTTTCTCTGATGAGTTGATGGTGGGCGTTGGTGGCGGCTCTGAAGTTGTCGTGGGCTTCTGTGGATTTGGTGTTCCTCCAGGCCTTTTCGAGGCGGCGGCATGTGCTTCTGGACTCTCGAAGTTCGGTGGTAAACCATCTGGCTTTCTTGGCGCGGGTATTGTTGTTTTTCTTGAGGGGGCTATGGTGTTGGTGCTGTCCGAGATCCATCTATGCAGGGTTCGGGCTGCGGTGTCGGGGTCGTCATTTTCCGCGATGGTTGGGGTGGAGTTGTTGAGTGAGGAGGTGAGCTGGTCGTCGGTGATTTTGGTCCAGTTTCTTCGTGGAAGCTGGTGCTGGTGTCTGTGGATGGTGGGTGTTCTGAAGGTGAAGTGGACGCAACGATGGTCGGTCCATGGGAGTTCGGTGGTGTGGCTGAAGGTGATGGAGTTTCCTGTAGTGAAGAGGGGGTCGAGGGTGTGTCCTGCTTAGTGCGTGGGCTCAGTCACGATCTGGCGCAGTCCAATGTTGTAGAGGTTGTCCAGGAGGGATGTGGTGTTGGGGTCCAGTTGGTTGTCGAGGTGGAAGTTGAGGTCTCCCAGCAGGGTGTAGTTGGTGGATGCGATGGCCTGCGGGGAGATAATGTCCGTGATGGAGTTGGCGAAGGGTCCGCGGGGTCCAGGGGGTCGGTAGATGAGGGTTCCTCGGAGGGTGGCGGTGGGGCTGGCCAGTATCTTGAAGTGAAGGTGCTCCATCAGTTCTGTGGGCTCGTCAGGGAGTGTGCTCAGGCGGAGGCTGGATTTGTGGACGATGGCGATTCCTCCTCCTGGGCGGGTGGGGCGGTCCTTCCTGGAGATCTTGTATCCTTGGAGGATGGCGATGTCCGATCCCGAGGTGGTGTTGGTCCAGGTTTCGGTGAAGAACGCTACGTCCGGGGTGGTGCTGTCGAGGAGGTCCCAGATTTCTGTGGCGTGTTTGTGGAGGGATCGGACGTTGAGGAGGATGCATTGCAGGGTCTTCGGTTCGGTTGTGTTCTTGTGGGCGGGTTGTGCTGGATCCGTGTTCTTGGCGGTGCTGCAGGTGTGCCGGCAGCGGTGACAGCTGAAGGGTCCGTGGGAGTCGGCTGGTGATGCTAGCTTGCAGTTGTTGTTGCGGCCTGGGTTGAGTGCGTGGAGTGCTGCTGGGTCATAGCGTTGGCGGGGCGGAGGTCCAGGGTTCCTGGCGCTGGTCGCGGTCGGGTGCAGATGGGCTTGCCTTTGACGCGCCTTCGGCGCGCCCGCGGCCGCGCAGTGGCCGCCATTAAGTAGGGGTCGGGGAGGGCTGGACAGCTGGGAGGCGGGAGCGGGGAGGGGAGCTGGATTGGGCCGGTCGCGCTGAGGGGGAGGGGCCGCGGGGGCAGCAGCGGCGGGGAAAGGTGAAGGGAGGACATAAGGGATAAAGAAAAAAGGGAAAATAGGCAGAAATAAGGCACAAAAGAGCAGAGATGCAGAAAGGTGAAAGATAAAACAGGGTAGAAAAACGAGTGAAAACTAGTGAAAGGGCAGAGCGAGAGGAAGGGAAAATGAGCAGAAATAAGGCACAAAAGAGCAGAGATGCAGAAAAGTGCAGAAAGGTGAAAGATAAAAGAGGGTAGAAAAACGAGTGAAAACAAGTGAAAGGGCAGAGCGAGAGGAAGGGAAAATGAGCAGAAATAAGGCACAAAAGAGCAGAGATGCAGAAAAGTGCAGAAAGGTGAAAGATAAAAAAGGGTAGAAAAACGAGTGAAAGAGCAGAGTTAGAGGAAGGAGACAGAGGTCCACTGGACCACCAGGGATGAGGCACAGGGAAACCTGCGGGTGGAGGAGGGCCTCGATCACCAACACTCGAGAGTGCAGGGGCAGGGGCAGGCCTCACTTAATGGTGGAGCTGCGAGGGTGGGTGAGCAATTTCACTGACAATGAGTCAGTGGTCTTGCTCGCCTGTCCCCGCAGTGGCCGCCATTAAATAGGGGTCGGGGCGGGCTGGACAGCTGGGAGGCGGGAGCGGGGAGGGGAGCTGGATTGGGCCAGTCGCGCTGGCGGGGAGGGGCCACGGGGGCAGCAGCGGCGGGGAAAGGTGAAGGGAGGAAATAAGGGATAAAGAAAAAAGGGAAAATAGGCAGAAATAAGGCACAAAAGAGCAGAGATGCAGAAAGGTGAAAGATAAAAGAGGGTAGAAAAACGAGTGAAAACTAGTGAAAGGGCAGAGCGAGAGGAAGGGAAAATGAGCAGAAATAAGGCACAAAAGAGCAGAGATGCAGAAAAGTGCAGAAAGGTGAAAGATAAAAGAAGGGTAGAAAAACGAGTGAAAACAAGTGAAAGGGCAGAGCGAGAGGAAGGGAAAATGAGCAGAAATAAGGCACAAAAGAGCAGAGATGCAGAAAAGTGCAGAAAGGTGAAATATAAAAAAGGGTAGAAAAACGAGTGAAAGAGCAGAGTTAGAGGAAGGAGACAGAGGTCCACTGGACCACCAGGGATGAGGCGCAGGGAAACCTGTGGGTGGAGGAGGGCCTCGATCACCAACACTCGAGAGTGCAGGGGCAGGGGCAGGCCTCACTTAATGGTGGAGCTGCGAGGGTGGGAGAGCAATTTCACTGACAATGAGTCAGTGGTCTTTCTCGCCTGTCCCCGCAGTGGCTGCCATTAAGTAGGGGTCGAGGAGGGCTGGACAGCTGGGAGGCGGGAGCGGGAGGGGAGCTGGATTGGGCCGGTCGCGCTGGGGGAGGGGCCGCGGGGGCAGCAGCGGCGGGGAAAGGTAAAGGGAGGAAATAAGGGATAAAGAAAAAGGGAAAATAGGCAGAAATAAGGCACAAAAGAGCAGAGATGAAGAAAGGTGAAAGATAAAAGAGGGTAGAAAAACGAGTGAAAACTAGTGAAAGGGCAGAGCGAGAGGAAGGGAAAATGAGCAGAAATAAGGCACAAAAGAGCAGAGATGCAGAAAAGTGCAGAAAGGTGAAAGATAAAAGAGGGTAGAAAAATGAGTGAAAACAAGTGAAAGGGCAGAGCGAGAGGAAGGGAAAATGAGCAGAAATAAGGCACAAAAGAGCAGAGATGCAGAAAAGTGCAGAAAGGTGAAAGATAAAAAAGGGTAGAAAAACGAGTGAAAGAGCAGAGTTAGAGGAAGGAGACAGAGGTCCACTGGACCACCAGGGATGAGGCGCAGGGAAACCTGCGGGTGGAGGAGGGCCTCGATCACCAACACTCGAGAGTGCAGGGGCAGGCCTCACTTAATGGTGGAGCTGCGAGGGTGGGAGAGCAATTTCACTGACAATGAATCAGTGGTCTTGCTCGCCTGTCCCCGCAGTGGCGCCATTAAGTAGGGGTCGGGAGGGCTGGACAGCTGGGAGGCGGGAGCGGGGAGGGGAGCTGGATTGGGTCGGTCGCGCTGGGGGGAGGGGCCGCGGGGGCAGCAGCGGCAGGGAAAGGTAAAGGGAGGAAATAAGGGATAAAGAAAAAGGGAAAATAGGCAGAAATAAGGCACAAAAGAGCAGAGATGCAGAAAGGTGAAAGATAAAAGAGGGTAGAAAAACGAGTGAAAACTAGTGAAAGGGCAGAGCGAGAGGAAGGGAAAATGAGCAGAAATAAGGCACAAAAGAGCAGAGATGTAGAAAAGTGCAGAAAGGTGAAAGATAAAAGAGGGTAGAAAAACGAGTGAAAACAAGTGAAAGGGCAGAGCGAGAGGAAGGGAAAATGAGCAGAAATAAGGCACAAAAGAGCAGAGATGCAGAAAAGTGCAGAAAGGTGAAAGATAAAAAAGGGTAGAAAAACGAGTGAAAGAGCAGAGTTAGAGGAAGGAGACAGAGGTCCACTGGACCACCAGGGATGAGGCGCAGGAAACCTGCGGGTGGAGGAGGGCCTCGATCACCAACACTCGAGAGTGCAGGGGCAGGGGCAGGCCTCACTTAATGGTGGAGCTGCGAGGGTGGGTGAGCAATTTCACTGACAATGAGTCAGTGGCCTTGCTCGCCTGTCCCCGCAGTGGCCGCCATTAAATAGGGGTCGGGGCGGGCTGGACAGCTGGGAGGCGGGAGCGGGGAGGGGAGCTGGATTGGGCCAGTCGCGCTGGGGGGGAGGGGCCACGGGGGCAGCAGCGGCGGGGAAAGGTGAAGGGAGGAAATAAGGGATAAAGAAAAAAGGGAAAATAGCCAGAAATAAGGCACAAAAGAGCAGAGATGCAGAAAGGTGAAAGATAAAAGAGGGTAGAAAAACGAGTGAAAACTAGTGAAAGGGCAGAGCGAGAGGAAGGGAAAATGAGCAGAAATAAGGCACAAAAGAGCAGAGATGCAGAAAAGTGCAGAAAGGTGAAAGATAAAAGAAGGGTAGAAAAACGAGTGAAAACAAGTGAAAGGGCAGAGCGAGAGGAAGGGAAAATGAGCAGAAATAAGGCACAAAAGAGCAGAGATGCAGAAAAGTGCAGAAAGGTGAAAGATAAAAAGGGTAGAAAAACGAGTGAAAGAGCAGAGTTAGAGGAAGGAGACAGAGGTCCACTGGACCACCAGGGATGAGGCGCAGGGAAACCTGTGGGTGGAGGAGGGCCTCGATCACCAACACTCGAGAGTGCAGGGGCAGGGGCAGGCCTCACTTAATGGTGGAGCTGCGAGGGTGGGAGAGCAATTTCACTGACAATGAGTCAGTGGTCTTTCTCGCCTGTCCCCGCAGTGGCTGCCATTAAGTAGGGGTCGGGGAGGGCTGGACAGCTGGGAGGCGGGAGCGGGGAGGGGAGCTGGATTGGGTCGGTCGCGCTGGGGGGGAGGGGCCGCGGGGGCAGCAGCGGCAGGGAAAGGTAAAGGGAGGAAATAAGGGATAAAGAAAAAAGGGAAAATAGGCAGAAATAAGGCACAAAAGAGCAGAGATGCAGAAAGGTGAAAGATAAAAGAGGGTAGAAAAACGAGTGAAAACTAGTGAAAGGGCAGAGCGAGAGGAAGGGAAAATGAGCAGAAATAAGGCACAAAAGAGCAGAGATGTAGAAAAGTGCAGAAAGGTGAAAGATAAAAGAGGGTAGAAAAACGAGTGAAAACAAGTGAAAGGGCAGAGCGAGAGGAAGGGAAAATGAGCAGAAATAAGGCACAAAAGAGCAGAGATGCAGAAAAGTGCAGAAAGGTGAAAGATAAAAAAGGGTAGAAAAACGAGTGAAAGAGCAGAGTTAGAGGAAGGAGACAGAGGTCCACTGGACCACCAGGGATGAGGCGCAGGGAAACCTGCGGGTGGAGGAGGGCCTCGATCACCAACACTCGAGAGTGCAGGGGCAGGGGCAGGCCTCACTTAATTGTGGAGCTGCGAGGGTGGGAGAGCAATTTCACTGACAATGAGTCAGTGGTCTTGCTCGCCTGTCTCCGCAGTGGCCGCCATTAAGTAGGGGTCGGGGAGGGCTGGACAGCTGGGAGGCGGGAGCGGGGAGGGGAGCTGGATTGGGCCGGTCGCGCTGGGGGGGAGGGGCCACGGGGGCAGCAGCGGCGGGGAAAGGTGAAGGGAGGAAATAATGGATAAAGAAAAAAGGGAAAATAGGCAGAAATAAGGCACAAAAGGGCAGAGATGCAGAAAGGTGAAAGATAAAAGAGGGTAGAAAAACGAGTGAAAACTAGTGAAAGGGCAGAGCGAGAGGAAGGGAAAATGAGCAGAAATAAGGCACAAAAGAGCAGAGATGCAGAAAAGTGCAGAAAGGTGAAAGATAAAAGAAGGGTAGAAAAACGAGTGAAAACAAGTGAAAGGGCAGAGCGAGAGGAAGGGAAAATGAGCAGAAATAAGGCACAAAAGAGCAGAGATGCAGAAAAGTGCAGAAAGGTGAAAGATAAAAAAGGGTAGAAAAACGAGTGAAAGAGCAGAGTTAGAGGAAGGAGACAGAGGTCCACTGGACCACCAGGGATGAGGCGCAGGGAAACCTGCGGGTGGAGGAGGGCCTCGATCACCAACACTCGAGAGTGCAGGGGCAGGGGTAGGCCTCACTTAATGGTGGAGCTGCGAGGGTGGGAGAGCAATTTCACTGACAATGAGTCAGTGGTCTTGCTCGCCTGTCCCAACAGTGGCCGCCATTAAGTAGGGGTCGGGGAGGGCTGGACAGCTGGGAGGCGGGAGCGGGGAGGGAGCTGGATTGGGCCGGTCGCGCTGGGGCGAGGGGCCGCGGGGCAGCAGCGGCGGGGAAAGGTAAAGGGAGGAAATAAGGGATAAAGAAAAAGGGAAAATAGGCAGAAATAAGGCACAAAAGAGCAGAGATGCAGAAAGGTGAAAGATAAAAGAGGGTAGAAAAACGACTGAAAACTAGTGAAAGGGCAGAGCGAGAGGAAGGGAAAATGAGCAGAAATAAGGCACAAAAGAGCAGAGATGCAGAAAAGTGCAGAAAGGTGAAAGATAAAAGAGGGTAGAAAAACGAGTGAAAACTAGTGAAAGGGCAGAGCGAGAGGAAGGGAAAATGAGCAGAAATACGGCACAAAAGAGCAGAGATGCAGAAAAGTGCAGAAAGGTGAAAGATAAAAGAGGGTAGAAAAACGAGTGAAAACAAGTGAAAGGGCAGAGCGAGAGGAAGGGAAAATGAGCAGAAATAAGGCACAAAAGAGCAGAGATGCAGAAAAGTGCAGAAAGGTGAAAGATAAAAAAGGGTAGAAAAACGAGTGAAAGAGCAGAGTTAGAGGAAGGAGACAGAGGTCCACTGGACCACCAGGGATGAGGCGCAGGAAACCTGCGGGTGGAGGAGGGCCTCGATCACCAACACTCGAGAGTGCAGGGGCAGGCCTCACTTAATGGTGGAGCTGCGAGGGTGGGAGAGCAATTTCACTGACAATGAGTCAGTGGTCTTGCTCGCCTGTCCCCGCAGTGGCTGCCATTAAGTAGGGGTCGAGGAGGGCTGGACAGCTGGGAGGCGGGAGCGGGAGGGGAGCTGGATTGGGCCGGTCGCGCTGGGGGAGGGGCCGTGGGGGCAGCAGCGGCGGGGAAAGGTAAAGGGAGGAAATAAGGGATAAAGAAAAAGGGAAAATAGGCAGAAATAAGGCACAAAAGAGCAGAGATGCAGAAAGGTGAAAGATAAAAGAGGGTAGAAAAACGAGTGAAAACTAGTGAAAGGGCAGAGCGAGAGGAAGGGAAAATGAGCAGAAATAAGGCACAAAAGAGCAGAGATGCAGAAAAGTGCAGAAAGGTGAAAGATAAAAGAGGGTAGAAAAACGAGTGAAAACTAGTGAAAGGGCAGAGCGAGAGGAAGGGAAAATGAGCAGAAATAAGGCACAAAAGAGCAGAGATGCAGAAAAGTGCAGAAAGGTGAAAGATAAAAGAGGGTAGAAAAACGAGTGAAAACAAGTGAAAGGGCAGAGCGAGAGGAAGGGAAAATGAGCAGAAATAAGGCACAAAAGAGCAGAGATGCAGAAAAGTGCAGAAAGGTGAAAGATAAAAAAAGGGTAGAAAAACGAGTGAAAGAGCAGAGTTAGAGGAAGGAGACAGAGGTCCACTGGACCACCAGGGATGAGGCGCAGGAAACCTGCGGGTGGAGGAGGGCCTCGATCACCAACACTCGAGAGTGCAGGGGCAGGCCTCACTTAATGGTGGAGCTGCGAGGGTGGGAGAGCAATTTCACTGACAATGAGTCAGTGGTCTTGCTCGCCTGTCCCCGCAGTGGCGCCATTAAGTAGGGGTCGGGGAGGGCTGGACAGCTGGGAGGCGGGGAGGGGAGCTGGATTGGGCCGGTCGCGCTGGGGGGGAGGGGCCGCGGGGGCAGCAGGGAAAGGTAAAGGGAGGAAATAAGGGATAAAGAAAAAAGGGAAAATAGGCAGAAATAAGGCACAAAAGAGCAGAGATGCAGAAAGGTGAAAGATAAAAGAGGGTAGAAAAACGAGTGAAAACTAGTGAAAGGGCAGAGCGAGAGGAAGGGAAAATGAGCAGAAATAAGGCACAAAAGAGCAGAGATGCAGAAAAGTGCAGAAAGGTGAAAGATAAAAGAGGATAGAAAAACGAGTGAAAACAAGTGAAAGGGCAGAGCGAGAGGAAGGGAAAATGAGCAGAAATAAGGCACAAAAGAGCAGAGATGCAGAAAAGTGCAGAAAGGTGAAAGATAAAAAAGGGTAGAAAAACGAGTGAAAGAGCAGAGTTAGAGGAATGAGACAGAGGTCCACTGGACCACCAGGGATGAGGCGCAGGAAACCTGCGGGTGGAGGAGGGCCTCGATCACCAACACTCGAGAGTGCAGGGGCAGGGGAAGGCCTCACTTAATTGTGGAGCTGCGAGGGTGGGTGAGCAATTTCACTGACAATGAGTCAGTGGTCTTGCTCGCCTGTCCCCGCAGTGGCCGCCATTAAATACGGGTCGGGGAGGGCTGGACAGCTGGGAGGCGGGAGCGGGGAGGGGAGCTGGATTGGGCCAGTCGCGCTGGGGGGGAGGGGCCACGGGGGCAGCAGCGGCGGGGAAAGGTGAAGGGAGGAAATAAGGGATAAAGAAAAAAGGGAAAATAGGCAGAAATAAGGCACAAAAGAGCAGAGATGCAGAAAGGTGAAAGATAAAAGAGGGTAGAAAAACGAGTGAAAACTAGTGAAAGGGCAGAGCGAGAGGAAGGGAAAATGAGCAGAAATAAGGCACAAAAGAGCAGAGATGCAGAAAAGTGCAGAAAGGTGAAAGATAAAAGAGGATAGAAAAACGAGTGAAAACAAGTGAAAGGGCAGAGCGAGAGGAAGGGAAAATGAGCAGAAATAAGGCACAAAAGAGCAGAGATGCAGAAAAGTGCAGAAAGGTGAAAGATAAAAAAGGGTAGAAAAACGAGTGAAAGAGCAGAGTTAGAGGAAGGAGACAGAGGTCCACTGGACCACCAGGGATGAGGCGCAGGGAAACCTGCGGGTGGAGGAGGGCCTCGATCACCAACACTCGAGAGTGCAGGGGCAGGGGCAGGCCTCACTTAATTGTGGAGCTGCGAGGGTGGGAGAGCAATTTCACTGACAATGAGTCAGTGGTCTTGCTCGCCTGTCCCCGCAGTGGCCGCCATTAAGTAGGGGTCGGGGAGGGCTGGACAGCTGGGAGGCGGGAGCGGGGAGGGGAGCTGGATTGGGCCGGTCGCGCTGGGGGGGAGGGGCCACGGGGGCAGCAGCGGCGGGGAAAGGTGAAGGGAGGAATTAAGGGATAAAGAAAAAAGGGAAAATAGGCAGAAATAAGGCACAAAAGAGCAGAGATGCAGAAAGGTGAAAGATAAAAGAGGGTAGAAAAACGAGTGAAAACTAGTGAAAGGGCAGAGCGAGAGGAAGGGAAAATTAGCAGAAATAAGGCACAAAAGAGCAGAGATGCAGAAAAGTGCAGAAAGGTGAAAGATAAAAGAAGGGTAGAAAAACGAGTGAAAACAAGTGAAAGGGCAGAGCGAGAGGAAGGGAAAATGAGCAGAAATAAGGCACAAAAGAGCAGAGATGCAGAAAAGTGCAGAAAGGTGAAAGATAAAAAAGGGTAGAAAAACGAGTGAAAGAGCAGAGTTAGAGGAAGGAGACAGTGGTCCACTGGACCACCAGGGATGAGGCGCAGGGAAACCTGCGGGTGGAGGAGGGCCTCGATCACCAACACTCGAGAGTGCAGGGGCAGGCCTCACTTAATGGTGGAGCTGCGAGGGTGGGAGAGCAATTTCACTGACAATGAGTCAGTGGTCTTGCTCGCCTGTCCTCGCAGTGGCTGCCATTAAGTAGGGGTCGAGGAGGGCTGGACAGCTGGGAGGCGGGAGCGGGGAGGGGAGCTGGATTGGGCCGGTCGCGCTGGGGGAGGGGCCGCGGGGGCAGCAGCGGCGGGGAAAGGTAAAGGGAGGAAATAAGGGATAAAGAAAACGGGAAAATAGGCAGAAATAAGGCACAAAAGAGCAGAGATGCAGAAAGGTGAAAGATAAAAGAGGGTAGAAAAACGAGTGAAAACTAGTGAAAGGGCAGAGCGAGAGGAAGGGAAAATGAGCAGAAATAAGGCACAAAAGAGCAGAGATGCAGAAAAGTGCAGAAAGGTGAAAGATAAAAGAGGGTAGAAAAACGAGTGAAAACTAGTGAAAGGGCAGAGCGAGAGGAAGGGAAAATGAGCAGAAATAAGGCACAAAAGAGCAGAGATGCAGAAAAGTGCACAAAGGTGAAAGATAAAAGAGGGTAGAAAAACGAGTGAAAACAAGTGAAAGGGCAGAGCGAGAGGAAGGGAAAATGAGCAGAAATAAGGCACAAAAGAGCAGAGATGCAGAAAAGTGCAGAAAGGTGAAAGATAAAAAATGGGTAGAAAAACGAGTGAAAGAGCAGAGTTAGAGGAAGGAGACAGAGGTCCACTGGACCACCAGGGATGAGGCGCAGGGAAACCTGCGGGTGGAGGAGGGCCTCGATCACCAACACTCGAGAGTGCAGGGGCAGGCCTCACTTAATGGTGGAGCTGCGAGGGTGGGAGAGCAATTTCACTGACAATGAGTCAGTGGTCTTGCTCGCCTGTCCCCGCAGTGGCGCCATTAAGTAGGGGTCGGGGAGGGCTGGACAGCTGGGAGGCGGGAGCGGGGAGGGGAGCTGGATTGGGCCGGTCGCGCTGGGGGGGAGGGGCCGCGGGGGCAGCAGGGAAAGGTAAAGGGAGGAAATAAGGGATAAAGAAAAAAGGGAAAATAGGCAGAAATAAGGCACAAAAGAGCAGAGATGCAGAAAGGTGAAAGATAAAAGAGGGTAGAAAAACGAGTGAAAACTAGTGAAAGGGCAGAGCGAGAGGAAGGGAAAATGAGCAGAAATAAGGCACAAAAGAGCAGAGATGCAGAAAAGTGCAGAAAGGTGAAAGATAAAAGAGGGTAGAAAAACGAGTGAAAACAAGTGAAAGGGCAGAGCGAGAAGAAGGGAAAATGAGCAGAAATAAGGCACAAAAGAGCAGAGATGCAGAAAAGTGCAGAAAGGTGAAATATAAAAAGGGTAGAAAAACGAGTGAAAGAGCAGAGTTAGAGGAAGGAGACAGAGGTCCACTGGACCACCAGGGATGAGGCGCAGGGAAACCTGCGGGTGGAGGAGGGCCTCGATCACCAACACTCGAGAGTGCAGGGGCAGGGGCAGGCCTCACTTAATTGTGGAGCTGCGAGGGTGGGAGAGCAATTTCACTGACAATGAGTCAGTGGTCTTGCTCGCCTGTCCCCGCAGTGGCCGCCATTAAGTAGGGGTCGGGGAGGGCTGGACAGCTGGGAGGCGGGAGCGGGGAGGGGAGCTGGATTGGGCCGGTCGCGCTGTGGGGGAGGGGCCACGGGGGCAGCAGCGGCGGGGAAAGGTGAAGGGAGGAAATAAGGGATAAAGAAAAAAGGGAAAATAGGCAGAAATAAGGCACAAAAGAGCAGAGATGCAGAAAGGTGAAAGATAAAAGAGGGTAGAAAAACGAGTGAAAACTAGTGAAAGGGCAGAGCGAGAGCAAGGGAAAATGAGCAGAAATAAGGCACAAAAGAGCAGAGATGCAGAAAAGTGCAGAAAGGTGAAAGATAAAAGAAGGGTAGAAAAACGAGTGAAAACAAGTGAAAGGGCAGAGCGAGAGGAAGGGAAAATGAGCAGAAATAAGGCACAAAAGAGCAGAGATGCAGAAAAGTGCAGAAAGGTGAAATATAAAAAGGGTAGAAAAACGAGTGAAAGAGCAGAGTTAGAGGAAGGAGACAGAGGTCCACTGGACCACCAGGGATGAGGCGCAGGGAAACCTGTGGGTGGAGGAGGGCCTCGATCACCAACACTCGAGAGTGCAGGGGCAGGGGCAGGCCTCACTTAATGGTGGAGCTGCGAGGGTGGGAGAGCAATTTCACTGACAATGAGTCAGTGGTCTTGCTCGCCTGTCCCCGCAGTGGCCGCCATTAAGTAGGGGTCGGAGAGGGCTGGACAGCTGGGAGCGGGGAGGGGAGCTGGATTGGGCCGGTCGCTGTGGTGGGGAGGGGCCGCCGGGGCAGCAGCGGCGGAAAAAGGTAAAGGGAGGAAATAAGGGATAAAGAAAAAAGGGAAAATAGGCAGAAATAAGGCACAAAAGAGCAGCCATTCATAAAGGTGAAAGATAAAAGAGGGTAGAAAAACGAGTGAAAACTAGTGAAAGGGCAGAGCGAGAGGAAGGGAAAATGAGCAGAAATAAGGCACAAAAGAGCAGAGATGCAGAAAAGTGCAGAAAGGTGAAAGATAAAAGAGGGTAGAAAAACGAGTGAAAACAAGTGAAAGGGCAGAGCGAGAGGAAGGGAAAATGAGCAGAAATAAGGCACAAAAGAGCAGAGATGCAGAAAAGTGCAGAAAGGTGAAAGATAAAAAAGGGTAGAAAAACGAGTGAAAGAGCAGAGTTAGAGGAAGGAGACAGAGGTCCACTGGACCACCAGGGATGAGGCGCAGGGAAACCTGCGGGTGGAGGAAGGCCTCGATCACCAACACTCGAGAGTGCAGGGGCAGGGGCAGGGGCAGGCCTCACTTAATGGTGGAGCTGCGAGGGTGGGAGAGCAATTTCACTGACAATGAGTCAGTGGTCTTGCTCGCCTGTCCCCGCAGTGGCCGCCATTAAGTAGGGGTCGGGGAGGGCTGGACAGCTGGGAGGCGGGAGCGGGGAGGGGAGCTGGATTGGGCCGGTCGCGCTGGGGGGAGGGGCCGCGGGGCAGCAGCGGCGGGGAAAGGTAAAGGGAGGAAATAAGGGATAAAGAAAAAAGGGAAAATAGGCAGAAATAAGGCACAAAAGAGCAGAGATGCAGAAAGGTGAAAGATAAAAGAGGGTAGAAAAACGAGTGAAAACTAGTGAAAGGGCAGAGCGAGAGGAAGGGAAAATGAGCAGAAATAAGGCATAAAAGAGCAGAGATACAGAAAAGTGCAGAAAGGTGAAAGATAAAAGAGGGTAGAAAAACGAGTGAAAACAAGTGAAAGGGCAGAGCGAGAGGAAGGGAAAATGAGCAGAAATAAGGCACAAAAGAGCAGAGATGCAGAAAAGTGCAGAAAGGTGAAAGATAAAAAAAGGGTAGAAAAACGAGTGAAAGAGCAGAGTTAGAGGAAGGAGACAGAGGTCCACTGGACCACCAGGGATGAGGCGCAGGGAAACCTGCGGGTGGAGGAGGGCCTCGATCACCAACACTCGAGAGTGGAGGGGCAGGGGCAGGCCTCACTTAATGGTGGAGCTGCGAGGGTGGGAGAGCAATTTCACTGACAATGAGTCAGTGGTCTTGCTCGCCTGTCCCCGCAGTGGCCGCCATTAAGTAGGGGTAAGGAATTTTTCACATAAATTGGCTAAAAATCCATAGATTTCAAATGGAGAACTAATGAAATATTAAAAGCAAACTTGTGATAATATCAAGGAAGCTTTATGTATCCAGGTAATGAAATGCCTCTATACGAGGCATAAAATAACAACCACAACAGCAGGTGCCCTCTGGGACCAAGGATCCAAAATCAGGAATATGTCTCCAAACTTAAAATAAATGATCTCTCAAGTATTAACTATGCCTGTATTTCAGGATAGTCATTGTGGCTGAAACATCAGCTTGCCCCTCTCAGAAATAACAGACATCTGATCATGAAATATAAAAAAGAAATAATTTCGGATACATAAGTTCCACTCCCTAGAAGCAAAGCTTAACGTTGTCAAGGAAAATATATTTTTGACCCAAAATACCACATTTACATTTTTAGAAACCACATTTTGGTCCCCAAACATCAACTTATCATTTTCAAAAAGCACACAAATACACTATTGTCCACAGGGATGCATTTGCCTTTCATTCCTATTATCATGAAGAAGATGGCAAGGATTTTCACCACCATTGTGCCTGGTTTAGTCGTAATTAAGTAAAAAATGGGCATAATATGTTATGAATGGCCACTGGTATGCATAGATAGCCAGCATTTACAAACAAATGTCCATAGTACATAAGTACATAACTGATAGCCTTCCGTTCTGAAGGAAAACCCAGCACATCGCTAAGATTGCCACAAACTTGCCATTGATGGGTCACTATTATGCAGGGATAGCCAGCACATCTCCCATACTGGTCACTGATGGACCACAATTATGTCCAGGGTAGCCAGCTTGTCATCGATTATGCACACACATATTTTACTGATGGCCCACTATTTGCAGGGGCAGCACAGGATGTCACTAAGAATGCATACAATCTGACACTGATGCGGCACCATTATGTCAGGAATGGCCAACATGGTGCTATATCTGTCCACTATATGTCAGTTATAGTCTACCAGTAAATCAGGAATACCCAGTATGTCACCAAGAATGCCCACAATAGGCCATGATAGGCCCTATTAGACACGGCCGAGCACCCTGACCTTCTACCCCACCAAAAACACACATAAATGCACATATGCACTCACACAGGATCACTCACAAATACTCACTCACAACATTTACATGCATATATATGCCCAAATGCTGAAACACAAATTTGCCGTCACACTCACTCAGAGACATTCAAATCTCAGAGCCCGCATGCCTTCCTACTACTTATCTCTTGGTTGATGGCGGTGGTCTCAGCATGGCAGCCGTATCACCTCCATGGCTTTGCAGTTGCACGGTATTTCCACCAGTTCGCAAAAGCTTCTGAGTGGCAGCTGGTGGCAGGAAGAGGAAGCAGTGGAGCCCAGAGCTGGCCTAGCCATGTAGTACTAGCCACCCCAGGGTTCAGGGGAAGGAGAGGAGCTAGCTTCAGCATCCCACCTCCTGAGCCAGTAGGAGGCTGAGCGCTTCCAGCAATTGGCTGGGAGAAGACAGTATCAGCACTATTAGTGAAATCTGTCCAAACAATGCCAAGAGGCAAGTAAGAATGTTTCAAGAAGACTTGAGACCACAGTCATGGGGACATTAATAAAATCACTTACAAAAGAAAGGGCAGGCAAACATATTAAGAATCCTCCCTTCTCCGGGGCTCTAGAACAATTTTAATTGGTTACCATTCTATGATGATAATGACAGTCGCTGATTTTCCCACCAGGGGCTCAAGATATGCCTGTTTAGTTGATAGGATAATTGTTCAATCCATGCTGGTTACTGTCCACATTCAATTCAGACTTCAATTCTGGTGCACATTGGGAGAGCACCTTCAGAACTTGGCTATTTTTCCATCGCCCAAACAATATCAAAAATGCTATTTGAAGGAAAGAAGGTGATAAGCAGGATGGCACCATGACCAGTCATTAGTCTTGAAATTTGTTAAATTATGCGTAAGACAAGTTGTGAGGTTGAATGCAGCCAAGATCAAATTAGGCTTTAAGGCCCTGATACTCAAAGTACGGCCCGGGGGCCACATGCGGCCCTCCTGACCTTTACATGAGGCCCCCTGAGCAGCAGCAGCACTGGGCTGCTGTAAACTCGACTCGGCACTAACATTAAAAAAAATAATAATATACAGCAAGCACTTACTTTAAGGTTAATTGCAGTTAAACAAAAGGAAGTAACTAACATGTAAAAATACCATAATCTTTCAAAATCCAAAAAGTGTATTTCATTGACCTTCATGCTCATACCCCACCCTGACAACAATGCCATTAGTGATTACATCCAAACACAGGAGATGGTTTTGTACAACATGCATCCTGAAGTCATGTATTTCGAGGTCATCATATATGTGATGAAGAAGAAAAAGGTGGCAAATTGAAATAAAACAATTGCCCAGGGTCACACAATTTGGTCAAGTGGAGAAGCCGGGATTCAACCCAGTTTTTCTGGTTTCACATTGCGCAATTGAGTTCAACCACTAGATATACATACTTTGCTTCCCCTACACTCACTTTACATCCCCCTCCCTTGCTGGTATTAGTGCGGCCCTCGGTCACACCAAAGACCAAACATTGTGGCCCCCGGGAAAATGTTTGTGAGTACCCATGCTTTAAGGGTATCGAAAGATTTGGGTTTGTATAGGATGAGAGATGAAGTTTTGAATGGGGGAAGGTTCGTGGGGTGTACACAAACAGGACACATAACAATGTTGCTAGAGCACTGGCAAGGAGGGGTCCTGGATGACATCACTGCACACACCTGCACCATATCTCTATACAGACCCGCTGCCAGAGCAATACGTTGTGTTCTGGAGGTAACATCTCTGTAAGAATGAAGGCTATATGTGCCCAACAGAAACAAATCTTCAGAGTGCCAATACTGCATTCTTGGTAGTGCAGGTCGCAACAAAAGCCACACGGAGGTACACAAGTATAAAAATAGATTATTTGCTTATCTTGGTGAATGAATAGTGCTCAAGTGCAAAATGTGCAAAAATAAAGGTCAGGTAAGCAATTCCTCTCTATCCGACTTTTCACCTACGTCCGTGGGTTTTGTCACAAATAGATAATTACACCACAGGCTTCTTTTACACAGTCACAGTTAGTTGATCGTGGCTAACAACCGATGAAAAGTGAGTGAACAAATGGGATTAATCCAGCCTCACATATATGCATAATTGGACATGGAATATAAAAATAGGATGATAAAAAGAAATGGCTCTAATAGTGATTAGGTTACATACAATATTTAGTTACCAATAGCAGTGTTTTTTGTAAATATGTCATGCTTCTAACAGCTATAATCCAATGTATCAGTAGTCTGTTATATATAGAAAGAAATTTATTAATTATTAATTTAGCTGAAAAAACTGTCCAAAGCAGAGCTACTAAAGTGAAGAATTCCTTAAAGTACATGTTCAGTGAAGAGACAATAACGATTCTAAATAGGCACACACTTAAGGGTTCATGGATGAGAGGGACTTGACAGCTATTTAAACCTTAAGAAAAAAATTAAGTGCAAGAGGTAAGTAGCTGTCAGTTTAATATTACCATTAGAACAAGATTACCAAATATGAGAGGAATGGACTACGAGTAATACTAGAAAATATGCTTTCTCTGAACAAGTGGCAAAAGCCTACAGCTGCCTCCCAATGAAAGTGATTACAAAAGAAAAAAATGAAAGAGTTAAAAAAAAGCTCAGCACATCCACAGAGGACTAGCAGCACTGAGAGAACTAATGTAAATATGTAACTCACAGAGTGTCAGTAAGACAGGAGCTGGCATAGACATGTGTACTTAATGGGCTTAATGCCCATATTTTTTGTCAAATTTAATATTTCAAAATGTCATTGTGTAATCTGCTCAAACACATGTTTTGTGACAATAGCTTGAAAATATTATCTGAACTCAGAATATTTTTAACCATTGTATGTTGACCCACTAATATGCCCCCTATGTGATATTGAATTGCTAAAGACCACAGTTTGGTGATCTACCACAAGGTAAAGCAAGGTCGAGTTTGTTAATACTGGACAGGTATCTGAGCGTAATATCTTAACCAATGAGAGTAGTTGTACGTTGAAAGAAGTTAGAATTTTAATTAAGTGTTGGCAAGCATCTCCATTGGTTAGAGTTGCAAAATGATGCTTGTGGAAGCAGCTAGAACACATCCATCCCAGTGGTAAAGGCAGGGCAGACATACAAAGAATTTTCATGAAACCCAATAAAATGCTACTTACCTCCTGGAAGAGCACGATAAAGGGATTGCATTTTCTTCATGTTCGACCTACCTGAAATAATCCACCTCTGATTCCAGCTGCTGGACGTGGGCCTGCAGAATGGGCACTTTGTTGGACTTGGCTTCCAGGTCCTTGACTTTGCCAAGGCTGTTCAGGACAGCCAGCCGGGCTTCCTCCACCTTCTTCCTCATGTCCGCCTGCTCTCTCTTAAGACCCCGGTTGCAATCTTCCAAGGCCACAAGTGCGTCCTGAGATTTCCTAAGCTCCTTTTCCAGTTCTTGGTTAAACCTAATTGCCTCCGCAATCTGTCCGTCTCGGGAGCTGCGGATTAGTTCGACCTCCTTTAAGACACTCTGAAGGCCCTTGGTGGTCTGCGAGTGGCTGCAGCTGAACAGTCGTCGCCTCGCGATGGCGCACCCTCCCTCATTCTGATGGCTGGCGTGACTCTTCCAAAGTCCTACCTGTAATACAGATGTGTAGAGGCAGGTGAAATAAAGGTAAACTGTCCTGCCAGTTTACATAATAATAGAATGTTCTTAGTAGGTATTCAAACAGGTTAACATCTAACTACCTCACTCCTGTTACACATTTCTACACTCCAAAGTGGTGTTAATGTATAGCATCCAACTCAATCATGAACAGCAAAACTTGTAAATGCTGTATTTTAAAAAATGAAAAAGAATTTCTACAGACAACAAATCCAAGATTGTGTTAATATTTAGGCAAAGCCATACTGCGCATAGGTTTAAATTTAAAGATGAAGCAGATACTTCACACAGAACGTGTGCAAAATGTGTAAAGTGCACTGATATAGAAAACCAGCTTGCCCTAGTGGGCTAGTGGCAAAGCTGGAAACTGCGTCTTGACAGAAATCATGCGATTTTGGACGAATACTTAAGTTTCCAGGGTCCTAAATTGTAAAGAATGTGAAATTAATGCAATTGTAAATATTTGAAATGTAAATCAAAATGTTTAAATTCATGATTGAGCTTGTATTGTTACACAACTCCTTCATTAATGTTCAGGACTTTACTGCTCTCCAGCTGGGTTTGTGATATATAAATGCAAACGTGTGCGTACAATAAAGCCGACTCACTCAGCACACAATCAGCAAGTGGGTGCACTCAGTGCTCAATTTGAGAGTGTGTTTGCCGGTGGAGCCACCGGCATTCATTTTTGGGGACCGGCATGTATTTTTGCTCATCATACCGAAAGCAAGATATAGGAAAATACACAAACGGGAAAGTCAGAGAAAGACAAAGATGGAAAAACCTTCACAAAGGGAACAAGCATTTGCAATGCAATAGGTCTCGCATTAGCAAAGTTTTAAGCTATTGCCATTGTAAATGGCATTGTAAAAGGCATTGTAAATGGCAATGCCTTTTATTTATCTGTTTTCAAAACTAACACATAGATAAAAGGTTTGTTATTTACAATGCCAGTAGCTCAATACCATTGCAGGAGAGAGACACGTAGAGCTCCGCCAGTGCGCCTCGATCTTACCCTATTATTCTTGTACTGGAACGAGCACCTGAGTCCACTGTTGCAACACTCCTACAATTCCAGTAATGAAACAAGAACACCGTTGTATCATAGTGCTGAAGACCCACTGTGTGCTCTGCCAGTGCCCCTCAATCCTGAGCCTTGCTATTGTACTTGTGAGGCTAATTTACAGCTCTGCCAGTGTGACTGAATCCTGATCTGCGCCATCCCTGCCATGCCACAAAGACCCACACGCAGCTCTCCCAGTGCATCTCAATCCTGGACTGCAGCCCCTATTTGATTCCAGCTCTGATACCACACACTGTTCTTCTAATGCACCTCCTTCCAAAACGTACACCCCTGCCGTTCCATTATATACAGCTCCCCACGTGTACCTGCAGCTGTGAACCCATACGCTGCTCTTCCAATGCACCTCACTCCTAACTTACACCACCCCCTCCATTCCACCTAGATTAAATACAGCTCCCCCAGTCTACCTGCAGCTCTGAGACCACACGCTGCTTCTCCAATGCACCTCCTTCCTAACTTACACCAGCCCCGCCATTCCATCACATACAGCTCCCCCAGTCTACATGCAAATTGGACCCCACACGCTGCTCCTCCAATGCACCTTCTTCCAAACTTACCCCACCCTGCCATTCAATCAGATAGAGCTCCCCCAGTGTACCTGCAGCTCTGAGACAACACGCTGTTCTTTTGAGGCACCTCCTTCCTAACTTCACCACCCCTGCCATTCCACCACATACAGCTCTCCTAGTGCACCTGCAGCTCTGAGACAACACGCTGCTTTTCCAATGCACCTCCTTCAAAACTTGCCCCACCCCGCCATTCCATTATATACAACGCCCCACTGTACCTGCAGCACCCCCATTGTATTCCAGCTCTGAGACCACATGCTGATAGTATACCGAGATCAGTTACAGAAAGTAAGTAGATATGATCCGGATGTTAATTACTTTATCAGTGCGTTTATATAGCGCCACAAAGCATGACCTCGCTGTAAGGCACATAGCTGCCTTCCTGCTAAAGGTGTTGTAGTTTAAGACACAGTAAAGTAACTGTTTTTCGGACATAAAATAAGCACAAATCCTTACTCAGGCGAGCCTTACCTGTTCTTCTTGGCGACGGCGTGCCTGTCTGTATGTTACAGGGACTTCTTGCAGAGGTGTAACTTTCGGGGTACAGGGGCTCCTTGGTGCCCAGATGCGCAGGTTTATTTCTTGGGGTGCAAGGGCTCCTAGGCAGTTAGTGCTCACAGCTCCGGGTCGGGCACTCACTCCACGGAGCCTAACAGAAGGAGAGGCGCTGCAGCCTACAGAGAAGCCCGGCCCAGCCCCTGGTTCATGCTTCTGCTGAAGGAGGAGCTGAGGTGGGAGGAGGAACCAGCCGGGGGTAGTGAGTACCTACGTCTGTGTGTTGTGAGAACCGATATAGATGAGCCTCGTCATAGAGCGCCTCTGTGCTCCACCCGAGGGTGGCAGCACAAGCAAACTTAAATCGCCAAGACACATATGCCCACAGCCAGAGCGTGCACATCGGCTGTCCGACGCCGTGAGCGTGCGAGCGTGCACATCGGCTGTCCGACGCCGTGAGCGTGCGAGCGTGCACATCGGCTGTCCGACGCCGTGAGCGTGCGAGCGTGCACATCAGCTGTCCAACGCCGTGAGCGTGCGAGTGCCCATGTTTCCTCTTGGCGGGGGGCTTGGTCGGGCCGGCGGAGCTGGGCTTGGGACCGGACGAAGAGCGAGGCAGACTGTATGGCACCAGAGGCAAGACGGGGCTCCCGAGTGGTGAGGAGAGCCCCGCGGCGTGCCGAGGAGACGGCTAGGGAACCTGCAGACCGAGGAGAGACGCCCTCCTGAACCAGCGGTGAGTGAGGGCTTGGCTGGATGCATTGCCGGCACCCATTGTTTTAGCAGACCCGCTAGACAGCGGGCCGCTCCATCATGGGGGCAATTTTGTAGACCTTCTGAGCCCCGGTGAGACATGTAAGGCGCACGCTGAAGGACACGCCATGAGCGTGCACATCGGCTGTCTGAAAGAGACGCCGTGAGCGTGCACATGGCCTGTCCGGGCGCCGTGAGATGTGCACGCGTATGGTGCGAGCAGGAGTTGTGACAACGCCGCGAGCCGTACGCGTGCACATCTCCTGTCTTGCCATACGCGTGCACATGTCCTGTCCCGCATCGCTAAAAAGTCGACAACAATAGATCTCGCCTACGCGAGCAGCGCATGGCGCTGCATCGCTAGGCGAGACCTAAAAAGCAGCAACCGATAAGGGTGAGATAAAGGGACCAGGAGTGTCTGGCAGTGAATTAAAGAGGCATGAGGTGGATTCAAGATACGCAGCATTGGTAGTCAGCATGCTGACTTTTAATAGCGCGGGCCACAGGCCTCTGAGCAGAGCTTTGGGCACCAGCACTCATTCTATTATAAAAATTAAGTACTGGGGGCCACTCCATTTTGGATGACTGGCAATTACAGAGCAAGTCTCACTGATGGCTAACCAGTGGCGGCTGCCTCTGAATGGGGGTGGTGAGGCGAGGGGGGGTGGGGGTTGTTAGGGGGGTTTAAAAGAAGGAAAAAAAACTACCTTCTCCGATGCGCAGCACGCCTCTCCTCGTACTCGCTCTTCTGCAGTCCCGGAAGCACCCAGGCTTCCGGACTCTGCCAGCCAATCACAACGCTGCAGGAGCAGCATCGTAATTGATCTGAGCATCCTATTTGGACGCTCAGGCAGTGCCTGGTGAGGCTGGGCATGTTCTCCACAGGGCTGTGGAACACAGCCCAATGGATAACATGCCAAGTGCGCATGATGGTTTGGCGGGCATAGACGGCGGTCAAAGAGTCATTGCGCACTTAGGAGTGGGCAAGCCACTCCTGCTCCCTCTGATGCGGGGAGTCCAGCCCCGCCTGACCTGGCTGGAGTCTAAAGAAAGATAAAATGATAACAACTGCTTGTTAATATCATTTTATTTTTATTTTGCACTGCTCAAACGAGCAGTGGAGTGACGCTCCTCCACCTTAGTGGAGGAACCGCCACTGTGGCTAACTATAGGTACATAATGTTTACAGGGAACTTATACATGTTAAAAACACTAATGACAAACAAGCGTTTGTAAAGCCTCCAGTGAAGGCATCCTACACTCTGCCTGTGTGGGCAGACCTATGACTAGAATTTGCTATTTCTAATTTCAAAACAAAGTCCAAAGGCAGATATTGAAAACAAAAAGACTGGCCACCGAAGACCCAATCTATTCTTCCCAATACACCCTGACCCTCACAGCAAAGAGGACATTACCTCTCACAATTCCCAGCATGTAGGTGGTGAGTCACTAATGATTATGGGTGCTTGCTCAGATCCAGCATTAACCTAAGAAGGCAAGCATCTATCCTGAATGCCTGTCACCCATGTACGGGAAATTGTGTTTGTGAATATTAACAAGACGCGGGCACTTATGGACAAACACATCTACTCTGCACTCATAGGCTCAAAACTAGCATCTGTTAATGTTTGTGATCTAACAATATAAGCCCTAAACTATTCCCCAGGCTAACTGTAATGCAGAGAAAGTGTCTTTTAATCCAGATCCTGAAGAAAGAATTGTAGCAGATAATAGAGAAGTTGTCATATGACAAAGCATTCATGCTGCATGTCAAATAAAATTCATTCTCTCCAGTTGATGGTTGGGTTTGTGGGAATTCGAAGGCATTTTCAGAAGCATAATATTCAAGGCTTGTAGACAGGTCATAGTAGAATCCATCCACACTTAGTACAATGTTGGATGGAAGGAAATCCACATCCAGTGGTGGCTGCCACGGAACGGGGTGGTGGGGCGGGGGGGGGGGGATAAAACAAAAAATGTAAATATCACTTACCTGATTACGGCCGAACCTTCTCCTCCGTCCTCTTCTCTTCCTGGCTCCCCTAAGCCAATCAGGATGCTGCTGTCACCAGCATGACAGCAGCATTGTGATTGGTCTGAACGGCCTGTTTGGCCACCCAGACAGTGCCTGGGAGCATTGGGTCTGTTCTCCACCTGGATGTGCAACACAGCCAGGTGGAGAAATTCTAAGTGTGCATGATTGTTTGGCCGACCCAAGAAGGCCGGCTAAACTGTCATGCGCACTTATGGTCCACCAGCCACTCCTCCTCCCTGTGACCCCGGTCCCGCCCAGCCCTAACTTGGACCCATAGCCCGACTAAAAATAAAATGATAATAATGTTATTATCATTTTATTTGTCCTTTTTCCACTGCTCAGAGCAGTGGGGGGGACGCTCCTCCACCTTAGCGGAGGAGCCGCCGCTGTCCACATCAGTTCAAATACTATTACTTTTACAGTGCTCACTACTCTCATGGCGACTAACATAATATTGGTCACACCCTGGTCTGAAGCTTGTAGGATTAATAATTGCACTGTAGAGCCTGCTGAAAAAGTTTTTTGTAAAAGTATTGTAATATGTATAAGAACTTTAATACTTCTGTAATTTTGTCCTATATTAGAAAAACACTCATGATTATATATTTGTTAAAATATTGCCTATAGTAAGTTAAACGGATATTGGAAGTGGCAAATTCGTTGCACAACCACAGGGGATCAAGATCAGGAGAAAAGTTCCTATATGAAGCTCTGAGGAGATCGTCGCTGTCTGTTCATTTGTGGTACTTTATCTGGTATACTATATGATCACACTGACTTCCCCACTTCAATCAATACTCTGTACCATGCCCCCTCTAATGCAACATATCTTACTCGTCCAGAAATGTAGTGCAACGTGTAGTATGTGCCTTGGAGATTGATAACAAAAAACTGGATTGTTAGTGAAATAAGAGGTGTGCTTGAGCTACAACACAACCCAACCATCTAGCAGATAGAAGTAAAAGCAGGTTTCTGAGAGGTATACCAAGATTGCCGTTGGTAGTTTGGCACAAGCATCAAGGTGTTCCTTAGATAAAATGCGTGTAGTATATGAACAGCAACACCTTACGCTGGTTCAGCGATCCTGCTGAAGCTCAGCGAGACTGCAAAAAGCTCAGATAGGGAATCTTGGATTCGTAACACCAAGGGTGTTTCATTGTCAGGCACCACTCTCGAGATTTATCTACACACTTTTGTTGAGGTCAAAATACATCAGAAGGGCCTGGTTGGATGGATTCCATGAAGCTTGATAAATTGTTAACGAGGTCCGCTGAAACTTGCTTCTTGTGGCAAAAAAGCTCTGAAAGGGACAAACACGGAAGTCGTGCCCGCTGATGGTGCGCCTTCGCCAGGTAGCCTATGCACATACAGCAGAACATACATGCTTCCTTTTTAGCTAATTTGTCACACCTGAAATAAGTTCAGTAAACTCTGTCTCGATTGAAGCTTGTGACGCAGAGCTTACACAAAGACGTGTGCACACAGCACGACAACCCGCTTCTCCATTTTGCCATCTAATGACAGAGTTCATAATTTAGACAAATGACCAGGAAATCATATTTCAAAAATAGGTTAAAGCAATCGTCGTCTATTAATGCTAGACTTGTAAAGCGAGGGTGGACACAAATTTCTCATTTACAAAATCTAGTAGAAGAAGTGGTGGTCTTCTGAGAAAGTAAACAAGTTGTTCGGTCAGTAAGTGAATGAGTTAGTGGGTGACTGAGTAAGTGTATGAATCAATGTTAGAATGTGAAGAGGTCGCTATACATGAAAGTGATTAATGAAGTAATTGTACATAAATATGAGGGTAATTATTATATTTTGGGAACCTATGTGTCTCTTGGATCTGAACGAATGTAAAACTGGTGAACTTGCACATCTTATTATCTATATTGGTTGCTAAAAATAGATCAAAGCCATAAAGGAAATGGACAAAGGTGTACTTCCAGGCACAGTGCAAACAACTGGACTTCTGTCGTTTGTGTCTATGTGGGAAAGCTTTAATCTTTCTTCACCTCTGTGAAGGTGTTTCATTAGCTCATTTCAATGCTTTTTTAGGTCGAGCCTCGAGTAGCGCGCAAGCGCTGCTCTGGCAAGACTTTAAGTAAGGGGGTTTGAAAAGCTGACCAGACGCTCGTGCGTCATGGCCTTTTCCCTGCGGTTACGCGCGCGGCAGACATCTGTTTGCAATTATCGTGCCCGATAATGCAAAACAGATGTCTCGCTGTGGCGCGCGCGCGCGCACCACTCGCGTCGCCCCCCCCTCCTCCCCGCTCGTGCCTTAAAATGCTTGTTATTTTTGGTATTTGAAGCACACTTTCACCATTGGGACATACACACCACTCGCAGGACAGGCCTCGGTGCCTGGGGCGCCTTGCAGTTGTTGCTTTTTCTTTAAGCAACCACGTGCCTTTCTTTACTTTTTGCACTGTGCGCACTGACTCCTGCACACATTATGGTGCTTTACTGCCGGCCAGCTCTGTTCTTTTAAATTATTTGCTTTATGCCACTGCGTGTCGGAAATGGAGATGCTTCCTCCCCGCTTCAAAGCCGCCGCAGCGCTTTCATCACACTGGATCGGATCCACAAGAGCAATGTGCTTGTGCGGTACCTTAAAGATTTGTTTTTCATAAAGTTCCCCATGCCGCGCTTTTAATTTAATGGCTATCACTTTTAATTATGCTCCGCCCCTCCTGCCCCTGCTGCACGGACGCCGCGTGAAGCCGATGCTATGTCAATTTAAAAACTCTGCGGTCGCCATTGTTCCCCCTCCCGATCTACCTCAACTCAACTAAAGCGCTCCAATACCTTCGAGTCGAGTTCGCGCTATATAAACCTGGAAGGGAAAAAAAAAAACTCCCTCCTTCACCTTTCAGGCTCGCAGTCTGGCCATGGACGAGGGGGAGGAGGAAGGATCTGTGAACCTCCCTGAGCCTGAGAGAGCACGCTCAGCTGCTGCACGGTGGGTTGATTCCTGGCACTCACACCCAAGTAGATCTCAGCACTGTCTGCAGTACAGTGGAGCAAGGTATGGAATCCTGTAGACAAACAAGAATACCCGTAGCTTCAGGCTTCACTTTGGAAACTCTGCCGTGGGCGGGGACAGCACACCTAACCAGGCATGCAAAATATTAGTGCGCGCAAAACAATAACTTCTTTTATGTGTGAAAACCCTATCAGAATAAACTACTAAGTTAAATAAATACATATAGCCTGGATATTCGTTACAAAAAAATTGTTTTTATGTGTTTATGCTTCTAGTTAGCATTATCTATTGCATGTTTTTCAGCAGTAGAAGGTTACAGGAATGACTTTTGTTTGAGAAAGGGCGAGAGTTTTCAGCTCCGCATATATTGCGTATAATGTAGTGTTACACTGATGCATCACCCCTTTAAAGAAAACCATGGTGTGTGTGCTTGGACGGTAGACTGCGTTCTGATTCGTTAGCGGTTGTTCTCTTTAGTTTTGGGGTTGGCGGGTCACCCGGCGTCTGCAGGACTCTATATTTCGAGCCTTGGGGTTTTTTTTTTGTTACAAACTATTGTTATCTGAAGGTCCATCTGGTTCCTCTAACTGAGTCAAAGTGACAACTCCCAAAATGCATAGGTTCGGTTATCAAATGAAACTTCAGGATTAAATACGTGAGTCCGCGGAAATGCACATGCTATCGACTTAGGAAGGATAAGTGTCTGATTTGCCCTGCTCTGGATTCGCAGGTGCAGGCTGCACAAGGATCTGAGCAGCAGATGCATAAACCTGTTGGGCTATTACTTCATCGTTTTAGAGTTAGCACTTTATAAAAGGAGGGGGTGCAAATCTGCCTGTAGTTTAAATGTTAAACAGCCTTTTTATTATGGTCTGGCGTGACAGCGCAGCTATCGCCAGAATATTATGTGTGCATCAAGAGAGAGAGGCTTTCACTTCGCCCACTTGTTAGGCGGCAGGAGTGTATGTTTTGATTGGGCAGAAGATTTATGTTTCCACAAAAAAAGTGCTTGCCCTCCATGCAACAGTGATCATTTTGTTTATTTAGCCAGATGTCCACTCTCAAAGTTAGTCCTCAGACACATGCATGTCATGTCACCCTGTTTGTAAAAACAGGATCCATAACGGGCCAGCGGATGACCTCCAGGGAATACACGCAAGGAAAAAAAAAAACATGTTCGGTTTATTCTATCTGCAAAAAACCTATAATCACATGTTAGACGTCTCTCTACTCTACTATGCCCCACTCTACTGTATGCAAATGCTCTATACCCCACCCTACTATACCCAACTGCACTCTTTACCACTGCACTCTATACAACCGCAGGATAAGCCACTCCACTGTACTTTGCACCACTTCACTCTATGCTACTCCATACTACTCTGCTATGCAAAACTGCACTCTATGGCACTGCAATCTTTGCCAACCCACTCTACTCTTTACCATTCCACTCTTTACCATTCCACTCTATACCACTTCACTCTACGGCACAACACTCTATGCTACGCCCCTCTAAGCCACTCTTTTACAATCTGTGCCACTCCACTCCATTGCAATTTGCGCAGCTCCACTCTATTCCACTATACACAACTTTACACCACTGCACTCCACATCACATAATTACTATACACATAATTCCATTGCACACCATCCTACATATTTACACTACACAAATCCACTCCACATCAAGAAAATCCACACCACACAACAATTCAAATCCAACCCACATAATTCTACTCCAACCACATACAACCACTCCATAATACAAGGGTAAAAGACATTGCCATATACAACACCAATAGCTCTAACTCAAAAAAATGCGAGACCTATTGCATTTCTAATGCTTGTTATATTCAGTTACCTACTTCACTAGGAGTGTTCTAGAAGGAGTGTTACGTGTTAAAAGTCATCAAGCATGAGAAAAAATTCTTGACTGACTGTAGGCATCAGCAGCACCCTATGAACGAGCCATCAAACCTATCATGACTGACACCGGGTCAGATGGAAAAGATTGCAGTTTAGAATTCGAAAATGACAAGCTAATTTTCCAATCCAACTGTTGATAGGAGCAGTATCTCTCTGTATGTTGTAACTGAATTACAGAGAGTTTGCTGTTGGGAAAAGAATAAACAGCTTCGCACATTACATTTTGTGTCACAACCCTGCATTCTGTGGAAATTATGAATCAAATGGTGTGGGTAATATTAATAATAATAATCCATATTTGTAAAGCGCAAACATATCACCCCCTTAAGGTTTTCAAGGCGCTGGGGGCCGTCGGGCAGATTAAGTGAGCTATTGCCCACCGTCACAAGATGCTGAGCTGCCGCATTCGCCGGGATCGAACCATGATCCTTGCGCTCCGGAATCAGCCGCTCTTGCAGCTGCAATTTTTTCCTGTTTTTGTTTGTTTACTCCAAGTGCAAACTGCCTACGATCCGGAAGGTTTGGGTGTGAAAGCCTCAATTAAAGAGGATACTACAAATAATTTGACCTGGGGCAATCGTGTCCCAGTCTCACTCCCCTGTAACCACAATCGGATTTAGCTCTTGTGTCTGCCGCAGGTCTGGCCCGCCGGAGGATTCAGACAGGTTCTGACAGTGTTTTGTCGGGTCAGCATTATTTGGTGCTGGTGTTTTGGTCGGCTGCAGGAATCCAGACGGCATTCGTCTGTACTATCTGTGGGCCGGGCAGCGCTTCATGCACACCAATTAAGACATTCGAATGAGTTTTAAAAGCACAACAGGCTCGATTGGCTTCTTGACGGGAGAGTAGCATCTCAAGTGTTAAGAGATAAGGTTACGGGCAACGGCGGACGCTGTGACCGCACTCCCCTGCTATGTTCCCTTCGTATTAGTTAAAACAGTCAATCCAGTTGAGTGTGCACAACCTCCTCCAGCACCTGCCATTGTTAGGTGCTAACTGCAATGCAGATAATGGATAAACCCAAATTTTGGGAGTGGTGCACCACTCGAAATTAAAAAGGTTGTTAGAAAAATAAATCACTAGTTAATATGGTCTTGTTAGAGTTGTCTTAAACAATCCTTTATTTTCATCGGTGTCCAAATACAAATATACCAGCCAACGCGTTTCGTTCATAAACATGAACTTCTTCAAGGCAAAAAATGTTGGTCCTGGAAGGGACAAAATATGTGTGCAATCTAGGCTGCGTGGGCCTCCTTGATAAGGGCCAGTATGCGGTGAGTCTGATGGCAAAGTAGGTGGTGAGCCGTCCGCATACTGGCCCTTATCAAGGAGGCCCACGCAGCCTAGATTGCACACATATTTTGTCCCTTCCAGGACCAACATTTTTTGCCTTGAAGAAGTTCATGTTTATGAGCGAAACGCGTTGGCTGGTATATTTGTATTTGGACACCGATGAAAATAAAGGATTGTTTAAGACAACTCTAACAAGACCATATTAACTAGTGATTTATTTTTCTAACAACCTTTTAATATCGAGTGGTGCACCACTCCCAAAATTTGGGTTTAGCATCTCAAGTGTTGTAAAAGAGATTGATAGAACTTTGAATGGGATTGTCCTTTCACCTTAGCAAACATTTCCATCTCAAAGAGAGAAAACGGTTAACACCCTCAAAGGGTTAAAATCGGTTTATTGTTGGCTGATGGGCCTAAACAGCTGGACTTTGAAACTCAGGAGGCAATAAAGTACCCCTGACTGACGTCTCTGTGTTACGGTGCAGTATATGGATAAGAGGTCTCACAGGCGAAAGTGGGGGGACATTAAATGAAGCTTGAGGGGGGACATTAAATGAAGCTAGAGGGGGGACATTAAATGAAGCTAACTTCACTGGGCAGTACCTTTCCAGCGACTAGTGAGACGTAGGACACGGACAACATTATATATTTGTTCTAGCAACATAATATAAAATAAAGGGTAAAAGAACAATCTACTCGGAATTGCAGTAGAAGCAGATATACACACCTTTATCATAAACAAGGCACCTTATTCAGGGACTTCTCCTTGGAATCTGGGTGTAACGAGCCCCGCCATTTCATTAAGGCCACCAGAATGAACTAGCAGAAGTTGAAGAACTGGTTACACGAAGGCTGATGCCACCTAGCTTTTCTAGTTCACTCTTTACCCAATCTTACCACCACTGCACGACTTCTGCCAGCAATACCACCTCCGTGGGTGCTGGAATGCTTCTTCACTGGTCCAGATTTCTAAGCTCCTGAATCTTAATTCATTTGTTCATCTTATAAAGCGCTGGTTTCTGACAGATAGCCACTTTGTAGTACTGATGGCTCCCGTGAGGCAATTCTTGAGATAGGTAAACTCTTCCCTTGGCGATGGTATGTGCAGTAATTCTGGGATTCAGTCTGTCCAACTCACACTGTGCCAGCGTGCGTCATATGATATTGGCACTCATCACAAAGTGAACACAAAGTAAGCTGGAAACCCCTTACATAAACAGTAGTGTCCGAAATTGTGTGTAGAGGCTCTGTAAAGCTATAGCCCAATAAACATTTTGCAACCTCACCAGCACATGGGAGGCAGCGTCAAAAACCTTTGTTTTGGGTGGCGGGAGGGTAGGAGTGCTGCTCAAGCAGTGCTGGACTTAGAGCCTGGTCCCTTCACCATACCGCGCTGAATGGATCAACGGCTGCTCAGAGAGTGACATGCTCAAAGCTCTGCCCTGTCACCAGGAACCGGTAACCAAAGGACACTCCTCCTCACTGCCTAGCTCATGTTGTGAAAATGTTTTCAAGGTTAGCAATTTTGGGGATCTTATGATGCCTGCGCACCTCCAAGCCTCTGTGAATGTCAGCCTGCACTAACAGGGTCCCTGTTCCTTTCAGAGAAAAGGGTAACTTTGGTGGTGTCGAAAAGGGATACGAAAGTCTCCCTGAAGAAGCTTGACTTCTGTTTTTTCTTGAGAATGCCATGTCATAATGCCATATCGTGCTTCGAGGTCATCTTCTGGCAGGACTGACTGAGAAGGCCTATCTATTAATTGTGGTTAATATGTAAACCTGACTTACTTAGAAACATATGAAATCAAGATCATGGAATCTAAGAACTGGAAAAATAATACGCCAAATCTATTCTTAATAACGAGATATTAATCCTTTCATCTGGAGAAGAGCAGGGTTTCTAGGTCACTTTTAATGCCATTTGAAGAATGGAATAAATTGAGAGAATTAAGAATATTATTCCAACGATATTTCAATCACCAGAAACTCCCTTAATATTGGTTGAGATCAGATACATTTACTAGAACAATTGAGCACAGGACCCTCAAAGTGCATGATGATTTACAAGCTCTTCATTTAATTTTAAAATATAAAAACAGGCATGTTTCTACTGTTTGGGAGACAAATTACAAAATGTGATCATTACGTTGGGTTGAGTCTTCTCGTGCGGAATTTTGAACCACTGACAGTGGCTGCTGAATAGAGGCCACCAAAGTGGCAACATATTGTGTTTGATGGCCCAATAAGTGATGTTTTTCATATCATTTTGTAATGGTTGTCCTTGACCGAACGCATAAAGTATTTCATTCATATAACCCATGCAGATGCGAATGAGGCTCTGCTCCTTATTGAGATCCACTGTTTATAAATGTATCTCTTGAGGATTAACTGAGTACTAAACTGAAGTGTGTGCTCTTGACTCATCAGCAAGTAAGAACCCATGTTTTAGGAGCAAGTAATGCCTTACAGCTCTGTAGAAAGGAATAGTTAGTTCTCAAAGACCAAACATAGAGTGTACAAGTGGCTGAAGACATTATGTCTACTTCATTATCCCAGTCATCTCTGGCCTTTGATCGGAGCTGAGCATTGTATGTGGTATTAGCAATAGTGAGTGAACTGAATGAAGGAAGAGTGAAATATATGTATGCTACACACTGCACACGAAATTTGTTTCTAGGGACAAAAATTTAGAAGAAAATGCGGTATACAAGAGAGAAGAGGGAAGAGAGGAAGAGGGATAGAGAAAAAGAGTGTAAGAGATAACGGGTGCGTAAACATTCACCTTCTCCTGCCTTACAATAGTCACCTCAAAAAAACATTCAATAGTATATGGCTGAATGAAAAAGAGACTCACGTTGTATTGCCCAGGCTCGAAGTATTTCTTGGCTGTACAAGGGAAATTCTCTTTCATTGGGTCTTCCACAAGAAGTCCTACCCCTCTCATATCTGGTTTCAGTTTGGCTACACGGTTGATGGTGGGCTCTTTTTGATTTATCTCACTGCTGCAACTTAAACTTTCTTGTTAAGGTTGTTAGCTTGAATTACATTCAAGGTGCTTAACTTGGGCAACATGTCTTTCTGGCCACATATTTTGGTTTGCTGGAGGCATATGATTGGCTCGCAGCAAGTCTGCTTTAGATACAAATTTGCAGAACTGATCCTGCCAAATACTCTCATTGCACTTCATCTAGTGTCGCTCTACAGCTGTGGAAGTATTTACCTTTCTTACTCAGTGGTGACTGGATCTTCTTTCATTCTATAATCATTTCATGATGTTTTTACTTCATCTTGCATTACCTGCATTACAAATGCACTGTTCAGGAAGAGTAGTTTGATCTCCATTCATTTTTAGGCGTGACCTAGAGACAACTTTACCTGTTCCTTGAGCTTCATGTTTTCCAAAAAATAAGTACCGGCATATAAAGATATAGGGACTTTCGCTTAGCCGTCTTCACCCATTGGTCTGTGCAAGGGCCATTCACCTTTTATTCCCTCCCGCCGCAGCTTACATCTTGGAGCAATGGTCAGTCCACTTCAGTCATTGGCTCAGTTCACTAAGAATGAAGGCATTTCGATATTGCACCTGTGTACATCCTCCTAGAAAGTAGTCCACTTCAGTTCTGCTTTCATTTAATGTTTTTTTTTATTTATTTGTGTGATAGCTCATTTTTACTTACTTTGTTTTGCAAATCTATGCGTCACTTTAAAAAATGTTAATTTTTTAATGCTTATTGATTTAATTTTAAAAAGATTTTTTACTTTTAATGCCTAATGCTTATACTTGTAAAAAAAAGAAATGACTAAAAAAACAGCAGGTATCCCAAAGCCAGGCCTATTGACTTTGCCAATAAATATCTGAACTGTGGTAGGCGGTTGTTTAAACCGTAAGGTGATAGATTGAAGAACAGATGCCTGTCCTCAGAGTAAGTGTGAAATCCTTGGCTTCTTTTGTAAGCCAGGCTGGGCTTCTTATCCTGACACTGATGTTGTGGGAAAGCACCAACCCCTGTGGTGCACCACAAATGACTTGAGGGCCCATGAAGGTCAAGTTCCCTGGCACAAATGTGAAGCGCGATGACTCAGAAGAGAGGTGAAGCTGTCTGTGGTGATCTTGGTGATGCCTTACACGCCTCTGAGCAGGTGGTATTGATTTAATGATGTATGGTTTGTAGGCGACAGGCCTAGTAAGACCTTTGTGGCCTGCGAGTGGTACATTTCATGTGCTGTCCCCTTTTTAGCCTTCCACGTTCCAAAAATGTGTGCCTATTCCAACTAGGTACAAACATCGAACGTCCACTGTAGCACTTGCTGGAATGACGAGGGGCACCACTCAGGGAACCCCATTCCTCAGCTCCAGACCCTCGTATTTCCGGGAGGCACGTGAATCACAGGGGCATCTCAGACATTTTATAGGCGGCCCTCTTATTTGGAACCATGGTGTCTCTGGATGATAAGAAGCATTTGCTGAGACATAATATGTTTTCTAAATCATTTGCATAAAGATTACGTCACCTTACCCGCGTGCAGACAATAAGGAAATCTGCATTACAGCTCGTGCAGCAATACCCTTTATTCTAACCATACATTTACCGTTCCAGTCTTCTGTTTAAAAGTGAATGAATAAAGCCAGCCTGAAACCATTTTTCCCAGGACACCCACCTTTTCTTGACTACAGGGCAGGGGTCTCCCCCCACGACACCACTCTCGGTTTAGCGTTTCAGCTCTTTAAAACCCAGATGGGGCCGGTGCGGTGGGAGGGGCCAGAGAGCAAAGCCATTCTCAAGCTGGGAGCTTTGAACTTTGAAGAGTGACTTAATGAGCTGCCATGCGGCACGAGCTCCCATAAACTATACTTACTTTAATGGAAGCGTCTGTTGTGAGATGGGGGGCAGAAATCAAGCCAGGCTTTGAAGAGGATTCCAGGCCATCCCAGGACAGCAATTATGTGGTGAAGACAGATTGGGAGAATCAAAAAGTGTGTGTTTGTGTCATGTGTGAATCTGTGAAACTGTGTGTGTGTGCGACTGTGTGTCGGGGTACCAATCTATGCCTCAGTGTATCTTCCTTCCTCAGTGATCTAAACTATCTTTATGTGAATTCACCTCAATGCCTGTGCATGCTTCTCTGGGTGTTTGCATTGGGAGTTTTAATGCACGCCTCTCTGAGTCAGGGGTGGTCTGCATGTCAAGGCCAGGGTTGGATTGGGATTAAAAATCGGCCCGGGCACGCAAAAAATAGTGGCCCATATTTGCATATTGCCTTTCCGCAAAACACTGCTTCGCGAAGTTTTATAAAAATGAAGGGGGGTGTCTGACAGACGCATGTTTTCTTAGCTTTACTTAGATTAAAAAAAATGCACGGATTAGTTCACACTGGTGAAACACACCTGAAAACAAGTGAGGCCACTTCTGCTCAGGCCCCCTGCCCCCGCTCAATATGCATACATTAATGGGCTGGCCCAGCGAGAGAAATGGAGTGACACCTCTGCCCGTTGATAAAAGGGAGGTAATGGACGACCATCTGCCTCCAGCAAGGCCGCTCAGGCCCCCACTGGGCCGCTGTAGGCATCCGAACAACACAGACACCGCCCAAATCAGCCCCCCCCCCCCAGGCTGCCCAAGCAAGCAGCCCACAGCTGGAACTCAGATACCGGCCCCTCGGCCATTGCCCGAGTGCCCGCCATACCAATCCGACCCTGGTCAAGGCTCATTTTAATTCGGAAACAAAACACACCAGCATCCTTTTCCCTCACATTAAATCATCAGTCGAAAACCGAGCATGCATGCCGCAAAATCAAAATGGGGTACAAAAACGACTGCACAGCAGCAGTAGTATTTAGCTCTTGACATCTCAATGCCCTGTCATAGGTCAGGTGAGATCTAGTCAGGGCTAATGAAATATTAAAGCTGTCAATCAATAACGTCGAGGCGCGAGGGCCACAATGTTTCAGTTTGGCCCAGACAGATCAGTTCCAAAACATGACTGAAGCTAGAGTTGCATCACTGGAGGTTCCTAAATTCTGGGTACCACTTTACAGTCCATGTCAATAAAAGGGGCATCTTATGTTGTGCCTGCGGGACAATGTTTTGGATACGTATCAAGTGAAGTGTACTCTGCCGTTAATTACACCACGAATCGAAATATAGCGCTGTCCCCTACAACGTGTCTATTGGGTCTTTACCCACGCGCGGGTCAGAGAAAACTCACGTCTAGGTTCATCGATCTGGCTCTGATTCTGGACAAACGACAAATAATGCTTAAATGGAAATCAGAGGTGGGCCACAAGGGTGGAGAGATGGAAGAGGAAATTTATCAGGTGGGCAGAGTTCGAAAGTGTCATTGTCTTCAGAGACACCAAAAAGTGCAGACGTTCCCAGGACTTCGCAGGGGCTTGGGAGAAGTTGTTAGAAAGGGCAGAGGGTCCCTGGACTTCGCAGGGGCTTGGGAGAGGTTGCTAGAAATGAGGCAAGGAGAGCATGAGACATCACTAAGCAGCACACCTCTGTAGTTGGGCGCACGCCTGAGCTAATGACCAATAGACTGGAGGCCTTGAACTGCATGTTCTCATCACTGCCAGGGAAAGAACAAGCGCATGGGAATACCACTGCAAAGGTTACCACAAAGTCCTTTGGCATCCTGGTCGAAGACATACCTGCGACCCCCATTGTGACACTGATATAAGTTGAAACGCAGGTCGTATAGGCACCAGGAACCTCATGAAACCTGGAAAACGGGGGGAGTCTAACCTATTTGGTGTTTGAGTTTCGTTGTAAGTATGGATAATATTTTTGTGAGTAATTCGCTAAGGAAGAATATGACCAAGATCTATCGGAATTTCCTGATAGGGCTTTGCTAATTGGTTACAACAATAATCAAGGCACCAGTGATCTTGTAATTTGCTAGGAATAATCAAGAAATTAAGTCTCCACTGCGTGGATATGTATCATGACTTTTGTTCTTAAACTGAAATATTTTTATTTATTTTTATTTTAAAAAGTGTACTCTGACGCTATCAGCTTTTTTTAAAAGAGCTTGGCCCAGATAAAAGTGTTGCTCACAGTCATTAACTAAATGGCAATTGTCTAAAAGATCAATTACTTATGTTTGCACTGTGTTTGGGTCATTGGTTTTGCTACACGAACTAGCTGTGCTGTGAGGAACACAACTAAAACCAGGAGCCCGATTCAATAAGATGTGTCCTAGAGTAAATACGTTAAGATATGCCCAGAGCATTTCAGCCTAGAACATCCTCCTTATACCGTATTCACAAAGACCTTTCCTGGAGCAAATCTGCAGATAACTGGGGATCTTAAGATCCCACTTAATGCATTTAGTGAATTCCCTTCTCATGTAAGATCTCAAAGATGATCGGGGATCTCCAAACTTGCCTCACAGCAAAACTGTGTGACGACTCTGAGATGTTCCAAGCATCTCCTAATATAATGCAAATCATGTCTTTGAAGATCCCGTCTTGCCATTTCAGGGGCGTGGGTGGGAGAAAAATAAGATGTTTGCTGTTAATGCTAATGCTGTAGGGTTAAATGCCCCAAAGAGAAAAAGCACCATTCATTTAACAGTGCATCAAGAAACTAAATGGTCTCTTAGGACTTACATGTTGGCGTTTTCAATACCATCCTCAATAGTTCTTATTTAATAGAAATCTGCATGTTACACGCTCTTCAGCAGAAACTCAAACAACTTAGCTATTCCACTGGCAGCTAGGGCTCTTTTCCTCTTTACTTTCTGTAGTTTGCACCTTTTGTCGGTCTCCTAGTGTCTCTACAGCAAATAGGAGGCCAATGAGATGCAAAGGACAGAACATGTACTCAACTCTGATGGTATCAATAGCCAAAGGGCATTTGATGTCACTCTCACAACGCCTTATGTTTTGGAAAACTGGCGTCAGTTATTGAAATCCAAAATACTTCCCAATGCATATGAGTTTACTTAGAATCCAAGCATATTTAATCAATCGCTAAACATAACCAGTACCATGAGAAGCACATCTGGCAAAGTCACCAAGTGAAAATACCATGGTTAGGACTGCAAGCTTAAACCATTCTGCAGCAGGAGTGCTACAGCAAGAAGCTTTGCTACACTTGGTGAAAAATGTACTGTGCCCTTGGAGACCAGGTTAGATGGCCTTAACCATTGATTGTCCAACTTTGGACCCTGGGCCTGCAGCATATCCATTTCCATTTCAGAGGAGTGCTGCATCATTCCATATCACTATTTTGATCCTGACTACTGTGGCAATGTTGACAAGTTGAACAATGATCCATCTTAAAAGGTGCTTTAAGGGAAAATAGGGCAACCCCGTTGCAGCAACATAAACTCTTCTTAAGATTAAAAAATAAATAATAGGATGAAAAAGGAAACATATCCAGGAATGGGTTTTCATGAATACCTGGGGTCTTCCAACCATTCTCAAAGCCCCCATAGCTTATTTTAGGTTTCCCAAAATACAAAAAAAAATTCTCATTGGAGTACAGCTGTCAACAGAGGAAGTTGGATGTATCTAAGTATACTTTTGTTCAATGGTTTAGGAAATTTGTATTGTGTTTCATTCAATTTTCATATGGCATTTTGAGGAATTCTCTTGACTTGTTTCACTTGGTAAACACTTTTACTATAACAAAAATAAGTAACACACTTCACAACATATTTGCAGCTCTCCAAGTTGCATCAGACTTTCTGTTCTCCAGGCCGAGCTGTTGGTCCCTTTGCTATTTTGGATCCGTGAGTGGGGACCTATTTTTCATGTCGGATGCTACCAAGTGATTGTGGGCTGCAGTTCCAAAGCTGCGTTCGGCTGTGACACGACAGCTACTAGCAATGCACTCAGTCTCTTTCCCAGCACCACTCATACACCTAGCTGATCCTCTTAGAGGGAGAAATAGGCTGCTCCTGGATGGCCAGCAACTACCAAACTGTGTCACAATCCTAAGGCTCTCCATATTCTGACAATGCATTGTTGATATTCTAGATATCATGTGGACTGTGCCACTTCCTTTCCTCTGAGAGCCTGGAGATGCTGTTTCTACTTTGCGTAGGTTCAACAACACATTCATGAAGATGCCATCTTTTTCTTGTGTAGCCCTCAGGTGTTTGCTCAAAACCTCAACTCTTTGACTCACCCTGAACCTCATTCTACTATTATAATCTCCAAAATAACCCTTTCTAGACTCTTCCCTCCTCTATCCCTCATTGGATCACCCCAAACCGAATTTCAAAGCTATGATCTCCCACACAAGCCTAGCCTTCCTTTGACTCATCCCAAAACTCATTTTACTACTATGATCTCTCAATAAACACTTTCTAGACTCTTCCCTCTTCTATCCCCCATTATCAGTTTTAATCCAACCAACAGACTCGCATATCCACCGCTCAAATTAACTCAAATTTCACTGTACTAATTCACCACTAATCCTTTCTGGGTTCTGGAGTAGCGTGCTACTCGCTGAAAAGTGCTTTGACGCCTCGTATGGGCTAGTAAGAGCTATATATATACAATTACAACACAATATAATTACAAAGCACTCACCAGCTTTCCAATCAAGGGTAAGTTGCTTCATAGCACCCTCTCCCTCATCTACATATTAATGAGTCCCTGCTTCTGCTGCCACCGACTGGTCAAATAAAGAAACGCATGCTCTCATTTTATATGAAATCAGAGAATACAGCACTTCCAGCAATCATGTTAACTTTTTTTTTACAACAAACATTCATAACTCTTCTACAGACTCATCATGTTCCTGCACTAGAGTGATGTCTGATTGCCCTCCTCCGTCTATCGAGACCATCCCTGAAATTACAACGTAGTGGAATTGGATCCGATTGCACCATAACTAGAGACATAATACCTAAAGAGACCTCACTGGCCGAACTGGCATGGAACATATTTGTGTGGGTAATACAATGCACATCTCAAGAACAAGAAGTTGCTGATGACTTTTGGTGCCACTCACCTGAAGTGCCAGGGACCTGGCATCACTGCTTTGTAGAGCTGCCCTCATGTCTTCCACCAGCTCTCTCAGGCTTGCGTTCTCATCCTCCAGCTTTATAATTCTGTCCTCGGCCTGCTCCAAAGCAACTATTTCCTCATAGCACTCCTGGGAGCAAGAGCCGGTCTGTCCTTGGCTACAGTCTGAACGATGGTGTCCCGGAGCAGCTCCACACTTGCCCCCACTGCCCTTCCCTGGAAAGGAGAGCACCTTCTTTCGCTGTCTCAGTGGGCTCCGTAGTCGTATCTGAGTTTCAATATGCTCACTTTCCTTTCCCACCGGAAGTCGCATCACCCCAGCCTTTGTGCTGAAGTAGCCACAGAGTCTAGCGTGGAACTGTCGAAAGGTGATTTCCTGGGGTAGGTCCTCAAGCAACCCGGCACATTCCTCCAAGTCCTGCTCCTCGCCCTCCTTTTGCCGTTGGTGGGTCTGCTCCTGTCCAAGACCCAGCACCCCACACAGAACCATGAACTCTTCCCCCAGGATTCTGCCCTCTCCCTGCCAGTCTAGGTGATGAAAGATCTCCTGCAGGTACTGGTCCAACCCAGTGGCCAGAACAATGATTTCATTCTCCACCCCGCGATCCAGCCCGTAGTGATAGGTCAAGGCACTCACCAGCCACTGAGTCCTCCGAGCAGGGCGACTTGGACTATACGGGTCCACAACACTGCTCGCTTCCAAGGTGGGCTGCATCATTCCAGCCACCCCTCAGGGTCTCAATGACCATGCTTTCCTCACCCGAGTTGAGATAACTATAGGGTCTTAAGATCCCAGCTTGACTCTACAAGGGACAATAACTCTATGGCTATCAGTGACCAAACTAGGGTACACCTGACGCTCTCAAGACCTCAGCTTCCTTCAACAGCGAACAGACTGTGAAGGACCTTTGTGTTCCATTTAAAGAGAAGAGGGCAGCTGAAGTGATGACTGCGGGTCAAGTTTCTTTTTAGACGAAGACAGCAAGCTGCATCACAAGGGCCAACATTCCACCATCAGAGGTGAAATGTTCAAGGTCACGATAAGTGTTTAAATTGGAAATATAAAAGTGTAGGTTGTTAGGTACTCACTATGCAAGAGTTCCTGTGCGCTACTGAGAAGTGCTGGTACTCTCCCCATTGCACATTTCACTCCTGCTAAGAGGTGCTGTATGTTTCCTTTAAAATTAAAGAAGTGCAGGTACTCAGTACTTTAGAGTGCCTGTTTCAAGCACGGGTCACGATATAAGAAGCCGATCTTAGGAGCTATTCTAAATCACAGCTTTTCAGAACCCTGGGTGGCAGGAGGGTGCCTGGTGGCACCGGATCAATCGTTAGCCATAACAGAGTCGGGGGAGCTGGAAAAAAGAGGAAGCGGGTCGTGACCCTGTCAAAATTGGGTAAGGAAGAAAAATGTGGCTACAATGAAAAGCCCCCTTCTTTATAGCAAATGGATCTCTTTGGGGCCAACGTGAGCTGTGCAGAGTGAGGGGCGCACTCGCACCGACATAGATGGCATCTCTGGGTTCTCTTTACAGGATACGGGTCTTGAAGGGTCTCGGGTGGGTGGCTCTAGAGTGGAGGTTTCACTTAGAAGTGTGGTGACTGCAGGAGCCAGGCTTGCGTCTGACGGAACATTCCCCTCTCTATTCTCTGACAATTTTAGACTTTTTTTTTCAATAATAGGGGTACCACGCTTCTGTCGGCAAGGAGGGTGGCCTGGTGTGGCTTTCAGCTACGATGATGGAATCTCGGGGTCCACGCGCCCCTTAGAGCCCCTGTGACAGGAGCTCAGAGGGCAGGCGTTGCAATTAACAGACAAGCTCCTCGCCTCTGGGACAGACTACCTTGAGTAGACAGGGGGTTTTAGGGACAGGCAGTTTGGTGGCATCACGTATCTGCGGAAAGGTGTGCACAGAGACGGGTTTTCCTCTGCATCCCGGAGTATCACTGACACGCCCCACAGCCAGGAGGGTCTTCGGCGCAGGGGCGCCTCTCGGGGGCTAGGAGATGTTAGAGTCCGAACAGTCCCCGGGATGCTCTGCCCCTCTCTCTTTGCGGTCACTGGGTGTCCCCGTCCACAGCTTGCCGGACTTCCAAGCCTCTTCCTGCCCAGTCCGATGTCGCACTCTCCTCCTGCAGCCAGGGATCCCGGATAGAAACTTTCCCGGGACTCGGCTGTTGGTGCTCGCGGAGTCCGGTTAGTCCGCGGATCCCGCTGTTGAAGTCTGCTCAAAGCAGGACCATCCTCTGAGGGCTGCCTCGCGCCGACGTCACGGGGCGGGGCCTCGGAGCCCTTCTGCTTTACTTCAAGCGCTCGGGACCACAGCTGGAAAACTTTATGTTCAGCTCCGACCGCCGGGCTCTTCAAACCCCATCAGAGGCGACAGTCCTAATCAAGGAGCGCGCGCTGGAGCTCAGGGATGAATGAATGAGCGCTGCTTGGGGCGTGCTGCTGATGGGAGCAGTGCTGGAGTGATGAAAGGAGTACTGCCGTGGCACACGATAGTGCCGGAAGCTACAATGATGACCAGAACAGTGCAGGGGTGGTACATTATGGCGTTGAAAGCTGAGCTTGTTTGATGAGGACGAGGGCAGTGCTGGTATATGGTACAATATGGTGCCAAAAGTAGGGCCGGGAGGGGGATATTGTCGAGGGCCGTACTTACATGGCACACGATAGGGTCAAATGCTAGAAGCATGTTGAGAAAACTGCTGGGTTGATGCATGGTGAGGTCAAAAGCTGTGGTGGACCGATGACGAAGATGACGTCAGAAGTGCTGGCATGGTAGACTAATTGTCAGAGGTTGCGCTGGTGATGATGATAAGAGCAGTACAGGCATGGATGGCGATGGTGTTGGGATGATGATGAAGAAGATATAACAACGTTGGAATGTTTCGGGATATTGTCTGCAGCACGGCTGGGATGATGAAGATGAGAGGATAGTGTCCACAGCATTGCTACAATGGTGATGAAGAAGATGGTGAAAGGAGTGCTGTCATGGCACACAAAGGTGTCAGAGGCAGAGCAAGAATTATGCTAATAAAGATTAGTGGCAGAAGTAGTGGCATAGCACCCGATGGTATAAAAGGTAGTGCTAGGTTGATGATGATGAGGGCAGCGATGACAAGGCACAAAATCGTGTCAAAAGCAGTGCTGAAATGATAAGAGCAGTGTTGGCGCTACTCACAATAGTGTCAAAAGCAGGATAGTAATGGTGATGAAGGAGAGCTGTGCTGGCCAGGCACAATAGTGTGTCAAAAGCAGTGCTGAAATGATGAGAGCAATGCTGGCACGGCACACAATAGTGTCAAAAGCAGGACAGGAATGGTGATGAAGGAGAGGTGTGCTGGCAAGGCACGATAGTGTGTCAAAAGCAGTGCTGAAATGATGAGAGCAGTATTGGTGCAGCACATAATAGTGTCAATAGCAGGACAGGAATAGTGATGAAGGAGAGGTGTGCTGGCAAGACACAATAGTGTGTCAAAAGCAGTGCTGAAATGATAAGAGCAGTGTTGGCGCTACTCACAATAGTGTCAAAAGCAGGATAGTAATGGTGATGAAGGAGAGCTGTGCTGGCCAGGCACAATAGTGTGTCAAAAGCAGTGCTGAAATGATGAGAGCAATGCTGGCACGGCACACAATAGTGTCAAAAGCAGGACAGGAATGGTGATGAAGGAGAGGTGTGCTGGCAGGGCACAATAGTGTGTCAAAAGCAGTGCTGAAACGATGAGAGCAGTGCTGGCGCGGCACACAATAGTGTCAAAAGCAGCACATGAATGGTGATGAAGGAGAGGTGTGTTGGCAGGGCACGATAGTGTGTCAAAAGCAGTGCTGAAACGATGAGAGCAGTGCTGGAGCGGCACACATTAGTGTCAAAAGCAGGACAGGAATGGTGATGAAGGAGAGGTGTGCTGGCAAGGCACGATAGTGTGTCAAAAGCAGTGCGGAAATTATGCTGATGAAGATGGCCAAAGCAGTACTGGCACAGCAGTTTCAGAAGCAGTTCTGGGATGATGAAGATGAGGAGGGCAGTAGTTACACAGCACGTTAATGATGAAAATAGCTCTAGTCTTGAACAGCACCTTGATGATGCTCAAAGTACCATTGACATGACTTGACGCTCTCACTACTTCTAGAGATGCCTCATCAGAACAGGATCCTGTTAGCCATGATTTAACATAAGCAGGCCCTGACCACAGCGGAACAGCGTCATCCTTCACCCATCCACAAGCTTAGATCTCAGGGCACGCGCGCTCTGCCTAAGTACTGTTAAACACTCTAATAACAGAGTGACTCTGTCTCCAAGTCTGTGGATCATATTATAATAACTATTTGTTTATAAATCACAAGCTACCACAGTGTTGCACTTTCAAAGCACTGTAAATAGTAGGGATGGATCAAGTAACCAGTTTTGTGTCAGTGGTGTAGGAATTTGTCAGTGATATTATGTACCATATTTGTGTGAGTCCTGAAATTATCTGTAAAAGCTCCAGCAGCTTTTTAATTAGTTGGTGGTATAATACCCGTGCCTAATACTGGCCCCATACACCATACTTTGCATTGTTGTTCTTTGTATTTTAATATATATTAATTTGCTACTCTAAATTCAAATGCCATCTTTTACCAGTAATTAATTCCAATAACGCCGACAAAATCTGTTTATTGTAACTCAACAGCGATCCAACTTACAGTCATAACAGTAACTTGTTTTTTAGTCTTAAATCTAAGGTCTGTAATTTAATTGTATTTAATGTAGCTGGTGACCTCTAGATCACCACATTTCTCAGTCGAAAATGATGAACTAACTAGGAGCTCATTACCGGTGGCCAGAATGGGTAGTAACTTGTGGCTTCGCACATATTGGAACTGTGAGTTTTGCATGTTTACTAAAACCAGGTACAAACTGGATGCGATAACACACGAATTCCTGGGTACATATCAGCAGGTCAAAAAAAGCCAATATTTATCGATGAAATAAAGCCCAGTAAGTATCGGAACATGCAGATTTTGGAGCAGTAATCGGCTTGTTGGGTCACATTTAAGGCAAGTTCACTGGAATTATGCGATTTCGCGGTTGTGGCATTTTCACATAATGAGGGGTTTGCTGCATTTACCACATAACCCATCATCTGCTGCATAATCTGCAGGGTTCAACATAAAAATATTGTTTCTAGCTCAAACAGATCAAAAGTTGCTGTATTTCAGTGTCAGGCTGGTACTAATGAAGTGAAACCTTTGCCCAGACAGTGCTTATGTGTAACAATAAAGTAATACTATCACAAAATGTGTCACATTATGCCGCATAATTTGCCTTTTCTTGTTGCATAATTTAGTAAACCCTGTTACATAATTTGCTCCTACCCACCGCATAATTCTAATGGCCCGGCTTCTAAAGTTTTCAATCCGGCTACAAAGAAGGGCAAAATATATCAGCCTGGATTGTATCCAAATGATGTAAAACCTAGTACATAAGCATCATTTGGTTCTCCCCTGCTGCATAATTCCAGTGGCCATGGTTTTAGGGACAAAACTCAGGAAAGGCAATACTTGTCACAGACTATACATTCTGTACAGCTCAATATAGTTTTTTAACCTGTGCAATAATAATCACACATAATTCTGGGCCACTCGTAAAGAGTGCCTAATCCATCCCCAGTAGATACATTTTGACCTCTGAAGGATGAACCGTTGAACCAGTCCTGTTCAAACCTGATCCTCTGACTGCAGACTCAGCAGTAGCGGCTCGTGGAGGGAGTGCTGCGGGCGGCGGGGCGGGGGAGGGGCAGGGTGGGGGGTAGTAAACTACGGCATACGGCCGAACAGAGTTAAGTAACTAAATAAATAAATAAAACGAATTACATTTCGCCCGCTGCATCGCAAATGGCGGTGCAGCGCGCGCAATGTAATTCGTTTTATTTATTTATTTAGTTACTTAACTCTGTTCGGCCGTATGCCGTAGTTTACTACCCCTCCACCCTGCCCCTCCCCCCGCCCCACCGCCCCGAGGCACTCCCTCCACGAGCCGCTACTGAGACTCAGTAAGGGGACACAGAACTCAGGAGCAAGCGTTTAAACCAATGAACTATCTCACTAGCATATCATGTACTATAAGCTGCTTTCCAAACCACCTACCAGCTGGAATTCGTCAAGAACCAAGAGCAAACTTGAGCACTGTTTCATTTACCCCCAGCAAGCAAGTATTTGACAATTTAGACCTGTGAAACCACAAACCTCACAGAGTGGCACATTCAAGGAAAAACAATAAAGCCTTTTTTCCAAACAATAGCCCCCACAGATCTTAACTGGTCAACTTTTAAAGGATTTTCAACTATAAAACCTACTGTTATGGTAAAATAATGACAATGTTTTGTATATCACAAAGCATGCACTCCACGTGAACAGCGTCAAATGAAATAATCTGCACCATTTATGTGTTTTGGGCGCTGCATCATTCAAAACAACGAAATGACAGCCCATAAATCAACAGGCAGCAGGGTCGAGGAAACCCTCCCATCTGTTTGTTAATTTCCAAATAAAAAAAAAATAACAAAAGGCCCCTCTGGCCTGTCTGCTTCAGAACTGGTGCAGCTGCCCCTATTGTGCTGGTGCATAAATGTACCTTTTGCAGAGAGGCCCGGTTTCAAAGCTTCAAAGCGCCTGCCTGTCTTTCGTGAAGGCATTTTCCATGGCAAGCCTTGAGTTTGTGAAGTTGTGAAGCATTAATTGTTCTTCCAGATATATTTGCTTTTTAGTCCCTTCACCGATGCTGCTTTGCGGGGCTGACAGGCACATGCAAAATCTTAAATAGCAATTTCCATGTTAGAGAAACTGCGTTAGTGCAGTGGCAGAGTTTATGTTCTCCATTACATTCTTTTATGAAATATGGGTACATTAATTATGGCCTGGTACATGCCAGCCACCACTACTATTGCTCCCATCAACCTCTGTAACTGTTCGCCACCTGCCAGTTCAATTTCCACCACTCCTCACTCCCCTTCTTTCCTCCCACCACTTCAAATGCCCCCACTCGCCATTCCAAAGTGTATTGTATTGTAATTTGAGGTCAGTGAGCCACTGAAAACTCGAGTCAGGCTCGAACCAGATGCCTGGCTCTGCCTCAGCTCGAGGATCTATTGGAACCTCGAGCCCAAAACGAAGGGAGGTGTCATGTGGCTTCTGTCTGTCACTATGCTCTAACCTCATGCACCAATAATTAAAGACAAAGCATTAACATTTGATGTAAAAGGAGAGGCAAAGAGAAATCCATGTAGTGGCTGAATTCTACAAAGTGAAACCAGAAAACCCATGATCAATCCTGGCTTCCCTGACTAACTCAATTGTGTGATCCTAGGAAAATATTTCAATTCAATGAGCCTCCTTTTTTATTATCAGATATGAAAGCAGAATGCAAGCAGTACAAAAATGTCTTGTGGTTTATTTATTAGAATATAATGGTTTCCGTCCACAATAAGCCATCTAACTTGCTTCTACTCTTGACGCCGTTGAAGTGCTTATGACGTCATTTGCATCTGTAACCACCAACCGAATAGTCTTTACCTATCAAGGTTGGTTCAATTACACATCAGTTTATGCCGAAATATTTAAAACACTGCAAATAAATCGAACAACAAAATTACAAGTCACTCTTCATTTGAGGAATAAATCAAGATCAAAATATTTGATTCAAAAATATGCATCTAAAGTCCATAAGAATTTCCCAACATGGTGAAAGGAGGGCCTAATACAAGAAAAAAGAATAGAAAAAAAGCACCCTTAAACACAGCAAGAACATTTTATATACTGTTAAATTTCGTTAAATTCCATGAAACGTTCAGAAAATTACGCTTTTAAACAGACGTGGTTCACTGGCATCTTGTTACTTTTTTAAGCGCATGTATGTGCTCTTCGCTAAAAGGTTTTGAGATGCAGGCAGGGGACCAGTAGGTGAAATTGTGTAATGCAAAATGTTGTGAATTTCATCGGCGTGATCACACTTTCAAAAAATGCAATCCAGGAACCGATTCTGGAAAAAAATCTAAATTCGGCCCAAAAATCAAAAGCAGAATTTTCTTCAAACAACGAGATTGTAGTATATGCATTTCTGTAGGCGGATAATGCTGCTCTTTGGTTGCATACTGTGTCTCGGCTGGCAAAAGACTTACAGATAGCCAGCTTTCGCGGTCTTAAATTCAAACCACACGAGAAACGTGCTTGCTACAATAGACTGAACCGTGCACTCAAAGGATCTGGCGCATCGGGTCTGTAAACATTAAAAATCGGGCACAGTATGCACAGAGAGCTCGAGAGCCTTTTTTCAAAATTATACAAAACGCTGCTACAACTACGCTAAAGCTCGACAGAGACCCCAAACAGCACCGTTCGTGGGCGAAACTTCTAGAAAGTTCTTAGAGGTGCGTGCCTGAGCAAAGGCTTGTAAACCGAGCGCGGTTTCGCCATTTTAATTGCGAGCAGCCCTTTGAGTGGGCATAATTGATTTAGGGACTGACGGGGCCCTTACCAGACCATAAACATGTCAGCCGGCGTTTTACTGCAACACCTGCACTCTCCAGCTCGGTTGCTATTGATTGGCCGGGCCCTGGGGCATAGCCACCCAGAGCAGCGAGGTTAGAAGACATTTGGTGCTTTGTGAAGCCGCCTAGAGCCCATCTGCCGTCCCTCTGTTTACAAAGAAAGGGCGCGCGAATGCAGAAATAATATAAATCGAATACTGATGAAAGTAAAGTGATGGAGTTGTTGATGTCACGCCAAGTTCACCGAGGCAGCATCTGTGAAAAGGACTGCCATTGGCTGGTTCATTATCTCCGTTTCCCACAGGGCAGGGGGCAGGTCTCATGCCTTGACTGGATGAACTGTACAAGGACTTAGTTACCAGATGATGGAGAAGCCGATAGCCTACTTCGGTAAGCTACCAGCGTTGCGACATTACCAAAAACCTCACCAGGCGCCATACCAGCAGCATATACATTGTCCCTAATATCATAAATAATCTGAGGGGCTACATCATTGAAACACTGTTCCCACAATCCAATCAAAGTAGCTGACATGTGCTTAAGGGCATGCTGCTGCACAATCGGCTCATAATCTCTCATCACACTCCATACATCTTCCGTACTATAGATGGGGTTACGAGCCCACTGAGCGGCCTGATTGGCTACCACCTTTTTCTCTTCCTCCCCCACATCAGATCGTATCAATATCCGCCCCAGTCGCTCCCTAGCAGTTGCCCAGTCCCCGTCCCCTGATCCACGTACAGGCGTTCCGCTACTCAGTACTGTCGGGAAATGGAGGAGCAGGGAATGGGTAATAACAGAAGGAGCAGGCACTAATGTCGTTAGTGACTGTGTTGTGGGTGTAAGGGCTGGAGAGAGAGACGTCGACACAATAGGCGTAGCAGGAAGACTAGCAGTCATCGCCGGCGCAGAAGGTGAAGCCACGGAAAGGACAGGAGGCGCGGTGGTCAAAGCAGCTGGATCAATAACGGCAGAAACAGAAACAACAGAAGCAGAGGAAATGGGCTGTTGAGGCTGGGGAATGGCAGGATATATTTTCTGCGGGGCGTATGGGGGCGGAGGTCGAGTGTCTAACAAGTATATCTGGTATTACCATGTTGGCGAGGGTCAGGCGGGCAACTAGAGCCAAATTTTGGGGGGCTGAAAAAGATTTCGGGGGCTAATTCTTCCAGCCATAGGCAGAGTGGCTCTAAGAAGGGGTGAAAACACAACAAAAGCCTCATTAACAAGTAAATGGTCTTTTAAAGACCTGTGAAGTACTCAGGTGTGACTGCAAGTAGGCGGTCGCCAGCCCGCGAAGCTGTCTCAGCCCGGGCTGACACACACGACGGGGGGGGGGCGGGCTGAAGCCCGGTGAGCCCAATGGGTGTTGCGTGCCTGGCGAGGGTCAGTCCCTCTGCAGCAATCCAAGGAGGCTGGTCAGATTGGACTCCGCTCGAGTGTATGACTAACAAATAACTTGGTTTGTATTCTCTACTGTCTGACCAACTCTTTATTTGTTTGAAAGGCTGAGAGGTGGTCGCGAGTGACCCGGGTGGCCCGATTCGGGTCACTTCCTTCAAAGGGAATTGTGGTAGGTATATGCAGGCTCCCTCCCTCCCACATCTCTCTGCCTCATGTCACTGATACAAGTTTGCTGTGTTTAGTTTAAGCGATGGTTGTAGGTGGTGAGCGACAACACTTATTTGGGAACTGGCACTTATTGTTATTCTTCATTGTCACACTTTGACGCAGAGCAAGACAGAGAAAGGGGTGACAAAGACAAAGTAGTAGTAGGAGAAAGTTAGGAAAACAGTGACAAAAGGAGAAAGGGATGAAAACGAACCTGCAAGTCTGACCTCTGGGGAGGAAGTGCAGAGAAGTAGAAGGACGAGGCATGAGGTCAAATCAAGACTGGGCAGAAAAAAACTGTAGGCCCCTGCACGCTATTTTAGAAAATCAAGCCCCGCCACCTAGACGCGCGCATTACACTAATATTCTCCCCAATTAAAACAACACTCCACCATCCATGCAGAGTTAATGGAGATGTCTCTTGCTCTCCCACCAAAAGCACTTTGGGGCCTCATCAGTGGTAGGAAAGACCTATGCAAATGCTATAATGCAAAAAAAACATATTCAACTTACTGCAGAACAAGCTCCAGAAGAATGGAAACCTTTACCTAGCAATGTGCTTTGGTTTATTGTTATGTTCTATGGCAGTATCTTACAGTGCGTTATGCTATAGTATTGTGTTGTGTTACGTTACCTTATACCAAGCTATATGATAGCACTCCACCAAGAGAAACAGATCTTCTTACAGTCAAAGATTCAAACTAGTCACACAATCACAAATTTCCATCTATCTTGGTACTTGTGCATCCATCGCTTTTGATGTTGTTGGTCACTCAACATTCCTCTTGTTTCTGGGGATCTCAGTCAATGCACTAGCTTGGTTTATTTCTTGTCTTTTCAGTGTCTGTTTTCTGTTTCTTTCACGTCTTTTTTCTGTTCGAGGTCTCTAATATTTGGTGACCCACAAGGACCGAGCTAAAAGTGAATCCAATAAACATGGTAGATAGGCCTCAGCAGTATCGGAAAAGTCCCTTATTCGGGCCTGCAGACACAAGACCATGTCCTACTCCAGACTTGAATATCAGCATGGCGGAATCCTTTTCAGTCAAAGCCTGGATCAGAGACCTTAGTGAATGCATTTTTAAAGCCTGATCCCTTTCACATGGGTCCCTTGTAAGCTATTACCACGTTTCACACTCAAAGAGGTGAAGTGCATTTATCTGCAGTTAACTGGATGTATTTGCATAAGCTGCAGTTTTTAATCTATCAACTTTAAATACTGCAGGACGCTGCAGCCAGCATACCACTACTAAGGTATGATTCTGAGAGGCAGGGGTCACAGCCGCCTTGCTTTTCTCATTGCACGGACGGCTAGTGACACTAGTGACACAGCAAATTGACTTTAGCATCTTTTTGTATGATTCAGCATATCTTCTACGTTTGTAAATTAATTCAGTTGGAAAAGCGCGTACTGTAAGAAGCGCGCCATTAGGGCACGGAACCCCAGGGTCCCGGCCACGCCCCCGTGGCTCCTGGCTGCTGGATTGGCTTCGGCGAACGGCGGGGATCACTTCCGGGGAAGATGTGTCGTCACTTCCTGCCGGTGCTGGGGGGGGGAGGGGATGGTGGGGGCCTATTTAGGGCACCTTACCCAGGTCCTCGTCCTCTTTTACCTTCAGCACCGGCCCCGTGTGCAGTGGATCTCTGCGAATCACGTCGTAGCTTCCCCTCTTTTTCTTTGTTTCCCTGCAGGTTGTGGACGTCGGTCTGAAGCTCAGGGCCGGCGGCCGGCGCTCATCGTTCGACCTCTGGTTGGAGACACGCTCGCTGGACTGGGAACCGCTCGGGCTCGAGACTACTCGCCCAGCCCAGGCTAAGTACTGGTGGCGGTTCTGTCTCCGGCGGCGAGCATGAGTAGCGGGGCTAGCGGTGTGATTCCCCTACCCCCCTTCGGGCCGGAGTTTTTGGTTGGTGTGCTCTCGGCACACGGAGGTAAGGGGAGGGGGGCCTTTGATCTTTGTGGTGTGCAGTCGCGGGAGGGGTTTTCTAAGAAGGTGCATACGAACGGGGGGGCTATAGTACAGTGACCCCCCCACCCCCCTCCTTCCGCTGACCAGTGCAGAGATCGGAAGACGCACAGTAGCGGTGTGCGCGGTAAAAGTTTTCCCGTCCCCTCCCCAACTTCCTTTTTGGGTTAGCGTAACAGTAGTTTACATTGGGGAGCAAGTATTGAGATTTGTTACCTTTCGCCCTGTTCATTTACAATTTGTGCAGCCATATTTGATTCTTGCTGTTAGCGGTGTGTGCGGGAAAGGTTTCCCGTCTCCTCCCCAACTTGCGTAGCAGTAGTTTAAATTGTTTAGCGTGTATGGAGATTGGTTACCGTTCGCGCTGCTCATTTACAATTTGTGCAGCCATATTTGATTCCTGCCGTTATATGTAATTAAGAGGCATTGAAGTTAGCTCAGTTATTTCAGAAGCTTGCACTGGTAACCAGTGGGCAATCTGTGCGACTGGGGTCAGACTTTCCTTACCTTCGCGCTGTTCATTACAATTTGGTTCCATGAATCATGCCTGCGAAAGGGAGAAGAATCGGTAAAAGGAAAGACAGCGACCCAGAGTTGGCTCAATTACTTAAGTTGGTACTGGCTAAATTAGGCAATGGGGAGGATATAGATGAGGAACCAGCAGGGCCGGTTTCAGATCAGGAGCCAGCACCGGGGGGGAGGATCGCCCCCGCAGGACCAATGTGCCCCCTCGGGCAGAGTTCCCTCTGGTTCAAAAGAAGGCTAAGACACGCACCAGTAAGGCGAAAGCCGGGAGTAAGGGGAGTGAAGCGGTCGGGCTGAACAATGGGACCGGGCAGGAGGGCCAGTCTCCCTCAGGCGAGGGTACTCAGGGTCCACCCGGCATTACGGCTCCGCCTATGCTTCCGGCTGTGGCGCAGCAGGTGGTACCCGTTTCTACAGATGTGGGTTCAGTGTTGGCAGATATTCGTAGCGTGCTGCAGGCGCTGACACCCTCAAATCAAAGCTCTTTGGGTGGAGAACTAGGGGGTCAGGCTGCCCTGCCCAATTTGGGGGGGGGGGCGGGCCCCTCTTATGCTGTGGTGAAGGCGCCTGAGGCAAATTTCCTGATTTTAGGTTTAGGGGGGCCGGCTCAGAGCGCGCCATCAGGGGCGGTACCTGCGCCAGCGTCAGTGATCCCCGGGGGGGTCGACAGGTATATCCCAGGGTATAACAACCGGCATACTTGCCTCAATGGCATCCCTATTAACGCAGTTGGCGGCGCCAATGACTGGGGGTCAGGTCAGTGGCACCTCAGTGGCGCCGTGGGCGCCCTCGCCAAACTTAGAAAGCACAGTGAGTGAACTACAGAAGCAGATAGAACTCCTGGCTAGGGCTCAGGGGAAAGAAGGCACAAGCACAGCCCCTCGGTCAGTAGGTCAGGAGGCCCCTGCTCAATCCAATACAGCCACAGTTGCCCCAACAGGTAAGGGTTCAGAGACCGCAGACAAAAATCTCAGTGGTGGGGGGCCCTGGGGGGCCAGGATACATTGCTTTCCAAACCTGGTAAATTAGCCTCTCACTTCCCGGCCGATGTAAAAGAGAAAATTTGGAAGGGCGAGTTCATCGATATATTCTCACTAATAAGGCCTAAAAGGAGGGAGGTAGAGGCTAAGGAGAAGGAAGGGAAAGATATCTCTTCCAAGGACAAAAAGCCAAAAGTGGAGGAGTCAATCACGAATTGGCTGTTTGGTTTTAATGTATTCGTGACGGTAATGCTAGAGAAGAGGACTGAGCTGGCTGCGCCAATGATATTTTATTCCAATAAGATTTTGAAAGCGCATGCAATGTATGGCGGAATGGCCTGGTTAGACTATGACAGGGATTTCAGATGGGCAAAAGTAGAGGATTCCGAGATTGGTTGGGATCAGACAGAGGTGAACGCTTGTTTAGAAAGTGTGAATAACAAGACGCCAATGAAGTAGTCCTTTCGTACACAATGGGGGTCAGGCAAGAAAAAAGGGTCCTGCTGGGCATTCAATAGAAAAATCTGTACACGGCCGGCAGGATCGTGTAAATTTAAACACGCCTGTTCTTTCTGCGGTCACCCGTCCCATCCTGAATTCAAATACATCAAGAAATCCAAAGATAAAGGGAGGGACCCCAAGACATCATCCCAATAGTGCTTTGACCACACCGGTAGCGATTGAGGGACTGGTATTCTGGCTGAATCAGTATCCCAATAGGAACGCAGCCCAATTGCTCTATCAAGGTTTTTCCATAGGCTTTCGCATACCTGCTCAAGGGGTACCCCCTGTTTTGCATTGTTAGAACTTGCTGTCTGCACGCACCCATTCCACTGTTGTAGCCCAAAAATTGGGAAAGGAAGGCACGCTAGGTAGGATAGCGGGCCCTTTCACGACTCCTCCATGGCCCGACTGTTTGCTCACCATTAGGGGTTGTGCCTAAAAAAGACCCAGGCCAGTTCCAAATGATACACAATTTATCTGCACCTAAGGCTGCCTCAGTCAATGATGCTATAGACCCTGCTCATTACTTCGTGACTTATTATTCATTTGATGCTGCATTGGAAAAATTGCGCAGTCTGGGCCCAAACGCCTTCATGGCAAAGACTGACATTGAGTCAGCTTTTGGCTCATGCCAGTTCACCCTGATGATTATCATTTGCTGGGTTTTCAATTCAGGGGCCAATATTTCTATGACAAATGTATGCCAATGGGCTGTGCAGTGTCCTGCAAGTATTTTGAGCTTTTCAGTTCTATGCTGCATTGGTTGTTCACCTTTAGAACGGGTCACACGGATATTGTACATTACTTGGATGACTTCATGGTAATGGGCCCGTCATCTTCGGGAGTCTGTGGGCGGGCCTTGGGGGATCTAGTATCAATGTTTGAGGAGTTTGGGGTACCCCTGTCACAGGGTAAGACGGTGGGCCCGGCTACATGCATGGCGTTCTTAGGGATTGAGATCGACACGGTTGTGGGCGAGTGCTGGTTGCCGCTGGACAAGGTACGGGCATTCTCACAGGCGATCGACTCTGTCCTGGCTGGACCTAAGGTGACTCTACATCAGCTTCAAGTGCTGGTGGGCCAGTTAAACTTCGCTTTGTGCATTATTCCCATGGGCCGCCCCTTCTCCAGATCGATTGCGAGAGCAATGTCCGGTCTGACGAAGAAGCACCACCATACCAGGTTGCGAGCAGAGGTGAGGGATGATTTGAGGATATGGCGTGAGTTTCTGCAGGACTTTAATTGGAAAGTGGTTTGGCCAACACCGCCGGTTACCAGTGAGGCCTTGGGATTGTTCACAGATGCTGCTGGTAGTTTTGGCTTTGGGGCAGTTTTGGGACCACACTGGTGCCGGGACGATTGGCCGGAGGCTTGACATGCAAGTGGGCTGACGAGAAATATTGCCTTTTTGGAACTGTTCCCCATTGTTGTGGCAGTCACAGTGTGGTCTGATTTCCTCTGTGACAAGTCAGTAGTCTTTTGGTCAGATAACTTGTCGGTGATGGAAGCCATTAAGAGGCAAGGTGCTTCCTGTAGTCACGTTCTAAGACTTTTGAACCATTTGGTACTGTTATGTTTAAAGTTGAATCTAGTATTTAGAGTGGCACATATTCAGGTGTTGATAATAAGGCAGCTGATGCTTTGTCTCGCTCCAAGTTACAGGAGTTCCGGAAGTTCCATCCACAAGCAGCGGACCAGATGACAGTGTTCCCGAGATCTCTGTGGAAGATTGGAGCCCCGCCTTAGCGGGTCTCGTGGGAGCCTCGCTGAGCGAGCGCACTTGGAAGGCATATCAGCATCACTTTAAGGCTTACAGGAATTTTGTGCAGCGACAAGGGATTGTGGGCTTGTTCTCATCTGAAGCCATATGTGCTTTCTTGCAGGGATTGAGGGAGCAGGGCAGACCAGTGTCATACGCGAGGGCTCACTTAGCGGCGGTTAGCTTTTATGCTAAACTGAAAGGGGTTCAGGATGCGGGTAACTCATTCTTAGTCAGGAAGGCATTGGCGGGGTGGGCCAGATTAGAGGGTGCGAGGAAAGATAGCAGAAGGTCTCTCAATTTGCGCATGCTGGGGGATATGTTGTCGGCTCTGCAGTCGGTGTGCACATCCGCTTATGAGACGACCCTGTTTGCTGCCGCATTCGCACTAGCGTTTTATGGGGCTTCAGAGTGGGGGAATTTGTGGGGACCTCGAAATTGGATATTGCTGGTGGATTGCAATGGCTGGATGTAAAATTGTTGCAGGGTGGGCTTTCCATCACATTGCGTAGATCTAAAACAGACCCCTTGGGCAAGGGGACCACAATTTGGCTTAAGCCTGCCACAGGGGCCGTAGTATGCCCAGTTGCGTGGATGGAAGCTTACTTGGCTGTTCGCCCGCAAGGGCCGGCTCACTCCCTGTTTATTCACAAAAATGGAGGGTGCCTATCAAAATATCAATTCACAGCCGTGTTCAGGAGCACCCTGAGAATTTGGGTATAGACCTGCTGGCTATTCTTCCCACTCGTTCAGGATTGGGGTGGCAACCTTGGCAGCGGGAGCGGGTCTTTCTGTTGACGAGGTTAAGCGTGTGGGCCGGTGGTCTTCTTCATGTTTCAAGCGCTATGTGCGTCCTGAGTTGTTGTGATATTGCTCAAACATGTTCGTGCGTTGCCATTCTTATATTTGTCTTTTTCTTTTCTGCAGTAGCATGCTCTCTAAGGTGATATGGGTGTTGGGACACTCTTTCGTACGGCGGGCCGCTTACCGTTTGCAACAGCGGCGTAAGTGTTTGTCATTCCTTTGGCAGGGCGTCGGGGGCCTCCAAATCAGGCAGCTACGGCAGTTGGTGGAAGAGACGAAGGCGCACGAGGGGCTCCAGTCCCCGGACTTAATCATCCTGCATTTGGGCGGGAACAACATGGTGAAGCTGGGTCGTCGGGCTGTCAGAGAGGCTTTGCTGACAGAGTTTGCATGGTTGGGGAGAACCTTCCCTGGGGCTCAGATCGCATGGTCTTACATGATTCCGCGGCGGAAATGGGGACCCGGGGTGAGGTCGAGGGCCTTGAACGTTTCAGTGAGGTGCCTGAATGGTGAATTGGCCAAGCTGTGTTCAGGGCAGGGCCGCCTGTGTCACATACCTCACAGGTTGCTCAGAGGTGGCCACATGTTTCATCGCGATGGCGTGCATCTGTCGGACATTGGGACGGACTTATGGATTGACGGCATTTGGTCATTTGTGCAGAATTTGTTTTGTGGGGTGGGCAAAGGACCGGTTGGCCCTGGTCGCCCTTGTGGCGGTAAGGAGGCCACATAGATTGCCTTACATTGTTAAGGGGAGTCCTCCTGCATACTCCCTAGGCCAGCACTAAGGGGGAGAGACGGTAAGCTCACCCCAGAGAGAATGGGTACACAGGCTGGGGGCAAGGGCGTTAGGTTACAAGCTAGGGCTGCAGCCCCTCGTTATACCCTACGAGCCCCTTTGGGCAGCCTGGTGGTGGAGGGGTGGATCCCTAGGGTTGCGGACAAGGACCAGATGGCAGGGGCTCACCTCTCAAGGACGCAGTTGGGTTGCGCCTGCGTGGTTCTCAGTTGGGGGGCGCGAGCCAGATGGCCCCTCAGTGCTGGAGCGATAGTTAAAATACTTTGTATATAAAAATTAAGTTCTGCCATTTCTTCTGATGGGTTATGATGCTATGATGAATGTACATGTAAATATTATTTTGGCGATGCAATTTTTATAAGTCAATTTCGTATCGAATTATTGAATTTGAATCATACTAGTTATGTATTGTCATGTTTATTTGTGATGGTTTGTAATAAACATGGCCTCTTTCACCCACAATACTTGTTATCAAGTCATTGATTTGTGGGTTTGAGGGGGCGGGGCAGTGAACAACCTGGGGGGTCCGGGTCCTAATACTCCAAGTGTGTAATTTTCCTGATTTTCCCTCCATCTAAAAGTTACTGGCACCAGGAAAATGCACCCTGGTGGCCAGTAATTTACTGCGTTAGCACCACAGCTGGGAAATTATTATTTTTATTTTTTTATTTTTGTGTTTATAGAGCGCGAACTAGACCCGCAAGGGTATCAGAGTGCTTTACAGGATAGACAAGTGCTATACAAAAGAACTTAGGAGGGGTGGATACATTATGGATAAAATAGATAGATACTTTTTACAGAAACAAGCGGTCTCAGATCCCAGGGTGTATACATTTGGGATGAGAACAGGTAGATACAATTTATACGAAACAAGCGGTCTCAGATCCCAGGGTGGGAGGCCCAGAGGTGCCGGGTGGATATCATCCGGAGAAGCCATGGAGAGGCCGTAGTAGGAGGTAGAACAAGGTCGCTGAGGTGACTGTAGGGCAAGAGTTAGTAGAGGAATTTGCCCATAAGGAAGATTTTGGCCTCCTTTTTGAAGCGCGCCAGAGACGGAATTCTTCTAATGGCAGGCGGGAGTGAGTTCCAAATTCTTGGTGCGGCCCCAGAGAAGGCCCGATTGTACGTTTTTTTTTCTCGCAAGCGTGCTGGTTGTAGCAAGAGGTCTCTGGCGGACCGGGAGTTTCTGGCTCCTCCAGATATCACGAGTTTCTGGGCGAGAAATGCAGGGGAATTGGAGTATAAAGCCTTGTGAGTGATGCAAGCCAGCTTCAGTTGGATTCTGGCCTCGAGGGGAAGCCAATTCAGAGCTTTAAGATATGGAGAGATGTGGTCGAATTTCTTTGAACCTGTTCGGAGTCTGGCGGCAGCGTTGAGGCAGGCTTTTAATGGGGCCAGGGAGATCTTGGGTAGACCTGCGAGGGTAGAGCATCCATATTCCAGTCTGGAGATGACTAGTGCCATTTTTAGGTTGGGAGTGTCAAGGAAAGGTTTCAGGTTTCTTAGATAGCTCAGGTAAAATCTGGCTGATTTGGCCATCGAGTTGATGTGGCCACGCATATTCAAGCTGCAGTCTAGGGTTATTCCAAGGGATTTAGCAGAGTCCACAATGGTTGGTGGGCAGTTTAGTGCTGTGACCGACTTGATCCATTCCAGGATGTCAGGGTTGGTTTTGGGTGGGGAGATTAGAAGAAATTCAGTTTTGTTTGCGTTAAGTTTGAGCTGGTTAGAGGTGAGCCAATGTACAGTCAGCTTCAAGGCCTCATTTAGGGAAAGAATGTCCTCAGGAGAAGAGATTTTGATGTAGATCTGGGTGTCGTCGGAATACATGTGGTAGGAGATATTGGCGATGCGAAGCACTTCTGCGAGCGGTTCAAGGTAAAGGTTGAAGAGGGTAGGGGACAGGGTTGATCCTTGGGGGACACCAACCGTGATCGGAGAGGGAGCGGACATGGTACCATTGATGAGGAATCTCTGTGAACGGTTTTGGAGGAAGGACCTAAACCATTCAAGAACGGGGCCATCCAGTCCCATCCTGAGTTTGAGGCGTTCAAGGAGTTTTTCGTGGTTGACCGTATCAAAAGCCAAGGAAAGATCTAGGAGGATTAGGAGACAGGTTTTGCCTTGGTCAAGGGCTTGGAGGGCATCATCCACGATGTGGAGGAGGGTGGTTTCGGTGCTGTGCCCAGGTCTGAACCCGGATTGGAAGTCGTCAAGTAGATGGAAGTTGGTGATGTGTTGGCTCAGCTGCTGTTGCACACATTTCTCCAGAACTTTAGCTAGGAGTGGGATATTAGAAATAGGTCTGTAGTTGTCAGGGGAAGCAGGATCCAGCATAGGTTTTTTTAAGATAGGGATGACTTGGCCGGCTTTAAGAGAGTCAGGTATCGATCCCTGTAGGAGGGAGGCATTGATTATTGCAGTCCAACTAGGGATGATAGCCTGAGAGGCAGCGGCAAGCCAGTTAGAGGGGAGAGGGTAATTAATGTGATTGTTCGGGTTTAAGGAGGATACAATTTTCGAGACGAATATTCGTCATAGACTTAGAAGTTGGACCAGTGCGCTTGGTTTTTGAGTGATGTCTGGAAATGCATTTCCTCTCTCAGTTGGGGCCAACAGTGCTGGCTTTAGCCCCGGTAGCGCCCTGAGCGGCAATCACTTTTGGCACCCCCACACCCCATGACCACCTCCTCGGATTCTCTCACCAAGTGGGGCCTCACCAGTCGCACTGCCCTAAAGCCGACACTGGGGGCCATCACTGACAAAATGTCCTTCAAGAAGGCCTTGAGTAAAGCCAGAGCTTCCATTATGTGAGCTAATGCAGGAGCTCTAAGGCGCTACCTAGTGGTGATTCACAATAACTTTAAAAGGCATATAAATAGCCTTTTTTAAGTGGTTTGGAAGTGTTCCAGAAGGCATGTTTCTATTTTTTTCTGAAGCACTGAAAATCTTTGCACCTTTCCTAGTGTTGAAAACAAATCTGTTCAATATAAGTGCTCTACTTCTAAAGCAACAGTATGATATGAGTTGCCTCCACGCTTCTATGATCCTCTCTGCACCAAGAGGCTGCTCCATGTATGTGAGTTTCCAAATTCCATAACAACAGGATCAGTACATGGCCCACTTCTGCTCTCCCTCTGTATTATCCCCTTGTCATTGGCTATTTTTCCCTTTGGCGTTAATCCTCACTGTTATGCCAAATGGTTTACTGCTTCTCTGTTCCTTCCGCTTCTGTTTATATACAACTATCTGCTTCTGGCAATGAAGGAGAACCCTTATTGCTGTCTCAACTTCTCAGCAAGTGAAGTATTTTTTTTCTTGCACCACATGAGATTAGTACCTCTTCTTTCATCTTCTTCCCTCTGTCTTCTATGACCGCTACTTCAGCTCATTTTAACGTACATTTTTACTCATCGCGTGATTTTTTACATTTAAAAAAAAAATATATATTTAGGCAGATCCATATTTATGTAAATCAAGGATCAAACTGCAAGGGCGACACAGTGCTTTAGAGACCTTCGGAGCTTGACAGAGTTACATAGAGCTAACGAGGATATAGAAGTACCTTTAAACTATAATATAATAATAGTTTAAAGGTTCGGAGAGCTTGCTCGCAAGTTAATCATGAACACAAGTTGGTCTCAGGGGTTGAAGTTGGAGCGAGCATGCTTATCAAGACCAAATTCAATCTTTCACTGAGGTTTGCCCGGTGTAGCTGGATAATTTCAAGAAAATTCATGCCCACCTTCCAGTTCTTCAGCTAAATAGTTATTACAAACTCTTGTTGTATTCTCCGTTATTGGTTGCTGTTCACTTCTCTTTGGGCTCCCTAGTTTCACACTACTTCCCTTCTGGTCTTTATTCCACTGTTCATATTTCACTTTGCCTTAATTTCTAAGCCCACTTTCCCCTGCATCTGTTTAGACTTCATTGACTCCCTTATCTTTACCTTTCAGCTTTACCTTTGGTCCATTGTGTTCAAGTGTTTGCACTCCTCGTTCCTCTATCTCTCTGGCCTTCTGATACGGTATCAAACTGTTCCTAATCTTCACGCCGCCTCTCTAGATCTTCTGGTCACTCCACATTATGGTGCTCTATAACTAGATGATATTTTTTTCCTCGTTTGGCTACCTCGTTATGAACCACAATCCTGCTTTGAATCTTCAAAAGCTGTCCTTTGACCTTGTTTAAAAATCATGAATGTATGTTATTCTGTTTTTTATGTTCTCCTGTGCGGTTTTTGTAACCAATTTCCCGGGTCGGACTGGCCTATAGGGCAATAAGGCAGTGCCTGTTGGGCTGGCCTGACAGACCAGTGTGTGGGCCGGTGTTTTAGTATTTGTGGGCCAGTTTTATGGCCAGGTGGGCCGTTTTTTTACTGCTGAGTTCTCTGATATTTCCACTTTTTAAGCTATCTGGTTCCTTAACAGGGGCCACTTTTATTTAGGTGCCCGGGCCAATTTTTTGTTCCAGTCCGACCCTGCCAGTGTCTGTCTTACACTGTAGCAAAATGTACATTTATCATTTGCGTGGTTGTATGTAAAACTATGCCACAGAAAATGTAAATTACTAATGTACAGTCTAAAACGTTGTTTCATCAATGTCAAATTTGTAATGGACACAAATGTGAAATCCCAAAATAATAAAACAAAAAACAACACTGTACATACCATTACGCCACTAAAGAAACAAGACATTTAAGCCCACTCCCGCTCCTTTTTTAAATGAACTCTAACATAAATAATTATCATTTAGTTCAATCTGCAAAATGAATGAAGTAATTATAATACCCACAAGAAATAAAACCTTTTAGCACTAATAAAACAAAATTAGAGTGGGAGACCTCATACCTTCCTTCTCCCAAATACACCCCTATTTAAAAACACACTATTGTAATGCAAACCAATCTGAATGCTGTAATTACATATTGGTAATTCCATTACTTTGAGTCAATTCTTCCTTGTTTCACTCATAACACTGTGAGGCATGTCCGTCTTGAACAGTCAGGTCCTGTCAAGCTGATAAACTCTGTTACTGCACATATCGCAATTATGAATTTGTGATAAATTTGTCAGGTTTAACCTCCCGATATTTATGGGGGGGTATGCCTGTTATTACCACTAACATGCCGCTTTTGGTGCGGGAAACATCAAAATGAGCATGTTATCTCAAAAAACGTTTAATTGGTTGGTATTTATCACACCTGATGAATTCTGACTTAGTAGATTCGGATTTTATCAGGTGTGATAAATATCACACCAGTTACCAAGACAATCATAATGACTTTCCTCCGGCACATAACAGGATCACCTATCAAAGTACATACTGGCATCATTCAGCTTCATTAATATCTTCCCACAACTCCAACAAGTCCAAATGGCTAACCAAACCACAAGGGAATGGGAAATAATAATTGAAATGAAGAAACATGGACACATAGTTTTTATTGGAATATTGTTATGGTTTTTATTAACTCAAACAATAAAGAATTAAAGACGATAATGATGAAAGTAAGGCAATTAGCAGTAAGTAATTAAAACATGACCTCTTTGTTCCCTTTTTAGGTCTCGTCTACGCGCTGCATAGGAGGGCCTTTAGCTGTCGCTCTGCTCATTTTCAAGCACACACTCGTGCTTGTGGCGGCATCCACCTTGCGGGAGCGAGCAGGGGCGCGCCACAAGCATGAGTGCAGTGCTTGAAAATGAGCAGACTGCTCTCCCAAGCGTGCGCGCCTCTCTCCTCGCCCACACATCCCGGCCACTCGCTCCGCCCTCTCCGTCTCCTTTTTGCTCGCGCTTCTTGTTTCAACACGTCTCCATTTCTATGCCTCCTTCCCTTTCTATGTCTCCCTCTCCCGCTTTTCCACTGTTTTGTTCTGTTGCTGTTTTGCACTATCTCCGTTTATCTTTTTGAGTGTTTCTCTTTGTCTCTCGCTTTCTCACACCTGTTTCTTCACCTCACTGTTCACTTCTCTGTCTCTCTCCGCTTTTCCTTTCCCGCCTCTATTTCTCTCTCTCTTCATCCTTCTCCTCCTTCTCCGTTATCTCTATTCCTCTTCCTTTTCTCCGCCATCTTCCTCTTTCCTCCCCTCTCTGTTTCCCTCACTCTCAGTAACTCCCCAGCCTACCCTTTTTCTATTGTCTTCTTTCCACGTCACTGCCCCTCTCTCCCAGCATGTCTCTCCCACTGTCCCTCTTTCTCGCTTTCTCGAGCTGCTTCCCTCTAGCTCTATCCACCTGCCCCCTTTTCCTTTTCTCTCTCTTCCTTTCCACTTCCTTCTCTTTACCCTTTTCTTTGTGTCTCTCCCTTCCTCAATCTCTCCTTCCCTCTCAGCCCCCCATCTTCCTGTATTTGTGTGCTTCTCTTTGCCCCCTCTTATTTCCTCACTATTCCCTTATTTTCACCGTGCTCGCTTCTCCCCCTTAGAGCTCTCACTCCTCTTTTGAGTGCCCCCTGCCCCGGGTCAACGGGCCTTTTAAATCTATGTTTGCTTCAGGAGCTACGACAACAGGCAAGGATGAGCAGGGCCATGTCTAGGAAGACGGTAGCCATAACTCGCAAAGACTCGCCCATGGCTGGAGCTGCCGGCCGTGCTGCTCCCAAAGTGCTTTATTTCTTAAATCTCCATACCTCACTGTCAGACTGCTCTTCATCATCACGGGAATCACCCCCCGGGGCCCCTACAAGGGCCGCCTCCTTTTATGTGCCCATGAAATATTTAGCCATTGACATGGTCTATAAAACACCTGTTAACCAGCCTGGGGAAGCATGTGAAAAACAGTGAACAGGAAGTGACGTTTCACCGGCTGCTGGTACCGAAGGCCTCAGCATGGGCCGGGAAGCACTGCCGCACTACCGGCTGATTCTTCTGAGCCTCTTCTGGGCTGACGTATGTCCTTCGTCAGTGATGGAGACTGCCTGAGGTCGAGAGCTGCAGAGATGATGTCCAGTGAGACATCCCCATGAGCCTGCAGCATCCCTGGCCCTCCCAGTATCACAGGGTACCACATCTTCCCCCATCTAGCCCACGGGAACACAGCTGGTTCCTTTGCACCCCAGGGACTGGGGTTGTACCCTATTGGCCGTGGCTGACCACTAGGGATGTCAAAGTTGTGAGGCCTGACAGGTCCCATATTTCTTTTAAACCACAGGTAGTCATGTAATAGCCACAGTTTAAACAAGCATTGGCATAGCCAATAGGTCTCGCCTTTGGGACATTATAAGTGTTTAGCCATGCAACAGTTGATGTTGCTCCAAGGATCTTGTGCTGCATAATTAAATACTTATAAGGTCCCAAAAGCGAGACCTATTGGCTATGCCAATGCTTGTTTGTACTAGTCATGACACGATGAGGACTACCTTACCTAAAAAGCCACTACAAACTGGAAAATAATTCAACAACACTTACACTGCTACACATAAACATTTAACATGAAAAGACTCTCAGTCATACTACTTCACAGAAGAGAGAGAACAATTGCACCAACATTTTCAGGAGCTTGTGTCTCACAATGAGATATGTCACATCTAATAAAGGTTAAACTAGAGGCTCGGTCCCTGCTCTACAGACTGGATTTAAAGAGGTACCCAGATCAATCAATCAGGGGTTTGTTAAAGCGCGACTACTCACCCGTAAGGGTCTCAAGGCGCTAGGGGTGGGGGGGGGTGCAGGTTCCATTCCATCAAGGAGGGGGTCTGTCGAAGAGCCAGGTTTTGAGGTTTCTTGCGAAGATGGGGAGCGATGTTGTCTGTCTGAGGTGGAGCGGAAGGGCGTTCCATGCTTTGGCCGCGAGGAAGAGAAGGAGCGGCCTCCCGATCTGGTCTTTCTGGTGCGGGGGACCACGGCGTAGGAGAGCTGGGTTGATCGTAGGGTCCTTTGGGGTGCGTGGAATTTGAGTCGGCTGTTCAGGTATGCTGGTCCAGTGCCGTGGAGGGCCATGTGTGCGTGGGTGAGCATCTTGAAGGTGATTCTCGCCTCGACGGGGAGCCAGTGGAGTGTGCGCAGGTGCTGGGAGATGTGGCAGTGTTTTGGCAGGTTGAGGACCAGTCTTGCGGCGGCGTTCTGGATGTTCTGTAGCTTGCGGGTGAGGTTTTTGTTTATTCCGGCGTAGAGTGCGTTGCCGTAGTCGAGTCTGCTGGTGACCAGGGCGTGAGTGACGTTCTTTCGGTGTTCGAGGGGGATCCATTTGAAGGTCTTACAAAGGAGGCGGAGGGTGTGGAAGCAGGAAGACGAGACAGAGTTGATCTGGGGGTCCATTTTGAGCTCGGAGTCCAGGATGATTCCCAGGTTGCGTGCGTGGTCCGTGGGGGTTGGCGGGTTTCCGAGGGCGGGGGGCCACCAGGTGTCGCTCCAGGCGTCGGGGTTTGGGCCCATGCCCAGACACTCTGCACAAGAAACAGTTACATCCCTTGTCAGCCTTCTCTAAATACCCAAAAGGATAAAGAACTTTCTGAATCTGATAAGCACAGAAAATCAAAAATGTAACTCACCAACTCGAAGTCTAGGTGGAAGGCTAATACCTCTTCTTAGCAGAACTAACATTCACAAAAAGTGCATCTTATGATCAAAAGGAGACCTTCTTTGAAGGTAAAGTAATAGTCATCTTTTGACATCAAAGTATGGAAACCACCCTCCTCAGGAGTAGGAGAAGTACAAAATTCCACCTGAATGATCTCCTGGTCCAAGTGAAAAAGAGATGAAACCTTAGGAAAAAAAGAAGACCCCCAACATGAGGACTGTCCTATCAGGAAAAATCCCAAGAAGTGGCTCTGGTAATTGTCACCAGAAAATAACTTACGTGTTAGATGTTTTACACCAGAAAATTGGAAGGGTTCAAATGGAGATATATCAAAAAAATTGAACAATAATAATAAGTGCCAGCTAGGCAGCACAGGTCTATTTGAAGGATGGTAATTGGAAAACCGTTTGTGTAGATGTAAAGCAAAGGATTCACAATCTTAAACTCCACCCCAAAATTCCCCAAAAAGCCTTAAACGAGGCCCTTAATCGAGGCCCATTGAACCATAAGGGTAGATACTTTCACCCACCATTTGACAACCCTCCTGCAGAAAAGGCACAATATTCAAACCATCTCCCCTTATAGATTCAATACCCTTAGCTTCACACCAAGCTGTAAAGAATTCCCAGTGATGTGAATAAAATGTATGGGTTGTTTGCCTCCTAGAGGTTAACTCTCAGAACAAGCCTATCTCATATAAACCGCCCGTTCAACCTCCAGGCAGTTATACAGAGTTAAACCAGAGTCACCTGAGACAGGGCCAGAAACCCCAGGGGAGAGACAGATGTAGGTAACATACATTCTGGATAAGTTTACAGAAAAGTCAGAAAAGGCAACCAGGAGAAGAGGGGCCAACCTGGAGCAATTAGAATGGCTGAGGCTACCTCTCACCTTATCCATCTCACCACCTTCAAGATGGAAGGGGATGGGAATATGTATACAGTAGGGTAAACATCGTTTACCACGAAAACATTTCCCCGCAGGGAATTACAACGCGGTCGTTACAATGACCGGGTTGTAACCACGCATACAATTACTCCTCAAGTCGGAACAACGACTTGCGGAGGGGGCAGAAGGTGTTGGATTTAAAATCCAACACCTTCCCTACTATTGCACATACTGGAGTTGGAATAGTAAATTATACTATTCCAACATCCAGCGCCCCTCCTCCGCAAGTCGTTGTTACGACTTGCGGGGTAATGATATGCGTGGTTACAACGCGGTCATTGTAAGGACCGCGTTGTAATTCCCTGCGAGGAAAAAGCACATGTTAAAAAGAGGCATATTCATACAGTAGAGCCTCTGGTCCTGTGGCCATTGGCAAGAAACAGCATCTATTCCCCAAGCCCCTTCCTACTGCTTCCTCGAGCAAAATCTAGCAAGAAGGGTACTTTCTTGAATTGCAACAAATCCAACTCCATATGTATATCCAACAGAGGCGACCCATAGACCCAATAGGGTAGGGATATCATCTATTAACATACAACATTGCCCCAATGAGTGTCATTGAACATCAGCCTTAGAAGATGTGTACAATACTTAAGTAATGTATTGTGAAGCACCTAAAGTCACTAAGTAAGGATACGACCACTAACCACAACTTGGACAAAAATATCTCTTCATACATATATATTTAAATGAAGCAAAAACAAACAGTCAGGAAAAATGTGTCAAAACATAGGTGCTTTAGTGTAGTGTGAACACACTGTGCTCAAACAATTGTGAGGGAGACGCAAAAAAGCGTACCCAATAAAAATGCATAAAAATGACGGAAGGAACTCCAGGCGTTATGCCCAAAGAAAGTGCAGAGTCCATAGTCCATAAAGTATTGCTCAATAGAAACCACTATACTGCACAAATATCCATTAATGATAATCCTTCTCAGCCAGGTGCTTGTCAATGACGTGTCATCCTATGCTACATTAAAGGGTCATCACCAGGACAAAATCAGGGTAAATGAAGAAGATGTAGAAGAGGAACACGTGCCATTTTAAGGTAAAGCATGCTTTCTATCGTTAAATGCCTTGCTTGTCCAGCTGCTCACCAAATCTCTTCTTGTCAAGTAAAGGAATCTTTAACTAAGAAACCTTGTTCAGTGTGTCTGCCTTCTAGTCCCTCATCTACATTTTGGGTCTAGTCAAAATCTAAGGCTAAAGTAGAAGCTCTGATGGCATTACATGACGTATCTGATAGAAAGAAGTATGTTATTCCATTTGGAGTAATAAAGGTTAGTAAGCTCCAACAGTCCTCTCGCTCCTGCATGGCTTCTCCTAAATAGTCAAAGTCTTGCAAGAGAGTCTGAGCTGTATATGCAGCATATGTTCCTGATCTTACCGCCAAATTATCGCCTGCATTCGATTTTTTTATAGCATATTTTATTGATTTTTAGATTATATCGAAACTTACAGTATGGTTTTTGGAGAACGAAAAGAGAAAAGCATAATCATGCTTATATTGCAGCACTGTGTCCTTTTCCCACCCCGTCAGTGCTCCCCCTGCCAGGACTAAGGCACTGCCAGAGTTTGTGGTGCCTGTGGTTTGTCATCTGCTTCCTCCTCCTGGGGTATAGCATCCCCAACTCCCGCCATGCATCACAGCTGTCCCCCTGGAGCGAGCCATCTCGCTCCGTAGATCTGTACCTCATTGTCCAGGAGATGGGTCTGCATTTCTTGTGGCTCTAGAATGATCCTACGGGAATGTGCCCAGCATTCCCACACCTTCGCTTTTTTCTGAAGGCACCCGCTAGATAGGCTTTTCCAATTGCATACATCTGTTTAAGCCTGCCTTCCAATCCTGAAGGTAAGGGGCATCTTTCAACTTCCAGTGTCTAGCGATATCTTGTTTTTCCAGTACCAGTCTTATCCACAGAAGGGCCCTTTTGTATCTGTTACTGTGGAGACCATCTGATATATGTAGCAGTGTGAGTTTGGGGTCTGCAGTCAGCAGTCAGCGTCCATCCCAGGACCTTGACCAGGCATCCAAATCTCTGCATTAGATTTCTTAAAGGCCCTATCAATTCTTGTATTTCCTGGATCTAATGGAGTACAATCCTCTGAATTTAACAATGCATGATCAATCAAGGTGACCAAAATTCTATCAGTACCCATGGCATTATGGAAGCTCTTTTCTGAATTCTCTAGGATGTACACCTTTTGCATGAAATGCGGGACACTAATATGATCCAAATGTTGCCATTAATCTCACAATCAAGGCATTGATTGCATGATGTAAAGGTAAAGCCAAATTTGAACGTCCATCACATTGTGGAAAAAGCCCTGGCAGTCTCCTTCTGTGGGTACTTGTGGAACACCCAGGTTCTCTCTGACATGATCCAAAATCTGGCTCACCTCTTTTCTTCTAACATACTAACGAAATGGAAATACTACGTTTGGCTTCTGAAATGTTGGCTCAGGAATCATTCATCTCATGACCCCCAGATGAACTGTGATGTTTCAGTCTCCATTTTAATTTCTTCGAGGCCAAAGCTTTGTCCACCGCAGTTTCACTGATCCTCTTGACCCTCTGGATCTCTCTGGCTGACACTGCACTGGAACTAAACCCTAGCATTACCCTTAAACCCCTTTTTACCTCTACCCACTCCTCAACACTTAATTCACCCTTACTACCCTTTACCTCTAACCCATCCAGACCCTGAAATCACCCTTACCTCCCTTTACCTCTACCCACCCTTAAACCCTAAAATCACTCTTAACTCTCATTACCACTACCTGCACCATTACCCCCTTTTTTTTTAAAATAACATAAAAAATGTGTTATTTAAAAAAAAGATTGTTACCTGCATGGTAAAGTACTGCATGGTAAACAATTTGTAGTAAAGGTTAAAATCTATACTAAGTACTTACCTGCTTGGTACTTACCTGTGCGGTAAAGACTACTTGGTAACGTTCCTGTACGGTAAAGATTGTGTTGTAAAGGCTGTTTCCCCCTTGATATGTGTGTCTGTCTCCTGATCAGAAGAATGTGCAGAAGAAATATGCTTTCTCTTAGTAGCTATTTTCCTTTCCATGATGTGATAAGGAATAACAATAATCACAAAGGAAAGGCCTAAATAGATAGACTAAAAAAACAGTTTGGCCATTGATCAACACAAAGCACGATTTCAATATTTTTTCAACCAATGACGAAAAGTGCCATGCTAAGCCTTAGAATTACTATAAAAATTTTGATTAGCCATATTACTCTGATTCTGCATCAACGTTCCTTCATTCCACCATAAACCACAGAGTCAGTGATTGATTACTGATGGCCACATGTTCCTCATCTCTTCCATACAACCCAGCATGCATTGAGTGAACATCCCTAGAAGCAGATACCTCCATTACCTCCTCTTCCATCTTTTTATCCCAGTCCAGTGAGCAGTTCCTCTTCCATAGAAACATATTACCTAGCAAAGTCTAGAAAGTTCCCCTAAGATGGCCACTGCATCTCAGAATGCAGAAAAGGAAGAACTTGAAATGATCACTTACTGATCACTTACTGTTTTTTCCTTTCTACGAAGCAAACCTGTTACCTAGCAAGTCTTCAGATAAGTACTATTACTCTTTATACAATTGTTTCTAACTCATTTTCTTTACTTTAGAGACTTGCTATAGCAGTTGTAGTGTTGTGTGATCATGTGAAGTAGGACCCTTGTGGTCCTCTGCGGACTCCTTACTAAGTTACCTAATCAGTTGGGAGGTATCTGGGTGTGGTCAATAAAATTTATGACGTAGTGCATTGAGTTAATGGTTGCATGCTGAAGAAGAAAGACTTGTGTTACAGAGCTCTGTTTATGGCGTGGCCATTTGCATGCTCCAGAGCTGGGGAGGACGCGACAACTGGCTATGAGTAGAATATTCGTGCCCCAAAGAAACAAGACTGCTCTCCCTGAGAGTTTGCAGATGTCCAGAAAACTGCTCATGTGTGCCACATGCGCCCCAAGAAGCAGTCTACGGTTGGCGTATATGGAGTCAAAGCTCCGCTCCAGCTCCTTCAAAGCACTCGAAGAAGGTGAAGACCCTACAGAGGAGCACAGTCGGAAAGCGCATCAGAAGCCTACTGGTGAGGCCGAAAGAAGAGATACTGCATCATAGCGTAACACAGAGCCATCGTCCATACAAAACAGAAACGCTAAAGGCAGCGGCAGCCAGGTACAAAGAAACGCTAAAGGGAGCAACAGCCAGGTGCAAGTAAGAGCTAGAGGCAGGAAAACCAAGGCGCAAAGAAACGTAAAAGGCAGTGACAACCAGGTACAGAGAGCACTAGCCAGCGCGAACAAAGGAAGTGCTACTCGACCTCGGATCAGGCCTGGTCGGAGGCTGATGCATCCAAAGTTGCCGGTGGCATCAAATCCAACGAAAAGCCTGTCGGAATAGTGACATTTTTCAACGGCTGCAGAACGGAGCGCCAAATACAGCACAGCTGCATTCCTGAAACCACCACTTCCCTTCGATACCGCCAAAAAGCAGAATATTGGTGCCAGATGAATTGCATGGATCAAAATGTTCGATGACTTCATAGATGCTCTAGAAGAAGTAGATGACAAAAAGATCATCAAATACTTAAAGAACCTTGCAGGTGATGGAGTGAAAGAAGTGATAAATAAACTATCACAAACTGATGAAGTATCATACATTGGAAGCCAAGTTCAATCCAATGCCGAATGTCGACTATAAAAGTTACATTTTCAACTAGGAAAGACAGCAAGCTGGTGAAACGATGGATGAGTTTGTCAAAAAACTTGATACCCCCATCATGTACTGCAAGTTCAGTGAATTCAATGATGAAGAAGCTGTGCGTCTCAGAGTCATTGATGGTTGTCTCTCCAATTCGTTTAGAAGAAGCATGCTAAGAGAGACACTCAGTGTAGAAAAGGTACTTATGGCTGCGAGAGCTGGGGAATGTGCAGATCAACAGGCTACTAATATGGAAGCTGGAAAAGCACAGAATGAATCAGCGTTGATTATGAAAAATAAGCAGAAACAAAAAGTGAAGGCCCATAAGACAATGTCCCAGAAGAAAAAGAAATTGTGCTTCAAATGTGGATTCTTGTTTTCGGACAAAATTAAATGTCCCACAATTGGACAGATATGCAAAGGCTGTGGGAAAGAAAACCATTTCATAACGGTCTGCAAAGTGAAAGAGAAACTAAGTGTGTCACGACGAGAACAGAAAATGGACGCCAGAAAGTTCCATAAGCATTCTAGCCGGGCCCACAAGGCCAAACGGCAACATCAATTGAGGCAAGTAGACTAAAAGAAGTTGGTCATCATCAAATTCATCTTCCAAAGGCTCTTCAACATCACCATTGAGCAGCAGTGACGAAGATGGATGTGCAATGGTGATGACGACCGCAGAACGATGTGTACATGTAGGATTGACTGCTTGCACAGAAAATAAGTTCAAGAGAGATCGCCACGTGATGCTACCAAACTCATTTAGACAGTGCCCCAAGTTCACGCTAAAGGAGAATTGTTGCCCTACAGTTTTTATTATAGACAGTGGTGCTTCGATTAGTAACATGCCGACAGAAAAATACAACAAACTATCTCCGATACCACGTCTAACGTCATCTAAAACAAAGGTGTACACATGGGCTGCTTCTACACCATTGCAAAGTCAAGGGTCATTCGTAGCGACCATGAGGCATAGGAAAACAACAGTAGAAGCACCAATTCATGTCCTCCAGGGTACTTCTTTGAGTGCATGTCTACTCAGTTTCAGCACTGCTGCTGACATGTGACTGATATCCATCAACTACAACCTAAATGCACATTCTGAAATAGTAAGTCAATTCCTGTCATTGTTTCATGGACTAGGGAAACTCAAGACAATGAAGCTGCAACCTTATTGAGGATATTCCCCCTGTTGCTCAGCGATACAGCCGGATTGCTTTTCATTTACAGGAGGCTGTAGAGAAAGAACTAGACACATAATTAAAGCATGACATCATTAAACACTCTACTGGTCCGATGCCATGGGTTTCACCCATAGTGGTAGTGCCAAAAATGGAGAGTGGAGGTACAGAACACACTTGTGTTGATGTGCGCCAGGCCAACAAAGAAATCGAGAGAGAAAGACATCCAGGTCTACACATATCAGACATGATTACACAGTTGAATGGCGCCAAAGTCCTCTCCCGTCTTGATTTGAACAAAGGATACCCTCAACTCGAGCCTGAAGAGAACTGTAGGTACATTACTACTTTTTCAACTCATGTTGGCTTGTTCAAATATAGAAAGCTCAGCTTTGGTGTGTCGTCAGCTGCAGAAATCTTGCAGGATGTCATTCGCCGAGTAATTCAACCTGTCATACATGCTTGTAACTACAGTGATGATATACTAGTGTTTGGGGCCACACAAAAGGAGCATGACAAAGTTCTTACACAAGTATGCTGTCTGCTCGTTGATGCAGGTCTCCCTTTAAATGCAGAAGTGTGAGTTTCACAAAACCAAATTCAAATTCTTTGGCCATATTATCTCTGAAGGGGGAATGACTACTGACCCTGAAAAAGTACAAGCATTGTTATCTACTTGTCCCCGACAAGATGTAACCATGCTGCGATCCTTCTCATACATGGGCAGCTGTTGCTCCAGGTACATTTGTGACTTGCCACGGTGAGTGCCCCATTAAGAGATTCGACAAAGAAGAATATTCCCTTGCAGTGGTCCTCTGAATGTGACTGAAGTTTCAAGAAAATCAAACACACAGTTGAAAATGCATCAAAAATGGCTTATTTTGATCCAAAGTTATACATTGAGATCATAGTAGACACAAGCCCGGAGGGGTTGGGTGCGATCCTTGCTCAACACAATGGACATCCAAATGCTCGAAGACACATTATGGCGTATGCTAGCAGAAGTCTATCTCAGACTGAACATACCTATTCTCAGACAGAAAAAGAGAGCCTGGCTGTAGTGTGGGCTAGTGAACTTTTTCACGTGTTTCTGTGTGGAAAGAATTTCACCCTTGTCACTGACCACCAGGCGTTGCTCACCATTTTTGGAAATCTGTAAGCCAAGATGCCCCCTCGCATCGAGAGGTGAGGGTTGCGATTGCAAGAGTATGATTACACTATTGTGTATAAGCCAGGGAAGGATCAAAACACCATAGATTACTTTTCACGAGTGTCGTTACAGTGTCACAGTGCAATGTCTAAAGTGGCTGAAGAGTATATCAATTTCATAGTAAAGTCTAGCAACCCTGCAGCTCTATCCATTGAGCAGATCATTGCTGCTACCAACACAGACAGAGACATGCTCACACTCAAGGATATCATTTCAACTCAATCATGGAGAAGACATACTCGACCTCTCACAGATGACGTTGAATATCAAAATGGAAAAATGTGCAAGGAGAACTTTCTGTCAGTCAGGAAGGCATTGTACTAATATGTTTGAGAATTGTCATACCTGAGAGCATGAGGCAACAAGTCATTGAACTGGCACACAAAGTACATTGTGGCATTGTAGTCAACAAGAGAGCCCTCAGAGACAGAGTGTGGTTTCCTCGCCTTGATGAAAGGGTCGAGAAGGAACTGAAAGCATGTCACTTGTGTAACTGCTTATCTCCCAAGACAACACAGCATCCGCTAAACATGTCTGACCTTCCTAAACAAGCTTGTGAGAAAATTGCAGTTGATTTCTTTGGACCCCTAAATAATGGACATCATCTCATGGTACTTATTGATGAGTATTCACGTTTCCCCTTAGTGGAAGATTTATCATCAACCACCCATGACAAAGACATTGAGGGGCTGGATGATATTTTTGCAGCGTGGAGTGTTCCCTCCATTCTCAAATCTGACAACCCTTCAATAGCAGACAGTTTAAGGACTTTCTTAGTCGCTTGAACATCAAGAATCAGAAAAGCACCACATAGAGTCCCATCAAGGCCTCTGGCGCCTGGATGACCCCCATACCCAGTGGTGACGAGACTGTTATACTACAAAGATCGAGATACCATAATCCAACACTCTCGCAAACATGGCCCATATGTGATTGACAACAACAAGGTATCCATATTCTCAGACTTTACAGCAAAAGTCCAGGCACAGCGTGCTTCATTCCTGGAGGCCAAGAAGGCATTGCGAGCAGAAGGCATACAATATTCCCTGAAATACCCCGCCAAACTTCGACTACAAGTCGACGGAAGAGCGTACTTTTACGACTCCCCAGAGGAAGTATGGGCATGGCTGGAGACATATAAAGGAGGTACGCAACACCCAAGTCAACAGAATACAAGGTAGCAGGCCCCAAACCGCAACGCAGAAGGCTAAGGAGATCGACCCGCAGGCCCCCGGTGCATAAACCTAATTTGTCGCAAACTGCACAAGAATGCCAAGCGGCACTGAAGGCAGTGGTGGAGGTCCTGTCGACACCTTTGGAGAAAAAAAAAGAGCGCTATCCACAGACTGCGATACAGGTGGTTCAGACTCAGGGGCATCAATGCAGAGCGATGCGCAACTCCCAGTGGTGACTCCGGGTTCTGTGGATGAACTCATTTGAAGCTGACTTGGGGGAAGATCACAGATAAGTGGGAACCAGTGGATGGCGGATACATAAAAAAGAGGGCATAGAAATGCTGTCAAATTAATGTTTGAGAAATGTAAAGAATCAAGTTCTATAACAAATAGAAAGAATCCCAGGGTAGTGATCAGGTTGTGTCATTATAGAAGAATATATAGAGAAATGCGGAGGTGTTAGATAAGAATAGAATGACTGCGGGAACACAAATTTAGCCTGGGAAGGGACAGGAGGTCCAAATTGACGCCCCAGGCCACACCCCCGCCTAGATTGACTTCAATATGGGAGAATCGGGAGTAATCAATTTTTTTTTACCTTCTATTTCTCTTACAGGTTTGGGCGGCAAGCCGTTGCAAAACTGCCCGAGGGATGGGGAGTTACTTGCTTACGGGGTTTAGTGGTCATCAATTGGCTCTAGTACTGGTGAAATATGAGGGGGTTGAGGATTGGGGAGAAGGGGGGAAACAGGGGAACGCAATGACATGACTGCATTACAGACTGGACATGTCCACCAGGAGATCAAGATGATGTCCTGGAATGTTCGTGGTCGAGGGTCGCCTATTAAACATCATAAAATACATAGCTATGTCACTAGGAGAGGTGCACACATTGCCATGATGCAGGAGACTCACTTGACGGCAGAAGAGGGGGTCAGACTACGGCAGAGGTGGTGGGGACAACTCTATGCGACTTCTTACTCCGCTTTCTCAAGGGGCATACTGATATGGATCCGAGCTGGCACTCCATTTCTGATGCAACACACACATATAGACCCAGAAGGCAGGTTTGTGCTGGTGCAGGGTAGACTCCTAGGGAAAGACATAGTACTGGGTAGTATATACGCCCCAAATCATGACCAACTTGGGTTCTTGGAGAGGTTGTCCGCATCCCTACCTTCGCTACACGGGACTGAGGTGTTATTGGGTGGAGATTTTAATTGTGTAGCGCACATTAACCTAGACCGCTCAACCCCCCGCTATGAGGTTTTAAGGAGTGGCTGACACAGTGGAAATTCGATGATATCTGGAGAGTGCATCACTGGTTGTCACACGATTATTCCTACTATTCACACCTATACAATCTACACACACAGTTAGATCTGTTCATCTGCTCAGATAGACTGACGTCCCTAGCAACACACACAGAATATTTGGGCCGCACCTTCTCCGACCACAATCCCCTCCTTCTCTGTTTTCTACCGCTTTCAAAACCAACAGCAACCCCTACGTGGTGTCTCAACCCCACTCTACTGTCCGATGACCATTTTAAGCAATCTCTGGAGGAGATGGTCGCGGACTACTTTCTACATAATCAAGGTTCGACTGCCACCAGAGCTTTAGAATGGGAAGCATTCAAAGTGGTGGTACGGGAACATTGCCTAGGTATGACGGGGGGACTGAGAAAAGAATTGTTGCGGGACATCACCCAACTGGAGTCTGTCCTGTATGAGCAGGGGCATAAACTGCCGAAGGCTACAGATACACATAAGCAGCTAGGAAACACAAGGCGGGAGTATAATGGAGCGCTTGAAAGACTGCGAAAACGAGACCTACGCAAATATCATGCCAAAGTGCACGAGGAGGGGGGCAAAGCGGGTAGGTTATTAGCATGGCTAATACAGCCTGAAACTAGAGGAGCGCCAATAACACAAATTATGAATGCAGAGGGGTATGATATACCTCCGCAAAAGTATAAATGATGAGTTTAGCGCATATTATTAGAAGCTTTAGGAGACCCAACCACACAGCCAGTAGAGGATGTGGGGGAGTTCCTGACACCTCTGCCACTGCAAACTCTGGACCCACATTTGAGGGCGGGACTGCGGGGCCCTGTGGTGGCCCACAAAATACGGGAGGCCATCCGAGAGATGGCGGCAGGGAAGACGCCGAGACCAGATGGTCTACCGGCAGAGTTTTACTCGGTGCTGGCACAGACTTTAGTCCCGAAACTGGAAGCAATGTATGCTGAGGCCTGGCAAAGGGGTATACTGCCGGCCTCTACCAGAGATGTCTTAGTGATCCCCCTCCTGAAAACTAAGAAGCCAGAAGCACAGGTGTCTAAGTTCAGACCACTCTCCATGCTTCATACAGACTTTAAAATTGTGAGTAAAGTCCTCGCATCAAGAATTTTACCCCACATGACGAAACTTATTCATAGTGACCTGAGTGGGTTTATAACGACGAGAGCCACAACGGCAAATATCTGGAGACTCTTTCATATCCTGCACCATTTAAATAGGGAATGTTATCCTGAGGCATTGGTTATGTCAGTAGACCTAGAGAAGGCCTTTGACTCTATTAGATGGGATTTCCTACGTACAACAATGACCAAAATTGGACTAGGAGAAGATTGAGTTAAATTGGTCAAAATATTATACTGCCACCCCATGGGTTAAGACGGTAGGGGTGATATCAGGTCCCTATATTATATTCAGAGGCACCAGACAATGGTGCCCCCTGTCCCCTCTCCTGTTTACCCTGGCCATTGAACCATTGGCGGAGTTATTTAGGCAAATAGGAAGAGCCATGGAATTTCTTTAGGGGGACAAGACCATATCATCTCCTTATATGCGGATCACATATTTTGTTATGCTTGGGTAAGGTGTCAGGAGGTGTAGTGCAGGCGCTGGACCTTCTGGAATGATATGCCAAGTTGGCAGGCTTAAAAACGAACAAAGCGAAAAGCTATACATTCCCAGTAACAGAAGGGACTTCATGCCCGACAGACCTTCCCGTGGGCCTGAAGTGGGCACCCCGCTCCTTCAAATACCTAGGGATACAACTATTTCATGATCTGGCAGACCTGAAAGATGGTAATTTACAGCCAGTGGTGCGGTCTTTCGGGACGTTGATCCCATTTTGGCGCTTGTTAAAACTTCCTACGATGGCACGAATGGCGCAGACCAAGATGGTCATGCTCCCAAGACTGCTGTACTATTTTGTGAACTTACTGGTGGTAATCTCACCCCCGTGGTTTGCGGAGCTAAACAGATTGGTACGCGACCTGAGATGGGACGGGGAAAGAATCAGGGTTTCATTGGCAGTACTGCAGCGAATCCCGGAGGAGGGAGGCCTAGGGGCCCCTGATTTTGAACTATACTATCTGGCAGCACAGCTGCAATGGTTAGCCCAGTGGGTAGATGGGCAGAACCTCGATCTCTTGACTGCCACGAACCACGCTGACATCCAGAGACAACTTATAACTATGCTCATACATCCCTCCTTGAGGATTCCACACCCCGGAGTGCTCCTGCGAGTGGCTCTGTACTATTGGAAAAAATGCCAAAGACGTACAGTGTGAATACCACTCTACGCCCAAGGCCTGCCGTTAGTTGGGCTTCCAAGTTGGACACCACCAACTCCTTTTCTGGGGGCACAGTTGTCCAGATGGACTGAGGTTGGAATTACAACTGTGGGGGATCTATATCAGGATGGTGCATTATTTCCACTTGAGAAATTCTTGACACAGAACGACGTGCTGGGTGGTCGGTTCCTTAATTACCATTCGGCAGTGAATGCGGTTAGGTAATTATGGGGAACTACCCAGCGAGAACCGCAAACGCATGATGTACTACAAGTCTTGATCACATTGGGATCCGCGAGATACTTAATAAAATGGCACTACAGAGATCTGCTAGGGATGGTGAAGACACCGCTAGAGAGGGCTAGGGTCAGGTGGAATGAAGCAGTGGGGAGGGATCTAGAAGACAGGCAATGGACCTAAGTATTACGGAGCCCCAAGAAAATCTCTAGAAATGCTGCACTGAAGCTTATTCAATTCAACTATATACATATGATTTACCTCACGCCCCACCGACTAAATGTGATGCATAGAGGAGAGACTCGGGGATGTCCCAGATGTGGATAACAGGATGTGGGCTTTATTTATATGACCTGGGGATGCACAACACTACAAGAATTCTGGGACATAGTACTAACCCAAATCAATGCTACGCTGGCCAGGAACCTTCCAAACTCTGTCGAGGTATGTCTATTGGGGCTCTTCCCTAGACCGAAGGCTAAAAAAGTGGGCTCAGGATTTGTAGATTTAGCCCTGGTCCTGGCACGCAGATGGGTGGCTATAGCCTGGAAGGCCCCGAAGGGCCCAGCAGTGACACTCTGGGAACAGGACGTAGATTGCTGGGCAAAGGTAGAAGAACGGGCCATACAAAGAGAAGAAAATAGGGGACTCTGTAGATACCCTATAGCAGACCTGTGGACCGAGATAATGAGAGCTTGGTACTCCAGAGGGGTGGACCGACAGGGAGAGCAAGTGAATATAGAAGGAGATGTAGACCAAGACAGTGACACAACTATGGAACCCTAGGTGGACATAGATAGCAGGGAACTAACATTGGACAAATGCAACCAGCGCACACAACAGACTTTTTCTCCCGGCCCCTCACACTAACTCTCTACAAAAGTGAACGGAAGCTGATGGAAGTACCGCCAGACGACACACAGTTTTAAAATTTCCCATTTAAAGGGACAAGTTGAGCATTACAATTAATATGAGATATTTGGCAAATGCACAGACAGATGTTACTCCCCAGAGTACATGATGCTGCAATACAAACCGTATAAATGACGGAAAGAAGGGAAAACCAGGGGGTGATAGGATAGGAATGTCAAATACGGAAGAATAAGGATAAACATCGAATACCTCAATAACACACTGGAAACAAAATTTTAAAAGTTCGTAGAATGATACACCCTGTGGGAATAGTAAAGTGTATGGAATAACGTATTCCTGGTCTTATGTACAATTGTAAAATTTAAATTCTAATAAAAATATATTTAAAAAAAAAAAACATCAGAAAAGCACATCTCTATGACCACAGGCAAATGGCATTGTTGAACGATTTATGGGCACCCTGAAGACTTATGCAGATAGGCACTGATTCGTTCGGGTCACGGTTTTCAGAAAAAGAGATCTGATCCTAGTCAAACAAAAACAGAAGCGCAAAACTGACACTCCGTTTGATGCTGATCTATTGAGAGTTGTGACCAGTAGAGGACATATGGTGACCGCTCAACGTCCCGGAAAGTGCATTACGAGATACTCATCACATTTCAAGCATCTGCCTCGATTGTCATCGGATCCAGACATCACGAGTGAGACACGTCAACTTGAGTGCCCAAGTCAAGCATCTGAGTCTACATCTACGATGCCAGATGACAGTGCAACTCCTTCACCTCGTATGACTCGATCTGGAAGATTTTTGCGAGCAGCTCAACAACTCATTGAGGAACACTAACTCATATATGTTGTCAGTACTTTTTATTTAACAAAAGGGGATATGTAGTGTTGTGTGATCATGTGCAGTAGGACCCTTGTGGTCCTCGGCGGACTCCTTTACAGAGTTCCATAATCAGTTGGGAAGTATCTGGGTGGGCCTGGGTGTGGTCAATAAAGTTTATGACGCAGTGCATTCCGTTAACACTTGCATGCTGAAGAAAAAAGATGTGTGTTACAAAGCTCTGTGTGTGGCGTGCTCATTTGCATGCTCCAGAGCTGTCGGGACATGACATCAGTCTTTTTTATCTAGGTTTGTCATTCCGTCCTGCGGAACAGGCATAGGCCAAAAGCCCTGTTTGTGGGGTTAAGTGCGTAGCACTTTCTGTGCCCTTATTACTGTATTCCCTGTAACGCAAATCGTTTGTTTGTTTGCAAATGGCAGCCTTGCGTAGAATGCTGCTATTAGGATACTGCCTGAGTCTAAAATAGTGGCTCCCGCACAAATTCAGGAGCCGCGTGACTTAGTTTCCTTTAAAACAAGATTGAATCAGGAATTACCGGTGTCTTTGATCAGCATGTTCTCCCTTGCTGTGTCGTCATTATGGAGGAAAAACTGGGTACTTCTCCTTCTACTGCAGGCCCTTCAGTTTCAGCCCTTCAGCAGATGATTGAAGCAACTGTTGAAGCTGCCTTCAGGCCAGAGAAGGAGCCAATTCTCCACCTCCAAAGGTTCCAAGGGTTCAACTGGAGGATGTTCAGAATAACGACTCTGACCCTGATGAAGAAAATAAGATGGGTCGCTCAGTTAGACATCGCCCAATCAAAAAACCTTCACCTTAGGGTAGCTCCTCATGCTCAACGGGCTTATTTTTTAAGGGCTGCTAATTGGGTGCAGATATAATTAAGAACAACCGCAAGTCTGTTAAATTGAAAATACTTAAGACATATGTATTTTTGAATAGCACATTTATTCACTAAAAGCAAATTAAAAGGAAATAAATCATTCAGGTGGGGAACGATGCCAGAGGTAAGTTTGTTGGAATGCTGTGGTGGTCTTATCTAATGTGTTCTTCATGTCTTTTCAGTGGCTGTGCTCAGATGGATCGAGCGGCGGTTGTCACAAAACTCATATGTCTGCAGAAGCTTAATGTGGAGGGCTTGCTTTGAGAAGCAAATGTATCAAGCTGGCAATGCAGTCACTCTGATGAAGTTCAAATAGTAACATATTTAAGTGGCATTTTTCCCAACACAAAGGGTTCTGAAAGGTTTTTGATCCGCAAAAACAGCAATAAAAAAGTTCAGCTTAAGCCTTTTATTCTATGCGCCAAGTTCCGCTCTTCCTGAACCTGAAATGTGCCTTCTAGATCTAGAGAATCTGCTCCGTTGAACTTGCCTCTGGTTCTGCAGCTTCTTACTGCGGCACGCACCAACTTTATCAATAGGATCCACGGCTACTAGACACATCTTCAAAGCAGCTCCTATGTCTTCAAGAATAGCAGAGCATCCAAATATCCTATGGGACACAGCAGTGCCAGCCCTGGTACACACTCATAAAATTAGTTAACAAGCAGGAGAGCGGGGAAACAAGATGAATAGTACAGAGCTGGACATCACACAGCAGAAACTATCTGTGTGGCTGGTGTAAATTTCTAGCCCTTGGCTGGCAAATCCTGAAAATGATATCCATCCTGTTTGACCACAGAATAACAACTGAAAGCTAGAAGATTTGGTGATGGGACTTAAAATCTGATCAGTGATTTTCTGTGCAGCCAATATTGGCTTATGAATCTTGATAAGCAAGAGCCACCTCTTGGCTGTTGTTTAATATAGGCAGGATCAAGGGTTCTCGGTATAGTTGCACTAGACAGCATTTTGGGGGATGTATCTTGGGTGATAACAGAGCTCCTTGATGGGTGGATGAGTATTAAATATCCATCAGAGGAGAAGTACCTTTCACTCAGCAAAGACAAAAAAATGTGGCCGATCTCGATGTTCGTATGAGAACTCAAGTTACGTTTAGTATAATTGAATACACAACTACCAAAAGACATTTGCTTATGGAAACAATAAATTGATTTATATAAAGTCCAACACAATTCCCATAGTAAAATAAGTGTAAAAGCTTCAATACCTAGGTGTAATCTCTTTAGTATAACGAAGAAGAGAAACCACTTGCATGAAGTGTTGGCAGCTTGTTAACAGCCTTGTTGAAAAAATGTGATTCATAACTTAAAGACCAGAGATGGTCCAATAATGTGCTTAATGGAAGAAAAGGCAAATAGAACATTTGGAATTATCATCTAGGAAAATTTGCACTTGACATATCAGCTAATGACTCCATTGGTTTACCTCTACAAATATTGTATTGCCTGGCTATTCCTTACATGTTTTTTCAATGTGGTATACCTTTCATGTGGTGTAACGTTTTCAGGATTTTTGGGGATTCCTTTAATGTTTTTAGCTTGTATGCCATACAACTAACCATATAATACAAAAACAAAATAAATGAAATATCACATTGCAAGCAGTGAAAACGTAGTATGTTAATGTAGCCCACAAGTATTTCACACAAATATTTTTGGAGAAAAGAATGCTGTGCTTAGTACAGAGGGCCTTGTTACAAGTAAAGGTGTTGTATTTCACACCTGGTAATAACAATACCCTGGGGTTCGTTATTTATTGGGTGCGATATAACATAACGAATAACTATTGGATGCTTTACATAAAACCAAACTTATAATTCCATCCCATGCATTAACATGGGTTAACGCACGGGCGGATTTAACCACCCAACTTATAATCAGGGCTTGAGACTCTTTATAAACTTACCAACACCTTATGTTAGCACATTGTCTCCTTCTGCCATTTTCTATGAAATTGACACTCTAACATAAGTCAGTGGGAAGAATTCATCACTTATTTGAAGAGTGGTTTGGCTAAGTCCAAAGCCCTGAAGTTTGTTATATTTTGTACCTACATGGATGTGCGACATTTCAACGCCTGCAATTACCACGCATGCCTTTACCACACGTTTTTTACAAAGCATGCCTTTACCGAGGATATGCCTTTACCACAAATATGCCTTTAACACACAGGAAAGTATAAATAAGGTACGCCTGTTTGTTTATGGGGTGGTGGGAGGCGGAGCACCTTTGGCATGACGGCAATATCTCCTACATGAACAATGTCATCCTGTGGACCCGCTACATAGACGATATTTTTCTGATATGGGATGGTCCACAGGAGGCCCTTGATGCTTTTATTCAGGGTATTTCGGTAAATTGCCTTAATCTCAAATTTACCAGTAAAACTAATGTCAGCAGCATAGAGTACTTAGATATTCTAGTAGAGATTAAACAAGGGACACTGCACACTAGTTTGTACAGGAAACCGACGTCTGGCAATAGTATTTTGCATGCGCGTAGCCATCATCCGACAGGTTTGAAGAACAGTATCCCCTATGGTGAGCTTTTGAGGGCGAAACGTAACTGCAGCTCCTTTGACTCATATGATAAAGAAGCCAAAAACATGAGGGGTCGTTTCAGAAACAGGGGTTACACAGGGAAAACCATCAGAGTAGCCGCTGAGAAAGTAGCCACAAAGAACAGGAACAGCTTACTTGTACCAAGAGAGAAACAACGTGGTAAACATGAAGTGAGACTCATAACCACTTTTAATCAAGCCTCTCAAGAAATACATCACATAATGTGCAAACACTGGCACATAGTCAGAGATGATGCCGTCATAGGCAAATTGGTGAGTCCGTCTCCACATGTTACATACAGGAAATGTCAGTCTCTAAAGGACATGCTAGTACATAGTCACCTTTCCATTAAAACGGAAACACGTGGGACCTGGTTGAGGGAACTCCCAGGTTTTCACAAATGTGGGAGGTGCAAAGCTTGTAACAACAGTACAAATGTAAAAACTTTCATCCTCCCTAATGGCAAAACAGGGAAGATTCATGATTTCATAAATTGCAATACTGATTTTGTAGTTTATGTTTTGATTTGTATTTGTGGCTTACGGTATGTGGGGAGCACAATTTTCCCTATGAAGAAGCGTGTTTTGGAGCATTTGCGCGCTATCAAGAATGGCGACATGTCATATGCCATAGCCAAACACTGTGCATTGGTACATTCAAATGTTAAAGACATTAGTTCTAAAATTTCGTTTTTTGGCATTGACAGGGTCCCTGTTTCACCAAGAGGAGGAGATCGGGAACGTCATCTGCGACGCCTGGAATCTGAATACATAGTGAGACTCCAAAGCAAGATCCCAGGAGGCCTTAATCATGAGGAGGACCTCCATGTCCATTTAGGTTGAGTTAACGAGGGTACCACTTTATATAGGTAACTCTGAACCATAAGCTTATTTAGTCCCTGCATTCCCAATCTTTGCCTTCTGGCTAAGTACTTGCCTTCCAGCTCATGGCCTCCTAGTAGACAGACTAAGGGTCTGTAACTATTTAACCCCCCACCCCCCTTTTTTTGTTTTGTTTTATTTATTATAGTCTTTACACTTTTTTGTCCACTTCATTGCCTTTCCGCAATACCGTTATTTATTTTTCTAGTCTCAGAATAGGACCGGAAGTGGGTGTAACCCAGGGTCTCACACTAGTGCATATCATGTGGCATCTAATGTACCACACATGGTTGCTAAGCTCTAAATTTAGCGCCCCAACCCTTTTACGGAACTTATAATTTAGCACCACATCAGTGCTTTCTGCCACTTGGCAGTTGGTTCCACATACATTTGTTGTTTTTTATTATTTATTTTTTGCCACATGATTATCGTTTTAAGGATTTAAATATTCTTATTCTACGTTACTTTGTATAGGTTTGAACAAACTGTCATATTCATGAATTGCATGCTTTGTCTATAATATTAATTGAATGAATTGATAAAGTTTTTGCAAGTCTGCTTTCTTCTAATTCACATGGCAGATGATCATCCTATGTGTTGTTAGTTTCTTTTCTATGTTCATGTTTTTGAAAAAACAGGAAATGCTTAAAAGACACTGCCACTTCCGGTTTTCTTTGTATTGACTCTCTGACAAAGACCTGTGAGGTCGAGACGCGTCGAGTCATTAAATTTTCAACTCCTTAACCTTGAAATCCTGAGTGCGGCTCTTCTTTCTTCTGTTCTTTGAGCGTGGAAAACCTTTCAATATATATATATATATATATATATATATATATATATATATATATATATATATATATATATATATATTATCTACTGGCGGTCGCCAGTAGATAGTTATAGTTAGGACCTATTTTCCATAGGAAATCCGCGACATTCTATTTGAAATAACTCTTGCGTCGGTTGACGAATCTTCGCGAAATTTTCAAACTTTATGGCCCGCTCCGGTCCGCTCCTACCCTGAAAGTCTCAGGGTGATTCGTCAAGCGGGGCCGAGAAAAAGGGGGTCCCAAAACATGTTTTCCCATTCATTTTCCCATAGGAAACTTTAGACACGGCTACAGCCCGAACTGCTGAACGGAATTACACCAAATTTGGCAAAGAGGTAGTTCTTGGTTCAGAAAGAACCCTTTTTGTTAAATGGTGTAAATCCGTTCAGTAGTTGCGGAGAAATTAAAAAAATAAGAGTCAAAAAATCAATTTCCCATAGGAAACTTTAGACACGGCTACAGCCCGAACTGCTGAACGGAATTACACCAAATTTGGCAAAGAGGTAGTTCTTGGTTCAGAAAGAACCCTTTTGTTAAATGGTGTAAATCCGTTCAGTAGTCCCTGAGAAAATCAAAAGTAAAGTCACATATATATCTATGGCCGAGTAGGGTCCGCGTACCCTCCCGACCACGAGCTGCATGCTAATTGGCTGTCAACACTCCAAATCAGGAAGTGTTGGCAGCCATTTTGTCCCTCGGTAGAACCGAGGGACAGAAACAAGTGCGCAAAGCGCACAAAGGGGGCAGGGTAGAAACACACTGACCCTCTAGGTCTGCTCAGGGGTCCCACAAGGACCCCTGGGCAGAAAAAAGCATTTTTTAAAAAATCGGCAGGATGCGCTCAGGGTGCGCAAATCCTGCCGATAAAAATCGAAGGGCGGTCTCCCGCGCTTCGATAGTATTTTGCCCCGGGTGGCCCAAGTCCCGGGGGCATGGTGGGGGTTAAATTTATGTATGGGGGCCTCAAAGGCCCCCCAAGCCCCGAGGACCGCCACCCCGGGGCTTTCTTTTAAAATGGTGCGGGAGGGCTCTGAGCCCTCCCGCAGCCCCGAGGACCACCACCTCCCGGGGCTTCTTTTTTTACTTTTTCCTGTGTGTGGGGGGCTCGAGCCCCCACACGCCCCAGGGACCGCCACCTCCCGGGGCACTAACAAATTAAAATGGGGGTCCGTTTTGGACCCCCGAAGCCCCGGGGACCACCACCTCCCCGGGCTTTGCTGATGTGGGGAGGGGGCCGCGCGGCCCCCTCCTGGAGCCTGTGGTGGCCCTGGGGACTGCCACCCCCAGGGCCGGCTCCTGCAGTGTCCCGGGGTGCCTACCCTCGGGACACTGCTGTTTGCAATGACAGGACGGAGCCTCGCGGCTCCCGTCCTGTCATTGCAAACTGCTTTGGATATTGGAAGAGAGAGCAGGGAAACCTGCTCTCGCCTCAATATCCAAAGACAATTAGCTTTCCACACGGGGAGCAGCATGTTAGCTGCTCCCCGTGTGGAAAGCAATGCCGGCTCCCTTAGGACACGGGAGCCGGCGGGACTGAGGGGTTTGGGGACCCCCACAGTCCCCAACCAGAGGCCAGGCCCCGGGGATGGTGTCCCCGGGGCCATAAGTGGCTCGGGAGTGGGGCCACGCGGCCCCCTCCCCAGAAATTATAAAAAAATAAATAAAAAAGGCCTGCCCCGGGGGATGGGGTCCCCGGGGCAAAGGAGGCCTGAGGAGGGGGCCACGCAGCCCCTCCTTAAAAAGGAATGTTAAAGTGTGGCCATGCCCCGGGGGATGGGGTCCCCGGGGCAGTTTTCAGGCCAGGGAGGGGGCCACGCGGCCCCCTTCCAGTTTAATTTTAATAAAAAAAAATAGGGGTAAGGCCCTGGGGGATGGGGTCCCCAGGGCCCAAAAATAAGAAAAAGGAAGGGGGCCACACAGCCCCCTTCAGGAAAAAAAAAAAAAAACCGATCGGGCCGCAGGCCCCGCCCCTTCCTTCACCACTCTGCAAACGCGCCCCTGGCGCGTTTGCAGATGGGAAGTAATTCCCCTTGAATACTAGGGGTCCTGGGGCCAACTAGCCCACCAGGAACCTCCAGTATGCGCTAGGGCTGCGTTGCAGAGAGGTGTACAGAGGCCACGCCCTTTATACACCTCTCTGCAACGCAGCTCTGTGGCGCTTTTGGAGGTACATGGTGGGCTAGTTGGCCCCCAGGAACCCTCAGGATTCAAGGGGACTTAATCCCCCAACTTAAAACGCGCCACGGGGCGCGTTTGACAGTGGTGAAGGGAGGGCGGGGCTTCAGGTGACATGTGTGCAAACAGGCCCCGTGGCGCGTTTTAAGATGGGGAATTAAATCCCTTCAATCCTGAGGGTCCCTGGGGCCAACTAGCCCAACAGGTACATCCAGAAAGCGCCACAGAGCTGCGTTGCAGAGAGGTGTAAAGGGGTGTGGCCTCTCTACACGTCTCTGCAACGCAGCCCCTGGCGCATACTGGAGGTTCCTGGTGGGCTAGTTGGCCCCTAGGGACCCTCATGATTCAAGGGGACTTAATCCCCCAACTTAAAACGCGCCACGGGGCGCGCTTGCACAGATGTCACCTCAGGCCCCGCCCTCCCTTCACCATTGTGCAAATATTCCTCTAAAATCTGCCGAACTACGAATTCGGATTTACTCACCTGTTATCAGGAGAGACCTCAGTGCTGCATCTTTCAGCCCAGTACTAATCCTGAAAAGTAATTTTAACCGTACTTACCAGTAACTTGAATTTCCTTCCATAGGATATCATTGCCTGCTTTTTGCTGAAAAAGTTTCTAAGTGTTGATTTTTGAAACATACAAATATTCCTCTAAAATCAGCCGAAATACGAATTCCGATTTACTCACCTGTTATCAGGAGAGACCTCAGTGCTGTATCTTTCAGCCCAGTACTGGTCCTGAAAAGTAATTTTAACCGTACTTACCAGTAACTTGAATTTCCTTCCATAGGCTAACATTGACTGGTTTCACTTGGAAATTCTTCTAAGGGTGGAGTTTTGGAACTTTAAAATATTCCTCTAAAATCAGCCGAAATACGAATTCCGATTTACTCACCTGTTATCAGGAGAGACCTCAGTGCTGCATCTTTCAGCCCAGTACTGATCCTCAAAAGTAATTTTAACCGTACTTACCAGTAACTTGAATTTCCTTCCATAGGATATCATTGTCTGCTTTTTGCTGAAAAAGTTTCTAAGTGTTGATTTTTGAAACATACAAATATTCCTCTAAAATCAGCCGAAATACAAATTCCGATTTACTCACCTGTTATCAGGAGAGACCTCAGTGCTGTATCTTTCAGCCCAGTACTGGTCCTGAAAAGTAATTTTAACCGTACTTACCAGTAACTTGAATTTCCTTCCATAGGCTAACATTGACTGGTTTCATTTGGAAAATCTTCTAAGTGTGGAGTTTTGGAACTTTAAAATATTCCTCTAAAATCAGCCGAAATACGAATTCCGATTTACTCACCTGTTATCAGGAGAGACCTCAGTGCTGCATCTTTTAGCCCAGCACTGACCCTGAAAAGTAATTTTAACCGTACTTACCAGTAACTTATATTTTCTTCCATAGGAATCCATTGTCTGGTTTTCAGCTGAAAAGTTTCAAAGTGTCGATTTTCACAAACTACAAATATTCCTTAAAAATCGCCTGTATGACTTAAACGCATTCTTTCAACTGTTTACAGGAGATGCACCAGTGCTGGATCCAGGATCCAACACTGAGTAAGAAAAAAAACGATAACAGTTTTTACCTGCTAAGTGAATTTCCTTCCATAGGATAACATTGGTGATTCTATGAGAAAAAGTTTCTAAGTGTCAACTTTTAAAATACAATAATATTCCTTAAAAATCACTACTGTAACCAAAACGCTTTTACTCAACTGTTTACAGGAGATGTCCCAGGACTGAATCTAGGATCCAGTCCTGTGGTTAGAAAAGTAATCCATAAAGTAACTAATTGCATTTAACTAGAAATTCACATTGAGCTGAATGTTGCATTGTGTTTGAAAATGTGTTGCCCATTGAAACAACTGTAACTACTGTACTTAAAAGTCTATTGCCTATGTGCAAAGTATTTAAACTAAAGTAATTCATTCTGAGAAAGTATTTTTGTAATGTATAATGTAATTACAATGTAATTTAAAAATAAAATATGTAAAAAAAAAATGTTTCTAAAAATGTAGTAAATCAGTATGAAAAAAATAAATAGAACAATTAATACATTTAAAAATTGTCATTTACAAAACCTTTGAAATTCACTGAAAAAACCGTAGGTTTCAGACATGTTATAGTTAGGAATTAGCATTTAAAAAACCTTTGAAATTCACTGAAAAAACCATAGGTTTCAGACACGTTATAGTTAGAAATTAGCATTTAAAAAACCTTTGAAATTCACTGAAAAAACCATAGGTTTCAGGCACGTTATAGTTAGAAATTTGCATTTAAAAACCTTAGAAATTCACTGAAAAACCATAAGGTTTTAGGGACAGTTATAGTTAGTTGGACATTGCACTCGTACAAAACCCGTGAAATTCCCTGTTATAGTTAGTTCAGGTAACTATAACTCGCGCTTCCGCAATGCACTGCTGATGACTTCACATATTACATCACTCATGACATGGTCAGTGACATCACTGATGACATCACTGATGACATCTCAAATGACATCACTGATGACATCACTGATGACATCATCCATGTGAGAATTTAATGCATCTTCTCACACCCTAATATAAGTTTTGAAACACCCACTCTAAATTACAGACTGACATTCTCAAAACCATACACACTGCAATACCAATAAGTACATACCCACTCACTGATTCTTAGGTCTACACACACACATCTACTCACTCACCCGTACAGTCACTCATACTTACAGTCACTCAGTACAGGACTATCATATGCACTCATACACCTATATAAACACTCACACAACGCAACTCATCCATAGAGGTATTCACACACCTAGTCAGTCATGCAAATAATTAATCACACTCCAATTTACTCACCTATACAGTTATACACACCAGCTCACTTACTCATAAAAATACTAGCACATTCTTACGCTCCTATGCAATCACTGATGCAAGCACACACTCATCCATATAGCCACTCTCACAATCACACACTCTCACTTATAGCCATTTATATACTCCAACACACATATATACTGCCTTTCACATATGTAGTTACTCACACATGTACCACTGAGATATACATTCAATCACTAACACACCCATACACACACTCACCCACCCATACAGTCCATCACAGACGCACTCTTGAAACCATGCACCCAGTGAATCACCCACTCACACATCTATGCACAGAGTCACACACACCCCACCCACACAAACACTGAGGCACCCATACAGATACTCAGAGAACCAATCCATAACCCATATAGACACTCATTTAGCTAGTCAGAAACCCATGCAGTTGCTTACACAACAACAGACAGACGGATACAGACATTCACACAGTTTAGTCACTCACCCATGCATCCAGTAAGATACGTTTAATCACTCACTTATAGACTCAGTCACGCACCTACTAAATCATCCATTCAGGCGCTTCTACACCCACTCATTCTTCAATACGCCTTTCCCTAAATATATTAAACATATTTAAACTTTACAGAAACACACAGTCACTGGATGATGTCATCAGTGATGTCATCAGTGATGTCATTTGAGATGTCATCAGTGATGTCATCAGTGATGTCACTGACCATGTCATGAGTGATGTAATATGTGACATCATCAGCAGTGCATTGCGGGGGCGCGAGTTATAGTTACCTGAACTAACTATAACGGGGAATTTCACGGGTTTTGTACGAGTGCAATGTCCAACTAACTATAACTGTCCCTAAAACCTTATGGTTTTTTCAGTGAATTTCTAAGGTTTTTTAAATGCAAATTTCTAACTATAACGTGCCTGAAACCTATGGTTTTTTCAGTGAATATATATATATATATATATATATCTCGTAGTAAATGAACTTTATTCGGTATCCAAGTACCATCAAAGTGCACATGTGCAAAAACATTACAAGAGACATTTCATAAGACCAATATAAAAGATGTTACAGCACAATTCATTACAAGAAAAGCGGTACCATTCAGAATTTCATTTTCTTCGGCCTTTATTTGTATACAAAATGGGAGCAGAAATCAGACAGAACTATGTGCAAATTGAGCAATGGATACTTAAATAGATACATAAAAAGGAGCTTTAAAAACTATCTTCAACTATATATATATAAAATCAGTGTTAAAAAGTAAGACAAACATTAAAAGGAAAGGCCTAATCACTTGAGGGCACAATCAATAATCTACTACGTTTGTGCCACACCGCCTGTAAACATTTGCTCGTGGCAATGCCTATTACTGGAGTTGTGTCGCTCCTGAGTATTCTAAGGGCCACTATATATTTTGTGACCTTCAGGTTTTTACATACGGGAATAATCCATTTCCGGCTCGGGCTGCGGTAGCTTGGATAGAAGAATAATATGTGAGCCTCATCTTCATCTGCCAAGACACATGCCGGACAAGTACTAACGCCGAGGGACTTGCGCCATTGACTCGTTACAGATCTTAAGGGCAAGGTGCCAAGTCGAAAACGGATGTAAAGACTCTCGGCTAGAGGGGAGGAAATGAAATTTAAAAATTCCTCATAATGAGGGAACGGCTTAATATCTAAAAATTGGTTTGTTAGTTTGCCAATTGAATGGTTATTTAAATGAATATCTCGGATATGGATCCAATAACTAGATTTTAAAGAGTTAAGATCAGTCTTGCACAATCTTTCCGGGTGGATCCATAGCCTTGTTATTCCTATATATACATATATATATATATATATATATATATATATATATATATATATATATATATATATATATATATATATATATATATATAAAACCTACTGGCAGTCGCCAGTACGTAGTTATAGTTAGGACCATGTTTACATAGGAAAAGCATTTTTTGACTTGCCTATAATTTTGGCGTTGGTTGACGAATGTTCATGAAATTTTCCCCAAAAAGTGTGCGGTCGATTCTTTTTGCGCATCAAAAGTTTCGGGGTGATCTGTCAAGTGGGGACTGAGAAAAAGGGGGCTCAAATGAATATGCGTTTCCCATGTTAATTCCCATAGGACTTGTCAACATGCCTACAGCCTGAACTGCTGTACGGAATTACACCAAATTTGGCAGAAAGGTAGATTTGGTTACGCAGATTCAGCTTTTTCTTATTTGGTGTAAATTCTTTCAGTAGTTGTTGAGAAATCTAAGAAAATAGAATTAGTGATATCTGTGGCCATGACAACTTCGCGAAAAATAACGAGCTCGTGTAGGGAAATGCAGAGCTCTGATTGGCTGCCAACACTTCTACTAGGAAGTGTTGCCAGGCATCCTGAAACTCGGCTTCAGCCAGACGCAAAAAAAAAGTCAAAAAAAGAAACCTAGTTTCTATAGGGAAAGCATTTTTTGACTTGCCTATAAATTGGCACCGTTTGACAAATCTTCCGAAATGTTCCCAAAAAAGTGACCTCCTGTTTCTAGGGGGTTGAGAGAAAGGGGGAGTCAAAAAAGTGCATTTCCCATGTTAATTCCATAGAGATTTTAGACATGACTACAGCCAGACCCGCTGAACGGAATACACCAAATTTGGAAGAAAGCTAGATATTGGTCCAGAAAGCCTGCTTTTTGTGATCTGGTGTAAATACATTCAATAGTTTTTGAGATATTAAAGTAAAAACAAATTTGCATATCTAGCCGCGGGGACCCATCACAAAACTTTCACGGCGCTCCGCGAATCGACGCACCAACAGCACTGATGTGATTGGCTGGCTGCAACCTGAGTAGAAAGTTGCAGCTGCCATTTTAGAAATCGGGGAATGGACCCCAGCTGTGAAAAATGACAAGAAATGTAGTAGAATGGGCCAGGGTAGAGGTACTCTGACCCCCTGGGTGCAATTTAGGGGGCTGTGAGAGACCCCCGATGAGCCCGAAAATACCCCAGAATTATTTTCTTCCCACATGCGAGGATTCATGATTCTTCGTGTAACTTCATGACAGATTCCTCGAATTCTGCGAAATAAAAAATATATACACTCAAGAAACTCTCACACCCACTGACAGACCTACTCAGACACTCACACACCCACTTACAGACCCACTCAGACACTAAACACCCACTCACACAGCCACGTACACACCCACAAAGCACTCACACACTCACTCACAGACCTATACAGACCACTCACACACCAACTCTCTAAGTTTACAGGTTACAGTTAAGAAACAAAATTCTAAAAAACATAGAAATTCACTGAAAAAAAACAAAGGTTACAGGGATGTTACAGTTACGCTCAGATTATACACGGCAACAGAACAAGATGATGGACGGAGTGCAGAAACTTTTCAAACACTCACCCCCAGTCACAGATCTGGATTTAATCCATTGTTCTTTTGCTCACCATGCCAGCCCCGTTTGGACCCAGCCATATGCAAATAAGTCTTGATCCTGTTCCCATGGGAACAGTCCAGCCCGAACGGCTAAGTCAGGTCCTCCCTGGACCAGAAACAAGCATCCTAGGACTGGTTTCGGGGTATCACTTCCTGCACAAAAACAATCCTGCATGCAATGCTGGCATCCTTGCACCATGGTGTGCCAGCGCATGGGAAAGGACAGGAATGCGCTGTATTCCATTAAATACGATGCATTCCTGCCCTGTCACGCAGTGCAGCACAGCAAGGCGGCTTGCTGCTCTGCGTCTCAAAGTTCATAAATGAGCCCTAGAGTATCTACTGAGAACAGAGTACACTCTATGCCACAGTTGTAAAAAAGGCACTATTTGCTAAAAATAACCAAGATCCGAAGGTGCTAAAGATCATACTACCTGCAACCTTCATACTGTGATGAAAACATTACAGATAGCCCACCTTCTGAGGCAAAACAAGCACATGTACACAGGTTAGTACTTGGTGCCCACAGGTTTCTATGTTGTGTAGAAATTGTCATGCTGGCACGATTCTGTCTAATAACTCAAGAGGCTGCTTACAAAAGTTAGTATCTATGATGGAGACTCTTTCTCCTATTGCAAACTTTTTCTGCAGAACCAAAAACTTGTGTGCAACTTATTGAATACAAGTCAACTGTCACCTTGTTAGAAACTGGGTTTCCGGTTGGCAGAGGTATGCAATCCAAGCAGGAACCTCTATCCTAGTCAGGGTAAGTTAGATACACACAACCGAAATGAACCTGTCCTCACCCTTTGGTAGCTTGGAACAGAGCAGTCAGGCTTAACTTACGAAGCAATGTGTAAAGCATTTGTGCAACACTTCACACAGCAAAGCAATGAAAATGCCACACAAAAAGATACCAGTAAATAGAGCACAATTTAATGAACAAAACAAGACCAAAACAACAAAAATCCAATAAGTTGAACCGGAGTTCTGAATTTTTAAATAAAATCTTAAAATATAGTGTTTAAAAGCATAAAGCGCCAACCAGGGTTATCTGGTTGCACTTGACCGGACAAAGTCAAATGTTAAGGCAGATTGGGATGAGCTCGGTACGGCGACAGGGTCCAAGATTGAACTGCTGCAAAGTACCTTAGTTGTGTCGTCGATGGACCCGAGATGCAAGAAGCAAAGAGGCAATGCGTCGTCGAACCGCAGGATGTAGGCGATACATTGTCAAGCCAAGCAAGATGAGGATGCTTTGGAAATGGAGGCGATGCGCCACATAGTCGGCAAAGTGATGTACTTGATTATTGCGATGCGTCGTTGTCGTCGGAGGTGCGCCAGTTCCGAGCGGCACAATGGTGTCAGTGCATGGATTTTGTGTAGAGCAGCATTTTTACCCACTTCCAGGGGCCCATGACTGGATTGCAACCACTTGGCTGGGCAAGACTCTCAGTTGGCAGAGTCCAGGTGCTGCTGTGCAGTAGTTGAAAGTCTTTTATGTCCCCGAGACTTCAAACAGGGACAAGCAGACAAGCCCTTGGAGTCACCTTTCAAGTGGAGCAGGTCCAGTTCTTCTCGCCCAGGCAAGGAGGGCAGCAGGCGGTCAGCACAGAAGAAAAGCAGTTTTTCCAGAGCATCAGTCCAGCAGAGTGACAGTCCTTCAGCAGCACAGCTGTCCTTCTTCCTGGCAGAGTATCCACTAGTCCAAAAGTGTACTGAAGTGGAAAGGTCAGAAGTCCAGTTCTTATACCCAGTGGTGCCTTTGAAGGGGTGAAGACTTCAAAGAGGGGCTTTGAAGTGCACAGAGATCCTGCCCTAGCTCCAGACTCACTACAGGGGGTTGCGCAGTCATTTGTGTGGGGATAGTCCACAGACTATTCAGGTGTAAGTGTGAGGCTGTACCTAGCTCCTCCCTCCCATCATGCTCAGGGTGGCCCATCAGTCACACCTAAGCTCCCCTTGTCTGTGGCTGTCTAGAGAGAATGCACAAGGCCCAGCTGTCACCCACCCCACATGTGTGTAAGAGATAGGCAGCAGGAAAACACGGTTAAGAGAAGAAAAATGCCATCTTTCTAAAAGTATACAAACAGAGAAGCCCCCTACACCATAGATTCATAGAGATTTGTATTGGTTATGTAATTACTCCCAGCCTACGCTTACCAACAATGCAATTTATTTAGAGATTATCATACACATGAGAACGGGCCTAAAACTGTACAGAAACCATTTATTTGAAAATCATAACTAAATTAGCATAGTGGAAACAAAAACATTATGCACAATTATAAATACAGCACATACACAACAAATGTTTGTGATGCATATACATGAAACTTAAGATGTTCAAAAGAAAGCAACACACCTTTAACATACAATCACACAACTAACATTAATATATCTACATATATCATTAAACAAGGATAAGTGTCCAAAATCAATTCCCTAAATATAGAAGATACGCTTGTCCTGCTTATGTTTGTCATATGTCCAAGAACGATCCGATGGGGTTGGGACACAGTGTTCCACCCTTCGCTGTTGCTTTAAGTGGCTTCAATTGTCATAATTTCAATCCACTGGCTTCTATTCGCCTTTTAAAGGCGAAAAGAAGCCAGTGGATTGAAAAGCATTGTTTATAAGCATAGGTTCAGAGTAATTACATAGCCAATACAAATCTCTAAGAATCTATGGTGTAGGGGGTCTTCTCTGTTTGTATAATACATGGATCCCTCCCTCTATATTTCCTTTACAAGATCACTCCCCGTCGTGTAATATCTTTCTAAAAGTGGCATTTTTAAAATTGTAATGATAAATTTGACTTTACCAGTAATGAGAATTTATCATTACAATTCCATAGGTGCTAAACATGAAAGCTCTACCTTCTTCCAATGGGGAATTACACTTATTAGTTGTAACAATGAATCCCCAATGTTAACTTATAGGAGGGGTAGGCTCACAGGAGTGAAAAACGAATTTGGGAGTTTTTCACTACCAGGACATGCAAAACTTAAAAGTACATGTCCTACCTATTAATTGCACAGCACCCTGCCCTATGGGCTGCATAGGGCTTACCTAAGGGGTGACTTATATGTAATAAAAGGGAAGTTTAAGGGTTGGCAAGGGGTTTTAAATGCCAAGTTAACATGGCAGTGTAAACTGCACACACAGGCTCTGCAGTGGCAAGCCTGAGACATGTTGTAAAGAGCTACGTAAGTGGGTGGCACAATCAGTGCTGCAGATCCATTAGTAGCATTTAATTTACAGACCCTGGGCACATATAGTGCACTTTACTAGGGACTTATAAGTATATTAAACGTGCCAATTGTGGATGAGTCAATCAAACCATGTTTAGGGAGAGAGCACTTGCACTTTAGCACTGGTAAAGTGCCCAGAGTCATAAGACCAACAAAAACAGATCAGCAAAATTGGAAGCAAACAGGCAAAACGTTTGGGTCAAGACCACCCTAAGGCTGACAGGTCTAACACACCTGCACACAGAGCTACTCTTGAATACAGAGATTTATAATGTATTCAATACCTCTACACACCTATGGTGCATTAGGAGCACATGTGTTTTGTAAACACTTACACCTATTAGCTGGACCCGGGCTGTACAAAATTAGGTTCAGAAGTAATATGGTAGTCACTCACCACTATATATACTATAATACAAAGTAACACACTCATTGGATGATTTCATCAGTGATATCATCAATGATGTCATTTGAGATGTTATCAGTGATGTCATAGAGCATGTAATGAGTGATGTAATATGTGAGATCATAAGCAGTGCATGGCAGGGGTGCAAGATATAGTTAGCTCTGCTAACTATAACTGGTGAATTTCTGTGTTTTTTTTAGTTCAAATCGTTAATGTTGTCATTGAGAAATTCACCTAACTATAATGTTAGTTTAACCTTTGTTTTTTTCAGTGAATTTCTAAGGTTTTTTGTAAACGAAAACAGATCTTTTTTATCACACCTACCTATAGCATTACTTTAACCTTTGTTTTGTTTCCAGTGAATTTCTAGTTTATTTTTTATTAATTATTTTTTGAGAGAATGTATAGTACAAAGACTAAAGAATATATCCAGTGTGCACATATCATTTGGAAAGGAAATGGCTTTGTATTGTAACATAACAGCAAAGGATGCATTGTGTGCAAAATCTTTCTTTTACGTTCAAAAAGAAGATGTGCAAAATCTTTCTAATGTCTGAGTATACTACAGTGTAATAAGACTATATTTCAATTGAGATTGCCCATCTCCTCAGTTCTTGTAACTGTCACATTGAGAGATCTTCACAGCAAGTTCATTAATAAACTTAGACGGCGTTCAGCTGCTGACTCCACGGTAGTTGATCCATCGCATTTCACATCCTGTGAAAGCTGGTTATCACCTCAGAGCGCGTGCTCAGGCACCACCTAACGTCTTTTACCTCGGACCTCTAAATTCAGATTGGCCGACCAGACACCACACATTTCATTTTTATGGCCTCGCACATCTGAGAAATTATTTTCTCCATCTACGTGTGCAATAGGACCTGCTTACATTGCCATTACCCTGTCCAAGTGACTGGCTTCCCTTGGGCATCCCGACCCATTTTTTTGTGGCTTTTCCTGATGAAGGCACTGCTGTGCCGAAACGCGCGTAGACACCATACAATATCTGGGTTGTAGCCACTGATTGATGCTGGAATTATTCATCAGTCTTATTCTACCACCAGCATTAGGCTTCTTGACACCTATTACGACATCACATGTCATAGAGAGCTCACAGATTGAATATCATTATAAAATGAGAATTGACTTTACAATTGTACATATAATTTGTTTTTCGTAATTGATTATTGTGATGTCAGAGTGAATGGTGATACGGCTGTGGTGTGTTTATGGACTATTTTATTGTTCTTATCATTCATATTTATTGTCCTGTTTCAGTAAAAATCAATTTTGTACTTGTTGAATATATTGCTGTTTTTCGTCCCTTTATGTGAGATTATTGCATTGTTGTTACGTTTCTAATCATGTTTGAGTTGCCCTAGGAATTTGCATTTCTCATTAATAAAGTAATGGCAGAGTTTTAAATGTATGTGTTTTTACATTAAAGAGATAATTATAATTCAGAACAAGAGTGATCAGCTTCTGCAATAACGTATTCTATTAGTTTTCACCATGTAAATGCATGTTAAGGTGCTTAATTATTAGCAAGCCACTTGCGGGACACTCACAAGATCATAGAGTTATAAATTGTGTTTTAAGGTATTGTTTAGAATTTTTCTTCATGTGTTCAGTTAGTGTTTAACTCTAATCTAGTAGGGTGTGGGGAGGGACAGGCCTCTCCTTTCAAACCTCTCTCTCAGATGATGGGTGTGTGTAGTAGGGTGTGTGGATGGATTGGCCTCTTCTTTCAGACCTCTCTCTCAGATGACAGGTCTGCGTAGTAGGGTGTGAGAAGGAACTGGCCTTTCCTTTCAGACCTCTCTCTCAGATGATGGGTCTGCATAGTAGGATGCGGGTAAGGACTGGCCCCCCCTTTCACACCTCTCTCTCAGATGACGGGTGTGCGTAGTAGGGTGTGGAGATGGACTGGCCTCTCCTTTCACACCTCTCTCTCAGATGATGGGTGTGCGTAGAAGGGTGTGGAGGTAGACTGGCCTCTCCTTTCAGACCTCTCTCAGATGCCGGATGTGTGTAGTAGGGTGTGGGGATGGACTGGCCTCTCCTTTCTGACCTCTCTCTCAGATGACAGATGTGTGTAGTAGGGTGTGGGGATGGACTGGCCTCTCCTTTCAGACCTCTCTTTCGGGTGCCAGGTATGCGTAGTAGGGTCTGAGGATGGACTGACCTCTCCTTTCAGACCCCTCACTCAGGTGATGGGTGTGCATAGTAGGGTGAAGGGATGGACTGGCCACTCCTTTCAGGCCTCTCTCTTAGATGACGGGTGTGCATAGTAGGGTGTGTGGAGAGACTGGCCTCTCCATTCAGTCCTCTCTCCTGGATAAGAGGTGTGTGTAGTAGGGTATATGAAGAGTCTGTCCTCTCTGCTGAGACCTCACTTTAATATGATGGGTGTTCATAGCAGGATGTGCAGAGGGACTTGCTTCTCCGCTGAGAGACCTCTATTGTATGACGGCTGTACATAGTAGGGTGTGGGGAGAGTCTTATCTCTCTACTCACAACTCTTATCAAGCCATTAGCTGAAAATAGGAGACTCTGATAAACACCGTCTCCAGTAAGACTCCTCCCTACAGTAACAAGTGTGCATTCCAGAGTGTATTCAAAGATCACCTACTCCTTCCTATTTTTCACGATTCTGCAAGAATCTTGTGAGATCGTATTAAAAAAAAAAAGAATTATTCTTTTCATCACAGTACTTATGTCGTACACACCCCCTCTCAATCATAAGGGGCACAATATACATTTCTCCTAGTAGAGTGTATTGACAACTCACCTACTCCTTTTAACTATATACGATCCCGCAAGAGTCCAGCGAGATCATAACTTTTTTTTAAACAATATACATTTCCTTTCATACAGTACTTATACCCTAGAGGTCTCCTCTCAATATCTAGGGGAACAGGATGTCATCAGTGATGTCATTTGAGATGTCATCAGTGATGTCACTGGCCATGTCATGAGTGATATAATATGTGAGGACATAATCAGTGCATTGTAGGTGTGTAAGTTCTAGTTAGCTCAGCTAACTATAACTGCTGATTTTCACTGGTTTTGTGTGAGTGAAATCTGAGCCTAACAATAACGTCCCTATATATGCATGTGTTTGTGCAGGCTTCCTCCATTCTTTCTCAGTGGAGCCCAGAAAGCTGGAGGTCACAAACTTTGCAAATCCATTGGGGGGGGAGGTCCACACCATGGGGACATTATAAAAAAAGCAAGATGGGAGGAGGTGAGTAATGAGGAAGTTCCCCCAGATTCAGCTGACTGAAGTTCTTTCTAGAGTGCCACCTAAAGCCTCTCTTGATCTTAATCACCTCAAGTAGGACACTCTCTCCACAATGCACCTCCCATCTGCTATATGGGCTGCCACTCCAGGCCAACACTAATGTGGTGCCAGTTAAGATCATAACTTTCCCCTCAACTCTTTCTATTTCTCTAAAACCAAACCAACAAGCACTCACACATATCTGTCCTTCACTCAAACCTGCACTGTTAGTCACACTTCACATATATACCACTTATAAACACCTATAGCACAAGCCGTAAAAAAATCATACATGTTGTGTTAATGTTGATTTTACTACTCTTTCATAAAGGCACTCATTAGAGTAGGTTATTTGCTCCAGTTGGGGCAGAAGTCTTTGGAACTGCAACAGGGCACACAAGGGGCAGGTCTTGTAATGCAAGCCACTTGCATAGACAGATATGTCCCTATGCTAACAAGCTGACTAACACACTATAGAGGATTATTTTTACTTGTTTACTAAAATCCAAAACATAAATGTCAATATGTGTTTTGCTACGTCTTTTAATTGTACTCAAATGTAACCTTGTAATGTATACTATTATTCTATTATATATTGCTACTTTTATTGTTTCATTTAAGACCCTGGTTGTTGTCCCATCCATCACCTGCCACAACATCGACTTCTGCTCCTGGCAGTGCAGAAACACCTGACTGGCACCATACAGCAGACGGATGGTGCACATTGGTAAGTTAGATCTCTGCTCAGTATTTAACATCTTCATTTATTACTGACAACATAGCTGTATGTCACGTCCAATATATCATCCTATTCTTTCAGATATTATTATTATTGTAAATATGTCCTACAAGTTGGCAATATAAGTGCACCACTATAAGATATGTAAGACTTGTTTTAACTTGCACCACAGCATCAATTTTCGTGCCTCTCTAAATAATGAAACCATGTATCTAGTGTCTTCTGGTTCGATTTACAATGACTTACTCTGCTATGTATCTCTCCCTGTCTCCTGTCAGCTTCTGTTGTCAACCTTCAAAAACCATCCATAACTAGGACTCCAGGGGCCTTCCTTCCTGCAGCTATTAGGCCCTCTAATATTCATCTGTCAGGTAAGTCTGGGAATCTATGATCTCAAATTCTACATTAAATCATTATTCCTTTCACTAACTCAGTTTTCTCTTTTTTGTATGTATATCAAATGTTAAACTACGTATTTCATGGTGGTGTCTAATTTTCTATATGTCTCTAATGTATCTGGATTTATGCTCATGGTGACTTATATAGATTGCCAATGTAAATAGAGCCTACATCTTATCTCTATAGCTGCTGGATCTGAACATACTTTGGAAACACCAACTACAAGGACCCAGGTTCACCAGCTGACATCCGTTGATCTTAAAAAAGCTGGGACTGATGAGTTCACATTGTTGAGATACAATAATTTCACCCAGGGGCCCACTCTTGTTATTATATGTTGACTTGGGCTCACAAGGTACTAACTTTATTCTTGATTTGCAGAACAATATTTATTAATATACTGTTTTGACAATTTAACATAAAACTGGATTTGATGTTCTTTATCTGTTGGAATCTTCTTCTTCCAGTTACTGGGTATACTGAGCCAGACAATGATGCTGAACCATCAACAAGAAGTGGATGATGGGTAATCCGAGGAGAGATTCTGATCCTCCTCCAAGCTACAATATCTGCACCCAGCACTGCTCACCAAGAGGAGGAGGAAGAGGAGCTGGAGTATGAATACCTTGACAAAGAGAAGGGCATTGCTGTCCCCACACAGAACATCTTCAAGAAGGCCACTTCACGGCTGGTCAGCAGTGTTCCTCCTAATTCCCTTCTGAGGATTTCCAGTCCCCAGCCACATTAGCTAAGCAGACACAGATGCTGGTTCTACCTATCGGGAAAAAAGGGGGTTTTACCTGGACCTTGTATCATTAAATACACTTATGATTTACCGTGGAGGTCAAAGATAATTATTTTATTTGACCAAGTTTTTTATTTTATTTTTTACTTATCAAAATTCATTTTGTTTTTTCAAATATTCATTCAGTTGCAAACAAAAAAGACACACAAAAATATTAACAACTTTCTATACAAAAAAGTCACAAAGACTCAATCATCAAATTAATAATACATGAAATACTGTCATTAATGACAACCAACAATACGACATCACCACATAATGTACAACAAATACACAAAAACAAAAGATTATGTGCAATCAAAATAATAAATCAAATAATTAGCATGTGTAATCAAATAATGAATCAAATGATTAACATAGCTTATAGTCACAAAGGGAACGAAACATAGTGTCCATAACAGGGGAAAACTATTTTAAAGCCCTCCGTATGGCGTGATAATTGAATCTCAGTTCCTCAATGTCAGAAAAATGCCAACGCGTTTCAAGTCCTAGGCTACAAATACAAGGACTCTCATCAGGGCTTCTTAATTCAATGCACCTTGTTAGTGCGTGCGATGGTATTATCTGGCGAGAAGATATTAGTGTTTTCTTCAGGCAATTTGGAATCTCTTTGTGGAGAAACCTGCAGAGATAAACTATGTTCCCTGCTTGAAAAGAATACTTCCGGTAGCGTCAGAATGCAGCGGAGTATCTGGCAAAGAAGAAAATTGCTCACAGCTTTTTTCTGCCTTAATTTTGTGCCTTCGGTTTTCTCAAACGTTCTCCATTCGGAAGCAGCTCCTACTCCGTGATTTATTCAAAATACCGCATGTCTCAATTAGGCATAGCCTCTCAGTGATTTTCTCCCTCCAAAAGTTGACTGACAAATATTCACCAGCCAATTCACCATTCACCTATGCAGCACTCACACACATACAACCCTCAAATCACTGGTCTTTAAATCTCATACACACTCCTCCCAAAGATGCATCCAGAATATCTACAAACTTTTAGGGAAGAGCGCGCAAGGCACCATGATCTGGCCATGTGGATGATAGAGGGAATGGGCAAAAAATGTCAGTGTCACTTTTCACGGTCAACACATGCCAGAGGTTATACAGAGACACTGCAACATAGGAAGGACACAACAACAGGCAATCTCCACTACCTCCACCACCTCCACCACCTGCACCCCTTGTATCACCTATACCACCTCCACCACCTCCTCTACCAACTGAACCTCTCAAACATTCTCCAAACCTGCATTGCATAGGCATAGTAGGAGAAAACCTCCATAATAACTGTGTTGTATCTGAATCTCTAACACATTCACTGTCACCATTTTACATAATAGAAATATATAAACGTTGTAAATTACAAACCTGTGCCAACCTTTCGTCTTTTTTAAATGTTTAATTCTGCATTTTCTACATAGGATAGCATTTTGTATGTTATCTGCTCATTTATTATTTACTGCTTCAGCAAGGAGTGCACCATAATGCCCCAGGGCATTTCTTCACTCTATATGTTACTGCTGGTGGTGCCCCTAAAAGAGGTAGAGGCACCACCAAACGTTTTTGCCATTTTACAGCAAAGTCTTTAAGCATAGATTACCAAGTGCCATCCACACCAAGCTAAAAAATGACAAAAGCCTTTTCCCACTCTAGACACAGTATTACAGCTTTGGGTTGGTAAAATACCACCCAAACCAGCCTGGAATGAATAAACACATCTCCTGACACGTGTTTCACTAGGTAGAGAGCTTCAGAGAGTTATAGTTTTGCCCAGACACAAGGGAACTTCCAGTATAATTCAAGGCAATACCCTTTCAGGCTTGGTGTGCCACATAAAGAAGGCAAAAAAAGAAAGCAGCATACTGGGTAGTTCCTAAATTTAGGAGGAGACCAGCTCCTTTATATGAGTATCCTACAACACCATCGACACTCTGAATCTGCTCACCTCAAATGTCTGTTCCTCTAGCAGAGCTTTTAAGCATAGGATTAGCACAGTGCCATCCATGCCAAGCTAGAGAGTGATAAAGCCTTTTGCTATTTTACAGCAAAGTCTTTAAGAACAGGATTAGCAGGTGCCAACCACGCCAAGCTGAAAAATGACAAAAGCCTTTTACTACCCCAGGCACAGGATTACAGCTTTGGATTGATAAAATACCCTCCAAGCCAACCTGAAATTAATAAAAGCAAACCCTGGCACAAGTGTTTTGCTCTAGTTAGAGCTCTTCAGAGAGGTATAGCTTTGGCCAGATACAAGGGAGCACCCAGTAGAAGTCAAGAAAATGCCCTTTCAGGCTTAGAGTGCTGCATATATTAAGCAAAAAGGGATGCAGGGAACTCTGGGTAGTGACCAAGCTTAGATGGAGAGCAGCTTCTTTCTATGGACCACTCTACAACACCACTGATACTCTGAATCTGCTACCCACAAATTTCTGTTTGTCTAACAGAGTTTTTAAGTATAGGATTAGCACAGTGCCATCCACGCCGAGCTATAGAATGACAAAGGCTTTTGCCATTTTTACAGCAAAGTCTTTATGCATAGGATTAGCAAGTGCCATCCCTGCCAAGCTGAAAAATGACAAAAGCCTTTTACACACAGGCACAGTGCTACAGCTTTGGATTGGTAAAGTACCATCCAAGCCAACCTTGAATGAATAGAAGTGACCTCTGACATGTGTCTGCTAGAGAAACAGACATTTGAGTTGAGCAGATTGAAAGTGTGGGTAGTATTGGCGAGTGCTCTATATAAAAGAGCTGCTATATTAATTACGCAGTGATAGTCACCACTGTGAAGTAATAGTTAGGCATTAGTTACCATGAGAAATGGATTCTTTGTTTTGCTAATTACGTTGGCACCATTTGATGAATCATCCTGAAACTTTCCGAAAACAAGTTTATCCTCCTCAGCTCCTTTTTGGAAAGTGGTGTTGTGATCCATCAAGCAGAGGCCAAGCAAAAGGGGGGCCAATTTCCCCATACAATTTCCATAGGGATTTTTGAACAGCTCTACAGCCACAACAACTGAACAGAATTGCACCACATTTGACAAAAACCAAGATCTTTACCCAAAAAGTGTGCTTTTTTAATATGGTGTAAATCATTTCAGTAGTTTTTGAGTAAGTCAGGTTCACAATTTATAGATATCTGCACAGTTGGTTTCTGTGGGCACGCAATTTAAAAAAATTGAGTGATTCCATTGGCTGAGAGGGTTTTTTTTTCCTGTCGGCCACCTTGCTCCCACAGTAGTGAGAGGCTCCCGCAAGTCTCACGGTAGCTTGTGCTGTGTTTGGCTGCCCACAATCTGAACAAAAATGTTGTGGCCGCCATTACAGGGAAAATGGGACATGGTATTATGTGGCAGAGTAGGGGCACCCTGACACCCTGGACATTATAAGGGGAGCGGTCCCAATAGGACCCCATGTGGTAAAAAAAAAGTTTGTTTTTTGAGGTGCCACAATCCTATGGGAGTCTCGTGGCAGCCAGCGGAGCTCCCTGGGTCCTGGGAGAGTCCCCCACAATTGGGAAAACATTTTTTTTTAAAGGCTGGTTGATGTCCATTGGGGTTGGGGCGGGGTTGACTGCCTGTTGGGTGGTTGGATGCAGTTATAGTATTTTTCAAGGTAAAGTAAGATATTATTTCCATATCTAACTATAACGTCACTTTAATCTTTGTTTTTTTCAACAACTACATATGAGATGCCAATGTTCCCAGAGGATACACTTTGGAAAGATCCAGTGGTCATGAAACGGAGTGCAGCCAGTATTTTGGGAGAGCAGGTTGTAGGTGAAGTGTAGCATCTGCTTCCGGTCAGAAACCGTTTCCATTATCACATCAGTTGAGAAGCAGTATCTGGCAATGTTAGCTTCCCTGGACATCCTAAAGATGTTGATCATTTGCCTATAAACCCTCTCTCCTCCTCCTCAAATAATTCCTCCTCAAAACAAGGACCAAACCTACAAAGACGCTCAGCGACATAGTGAAAGCAGCTAAAGTTATTTGTTTTGTGAGATAATTGCTTATGTGTTCAGCCTGGCTATGATTGACTGGTGAGGAAATGAGTTTCAGCTGAAGCTGGGAGCAATCAGTCATTTCATTAAGAGGTGTGTTGCTAGTACTGTAATCCTTGTTATGTTTCACGTTTATTATTATTGCACGGATAATTAAAACCATTGCAAAACAATAAAATGCCATAAAAAAGCCAATTACAATTGAACATTAAAACGCATTAAATAGTAATTCAGTAAAAGATACACCATAATCACAATTTGCCATTCATGCTATGCCAATGCTACAAGGCATCGCTCTTCAGAGGCAAGCCTAGTGCACGTGTGCTTTTAGCACATTTTACAAATTGTGACACAGCTTGTAAATGAGTGTCTTGGTGTTCGTAATTACTTTACGCGAAAACTCTGCAATTTAAAATAGATGTGCAAAGTAATGCAGTCATGCTTTTGTGCGAGGAGTCCACAAGTAAATAAAGTTCATACTGGAACTAATCCCCCTAGCTTAGAGAGCAGCATACAGTGCTGTGGTTTCGGGGGGTGGGGGGTGGGGTGAGCAGGCTCAGGACTAGTCTGTCTGAGTGCCAAGTTGTCAGCTTATTGGTTGCAGGTTATGATCTGGGCAGTTTATTCCCTTGGCTGTGTGCAAATTCACAAGGTTTGGCAGGGAGTGGTTAGTTGGATGTGCAGTTTGTTCCTGTTGAATACGATGTGCAAAAAAGTAATGCAAAAGCAGGGCACAGGGCCTGTCTGCCCAGGTGCAAGTTTAAGTTCTTTTTACGGCATGATACAATCTGGGCAAGATGTTCAGTGGGTGACAGGCCCTGTGTCTATGTGAGCTTTTGGACACTGTGTACAAATTCACAAAGATGGCAGGTAATGGAAAATTGGATGTGCAATTATTGCCTGTCAGGCGAAATGTGCAAAAGGGCCAGGATGTAAAACTAGATCCACGGCAGGATCCTATTTGTGCAATCTTAGATGCTGAGAGCAGCTGTTGTTTAAGTTAGTTAAGTGCTGGTTAACTGGAGTCGTCTGTGGAGCAGAGGATACTAAGAGTGTTGGGATGCCCTGGTTGTGTCGGTAGTGCCACCATTTTCCTTTCCACAGTTCTGAGAAACCTTACTAAGCTGCAGTTCAGTTGTGGGACAGCTGAAGCGAAACAGGCCAATGCGGCCTGCCTTCGTGCGCGGATTCCTTTTTGATTAAAAGACACTTTTAAAAGTAGTCTCCAGTCCTGTATTAGATCTTCGCAGGTGCATATTAAGTGAGGCAGATCCTCTTCTCCTTTGTTTCATAATCAACACCTTACTCAGGCCTGTTTTTCTCTGCCATGGGGGTAAGTATAACTGTGATGGCAGCAGTCCAAAGTGGTGTTTTGAGAAATTTCTCTGTAGCTCTATTACTATACCCTACGTGGAGATATGATTGAAACTAGGGCTTTATGTAAATCTCCACCATTTGGTGTTAAGTGTACATTTCTAAAATGTACAAACAAGCATTTCCTCAGGTTCAATCATTAAACAGCAAACACTGGGCCATATTCTTAAGAACGGGCGATAATTATCGCCAAACTAGGTTAACGCAATTTTACATAACGCCGAATATCGCGGGAAACTAACGCCGTGTTAACGACGTATTCTCAACACGCCGGCAACAGGCGATAGTTCCCCGATAGCGCGTCAAATGTCCGCGTTAAAATTACCGGGACGCCGATAAAAAAGGAAACCTGAACGTGAAAAAAGTGGCGATGGGCCCAACAGCGATAAAAATATCAGCGATAAGCAGGGCCAGGCTTGCTATTCCCACGTCAGGCGGGAAAAATCACCATAAAAGCTGCAAAAAACAAAACAAAACCCAAACAACTGAGAAGCACCATGGAGGAAGCTGGAGCAACTACAGAGGCCAACCAGAACCACACAAACCCCCGGAGGACCAGCCAGGGACCTCGGGGAAGGAGAGGGGCAAGGAGAAGAAGAAGAGGAACCCGCGATTCAGTCCGCAGGAAAACAAGATCCTGATCACGGAGGTGATAGAACACCACCAACAACTGTTCATCACCTCCACTGTGTCATTGGCAACTAAAAATGCAATATGGCAGTCCATCTTGGCCAAGGTGAATGCAGTCGGAGTGAAGAGAAGGGAAGTGGACTACTGCAAGAAGCGCTGGAATGCTCTGAAGCGCAAAACCAAGCTGAAACTCGCCAACAACTGGAAAGCCGCAATGCAGACTGGAGGTGGGAGTCCAGCGCCACAGCAGGAGCTGGATGAGATGGAGGAAATGGTGTCCACAGTCATCAGTGGGGAGACGGTGGCAGGAGTTGGGGGACCGGACACTGCTCAACATGACCTGACCCAACAGCAACAGGGTGAGTAACAACCAGGGACTGGGGGACGGGGGAGATGGGCACAATGGCACACATGCACAATTAAGTATAGCACAGTGCACACCCATAACGACTCTGGATCATGTCCCTGATCTCCTTGGCATACTGCAGCACACATAGAAACAGCAAGTAGGCCCCTGTCGACAATGTGCCCAGAGGGGCCCTCCCCACACATTACTAATCTTACAACAAACCCATGCCCATGTGCTGAACCCAGCAAAGCTGCGGGTCCGTGAGCGACACTGACAATGCAAGTGACACTGCATGATGATTAGCATGGCTGCAGTCCAATTATCATTACATGGTGCACGCCACGACACTGAGGTGGCTGAGTGTGGACCACATCCGTAAAGGAGCAGGTCACACTCTGACACATCCACGTGCACAAACAACCCCTGACGTCAACAAGACATCTGCGGACAAACCATGCCCAAGCGTCCCAACTCCCACCAAGAGCCCAATTTACCCAAGTCTGTAACATCTCAGCGCTGTATAAGCACAGAAGTGAAAGGCACACCGCCTGAAAGGAATAAGGGTCAGCAAAATCAGAGCTGCAGGGGCGACTCTCCCACAATGCAGCCCACACACATAAGAATCAGAGCACATCAACATTGACAACAATGTGGTACAAACTGCAACACTTTCACAACAGAACAGAGGACACAACTGCTGCCGCTTGTGTGTAGAAACTGGCCAATCACATTTGGCATAGCAGGAAACTGTGAGATGATAATGTACAAGTACAACCCCACATCCCTGATGGTGTAGAAATGTCCACTGTC